>JAWUZG010000018.1:15914642-17193571 GCA_036785705.1 Acanthornis magna | reverse complement strand
GAGAGCACCCTAATAAGCAGCCCAGCTGTGGGAGGGGTAGAAACTTGGAGCTTGTTGTTGAATCTGGATGTTGGCAGAATAAATTATGCATGAGTCGAAGGGCCAGGAAGGGAGCAACCAGGGGCAGTGTGACTGCAGTCTGGGGGCTACAGCAGAGCTGGGAAGAAAATAAAGCCTGGCATATCCCCATCTCCATGGCTACTGCTCCATCTCAGCCCATGCAAAAGACAGTCCAGAACCAGATATAAAGACTGGAGACATTATTTCTTGGGAGGAGACATTAACTTTTCACCATAGGCCTAGCCTCCTTCATGTCCCCGAGCCTTTCTTCAGAATTCTTATTTCTTGATGGCTACCCTGTACTTGTTTGAACCCCCTCAGATCACTAAGGATAGCCATTTTTGGGGCAAGTGCTTTAGGCAGCAGGATATCACATGGTACTTGGGCGCTGGCATCACCACTGTCATGAGTTTTAAAAGAAACTGCTATTCTTGCTTTTTCCTTTTTGAGGAGACAGGTACAGGACTTTTCTTTGGGAGAGACTTCTTGGAGATGGGTTCCAGATAAACAAATATTCCTAACTGCATTTCTCTGTGAGCATCCCAGACTCTGGACAGGGGTCCACAGAAGCACAGGACAATGTAGGTCAGAAGAGACTGCTGGGTGTCATTCAATCCAACCTCCTCCTCAAACTATTGTCAGGTACCCCAAGTTTCTCAGGGCTGTATAAAGCTGAGCTTTGACTATCTGCAAGAATTGAGACTGCACAACCTCACTCTTCCAGTGTTGGATTAGCCTCACTGTGAACATTTTTGTCCTCATATCTAGACAGAATTTGCTGCAGCTAGTGATGATTGTCATTTTCCTTCCACTGTGCACCTCTGAGTAAAGTCTGGCACTGCCCTACCTTAGGTAGCTGATGGCAGCAATTAGGTGCCTCCTTGCCAGGGTTTTGCACTGACATAACTCCCTGCTCAGCATTGCCTTTCAGAGGTGCCTCATTTTCCCTGCACACTATGGTTTGCTAGCTAGCACAGCATCCTGCTCTTGGTCTGGGGGAACAACCCTCTAAGTCTGTGTTGGATTTGGCTCTGCTGTGGCCTAATTATATCATATGCCATTGAATTTTCATCTATGCTCTCTGTTCCCTTGCAGTTTTTCCAACTCCTGTTTAAATTTGCAGCATTGCCTGAGTAAAGAATCATATGGAGTGTGGCCAGTTATTATTTTTTATTGAAAGAAGCAGATGCTGTGAAACAATAAAAATCATTCTCAACACCATAAATGTTTCCAAATATAAGCAGATACTCAGGAATGAATATACAAGAAAAGAGAATCTGTTTATTATGTTGTCACTTTATACAGCTAAACCATTTCTTTTGTGCTTTGTTTGCACTGAGATATGGGTCCTTTGTAGGTAGCAGTTGTACACCAGCTGTGTGTGTAGTTCCCTCCATAAAGATTACTGAAGGAACACACTGGCTGCAATGCAGAAAAGGAGTGTCTCCTACAAAGTAAAGATACAAAAGATGTGCTGGACATTGTCTGTCTGTGATCTATGCAGAGATTCCTTATCAAATGTGGTGTAAATGTGATTAGTCAGCTCCAGAGCCTCTGAATGGGTTAGCTGGTCATCTAGTAAATGAATTGTGGTTTCAGGAGTGCCTCAGCTGGCTGGTGTAGGGCTGCAAACCGGTCCAGAAAGGTCTTGACTGAGCCTGAGCTAACAAACCCCAGTAAATTCACGTCTGCTCTTTGTTGCCACAGAAGTGGTGTTATACAAGAGCAGCTATCGAGGGCTGACTGCACCACTTGGGACCAGCCAATGTAAGATTTCCTCAGCCTCCTGCTTCTGGGCTGGAGAGATCTGCAGTGGGTTTGGCTGCCTTTGAACCTGTCAGCTTATGCCTTCACACACTGTTATGTTTGACCTAAAAATCCCTTCCCATTAAAATACTTCAGTCCTTTTCCATTAAACTTCCCATCTAAAGTAATTAATGATTATACACCTCTGTGACATGAATAGTGGAAAGTTGACTGTATGGGCCTTTTCTTCATGTCTCCCAGCTTTATTCCTTAAAATAAGCTGGAAACCAGAAGAAAATTTCAGGGAATGTGCCTCTGTTAAATGGGGAACTGGGACTTGGTGGAAGTAACAGCAAATAATTCACTTAAATATAGAGGAGCTGCTCATGAGAGGAAGAATTGGAGAGTGGTACCCTAACATGACCGTGGACCTTGTCCTACCAGACACACACTGTGGAGATCCAGGCAGAAACTAGTGTATCTCACACCTCTGCTGCCATGGAGGTTTCCAGCTGTCCCATGGCTCAGCAGAGCTTCACCTACTGCGGAGTACTCAACCAGATTCTCTCCTTCTCTTCATTGCAAGGTTAAAATCCAGTTTCTCTGCCAGGTGAGCCTGCCAATGCTCGCTCCCAAATGATTTTTATCACCAGTTTCTGATGCTTTGAAGAATGAGATTTATTTGGTACGATATCAAAAACAAAGTGAAAATGGCAAAGGAACAGAGATTACAAGCAATATAAAAATTACCAGACCAAAACCCTCATACCTTATATACACATGGCTGGGAGTTACAAACTGGTGGTGAAAGCAAGATGATACAATCCTCATGACAGCAAATCCATCAATAACATGTAGTTCTTCTGTCTGTTTCTTTCTTCTTCTCTCATACATGGGCTAATTTGCTAGTGTTTGCTTTAACAGTTTTCTGCAGGATTTATCAGCAGTGGATTACAGACCAGGTTATAGGGCATGGAGCATTGGCTCGCTTCTTGTGGTATCCAGGGGCTGCTGAATACTTACAACAAGACTAGGTCTAACTTACAATATACACTCAATAACAATCTTTTCTTCAGACTGTCTGAGATGATTCAGCACTAAAAGATGCAGTCGCTAATACTGGCTTTTTCTTCTTGAGCCAGAATTTTATAATTCCCTAAAGAAACTCAACCCCATATTAATATAACACACAATTACAAATGTTCTTACCCGGTGTACCGTGCTGAATGTGTGTGCAATGTTAAATCAGCCTTTGTGGTGCTTAGAGCTGTTGCTTAGGCCTGTGTGGTGCCCTGCAGACACCAGCCCTGCTGTTAGAGACAGTGCTGCTCCAGCACAAGATCTGACAACAGAACCTACTGCCACCCCTCCTTGTCTCTGACTACCTAAACTCATCCTGCTGAGCTAGAAGCCTAATGCCTACTGCCAAATATTTTTAGTAACTTCACAAGACTGGCTATGCACATGCGCTTGCTGACCTCAAGAATTTCCTGGGAAAACTCTCAGGAAAACAAGAATAAAATATGGGATAGGCAAATACCTTTTTGGCAGTAAGAGCAAAGCCGTGCCTGCTTTGTTTTAGAGAATTAATTTTTAATGTGGTATTTGCAGAAGTTATTCTGCTATTCTTTTCTAAATTAAACTGTCACCTGTGTAGCTTCCTGTACCAATACACCGTTGTTTTCTCAGGAAATAAGTGCTGAATACAATTAAAATATCAGTTTAAGAAAACAAAGACTCTTCAAAAGGAACTGGATATACAAAGTAAAATGTTGCAAGGCCACATTCTTTCTAAGGGTAACATCTAGGCTGCTGATGATACTTGGGGTTAGGAAAATAATCAGCCACATCTCCAATGAATGTTCCCTTCTTCTGCATTTGTATAATACTTTTGGGCCTACATGTAAAGACAGGATTTAATTCTTTAAATCCAGAAGATCAGCTAAGCAATCTTACTTCTTACACTTCATTTTCTACATCACAAAGCCAGGGGACTATGGCTTTGTTTTATACTTTGCTACAGGACAAGGAACTTTTGTGGACATGATCTTTGAGAGACTCAATTTTAAGTAATATGTGTTGAAAGATGTGGTGAAACATCTCCAGATGCTTTCTTTGTGTACCGACTCCTGCCATTTCAAAACCAGTACACCTTGAACCAAAGGGCTGGGGTACCTGTTAAAGCAGTAATATCTTTTGTTTTGCTTGGACTTTCTTAAAAACAGTGGGGAATTATGAATATATTATCAAGGGTTAATTGTGTATCTCCCTGGGGACTCCTCCTTAAGCACTTTTTTCCAGATCTGACTGATGATCTAACAACTCTTAATGGCCCTGTAGCACCTTCTCGTCCTCCCTCCCCCACCCTCCAAATATTTTGATTGCTGCCAAGCTCTGTTTTGTTTTCACTGAGTGCATTACTCCTCAAATTTCCTTAATGCGACACATGGCATGTGCTAATGTACCTCGCCTGCTCCTTTGAATTCAGCCAGGAAATCTGCCCTGCTCTTCTCTCAGCAGCTTTTGCCTCCACTGCAGAGGTGCTCTGTCTGCTCAGGAGCAGTTGCTGAGCTGCCATAAATTAGAGGTAGGTGCACTAGGGGAAATTGAAATGGATCCTGTTTTCCTCCAAACTTGAGTGGTGAAGGAGCTTCATGTGCTGCTGGTCTACCCCTGAAGCAAGAAAGCAAGGGCAGAAAGCGGGGAGTGGAAACCACCAAATGTTGTCCCAAACTAAACCATCATTACTAATGAGTCACATGTGTTTAATGATGCTCATTGAAAAAAAAAAAAAAAAAAAAGAAAATGCTGAATGTTCAGAGGCAATAAGGAGGAAAAGTTTCAAGAAATTGTGCAGGAGTCCAGGAATCAGTTGCAATACTGCTCATGTGAAAGCTGGAACCACAGCTCCAGTTAGAAATGGATGAAAGATGGTTTTTAAATTGTTCTGTAAGACCCAAAAGAAACCATTTACGGTATTTATTTTCTTTTTTTAAATGGTGAAAAATTTTGCACACTCCAAATATTAGTTTTTTTCTTTTAATTCCTTCTTTTTCCAGTAAGAAAGTAACTGCAGGCATGTTATGATTTTCTTTTCCTCTCACAACAAGCAAGCATGTCCATTTTTCTCTCATTCTGTAACTTTTCAAAACCTTCTCAGGTTTACAAAACCATAAGTGGCAGAAAGGAAAATTAAGTAAATAGATGTTACTCTGTCATTACTCAGAATCCCTCCTGTTCCCATGATAATGCTTCCAAAGATGTGGAAGCTTTGAGAGATTAGAGAATAGCAAAGCAGGGTGAGAAGAGGGAGTAAGAAAAGAGGAAGGAAAAAAACAAAGGAAAAACCCCACACCCCACAAAGAAAAAGGTTCCTTTAAGACTAGTTTTCTGTCTGTCATAATCCAATGGACACTCAGGAAAGAACAGCTTCATAACATTTGGTAAATTTGAAACAGAAAAATGTCTCACCAGATTACAGAATCATTTTACAAAACTTGTTTTTTTAAAGGACACTTTTATTAAAGTTTCTATGAACTTAACTGACAATTGATGGTCCTATTAATAAACATAGGTCAGAATCATTCTTTTTCTGATCATACCTATCCAAGCGCTTTAGAGTTCTACTAGAAACTTATACTTGCACTGGAAGGCACTGATTAGTCTGTCTCTAAGATGTTTTCCAAATGCCATTGACAGTGATGGAGAGTGCATTGGGACCCAAAAGTTTGGTTTGTATTTTGTTTGATTCCAAATGTTATGTACTGGTATGGATATATACAGACACATATACATCTCTCCGTACATATATTTCTATCTTTTTATGCATGTTTATGAATGCATGTGTATAAAAGATTTATGAACTCCTCTCTAAATTGGAAATTAATGTCAGAAACTACCTGCTTCATGCAGGTGAAGGGAAAAGAACTGTCACTCACTTTGTATGTTTTTTTTCTGCCTTTCAACTTCTTGCTTTCTGGTTCTAGTATGCAAATCTACAAAAACTCCAGAACTTCAGTGTTTTGAGAAAGTAAGGGTTAGGTTTTTGGGTTTTGTTTCTGTTTCCCCTTCCTGCCCCTGAATTTTGAAGTAAAGTTTTCTGTCCACTTATCGACATTTTTGGGCATAAACTGTGAATTTTGAACAACATCTGAGACAGCCATATGCTGCAATAACAAGGTATAGTGTGAGGTAACTGCAGTGTATGAAGCAGTATTTGAAATATCTCATGCACTTACATTTCCAAAAATGTCATATTAACATAGATTGACTCAGTACATATTAGCAGTCAGTGTAATTCCTTCCCATTGCCTCCAGAAGGCTTTGGATAGCTCAAAATAGTCACTTAACTATGTAATTTAAATGTAACTGAAAACAAGGAAGGGAGGGGGAAAAAACCTCCAAAACTTCAATATAAGGAGAGAAAACAGAAAAAATCCCAGTTACAGTCAAATGCCTATTTTCATTCTCACCTTTCCTCATTGTTCTTACCTTGGCTGTCATAGAAACAGCCTTGGCGATGATGCAAAACTTTCTTTCTGATTCTCGAAGCCAGTCTAATGTCTGTCTTACAAGATAACATCCTCAGACTAATATATCTGTACTTCCTGAGAAGTTTGTGAATTTGAATATGAGGGAGTCAATAGCCTGAGAAAGCCTGGGCTGTTAGTGAGTCAGGAGCTTCTTTCTCAATATTTCCAGTCTAACCTGAAATGGATGGGACCAGAAATTGCAGAGGAAAGCCTACTCCTAAGGAATTTCTAGAGAGAATTTGCAAATGGAGTTAACTCATAGAGGACTGAAAAAAGGCCCTTTTCTTTTGCATGCTATGTCTGGAGGCCTTTTAGAGATATCTGTTATAATTTTAAATCTTGCTGCTGCCATTCCTTGTGACCTCCTTGTATTTCTCTACTTCAAAACAATCACACTCTTCTTGCATTTAGTATTAGAGACTTTCTGTCCTGTCCTTGTTCTTGTCCCTTCTGGCACCAAGCAGAGCTTTGCACTGGTTTGAGGAGGAGGAGGTACTACTGCTCCTTCCCAAGCAGCCCTGCCCTCACATGACCTGGAATGCCATGGGATTGGCCAACACTCCTCGACTGATTTAATATCAGATGAGCAGCTTTTTCTTAAACAGTCCCAGTATTCCAGAAATCTTCACACTCAGCTTTTATCTCACCAAAATTTGCCAAAGAAAGAGTGGCCTCTGTATTGCCTGAACTCAAGCCCTGAGGAATCTAATACCTAGATTAGATGTGAGCCAGTTCTCATCTTGTGATGGCATAATGTTTATATCTGGTATTGTTTATTCCCACCTGTTGTGAAGTTGAATTTTATAAATACTTAATTCCCACTTGTCTATTGGGAAGAGCTTCTATGATAAGAAAGAAGAGTAGTTAAAAAAAAATAAGAACTAATTGCAATAATCCATGGAAAGAGAGCTCACAAATGGTCCTGCAGCAGTAGGAGATATTCCTGGCTTTCTCTAGAGATTAGACCGGCCTCAGGCAAAGTCCATTTTCCTTTGTCTTACAAATGCCAGTTGACTATAAAATTGTACCTGCGGTGAAGCTTTTAAGAAAGGCACCTATGGCACAATAGTTAAAACAGCTCACTGGAAGCCTGGGGATGGTGACTGGACTTAAAATTCAATGGGGAGTCTGAATAAGAAAGAACATCGACCTTCTTGGCAACCCATATTCATCAGTGGCTGGGTTGCTGTGTTGCATCAGCTGAGATTTCTTCATTGTATCGGGGCAAAATACTGGGAATCATGACAGGACTAGATGCTATGGTTGTCTAGGAGGGTTTCTTTACCTCAGGAATGGAAGAGGCATATTTTCTTGCAGGTGTTTGAATTCGCAGCAGCAAAGGAAAACTGAGAAGATGCACATTGTTTTGAGGCCTCAAAGGATGCAGAGCTATGAAAGTAACCTCTTTGTCAAAGACAGGGAGTCACAATGCTTCCATGAGAGCTTATCTAGCATTGAAAGAACTGAGAATATATGAGGAGTTAACTAAGACAGGAGAAGCAAGATTTCCCCAAAATACTGTTCTCACTAAGGTCATCCTCATTGCTCCACATAACTTTCTGCATGCATTAGGTTTGGATCTTTTCTATTGAAATAAGTCAAATGCAAAATTATTTTAATAGGAGAAAAATTTATCCTATTCTGTGGATTCTATTGGTCTACATAAAGAAAAACCCAAGGGCATGGTATAAAATTGTGGAAGTCAGTAATGACAAATCTGTTTTCCTGTTCAGTGTTTTCAAAAAGTATTTATAAGGACAGATGGTGGGCAGCAGCAGAACATGTTCAGTTTTATCAAGACATTTGGCTAACAAGCACAGACTGAAATGCACTTCTTTCCTTCTCAACTTAATAATTTTAATTAGAGGCAAAAGGTGTGGTAGTCTCATTGTCTGGAGGCGTATGTGCAATATTGTCTTGGTTGGGCAGGACTGGGTGGGAGAGAATATCACTGTCTCTAATGAAGGGTGGTGCATATCTGTGCAATCTCAGGGTTTTTTTATTGTCTGGCAATCTAAAAAATGCAAATTCCAAATGTGCTCTTGCACAACATACACAGTGATACACTGAGGCTATGCTTTCAGTTAGTCAGAGAACAAAAACATGACTACAAAATGTGTGCAAGTAATACTGTGCCACTGCAGAAGAAAGGCTTTTTAGCAAGTGGTGGGACATACATTTATTATCTTGAGGGGAAATTTTCAAAGCTACCTATGTAACTTAGCGGTCTCTGGAACTTATTCACTATTTAAATGCTTTTGAAAATCTTACTTACTAACAAGTCATTTTGAACTTCATATAATCTCTCTGTAAGGACATCAAAGTATCCTGAAAGTAGTAATTAAGGATCACATGCTCTAACCAGGTCTAGTGGTGTTCATTTACCCTACTTATCTCTGGCCATATTCTAGCTTTTTTGTAAAGCTGCTTGCACAGATGATGTGCATTTTGTCCTTTCTGAGCTCTCCAAGCCCCAACCCAGGAACTGCTTCTCCTGCTTTTGGATGCTGCAGTGGGAGGGAAACCAGTATTGGGCTGGTCCTAAATGGAAGCATTGAAATGAGATTTATAGCCTGAGCAGCCCTGGCATGATGTTCCTGTGCATCCCCTCTCTCATGTATGGGTTATGGAAATATTCAAAATGCCTTCACCTCACATACTTTTGTTAGGAGCTGCATGCTTCTAATATTTTCTGCGAGAAGGTAAGCTGTCTTCTTGCTTTGTCATCATAATCCTCATTAAAATGTCTGTCTGATATATCCAGTACAAAAAAAGGTCATAGTATTTATGCAGAGTGCCTTTTAACTCTGTTCTGGGCTGCATCAAAAGAAGCATGAGCAGCATGTCAAGGAAGGTGATTCTGCCCCTCTACTCCACTCTCATGAGAACCCACCTGAAATACTGTGCTCAGGCCTGGGGATCCCACCGTAAGAAAGAAAGGACCTCTGGAGGAGAGCTGTGAAGATGACAAGAATGATGGGCCAGTTCTCCTTAGAGGAAAGGCTGAGAGTTGGGGTTGTTCAGCCTGGAGAAGAGAAGGCTCCAGGGAGACTTTATAGCAGCCTTCTGCTACTTAGAGGGGGCCTACATGAAGGCTGGAGAAGGGTTTTTTCCATGGGACAAGGGGGAAGGGCTTTAAACTGAAAGAGAGTAAGTTTAGATTAGATATTAGGAAGAAATTCTTCACTATGAGCGTGGTGAGGTACTTAGACAGGTTGCCCAGAGAAGCTGTGGATGTCCCATCCCTGGAAGTGTTCAAGGCCAGGTTAATGGGGCTCTGAGAAACCTGGTCTAGTGGAAGGTGTCCCTACCCATGTTAGGGGTGCTGGAACTAGATGATCTTTAAGATCCCTTCTAATCCAAAGCACTCCATGGTAAAATTCTAACTATAAATCTGCCTCTGATTTAGTGAAACTATTTGTTTCCCATGATAGTAAATCTTTAAACCAACAAAATAATTGATAAGATCTTATTGAATGTTTTCCCTTACTGACTGAAGTTCACTTCTCAAGACTATTTCAAGGACTTATCAGCCTTGTGGCAACACCTTTATCAGTCATTATTTTACTGCCTTTTAGTTGCTACTGTTTAGAAGAAAGTTCAATTCTCTGTGCAAAGCTACCAGAATTACATCCCTTTTATGACTAGAAACTTATGTTTGTGTCCCTTGTGAGTAAAAGTCTCTGAGATTTATGAGAAGTGGCAGGCTGCACTGCACTGCATTTCATCACTGCCCAGTGGGGACAAATCCCCAGTGGGGAAGAACAGCCAGGAAGGCTCTTGCTGCCTGGGCTTTGCATCTCAGGGCAGGAGTTTGAGCAATAGGAGGTTTCCTGCACACTGCTCAAGTGGGAGAACTGAGATTTTGTGCCAATGCACAGCCATCAACCTCTCACAAGTTGCATCAACTGCCTAGCGGGATTAATGTTCTAGTCCTTATAGTCCCCCAGGCAAATGATATGTGGCTCAATAAACCATAGTGGTTTGTTACATAATGCATACTTTCAAACTTTAAGTACATAGTTAGGTTTTGGCAAGGATGATTGATAAAATGCCTGATTACTATATATATCAGAGTAGTGAAAACAAAATAAGCCAATTTCCATCACTTCCTCCTTCCATCATAGGCCTTTCCAGAATTCAGATACATGATTGAACCTGGGGAAAGATGCAGCTACATTTTCTTGTAATGGCAGCTCTTTGGGAAGAGCAAGTCCTAGACAGTCTGCAGTAGACTAGAGGCAGCAAAGAAATCAAGGGCAACCTCAGAAAAAGATACTGAACAGTATTCCTAATATAAAGCTGTCTGCATTTGCCAAACCCTGACAATACTGTGTAGCTTACCTGTGCTGGTTATGTAAGTTGTTAGAGATCAATGATAATAGAAAACAAATTAAAGACAAATCAGAGAGTATGATAAGTAAACCTGAGAATTTCAGCCTTGGTTTACCTTGCTTGTTTTGGGAGGACACTATTTAAAAAATGTCTGTGTATTAACACATGTGGAGGCACACATGCTTTTCTCATCAAAGTTTTTCGATAACAAGCTCAATGCCATCAGATCCTTAGTCAAAGAATGTTGTTTTGTGATCCTAGATCAGCAAACCCTTGTGGTTTACAGCAGATGAGCTTCTCATCCTCTGAGGAACTGTTATGGGCTGGTGGATGCAACTCCAGCATTAAACTAGGCATGGAGGTAGGCCTGAACTCTTCCCTATCATGCTGTCTCATGGGCTGTGTCTTTCCTGAGAGGCACAGTGCCAACCTCTGAAAAAAAGGATTTTATTTGTTCCTTATTTCTGCATTCTTCTGGATCTGAGCTCAAGGAGAACAGAGCTGGGGAGTCTCCAATTAACTGTGCCACTATTCTGGGAACCCCACAATTATTAACATATAAAAAGGACAATTCTTTTGAACTAGGTGTCTCTTGGTTACACTTGATTGGAAGACCAGGTCAATGGGCTAAAACAATTTAAATTTCAATAATATAATATTATTTCATGCTTTAAAATGCTTATGGTGCCTACAAGGCAATTTTTTTTTAATGGAAAGCTGTTTTACAGACAACATAGTCTATGTTTCATGGTTCTTCTATTTGTAACTGCTTAAAAGTCCTTCTAATACATAAAAGAGTAATTGTAGATAATAGTGTACATATCTGAGATCTAGATAAGGAAACCTATGTTCAAGTGCAATACATTACACTTAATTGAGGGAGTGCTCTTGGTGTAAAGGCCCCTGGACTCATGATTCCTGACAAGGGCAAACTTTCTGCACAATATGTTTTCTACACGTTTTGAAGGCCTACTTCTGTAAACAGGTAACTTCACACTGCTCCTAGAGGCAGACCAACACATGCATGGAGGTTTGTAGATCTGATCTGAAACAGCACAGCTGGCGCTACTCCACTGCCTTGAGAGGAGCTACTTTGGTTTACATGTGGTGAGATGCTGGCTCTGAGCATCCAGAGTGGTTCCTGTGATTAGTCTAAGATGAAAATGTAGATTTTGCTGGCTTACAAGAGTAGGAAGGATGTATGTTGTAGAGGGTGTGTCTGATCAGTTATGTTTCTGTTACGTGTGCTGTTTTTGAAAAGAGAGATAAATGCTTTGCTAGTAAAAAATCTGTCTCACCCCATCTAATCACCTGGAGTAAAAGCTGTTGAAAACAAATTTGTTCATTGCTGTGTGTCAGAGTATCAACACCAAACCTTAACTTATCCTGGGAATACAGCAGTCTTGTCACCACTTGTTCTTGTTGCTTCTCTTACTGATTGTGTACCAATATCAGTAAATAAGTATCTTCCCAACCATAAACTGATTTATAGGTAAATGAGTCAGATTTTGGATGGCCTCCTTCTCTGCCCTTCTGCCCTTAATTCAAGCAATATAGCACTCTGCAAATAGATCCACTGACTTCATACCACCCTTATGGATGTGTCAGGTCAGCATTGGATGCCAGGCTAATTCACATGCTTCTATACAAAAGACAGCATGTGAATTACCTGTAAATTTATTTTATCTAAGCTGTAATTAACACAAATCAGCTGGGGTGTTTTTAGGTTATAGGAAAATAATGTATATTCACTGTTTTGGGGAGTGTAAATTCCAGACTTTAGCCTTTCTGCTAAAAAAGCTGCCTGGAGCTGAGAGGCGACATGGATGATGGATTTGTTTCTGCGCTGTTAGAGTGGCCACCTAATACAGGCCATGGAGCATGTCCTGCAAGCTGCTAGCTGTACCCTGGCTATGGCTTTGTGGGTTTCACAGGGGCTCTACTCCTTTCACTGCTGCTAAAGAAAGGCTCTGAAGTAACTGTTCCCCAGCCACATGTCTTCCTTGGTGCTGGGCTCTCAGAGCTGCCCTTCTGGAGTCCAGGGCTCCAGCTGTGCAAGATATCCTCCCGGGGAGCTTCCCAGCTCAACTCTGAAAAGCAACAGCTTGAAACTGAGCTTGTTGTCTCCTTTCCACCCCATTCATTCCTTCCAGACAGGCTGAAAGGAGGGCAAGGTCTGCAGAGGATGGTGCTGAGTAGACAGTTTTGGAATTAAAGAATTCTTCTGTGCCCGCATGTTGACAAGTATCAGGTAAAGTCACTGTCTGTGACTTGCCAATGAACCCTCCATAATGCAGGGAAGGAAGTCTTCTGGCATGGGGAATGCTGTGCACTCACCTGACATCATCTTGAAAGGGAGCAGGATAACAGTAGGACAGCATTCCTTTAGGGTAAAGGAAAATGGTGAACCCTGTAAGAAGGCGTGAGGGTAGAAACCTAAGAAGAACTATCTGAACACACTGACTGCGGACAGCAAAATGTTTAATTTCTCCTTTTATTAAGCTGACAGAATAACAGGAAGAGTAGGGTTGATGCATGGGTGCTGCGGATGAGCTATGTCTCTTTGAAAAACTGGGCTACTACATTCAGACTCTGAGAGGCTCTGACTTGCTTATGCTCTCTTTCCCTCTCACACACATCCAGTACTGACTGTCAGAAATTCCTATTCACTGTTCAGTCTCTCTGGCTTCATCTTTTTTCTTGTACAATTGCTGTTTCTACTTCTCGTGAGCTGCAACCATTAGATCAGAGCACAAGCTCTTGGGCGTATATGCAGCTGAGATGCTGAAGAGCCATAAAACAGAACATTTACATTCCAGTAAATACCACATACCTAATCCACCCAAGTCAATGCAACACATACTACATGTGCAACTTCTACAGCACTTCAGAAATATTTGGCTCTCCTCATATTATGTTGCACAGGCAGCTTTTCTTCTGGCATGATCTCACGTTTTGTGCCTTGGAAAAAGAGCGTGTGTAGAGCAGGACAGCTGACTGGGAGCCCAGAAAGGAGAACACTACAAATTTGACTAAACTAGCTCTGAAGGATGAGCAGTGAAAGCTGCCAGTTATTTTTTGTTAACTGGCATAGCACACACTAAAAGCTGAGGTAATATACAAAGCACAGGGCAGACTTTCCCATACAATTAATTTAATTCTGCTAACTGATTTAATGGTTGAATTATCAGAGGGAAGTCTATTTGCTAAAGCAACCTAGGTAAATATAATTGATTGCCCTTGTTGGCTTCTGCAATTTTATTTTTTAATATTGTCATTTCAGATATGGATTTCAGTATCAGAAAGAATATTGGAAAGAAGCAACCATTTGACTAAGTTTTTCATCAGATGTACAGCAAGCAGAACATTTAAGAACCACGCTTGTGACCTAAGGAAACATTTTTTATATAAAAAACCCCCTTCTGTGATGTAAATTCCTACATTCCAGGTATTTATCATTCTTATTATTGTGTGTGGTATGGTGAAGTCATATAAGGAGTGTTTCCTGGATTTTTACACTCTGCTATATAATGCATATATACACATTTGGCATGCTCAAAACATTAATTATATTATGTTAAGTAAACTCCATATTTTGGGAGAGAGAATCTAACTTGAGTAAAGCATAATAGCATTAAGTTAATTTTTGTAATTTAGAAAATGCTTCTTTCATGAAACTCTGTCACTAGGACCCAAAAGAGGAGTGTAAATTATCTATTGGCAAAGTGGTTGCAAAAGGACTTAGTGGTCTATATTCCTCCCAAAAGAAAAAAAAATACAGGACACTTACAGTAAAGTAACAGGAACAAATAATCAAATTTTGAAACATATCTTACAGGCGGAAAATTTTAACCTCTATTCAGTGAAAAGAAGATAGCCAGCGTTTATCATCAGTCTGTTAAATTTCTCTCTGCATAACAATCCCTCCTTTCAATGGCTCTCAACTTGTACTACAACCTGGTAGCTTCCTTCAAAATGAAGGAAGTAAAGGACATGGGTGGTATACTCTCTAAGGGGAAACTGGTATCTTAAACAGCCAGGAATGATTTTTGAAGTGACAGAAGTCTGTAGAGCATGAATAAAACAGAATTCATATGAGAGGCTTTTAGAAAAGTTACTAAAAAACTGAGATGAAAACAAGAGTGAAGATGGGGGAGTGTTATTCTTACTAGAAAAAGGCTAGTGTTGCATCTGTCTGTAGTCAAAGCAAGAAGGAAGACTTGGGAAGAGGAACTGTAGACAAGTAAGGCTCACTTCAGCCCTGGAAAGATCAGGAAGCACGAATTTTGGGGATCATTTCCAATTACATAAAGACGGAAAGATAAACCAAGGGTAAATCCTTGAAAAACCCGGCAGTCTGTGAGGAAATGAATGTGTATACTAATGGGAGGAGCAGGCTAGATGGAGTGTATATTAATTTTAGTGAGGATTTTGACATGTCAGAAGCAAATGAGAAAACTGAACCTCTCTGAGCTGGCAGATGATATAACATGCAGCAATGGCCACAAACCGGAGATTGAGACTGGACATTACAAAAACTGTTTCCACCGTGAGGGCAGTGCAGCGCTGGAAGAGGTTGTCTGGGAGGGCAGGGGAGTCTCAGTCCTTGGATGCTTACAGGACTTGCCCAAAGTCACAGCTGACCTGTCAACCAGCGGTGGTGGTAGTCCTGCTTCCAGGAAGAGGCTGGAGTTAGTGACCTTCACAGGCCTCTTTTGACCAATGTTTCTGTGACTGGGTACTTGCCAATGATCTTCGAGCAGCACTGCAGCAAAGCCAGCAGTGCACTGCTCTGAGCACGACACCTTTATTGCTTCACGAGGCTTACAGCAGACACGCGTCAGGACTCTCCTTCAGACTTAGGCCTTTGCTATTGCAATTGTGACATTCCTGGCTCAACTTCGACAGCCCTTAGTGTGTGTGCAAGGACTGCTGAGGTTCCCTGCATTGGACTGCAATGGGAATCCACACGCCAGGTAAGCCAAGGAAGGAGCTTAAGACTCCTTCTTCCCTGTAACCATTTATTATCTGCAGCATCAAGGAGAGAGTGGGCTTCCTCAGGCCATCTGCATCATGGAGTCCCTGCCATCTCCCCTGGTGCAGGTCTGCAGGAAAGGGCAGGGCTGGGTGGGGCACTGATCCCTGCCCAGCTCCTTCCACTCCCGTGCCTGTTCCCGCCCCAGCACACAACGCACAGTGCCCGCAGCCAGGAGGGGACCGGGACACTGAGTGACCCTCAGCGCCCAGATGGGTTTCTCAGGTTGTTTGGGCAACAGCATTCCTCTGCTGGGGAAAGCTGTGAAGCAACAATGCAGCAAACAGGAAATGATTCACCAGTTTTCTGCATGCATCTCCAGCAATATTTGTGCTACAACAAATACACCATTTGATTTTGCCCTACAAAGTGCTTATAAAATTAACAATAAAGAAGCACCATTTTCTGTTTTTAACTTTGAAGCGGTACAAATGTCTATTTTAGACTGCCCAGATATTTCCTGCATTGAGTTGTTTACTGCAACACAGTGTCTTATTCTTCACTGACTAACTTTCCTTACAGAGACTGCCAAGCACAAATTAGGTCAACCTAAGCGGCAGTATGAAATGCAATTAGCCAAAAACTTCTCTTAATTAGTACTGTTATTCAGGGTGGGGAGAGCTTAGCTCAGAGTGAATTGGGGTAGGGCACTTTGGTAGAGAGAGACTCTTTCTAAAGAAAGGTGGATCTAACGCTGGATTCCTGCCCAATACATTTTGAAATTTTGATTGTAATGTTTTATGACCAGAGTGAGGACTGTAATTTGTGCCTGTAGGGTGCTCTGCATAACACTACCAGACTGCAATAAAACAACAAACAACAAACTAATCATTCTTATGGACAACACCCTCTTGCAACTAGAATAGATGATTCTAGGTCTTCAGGCACTCTGTGTCAGAGTCACAGAAGTCTTGGTAAGGACTGTTTCCCTCCTGCCTGAAGTACCAAAAATGCATTTCTGCCTCTGCACAGCAGCTCCTGTTGGACTGCCTGACCAGGGCCTGACATCCTTCACCCTGTGGCTCTATCCCCGGGCTCAGTGCAGGAGCCCACCTCACAGGGGATACAAAAGACAGATCGATATGACTTCCAGAGCCCCTGTAGTGCTGTATTGGATGTTATGGGCATCTTAACCCTCAGACAGGCCTGGGGCTAAAGGGGTGAGATTAAGTTAATTTGATACCTCTGAAGATAGTCAATTCATGAGAACTTTGTACTAGCCCTCACCCAAGCAGGTTTTGGGTTAAGAGATTTCTACTTTCTGTCATTGAGCAACTTTCACATTCTCTCACCTTTCCCCTGCAGTCAGTATAAGACACTGACCAATTTTGTTTAAATGAAAGGAAAAACACTAGCCAAGGCTTTAATTTCTGCTACTTTATTTACCCTGCTCAGTTTTCACCCTTACAATCCATCTCCCATCTGGAGTGAATAAAATTATTTGCATTTTTCCATGTACAAATTCTGGTGTGTACTGATGCGGGACAAGTTACTGATTAATAATTCTGATTAATATATAATACACTGATGAGAATCTCCTGGAGTAAAAGGCTAAATATAGTATTAGTGAGCACAGACTCTAATAAAAAGCGTACAAGTGCCAATATGGAAAAAAATATGCTTGGGAACAACCAACAAATCTCCAAAAATCAATTATTTTTGCACTGGCTTTGCATGAACCAACTAATTTCTGAAAGCAGTCTAGCTACGTTCAGGCAGTATTGCACTCAAGCTAATAAAGCTTTGGGAGAGGCATGATAATAGGGTAATGTATGCAAATTAAAATCCCACTGGGTGAATTCATTATAGTGCACAGCAGAGTACCACATCTGCACATAAGTAAAGTCCTTCCCTAAGTTTTAAAATATGGTCTAAGTGTGGCATAAACTTTGCGCCTATCAACCACACAGAGGTTTTTGTGTGCCGTTATCATCATGAGAGTTGCATTTTAGCAGGAAAATTCACATAACTTTAAGGATAAAGCGCCCATCTGCTACTGAAATATCAACATCTGGACAGTACAGCAAGTCTCAGGGTTTGCTGTGGTTCTTATCTCGGCCTGACTTACTGAGAAAAAGTGTTATCATATATCCTAGGAGTTGGACTGCATTCATGATCATATTCTTTCAAAAGCTGAGAGGGTGCCTATTTTAATATATAGTGTGGAAGAGCTAAGCAAATCTGGTTATAAAATGCTAACATCAATGAAGGAATAAAAATGCTATTCAAGTTCATTACCTAGATAATAACTTATTTAGACTTATTTTTGTTTGAACAAGGCCTGCAGCCAAGGCCACTAGAAGCTTGTCACAAAATGTAAAGTGCACAGATTTTGAAACTACCATCATTTGAATTTATCAGTGACTACCGATACTACTATTTAAATAAGCAGATTTGAAAGGCCTGATCTTCAGATGAAGAAACCTACTTTGGAAAAAACTGATGTGGTCCCTCAAAATCTCTCCCAGATGCCTCTTCAGGCAGGAAACAGTTGACTCCTGAATTTTCAGCATTAATTCACAAGTGAAAAAGGAGGAGCAGAAAAGGAATGGCATCCTACTGTGTGGTCTAGCCTGAAGCATCTTTGTGCCTTGGTAATAAGTTCAGTCCTGTTAATGGAAATTGAAAGACTTTAAGTGACTTGAACAGTGATTAAAACTCAGACATCAGGAAGAAATAGTGAAACTATATTCTGAGAACTTAAAAAGTGTAGTTAAAGGACCTATTAAGTCACCAAAAAAGCCAATGTTAATAAGTAATTTTCAGTCACCTCACTATAACCTACTTTCCAGTAGTCTGGAAACCTGTAAAAAAGGTTGATTATTTCTGCAAGATCTAGTGAGCATTGTATTTTTAGTTTAGTCAAAAATATTTTATGGAAAATACTATATAGTTGCGCAAAAATAGGCTGTTCTCTGAATACTTACATTAAAAATGCATCCTTACTTCTGATTTTAACATTTTAAAATTTTATTGTTAAGGCATAAATGCATCAAAATAGATGTAAATTGATATCTCTCCTGCAGTTTTATTCCTGACTTTATTAAGTTATGTAGACATGGTACTTAGGAACATGGTTTAATGGTAAACTTTGCAGAGCCGGGTTAGACTTGATGATCATTAGGGTCTTTTCCAACCTAAATGATTCTATGATTCTACCTTTACCTTTACAGAAAGGCCTACTAAAACAGACTAGTCATCTAACTCTGATCACAAGTGAATGTTTCACAGAGAAACTTTGATCATTGGCTGTGAAGCAGTTTTGTGCTCACTGAATATACATTTTCCCCTTTATGTAAATCTACTTATCATTTGCATTGTCTCTGATAAAGGAAAGTATATCATAAGCTTAGAAACACCGAGTGCTTATGTTGACAACATTTCTATATGAGTTTAAAAATCAATCCTTCCTCAAACCGAGGATTAGCCAGCTACACAATAATGATCAGTTTTGTAATATGTGAAATATGTGTCAAATCTAATAACTAAAGTCTGCCTAAACAAAAGAATGTGTTCAAAAAGATTAGTGGATTATTGAAGGCTCACGCAATCTGATGCCACTTGTCATGCTTTTTGGACAGCTTTTAGCATGTCTCAGCTGCTGCCAGTCCACACATGCTCTTTAAGCATGGAAAATAATGCAGGAGTTCAGGAGATGTGCTGATGCTTTGAATGAGATGGCTATTTGGTGAGCCGGAGACATAAAAGGCTTTTCTTTTTCATCAGAAGGATTTTCTACAAAGCTTGGGAGAGATCCTGTGCTTCAGTTAATACATACCCAGTTAATACATATCATCCCCATGGAGCTCCTGACTGCAGCAGGCTTAACCAGCAGACGATGATGCACTCTCACAGTTTCTTGTCAGTCGCTGCTCTTCATTCAGACTTGCCTTAGGAGCTGCTGCCAGAGGGACAAGATGCTCCCCAGGACTGGCAGCTCACAGCAGCACAGAGTACTGCTCAGGGTGCGTGCCCTCAGCCAGGAAAAGAGAAGGGTTTGTAGGGTTAGGCTAGCAAACACATGGACCAAATGAACTGTCATGACTACAAAATTAATCAAATTTGGTATTCTGTACTGGAGACCAGTGGAATTACAGTACTCCTGCCTTATGATGTGGATAGTGCTATTGGCACCCCATCTTCAATATCCTGATTTGATATACTTGGACAGGTGGATCAATAAGCTTCTAAGTGGTGGCAACTGTCTACTTGTGACATCATCACCCACAGCACACTCAGATGCTGAGATATTGACAGTTTTGACAAGAGGCTTTAAAGGTTTGAGTTAAAATGGTAAAGTCTGCCCTGTATGATTTACCTGCCTAATGAATTTCGAGAATTCTGTGTGGGAATGTTGTGATTATTCAAAATTTATTGCCATTAAACATGAATTCTTCTTTGAAACAGGTTTCTGAGGACTAATAATACATGCTTTGCAGGAGTCAATTTTTCCTTAGTGATGAAGAAATTCGCACCTTTCTCATTGGCAATGCACATCTTTATCTACACTTTGATTTAATGAGAAGCCTGCCTAGTTTAAACTTTTCATGAAGCATCCAAAATAGTTGCTCAGCTATAATTTTCCCCCTTACTCTAGAACTGCAAGTCAAACACCCTAAAATACTAACACTTAAAAGCTTCTCTTGCTGGTTCAAGAAAAATTCAGGGATGTTTATTGTGAACTACAATACACAAAACTTCTGTTAATGCTGCAGACATTTTCACAGTTCAAGGGATAGCTATGGTATCATATACTAATGTTATATTGCTCATAAACAGTGTATTGTCTTATTAAGTGCAAAGGCAATACTTCCTCAGCAGAAGTCCCTGCAAAGCTTTTGCCAAGAAGATTCAAACTTGTCTGTAACAGTGCAGTAAGTTCTCACTGTTCATTGCATTTCTGTGAAACTGCACAGGGCAGATATCTAACTTGTAAACATTTCAGTGTATAAGACAATCCCCTGTCATCTCATGTGTAGCATTACTAATGGACAAAATGTGCCTGAGACAGGTGTAATACCACAGAGACAGATTTGGATGTGTGTCCTAGTCACATTTTGCTGTCTTTCTGTATTCTGTGTACTACTGTAGGTACCTGACATGCAGGTAAATTGTCATTAATTTATGTTGAAACTTTAGGGTCTGAGTGTGTTCCACAGAACCTGCAGAAGGTCTGCAGAATGGCTTTGCAGTTAATCTAAATCTAAACCCACTACTGTGGCAATTTCAGTTTCAGCTACTGTCCTGCAAACCACTGTTGCATCGGGTGATTGTGAGACTACTTTGCTTTATTTCTGCTCATGAGCAATTTGTCAAACATGAGATTTATTTAAATATTTCTTAAAGTTTTTTAAAGTATTGCTTTCCACATTATTATTTGTTAAGATTGGAAGAGAAATATAGCCACTTCTGCCAATACAAGAATGGACAGGCTGTAAGACAATCTACTCTGATGCTATCAAGTTCCTGCAAATCAGTGAGTGATTTCCAGCTTTCATGCTTTCTATATGCTGCTTTGAAAAACTGACTTCTGAAAACCTGTTTTTCTTAAGTTGCCACAATATTTTTGAATCCTGACTTCAATGTCAATTTTAAAATTTTGTCCATCTGTGTCTCACAGATGACTGAGGCTGTGGGCACATGTCTTTCCTTGTGACTATTGCTGTGGGACACTGGAGTCTGCAACAGGTAGTGTTGCACAGCCTTTCAGTTGTGCAGTGAATGAAAGAATACATTTCTGATACACCTATGCAGTTTACACAGTTCAAAACAATGAGGCACTCACAGTTATTCTGCTTTTCATCTCCCTGCTCCAAAGTTCAGTAAGAGGAAACAGTACCATTGATTTCTAATGCCAAACGCCCTAATTATATTGACCAGCTAATTATTGATTAGATAGGAGAGTAGTTCCTGTTAGACACGTGATCACCTCTTATCACATCCCAGGCAAGAGCTGCTCAGTGTCAGCACGTGCTCTGTTATCACTGTCTTTAGTTCTCCTCTTCTTTGCAAACTAGTTACTTTGAGCACAGGAAAGGACAAGACATCATTAACTATGATGAAATGTTGGCCTTTCCTGTTTTGAAACGTCTGAGAAAAATGCATGAGGATGGGCACTAGCTTGATCCTGGGAACATGGAGACTCCTCTCTTCCAGTGAGCACCTTCAAGCACTGTTGAAGAGGCCACCACTTCCCCTGGACTGTGACTGTGATCTCATGGACCCTGGTGAAGGAGCAGCCCCAGGTTTTGGTCAGCCACATGCCCACCAAGCAGCACACAAGATTCTCGGGGTCCCAGAGGAAACTTTGCTGCTGGTGGAAGGACACATAAGAAAAGATAGCCAGTCACCTCCTCGTGGCATGGCATCTCATGAGCTCAGTGCTGAGTTCCTGCAGATTTTCCATGCATGATGGAAATCAGGCTTTCTGCTGCAGCAGACATTGGCCAAGCTGGCTGCTCAGGGAGCTGGCTGCTCCAGCACAATGCCTGCAGGTGCACTGAGGTGTGTTTATGCCCAGGCAGCCAGGATCAGAGAAGAGGTGGGGACTGGGGCAAACATTATCATTCCCAGATGAAAACTGGTCTGTAACTCCAAATGGAAAACACTCAGTCCCTATCTGAAAGCTATGAAATTTACACTTTTTTGTACACCTTTTCTCTATGTGTGTGTGCGCATGTGTGTGTGTATATGTGAAATACCTATGATTTTTTCTATTAGAAGTCTGATTTCTTGAAATACAATTTTCCATCAGAAGTAATAAATGATGGATATGTCCTTACCAGTCTTCTTTAAAACTGCATAAAGCCAAATAAAACATTCCTTGTGGTATAAGTACGCTAATGCAATATGTTATAAAGGTCATATTTTTAAAAGGATGTTCTATACTCCATAGTCTTGGTGTTGGAAATTAGCCCAAGCCAACTCTTGCTACACTAATCTTTCCTTACCCTTTGTTCTCCCTGATTTCTGCAGGATACTGATGGTCAATAAGTAATCATACTCCCTTAAGTAGAAAAGTATCTGCTGTAAAAGTCATGCTCTTTGATTTCTGTTGGTAACATAGGAAT
Organism: Acanthornis magna; assembly: GCA_036785705.1. Taxonomy (NCBI): domain Eukaryota; kingdom Metazoa; phylum Chordata; class Aves; order Passeriformes; family Acanthizidae; genus Acanthornis; species Acanthornis magna. The sequence continues at coordinate 17,170,793 of JAWUZG010000018.1, read as the reverse complement.
AAATCCTTTAGCAGGCAAAACTCTGGCTGAAGTAAAAATTTTTATTTCCTAGACGTGAACTACATAATGAAGCCATTAATCGTAGACTGCCATTGAAGGGAGTCAAACCTAGTTTGCTCAGAAGCCTCCTATTAAGCATAAGGTGAGATTAAAACAATATATTGTGAAATAAGGTGAGACCAAAACAATATCTTCTGAAAAGTCTGACTGTTTCCCTTTTCAACTACAAACAATACTAATTAGAGGAGGGGCAGAGAAGTAAAATAATAGCAGTTACCCTAATTATCTGGAGTCTCTATTTTGTGTTGGATGCTTTAGGTGTGCTTACTATCTGTTTGATTTCATTAATGATACTTCATAAATTATAAGCAAATAAAGAATGCAGATGGGAATGATTTCAGACTAAGTATGAGAATTTTATTGCTGACTATCAAAGACCTTCTAAAATGCTAATTTTTTAGACATAGTCCTTTGATCACTACAGATAGTGAATGTTAATCAAATAAAACTCTGACATTGTTCTTGTGATTCTAAATGGGAACTGAAAAGTAGTCTGCCAAATTTTAATTGTTCATTTGGGCTGTACTGCTATCACTTCGCAAATCTTAAAGCCTGGTATTAGAGAATATCCTTCTTAAGAAGAATAATATATTTCTGGAAACATGCCTGAATATCACTGGCTTGAGAGCACAAGTATTCCTCACTTCTGAGAGCTAAATTAATATTTTCTCTGAGTGCTGCAGCAAGTTGCAGTGCTGGGTGTATTGTGGGCTTGCATAAGGCAAGACTGGACAGAATATTTCCAGGTTAGCTAGAAGGTGCCACACTCTGACAAGCTGATGGCAAGGCTATGGCATGGCTCCCCCAGCTTTCACAGTGCTCTGTAGATTGCAGAAGAGGCCACCACAACATCCCACCCACCATCCCACTAGGCTGTGGCCACCGTGGGCCTTGCCTTGCAAGCGCCTCCTTTTGACACTCAAATCATGTAGCCAGCCAAGTTACGATCTACCTGGAAAAAAAAAGTGAAACAATTAGGAGGGAAAGGAAACACCCTTGTTGTCTTCTGCCTAACAATCCTCTGATGGGGGAGCCATAACTTAGCACCAAAGTATTAAGAAGCCTTTTTGATCAGGTACTAAGGGAAAAAATATACCCTGGAGGAAAAACATTGCAAGAGAGAAAAACAGCACTCTTTTTTTCCCCTTTTCTTAGGCTTAGGTCATGCATATTTACATTGCTCAGGTGTTTATTCTACAGTAGCTTAAACTCTAAACCCAAAACAATTATGAGATTCTGTTTGTAGAATACCTTCTAACATAAACTTTCAGGTATGAATCAAGATACTGAGGGGGAATGCTCACTCATTTCATAAATATTAGGGCTTTTTAAAGCATCCTTCTGTACTAAGCTCTGATAAAACACTTCTATGAGCATTTATGTCGATTTCTCCTGTCCTTTTTAAACCGCAGTTATAAGCTTCTAACCTCCTTTAGATGGTTTAAGAAGGAATACAAAATTTTGCAAATACACAAACTTGTGCAGTCCTGACTTTACATCCATACATCAGCCCTTCCCCATGTAATGAAGGGAAACTGCTCAAAAGTGACCTAGAGAGGGGCTGATTGTGGAGGAAGCACCAGCACCATCTTCAGGGTCAGCATGAAGCTCCTTCAGGAAGGGCCACGAGCCACTTCAGTGGCTCTGGAGAAGAGGCTCTCTCTGTGAGCAGGTCTGGGTGAGGCTGAAGGGCAGACTCTTGGTGCTTCACCCCCTAAGGTGCTGAGAGTGGCTTCCCCACCCTCCTGGCACCCGAGCATGCATGTGCCTCACAGGGCAGGAACTTCCTGCCCTAGGCAGGGGCGGGGAGCAGTGGAGTGGGAGCAGAGCCTTGCAAAGGCACCCATGGCTGAGCCCGGGGCTGCCGGAGAGGGAGGCAGCAGCAGAGCTGAGAGGAGGGGCCATGAAGTGGGAGAGGCAGGAAAATTCCAGAGGGTAAAGGTTATGTTGAGAAGAAGTGGGGACACCTGTGGAAAAGACTTGGGTATGGCTCTCCCAGAGGCTATTATTACTATTTATTAGTTCAAGAGCAAAGAGCAAAGGCTCTTCTGTGTCTCTCTTCTTACTCCAATGTTAAAGAGCCACCATAAGCCAAATTAATCTTTAACAAAGGATACTTCCTGCTGTTTTTCTGGGAACTCTATCATAGTGATGGTGGTGGCTGGGTCTCCCCTGAGCAGGTACAAAGAGGGAGGCATAAGCCTTTCTTCATCAACCCCAGTGACACAGCCAGGGCAGCCTTTTGACATAGTGCCTGGCATGCCATGTGCTGAGAGGAAACACTCCACTTTCCTGGACCCCTGTGTTTGCAAGAGTTCAGATCTTGCCAGATAAGTAGAAGAGGAACTGGTATTTCATAGAATCACAGAAAGATTTGGGTTGCAAGGGGCCTTGAAGATCTTCTAGCTCCAATCCTCTGGCTCTGGGCAGGGAACCTTTCACTAGACCAGGTTACTCAGAGCCCCATCCAGTCTAGTGTTGAACATCCCCAGGGATGGGGAGCCCATAAACTCCCTGGACAATATTTTACTTCAAAATGGAAGTGTAAAGCCGTTGCAGAGCCTTTAATTACAAGACAGAATTTGCACGTTTATCATCAGAAGTGGGCTCTAAACAATTTTTCACAATGTGGATGGCACAAAGCTCACCTCCTCAGAGTTCTCCTGAGGCGCTGCTTCTCTGCACACACCATAGTAGGATTCCTCTGTCAGAGATTTTGTAGTCTTCAACCTGGAGAGGAAATTTTCATTTCTTCAAATACGCTGGCAAATTTTATAGTAAGTTACTGCTTAAAGTAGGGTTGGGAAAATCCTTCTTTTGTGTGCAAAATATTATTCTGCCACATATATACATATACACATCTCCAGCTGTGGGTTTGTTATTTCATTGAACCAGGACAACCTGTGGACCATGGTCTATCACTGTTCTAACATCATATTAAGCATTAATTTCTTAACTGGCAGCAATGGAAGTGAAAGTAATTTCTTGAAAGGCTGACTGCTTGGCATTCATACTGTCCTTGAAAAGTCCTTCATCAGCAGACAAAGGGTGATGGGGTGATACAACAGAGGAGGATACCTTTACTGCATTTGGATGTGTGCCATGGAAAGCACCCATGTACCAGCAGGGCAGCACCTGTGCTGACCCTGGGCACACTAGAAAGAAAGTGCTCTAGGGAGAGCAGAATCCAGGTATCAGTCACTGTGAATGTATGCAAAAGTGACATGGTGAGAATACAGCTGAAGATGGGATTATATGTTTTTCCCTTAAATATCCATGTTAATAAAGATGTAATCTGCATTGGAATGGGAAAACATGTCATAGATAATCAGATTATAATTTTCAAATAAATCTGATTCTGACTTCATGCACTGTATCTTTTACTTGCTGCACTGTGTTTTATTTACGTAGTGTTTAAGACCTCCCATAACAGACCAGGCATCTCTTTTGCACAAACACAAACTCACAAGATTCCCTGCTTGGGCTCTGGGCCATTTTTTTTCTCTTGCATATTTTGTACTGCAGTCTCCAGAAAGTACACACATGCAAAAGACACTATTTGGTCCGTAACAGGGATAGAATTGATGAGAGGTATGAAGAAAATTCACGAAAATTTAAATCTGAGATAATGTTGGAGTGTGTACAGTTATTATCCACAATGAATTTAAAAGTGTGAAGGCAAAGATTATCAGGGTTTATTGCAATTGCATGCTGGCACGTTAATCATATTGCAGACATGATGGTGTAAATAGTGCATAGTAGCAGCAGGAAAGTAACCTGAGATAGAAAATAAATGATGGCATGGAAAGAACCAGAGAGCAGCAAGCAGCTCCTCAGTTCCCCATGGACATTGTCCTTCCCACACAGTAACTGTCCTTCAAACTTGGCTGAAATGTAGCTCAAACTTATTATGAAGATATAAAATTTTAATTGGAAGCAAATTTCTGTTTCCTCTTGTATTCTACTGGCAAAAATAGCACTGTAAAAGTCCATTACTTCTTTAACCATGGTGTATAAATGCTTTTAATTACATCACCTTTCATGGTATGACATTAATTACAGTTACTTAAAATGCTGTACATGGCTCAGGTATCACAGAGAACAGTTTCTCCTAAAGTGTTATCAATAAAAGCATACATGATACAGCTACAAATTTATGGCAAAAAAATACTAATTTTATTTTTGCTAGACATTATAAACATACTGAGATGGTTAAAAAAATTTAAAAGTATTTGTCAAAGGAAATTTCCAATACAAGGAAAAGTCTTTTTTTCCACTAGGTGTCTCAAAAAAATTACAAACAGTGGAGAATATGTGATAAAAGCCATTTTCCCCTCTTACTGTTTACGGGTAGTGCTCCCGCCATGACTAGCACTGGGCAGAAAAATGTAAATACACCTGAGATCTCTTGATTAATATAAATGTCTTCCCTTTCCTTGTAGGTCAAGTTTAAACTGGGTATAATCAGGTTATTGGTGAGAAATTAATTATAAGAACTGCCTGTATGTGGCCATTTGGAGGAAGTAAAATACTAAACTTTTTTTTCTTGCGTATTTGTGACAGTAAGACCACTCTAAGTTTAATTAATGATAAAGAATGGTATAATGGGATTAATTTCTCCTAGTCACAACCACCTAAAATTAAAATAACATTAAGAAAATTATCAAATTTATCCCTTCCAAGTAATATCCAGTAAGAATATTTTTGAGATTTCCATTTCGCAATAGCTCTTTTGTGAAGAAAAAACACTGTTTTTTGTGTTACAGTGCTTATAAAATGGGCAAAATTTTGATTTAATTGTTCATTCAGAAGTGGCCTTGGAAGCATTTTTCAAGCAGCTGTATATCTGTGGATTATTCCCTCAGTGCTGTTCATGAGATACACTATTACTAAATGTCAAAAATCATCCTGAGACACCACGTATTATATAGTGCAGATTATTTATTTTGCCAAGTCCAGGTTTCTCTTTCGTAGCTTTAGAGTTTGGAAACAATCCCAAAGGTAATAGGGAAGTTTGAGAACCTTCTCTTAAATATGCCTCTTGGCTGGCTCCCTTTCCTGTTTTCTTGGCCTCTCCAGGGACACATAATCATGCAGTCCTTATGAAGTTGCCTACAGGCCTTCTCAACTTCTTACATTTCAGGAAAAAAAAATTTAAAAGAAATAAAAAAAAGAGCAGATTGTTTTGAAAACTAGGCTTTTTCCTTTAATTCACAAAGTCTAGCTGCTTTAGAGTGCTGTGTAATGAAGCTACAGGTGATTGCTCCCAGCTCTCCCACACCTGCAAAATCAGTGGTTATAAATCAAATGCAGTAGTTTGCCTTGGTTTGCTTCTGACCAGGTCAGCCTCCCCACAAAACAAAATTCCAGAAAGCAAACAGCCGTAACAATTGGTTGCTGCACATAATGCTTCTCTATCATTACATAAAGAACTTCATAATAATCATAAAAAGCTGGACTGGTTTTTAAGGGATTTCAACATTGGAGATAACTTGAGGTATCTTAGTCTGCACTTGAAGATATTTACCTTTTCTTATGATTTTGGTACAAAAAGGGTTGGTTTTTTTCCCAGATCCCTTCATTTACTTAACCAAGCTTAGGCCAAAAGGCATCAATGAAGTCCAGATGAAATCCAGAACAAGATTTGCATTGATTTATTTGTTTATACTCAGGAGGGAAAATGAATGCTGAGTTCCAGCAACAGCTACATGTTTATATGAATTTGAATCTAGCAAAATGAATATCTGTCTGCCAACTTAAAAACTCACCTCTCTTAAATCTTATAGGCTTAAAACTCATTTGTCATTAATCTTATGTATTTATGAACATGCATTATAAAAGAAGAACCATCATTCTTTCTGTTTCTGGAGATGTTTGGATTTCAAAATCTCACCTCTATTCCTTTTAAAGCTGAAATAAGCACCCTTTGCCTGGGTAGCAGATGATATCCTCCCTCACATCCTGCCCTTCACAGCCTCTCCCCACTAATATCGTGCAATACCAATGTTAAAAAGAATCAGCTTTGCTTTGAATGGAGCAGAAAGCCTCTTGAAAAAGCAGTATGTGGTCAGGTAGTGGAAGTGTTGCTACATGATGTATGCCAAAGGAGCAGAATCAAAGACATTGGGGCCTTTTGCTAACTTATTAAGCACCTCCTAAGCAAGGCTTTGGGCTTTGATCTTCCAGCCTCAGAGGCCTTTTACCATTGTTTAATCTAATTATATTAATGTGGTATCAAACCTCACTGGAGCCAACCAGAGTCCCCACACACTGATCACGATAAAGCCAAAGCACTGTTTGAATTACACTTTATTCCTGTATGTGGGCAGGTGTCGCAGATGTGTTTGTCATGTCCCTCTAATATCCCAGAGTCCTCAGAGCAGGAGCCTTGTCAGCACCATCACTGTGAGTGCCACAATCACAATTCTGCACATGGAGAAGTGTCACAGAATAACATCACATTTAATATAGGACGAGAGCCTCAGTCCAGTGCTGCCAGAAGAGCATCAGCTGATGGCACTCTGAGCTTAGAGCTGCCGAGATTCACGTGACAGTCACTGAGCTAACTACGAACAGGGATTTTATATAGTCCCTGCAGAAGGACTCTATTCCTTCAGAGCTTGTTTTGTGCTGTCAAGTGGCTCTATAAGGGAAGAATTATCTCCCTGGTGCTGTGTTGCCAAATCCTGTTCGACTCTGACAAGAGAAAGCTGTGAGGAGAGAAAGTCTCAGGTGTTGGGGTGCAGGGATAGGGAGGGGGTGACTAGGAAGGATATCCTACACAACCCAAGGAGATGCCGAAGGCCCACACAAAGATTGGCTTTGGTTTGGGAGGGAGTTATTGTTATCCGGTGAAAGGGCATCAGACATTGTTGGGAGGCCTGGATTACACATCCTCTGCACTGCTGCCCAGTGCTGCTGCTGTCTTACTCTGTGTTTCCTGGGGTCATCCCTCACACTTCTGTTTCCCACCTACTCGCTGGTGGGGTGGCATGAGAGGCAGAAAAGGCCTTGGCTCTGTGTGAGCACTGTTCAGCAGGAACTAAAGCATCCCTGCGTTATCAGCACTTCTCAGCACAAATTCCAAGCACAGCCCCATACCAGCTATTGTGAAGAAATTTAACTCTATCCCAGCCAAAACCAGCACAGGTGCCAAAAGGCAAAGAAGCCAGAGTCAATGGGCTTAATTTTCTATATTAAATTAAACAAGCCACTCAAGCATCCCAAAACTAGCACTCTCAAAAACTGTCCTGAATAGTCACGACTATAAAATAATGTTTCTACTTCTAAAATCAACTTTCTGTATGCTATAGTGTTGGTCTAACATTGTTTTAATTGAGCAAGATGGAGAAATAGGACCCTGGGCAAGGTATTGCTGTCACATCTTTCTAACTCAAGCTCATCCAGCAAGCTTGCCAATCAATTAAGAGGCCACATTCCTGATGACACTGCACCTATTCCTGTGCAGAGTGAGAATTCCTTGTGACACGGGGGTTCCCAGAGGCTGGAGTGTGTCTGCCTGCGTGAAGTGTGGAGCCTAGTGGCCCAGGGGAGATCAGGGTGGGGGAAGTGAACAAGGAAGAGGATACTGACCTTTTTCTCCCTGGGGCCCTTGGTGAGCTGGGAAAAAATTTGCCAGTGAAAGGTGCAGCATGTCCAGGATCACTAAAAGCAGCTGTATTTATATACTTATCTTAGAAATACATGTTTTAAAGGAATTTACTCAATATTTCAATCTACTCAGATGAAAATAATCAGCAGGGGTAGTGGTGTTTTATTTAAACAGCCTCCTTAGTTATATTTCATGGGGATTCATATGCTTAAATAAGTCACAGAGGGGTTATTTGAGTGAACCAGCCAGTGGCTGATGTCAGAGCTGAAAAAGAGCAGAGGCATCCTGCAATCCTGCATATTGAGCTGACACCAGGCCAGTGTGCCCTTCTCACTGTCCCAAGGAGAGTACTCAGTATTTCGAAAAGGAAAGTGAGTTCAGTGTGGCAAAAGTAAGGTAAAGTTCAAAGGCTGTGACTTTTGGTGGAGAAAATACAGTCAAGAAATATATAAAGGGAGGGTGCCAAGAGGAGGGAGCCAGGTTTTTCTCAGTGGTGCCAAGCAGTAGGACAAGAGGCAATGGGCGGAAACTGTGGCACAGGAAGTTCCATCTGAATGTGAGGAAGAACTTCTTTACTGTGGGGGTGACCACACATGGAACAGATTGCCCAGAGAGGCTGTGGAGTCTCCCTCTCTGGAGATATTCAAGAACCATCTGGACACAATCCTGTGCCATGTGCTCTGGGATGGCCCTGCTAGAGCAGAGAGGTTGGCCGAGATGACCCATTGGGATCCCTTCCAACCTGACCCATTCTGTGATTCTGTGAAATTAATTTCCAAGCAGCAACATAAATTAATCATGGAAAGGATTTAGGTGCCATGAGCTCTCCATCTCTCATTTCTAAATAAAACTATCTGTTAAAAAACATATAACCATTTGGAAAAGAAGTCATTCAGGCAAGGCTGTGACCTATCTTATTTACAAGGTAAAATGAAAACTTTCCTGATAAACACTCTATAAATTGATCTATATATTTCCCTCTAGTGGCAAAGTGACATAGTCACTATTTGATCTCAAGTTAGTAATTGATCTGATGCTTTGACTTGTGGCAGATTTTCTTGTAATGTATCTCCATAATTGAAATTACCATGTTCTGGATTACTATTTGTAGTATTCCAGGAAGTGAAATTACTCCATTCCTCATTCCTTTTTTTTTTTTTTTTAAGTAAAACATCAACCTTATTCACTTCTTGTCCCTAATGACTTTCTCAAATTTTCCTATTTCAGATTTCTTCTAAGAAAAACAGTAATGAATAAATGTCAGCTCTCAGCTATATGAATCTCAGCCTAAATCAAGTAAGTGTGTAGACAAAGTCCTGATCAATTTATGATTATTTCATAACCCCAAATAAATCTAATCTTTCTTCTTGACACAATTCTTTTTTGTTGTATCCTTAAATGACCTGCCGGTAAATAATTACATATTTGTCTATATAAACAAGTTCTTAGAAAGTAAGGTATTAGCCACAGACATTTTTTTCTCGGCTGTGGTCCTTGGGCAGTTTATTCTCAGTTGTCCAGTACCCTACACTAGATATGACTGACCAAAATGTTGATAACAGACCAGGCAACTGATCCTAATGTTGCACCATGCAGTCAGGTGCTGCCTTTAAGAATGTGAGATTTTTGTTAAAAATTATGTGGATACTCTAATATTTCCCCCCAAAGCCCTATCATTCCAAAATATGTTTTTCTGAGGCAAATAGCTACACCGATGCATCTTGTAGATACTTTTTCCTCACTTTTGACTGGATCAGAATACAACTAAGTGATTAGGGTTACTTGTGACTGTACCATTGGACTGTGTGGGTATGGGCTGAACAAGTGGGGACTGAACTGAAGGGAAGCAACAGTACGTAATGAGATTCAAACCAGGAAAAAAATGAGTTCATTTGACTGGGTTGAGACCAAGACAAACAGGGGTCAATTGATGGATGTTGGTGGAGGGGAATTGTCGGAGTATGGAAAGATGCAACTGGGCAATGTTAGCTTAGTGGGAGGGCGATATTGGCCTCCTCCCTTCCAGACTTGGGTCCAAATTTGTAAAGACTGTTTTGTTTCATCCCCACCATTTCTTCTACACATATTTCTGAGAGCCTTTCCTTTATCACTGGAAGTGGTGATATATATCACACATTGGACTTGCAAAGTAATCGTCCCCTTTTTTATGCCTGCCTTGAAGGGCTCCTCCAAGAACAAGCTCAGCCATATCTACTGATGATCTATTTGAGGGAAACCTTTTCCAGTCCCACCCTTCTGGGTGTTGATAGGGCAACAAATTAAAAATTCAAAGCCTCTGGCATACGGGTGGCTGTTTGAGATACAGCACAAACTGAAGATACCTCCTCCTATTCCACTTTGATGTTAATCAGCTATCAAGGCATTGGCAGGTTCCAGCATTCTGTCTAAACCCATGATGTCATTTCTACAAGTCGGCTTGAAGCCCTTGGCAAACCAGCCCTGTTTGTTTCCACAGTCCTTATGAGCTCTGTTATTGCCATTCGTGATTGAAATTCAAGGCCTTTGAAAATTCAGGTGATGTTAGAGCCAAACTCAGAGCTCTGGAGCTCTCCATTCCCGGACACCTCTCGGGGCAGAAATTCTATGTTCTGTATTTAGTTAAAGGTGTCAGCACCGTCTCTTTTGACCTTAACACCTGTGAATAACATCGGAGCCATTTTCCTTCTCTGTGATAAGAAGGCATTCCATGACAGGTCAGAGAGCATGAATGGAGAAATGTGATAAGCTTAACCCAAGAAGAAACATATGACTTTATTTACAAAAGGAAAAATCAGACGGGCTGACCATTGCTGTCAATCTGTCGCTGGAGCACACAAGATCAAGCGCTGTGTTTAGCACAGAAGGAAGCCGATCCCTAAGAAGGTAGATACTCTGATAGAAAACTAAAAATCTGAACAAAGGAAAACATGCTCCTTGGGATTGCTGCTGAAGTACAGCACAGAGGAAGTTCCTGAAGCCTCCAATCTGCAGATTAGCATGAAAGGGCAGGCTGGGTTGAGTTTCTCAAAGGTATGGGGACACTTAACTTATACAATACTGACTGAATGCTCACTTTTACCACCAAATTATATATATTTGACTGATACTTATGTTCTTTGCCATTTGAAAGACTATGGGAAGTTTAGACATTCGTTTCTGCAGAAATAAGGTTTGACTCTTCAAATATGTGTAGAAATGGAAACCTGAGCGTGATCCTGTTCTCTTTGTCACTCCTTTAAGAGTAGGACTTTAGGTTCAGTAGAAAGGTTTCCTGGATGAAAAATGTAAGAATCTGATCCTATGCTTTAGGTTCAGTTCTGAAAAAATCATAACAGAAATAAAAGCTGTACCCTTTTCTGGGATGTGCCAAAGATTGAGAAAGCAACCCTCTCCAAAACAAACAACGTAATTACAATGGCAGAAGAAGGCAGGTGAATAAAGCAAACTGGATCCACCAAATGAAAACATGATGACGCTGTAACACTGCCCTCCTTCACTGATCTCACCAGTCCAACGTCCACATAAATCAGGCAGGGGTGTGCTTGAGAGGCATTAGTTCACTGAAGACATCTGACCCAGGTCAGAGACTCATGATAAACCAGAGCACGGCTCCAGGCCCTCGCCTTGGGATTGAGCAGCAGCCTGCACAGATATGCCCTGCTGAAATGCACCCAGCTGATCTGGTTCATCAGGTCAAAACGCTCCCAGCTTCCCGCCCCACCCTGTGTCCCACCTGGCTCGCCCATAAGCACGGCTTACCATTCCTGCAGGCTCCTGGTGGCACGGGGCTGAGGTGAGCTTGCAGAAGGCTGCTGGGCAGCTCTCTTACAGGCACACGCTCCATTTCACGCTGGCAGCAAAGTACACAACACGTGGCATTTTCAGAAAATCTGCTCCCTAAGTCAACACAAAAATCCCCGCTGACGTCAGCAGATGCAGGCGTGGGTCGCTGCTCAGTGCTTTTACACTCATTCAGCTGTCCTTGTAAGTGGCAAAGCAGGACACCCCGGCACGTACACAGTCACTGGGGTGACACTGGTGTGAGATGTGACACACAGACCAGCGCCAGCCCTCAGCTTTAGCAGGTCTCAGTTCACCCCCAAAGCGAAGGTGTGGAACAAACCAGTCAGGAATCTGCTCAGTGTGGTGCTGAGGGGATGTGACCTCCTGCAAGGTGCTGACAGCCTGACCACACTGCCCCAATGGGAGGAGACTCTTCCTGTGAGAGAAAAACACCTTGGGAAAAGCTCAGGACCTGACCACTTAGAAAAATCAGGTGAAGAGTCATTTGTCTTACTTCATATGACGGAAGTTGATTTTTACCAATAATTGAAATCCATTTTCATGTCTTTTCTAAGTACACATACACAGTGAGCAGACCCTTTTTCCTGTGAGCATCCCCTTACAATTCCTTTGCAGCTGGTCAATCCACCTCCTTTAAACAAAAACATTGACAAGGCAGTTGTAACCAGCAGTGCCTTTGCATGTGCTTTCTCACAGTGCACAGATAAAACCCCAGTATTAGCTCTTTGCTAGAGCTAGCTTGGGCTGTTTAGGATGGAAACAGTTGTTGGGATAAGTATATATTACAGCTCTACCTTGCATCAGTCTCCAGGCAGGCCATGCTCTCCTGTCCCTCCTCCCCTTGCCTTTCTCATGCCCTGGGGAAGCCTCTCTGGCTGCCTCCTCTGCTCCCACACCTGACCCAGGTCCTCACCCTCCTTCCTTGACATGATGCCATATCCCACACCCAGGGCACATGTCCTTCCTTCCCCTTACACAGCCGTGAGGGAGGAGCTGTGGTCTGGCTGCAGACATCCCAGGCTGGAAGTCTCTCTGCAAAGCAAGTTTAGCTTGAGATGAGCAATAGATGTAGCAATATCTCAGGTGAAATCTGCTTTTCACATGCGATGGTCCCTTGTGTCACCTCTGGAACAGTAGCCCTGTGTTTCTGAGGAGCACCCACCCAGCTATTTGTGTAAAGAAGATCTGGCTGGTCTTACCCACACTGAGACAGAGCTCAGGGAAGTGGTGGCTCTCCCAGCCAGGCTTTCTCATGAAATTTCAGACCGTGATGACATGTGAAACCCTGTCCTTAGAGGGGCACTTAGTGAGAAAAATCATACGCTTAAAAACGTTTCAGGCTTCACAAAAATAAGAGCTGTCACTTAAGTTACTGGCAGAGATTAACTCTGCTGATGGTCCCTGGAAATGCCTGCATGTCCATCTTGTCAATGGAAAATACTCAAAATTATTTCACCTGAAATCGCCCTAGGACTAAAGAGCAAAAATAAGGACGGTGGGGAGGTGGATGTGATGTAAGGAAATTAGCATAACTGTATGACACTGGAGCATGAGAAGGCACCTTTTTACACAATATTACAAAGAAATTTCAACCAGGTGTGTAGTGCATGCCAGCCAGCATTGCCCCAGAAGCTGTCATTGCAGCAGCTGTACTGGCTGCCTGGCAAGGAATGCTGTGAGACGTTCAGTTGCTCTAATAATTAAGAGCTTGCTCCTGCCAGCTGCTGAGCATGCCCATCTTCTGTCCCTTTCGGCTGAAGGCAAGGACAGCTATATCTGCATGACAAGAAACTTTGGCAGCACAATAGGCTTTGAGGGCCAAAATTTCCTCATAGGATCACATTAAACATTTACATGTTAAAAAAAAAATAAAATCTGGAAATAAAATAAAAAATCAACAGCTCTGTCTACCAATACATGAACCTCCTCATTTTCTTGTCTTTCTCCTGATCTGGGTTTTTAAAACCCATGTTTTTTTAAAAACATGCTGAATTGTAGGAAGCCATTCCAGCCGTGCATAATGAAAATGCAGTCTGTGGAACTGATGAATTGCAGCTTAGCTGTTAAATACAGGACATCCAACCTTTATTGCTACCACAAAAAAACTTTCTGGCAAAATTTGAAGAAAACAGAAAATGTTATACATGAGTAGAAGGAGTTATCTTGATAAAATACCTGAAGGAGAAAGTTTATATCATGCATGTTTCTGTCAAGAATATTCTGGAGAATCTGAGACAACTAATGGATTCCTAATTTTGAAATTATGTCAAACTCAGAATAGAGAAAGAATAATAGGATGGTAATTTTGTGTTCTGGTCATCTACTGTACAGAGCATCCTGTGGCATTCAAATAAACACATACATTTTATAATCTCTGAGAACACATTTGAGCTGTGGAGAGTTGGACAGTTTAAAGTTTTGTTAATAGCTCAGAATGTTTTTTATGCTGCAATTGAGAAAGCAGATTCTAAGTCATTCAAAGCAGAGACTACTTTGAGATAAGTAGGTTTTTGAACACTCTTGCTACTTCTTCCATTCATTGACTGAGGCATATCATTGGCAGGGATATGGTGAACATCAGTCAAAATCCTGGAAGGCCTAGATGTCATAGGTGACATCTGAATCATTGACCAGACATGATGGCATGTGACTGCAGAGACTGACAACAGGAGGAAATTGAAACACACAAACTCACAAAGCAGGAAGCTGATAAAGCAGAGAAGATAAAAAGGATATTGAATAAAGTAGCAAAATACACAGACTGCAGGAATAGAGTCATTCAGGCTGAAAACTTTGTGAGTTTGGTCCTATGATGTAAAAGGAGATAATGGCACTGGGACTGGAGGGGAACCAGTAGCTTTTACTGCTCCAAAGTGATGTGGAAATTAAGATCAATGGAGAAATAAACTTCAATTCTAAACAAAAATGTAAAGGAAATTTTATTGAACAGGTCAGAGACGCTGGGGACCACAAAGGAACTGATGAGAATACTTCTAAACATTGCTATCCCTCCACATTTTAGACAGTAATGGATGGTTGGATGGATGACAAATGAGAGCACAGTGTAGTACAAGGGAGACACATCAAAGCTACTATTAAAGAAAGTGGAAATGGATTAGCCACTGTCTGAGGAAATCAGATACCAGAGCTAGCAGACAAATCATGGAGGAGAGTCTACAGGGAACAGAGAAAAAAGGAAGACCATAAAGGTTTGTGCTAAAGATTTGTCTGTCTTGGAAAGACATCAGACAGCACTCTAAGAAAAAGATGAATTATGGATCATCTCAGAGGCCCTAAGTGTCTCCTAGATAAGTAATATTAGCAGGAGACTTGTCCAGTACACCTTGAGACAAGTCTCTGTGAATTGCATTGGAAAATGGAGCTCTGTTAAACCGGTGGTTTATGTGCATTCTTATGAGGGCAACACTTGACTGTGCATCGATGATACATTGGCTCCTTAATCCACATCTGGTTGAAATATATGGCAATACAGGCCATTAAAAAAAGACAATTTTTATGTTCTGCTCTGTACTGCTACACTGTTGATGGCTGCTGATGCCCAAAGCAACTGTGACACAGACTCATTTCAGTTTTTTCTTATCCTGTCCCGGCAGTGACCTCACTCAGCTCTCCTCCTTCTCTCCTCTCAATGGCTCTCCTGTTTCTCACTTTGTTCCACACCAGCCAAGATTTTTTTCTCAGCCACTTGTTTCCCCTTTACCTTAGCCACTGGTTTCCCCCACTGCTTTTACATAAATTTTGTTGCGACAAAAAAGCAGGAACAACGAAGTGGACTTCAAGTTATATTGAGGGGAGGAACAGACACAAGTGGGTACCAGACACAAGGATCTGTATCTTTGCAAATGTTTTGTGGAAAATAGAAATCACTTTCCTTCATGAAGGGACCAAGTTTCCCTCCTAGGAATCTACAGCAGAAATTGCTCTCAGAGGAGGAGAGAAATGTTTTGTATTCCACATTGGCACAAAGTTAGCTAGTAATGTTGGGGTGAGCTAACCAATATAGCAAAAGAAACGAGCGCACACACAGCTGTCATGTCAAGAACCTTGCAGAGTGATTGCACTGTGCCTAGTGCTTGTGAGTCCAGGAAACTATCCATCTAACCAAAATACAATCTTTCATCAGGCAGGCTACTGCAACTAGACAGATTTGGAATTATTGACATTTAGAAACTCATTTTCAGAGACAGGCATCAGCCAACAAATGGGAAATATCTAAGCCAAAGAGACTATTGTAATGTGCAAAATAAATAATGCACACACTGAATTATTTATTAATTAATTAATGGTGTCATAAACAAACTTTTACTGCCTAGCCTTTCAAAAAAGTGTAAACTCATCTAAGTAAAAGCCAACTCAAGCTAAAAGGAAGGGAAAGTTATTCTGGATATTGAAAGCAGTGAAGTAAAAAAGTCTTAAAGAACATTTTATGCTAAACTTCCTACATTTGGGTTCACAGAGACTGGAAATATCAAGATATCAATGAAAAAGATGGTATCTCCAGAGTCGTGATTTACCAAGATACTTCACAAAGCTCTTAATACACTTTGTTAAGAACACAAATTCCTCAATGTCATTTCAACCTAGTTAGCCTAATATTCACTCATCTTTAATTGCCAGTGACTTCACTCATGAATTATTAACAGTTCCTGTCTTGAGAAGCTTTGCCAGTAAATTGCCAAAGAGTAGCAGTGGCACAAAGAGTAGTAGTGGCACAAATATAGTGGACCAAAAATGTTAATGCAAACCTTTTTTCCTTTAAACACACCATTATTAAAACAAGTTTCTATAAGGTGTATCATTTTTTTATCTCAGAGTTGCTTACAGACAGTTTAGCTCTCTATCTCCTTTTCTGCTAAACTCGTAGTCCAAATGATTTCCTACTCAGTCTTAAAGAGACTTCAGCTCAATTTTTGGAATCATGGCTTTTGGTGGAAAATGCTTTAGGAACTCTCATTCTATTACAAATTCACACACTAATGCAGGCAAAACATTAAAAGCCCTGAAGTGAACCCAACCATTCCTTGACCCCACTAAAAGTAGGCTTGACACATGAAGACTTAGCTGTTCTGTCAGTTTCCTTGGCTGCTTCCTAACATATTTTCTGAGGAATAGCATCTGGTGGAAAATAGTTTCCTCCTCCCACAAAACTACTAAACTTCAAAATCTTTCCTATCCTGAGTTGGATGAAGCCCAAGACTTTTTGAAGCACTTTGCAGAAACCAAGAGATGCCCCACCAGCCAAGAGCCTGGGCTGAGGTGTTCAGCATGGATTATCCTTCTCCCTGGGCTAGCAAGCCATTTGTTGCACCTGCCCCAAGGTGAGAGGAACCATTAATAAAGAAAAGAAACAATTATGTCTGCAAAATGAGCAATTTTCTGTAACAAGCATAGGAGCTTTCACAGAAACCACCCAAGACACATTCCTTATCACTCCCCAACAGAGAAAACACTTGGGAAGGAAAACAGTGAGTGCTGTTCCCTTGGCCTGGAGCTGGCAGGGTATGTATCCAGACTCGGTCTTTTTTCTCATCCCAGAGGAGGGCTCTAATCCCAACCAAATGGGATGTTATGACCAAATAACCTGTTTTGTCCTTACAAACACTCCTCTTTCTCTTCCTTAAAAGAAGAATGAAGAAAATGAGAAGAGAAGAGAAGAGAAGAGAAGAGAAGAGAAGAGAAGAGAAGAGAAGAGAAGAAAAAAGAGAAAAGAGAAAAGAGAAAAGGATGAAAAAGATTTTTTCGATACGTGCATATCCTAGTGAAAGATTCTTAAGCCTGACCAGAGCAGGCAATATCTGATGAAATGCATTTGGCTGCAAAATTCATGACGAACTCTATTTGAAAACTGCTATTCAGAGGTAGCTTTAACCACCACCACCGCTCTCTCTGGGCTCCTCCGTGTTTGCTTTTCCACATCCCCTGGTAAATTTGCACAAGGGTTCAAGGTCTGCTGCCATGCGGGCAGCCTTTGCCAGCCCGGTGTCTGTGACGTGCGCAGGAAGCTCCAGGGTGACCTTTGCGGGGGATTTCAGTGTCCCGCAGCCCGGCCCGAGCAGAGCCTGTCCCGCAGCCCGGCCCGGGGAGAGCCTGTCCCGCAGCCCGGCCCGGGGAGAGCCTGTCCCGCAGCCCGGCCCGAGCGGAGCCTGTCCCGCAGCCCGGCCCGAGCGGAGCCTGTCCCGCAGCCCGGCCCGGGGAGAGCCTGTCCCGCAGCCCGGCCCGAGCGGAGCCTGTCCCGCAGCCCGGCCCGAGCAGAGCCTGTCCCGCAGCCCGGCCCGAGCGGAGCCTGTCCCGCAGCCCGGCCCGGGGAGAGCCTGTCCCGCAGCCCGGCCCGAGCGGAGCCTGTCCCGCAGCCCGGCCCCAGGAGAGCCTGTCCCGCAGCCCGGCCCGAGCAGAGCCTGTCCCGCAGCCCGGCCCGAGCGGAGCCTGTCCCGCAGCCCGGCCCCAGGAGAGCCTGTCCCGCAGCCCGGCCCGAGCGGAGCCTGTCCCGCAGCCCGGCCCGAGCGGAGCCTGTCCCGCAGCCCGGCCCCAGGAGAGCCTGTCCCGCAGCCCGGCCCGAGCGGAGCCTGTCCCGCAGCCCGGCCCGAGCAGAGCCTGTCCCGCAGCCCGGCCCGAGCGGAGCCTGTCCCGCAGCCCGGCCCGGGAGGAGCCTGTCCCGCAGCCCGGCCCCAGGAGAGCCTGTCCCGCAGCCCGGCCCGAGCAGAGCCTGTCCCGCAGCCCGGCCCGAGCGGAGCCTGTCCCGCAGCCCGGCCCGAGCAGAGCCTGTCCCGCAGCCCGGCCCGAGCGGAGCCTGTCCCGCAGCCCGGCCCGAGCAGAGCCTGTCCCGCAGCCCGGCCCGAGCGGAGCCTGTCCCGCAGCCCGGCCCCAGGAGAGCCTGTCCCGCAGCCCGGCCCGAGGGGAGCCTGTCCCGCAGCCCGGCCCCAGGAGAGCCTGTCCCGCAGCCCGGCCCCAGGAGAGCCTGTCCCGCAGCCCGGCCCCAGGAGAGCCTGTCCCGCAGCCCGGCCCGAGCGGAGCCTGTCCCGCAGCCCGGCCCGAGCAGAGCCTGTCCCGCAGCCCGGCCCCAGGAGAGCCTGTCCCGCAGCCCGGCCCCAGGAGAGCCTGTCCCGCAGCCCGGCCCGAGCAGAGCCTGTCCCGCAGCCCGGCTGGAGGAGAGCCTGTCCCGCAGCCCGGCCCGAGCAGAGCCTGTCCCGCAGCCCGGCCCGAGGGATGCGCGGTGTTGCCGAGGGACTGCCAATCGCATGAAGCAATGCGGAGCTGCTGGGGCTGCCTGACCCTCCGGGACACTTTCTGTCACTTGGCCCGCAGCACGCAGCTCTGGGCGGATATGATTTCTTGGCTTTGCCCCCAGCACAGCCTTCCTGCCAATTTCTCCGCATTTGCATTCTGCTGGTGCTCCCGATAGAAAAGGCACTGCTCCCACCGCCGCCAGCCACACCTGCTGGTGGGTCACAGTGGCCCAATTCACGGCAAACCTTCCGACAATTCAGCCTCCCCTACCGCACCTTCTGCATCTGCCTTGAGGCGTCCTGTGTGGTTGATCTCTCCCAGGATAAGGCCCCGTTCCCTTAGCCCCTTTCTCAATGGCACAAGCCAGCATGTCTACAAAAAACCCTCCAGAAGAGTAATTTTAAAGTCTGTGTTAGTTGCTGTTGTAAATGTACAGGGAACAGCAAAGGAAAAAAATACATTCTAATTAATTTTCAGATTCTTGATAACAAAAACTTTGTTGAGTCTACAACTAAAATGTTATGGAAAGACATAAATAAGTAAGATTTCTTTGGATGAACAGGAAGCTCTGCAGAAAAAGGACAAAATTAGAGTGAGGCGAAATCCCCAGTGGGGTCAAGCAGTTGGCAGTGGCTCAACTAAGAAGGCATAGCTGAAGAAACACAATACTTTAGGATTGATTTTCATTAGTAGATGCAAGCAAGTATGCACGGAAAGTAATCCAAACTCACTGTGCACCAGCTGCTCTGAGCGAGCGCAGTAGGGCCAGCCCAGGCACTGGCACAAGCTGTACACAGCCCTGGGGCACAGTCTATCCCCAAGTCACTTCCGGCTGCACTCTTCACGCCACAAAGACATTGCAATTTCATGTGTTCTTGCTTTTCCTCATCTCTTGTCTCTTGTTTGGTTTTCTGTCTCTTCTTTCCTTTCCCTAAATTCTCAGCCTGTAACTTAAAAAAAGGATTACATCACTTAGTACAATGTAATTAGACTAAACCAGGGAAATTGAATTTACTAGGAGGAAATCCTGGTTTTGCTCTAATGCTTCCTGCCTGTTCTGGATATTAGGCTCAAAAAGACCAGAGAGAGAGTACCTGTTCCATTATCAGTATATTTTTCCTTAAAATCACTGGACATCAAATGTATACATTTATTTTCCTAAACAGCATTGGTATTTACTCATAGCCTTACTGACTGGCCTCTAAAGACACCAAACAGTCAACTTATAGCATATCACATACATGCTTTAGCTGCTTCCAGTTCTACAGGAGGTTTGCCCCAGTGGCCTATACCATTTTTCTGTAGTGGTGTCCTGCTTTCTTAGCCCACCTTTTTCCTGTACAAGCTTTTTTCCCTCAGTCCTGCTCCAAGCACACAGATGCTACAGGTGATACAGTCAGCTCAGCTTCATCTCTTTTACCTGCTGCAGGGCAGACACCTTGCTGAAGAGGCTCAAAACAGGTGAAGCAAGAATGCACTGGAGATAGGAACTGAGGGAGAAGTTTCTCAGCATCTTTTGTAGAAATGTGTTGCCTTAGGGTGCAGCTTGCAGCTGGCCAGCCATGCTGCTTCAGGGACCCACGGAGGCTTGGAATGTACCTATCTCACACACCAGCGATGGGAATGCAAGCACACTCCCCTGTGCTGGTTTACCTATGGGCAGCAATGCAGAGCAGGAGCAGAGAGCTCTGTTCCAGCTGCAAAATCCTCCAGAAACAGGTGTTTAGCCTGTGGGAAGACAAGACATGAGATGATGGTAGGCCATGGCTCCTTTCAATGCCATGAATGGCCCAAGACATTTTGCTCATGTCACCCTCTCCCTGGACTCAGCATGGTTGCTTGTAGAGAGGCAGCACAGGATTTCACCACACTTGCTCTCAGGCAAAGTGATCTCAGCTCTATCCATTTGCCTTTTCCAGCAGTGTTTCCTGCTTCACCGCACCGTGTGTTGTGCTCTGCACAGACTGTGACAGGGTGTGTATCCTGTCACCCACTCTGCATGCTGTGCTCCAGCTGGTGTCCCTCCAGGATGAACAGGCAGTGACACAGGAGAATAATCTAGAAGATCAGCCTGCTGAAATCAGTCTCAGTCGTGTCCAGTGGTGGCTAGTGGCTCTCACATGTTGATGCTTTTATCAAGGCTTCCTCTGCTCTTAAGAGTTTCCCTCCTCCAAATCTGCCACCGCCGCTCACACCAAAGCTAGGGAATTTTGGAGGGCACTGCTCAACAAAGCCAGGCTCCTGCCACGCCTTGCTCCAGCCCTGACCTGTTCACACATCCCTGGCCAGTCCCAGTGGCCCCACACCAGGCAAGGGGTGTTTGCTGTCCAGGGCTGCTCTGCCCAGCCTCTCACTGCTCACTGGTGATGCATATAATTTTCTTGTTGCATGGGAAAAAGCATTTGTCTCAGTGTCCTTGCGTGTTTTTTTACAGAAACACATTAATTTGGACAAAGTTAATCACCTTTTGCTAAAAACAGGAATGACTGAAGTGCAGATCTAACAGCAATATAGTTCTGTGGCAATTTAATTTTAGGGCCCGCTCTTGGAAGAACAGCTAAATATTCCAGTTTTCTAAAGGCTGAGATACATGTCTAATCGTGATCTGTGTAGAGCACACAGTTCAGACATCTAACACATAGCCAAAAGTGAAAGGTACTTCTTGAAGTGCTGGGTGGCAGACTGCTGCCTATCCCTATGTCCTAGCACCACCCACAGCCCCCCAGCCCAGCAATAACTTTCAGCATTTTCTGCTACTACAGTTCATCTTCTTTGTCCTGGCTTGGTGCCACCACACTCCGCACTTTGACTAGGAGTTTATACCCAGGAAAGGCAGGGCTGTTTCAGGGTTAGAGTGTCTGAGTGGGGCTAAGAACTCTCCAGCACCTGTCTCCCTTCTGCCTCTGCTTTTGCAGAGCATGGTGAGCCCAAACAGAAACATTTAAACTCATTATGTTTCCACTACTGGGCTTATAAAGAGAGAAAAAATGGGACTCCTCTTCAAAGCACTTGAAAAATCTGCAGATGGAAAGTTCTATAGAAAAGCAGAGAAATGGAATAATGCCTTCTAAGTAGCTCTTTGCTAACAGAGGGATGTAAAATTGCTGCATTCTAATTTGAAATGATAAGCTGAAAATATGAATTTTTTTCTAGGCAATTTTTTTAGATTGTCAAATTATAACATCCAGAATTAAATTTCATAATATTGAAAGATTATGAGCATAATAAGGTGCCATATGACACAAAGATCTTACTCATGTTAACTTAAACTAAAAATCTATATTTTCAGATCTTTTTCTCTAGATGTAGCTACAAACTTAGCAGTCACCCAGCAGCTGTGTCATGTCAGCGATGTGGAACAGATTCTGCCCCTCACACCTGACTCAGAAGAACACTGGGAGGTCAAGAATTGCCTCACCTCTGGGAGTCTGACACCAAGACATTCTGATACCCCAGAACTAGATAGGAAAGCAGGTGCAAATTAGGAGAAAAGCAAGGAAAAAAGGGTTTCCTAGCTCTCTTGTGTGTTTTCTCTGGAAAAAGCACATTTGGGTTGCTCTGTCAACAGTCAGGCACTTGCATTGTGTAAGGTTGAGTGGGCCTCGTGGGTTACTGAGCTGTCACCAAGTATGGACAGAAATTTGTATTGTGTATAGAAGATGGGCTACCAGAGATTTTCCTAAGGGCATGTTCTGCAAAGGGTGCCAGAAAGGCTGCTCTCTTTCTGTGTCCAGATGATCTACAACATGAAGAAACTCCTGCTCTGCATAGCTAGAGGCTCAAGAGGGTTGTGAAGGTCAGAACAATATCTTAAATTATCTTGTCAGGTTTTAGAGTAGTTTCTGATTGTTTCAGTAATTTTCAGCAAGTTTCAGTAGTTTCAGTAAGTTTCTGTTTGTGGCAGAAGACTGTGATAAAATCAGCATATATGCTGTGGTGTGGTGCAGCCTGGGTAAGAAGGAAGTACTCGTCCTTCTTGGACAAAGCTGCTCTTTAGCCTTCAGTGGCAGTTTTGGCAGAGACAGCATTAGTTAACATCTTTAGAAATAACACCACCTTTGCCTTTTTAAACTAAGGTCTTTCTGACTTGTGTGATTGCTTCTCAGTTGGGGACTGAAATAGACACAGCCACAAGAAGGTGTCTTTGGTGGGCAGGTCAGCAAAAGCAACCAGGGTAACTAGTGTGGAATGCATGGGATGCCTAAACTCCCTTTGGTTCTGATGTTGCAGCTTCCTGTCTGGACAAATGAACATAATCTGAGCCCAGAAGGGTATCAAATGTGTTAGCTCAGATTAAAACTATTACCTCTCACTGTAAATTTTGTCTCTCTAGGTAAGGCAGGGGCACAGCAATTGGCAATGGGATAGCACCCTTAGAAGTGCCTGCAAAGTCTTCCGAGTGTGAGATTCATCTCATGTCTCTTGAGAGTGGGATAAACCTGTTTCTCTGATTTAAAGCAAAACTGACAGTTATCCATTATTCCATCTAGCAAAGAATAAGGAATGCAAACCTGATCTTGAAGCAGAGGGCTAATGGCATTTTCTCTTCCAAACCAAATGGTGCATTTCCATAACAGTATCGACACCCATAACAATCTCTGTAGCCAAGGCTGGATTAATTTGTTAGCAACAATTAATGGAATCACATTGCAGAACTATCAAAATCAGGAATTGCTACTTTAAATCGAACCTCTGTTGAATTTTCCCAGGTGGTACCTTTCTTAATCTCTTGTTCCAAGTGAAAGGTGAAAAGTCTTTTTTTAAACTTCTCTTTATTACTAAAAATAAAACTAGCACAGATGAACTTTGAAGTATATGTAATTGAGTCTCATGTGATCAGAGGATCCAGTGTTGACAGGGACTCTCTTACTTTACGTAAGTTAAATGATGATGTTCTCAGCAAGTGCTAGTGGAGAGCATGTTATTGTTTGCAAACAGCATAAATCTGCTTTTGATTTGTAACATTGGTGGATCACCTCTAAAAAACAGACAGCTAATTTTAGGTTAGTATTTGTAATACATCAGTTTAGATCTGTCAGCACATTACAGTAAAATTCAGTGTTAAGGATTCCACTGAATTTCATGACAAATCCTAATACAGAAGCTAGAAACCTTGGGTTCCTAAGGTGGAAACTGTGTTTAGCTTTAACACTACATGCTATTTAAAGACTTATTAAAACATTTTCCAGAGCTGCACTGGCCTGAGATATTGCCTGGGAGTGAGCCTGCAGCTGTTTGCTTGCAGCACACACAGGAACTATGTTTCTTCTTGTGGGGCAAGTTGGTGCCTTTTTGTTTCATAGCGGTTGTGTTTTGCCAATGCAAATAAATAAATCACGTTTGTGTGACAGGGGCCGCCCTTTGGTCCCGAGTGCAGCCCTCAGTCTCTCTCCCTGAGCAGTCAGGGACCTGTGTCCTGAGCTGTTGGTCACTGCAGTGCCCCAGCAGGGCTGGAAGCTGCCTGCAGTGCTGCCCTGCGCTCTCCTGTCCCAGCACCTGCCCCAGCAGAGCTGCAGAGCAGGGCTGTGAGAGCTGCAGGGCCTGCCCGCAGCCTCCACTGCAGCTCCACTGTGCTGCTCTAGCTGGATACATCGACCTGGCCAAACCCAGCCCCAGGATGCAGGTGAAGAGCAGCACAGCTGCTGCTTTGCCCAGCATCCCGATGGAGCCAGGGAGGTTTTCTAGCACCATTGCAGAAGTGGTTTTTTGCTCCTCTGTCTCCATTGCCATAAAAGGAGGAGAAGAGCACTTTTCTACTTCCCAGAAAAACTGCGGCTAAAAACAAATGAAGGATTTTGAGTCACTCAGTAACTACGATGGGTATCAGATAGCATAAAGCAGAGATCACTCCACTTGTCTTCTGCATTCTCTGTCAATTGATTCATTGCTTTCAGACTTTTTCAAACTGGTTTCATGAACTAAGACTTCCACGATCCTAGTAATTACAATACATAAAAAGTTTTCATCAAAACCTTTTCAAACCAAAAATTATTTATAATAAATGGAAACATTTTTCTTCTCCAAATCATCCAAAGATAATTTCTTGGACAAATCTCGGCTTCCGCTTTCTTTTGGAGTTGTTGGCAAGGAAGCTCCTTTAAACACAAGCTGTTTGAAACAACATTACCATCTAGTGGAGAATATGATCCAGCACTGATGTGAATTCCTTTATGCGAAATACATACTGTGTGACTGTTGCACAAATGCTGAAATTAGGAAGTCAATTAAATATTTATTTTGAAAATCAATGTGTGACTTTAGCTGACTAGTTTAACAGAGGAGTAAAAGAGTCTTTGAGTCCTACTGGAGATCACAAATATTAAAAATGCAGGAAATCAGTATAAGAACCTCTAGTTTAGTTTTAATTCCCGAAGATTTTCAGAAGAAAACTTCGATATTCATTCTGACAAAGCAGCCAAATCTTTATCTGGAAGAGAGATAACAAAATGCAATGACTCTATATAAATGATGTAAAAATTAGAGCCTGAATTTAATCAATACAAATGAAACTCAAACTCTTGGGTTGGTGTAAATGGAAATCCTGAGGCCTTCTTACAATTTCTCTCTGATGCTCCATTTGTTTCTTGGGTTTCTCTACGGTGTCCCATCAGTTGCTTCCCCTGCACAGGCTTTGGTAAAACAGCCAGCATTCAGAGGGGCCTCCACCATGAAGCACAGCTCTAGGAGCATGCAGGACACATAACAACCCTCTTAAATCTGTCTGGTCTCATCTGTGTCATCCCTGACCTACCATGCTTCTTTTCTCATTGCCACATTTACTTCAGCATTGTAGCTGAAACCAGTTTGCAGTTCTAGACTTGGCTAGCTTGTCAGTCCTCTGTGGCCTAAACCCCTCTGATTCAGGCAAAAGTTAACTGTTAAAAAAACACACCATCCTCTGGGGCCACTAACTTTACACAATGCTCAAATGCCAATTTAGGAAGTTTGACAGAAAAATCAAGGTCAATGAGTGCTTTTAAATCCACCCATGAGGAGGGCCACATTTTCAGTGGTAGAAGGTGGCCCAGAACAACATGCACACGAGTGAAAAGCCATACTAAGAACTTGGTTCAGCTCCTCTGCTCTCCCTGGTGCTCTGTACAAGCCCTGGGATCGCTCAGAAAAGCTGCACCTCGTGGGACTTGCTGTCTGGAGCAGACGGAAGCGCAGCACAGCCACTGCGGTTGCACAACACCGAATAACAGTGTTACAGCACCTCCTTCGCTTGGGGTCACAGTAGCTGCTTTGCTTGGGAGATTACAGGCTTAGGTCTTAAACGCCAAGAGTAATAAACACATTAAAAAATAACCCAGCAACAACAGAGCCCCTCTCCCAGAGGCAGTTTGTTATCTCAAGTGGGAATGATAAGGGTGTCATCCTGTTCCTGTTAGAATTGATGATCAAATTCCTCCCTGGGGATAAATTTGGGTTTTTTAATATCAGGCATTACAAGGAAAGCAAAATGAGACAATAAAATACCTGCCAAAAGTTTTTTGAGTTTTCTTTTTAAAATCAAACCCCTTCCCTTCCTGATAAGATGCAGTAGGGTAATACTTCACAATGTTGGTGTTTCTTCACATACATAGAACATGCTAGATCTGAGAGACAGAAAGTCCTTAAAACTTGCAATTAAGAAGGTTGTTACAATCTGCCCAGGGTAAACATATATTGTAATCAGGCTGATTTTTGTGATGGACCTGGATATGAGAACTGATTAATTTTTAGACCTCCTCCAGTAACAGAAATGGCTACATAGCCAGGCTAATTGCTTGAAGATTTTACAATCCTTTTGCAAAAGATTGTTGGAGAGAGCTGGAAGTCTCTTTTATTACAGTCAGAAAATAGGAAGAATGGCCAAATGACTTAAGGCAAGGGAATGAGCTTGGCTTTTTCCTTGTGGAATATGCAGTACATATTTTCACAATTCCGTCTAACCTCCAGTGAGACTCATAACTGCTTTTTTTGCTTTCAAATTAGGCCAGTTTGGTATCCAGTGAGAACATTAGACTGAATGTCCAGGGTCTTGGTAAACTAACATAGCTGACAATTCATGAGTTGCTTGCTTCTAAATATTGCTCCTACCTTTAAAAAATGCAACCACAATGTGGTCTCAGACCAGTGTCTTGCACACCTAGGTAGCAGTTGGGACTGTAAACAGGGGCAGCTGTGTTGTCATGATGTACATAATTGCAGACTGGAAATTTCAGTGAATCTTGCAAACCTCCATAGGGGAAAAAGAAATGCAGGTAGAGAAGATTTTTTGCACAGATGATGTTTCAGGAGATATAAGCTTAGGAAGGTTTCTCACTGGTCTTGATTCTTACAATGGTACGGTGCCCTATGGAAACAAAATGCTTTAATGTAGTGGAAGTTATATCATCAGGAATGAATAATCTATGCCATAGCTACAGAATACATCTTGGGATGATGGGAAATGACTGAAAAGGCCTTAGAAGCCAAGGCCATTGCCAGCAAATTTAACATGAGTCCCCAGCGGGTGCTGGCACAAGAACGTAATCTACAAACATGGAAATGAAGGATTAATCAGGGGCATAGAGACCACCAATGGACCATCACACAGTTTCTGTGCCTGTCTTCCAATAATTATGAAAAATGGAATGCGGTACAGAAGCCCACAACATAAATGGTCAGGGGCTGGCAAAATGCTTCACATTGTCTGCATACTCATTGTATTTTAGTGAAGAGAAGTCTTGAAGTTGACCTGGAAACACTCAAAGTATGTCAACATGGAATGGTATAGGCTGACATGAGTGAGCTCTTTCCATACTCCCAAGCTTGCTGGGCACAGGCTAACTCCAAACTGGGAATCATGTAACTGCCCGAGTCTGGGACTGCACTGAACTCAAATGAACAAACTTGGCTACAAAGCAGAGCAATAAAGTGTGGGTTCTGGGTAAAATTAACTACCTCTTTTGGAAGGCTCAGTATATCTCAGATCACAGACAGCTTTTTGTAAATCTGCCTCTTGGGAATTGTGGAGACACGTCTTGAGAAATAGCTAAGGATCGGGAACAGAAGGGAGGAGCTAAATTTGAAACCATTCATCAGGAATGGTACATGGCTGAACTTACATCATTCTTTCCTGACTGAAAAAGCAAGATACTGACATGCATAAAAGCTTCCAGACTGCCCATGCCCTCAGTTTCCTTAGTGAAGAGGGCTGGCAGTGCCAACAACTTCTGATCAGAAACCATGCTTGGTAAGGAAGGAAATCTGGGAGAAAACATAAAATCTTTAAAGAACTCCATTCCAATGTTGATCTGCCAGAACGAAAAACCCACAGAACCAAAAACAAATGAACAAACACCACCACCACCAAACAAAAAATTAACAAAAAAACCCAAAACCAAACCAACAAGCCCCCACCCCCAAAACAACCAACCAAACCAAACCAAACAAATCTGTTGGCTCTGCAGGGTCTTCAATGTTTTGCTTGTTTGATATTTTCTAGATCAAACTGTCATAGAAAGGGGAGGTCATCATCTCTTGACACTTGTTGGATCATATGCTACTGGTTTTCCAGAAGAGATGCTTCACCAAAATGCACAGGATTGGAGTCAGTAAAGAGCAGGTGACTCTCGTGGACCTCACAGCTAAAGACAGTATCTTAGTCCCCAGTGATGTAAGTTTTCCTCTTGACTGTTTGGCTCATCAGGACAGGGCAGTGAAGTGTCAGACAGCAGAGCCTGCAGATGTTTGGCTCATGTCTGTGTTTGTGTGCACATGCCACCTTTGTGTTGCAAGACAGAGTAGCTGGTGGGAGGGGAATACAGAAGAGAGAAAGTATACTACAATCTTCTCTCTGAGAATTTTTAGTCACTGCAGTAACTAAAAATTCCTGAAATTTGTAGCCCACAGCAGTGAGCTGTTGCATGTTTTTTGCTGGGATCTCTCTGGAGGTCATACAAAGGGTTTGGGTAAATCCCTGCTGTCAGCTCTTTGCTTCTGAAACTCTCATTTCCTCCTTCTCTCACATACACTTACGTTCCTTTAATCATCGGACTTCCTACTTCTTTTTTAAGCAAAAGCTGACAATGGAAGTTTTTATCTTTTGTTGAGGCATGAAGTTTTTTAAAAGGGGAAACAAGAATTTACTGCACTTGCAACACAAATTCAGCAAATAATAATTAGCACAGATCCACTCAAATGTCAAATATATATTCCTTAATTTGTCTGCAATTTTAAGCAACTGTTGCCTTAATTTGTACCTATTTAGTCACATCTTCTAAACATTGGCTCCAGTTAAAATGGTATTTTCTGGAATTGAGATGCTGGAACAAATTATGAGAGAATCTGAAATGATGCCTTTTTTTTTTCTTTTAAACAAATGCTAATAATTTTGGATGCCTTAAGATGTTCTGAAGATAGAAGATGCTGTTTATGCCTGTTTGATTTAGGCTAAAACTGACTTATTTTTCCTACCCCATATGGAACTTGGCAGCTACCAGACTACGGGTAATGGCTTGCTATGGTGTCTTTCACACCAGCCAGCATATCTGAACCAGCATGCAGTAACACTGAAGTCAGCACTTATATATGACTCCATCACTCTATCCTATTAAATCCTCCAGGAGTCAACTGAGGCACCTGGAGTTTCTGCAGCTACAATTTCTCTTCAGGCAGGGTAAAACACCTATATATGTTCTGTCTTACCATCCTTTTTCTTGTTTTCCTGTAAAGTCAGTGTATTAAAACAATATTCCTACTCCACTGATGTAGTTTAGGAGTTTAAAGAGAAACAGTGAAGTTGAGGTCAGAAACATGACAGTGAAACAATCAACCCCAAGTCTATGAGCAAGTCTGTTTCTTGTTAAATGTAAGGTAAGGTGACAGGTGTCACCAAAAAACAGTTCCAGCAGGGGCTGTATAATAATGGACCAGCATCATGGACTGCCTTCGTGTAAGCTCCAGCAGAGTTATATATTCTAGGTGTCTGTGGCTGAACTTGCTACTTAAATTGTCATTTGATTGATGTTTCTAGGCATTATGGAACCTTTTTCTCAGCATGATGAATATGTCAGTGCATCCCACTGCCAGAAGCTCTTGGAAGATATAGAAGATATTTTGTATTAACAAGTCTTCCTTTATTTTCCATTCTTGCAGGAAGCAAACTTTTCTCACCAGATGACCGGTGTATGTTATGTCATCAAGGTCTTGCTTGACTTTCTCTACTGTTTGGAAAGAACAGCACATTTTCTTCATCAGTGTAACGCTGCTGACACTGAAGCTTGCATTTATAACTCCATCAGGAACTGCAAAAAACCTGAAGGTCTTCTGAGGCTTATACCAATTATTTCACTATGCTCAGATTTGTATTGCTTCTCAGTTCAATGGAAATTTGCACTCACACTTCTTTATGGTATGCCAGACATCCTACTTCAGGTCTTGAAAATGTCATGGCTTTATCCTGTCTGGCCCTCCATGTCTTCTTAACAGTCCATCTCTTTCCATTTTTAATAAGCATCTTGGGTTTTTTTTAAAATAAGCATCTTCTCTCAAAATGAGCATAATGTCTATTAGCAACTTGCTGGACACGTTTACTTGTATAAAATGCACTTCAAAGGCTTTAGAATTATTCCATACTTCCATACTAATTACATTGCTATTTTGCCATATGCAAGGTTTACTGCTTCTCTGCATCTGCCTGTTATCTCAGTCTCTAACCACTGAAACCACCACTTAAGATTCCTTACCAAAAAAACCCAGAGACAATTGGTCTATCAGGCCATTAAATACTAAACAACAAATGCATTTCAGGTTTTGTTTGTTTTGCAATCAGATTTTTTGCAATATGCCCTAAGAGAAAACTGCAAATAATGAGCTGGGAAGACATACATGTACCACTAATCCCACCAAGAATCCATGGCTTCATGAGCTCAAAGCCCCAGCCAGCAGCTGACTCTTGAAGCTACTCAGGTCATCTTAACTAGTACAAGGAAGAAATGCTCTTTAAGTAAACCATTGCCTTGGCAATTTCAAATCTTTGACATTACAAGAAATGTCACTATCTACAGAGCCAACAACATCGTAAGCATCGAATGCTGGAAAACATGGAAAAAAGAGACTGTATATAGGAGTGTTATTAGTATTCACTCATCCTGTAACAGCTTATGAAAAAAAATCTGAGAAAACTGAACTTGAAACTTCTTAATGCTAGTTAAACAGTCAACCCCTGCCCCTCCTTTTCCCTCACCTGCTTCCAAAAAAACAAAGGGCAACAGGATGAACCAAATTGTAGCAAGACTTTTTTCCTGAGGAACATCTTGATTAGAATGACTTGCATATAACTGCTGAGAAATGGAAACTCACTACCCCACTAGTAACAGAGGAACAGACAAAAAGTAACAAACAAAAAAAGTAACAAACAAAAGGTAATTATCATATTCTGCTTTTAGCTAGTAAAGGAACTATTTCTATCTCCTTTGCAGGCAAGAAACCTAGTGTGAAATGTTAACAAAAGGAAAGGTATTACAGAAGAGTGCTAGGGAGTGACAGAAGTAGGCATCTGGTTGATCATGGTTGTTGTAAGAACATCTTTGGCAGTTGTTTTATTCCTAATCAAAAGAAATGTCATGAAATTTTCCTGAAATCTCTTTGGTTCTGAAATTATGCATGAGAAAAGTCAGGGATGGGCAGCTAGCACAAGCTTCCCCAGAACCCCCATTTTAATCATCTCTGTTCTCTCTGCAAGAGGAGTTTCATCAACTTTCAGCATTTATAGCCCCAATGCTTTTCTAGCACTGTGAAAATATATGATACAATTAGACAGAAGGAAAAATCCATTTATACAAAAGAATAACTAGAGTCTTGTACATAATGAAGTCCTTATTGATTTGCTTTGGGTTGTGCTGAAAAGGCCTACTTTGAGGCACAGAATTCTTGCAGCCTCAGGTTTGTCTAGATGAAAGGAACATTTTCTGGCAGTTGCATGAGCAAATGAGTACCTAGCGATCCACCCTAATTTAGGTTATGTAAAACTTAGTGGGTGCAAGTCACACAAGTGCCTTCTGAAGGCAATGCCTGGATTGCACTCCTGATGATTTGCCTGGCTGCCAGCGCTTTTCTCCCACCCACGCACCTGTTCTAGTAAAGTTTTGTTGAAGAAAAATTACTTCACATCACGGGGTGTGACACCATATAAATGCTGTGCAATGATCTAAGGTGCCTCAAGCAACCATGGCATTCATCCAGCTGTAGTCAAAATGTATTCTTTCATTTCAGGCACCTTTTTTGGTGTCATCAACACCAAAAATTGTGTTTGCAAATACGGTGCACTGCTTGATAAAGAAAAGACTGTGAACATAGAATTTTGAAATAGATGGGAGACTAGCAAGGGCCATGTTACACAGAGCAACCATTGTGCTGGAGGTGCCTGAGCAGGCTCTAAGGGAACAGGCTGGCTTGCTCAGGGAAGAGCAGTGGCATGCACAGACACCTCAACAAGCCCTGACCAGCCCAGCCCTGGAATCAGCAGCAGGGTGGACATGAAACCTGAGCTGTGTGCTGGGGAGCAGCAAGGGCAGGGCTGCTCTGAAGGGGACAGTAAGCCAGGAGCTGAGGGTGACAGGCAGGCAAAGGGGACAGCTTACTGACAAGGGGCATGTCCCACAATACCCAAAAAACACAGGCAAGGCAGGTCAACAGTTCAGGTCACCAGACAAGGCTGAGCCCAAGCAGGAAAGCCATGCCCATAGGTCAGGATCAGCAAGGGTACATGGTGTCGTGGGTTTGACCCTGGCTAAATGCCAGGCACCTACGACGTTTGCTCTCTATGCTCTCTCCTGCTGCAGCTATGCAGAGGAGAGGGAACATTAACACAAAACACTGGACTTATGAGTTGAGATAAGACCACTGATAAGGGGACGCACTAGATTCAGGGCAAAAGCAGGCGGTAAAACTTAAAGTTGCAAAAAGGTGATTTATTAGTCTAACAGAGTCGGAGGATAAATCAGAGATAAAAATAAGCTCTCAAGACACCGTTTCTTCACTGACCCCCCTTCCCTCTTAAGGCACTGCTTCCCAGCTCACCCCCTCCCACCTTTCTAACTAATCAACAACTCCCAGGCAGGGGCAGGGTGTGGGGTTTTTTCTTTAAGTCAGTCCATCACAATTCTTCTACTACAGACACTGTTTCTCTATTCGCCCCCTCCTTCCATTCAACCAGCAGATCCGGGCTGGGGCAAGATATGTGGCTTTTCTTAGTCAGTCCAACGCCACAATTCTTCTGCTACAAACGCTGTTTTTCTGCTCACCCCTCTCCCTATTAAGGCCATTTCTCAGCTCACCCCCTCCCTCCTTCCTTCTAACCAAACAGCTCCGGGGTGGGGGCAGGGTATGGGGGTTTCCTTTGGTCAGGGTCAGTCCATCAGGGGAAAAGAATCCTCTACTTAGCCATGGGGGTCCCTCCCACGAGAGACAGTCCTCTGCGAACTTCTTTGGCGTGGGTCCAATCTCACGAGCAGCCCCGCCCGATTGCTGCTGTCCGAGATTCTCTCCAGGCTGCAGATTTCCAAGCCGAGGCCAGGCTGTTTCCATCCCGGGAGCAAGGCCTTTCTCTCTCCTGCAAGGCTTTTGCAACTCTCAGTCTCTGGGACTCCCACTGGATCACAGCTTCCTGCAGGCTTCCACCTGCTCCTCTGGCGTGGGCACCTCCCCACGGGCTGTGGGGGTTCTCTGCACCCCCTGGACTCCATGGGCTGCAGGGGGACCACCTGCTCCCCCATGGTCTTCACCACGGCTGGTAGAGGGTTTTCAGCTCCGGTGCCTGGAGCATCTCCTCCCCCACCTTCTCCACTGACCTTGGTGCCTCCATGTTGTTCTCCCTCACATATTTTTACCTCCTCCTCATCCTTCCCTGGCTACAAAGAAGTGCGTGCTCACCTTGTTTTGATTTCTTCTTAAATATGTTTTCACAGAGGCGTAACTAACATCTCTAATTGGCCCAGGTTTGGCCAGCAGCATGTCCATCATCTTCAGAGTCATCAGAGATTGGCTCTGCTGGACATGATGGAGAAATTTCCAGAATCTTTACTCAGGACATGCAGGAGCCATCTTTGTACCCCACCCTATCCACTGGCAAAAACTGGGCCAGGCAAAACTACCACACATGGCCAGATGCAGCTGTGGCTGCAATACAGCCCAGGCAAGGACCAAGCACAAGAGACTCAGTTTGAATGCATCTCCTAAAAGATGGTGGCAGGGTGAGAAGCACCTGGCTTCTTCCAGCTTTCTGCTGAACGGCTGCAAGGCCAGCAGGCATTGAGGCCCAAAGTTGCTGGAGGCCTGAAGTGCTTCTAAGCCAGATGTCTGCATTATCTAACTAAGCAGCCAAATCTCTGGGAGAGAAGGGAATGCATTGAGGGCACTGACAGTGTCCCACCTGACTTGGCTAAGAAATGGTGTGCTCTGCCATTTTGACATACCAGTCTGTTTTATTACAGTAGAATTGCAGCACCTAATGTAGTGGGCTTGAAGTAAAAAAAGTTGTATTCATCTCCTTGCTCCACTGAATGGTGGAGTAAGATCCTAAAGGAAAAAAAGCACCAGCTATGTTGTCTTCTTTGCCATGCATAGACTACCATCCTTCAGACTCTTACGAGTTGCAGTTTTGTGACTTAGTCCTAAATAATGCAATTCTCATCAGGTTATTATGTTTGAAAAAAATCCCAAGAATACTGATTGACTGCTGTATTACAGTCCTTGCTGCTCAGGATTGCTGGCAGTGCCTCCACTCCAGCATGTCAAGGAAGAGCTGGCGGGTGCTGGGTACCTGCAGAGGAGGTACCTGGTAAGGACACATGTTTTAGTGGGACTGAGAGAGTTACAGTTGGGAGGGAGGAATAGCTTCCAGGAAAGGACAAGGTTCCCGTGGCTGCATTTCCCATTTTACATTGTTTCAGCAGAACAATGCCTGACTTACCAGTACACATTACAGACCTTCTAGAACAATCTTTCAGAAAACCAGTAAGAGAGTAAGTCTGACAAAACTTAGAAGATCTGGATTGCACTGGAGGCCAGTAACGGGTGAGAAACTGAAATATTTGGTGCAAGTCATTGCACTTTTTTGTGACTCAGTTTTCACTCTCAACAAGAGAAGTTGTGCCTTTATGAAAGTGCTTTGATCTTCCCACAATAGGCACTGTATCGTTTCTCAGATTCTGTATTAAGTAATGATCTCTAGAAATAGAAAACAGGGCAAAATATAGAAGTACATCAAACAGCCAGAAGCACAGGGAGTCCCAGGTACCTACCACAAACTATCACTCGCACTGGTTGGAAGAAAACCAAACCAGAACTGAGTGACCACAACACCCCACAGCTGGTCCTCCATCCATACAGTGCTGTTCACTGCAAAGTTTTCAGAGATCCTGCCTTTTTCTTGTTGCACATGCCAACATTAGTTCTTTCCACATTTCAGGCTCACCTCTCTCTGGACTACTGCATCCATGTAATTCTCTAGCATGCTCACACTGCACCCCTTGATGCCTTTGTCATGCACCTTTGGAAGCCTAAGTTGCACATACCAATGAACTCCTTCCTTCCTTGTTCATGTTTTGGGGTTTTTTTCCTTCAAAGATTAAGCATCACCACTGGGTATTTTTATCTGTAGAAGTGATATGGAGAAAATGTTGATTATTTCAACTTCGATTTTCGAGGAGTGGTTCATTTGCTATTTCTGCTGAGGGATTCAATGTATGGATTTGCAGGTGGGTTTTTAAAAAAAATATTCTCTGAATCAGAAATTACTGTTCATATGGAAGAGAGTATGTGATGACAATTTCTGGTACTCAGAAAATAGGAGATCTAATTATACACATCTTTAAGGATGCTCAGCAATAGCATAGTTGGAGTATCAAGTATCTGGGATTAGCTCTGGGCTCTATTACTTCCTTCTCATGCTTCTGGAGGGAAAAGCCCTGGGCTTTTACAAAGTTGGGAACTTGGTAAGTGTTTTTACTTCCCTCCAACTTCTAGTCCAAGGCCTTTTACTGAGAATTTGTGTAATTCCATTACTAAGTGCACTAAGATGAGAACTGGAGTCACTGTTCTCAGAAAGCATGACTGGTAAATAGGTAACAAGCAACTTTAGGTTTTTCTAATTACATAGAAGCAACTGTTTCATTGTACCAGGGAACTAAATGGAAATTAATAACCACTGTAAATGGTACCGTATTTTCAGGGTACACGGTTCTGAACTGACACTCCACTGTGTTTTTGTTTTTCAATGTCAAAAAATGTAACAACATAGATGTAGGCATAGATTATTATTATTTTTATTGCTCTTGTTAAAAAGTCAGTGTATGAACTAAGGTACTATGCTGTAAAAATGCAACATTACTGAGTGCTCTAACAGTATGAGGTCCATTATGACAAGACTTTAAACATGAAGCATAAGCTTCACTATGGATTTCCAAATAAAAAAAACAAACTTAAGAGGCAAATAGATTAATAATAACTGATGTATGTGGAATTTCAATACCAAGTGAATACAAAGTGGACTTGCAAGAACCAAACATATAAAAACCACATCCTGGGTGAATCTCCACTATAACAAAACACCAGTGCCTATTAACTCTGTGCTTGGGGACTGAACAAAACTATGACACTATTCCTAATTCTGAAGCAAACCTCAACAACTGTGCATCCATGGGTATTGCACAGTGTTGCTTTAACTGGCTTGCAAACTACTTTTGCATTAAGAAAAGTGAGGATTACTTTTTTATATATGCAATCTAATTTGAAAGATTCATTGCAAAAAGAATGGCGTCCTACTTAGAACTGCTATATCCTTTATAAAACAGTTTATCTGGCACACCATGAAGCTCTTGAAATTACTCCACTTCTTCAGAAAAAGTCTTAACATTTTCAGAGGATGGTAGAGCACAGAGTACCAAATAAAGGGAAAAAAATGACAGTGGACATTAGTTTCCCAGCAAAAAGATGTTTTACATCACACAGCAGATCAGAAATAAATAAGATGAAGCTTGAGGAGTCTGAATATAAATCCTTGAATGATGCTGCAAGAGTCATAGGCTTCACCAAATTAATGTCAGTATATTTTGTTAAGAATAATGCAGTTACTATATACAGTATGTTTATCAGATAATGCCAATTAACAATACACTAAATTAATGGTCATTAAACAAGAAATATACTAAACAAACATACTTAAAAAAAAGGAAGACAACCCCCCAGTTATGCATAGTTACATATGATACCGTCCAGCTCCCTGGAGTCCAATGGATTGACACCTTCAAGCACCAGGAAGCAGTTTTCTGAAGCGTAAACAATAATTAACAGAACCCAACCAAGCTGTAGGGCAATTACACTGTTAAAAATCTCAAGTCTAATCACGAAACACCCTGTAAATGTTACCACTGCATAGCTGCAATGGGGCAGCCATCCATTCAAAGGTTTTACACTGACGTATTTCTTCAAAAGACCTTCTAAAGGATGTGCTATTTAAAAGGTGGGGATGCAGACAAAACAAAAAATGTGACAAACCCAAAGCACTTAGGTTTAGAAGCACTTATGGAGGAATCCAAACCATATTTACAGTGTATTGCGTATGACTGCACACACTAGTAAGTTTCTCCTGTTTACTATTTCTTATGTGGCATCTTACTCTTCATAGTATTTCTACACACTAAGAAGAGAAGAGTCTTTTCCCCAAGGAACCAGCTTCTCTGATATGGGAAGCCACCATGCCTGTATCTTGCTTTGCTGCAGTAAGGCATGTACAATGAACATGACAATGTCAAATCCCCACGGGTCATGATAAAATGACTCAGTTCTTCCCTTTGTTTCTTGCTCAGCTTCTCTGCTCTGTTACAGCCGTGCATGTCAGTCAGCATCCATGTGCTCTTGCCTAGTAAGTAGAGGCTTCCCATCTGTATCACCTATCTTTTTTTGCATTTCTTCCACAGCTTTCAGCAGAGCTGCTCGCTCCTGCTCAAGAGTGAGAATGGACTGCTTCAGTTTGCCTTCATTGGTCAATAAAAGCTCTACTGTAGCTTCAAGGTTCTGGATTTTTCCATTAGCCACCTTTCAAAGTAAAAAGATAGGAGGGGAGAAAGGATGGGAAGGGAAAAAATGGTAAATTCATTAATGACTGAAACCACCATTAAACTATTTTTTGAGATACATGGATACCTATAAAATACTTTGGAAATTCTGAAAAATTAAACTCAGAATATAATGCAAAGTAATGAAATTAGAAAATTACCAAGTCTGCAAATTTTATACCAAAGAACCGGAGGTTAAGATAAGCTTCTATATGAGTCAGTTGGGAGATATTTTTGGCCACACTTGCTGCTTTGCAAAGCAAAGATAACTCAACATGTTACCTGCATCCTCATTTCATCTCAACATTGAATCTAATGAATGCCAAACGGCAAAGGAGGGGAAGGGGATTCAGAGCAACATGCAAATAGAAAACACATTGTGAAAAATTTCAAAAATTCTCCCTCAAAAGGCTGCACATATTGACATTCTACTTCACGGTGGAACAAAGTATTAGATTGCTCAAACTCATCATGCGAGACCTGTAACTAAAGTACTTTGACAACATCCAATTTCTGTTTGGAATTTTCAGCACTGGATAATATTTGGAGACATGAGTACTGAGTGGTCTTGACTTTCAGGGAAGTATTTGCCTTTCTGATGAGCTCACTGCCCATCATGTAATTATGATGGGTTAGAAAATTCAGCCTTTGGGGGCAAAGTATTGACAAACAATATTAACCCACATTTTCTGGTGATGCATTTTCCTCCTATATGCAGTGGGTCACCTTCCACCATATGAAACAAATTCGAATGTTAATCAAATATGAAATATAAATTGTACCTGCAGTTCTTCCAGGAGATCAAAATTTTGTTTGCGCAAGCTACTGTTTGCCTTTTCTAATTTATCCAGTCTCTGATTGTCATTTAAAGATGAATCTATAAGCTCATCCTGAAGCACGTGATATTCAACTTCATAAGCTTGCAACTGTTTAGCAATATCCATTTCAAACACCTGTTGTATAAAAAATTTTATTAGGTGCTGTGCTGATCAAAAACATTGTTCTTTCTGTGCTTTAAAATCTATTGATCTAGATCTAGACTTAGATATTTAATCAACGCATACAAAAAACAGTACTTACTTTTTGGCATTCACATTTCCTACTGTGGAAATGGCAATACTGAGGCAGTAGAGTGCGATACACTGGCATTGCATCTACTTAAAAACTTCGCTTCTGATTTGCTGCCTGACTTCAGCAAAACTACTTACACTAAAGTTTTCAAGAGTGTAGACTTTGTAGGGTATTCTCCTTTTCAAATTTATTACATCTCAGTTTGGCATAAACCCTCCCAGACATACCTGAAATTAGTTGTCACTTCAGAAGAAGTGTGGTCCAAACCCACCTGTCACAAGTACAAGTGTAAGGCTAGGTAAAATAAAAGCTTTAAATGAAAACCAGCAAACTACACTATCTTTATTTATGATTCTACAGTATTTTTACAGACTGAAAGAAAAGGAAACAATCTATGCTTACACTAACACACTTAAAAAAACCATGATGTAACATCAAATTACATTTCTATTATTGTTAACTACAAATCACTGAAATGAATGCTCAGTCTTTTACACATGACCATTAAGAAAACCTCTATTTTAAAAGCAGATAAATAAATTGAGGTTTAAAACACAGAGTGAACCAAAGGAAAAAACCTTTCCCTAAAAAAAAAAAGTATTCTCTTTTCCTTTTTCTAGGTTTTGGCAAGCATCTGCCATCAAATTATTCATAATTATGACTCCAATCTCCTCTAAAAGCAGTGAAGAAGGCAGCAGATTAAAATGAAAAGTGTGCCAATCACAGAACATAGAATAAATAAATTTTGATTTAAAAATGTATTTGAAAAATAGCCCAAGAAGAGAAGTTCCAGGGTCAGTCTTTATTTTTAAACCTCTTGTACTGTAGTCATTCTGAAAATGAGTCACATGTCAAATCCCATCTTAAGTATCTGTTAGAGTAACAGGAATGATTGCCTATTTTATTTATCTGCTCTGTCTTCAGAACCTTAACTGCTGGTTAAAGAAAACATCAGTTTATGAAATTATCTCATAGTTATATGGCAGCAGAAACATAAATTGAGCATCTAAGCACAGAGGGCTGAAATACAATTTTAATTCGAGTTTGATTACACATAGGGAATTTTCTGTGAATCTGAGCATCTCTGAAGAAGGCAGGCTGTTGATATTTCAGTAAAACAAGCAGTGCAATTTGGCAGGGCAGAATGTTAGTTCCTCTCATGACCTCTGCCACTTCTAGCCTCTGTGCTCCTGAGGAGGAAGGGAAATCCCTGTTCTCATAACCAGGGTATCAAATCTGAAAGGAGGGAAACATGAGGCAAATAAAAAGTTTGACTTGAAACCTAGCCAAGTGAAGGCACATTAAGGCATGTAAACCAAAGGCCATGCTGCAGAAGGATGAGGAGCACGAGGATAAACCCAGGAGCTGTGTTCGGACTGTGGGGCTGGTCAAACAGCTGCTCTCTTCAAAGTCAGCCCTGATCAAAGTGGGGGAACTGCTCTTCCTTCAACTCACTTCTACCTATCCACTTTAAATTCAGAGCAGTCAGAGCTGCCTAAACTGAGCACCCCTCTCTCCGTCTGCTCAAAGCACACAGTTTTCTGCAGGTCACCTAAGCACAGCAAGTCTTACAGCCTGGCAGGTAACATACAACCCCCTGAGCCCCTTGGGAATTCCTTGCTTTCCTTCCCCTTGCACAGACTTTCTAGTTCTCATCTCCTTCCTTTGATAGTAAGCACTAGGAGCAATTTTTCTGACCCTGATGTGAGCGTGTGTGCCCCGGAAGCTTTGCTGCCAGGAGGAAGCCCCTCACCAGCCTTCTGCAGAGCCCTGTGCTGCTGCTGCTTTCCATATCAAGCCACGGGCTTGGATCTCTGGCAGCCCTTGTGGGATTGTCAGCATCTGCAGTTCTGCACAGTACAGCCCCTACATTTTGGACCACAAAAGGCCTTCAGAAAAACTGGCTAAAGCCCGTCTAAACTCCTGTAATTTAGATGTCAAGTATAACAACATTTAGGGTTTTTAAACATGCAAGCCTTAATTGAAATAATTCATGATTTTTTCAGATTCCATGGTTATCATCTGGAGCATTCTGCTAGCTTAGAAATATTGCATCATTTTCCTTGTTGGCTGTTTAAAAAAAAATTGTATCAAGGATTTCCAGTTTGCTGTCCAGTCACTATTCACTGCAAGAGTCTGCACTGCCCCATGTACTCCTGACAGAATTACAAAGGTTCTGTTGTTACGTAACTGGGCCAGCACCATAAAAGCCAGTAGAGACAGTCAATGTAGAGAGGTTTATAATTTCAATAATTAAGGCCAATATTTGTGAGGCTCTTGTAAGTAAATCTTTGCTTCTGAAATGAGACTTGGAGGGCAAGACTCTTTGGTGAAAAAAAATATTAAACCAGTTATCACTAAAGGCTTCATAAAGTGACCGTAACGAATGCTTACAATACCATACAAAGCTACTAAGTCATTTTAGCTTACAAGTCATCTGCTTCTGAAAGTTTTCAACATCTTTATAACTACAAGAGAATTCTCAGCTTGAAGTAGTTGTTTGGTTCTTCTGCCAAGAGCTTGTTAAAAAGAGCATTCCTTTGCATACCTCTGATGTGTTCAGTTTATTTCATACCTGACTAATGGTCTTTTCCATCTGTACCAAACCCAAGTTGGGGAGAGTGCTTTTAATAAAATCAACAATAGTTTCTAGATTCTCATGCTGCAGAATCAAGGGCTTGTGGCTTCCCAAGAGGCTTAAAGCCACTTTAAATATAGCCTCTGATCCTTGAAGGAAGAGCATATCTGTGAAAACAAGGAAAGAACAGATTATATCAACCAAGCACATCTTTTGACAAGAATATTAAAACAATAAATTGTCCAAGGACAACAACTTCTCATAGGAGTGACCTGGAGGTTAGATACACTGTGCCAGGCATGTGCTTTTGGCTATGGCTTTAGAAGTTTTATAGGATCAAGATTATTACTGTGAATAGCACACCTGACTAACACAATCACTTACTAATTTGTTTAGTGAGCTTTCACCAAAAAAAAGAAAGGCAATTCAAGTTTAAGCTAAGTCTACAATAAACCAGGAAGCAAGTTTATCAGTGTTGTCATTTTTTGTGCACATAATAGTTTAGTGGGCTGTTTTCATGTTCATAAAGATGTGAATTTGAAAAGAAATCTAATCCCAGTGCCCTTTAAAAACCCTAACACAACAGACAAAACCTACACATGAAGACACAACTGAAGATCTGAAATTCTGCTCTTTTCTCATCTGGTGGAGAAAGCCACAAAACCA
This sequence comes from Acanthornis magna, assembly GCA_036785705.1. NCBI lineage: Eukaryota > Metazoa > Chordata > Aves > Passeriformes > Acanthizidae > Acanthornis > Acanthornis magna. The sequence continues at coordinate 17,128,672 of JAWUZG010000018.1, read as the reverse complement.
CAATAAAACAGTGAGCATGAGGCTAAATGCACGCTTTCCAGTAGCCTCAAGTTTCAGGTGCATGTGTTTCCTTTTAGTATGTCTCTCAACCCTTTCTGTTAATATGCTAATTACTATATTAATAAGTACCTGAAATTTTAGTAATAGAGTTTAAGTGTAAATATTGCAGGTGGACCTGCAATGACATCACCTGGCATACCAAGCACACTGAAACCACAGTATATAGTGACCTTTCAACGCAATGTCCCTTTCTCTCCTCTCCCCTCTCCTCCCCTCCTCTCCTCCTATGTATTTACAGAGTAAAGAAGCAGAAGTCTGCAATAAAGGCATCAGACAAGAAACCCAATCTGTACAAACAGCATTGTCCTGCGTTTGACTTTCCTGCTACTGTAACTCAGAATCTACTCCTGGTTTCATTGAGGAACTTGCCTTGCTACAGACAGAAGCATCTAACCTATGAAACAATACCGATGGAGGTGAAAAAGGAGCAGAAGATACTGTGGGGTTTTATCATATTTCCTAAATAGAAATTTATTTTGAAAGGGTTTCTCGTTCTTTCCCTGCTTTGTATTTGAAGCTGTGAATGCAGCCACAACCAACAGCATACAAAATAGCACAGTGACACAAGAAAAAAAAAAAAAAAAAGTCTTGACACTTACCAAAAAAAAAAAAAAGAAGAAAAAGAAAAAAAAGAAAAAAAATGAAGAGTAAAGAAAAGAGAGAGAAAATCCCATCATGCTGTAAAGGAAACAACTACTGGCAAAACTACAGGTATCTCTGATGTAGTGAAGAACCTATGAAAACACTGTCTAACTGCCTTTCTTAGTAAAACCAAACTCTTCCCAAATTTCTATCATAATGGAATTCCCTTCTTGCACTCTTTAGCTTGCAATGTTGAAGCCATAACTCATTTCACTCTCTCTCTCCAAAAAAGAAAAGCACAAGTAAAAACTAACTATAAATCTTGCACTGTATTGCCGTTTGTCCCAAAAGGGGTGCAACATTTTTCAGTTCTGTGCTCAGCTGAATGTGAACTCCAATGGCAGAAATGATTAAAAAGTGGTAACAGGGCAGGCATCTGCCTCAATTCTCTATTGAAACTCAAAACTATGGGAAAATGATTCATAGGGAAAGCTCTATATTAGGACAGAAAATACTGAAGAACAGCTAGGAAACACAAAGTGAAAAAAGCGGAGCAGAGAATTATGTGTTTTTATGATTCAGCACCTGCCCCGTAATGACATGCTGATTAACTCTAGGTGACCTAAAAGTTGTTAAGGAGTGCCTGTATGACTGAGCTGGTAATATACAGCAGAAAGCCTTCTCTCATTTAAAACAGAAAATGCTTCACAAAGACCTGTTTGTTATCCACTCCCCATGCTTCATGTTAAGTGGGCTCCCAGCCAACAACAATACAGTGAAGGTACCCAAATTAATGTCAGCATGACTGGCAGCCTACAGGATTTTTAAAAAAATAAGGTTTATCTACAGTCTTGAAACAAAATAAACACTATATTATCAAATTTCCTCTATTAATAAGTAAGCAGGGGTACTAAAGAGCACAACTTTCTTAACACTGTACTTTCATCAGTTCCTGCTCAGTAGAAGTGCTGAAAGTTTGAACAGATAAATAAAAACATAAAAGGAGTTTCGCTGTTTGATTCATAGAACGGTCTAACCCACTTCTTTTACATATTGCTTGTAAGATGCCTGCAAAAAGCACACTCCATGGAAATCCAAAGGAATGGTCTGTAACAACTGTATAAATAGAAGTGGGCTAGCTTCAAATACCAAGGGTTCAGAGATAACACGTTAGAAAATGGCAGTGCAATCTCACAGTCTTAGTAACCTATAAATCAGTTACTTCCAGCACCAACATTCTTTCCTCCCAAGGGTTCTAATAAGTGAGCAATGAAAATCTATATATGTATGTTCTGCAAAAGTGTGTGAAGACACAGGTCAAAAATGACTGGATCCTAACTTGCCATGCAGCTAATGACAGCTGTGACAGAGTGACAGCTCTAGACTTTTTTATGTCTAAAGTTGTGTTTCAGAGTATTTTGTACAGGTGAGGATAAGATTTGACTTTCTAATGTAAGAGAAAATCCAATGTTCTCAACCTACATAGCTCCAGTAAACAGTTTTAAGCAAATTACTAAATACTTTGAAACATTAAAAACTGCAAGTGTTGGTCATGTTGAACTTTGTCTCTAAAAAATACCAGAGATTTTTAAGAAGGAACAGTTTTTCACACATGCTTTGTTTTTTCACACATGCTTTTCTCCACCTAAAATCAGATGTGTGAAGATCATGTATCTGTGCCTTTCTATTCTAATGCAGAGTCTTTTTTTCTAAAGCCCTACAATCCTCCAATGACAGATAAAATACTAATCTGTGTATAAAGGCAGAAATCCAAACATCCTGGATACAAAAAGCACATTTATAACCTCACTGCAGTCAATTGTCCCATTCAAAGATGCTTCTTACCATGTAAAATACTATGAAAGATTAAGAATAACTGAAAGATTAACTGATTATAAACTCAGTCTATGACACTCGCATACAACACTTCATTTGATTCCTACAGATTATTACTGTCAGCTACATACTTTTTGATGTACATTAACCTGCTTTGAACTCTTCCAGGAAAAGAAAAAAAAGCCGTTTTCCCTGGAGTTTGGATGCTAATCATAGGACATATAGTTCTACTTAGCTATACACTATTCTTTTCACTGTGAATGTTCTAGCACTACTTTTAGCATGGCCTTAAACAAACCAGACAAGATTCTTGGTTCTTCTTGAGCTCTATATTCATATTTGTGGTAGACAGGACCACATTGCTTTTAAGTCAGGAAAGTGTCAATATTAATATGCTAATAAATAACTTCTTCATTGCATCTCTTAAATGAGACTGACTAAGGAAAATGAAACTAGCTTCTCGTCAGAAGAGCAGAACAGGGGAGAAAGCTCCAACCCACCCTGCTCTCATCATGGGCAATCCAGTACCATATCATGAAACTGAAAAACAAACAGGTGAAAAGGAAACAAAGGATCTTCTCAAACAGCAAATATCTATGAAATACATATGCAGAAAACAGCATCAAAGTAAATTCTTAACTAGCATTTAATTTAAAAAGAGAACTTCTGTAGATTCTAAAAACAGGCAACAGAAGTGACTTTAGAAACTAATCCCAGATGATTCCAAACATTTTTGGAACCAAAATTGTTGGGATAAGAAACACTAGTTTAAACACCTTATATTTCTGCAGAGTAAATCCATGATTACACTGCAAGGACCATCTCTCTGTGTGTTTTAAAACATAACCCTCAGATAATTTTCCGCTGACACTGCTGGACACGATGATAACGGAGTAAATGGACATATTTCTCAGATGATGCCTTCGTTACATCTCTTTTCAGCTTCGAAATAACTAATTGTTGGTGTTGAAGTGTCATTGTCATAACACAATGCCTGCCTTCATAGCATCAAATTTTACATCCTCTCCACAAGTGGTTACAGAGTGGGAAAAGGTAACAATAAGGATGAAAAGACATTAGGGACTGTTGTTTACTTTCCTCCTCTCTCATCCAGTTTTAATGAAATACTGGACTCCATAGGATGACCTCTGTTGTTTTTCTTCTGTTCATAGCATGCAAAGTATTTCTCCTGGGTGTCTGAAACAGGTTGGCTAATAATGCTGTTCCTAATAACAAGATTTCAAATATAAGACTTCAGAAAGAAAAGAGAGAAGTTTTATGAAGATTTACCAAATACTCTGGATACAAATCCAAGGGGAAACTGGGAAGCAAACATGGTGAGAAACCAGGGAGCAGCATAGAGGCTGGGGCCAATCTCATGTTCCTCTAGGTGGTTATAGAGATCTCGATGGTAGTCATGAAGAAGTCGAGACAATTGGTACATCTGGATCTGCATGGAACAAGAACAAGAGACTTAAGATTGACATGTTTTAACACTCATAGTAGCAAAGTCCTTGCTTCATACTCATCAGAATTGGAGAAAGATATTTCTCAATTGATGTTTGGATAAAATTGTGTGAAAAGAAGAAATACTCAGAAGCCACCTAAAAGACACAGGATGAGTCACCTGTGAGCCTACAACAGGCTCATTTGCAGGGTCATTTGAACCCCATACAACAAAACAGAAGTCTTCCTATTAAAGGTTTCCATAGTTTCCCCAGAAGTATTTTTATTTTAAAACAGTGCATTTAATACGATGTATTCTTTTCCTAGATTATCCTTCCCTATTTTTGAAAACTCAGTTTAAGTTCAAGTTCAGGTTTTGACAATGCTATCTGTATTGCACTATTATTATTCAACCTTAGGATCCTTTACTTAAAAAAATTGAAATCTTACCTGTAAAATTGTCATGTCAGGACGATATTGTTTTCTCAGGCCCATGTCAAACATGAGAAACTTCAGCATTTTAAAAGCATCTTCTTCACTCATGTGAAGCAGTAAAACTCCTGCTACAAAACTAAGGCCCTGACAATATCCTACTTCCTGGTCCAGGAGTGAATAGGCTTTCAAAATATTGTAGAGTGACAGCTGCCCAGCTCCCAGCTGTGCTGAGAAGTACGGATGTGTTGGAAATGTGCGCCCTGTGAAAACAGCTGAAGTTAGCGACTTAAACTAAAAAATAAACAACAAACCCCCCCAAAACCTTGTCATGTTGTCAAATAAAACAATCTTTCAAAAATGTAGATTCTTTTCAGAAGCAGATTTTGAGCCAACCCACAGGAAGACTGTAAGAAAGTTAACAATACAGAACTATTGACTCTTATACTGTACCACTGTTTTGTTACAGTCATTGCAAAGTTAATTTAGAAATCGTTGGGGGATGGATGTGCACAAATGCCCAGTGGAAAGGAATGAAGAAGGAACCAGGTTCTTTGCAGTAGTGCTCACTGATAGAACAAGAGGCAATGGGCACAAACTGAAATACAGGGAATTCCATCTATCATAAAGAAAACATTTTTTTTTAAATTGTAAGGGTAGATAGACATTGGCACAGGCTGCCCAAAGAGGTTGTGAAGTCTCCCTCTACAGACATATTCAAAATCTGAGAAAATGTGATCATAGGCAGCCTAGGTAGACCTTTGCTTTGAGCAAGGGGGATTTGAACTAGATAATCTCAAGAGCTCCCTTCCAATCTCAACCACTCTGATTCTGTGAACAAAGACATTAAAGACTTAACCTTTACAGTTTTTTAAAAACTTCCAAAGGCGAATTTTTCACTTTTAGGAAAAAACCCCTGCCCCTATCAAACTTCCTCTGTGAAATACCTCAACAGAGAAGAAATTTGAATACCTCTTTTGTTCTAGCATTAAGTGGAGTTTGTTTTCTGGTTGCCCACTTGTTAAATACCACCCCACCCTTTAGCTTCTGGAATGTTGCTGTGCTGCCAGATAATATCAGAACTCCTATTTCAAGACAAAGCCCAGGGCAGAGTCCTTCTGCCATCTGGTAGCTGCCCTAGACTGTCACACAGGACATGGAATTCAGTTCTGAGTAAGTCTCCCTGACCAGGGTGAATATTGAATGTTACAGAAAAAGTATTTCCAGCTTTCAAATGAGAAGAAGCTTGCATTCCTTTTCTTGAAGGACAAGTTACTACAGCACAGTCTAAAGGCAGACCTGCACTGCCTCACTCAGGCAGCAACCCTCCTTTCATATTAGCAATGAAAAAGAGTTGCAAGTTCAGCAAGAACAAAAACACAAAGAAGTTTTAAAACCAGTAAATGGAGGAGAAGAACTGCTAAACTCACAAGCTGATGTACTTCTGAGTGCCCTGATGTTGACTTAACTGAGAATTTTAGCCTTTATTTTGGAGTAAAGGCCTCTGGCCCTGCTGAAGAGAGACTCTACATGAACTGTGATACCACTAGAGCCCCAGAATGGGCAAGTAAGTACTTACTAGTTTATTTTTTTTAAATGCAATAAAACAAAATATCATTTTTTCCCATGTTCAGCAACCACCCAGTGATGGATGGTATTCTACACTGATAACACTGTGACACATAAACTGGGCCAGCAAAGCAGCTGCTATTCCTTAGCTCTGCATCCACATGCACAGTGCTGGCCTCCGTTCTCAGGAAGCACTATTTACATCTGAGGATGCATCAATTCAGCTAAGTGCGAGCAATACTGTTACAGCTTTGGCTCATACTGTGTTAAGAAGACCTATTTAGCCTAATCTGGGAAAGTTTTTTAAGTATTACAACCAAATGTTGGGAGAACAGTTTTTTCTTTTCAAGGTGTAAGTGCATGCTTTCAGAAGGATTCTTAAAGATTTGAGACAAAACGATTCTGATAGCCTGAAGGAACACAAGTCAGAACTTGCAAATTCCTTCTAGCTGCCTATCCAGTTATGCTGTCTGTTACTGTGCAGCACAGCTCTATTTCACTGTGAATCACTAGGAAGTCTTCAGCTTCCTAATTTCATCTTACAGTTATGACAGGGCTCAATCCCTCCCTCAGTGGGCTGGCAAATAGCACCCTGGCGAAAGCAACAACTTGCATGAAAACCACCATGAAGTTACCAATTTACCAACACATGCAGTCATTTGTTTCTACAAGAGCACATGGCTAAGATGAGAAAGTATTTGCGTGCAGAACCAGGCAGAAAATTGGAACAGCTTGCCAAGCCACTAAGCCCATCTCCTATGTGAGACAACCAAGATCAGACTGATTGTGCTCTCTGCTGTCCAGGAGTCATCTCAGCACCATCCCTCTGCTGAAGTGTTCAATTAATTAACTCAGCATAAAACTGTTCACCTCTTACTGAACCACTTCAGTGTCCCACCCTTCACTGCCAGGGCTACCAACACCAGGTATGCTGGACCAATAGGTATTTGCTAGCAAATGATCTCTGACTGCATGAAAATGTCTCTCTCAAACACAAAAGATTGTTGTCTGCCACTGCTCAGTCCAGGGGAATTCCTAGATCTGGTGTGAAAAGCCTGAAGGGAAACAATTTACAAACATTGCCACTGCCTATTCCCAGCTGGCATTAAGGCTCCTTGGACTGTTACTTTCCCAGCCAAGTGGAAACCAGGCAGGTCTGCCAAGTAGGGGAAAGTGAAGGTGACATCCACCACCACCCTTTCCCACCTCCGGTCACGCCACTTTCTGCAGAAACACACCTGTTCCTTCACATTCCTATGTGTTTTCTATGCACTGCCTTGGTGTTTTGACTCACTTTAACAAGTGCTGCAAAAAAAGGACAAAATACTCTCTGTATCACCTAAAGCTTAGGTCACCATTTAAACTTGATAAATCTCACAGTTTAGCACCCACTGAAGACACACTGAGTTTTTAATAAAATAATAAATGGGTGCTCCCAGACACCTCTGGGTATAGGTGACCCCTCCTCAGCAGGAAAGGAAGGGGGTAAAGTAATTTGCAGTGAAAAATACTTAAATACTGTTTGAGTAGTTATACTGAGCAGAATTATAATGGGACAGTTCTGTACTACTGCTTTACAGAAAAGATGTAAGAGAAAATAATGCAATGGGTATTAATCATTCAGATCATTCAGCTTTTCCCATAACTTTTTATCATTCTTTCACATGGTATTTGTCTACTTGCAGTGCATAACTTCCTTTGATGGAGTTTTTCATTGCAAATGCATTTAATCAAACATAGTGATAATGGACTTCTTAAATTGCCCCCCACAGAGCTCCTCAGAACCAAACTGCAAATAGTTCTATGCTCTACAAGATATCATTGATTTTTTGCCATTATTAGGGAAGAGCATAATGAATACTGAGCTCAACGTGAGATTATCCCACACACAAGGGCTGCGATCCTCTTGGAAAAACATCAGCTCCTGGTTTCTGACACCAGATTAAACACAGTTCTTATCAACAACCTATTATTAAATGGTGAAAGGCTTTTTGTGTGATACCTTCTTTGATTATCTTCCAGAGATCATGAACCCCTTGTTTTAATTTCAGACCACTACTGTACTTACCTAGGTCAATAAGAATTGCATGCTGTTGAGAAGTCAGTTGTTTTAGGAGTTCTTTATAAGGTGTGTCTTTTGGTTGTTGTTTACTTGGAAACTGATGTTTAAGATGGTATTGCTCTGCTAGAAACTTCCATATCTCCCCACGGTGGTGACGTGGTACTCCTGAGCAGAGAAAGCAATTAGACCAGTAATTTGTACTCCTACTGAGGGGAAGCCAATTAAACCAATAATTTGTACTCCTACTGAGGGTTCTGCTATAGTTGAGCTAACAGGATTGAGGAACTGAAGATCCATATCTGTTAGATAGGCAGGCAGATCCCTATTTGCTACCTCCAGTGGACCATAGAAGTAGATGAAACTACAGTGCTTATACTTCCTCAACCAATAAAAGACACCAGCACCTTAGCAGGAGATATTTAAGGCAGAAAGAAACCCTATGAGCTGACACTAACATCCAGTCTGAGAAGCACTAGAAGAGGCATCAAGAATTGCAATACTTGTCCCTGAAAATTTATATGCTTATTTCCCATTTTCCCCTGTAAATTATACAACAAAGCACTGCAATAGAATTAATTCACACTTTTCACTAACACAGCACTGACTCTGTTGTTAGAAGTATGTTTTAGGAAGGTGGGATGCACACATACCAAAAATATTAACAGGCACAAATGAGATGTGATCTAGAGACTACAGCACAAGGCAGATAATCAGATAGCACGTATTGTATTTCTAGTTTTGCTATTGGCTTGCTCTATGACTGGTGCACATAAAAATATTTTAAATCTTGAATTTATCTCTCTTTAAAAAGATATTATGCTACTTAACTATTTCACATAAGTAATGAGAGCCTTCATTTTTAAACTGTATGTAAAGCTCAGAGTATAATTCAGCACTAGACTACCACTCTCTATTAAATCATCTACACAAGAAATCAATGCACTTTCCCTTGGGAAAGTATTCTGTCTAATCCATTATGCACTGGTACCAGATATTATACTTTAAAGTAACTTAGGGCTTGAAGTTTATAGGACTGATTTTTCTTTTGGTATACATGTAACATATGGAGGACAATAACAGTAGGAGAAATCAAAACTTACTCATAGAAGGTTACTCATAGAAATTTGCATAGAAAGATAACAAAACATATTACGATTTGATATTGTTAGAAATCTATACTTACCCAGTCATTTTAAATGGGCGATTTGGTTTAACTTGCTTGTATAATTGCACATAGTCAGGTGCAATGTCTAAAATATTAAACTTCTGACAGTGGTTAAATCTTGACACCTCCTTTACATGCTGGAATGCTTTGTATAGAATCATAAAAAGCTCTTTGGAATAGCCATCTTCACCATCGGCTACATACAACACTCAGCCTAAGGCCTTAGGGTCCAACCATGGCAAATGTAACATTGAGTAACAGCCCAATTTCTTAGAACATTTAAAAAACAACCTTAGGTTGTATTACTTTTGATGCAGTGGAGACAGGGGTGGTTGCTCAGCCCTGCAGTTGTGAGGAAGACTGTAAGTGGTGTTTGCAGAGGCAATGTGTCCTTGAACTCAGAAAGGGCAGCTCTGCAGAGATACCCATGTCTACTGTTTGTGTACAGACACAGTAGCCAGGCTGGAACATAGAATTCCCAGAAAACAGCGCAGAGGGCTTCTTCAATTATTTACACAGTCATTTACCTGGCATTATCCAGGCTTTTTTTCTTTAATTGTAACTTTTAATTTACAAAATCAGATTGCAGTAATTGTCATTCATTGAGGTAGTGTACAACTCTCCTGTAAGAGCAGATGTTATTCAAAAATGTATGCTATAGCTCCAGTTATACAACTGCAGCCACCACTGAAAGGGACTGGTCCTTGCATTTGCATAACTGCAATGCTACCAGAAGCTGCTCCTTGTTTAGTTAGCAGCCTGAGGAACAGCACTAGAGAGAGTCTGGTTATAAGGAGTGGTTAAGTGCCCACACTATTCCTTTTCTGATACAATTTACATGCATTTCAACAATTTAAAAAAAACAAACTGTGTTTACCTTGCCCAACAGCAGAGTGTATTTTTTCCACATCAAATTTAATCTTCGACCTTCCTGGTGTACTCAACATTTTTTCCCAAATCAAAGTTACATCTTTCAAGCATGGTGTGATTTCTTCATAGTCAAGTTTCAGACGTCTATTCTGCAAATTATTTTCAGATGCTAAAAAGTGATATAATGAACATTGCAGTTAATATTGTTTATTATTTGTAACATGGATTAATTTAACTTACAACTTCATTGTGCAATCCACCTGAAACATTACATATCTAAATTTTCATGATTATGGGGTGGGATTGGTTTGTTTGGTTTTTTTTTAAGATACTATATGCAATAGTAATTGTGTTTGGGCATTTAAATTAAAATCCCTACTGCTAGTCAACTCCTAAATATGAAGAAACATGAGAGAGGATGACTAACAAAATAAACATAAGATTTTTTATAACAGGAATTTTCATTTTCCCAGCTCTTGAAAAAAACAGTGTAGAAGATCTTCAGCAAATAAAAATACAAATCCAATTTAATCATTAAAGTGTTATGGACACAGATCCACAATAGAAATGAGAGAGTAAAAAAATTACTTTAAAGGTGATCATTAACAGATTTACAGATTGCATAAAAAGGAAATTTCAAGTATAGAAAATTACAGAGCCCTGAACAGAAATGGGGCTATAAGCACTATATACATGTGAGACTGTCCTGAAGTCTCCAATCAATAAATCAGAAAAAAGGTCAATGCATAACTCAGTCTTAAATATGACAGTTTAGATCATCAGAACTCCTGGAGCAGAGATTCACTGTAGAACCGGTGATTTTCCCACATTACAATTTATAATTTTGCACTGTATCTTCATGTGTTATCTATAAGAGATTAAAAAAAATTAAACAATAGCTGGGAAAGCATCAAAAAACCATTCTGTAAAATGATTCTGTAGCTGAGCACAATTCCAAAGTTTAGAAGTGGAATGAGAATTTCAAAGGGATTCTTGGTAAAGCTTTTAAGTTTTGTTCCTGCAGGGGCATTTTAACAGTCTAATGTGCCTGGAAGAAAGAATTTATTAATGGTAATCATGTAAACTAAAAAACTAAAGCATGTTTTGTGACAGTGGATGAATTTGTGTAGGTAAAAAGACAAACAATAGGAGAAAAAGAGGTGTAGTTCAGACAAGATACAAATATGTCAGTCATCTATTCCTAAAAGGATGAAATGCTGAAAGAAAATGCTATAAGGAAACCAAGACGAAGCTACAAAGAGAGCACTAAGGAGTGACACAAATGGTGGGAATTTTATGGAGACATTTACAATATAGGTTTGAATTTTTTAACTGGGCCGCAATGTGGCTGAGGACTCAATGCACTTAGTTCCAGGACAAGAGCAGCTCTCTACTTGCAAAAGCAAGCAGAGCAAAAGTTCAAAATATATAAAAGTCTGAAAAGGTTCCACAGTATAAAATAAAAATTAAAAAAAGTAATTTTCCTACAAACAAAGATTTGAAACTATGTTTATGAAATAGTGTATTATGAGGTGACCATGTTTTTTAATTAATTTGCCATGATGTATTTACAGTACTCCTTTGTTGTGGTGATGCATTACTGAAATGGTAACATGATACTCTTATTTTGAGGACATTCTGCCACATATCATAAGCTTGCTGCAACTTTCGATGATTTCACAGTATGAACTTACAGAATCACTCCCATCCATTTCAGTCTTCAGACAACCTATGTTAAAATGTTATTATATTATCTTTTGCTAATTTAACTCTCCATTATTTGTATACTCAACTCCTTTATATAAACTTACATTTAAAGATTGCCTGAAATTTACATTACATAATGACACTATCAACACTATCAACTAAACTCAACTTCTTCTGAGATCTGTATCTGTAATTAAGGTTTTTTAGATTACTAGATTCTGAGAGTCACAAATGGTTATTTTGTCCTGTACTCCCACTGACAACACAAGTTTCTAGATTTTAAAAACTGAGAAAGAAAAGAACTGTTTATACTATGGAAGTGTACCTCCTCATCCTGTAGCTGCTTTCACATGTGAATGATTTTATTCAATGAGGTTATTCATGTGAGTTATGAGGTTACCTAAGTGTTTGCAAGATTTGGACCTCAAAGTATTTAATTTTTAATTCAGTGATTAAATAAAGATATATGAAATACAAGCACTCATGGTTTTATTATTGCTGTGTATCCACACTGAAAGTGATTCAGTCTATCTAAACTATTTGTCATCTTCTTCACATTTTTGTCAGGTCAAAACCAACATATTTATAAATCAGAATATTAAAAAACCTTAAAACACAGATAGCACTGTATGAATACAACTTTAAAAAATGGCATTTAAATTTTAGCTTACATGAAAACAAACTTGGAGAAATCTACTAATGTTTCATCTTTTGCAAACAAGTGTTTTCAGGTGCTTGGCAACTCTTCACACTTTTCTGCTTTATTCAGTCTTCTTAGGCTATGTGAAAAACTGGGACATGTGAGGACTGAGGTGATAATACACCTTTATCAGCAAGCTTATTTAGATACTGACACTACCCAATTGCCAGTATCACACATAAGCACTACCAGGAAAGATGCTGTGGTTGCTGCAGCAGAGTCATCTGCTGTTTTCAAGTATTGTCTCACCATCTGAGGTCTTCATGCAGCAGCTACCTAGGACAACTCCGTCACTCCACAGGGCATACAGCACAGCCTGGGCCTTCATTCATTCACTAACTAGCTTTTTAGACATGCTCATCATAATGTATCTTTGATGGTTTTCCAATAATTTCTTTTGGGCAGACAGAATTGGAGCATTTAGTTAGTTAAACTTGATAAAATGTGTATGGATATTAATGACCTGCAATTGCCAAAAATTTGACTGCAAGCTGCAGATTCAGACAATTTGAATACAAGAGAAATTTTAAAAAATCAGAAGTATAAATACAGAGAAAATTTGTTTCTAAATGCCATAAAAAGTTAAGAAGCTCATTTACAACAGCACTGTTCTAAGCTAAAGAGGTTGTATAAATAATTTTTCTCAGTACCTCTTCTCCAGGTAGTCTCACCTTCTGTACATTTGGTATCTATTGCCATATTTTCTTTTACTGCACTAGCTAGTACATTGCTGGAAACATGCCTGCCACCTGTGGGGTTCTTAGGAAACTCGGGTGTCAGGTGTTCTTCAGATAGCAGGGTTGAAATAGGAGAGCAATACTGCTGGGAGCAAACAGTCTACAGGTGGGCCAAGTGCTTTGGCAGGCCATATCCAATGTCCGAGAGGTGTTTTGTCTTTCCAGCCATGTGTCTTTGCCTGAGTTTGAAGAAGGATTTCATGTTTGGTGTACTGACCTTTTCACACAGCTGGGCCCTCTCTCTACACATTTCTTCTCAGAAGTCAATCCTTCCTCAAGTTTACAGGGCAAACAAGAATTGCCATTTTCATGCCAGGTACCTCCCCTTTTGAAGGTTCAGGTGCCTACGCCCTTCCTGAGTATCTAAAATCACCCAGATAAACATTTCTGTCCTCATAATTCCTATCTTCAAAGGAGCAGCTCTTAAAGGCAATAATTTGTGATTCTGCATTCAGCTGTTCTTTATGTGTAAAAACTGCCACCAAAACAGATTTGTTGCAGCTAAGTCATTCACAGAAAAACTGTGGTTAAGCACAACTGCAAATTACAGTTTCTCAAGTTCTTTTTCATCACCCTTTGACTGATCTAAGTCATTACTACTCTACAGAAACCTTGCCTGCACAGTCTGGGTACTACTTCAGGCATCCATAGTTTCAAGTCCACAAGCACCTCTTTAAGAACTTCCACTGAGTTTCAAAACTGGCTAAACACAATGCTGCAATGACCAGTACTTAGACAAGGACCTGTGGATGTGAATGTAGGAAAGAATTCAGTTCATGATAGTGACTGTGCTGAATTCCTTGTGAGAACTTCTAGACACAAGCCTAAAAAGCTCCAGTCATGGTAAACCTAAGAGAGTGTCACTTAAGATCAAGTGAACAAATAATAAGGTGAAGTAATAAAAAAATAAGGGTCCGTTATCACCTATACAAATAAGTGCTGAGGGAGATTTTGCTAATCTGATTTGCTTGTATGTTCCTAAAATGCTTCATTAAGGCTTGGTGCAGGCCACTGCTAAGGCCACAGAGAAAACCAAAAGGTGAACTTGTATTGCAGTAAGGTGTAGTACCCAAGAACTTCACCAACCTTGTAACTTCTGGTTTTCTTTCTCCATTCTGAGGAGCAGTATCTGCTGAATAATGGCTTTCTTCCACAGTTCACGAAGCTCATGGGGTGTCCGTTTCCTTTCTTCTTTCACCGGTCCAAAGGGGCCATCTTCACACACTGGTTCCAATGGGGATCTGGGTGGAAGATCTCCCAGTTCACAATAATCTTTAAAAAAGAGAAGTTGTTGTTAACTACTTGGATGTCATGAATGGGTGAATGAAGGGACGCAATTTGAAAGATTGCACACACACATATACACACACACACATCTATATATATACACCAACTCATATACTGATATAGATAGAGATATAAAAGAGGTACCAATACCAAGCAAGGTTTCCCAAATGACAGTTTCAAGCAGACTTACAAGCTGCCTCAGAACAAGAATCATACGGGCTAAAGCTTAGAATAATTTTTTCTATAAACCTGGTAAAAACATTGTAGCACACCCCAAAACCACATCTTGCTAAATTACAACTTTACATGCAGAGAACTGAAAGGAAAAGGCAAGTTTGAGAATATACAAAACCATAACCTACAGCTGAAACGTGGCATGACTCAAACAGCAGATTAAATCAAATATAGCACCCACATAATTTGAAGAATAATCTCTAAAGCATGTTTAACAAAGAAAACACACGCCCTTAGCTGCACAAACACACCACCACCTAAGGCCATACAATGGGATGATTACCAGTTCTTAAAGCAAATAGGCGGAGAGACAGGCACTTAAGACATGTTTGTTTTCACTTCTCATTTTTAACCATATCACAACCTCCTGCACTTTTTCTTTTGGCTTCAGCTGGCATACCACAAAATATATCATTTTGTCAAGCATGCAAGGTAATTCTAAGACTGAAAACATTACAAAAGAAAGTGAACATTACATAAATTTTAGGCAAATTGAAAAATCATTTATTTTTAGGCAAAGGGTATATAACATTGTTTTAAATCAAGTAATCAATGTAAGAAGCACAAGCTGTTATACTTTGTATTATTAATACTTGCTGTAATATCACTTAATTTTATTGTTTTATACAGCTTCTCTGGAGGCTCAGTAGTCTTTGACAAAACCTGTATCTAGAAGAAAAATTACTCAATTCACCAACTTTAAAATGAATGGTCAAAACAACTGATCTCTTCCATCAAATCCCAAATGGAAGCCCATCGCAATAGCTCTTCTTCACCCAACCAGAATGGCTATGAAATGGCTCCCTGAGCTATACACACAAGACAATGCTTTAAAGTTAGTGCAACAAAATCCATTCACAGACTCGCCAGCCAAGGACAAGAACATCTGTGTGTGCTATTTCAAACAGCTCCTGCAGAAGGAGCATTCCTGAAGCACTTATTCAGGAGTCCACATCTTTATCATTGCCTAACATGGTGGTAAAGATTTTGAATTAAACACACACACATCACCTCATCTCTTCAAAACTAACAAAGCAGGAATGCTTTTACCCCTTCAGGTTGTGCTCAGACTGTCACAATAAATTGACTCATGCAGTTCATATGCAGCTATTTTGTTTGTTCGAAGGCACTCGCACAACTGAGTTCAGATGACGAAGTAAGAATGGAAATGCTGTTCACTTTACTTTTCTAAGTTTTGCCACTGTCAATCCTTTTCTCTTAATGAGTCAAGAGAGAAGTAGAGCAGGTCCAAATACCACCTGTTTCCTTACAAAACATTTATTTGCTTACCACCACAGTTAAAGTCTAAGGCTAAAATATACATATAAAAATCAGTGCAACATTTTCAGCTAGCAGAACAATGTAAACTCTTACAACCTTGCAATCTGGATACAGGTGTAGATACCTATATTTCTGGTATCCACAGCATTTAAAGAACAACGAACAACATGGGAATGAGAATTAGGCAAACGTCAAATATTTGATACTTTAATGGCAATCACCATTTGTTGCAAAGAAAGTAGGAAAATTGACAGATGCAATCAGAAATACAGCTAATTATGAAAAATATCAGTACAACGAAGAGACTGTATTATATCCATTTAAAGAAACTGGGAAACATTTTTTTTTCCTTTACAGGTAAATGGAAAGACTTCTGTGGACTAAGATCTGCAATTATAAAAGAGATACAGGCAAACATCAGCAGGTAGAGAAAGTACACAAACTCAGTAATTCTCAACTTGTATTGACTATGAAAGGAAAATTATTTTTATTTGCTGGTTTTGATGCAATTGTTGGTTTTGATGCACATGCTATACTATCAACAATGTTCTGTACACTTTTATGTAGAATTTCGAAATTCTTTGATCCCAGTTTTCCTTAGTGCACATTAAGAAATGTTTAAACAGAAATGCTCTTAAGGATAATGTTGGTAGAATTCACTTAATCTGCTTGAATAAAATAATAAACTTAAAGAAATAAAAATACAATCTTCAATAACACCATAAGAAAGAGGTATCAACAGAAGTGGTCATCATACACCAAGGAAAAATGGGAAAATTGATCTATATAGGATAATCCTTATCTATCTGTGGTCTATTCACATCTTACATTCATGTTCCATTCTCATAGCATCCAATATAGAATGCATGTACTTAGGGGAAACAAGTCTCTTTTACTCATCCTCCCAGGGATTTATGTATCTCTTTTAGAATCAGATGTGTATTCTGGTTCTATGTACATATATATGCACTAGTATGTTAGAAAATAATAGTCTATGTCCAGATACAGTTTATGGCTACCTATTTGCAAAAAAACCCCTAAACCCCCCAAAACCAAGCTGGCAAAACACATGCAAGAAAATGGATTAAACGCATTGCATTTCCAAAGCAAAAATTAACACATTCAACACCTAGAATCTTCCTGTCTTGCATATACACATCTCATTTCCTCAAGACAAATTTTACGGATTGGTCTTCAAGTACCAATTTCACAAGTTTATTAGAGACATTACTCACTTGCTGTCCTCCAGTGATCAAACTGTGGCAACACCTGAACCACTGCAAAGCATTAAGTACTGAAGACCATGGTCCTGCTTCCATTTAGGCTGAAAATTTCCCATTTGCTGCTAACCAAATCTGATAAAGCCAGTATTCATTACAAGAAATAATGCCTAAGGTTATAAAAGAAAACCAAAATGCTACAAAATTCTACAAGCTGTACATTTATGATTATCAACCCTACCTCTAATGCTTCTGTGAAGAGTCCTAGGACTGATTTTGCCTTCCAAACAGCAGCTCCTTTTCTATCTTTGCTTCTTATCACTTGTAGACATTTAACAGAAAGTCTAAAGTCTACTATGATAAAGTGCAACACATTCAAAAGCTGCCTTCCTTTCTGTCTGCACGCTGGCATGAGGCAGGATTTACAGAATGCAAAATGAACCTGTTTAACTGCTCAGGTGGCCTGTCAGGAGTCTGCAGAGTTGCATCAGCTGTTTGGCTGATAAAGGAGGGAGGAAGGTGGAACGTGAAGGTAATTCCTCTAAGCAAAGTAAAAAACTCAGACAATTTGGTAAGGCAGCACTAACCCATGTCCATGAACATACAAGGTGATGAAGAGACATGCCACCCAGCTTCCAGATCCAGAACAGACAAGAGCAGAAATACTGTAACAAGGAACTGAGTATTGCATTATTATGCATGAGTGATCTGGAGGAGATCAGAGAAAGCAAAGATAAAGAGTAGAGCAATTCAACTGCATGTAACTGGGAGCTGACATTCCACTGAAGCAAACTGCCATGTGCTAAAATCCAAGCAATGTGCAGCCTTCAGAACTTTTATGAGATTAGTAAGTGCACTTACTGAACAGGATCTGGATGCTTCAGCACACACTGAAAGACTGCTTCCCTGTTCATCTGCCAAACTAGTCAGCTTTTGTTGACTCCTATTCCATGTTTGACCTGACCCTAACTCCTTTCAAATACATTTCTTCCTTTCCTGCAGCTTCCATATAAAATTCTACCTCCATACACACGATTCCTACCAGCCTACCACCCTTCTGTTCTCTAAGGTTCAGGATTTGGTGAGTTGACTTGATAACTCAATAACTATTAGTATACTTTATCAATGGTAGTTTTATGGAAATTTTCCATTTGAGGTTCATACTTGGACTATGCTTCAGAACTACTCTTCTGCACAATGCAGAAGAATTTCCTGAGAAACAGTGCACTTCACTGGGAAAACCACCATCTCTCCTGGGCTTGTGAGAATTTCTACAAGGTCCTGAATTGCAGATGACACTGCTAATGAACCAGCTGGAAATGTTGCACAAATGTTCTAGTGCATCCGTATGTACCTCAAAAGCACTCCTCTTGCGCTTCCACCACTTACAATGCCCAATAAAGGACAAGGCCAGTAGGAACAATGGACTGAGACGGAATTTGTAGAGATGATCCATTCATCTGTACTCTGGTGTTGGCTTCACATGGCAGTGCTTCAGCCCTAAGGTGCAGAGGACACTCCAAAAGGATCAACAGATACATTACACTAAACTCTTATGTGGAAAGATGACACAGAAAACAAAGTACAAAAGATTAAGAAGGAAGTATCATGATATATCACTACCAGGGACCATACTAAAGAAAGTCTGTACATGGAAAGCTGATGAATGCAGTAGTAATTAAAGCAGACAATATCTGACTGGTAGTGATATGAACGGACATATTTCATTTGTAAATGACTAAGAAAAAAATCAGTTAATCAAATATTTTCTTAATCAATCCACCTTAGTATTAAACAAGGTTTTCCAAAAATAAGAAGAAAAAAGGGGAAGTCACTAAGAGAAATGACACACAGAATGTAAAAACCCAACAGAAGTGACAAACCTACCTAAAAGCCTAAATTTAGAAAATATTCTTTCAGAAGCACTTAGTCTAACCAACCTCAACTATGAAAACTAAGACAACAAGATCAATCTTTGATTAGAAACTGCAACGCTTCAAGTAGAAAGGAAGTGCTGATAGGGAGGAGGCTCAATAACAACGCATCACCACCATCCTGACTGGAATTGTTTACACATGGCTCTCTACGTGCAGTGTTTACCAGTCACATCCGCCCTCTGGGGCTAAAGACTCAGACAAGATACAGTAAGAATGTAGACAGAAGAATCCATGAAACCTTTTGTTTACTGCATTACATTATTTTTCTTAGCTGTATTTTAAACTTCACAAAATTCAGCTTGGCAAACAAACATGAGAATTTCACAGTCACTTAAGATTCAATTGCCAAAAGAAAAGACATCAACAACATCCTTAGTTCTCTTCAGGTTTTCCATTCAGGTAGTGCAACACTTTCTTACATACATGATACAGAAATAAAGATATATGAGGATATATATATCCTCTATAACCAAGGATATAATATTCCTATTATTTTACACAGATGCCCAGAATATTTAATTTCATAACCAGATGCGGTAATGTGACCAGGAGGCTTCTGTAACCAGAAAGCTTCAGATATACAATCACAAGAAGCAACAAGTTCTTCTAATCTGACATACAACTTAAAACAATAGCTGAATGAGGAATTCTTGAAAAATTGAGTTATTTCAACATTATTGATTAAAATCAGCTCTGAAAGATGCTTTGGACTTCTAAAGCCAAGAACTTCTTAAAAACTACTCACTACCTCCAGATTAATCTCATTTACTAATATTATCAATCCCTGAGAAAGAAATTCCCTGCTATTTCAACAGGCACAGACATCAAACATTAATTGTGCACTTACTGGTTATAGCCTGTGCCATAAATCAAAATTGAGAGCACATATTTGCTCTGAAAGGAGCAGAACTGAATAATCAATTATAACCAACTGGCTTTAATTAGTAATAATTGTGTTGCTAGAACAGTATTGGCAAACACATTACAAATAATTTACACCCCATGAACATTCTAAGCACAGAATGCTAAAGCAACAGTTTATAGTATTTGCAATGCTACTACAAAATTATTTTAAAAATTTGCTTAAATAATCAAGAGATATAGTCCACACCACAAAGCACATAAACAGATAGGTAGGTGTTAACTACAACTGGTTTGAAGAACAACAGTTCTTCAAAGTCAAACTTTTCTTCAGCACTTAGGATTTAACAGTTTGCCACCTCTGACAGAGAATGAAACCCAATTAATTTTAATTAATGAATCAAGTTCATTTTTCTGTACAGAAATAGTTGTACTTTCAAAACCATTTTTTTTCTGCAAGCCAAGCTCTAAAATAAAATGTAGTTGATTTTTTAATCTGAATTTATTTGCTGAGTACTACTAAGTGATATAAAACATCTAATTCCTCTGAATTTCAATTTCTCTTACTGTTCAACAGGTAACTTCATCACACTACCCACCTTAAAACAAATCACCCATTCTCCAACCTAAAACTGACACAGCTGTTACAAAAATCTTGTTGTCTACTTCCAACACACCTCCCTCAGCAAGAAAGCTCCAGCAAGCACCACTACTTTCCTACCATTTCCTTCAAAAACTATTCTCAGCCCCCTTAAATCTAGCAACTGACTTGACTGTGCTGGGAGTTTCTGACAATCTGCAAAACAGTTCTCCTACTATGACCAATTCTGAGCCGTTGATATGTGAAAACTGTAGTAAAAACTGTCCACTGCACAGAGATTTGTAGATGCTGAATAAATGCATGTGCAAGGTGAAGTTTTATGATCAGTGTACGCTGATTTAAGTATGTTCTTCTCCCAAGCACGGCAAGGGCACCCACCCTCACCTTCCAGACACCTGTCCCTGCCTGCTCTATTGCTTGTGTAATACTGTGAGAGGGACTAGAAAACTGATCAAATGGAAAATCAGGGCCTTTGCGTGTGTCCATACTTCATCTGGTTTAAAATGTTGTTACCTCCACCTTTTTACCAGTGAACAGAGAATTAAAGAGTCCAAGACCATTTGCATAGCCAAAAAAAATGCTACAGAAGTAGGAACATCTGGCTCCAAGTAGGGTGGGGGGATATAAAGGCAAAAATCAAATAACTGAAGAAACACATTTATTGCTTAGAGTGTTTAAGACAGCAAGTAGGAGAGACAGAACTTTAGAAAAAGAGAATAATGAAAACCTCATTTCAAAATAAATACAGTATTATAACAGATCAAAGCATGATCCATTTTGTGAGCAGCCTCTGCTTCCCTTTTTCCATTTCTCCACTTTTCAAGATTCAACACTCATTTGCACTCCCACAAATAAATAATAAAAAAAATAGCCAAGGATGTGATGGCTAAGTGTGTCTGGAGCTGGCAGTGAGAGAAACGCTGCCCCCTGGTGCTCCACACCACTTGCAGATCACAACTGCTCCAGGCAAAACAGCTAACAGAACGAGTTGAGGCTGGGTAATTTCAACCTTGCTACAACAGAACTAGCAGAATTCAACACTCCGTCCTCCAGATACCAGCTCTAAAATATTAAAAGTCTCTACAGACCATTTCACCCATGCAGAAAATCCTTTTTAGATCTTCAAACTGGAGATCAGCCTCATCTTCAGGCTCACCAGGGATCACCTGGCTCTCCTGTCAGGCAGCAAATTGTATAATAGTTCTCTGATGTGCTTCACTGTAAAG
Organism: Acanthornis magna; assembly: GCA_036785705.1. Taxonomy (NCBI): domain Eukaryota; kingdom Metazoa; phylum Chordata; class Aves; order Passeriformes; family Acanthizidae; genus Acanthornis; species Acanthornis magna. The sequence goes on along the minus strand of JAWUZG010000018.1, from coordinate 17,106,859 downwards.
TTATCTACAGAAGCAGGCAAAAATAGTGGGGGGGGTAAGGGAAAAGTGGCAGCACCAACAAGAAGGAGGTAGCTGGCAAAGGGCTTGTACATGGGACTTTGCTCCCACAACAACCAGAAGTAATGGTCTCTGTACAAGGCTTTGAGTTGTCTCAGAGTGCTCGCCTTGCTGAGCATGGCTACATTAGTCCAATCATCAGGCAAAGCAGGAATCTCAACTGGCAAGAAAACATGGTTTCCCAGTGTATCTATTTGAAGTATTTTTCTTAGACTGATTTAGGACTGAACACCCTCCTTCATGTATAGTAAATCCTTCCTTTTAAATAATGGTGTCTGCAAAACAGTGTGCTCCCTGCTTGGTAATTCATGATTCAACCCCCAAAGCACAGCCAGCAAACATTTTGCTCCACCTGAGCTACGGAAAATAAAGTTTTAGCTCAAACTATTTATGAGCACTTCTTAAAGAATTAAAGGATCCAGAAGAGCAAGACAGTGCTCAAGTGGGGCTGAGCGCTGTGCTGTTTGAGCTGTTCAAGATTTATGTGGCAACTCAGGATATTAGACTTTTATCAAGTCTAGTACCTCAAAAGAATAAGATCAAAATTTCTGCAAAAGCTATGTACCAGTTGTCTGGCTTTTAAACACAGCCTTTCCCCAGCTTTTTTCCTTACTCCTCTCCTGTACAGTACCCTGGAGTAGAGTGCTGGCCATGGCATCTGAAGGGAGAAACTGGTCAGCAGAGTCAGTCTATAAAGGGAAACCCATAAATCACAGATGTTCCCTTATTTCCCTCCCTTCACGCTTACTTTTGCAGAACATGACAAACCATGTTATCTTGAAAACCTTCTTTGCCTTCTGTCCAATTTGGCTGAAATTGATCTTTCGGTGGTACATCAGCTGTTTGTACAAATTAAAGGAAATCAGTCTAAAAAGAGTGAGGAAGACTTAAAAAAAGAAGACAGAATATGAAAGAAAAACAAGATGATGAATGGTAGGTAGTTACATTTACTTTGGAACTAGAGAGGTTATTTAGTTAATTGTGGTGCTGTGTCCAATGTAAGACCAGCTCTACAGCAGCTCTCTTTAAGGCTACAGGGACTGGATAACAAGTGAGTATTCTTCACTGCCAGAAATGTTCCAGAAGATGCACAGAAGTCCAAACTGAAAAACCCAGTATTTGCTCTAAATAATAAAAAAAAACCCCCTGACTCTGAGTTTTCTTCTGTTTATAAATTGAGTATGTACACTGAAACAAATACAAAAAAAGAAGATGAATGAAGAAAAAAGGCCAAATATTTTAAATTGCTGCTCCTATTAATAGCACATCCTGTTTTCCATTTTGGCCGCACTTCTTTCTCCAGCAGTTCTGCTTACCCAGCTGTAGGTTGTTAAGATTGTATCTTGCAGCTATTATGTCTCAGGAGGAAATGCTTTGGTAGGCAATTTAGGTGGATTTTATTTTCCTATTTAATAGGGGAAGGTTTTGTGGCTTTCAAAAACAAGTAAGACTATTTCCAGTCACAAAGAGATGCATCAAACCTGTAAAAACAGTAGTTTCTCAAAACAGCCCTTCACATGCCTTTAAGTACAGCAGAGCATTTCACATGTATGTTTACACAACATGCCCCTGAGATCATTTCACTTTGAAGTACACTAAATTTGAGAGGCATCTGTGCCCATACGGAGCTTACCTCACTGTCAGTCAAATTACATTGCAAGCAGTGCATTAATGACAGAAACACTTCTGTTATGTGCCTACTCCAGTTAATCAAGGTCTCACTTTAAGATGCAAGAAAAACATCACAGTGACATTAGCATGGTTACTTTTTACTACATTTACTATAACGCACCGTTCCTTTGTTTCCTTACCCTTCTTCTTACTTCTTACACAATGGCCTTAGAGACAAGTCAGAAGTCAGAGCTTACAAAGCTCATGCTGTGAAATTCAAACTTTCATGAGCCAGAGACCCTTACCTAGAGGACTTTCTCAGGCATTCTTGGCCCCAGCATGTGCTGTACTATCTAGCTTACATAAAGTGGATGCACAAAATGATGCACCTACATGCTTCTGCACAGTGATTTTCTTCTAGTCTGTGTTTCTTCAGCTCTACAGAATTTCACAAAATAATTATGGGAATAGTGGATAATTATGACTCAAGTGGCAAATGTCACAGACAGGAGCAGCATACATGAACACCAAGTATGCACTACAAAACTCAACTGAGATCATAAAAGAAATGTAATTCCTGTTGGTACACCTGGATTTTTCTAGTCTGTAGTTCTATACTCCAACACAGAAAGATGAAATAGAAGCATCATCTTTTCTTCAGCATAATATTGATGATGTATTTTTTCCACAGAACTCATTAAAATAGCACATATAAAGGTAATTTCTTCTCTGGTTAGTTAACGCAACACAATAGGAACAATGCTACATATGAAGCTGAAAAATAAAAACTCAACAGCTGATGAGCTCGGTATGACCAAAAAGTAGGTGGTAAAATGCAGTGACAGTACAAACAGAGCACCAGGCAAGTATGTCCCCTTGGTCGACACAATGATTCACACATCACACGCTACATACACATAATAAGCTCATGGAAGCCAACAAACCCAGACTTTACCATCATATCTGCTGGGAGAGTCACATGCTTTCTGAGGGGTTGCCACTCGCAGGAATATCTGTTGCCTCCATGAATGCCTTCGAGTCCTTACAGGGCTCTCCGCATCAAGGGCCTGCTGGCTGTGCTTGGACTCGTAGTCACTAAAATTGCAGAACACAGAACAGTTTGTGAGGAGGTTACCTGGATCTGCCAGAAACAGTGACACAGTCTTCAGTGAATACATGAGCCATCACCTAGGGAGCGCAGTGTGCTGTGCACATGCTGGGCCAAGCTCTCAGTGTTAGGAAGGTGAAACTTGCTTTGTGGCAGAGGCTTCTGCATGGCTGTAAACAGCACTGAGATTCACAAACTGGAGCTGGCAGCTCTGTGCAGTCTACTCTCTCCAGTTTTAATTAATTTTCATTTTTCTTTGCAGCAGTATGTTAATCGTAACATATTAAAGACACATACACACAATGTAGCTTTACCTTTACACTATTTACATGCCATCCATAAAACCTAGCAACTATTCATAGGATACAGGAGACTTGCTGGTGCCTTTTATCAGTACACATCAAGGAGCTTTATAAACACCAACTAAACTTTCAACCTTCTATGAGCTGGATATGTAATATATTCCCTCCCAACACAGACTGGCACAAAAACTTTTAACATTTATGTTAGCAAGTCTACCTCTGAAATATGTAACAAACTTGGGAACAGCATCCAGGAACCTTGGATATTACTCCTTTGATGTCATCCACACACGCTATACAAAGAATTTTATTCAGAATACAAAATGAAATAGTGAAGAAGAGTGCTGTTTTTCTATTAAAAATCCCTCTACTAACTTCCCGCTCTTAGAACTCTAAACAATTAATTGCTTTATTCCAGCCATTGGCTAAATGGTTACATGAGTCTTTCTAGAAGCTAAAAGGGATAAATGAAATTCAGATAGTTCTGGCAGCAATAGGGAAGAGCATTTTACAGGTCATCCTCTCCTTCCAATTTGAGGACACTGACATTGCTTAGGACGAATCATATATTCTCTTAACTGAAAACTCTCCCTTATTTGATTATTTTTCAGAATAATCACAGAAGTACATACATGGAAGTTGCACGACCCTTGCAACATCAAAAATGGTTAAGATCTGCAATCTTAATGGGAGAGTAGTCTGGGATAGCTTCATCCTTTTGACAGAAATTACATGCAGAATACAGGCAAGTGAACTGTTACACAAACCAGGTTTTGCAAGTGCAAGAAGCATTTGAAATATTTCAGACAAAGAAATCTTTGAAAATAGAGTTTTACCTCCGGGCTTTAAGAGAGAACCCTACCTTGTTGTGCTCCTAAAGTCAGAGGTGTTATTTTCATCTACAGGAGCCAGAAATTTTAAGAAATTTGGCACAGAAGAAGAAGAATGAAGCTTTTTCCTTAAGGCAGTACGGTAGGAGATGCTGAGAGTGCAGTTGGGAAAAGGATAGTTTAGAACACTGAAGTATAAACCCACAGAATAAAAATAATACACATTCCTAAGTTTCAAGCAAAAAGCAGCTAAATCCTGAAGGTCTGAATATCAAGGAAACCAAAGCCAAAACTAAAACCACTAATGAAGTCCTACTTTGAAATACATATGTGTTTGGGCAAACTAAAATGTTCCAATGTAGATAAATGTATTTCAAGTAAAGTTATTATTCTTTGCTATATTCCAATATTTTTAGTGCATGTTAGAAACAAATTCTTTTAATCTAATAAGAACCAATGCCAACTTCATCACATTTTCTTAAGTATCAGATTCAATGACTGATTCAGTTTGGGGGAAAAGGTTAGGAAAAGCTGTCACTGATAATCACTGTGCTGGCAAATGAAAAATTAGACTTTGGCAAAAACCATTTTGTAAAGCATGAACAGGGTTTTATTCAGACAAACTTGAGACTTAAAAGCTGAGCCTTCTGATTGATCATTCAGAATTGTGGCTTTATTTATGCAACAGACAGGAGCGCTAATCAAATTTCATCAACAGTCTTCTGGCCAACATAATTCTGCTTGTCTTTTAAAATAACAAGTCTGAAACATACTCAGAAGAAGGTTAATAGAAGGAAGTGAGAACAACTCAGATAATGAAATGTTTTTCTTCAAGTATAGAAAACTACTTGGCTGATGACACTAGAAGACCTTTCCTCAGAAGAGTACATAAAACCACTAGTAGGAGAATGTACTCCTGAGAAAGTAACTTTAAGAAAGAATTGTTTCTGATAAACCACAATGATACATCTGGATGGCGCTTAGTGCTGTTTCCTGAAGATGTGAATGGGATGGGGGGTGGGGGCAGAATACTCTGGGATAATCAGTAGCACAAAGTGAAGCAGGGTCTTTAGCAGCTGGTTTTGAGATAAAGAAGATAAGGCTGTAGCATGGTGAGCCCTGCAAACAGGGTTCACTTACAATCACATTGTAAATCCATCATAATTACATGGCAATTCTGCTTACAGAATTGGGAAGCTGGCCGTATTGGTTTAAACTCGTTAACCCATCTGACATCCCTATCAATTTCCATTTTCAGTCTTGTTGCTTAGATGTTCAATATGGTATATCCTTAATGACAGGGAAAGAGAAGGAGAAGTTGCAACTGTGTGTACAGAATCATTACCAAATCCACTTGGAAAAATTTGCTTTTGAGAATTTAACCTTCAGTATTCCATAAGTCTTTTTAAATTGAAGAGTGAAGAGGATACTGTAGACTCAATTTCCTGCCCCGAGCTATGTCATACTTCTGAGGTAAAGCTGAATTAAGAGATGCTAGTTAGTACTCAGCAAATACAACTGAAAAACTGGTGAAACAGCATCCTCAGTTGAGTGTTTTCTCAGGTGTAGAAAAAGCAGCACCTTGGGGAAACAGGAAACTTTCACACGAGAGAACAAAACCAACAATAAACAGCAACAGCAACAAAAATTGCTTGCCAATGGCTGGTGACTGCTGACAGTGCTTCCGAGGACATTTGGTCTCATTAGCCTTTTGAGCCAAAATAAGCAGTTTTAGCTTAACGGGTTAAGAAAGGGTTTCACAGTTCAAGATTTTTAGGGAGCTACTTAATTTCAGGTTCCCAGGGAGCAAAGAGTTAATGTCCTTTCCTCAATGCTCTCTGTACGTATTTTAATTCTAAGAAAGAAGGCATTGAAAAGTATAATTTGATACTGCTGTAAATAACCAAGACAAATGATGGGTTGATGGGCTCAGGTTTTTGTCTGTTTGTTCTTGGGTTTTTGTTTTGTGGGGTGTGGGGATGGTTGTGGGGTTGTATGTGGTGGTTTTTTTTCTATCAGCTCTTCATAATCCTGTTAGTTCTTGCCCCATTTAGTTAACTTGGTCAACTTGCCTTTAATGTCAGGTACAAAAGAACAGTAATATGTTTTTGTGTTACCATGAAAAAAGGACAGAACCAAATGCTTCAGGAAGGACAGAGTGAGCTCACGGGTTCTTGGCAACTTATCCCTCACACAGTTTAAGGAGTGCTGCTGTCTGCTGCATAACAACAAATTGCTTTGGAACAACTGGCTCTAAAGAAGGAGCCAGTGTCTGAAAGAAGTTTATTGATTAAAGAAATAAATTATCTAAGTAGCAGCTCTACATTCAGTAGTGGAGCAGTTAAAGAGTTCCCTCTCCCATAAAAATCTACCATCTTTGGTCTATATTAAAATATTTTAATTATTTACACTATAGAGCTTTATATTTATGACACAGGAAAACAAACCCTACCCCAAACTATTTGCAGGTGCTAGCTCACCTTTTTTGTGCAAAATGCCCACTTTGTTCTCCACTTGAATTATGCCTTAGATATTTTAAAAAGTTGGGTGAAGAGGCCGAGGGATTAAGACGAGCTAGAGTAGGAGAACGTGCAAGTTGACCAGAAGAACTTTTAGATTCGCCGACAGATTCGTTCAAACCGTATAGTGGGAATTCCAACCAGAGCGATGGAGTTGAAGTAGCACAGAGCACAAAACAGTAAGAAAGAAAAGGAAGGAAAAAAAAATGAAATCCCTTCTCTAATCTTTGAAAGGGAGCTGGCATTTGTAAATGAGACATTTCCTATGTTTTTCACAGTTAATGCAGTAACTCTAAGAACATGATCTTTTTTTTAACCCAATCAGCACAAAGTCCCAAATACACATTTACAAGCTTCAGCAAGGCATTTCAGAATATGACTAAATTAAAACTCACCAAAAAATGGCATTAACACCCCCATTTCTTTTTCCTTGTATGTGCTTCCCCTTGATTTCTATGATAAAGTCAGGCATATGATCAAGAGTTACAGTGAATGAGAAGTGAAATGCTACAGTGTGAACTGAATTTAGTTCTACTTTGAAAACAGTTTTGACTTGAGGTAGTTGCTCGAAAACACTCATAAAATAGGACTTGTTAAACAGTCTATAATTCCTGTGATTTTTGAGAACTTCATACTTGTCTCGGAAGTTTTCCAATTCCTCTATTTCTGTACATTTGCTATGAAATGGAAGCAACAGGAATTCCTTTTATGTTTGAGTTATGTGAGAGAGCAGGCACACTCAGGTCTTACTAAAAATTACATGATTGAATCCAAATAAAAATAACCAAGGAAAAAAAAAGATACTTAATTTCTAGCTGCATTCCTATAGTAAGAGAATAACTGATGGAACAAGAAGCTACAAGCTCCAGGGCAGCACTTGTGAAGATAACAGACCATCAACAAGTTCTAAACTGCACTGCAAAAACATTGTAGTATTTTAAAATTAAAAAGGTTCAAAAAAGGGACAACAAGTCAACCCAGGTTATGTTTCCTTTCAAACATTTTAATTCTCTATTTTTTCCACTGTCATTATCCATTTCAGGCATGTTTGTTTACTGCCCTGCCTCCTGCAGGAAAAAATGAGCTGGAACACAAAGAGATTTCCTACCATTTTGCGTAAACGAGCAGTTTGGGCAGTAAAACAGAAGTCTATGGACAGTTTTTCCACAGTAATTAGAAAAAGCCAGATAGAAGGATGGGAGAAGACTGCCATAAAGTTAAGAGAGGACCAGAGATGCAGAGGCAGGCCTTTGAAGGAGGACAGCTTGAAGAATATTCATATTAAGGCAAGTTGTAGTTTGTGAGTAAAATCTAGACATGCTTTTTGAAAAGCTAGACAGGAGTCCCACCTCTACCAACAGTTAGGCACTTCATGTCACTTTTGTGTGCTATTTCAAAGTGACATATGAATTCATCAACTAGTAAGGTTTTCAGGATCACAAAGACTATTGGATTTTTCTCTGTAAATAGAAAACAAGAAGTAGCATTACTGCTCACATCAAAACAACAAAAATTATTGCTTGGACAAATATAATTGACTCCCTTAGGAGGAATTCTATGTTGTGCTTACAAGTGGAGTGGTTTTGTGACATATACTGTGGAAGTACACATCTCATGTCTCCTCTTCTCTTTGGAGCACACAGGGCTAAGGGTGTTTTTAGAGAATACCTACAATCCTCCAAGGAGTGAGTGACACACTGCTGCAACACGTCTTATCCATTAAGAGGACATACCTGGTATGCAATTATCATCCCCAAATATGCCCTCAACATACAAAACCATAGCCTGCTTTCAGTAAGTCTTACTTTCTTTTGTGAGGAGTCTCTGTGCTCACTGAGTGATACCTCATAAGTTTCCTCTGAGGAATAGATGGCGATGTTTCGACAGGTCCTAGAGATTCCTGGCTCTCCGTCGGTAAGTGACTGAGTGTGTTTGCTCGCCTCCGAAAGCTCTGCTGAGGCAATGTAACAGACTGCTCAAGAGAGGAATCCTCTGTATCACTGCAGAGATCACCCACTGATCCACTGCTCTTGACAGCGTTTTCTGCAGGAAGTGTAGGAAGTTTGTCTTTCTCCTTTTCACACAATGGTGGCTCCTAGCAGTGCAAGAAATAAGGTTATCAATATATGTGGGTTTAGAATCCATCTCAGAGATTGCAGTACCATGTCATTAGTCACATCCCACAGATTTTTATCAAGCTAGCTCAAAGAAAGATGTTTGACGTTTTATGTCTTTGTTATTTATCACTTAGGCCAACAAAGCAGTCTTTATTTTGCAGAGAAAATTTTGAGTAATTTTGAGAGTAATTGTATTTTATAGCATGTCGAATACAATTCAGAAGAAACAGGGTCAGAACAAAAGGGTCAGGTTTGGCTAACAGTGAAAAGGGTGGCATTGCAGAGTACTGTATCTTTAGCACCCCATCCAACCATATGATATTCCTCTTGTCTACTTGCAGAGTCACACAAAGAACTAAAGCCTGTGACTAGATGCCTCTTTCAATCCCAAGCCATGCATTTTCTTTATCCCTCACTTTGTGTGTTTCTAGCAGAATCAGCCATTCCTTCAGAAACACAAGCAGAAAGAGCAGACCCTTGATTACATGAAGTCAGGAGTCTGCAGGTGAGTAGGCAGCAGAATCAATCACTATATATCCAGGCCTGCAGAGTGTTATGCTGCCTCCAGGGAAGAAGACTGGCTTCTTCTGTGCTGTTTGTTTGTATTGTTTTATACAGACTAAAAGCTTTCTAACCACACAAACAGGGAAGTTACCCTACTTCTTGTCTTAGTTAAATGTTTCTTATGAATACAATCCTGCATTTATGGTATGAACTTTCAGGGCTAAAACCAGTCAGATTAGGATGAGCAGCATTATAACATTTGTTTTGCTGCACACTGTTGCAAAATTCAGACGATGTTATATAGTATTTTATTTCACATATACAGACTCAGACATTCATACAAAATTGATGCTATATACAGTACAAGGCATTTCTAATTCACAAGCACTTCTCTGGTTTATAACACAGAACAGAATGAAAGGTCTGAAAGCAACTTGAAACATTTCACATCTGACCATATTTAATACTTGATTAGTTGTTTCAGGGAATATTTTTTGAAGTGTCTAAACACGTACAGTTACCCCAGGCTTTACTTACTTTACTCGTGCTGCTTAAGGTACTGGACATGGAGCTGTCCAAATCCACAGAACCAGAACTGTCCAGTGGACCTCTGGATTTACTGCCCTGTAGAGATAAAGCACACCAGAATTTAAGATTAATGATACATGGCACATACCAAAGAGATCTGTGTAACACAGTTGGGGTCTGTAATTTTCAAAGACAGTATCATATCCAATTTCCTGAAATGACTAAAAATACCCTTTTTCCTTATGGGAAACAGAAGCTTCATTCAGGACAGTCTCTGACAATTTAAAGGATCCTGTAGAATTAAGGAATGCTCCTGGGCAATGATGTGCATCCCATGTACATAATCACATATTTCACACGTACTATAACTACTGTTAGAGTACCTTCTGTATTAGGGACTTCCGAAGACACAGAGAAATGAAAAGGCTGTCTGTAACAAAGGACTAAATCCATATAAATTTAATACACAGCAAAATGTAATTTCTGGTATTATCATTTCAGTGCCTACAAATCAGAAAGCATAAATATTTCTGTATAATATGTTCAACAATATTTTTTATAATTTGCCTGACTAATGTTTTTATGTAACCAAAAAAAAACTCATGAAACCTACTGATGGATTCTTATGTGCTAACACAATTATGGAACTTGTATCTTTCTAACCTTAAATGGTGTAATTTTTTTAATGTTCTGAAGTTAAAGCTCATATTCTTTAGCTCATTGTTGCTTTTCATAAGTCGTCATGTTCAACTTCACATTAATTTTTTGAAATGCCTATATACACACTTTCTTATCTAGAAATTACTTCACTTCATCCAGGACTTGGTATTCTCTCTACCAAAGCCCTGCTTTTTCTGTCTTCTAAAATGTACACTCAAATATTTTTGTCACTGTGACTTTAATAATCTTTGGGCTACAGCCTGGAAAAATAACAAATAAGACTTTTCTATCTCTTAAATAAACAAACAATGACATTATGTTCAAGACAATAAACATGAAGATACTTACACGTGATAAAATACTTTCAAAAGATTCTGTAAGAGACCTTTTTGCTTTGTTCTTTAACATGTCTAATCTGAATCTTGGAGCACTGCTGGACACCTCATTCACAGCATTCTCAGCAGGAGGTTGTGAAGCCTGCAAGTGTGTAAAAACAGAAATGCAAAATACTCAGCAGCATGGAGAAAACCTCAGTGAACAGTCAAAAGACTTCTGTAATGTGAATCAATACTTTTTCCTGGTGTCCTCAGCTTGTCATGCCTTTTTCTCTACTGATACTTGTACTGAAGTTTAACAAACTGTCCTAACATAAGAATAGGACACCTCTTAAAGGAAATGCGTTGAGTAAACCAGCATGCTTCAGAAGAATTTCCATTTTGATAGGGATTTATGGCTCTGTTGACACATTTTCTTTAATGGCAATGTAGAATTGCACAAATTCTCAATGTTTAAATGTAACAGATTAGAGATTTCCAATGGATTTCCTTTTCTTCAACCAAGAAATTAATCAAAATCTCATAATTAACAGGAACTCTCAACTTTTTCCATCATATTAAAATGGGCCTTTCTAAGGGGCAGGAAGATATGTAACAATCTAACTCTTCTATATATTTAACCAGTAGAATAATTTCCGTCTTAAAGCTAACAGTCAACTGTGAGTTTTGCTTCTTAAATAAATATTTCAGTCCACTTTTAGTGCTGATGAAGACTAATGTAGCAAATAGAAAAATAATATTATGGTGCCTATATTACCATCCAAACCCAACAGCTGCACTAGAAACCAGAGTTCAGTTTTCAATGCTGTTTTGGGAGGGTCATCTTGAAGCTGACAGCAACATAGCCCTCTCTATTTGTCCCTAATTTCAGAGATCTGCATGCTTGATCTGTGCAATTATTACTACATGGGCAGATGAATGGCTTATTCTCACTATCACCACATAGTCCTGCCTAGATATAATTTTAAAGCACCCTATTTCCAGTATGACAAAGTTACAGGTTCCTGTATTTTCTTTTTATCTTTGGTCCCAGTTATACCAGGACAAGGTTAATTTTTGCAGTAGCTGGGAGGGGGCATGGTCAGGACCTGGAGGATATTTTATACCATCTGTCATTGCTGGAGGTGGGGGGAAAGGGTCGCTCTTCTAGGGAGAAGGGGCTCCTTCCAGTTAAAAAATATGGCAGGAGGGAGCCTTCCAGTACTGTCTGTAATTGGGGCGGGGGTGATGGTGTGTGTTCTGTGAGAATAATTTCTTTTCTTGTACCCTCTGTGACTAGTATTGTTGCTATTACTAGTCATTTTCTTACCTCATTGCTGTTTCCAGTAAACTGTTCTTATCTCAACCTGTGATCTTTGCCTTTTGTGCCTCCAATTGTCCTCTCCATCCCACTCAGCAGCGGCCTGGCTTGGAGAGTCTTGGTGGGGACACTGAATGGGGGAGTACCATTTCTAAACCACAGCACCTTCCCTCATCTTGTTCTCCAAGGATAGATCAGATGCTGCTTGCTATTACATTCTTATGAAGAGACACTTACTTTCAAGTGTTTTTGTTAAACAAGATCCATGTACTAGTATCACATTTCATCTTTTTTCTCCACTGATTTAAATATATTTTTTAAAAAAGGCAATGAAAAGCATGAAAGTGAATATGCAGAACAGAAAGGAACAGGGACATCAGGGTGTCATGGGTTAATGATTGCTGAGACAAGTAACAGTATGTGTTCATAGGTATCTGCTATTACACAAGTCTGGAGATAAATTTCAGAGTAAATATAAAATGTTACACGGAGACAAATGATAGACAAAGGGCAAGTCAACTCTGTTCTTAGAGTGCTGGCATCTTTGCAAGTGTCAGATTAACCAATTTGGTTTCAGGAAATGAGCAAACATTGCAGGAGGGCTTATAAATTTTCAAATCACACTGAAAACATACTAAGATCTTATCTTCCTTTGTATGTCCCTATTTCCAAGCTGTTTGTGACTGCCAGCTATTTGATCATCAGCCAGCATTAGACCAAATAAAAGTATTTCAGGTATGATGATAGAGGACCTCAGGCAATGTTTCTTCCTTTTAGGCCACAACTGAAACGCTTTTTCCTTAGAAGCGTATTTCTGGTGAGATGCCCAAGACAATAAATCAGAGAATGAAATATGCAATTTTCTTTCTGTTTACTCATAGAGGTCAATAAACAGCTAGTAAGCCATAAAAGGAGAAGAGATTAACAAAGTGAAAACACAGTGAATGAAAATTTGCTGCTACTTTCCTAATTGCTTCACAGGTCTAATTACTCTCCATGTATTCACTTGCTAGTTTATATCACAAATGGCTGTCAGCACTCATTACAATGGAATTACCAACCAGAAGCAGAGGTACAGTCAAGACTTTTAAAATGGTCTAAATAATTGGAACTGAAAATTTCCAGAGAATGGGTGGAACTCTTTTTTAAATATTAACCTCCCTGAGTCATCTCAAGGTAGCTAGGCACAAACCAAGGCATCCAAAATCACTAATCCCTTTGGAAAAACCTTAACTGTGCTGTATAAATAGCTAGTTAAACAGCACTGATGGAACCTGGTGGAGAATAAAAGGTAGCTCATCTCTTTGGGCATGGATGAGAGCCTCTGCTGCTGTTTCTGCAACAATCCTCTTCATCTTAAGGCCACTTCAGATGGTTGTCTACACACAAGAAATAACTTCCAGCCTTCAGTAAATGTAATAGGCTTTATCAATGATCAAATCCAATGTCTTGTCATTACACTGTCTCAACACTGACAGTGGGACGGCAAATGCCACAGAGCAGCTGAGAGCAATCACAAATTCATTATATATTCTCACACATATATTAAATTTTTATTGCAGTGATAATAAATAAACAAATTAGTAGTCTACCTTGTTTGCATCTCTATCTCCTAGGCCTGAAATCAGACTGTACCAGGGACCTCAAAATCTCAGATATCTGTTTTGGCACATGACAATAGTCTATGAATCACAAGCAAACCCAGTATTCACCACCGCTTACACACCGAAGTTTCAAATTGCCAGTGATAGAAATTTGCCTCTGGAACAATATAAAAATTGAATGGAAATTTTTTTCCTGGCTCGTCCTTACATGAACTAAAATTGAACAATTACTTACCTGTTTTGCTTCTCCAACATGAACATGGTCCTTCTGTTTCTCTTCATACATGTTTCTCAAAACAGAGATAACAAGCTCATTCTCTTTTTGTTCATTTCGTGGTCTTAATTTCTGTAATTGAAAACACCACAAGCACAGTAATTATATATCTGTATAACAGTCAGCAAATATTTACTCTTTTCATTTGTCACTGTAATAAATCCTCTATGTAGGAACAAGTTTATTTTGTTAATGCTACTACTCCAGTCCACCAGAGGACACCAGTGTCCCAGGCAAGGCACCAATAGCACCAGAGAAACACTTGACCTCACTTCATACATGACTGAATCTACACGAAAGACAAAGGACAACCATAGAGATATCAAACTGCCACAAGCAAATAAAGGCTTTAAAAATATTTTTCCAATTTTCTTTTGATATAAAGAAAACCCAACTCCTATAGTTCTGGATTCACAACCCTTCCTCTAGAAATCCTTCACACTGGACATTTAGTTTTTGGGAAATGACATAGGTCTTTTAAAAATTAGTGCACAAGGTGAACATGTTTGTCTGTGCTGCATTTTATTTAGTTCTGAACTATTGTGTGAGAAAATTTTAAAATAATTTATTATAGAATTTCATCCCAGAAACCTAAAGTTTGAAAAACATATGCTGTTTTAAGCCTATTGATATAATGCAGAGGATACAGTATGAATTAGTTAACGCCAAGGTAGCACATTAGATTAATAAAAATACCACAGGAAGACAGTTACCAAAAATAGCAAAGCATAGTAACAAAACATGGATCTGCAAGAGCGCAACACTCCAGGCTGTCCAACTGAAAATGTTCGCTGGGAAAGATGGGCAGAAGATTTGTACTTTACCCTTGGTTTTACCAAGTTAATTGTTTGCAGACCCTCACCAGAAGCAATTAACAGTTTCCTGTGACTACTAGAAGCTTCAGACTGTGGGCAGAATGAATACTAAAAGGCACCAGTGCTGCTAACTGCTGTATGCTAAGAAATTATTTAGCTCATGGAATTGGTCCCACAGAGTAACTTCCAAATTTGGTATTGAGTGATAAACTGCGCATGGAAACACACAGAGACTGAAATGACTCAAGAGAGGAAGGAAATGTTATTTTTTAAAAAGTCTGAAATTTCCTAATCTTCAACAATGTGCCAATCCCAGTGACATTTCCTATAATGCACATCATCTGTTTTAAATCCAGCTATGCTTTACTCTGTGCTAAAAAAGATTTAATTAAGAAGATAGAAAGTTTAGGTTCTCTAGTTAGTTTGAAAATAATTAAGATCTAGGATAAATTTTAGGCAAGAAATTTTCTGAACTGTGAATGTTACAGTAATTTGTTTTGGTCAAAGTAACGGTTTGAATGCCCTCACATTCAAAGTTACTACCTTCACCCACAAAAAAACGTATCCAATTTTATTCAGTGAGAAGGCAACACCTTAATGGAAAGCAAGGAGTATTAGGGGAAGAAAAATAAGTAAAACAGTAATTTTCATCAAAAGAAGTTTTTAACAGCTCTAGAAAAACAATGCTATTGAAATTAAAGCACAAGCTCATTAACAGTTTGTTAAATAAAAATAATGAATGACAAAAAATGAAAATAACTTCTGTGTTTCACACAGATGTTTGCAAAAAACACCAATTGCTTTAAAATCTTGTAAGAAACAAAACTTACCTGAACCTCTTCAAAAACAGAGGCCTGTTCCTGATTATTTAGTGTGGTTAGGTGCTTTTGCAGCTCTAGTTTAGTCTTAGAAGGGTGCAACCCTACCAAGAGGAACAAAAAAGAACAAATGACAGGGTCCAGTTTTTCAGAATTAATCAATCACATAAATATGCTCACAATATAAGCCAAAGCTTGTCAATTATTTGAGCTGACCCATTCCATGATTTCATAACAGGGCATTAGAAAGAACCCTAGGTAAATTTAAAGCTACCACTAAACTCATGTCTTTAAAATGAGGGACATGAACTCTGCAATGAGGAGATTTACTGAGCACAGACCAGGATTATACTCTTAACTGAAGATTCCATTATCACACAAGATAAAATAAACCCAACAATCTACTGCACTTTAGCAGACTGTTTTGTTGGTGTTTTATGCAGTACTTGGATTCTGTTTATAGAATAAATATAATTCCCTTTAATTTTCTCCAATTTCTATGCCTTCTGAAAAAGAGTACATTTATTGCATGTTACTGAAGTTCTTACTTTGCCTCTTGATGAAAATATTTACTGACAGTCTAAAGCAGACTACCCTTTCATTCAGATTATTTTTTCTGTTCTCATCCTGGATTAATTCCTTTCCTCTATTTTCTGTGGAAAAACAGCAAACCTACAACAGTACTGTGCACTTCAGTTTCTGATCATGGAATATCTCCTTCAGAAGCAGATGATACGATTAACCAGATGGCTTGACTGAAGGCGTTAAGGATCATTTGCCTTTAAGAAACTTCCCAAAAATCACAGCTAGCTGAAAACCAAAATAGAGTGAAAATAGTTTTGGAAGTTCTCCAGTTTCATCAAATTAATACTAAACAGGTTTTAGTCCAACAAGCCACTGTCACATGATCTGACAAGCTGCTGTTCCCTTTTATTCATTCCAAACATCACTTACATGAACAAAATCTGTGAAATTTACTGAAATATAAAGAGGTTTTTTATGTCTTGAACTTCTGTTCTGAGCGACAAGTACAATCCTAATTTCTGCATTTTCTTGAAGGAGCACAGATCAACACTACAAACACACCTATTTAAAGTGTACTGTTTGGTTCATGCTTCCTGAGAGCACAATACCAGTTTCTAAGTGGATTCCATAGGACAGCAGGTCACAGCTATTGCAGCATCTATCCTTCAGAGGTTCCTTATCTACAATCTTCTGCATTTACAGGGCTAATAGAGCCAAACGAGCTGCAAGTCACTAATGTTTACACTTGTAAATAGTTTCCCAAAATTCACCTAAAACACAATAAAGGAGCTTAACTTTTGTTAGAAAATTCTGATTACAGAAAACCTAACATTACAGTCCTCCAAATAAAAGTACTGGCTTTCAGCTTTCCATCCCAAGTCCCAAGCTCTTTTTAAGCATTCATTTCCTTAGGTTTTTACAATAAGACTGTGCCCCAATGAAATTGTCAGAAAAAAATATTCAACCAGAAAGTTATTTAAACCTCACCTTCTATCTTTTCACAGAGTTTATGCAAACTTTGCATAGGACACCCTTCACAGAGCTGGGGTTGAGCCTTGGAAGTTTGTTGCACAGCAGCCACAGTGAAAGCCTGTTTCAATGTCATCATGATTTCATCAACCTGAAAAGAATAGCATGCAAAAGAACAGAATTTCACTCTTCCACTGAGCTTCTGTTTTCCTTAACACAAACACAACAGTCTTTTAGAATGATACTGCCCCTTGCTTGGGAATGTGCTTATGATTAAAAAGACAAGCTGTTCCCATGTCATTTGTGCACAAACACACAAGTAATATAAAAGTTATCATGAAGCCATGTCTCTTCCAGGACACCCAATTTTATTACTGTGGTCTAAGAAAAGGTACTAACCTCTATCTCAAACCCCTTTCCTGTCTATGATAAAGCAGCTTACTGCAGTTGTGATGTACTGGTCATACTCAGAGCACAGGAGTGTAGTCCTGATTTTCAGAACAGGTGCCTGATGAAAAAACTCCCCCAAAAAAGAGGCATAAGGTCTAACTTAGTTTGTGCAATGAAATGAAGATTTATTGCATTTTAAAGGGGATTTTAGCTTCTGCCCTCAAAACAAATGAAAATGTCTTTTGCAGACTGCTATGTTAGTTACATCTTTGAAATGTATTTCTGAGTGGAATAGGTTTTGAAGACATTCAGCAAAACACAGAACATGGAGCAATTGAAGACTTTCAGGGCCTACTATTCCATTTGGCTATTCTTTTCTTTCACTTACCAGTGCTTCATCTGTACACTGAAAAACGTAGCAAACAAAGTGGAAGCCTCCATTTTCTGAAGACTCTCTGCAGATGAACCCAAAGTGATCCACATGCCTAATTCCCTAGCAAAGAAACAATACCAATAAAGCAGGCATATCTAAATTCCCTAGCAAAGAAACAAAAGCAATGAAATAGTCATATCTACTTTCAATGTTTTGTACCTGTACTTCTTCTTAGGAAGAAAAGAATGAAAGGCCTGATAGCATTACATATAGGTCAATTATCTCTGTTACAGCTACATCATGCTCACTGTAATCTCAAACAAGAGTGTGTTCCTAACCAGTGTGTTCCTTCTAGATCATGTTATTCATCCACTGCACACAGAAGTGAGTCTTTATCTCAGAAATCACAATGCAAAGCATAAAAGTAGAATTATGGTTTTATAAAATTACTGATTAGCAACTTTACAACAGCAATCACTGGAACTGCTGTTGAGACAATCCATTTGGAATGCTAGAAGAGAGGAGTACATGAGCATTCACAAGTAGAGCATATTTAAACAATTTAAAAAGAGAGAAAGAATATACTACAATCTTACCTGAGAACAAAAGGATATTTCTTTAAAGCTTTTCTCGATTGCAACTTTTTTTGTGTCAGGACTGATAAGGTAAACTTCAGACTGGCCAATCTAAAAAGAGCAAAATAAATTGCAAGGTGCTAACAAGTAACATTACACTTTCTTTTGTCCCACTATAAAAATGTTTCTTGAATATAGATCTCAATTTTTTTTCTACCACTATATTTATGCCAATTAGGGTATTACTACTAGAAAGAATACTGAAGCAACACTGATTTGGCACTGAGAGCTCTGCACATTACTGCACTGGGGTTTAGTGAGACAAGAAATGGAAAATAATGTTTAAACAGATGAGAACAATGTTGTATCACAAGTAACCTACTCTGCACTAAAAGAAATATATTCACACTCCCTTTTCTTATTTTCTGCAGTCTTGGAATATACCACGTTCACAGAAGCTACTTAATGAGATTGTCCTATACTTTAAATCTAAGTTCGTGCCTCTTCCTGTATTCTACCTAATTATTTTTTTCAAGTTTTATTTATTTATTTAAGGTATACATAAAATTTAATTTAAAGCATTTAACTCAAAAACTATACAAATGAGCTTACTGGAGTACATTTTCTAACGTAATTTAATCTGTAGGCCATTTGCACAGCAGTGACCCAAAAAATGATGCTAAATATTGATAGGCAAAAGAGCATTTTAAAGCTCTTTTTCATTTTTTTCAGCTTCTGGCAACATCTTTGTAAGATAGCAACAGAAAAATTTAAATTCCTCATATTTTCTAGGACATCAGAGAGACTAAAAACAAGTCTCATATCAGATTTTAGGAAAGCAGGTGGAATTCGGATCCACTCATGAGCATGACTTAGATAAACCTGCTTCAATCACTACCAAATCCCAAAAGACGCATACAAAACCATCAGCAGCACCAATATAACTGCACTTTCTTAAGAAAGAGGGAAGAATCTTGTGTGTGAATAGATCAAGTCAGAGGTGCCACCTCTATATGTCTAAAAATGGTCCTGTGCATTCACGTTCCACCTCTTTTTTCACTTCAACCAGTCACAGTGGTTTTCCCCAGGTGCCTGATGGTTTCCTTGTGTTGTCCCTGGGGCTGACCTCGCATGTGTTCATGGGCTATTCCTTCCAACACCTACTCAGCAGCCTCCTGCTTGCTGCTGCCTTCCCCTCCCTGCAGCAAGAGACTCCTTCATGTAGCTCAGTCCCACATAGTTCTTTCACACTTAGTCCCTGGGCAGTAAAGTCAACTGAACAAGAAAAAACCCAAACCAATGAACCTCCTCCCTCTTCCCCCCACCAACATACAGCCAGGAGAAAAACCTAAAATTACCACCCCCCCCAATCCTAAGAAACTGGCTAGGAAAGCAGTTCTTCTGGAAGTTATATGAAAATCAGGACTGTTTGAATCAGGTGAGGGGAGCTGGCAGACAACTAATCTGAATATTTTTCACACCTCATGCATCAACCAACCTTTGCTTCAGTTCTGGGGAAAATCCAAGTAACTAACTGAGAACATACCAACCATCTTTTTTTTCCCTCTGGATATTAAGTTACTTGTAAGCATTTCATATGTAACCCCACACAAACTTGATGAGACCTAGGCATGCTGCCTGCATTCCCTTACTCAGAACCTGCTGAACATGGGGGACAGGTAACCAACAAACTAAACTCTGCCATGAGCTGCTGCTTGTGGATACTGAAGGCACAAACTAGAGTTACTTCACTTCTTATATTCAGCTGAATTTAGACTGGCTGAATAGGAAAAGCTGTGCATACTAAACAGTATTTTCCCAGGAAAAAAGCAACCCAAGACAGAAAGCCAGATCAGCAAAGCCGCACAATTTGGCAATGTGCCTGCCAGCAGGTGACTGACATTATATTCAGGCTGAGGCTGCAGGTGTCTTTGAGAGCTGTTGCATCTCTTTAATATAAATTAAAATGCACTCACTGGAGTAAGAGGATCTGTACCTACGTAGCCCACCTATAATCTCTCTAAAGTATGTGCTATGAATTAATAATGGAGTCATGATTTATTTAGAATTAGGCATTATTATTACAAAGGGTACCTATATTTTCTATGTGAAATACATGCTCATGGGAAGAATGTAAAGATGGCTTTTTTTTTACTAGGGAAGAAACATCTCTCCATCTTCTTCCACTTCTCTGTCTTATGCCAGCCTGCCACAACCACACAGAAGCTTTAATTCAGGTATGGCAAACTATAACGTTTTCTGCATGCTGTTTTTTACAGACATAACATGATGGCAATCCTTCTTAAGGATTCTCTTTCTCTACTTCAAAAACCCTGCTATAATTGCACACATTACTGTCCTTAAAAATGCCCAGCCCCAACAGCAGCTGACAGATCCAAGATGACCTTAGGAGAATCAGTCTTTGCAATATCAGCTCCAGGTTTGCCTTATCCTCAGAAGAAACAGGCTATGTAAAATATGTTACAAAACTTATCTATTGTGAGGATTGTAATAAGGGCAAATTCCTTGCTTGCTTCTCAGTTCTTGGAAAATAGTTTTGCTGCTCACCTATCAAGGTAAGGGCATTGCCAGCCACACCAAAGTGGAGCAGGAGTGGAAGCACATGTGGAGTAGCAGAGGAAGCTATTACACTACTACTCTGTCATTACACAAACATCTTGGCAGCAGGAACACCTTCACCAATTACACTACTTATCATAGGACAAAGACTACTAGCTCTCAGTCATGGTTTGGTCCTTCTGCTCTAGTTAAAGGTAACTTATTCACCCGGAAATTTATTTCTGCTGTTAATAATTAGTATAAGTGTACATTCCATTTTGCAATTGCATAACTGCCTACTAACTTACAGTAGCTATCTAAAAGCTTTCTTTAGAAGCCCAATATTTCAGGTGGTACTGTTTTAAACTACTTAATATAAACTTATTTTGAATATGTAATCCAATTAGCCTTAATGAGTAATGCTCTTCAGAGAAATAGGCAAGTTTAAGTTAAGCTTTGGTAATTGCAATTAAGTTATCAAAGAAGTAACTGCCATCTGTCAGAACATCTGCTTTGGTGTTTGCCACTCCAAACTCCAAGATGTGAAAACACCACCAGGAGCTGCAAATCTTTCTTTACCGTAAACAACATAGTCCGGTTTTCTGCAATGTCAGTTGGCTGCACAACACTGTGTCCATAGATGAGTTGACTTTTTAGGTTCAGTGAAATTGCATCTTCTTCGAAAGACCTGACAAAGCTGTTACTCCTAAGGCTTCCCTCTTGGAAATCCTTCTTAAAAGCAAAGGAACGAAGTCCAGGCTGAGAAAAAGATTTCCTAATTGGCCTTTTTTCCTCTTCTTCACTGACCAAGGGCTGGAAGACAGATCGAAATTTGCTGCTGAAAGAGAAGCCTCCGAAGTTATTGGCAGTTTCATGTTGTTGGGATGATGAGTTAAAATCTGAATTTTTTGTACAACTTGCACGATTAAATTTCTCAATGCATTCATCTATGAGTGCTGGAGGTGCATTTTTATGTGCTACTGTTACCCGTCCACAGAACAGCACCTCAAACTTTTTGGCAAAAGGGTCTTCAACATCTGAGAGATTATTCTGAAACTCTTCTTGACGGGCAATTTTTCCAGCTTGTCGAATAGAGCTTATAATCTCAGGCACCTGCAAGAGGGGAGAAAAATACATATTAGCATCCAGTGCTTTATGACAAACAAATTGCAAAGTTAAGAGGCTCCCTGCTGTGATTTTCCTGGAATGGATACTTGGATTTGTTTCAAATAGAAAAGGCCAGTTGAAGTGATCTGGTATTTGTTCAAGAGACACTTTATAGCAGTTTAGTACAGAAAGGAGGAATTTTCATTTGTCTCCTTGCCAGGAGTTCACCATCATCAACACTTCGTCAAAAAAGCTTTGTCCCTTGCAGTGCTCTTCATCTTCAGTAAAACTTTTGCCCCTGAAGCAACCTGTATAAGATGGCAAATTCTTACTCAAAATGAAAGTCAGAAGTACTTCAGAAAGCATATGAGAAGCCATGGACTAATGAATGGGTAAAGTTATTTAATCTCTGTTATTTTTCACTCCCTTCTCTTACTAAAAGACTCAGGTCATGTAGGTTAATGAGTCTCCCGCAAATTTGTTTTCCCCTTCATAATAGCATATTACATTGTTATGGCAGTTTGCTGTTTGTTTTTGTTTTTTTTTTTTTTTTAATGTAAATAGCTGCATTTTTAAATAAATATATTCATTATTTCAGATATTCATTTTTATTCTACTATCCTAGATGGCACTCTTAAATAATATTACCTCACATAATGACTTACAGGGCATCTGTATGAGACAGCAGTCTGCTACAGGTCACAGATGTTGTAATTAGAACCCAAACTGCCATGTGACACACTTTAAGTGACAGTAAACGGTCTCAATCTCAGTTGCTGATACAGTTAGAAGGTAGCGATATGCATATGCTCTCTGCTAAGCTGCTGCGAGGCCCATGCTTGGTTACATCACACTGCTTTGACTGACCTAGAAGATTAAGGTTCTTTTGCAGTCTGGGCTGCTCCTGCTGTAATGAAAAATGCGAGGCCACCAGCTATGATTGCAACTGCTAATTCTGTCAGCTTTTTTATTTAACAAAATTACTTTGAGAAAAATCCATGCAAAGTGTGCTAATTTCCTGACAAAACAAATTTCCTCTGTCAAGCATCAACTGGAGCTTGCTTTACTTACAAGTATTTGGTTGCAGATAGCACAGAAAGAAGTGCAGGAGCAGCAGACTAAAACAGCAGCCCAGAAGAACCATCTCCCCTATAAGAAAAGGCATCCCTAAACCTAGAGAATATTTTGGAGACATGGCCCCTGGGTTTTTTTCAGACATTTTTATGGTTATCTATTGCTTAATCATAATGCAGTAATGCACATAAACCGAGGAAACAGTGAAGGACTTAGAAGGAAGAAAAAATTGAACAGTGAAAACTGAATGAATATTCTGGGTGCTCATAAAGACCTCAATAAGATTTTTTTTATCGACAAGCAAACAAAGACAAAGATATGGGTGGGTAGGTGGGTAGGTGGGAAGGTAGGTAGGTAGGTAGGTAGGTAGGTAGGTAGGTAGGTAGATAGATAGATAGATAGATAGATAGATAGATAGATACATAGGCAGGCATACAGATATAGCTAGTAGCTCTAAAACAGTAAGTAACACATCCCAAAATAAATAAGGAACTCAGGAAGCTTTACTTCACCCTTTAGCACAAGGCATGAGTCATTCAGCAAAGACAATAGGAAAGAATGGGCAAAGAATGGGCAAGAAAATCAGGGTCAGGAATTTGTAAGTCCATTCTCTGATATGTCACAAACCAGTCGGAAAGCCTCAGGCTCAGGGAGCTTTGTGCCTAACTTCTTAATCATAGACAAGAAGAACATTAAGGGTATAACAAATCTGTAGCACCTCAAACAATATGCATTTGCTCTACAGAGAACTTATCGTCTACCTCAGTTTTATTTACCCAGTACTCCTTCAAAGAAACAATTTTTAGTGGCATAATGTATTAGGATGACAATAAAACATAAAACTTCATTCTACCCACATTTGAAGCTCCCACTTCTTTAGCAATTTTAACAAACATGTTTTACTCTTGTGGGAGTGTCTGGACTCACCAGCCACAGGCAATTTTACTACTGAGTTACCCAGGACACACAGAGACCAGCAATCCTACCTCTGCTTTTGCTGAGGCTGCAGAGGCAACAGCAAAGGACTGAGGCATTTTCTGAACTCTGCTTGCTTTGGTAAAGCCAGGAGCATCAGCTCTCACCCGGGCAAAGAGGGCCACTGTCTCAAACACAGTTATGCTCCCCCAGCAACACACATGTCAATGACTATAAGGAGAGTTTCCAGCACTGTAGCTGCTACAAGGGTTACAGCTGAGCTAAAGCCCTGACAAGGCATTAGGGATCCAGCACATATATGCACTTACTGAATTTAATGTCTTCAATGTATTTAGTTATCAAATACCTTGGACATTGACAAAATAGCTATTCAACAGTGGTTATACTTTATATACAGACAGTGGTTAGGGAAAGACACTACATCACACAGAAGGACTTTGCAGTAGTTAATAAACTTTGCATTTGAGGAGACCCAGCAAGCCTGTTGATAAAAAGTCAAGGGGAGTATTTATTTATTTATTTTCACACATGCTAAGGCTTGAATCATGTCATTGATAAGTAACAGCTGGCTTCCGTGCTACACTTACTGGACAACACTGGCTCCTCTGTCCCCACTTACAGACCTGAAAAAATTCACAGCCTGCTAATATAATTTTATTACTTCTGATTAGGCAATTGATGCAGCAGAAGCAGCAAATCACCACCTCACTTCCCTGTGACCCTTACGTATGCTAAACATTTATCGATTTACATTAGTAAACACAAGATCCATGATGAATGGAAAAAACACCGAAATACTTATTTCCCTGGGACTGCTCTCTGCCTGATCAAGATTTGTGCTCTTTTTATCTACCTGTTCCACTCCAGACTTTTTATGCAAGTATTGAAAATGACCAGTCCACTTGCCCTCTGTATCCTCTGACACTGGCTTTCCCAGCAAACAGACCTGGATGCTGAGTACATAAACATGAAGTAAACAGTAGTTAAAAATAAATATAATTATTTCAGATCATTAGAATAAAGATGTAGGCTCTATCCTGGCAAATGTTTATTAACCACAGCTGGAACATTTACAGATTAAGCAGCAGGCCACTGGAAGATCAATAACCATATCTATTGCAAATCTCCAAAAATTAATTAAGATGTAAACAGAATCAGATTTTACAGCTCTTCAATTTGTATTGAAAAGCAGCAAGGATGAAGTTGCTCCTGAAGTAAGTTAATGTTGCTTGGCATAGTTAAAGGTTGTGGGATCTTTCTGAACATAAGAAAAAAATCTTTTTTTTTATTGCAAGGGTGGCCACAAGCTGGCATAGGTTGCCCAGAGAGGTTGCAGAGTCTCCATCCTTGTAGATATGCAAATTCTGACTGGACATGGGCTGAGCAGCCTGCTCTAAGTGACCCTGCTTTGAGCAGGGGGCTGAACTAGATGACCTCCTGAAGTGCCACACTGTGTCACCTTGGTAATACAGATGCAATTGCTTTTATACACACCTATTGTTAACTGTGCCTACTAATCTGAGCTTGCTAAGACAGTGGGGGAACACTGTTGCACACAGATATGACTTACAGACATGCAAATTCTCTTTCCTGGCGTACTTCTATTCTTAAGTGTTTTCTGACTTGTTTCTCAATATAAATACGTAATTAGTGGCCAAAGATTATTTCTGTAATTGGAAAAACCAATGCTGCTGACCTAAAATTATTTCCCTAAACCCACAAAACTAAGTATAGAACATCAGTGTAAGCAACAACGAAACTTTACCAAACACAGAGCATAACCTTCTTATCACTTCAGGCCAAACAAGCCTGCTGAACAGAGGACACAACTGAAATGTTGTAGAAAAAGGTTTCATGTTTAGAGTGTCTGAATTAGATACAGAAAAAGATCATGTATCTATAACCATTAAAACTAACACGGACTTGCGGTTTTTTTTAAAGCCTACCACATTATTTCTGGTATAATGAGAATGTTTACTTTGCAGAGACAAAGCAGGGAACTGAAATGCTGAGTACTCTTGTGACTTGACTTGTGAGTATTCAAGCAAAATACAAACGAACACCTAGACTTCCTAGTGCTTGTTATTCAGTTACAAGACAGATAGCTACAGCTTCTATGCCATGCACCAAACCAAGACAGAAGGCAGTAATTTTTAAGCATGCACAGGTTTGCTGCATCTGAAGGACAAAGAACAGCTCCTTCCCCTCACATAAATTGTAGTTGCATTTTTACCCCTTGAAACTAGCAGTCACCCTGTAAGTTCACATATAAGTACATAAGAGGTCAAGGTCTTTATTCCGTCAGTAGATTTCAGAAAGAGTTAGAAACTATTTTAATGAAAAGAGCCCAGTAACAGCTGAATGCAACAGCTGACTTCTGGTAAGTAAGACCAGACTTTAAAAAAAAGATTGCTAGTTTCTTTTATACATAGTAGGCAAGAAAGCAAAATGTGGCACAGAAAAAGAACTGCTAACACATCAGCTGGGAGGACTAGGTGAAAAAAGAAAAAAGTGGAATAATTTATTATTCTAGATGTTGTGCAGTGTTTATATCTGCAGTATAAATCTACCAGTTTATACCTGCCAGTCTCTGCATAAGGCTTCAGGTCAGTGAAGGGCTCGACGACTGGCTTAACTATTTCAAGGACATAGGTGGCTTTGTTTGATGTAAGACAGACCTGTGCTGACAGGAACTGGTCTTACGCAACAGACACCAGAAATTGCTAGAGACTGAAAAACATTAGGGTCAGATTCTTAGGCTGAACCTCAGAAGGTCTCACACCACCCCAGCTAGAACAAAGACTTAAAAATCTTTCACAAAGCTCTTGAAGAAATTAGATGTTTTGACTGAATTTTGCTGGCTTACTCAAGTGTGAGAGGATATCGGAACTATTTTTAAGTGCTTTTACTTGCTTTTATTTCTGATCAATAGAGCAGGCTCAATAAAATATGTCAAGAAGTCTAATACTGGTTGCTGTTATTATCTTTCCTTCTTTGTTTTAATAGAGAGTACTGCTACAGAAAAGATAGGTTACACAGCTATTTCATCTTCAGAGAATCTATCTAGTTGTATCAGGACAGACAGCAATATTTTTGTCACCCATAGGGTATTTACAAACATAGAATATTTCGTAAAAGTAGTAGAATGAAGAAATTATAAGAATTTTTTAAACATACACGACACATATAAAAGATAATACAGCACAGTATTTAATTGCATTTTTTAAAAGACTGCATACAATTTTTTATTTCAGTAGTTTGATATATAATAAAAAGTAGCTGGTCTGTTTCCAGCACACTGGTAGCAAAATATTTGTGCAGAAATCAGTGCAGATCAGCATTTCCTGTCCTTATCATTCTTTAACTCACAGTAGTGGTCAGCTGACTTCTTGAACATTTTTCTCCACTCACAGGATTTAAAGTTCAGCATTTTTAAACCTAAATAATTTTAATTAATATATTTTACAGGTAGTTTTTTCCTTTTAAATTGAGATATTGCACAATTTCTCCTTTCAAAATTACAGAATAATTTAATTTGGAAGTGACCTCTGATGGTGCAGTCTCCCACACAAAGCAAGGCAAACTTCCAAGTTAGACACAACTTTCAACTTTGATGAGATGCTGGGGGTCACATCCAGCTAAGTTCCAAGTAGGAATTCCAAGACAGAACTTCCTTATTCTCTGGCATTAGCAGAAATTCAAGATGGAAAAGAGTCATAAACTTTTGCAGTTAACTTCTATTTCAGTGAAAAGCCTTTTATATGCAGATGTTATCTCAAGTGTCTTCACAGGCCTTTTTTTATTCTATTATCTTGCTTGGAGACTGTCTACAGTCTTCTACACCTTGCTGACTTTTTCCAGTCATTAACTTCAATTCTTGTTTTAAAAATTTTTACCCATTAACCCTTAATAAACATTTCTACGGAATACTTTATTACCTTTCTTCATTTGCTATTTGTTGACTTTTATTCCTCCCACAAAGCCACTTTCAAGCCCAGATTTAATTCAGAAAAGAACAAAGTTCATAGCTCTTTCAGTCCCTGGCTGATGACCGTCTTTGCAAGCTCCTGTCATTTTTCTGTGCACAGCAAATGCACTGGGGTAGTACCAAAGTGACATTCTCACCAACAGCTCCCTAAGCACTTAAGATTGGCAGCTGCACAGAGAGACAATTTACGTTTACTCCGTGAATTCCCTCCTCAACACATAATGATCCAAAATTTTGCTGCTGTATGCTCACTGCTCATAAAACAACTTAAACTGTACCACTCTCAGCAGCTTCAACATCCACACATGTAGGTCTAGTTCATTTCTCTCTATAGTACATAAGATGCTCTAGGTGTCCCACTTAACCAGTCTTTTGAAATGTCTTTTGAAATGGAGAACAAGTTGGAGCACAACCAGAGCACTGTGAGGGGTAGCCAGGGTAGCAGCCAGCAGGACTAACCACAGTGCAGGTGTGATGCTTAGGAAGGGCTGTGAAACCTGCAAAAGCAAAACAGAGGTGTTGTTTCAGCCCTAATAAGGGAGAGTTCACCATGGGCTCATGAAAGGAAGGACAATCATACACATACCTACTCGTGGGCATGGTTTTCTTAGTAAAGTTTGAATGGACATTGTACAGAGAAAGGGATAAGTGAAAGTGATAAGGCCAAGACTCAAATTTTGCAGGGATGCCTGTAAGAAGCTGATGAATCTGAGGTCACTAAAATTCAAAGGACATTCTGTGTGGGGCAGAAGGGAATAATTTGTTTAAATCTAGCTCTTTTTGACCTGGATGAGTGGCACTAGCATCGTCTGAGATGACTCTGACACAGTAACCACCAAGAGTGGAGCTTCATGTAGCCAACACATACTCTTACAGTTTACACATAACCATAAAAAGCTGTAAAGGGGACTAGACTTCCCACACACATCAAGTGCTACCTCCAGAAGACTGTTAAGTACTGCAGACTGATGTCATGAGTACAGTATGCCACTTTCACAGTATCGCATTCCTTTCAATATTACAGACAAATCCCAGCTCAAGAACATTCTTCATGATTCCTCAGCCAGACAGAAAAGAGTACACTCTTTGCAAAATCATGTGAGTTCAAGAGCACTCCATGTAATTTAAAGATGCACCAAAAGGTTTTCTTTCCTTTGGAAAAAAACACAAACCAATATTTGCAGAAGCTGTTCACAGAGTATTGTAAACAAGCTCAGAAATAGAACATAATTGTACTCAGTGTTCTAGTGAAGCTGGACTGCTCTGTTTTGTGGTGGTGCTTCCTCCCCAGGAGAGATGCATCATGCTGCTGATACATTTTAAGGGTTTCTTACACATGCTCTCAAGACACACCTTACTTGAAGCCTGAAACACAACAAAACCTGGCTACTCTCCATAATTAAAGTGCCATGTCCCAGATTCCTTCTTACTTCTGGACCCCACCCCATGAAAATACATGACCCCAAAGCAAACTGCAGTTGGCAAAGTCTCCATGGGCTTTTAGAATACCTCCAAATGCAACAGCACCTGACTGGTTCTGAAGGGGGTATTCCTACAAAATCTGCTTTAGGAAGAATGTAAATATACTCTGCCATATACCTGGTAGGCTTATTACATGGTGTTCACTAATTCATATTTGCCCAGCCCTTTCTGTCCTTACAATAGAAACGATTCATTTTCATTTTGTACTGCTGTATCAGCTCCTCCATTCAGTTCCATAAACTTATAAGGAACAACAGTGGAATAAATCAAAAGATATTTCAAATAGTGCATTAACATCTTCATAGTGTTATCTTCATATTTTGTTTCAAAGGTTTCTTTTCACACAATTTCACAAATAAAAACAGCACTTCAAGACATAAAAGAAGTTGCTGGTCATACCTACAGGGCTCCTGGCTCACATTTTACAAGGTGACTACCGAACAAGGAGGCAATGCCTGTTGTAAAGTAATAACTAGAAATATCTGTGATCATTCATTATCAACAGAGACTAAATCCTTTTTTTGGGAGAGGTGCAAGATGGAATTGCAGGCAGCAACCTTCACAGGGTTGAGACAAGCCTGGGACTCTGCTGGAGGCTATGGGGTGGGAAACAGAAGGAAGCCTATTCTTAGATAGCTATAAATGGAGAAAGACAGCAATGGCATTTTAAAACTTTCAGGACAAGAGTTCTTTTCTGTTTGGATTTTTTTTGGGGGGGAGAGAATTTGTTGTGGTTTTGTTGTCTTTTATAGCTGAAAGGCAATAACAGGACTTTAAACAGGAAATTAGGTACTAATTTTTTTAAATATTATTAATCAGATTAAATTTAATTTGTACAATAGGATAGAGTAGACTCTCTCCTGGTCTCCTTTGCTCTCAGGCTTCTGGCAGTTATCAAAAATGGTACAACGAACAAAATAGGGGTTAGCAAAACAGACAGAAGTGAATATACTTTCTTGCAAATTAAAAAAAAGCCTGAAATTCTTCTGTCCTTTTTATCAATATCCAACTTCAAACAAGAAGGGAGGCAAACTCCTCATTACAACTAAGGTTATTTCTGATATAACGTTCTTGACAGCTGAACCAAACGAATGTCAAAATCCCCCTCCCCTCAAAATTTATTTTGAGGTTTTCATGGAGGAAGGTAGTGGGGAGAAGTCAGCCTATGAATACTTTTGATTGATGTGATGTGTAAGTTTTAGCTCCAGTAGAATTAAACACCAGCTCTCTTACTGTGATAACAGAGTAGACAGACTTCCTGACAAAACAGTCAGCCCCACGGCCCTTCTTCCTAGAAGGTGGTGGGAGACATGGGGAGAGATGATGCTGTTAATGGGGAAAATCTTACTCAAACATTAAACTTATAAAGGTCCCAAGGGAACCAGACTGAAGAAGCTAATCAGCTTTTTCCAGCATTCTGCCTCACTGGTATAAAACCCTGGTGAACTGATTTGCTTGTGGATGAGCACATTTGCTGCTTTGTCATATAGTAATAGATTTCAGCTGCCTCAGGTCAACTCACAGGAGAACAGGATGGGAAAGTAATAACTAAACACCCCATGAAAACTACTCTTTCACTTAAAAAGCAGTTACTTCACCAGTTTTTGTCCTTCTCTGCTGTAAAACAGAAGAAAAAAATGATGACTCAATTATAACAACCTACAATAAATAATTTTTATATGATTCCACATTTCATAAACAAAACAGCATCAGCTACATGAACTGTGTTCGCATGTAGAAAATATGCTTAAATCTAAAAAGGTCAGCCTTCAATGACAGTATGTTAAGCAGAAATATTGCTTTCACAAAATGATGAATTCTGTAGGTTATATTCCAATGGGACATACCCAAATCTGAAATTTCAGCACATATTGCTGGTTCAGGTTCCAGGTAAGTAGCACCAGTTTTAAAGACAGGCCTCTTGTACATAATTGTCTGAAACACCAAATAACTTCTACAAATTTCCTTTTCCATGAGCTGCATTTGAGGAGATTGGAAGCTATAAAAAGTTCCACAGAAACAAAATCAGCATGAAACATTTAGCGCCAACCATCGAAATTTCCACGACAACAGCTTCAGTGAGCTCACCTCACTGGTACTACAGCAGCAGACGGATAGTTCAGTAAATGTAGAGAGGCAACTGTTACAATCTGGCAAAAGTAAGATATTTGGCTACAGATCTCTTCGAAATAAACACACAACCTCCCCCGCCCCGCCCTCCCCCCCCCAAAATGTTTGAGTGAAAAAGAAAGGGGTTGTTTAATTTAGCTCAGCTTTGCCGTTTTCAGTGGCAGGGAGTGTGCCTGTGCAACTATGCATAAGCAGCCTCTTTTCCCCAAACCTGCAATTTCACAGAATATCTGTACCTGAAAATCCTGTTTGGTAGCTACATATCAAAGGTCTCCCCTGGAAAAAACCATACTTTTGGTTATAGTGATGGTGCTGGAAAGTTATAAAGAGAAACATTCACATGTCCAAAGCTAGCAACTTTTGATTTGGGAAGAAGCTTCTAGATACTCCAGCCATGAATAATTTTTGGTTTGGTTTAAAATGTGACCATCAGCACATGTGCTTATGTACACAATGCCCTGAAAATGGAAGACAATAAACATTTTTGTGCTCTCTACACACTGCTTCAGTTAGTGACAGACAGAAATCTAGGGCACAGAAATTCCAGATAACCTCTTCAGGCCTGAAATTCTCACTAAGCACTAGCCAAAAGGTAAGCATCCCAATAAAACAAAAACTCTCTGATGGGCCCCTATTCTCTCCATCAGGGCCATCCACCGTGCCACAGTGTGTCCACACAGCCACAGCTGTGTGTATGCTGTTTGTCCAGCTTCTCTTACTGGATTCTCTAGTATAAACTGGTGTGACTACTTGACTATTTTATTTTGGACCAGGAATGTGTTTGAGAGTGGATTTTCCCCCTCCACTTTTTGTGTGATGGACAACATTGTGGAAGTGCCTCAAAACACCAGAGCTGTCAGCCATTTAAACAGATCTACACCTTCATTTTGTGATACATTTCACTGCAAACTGGCATTTGGTTCACAGCACCAAATGAGAGCCAGTTCAACTTCATGAGGGGAAGAGGAGGGGCAGATACTGATCTCTTCTCTGTGGCAGGACCTGAGGGAATGGCCTGAAGTTGTGTTAGGGGAGGTTTAGGCTGGATATTAGAAAAAGATTCTTCAACCTGAGGGTGGTTGGGCACTGGAGCAGCTCCCCAGGGAAGTGCTCACAGCACCAACATGACAGAGTTCACGAAGTATTTGGACAATGCACATGGTGTGACTCCTGGGGATGTCTTGTGCAGAGCCAGAAGCTGAACTTCATCCTTGCGTGTCCCTTCCAACTCAGCTTATTCCATGATTCTGTGAAAACTCTCCTATTAACATTTCATATTTATGCATTAAGGCATCTCAGGATTTGTTATTGTGACTTGGTTAAAAAACAAGAATAACAGAAAACAATTCAGTTACAATTAACTCAGTGATAAAACCAATACACAGCAGCTAAAGTCATTCCCTCATCTCAGCTTCTGCTCTGTGAGTTCCAGCTGCTCTTCCCAGTTCTACTGCCTCACATCTTCATACAAATTAGTAAGCATCTCTTGACATATGCTGCATATCTTAACTGATATGTAAAATACTACCAAAACAGAGGCTAAGAATTTTTTTCCTCTCAGTCATTGCCATCTACAAGTATTTCACAGCTTGAATAGTTGAGCTGTAAAGGCTTCTAATGAATAAAAAAATAGCCAAGCTGTAATTCCATTAATCAAATAATAATTGAATAATTCCATTGAGGATTTACTTGTTAAGTCATTGGTCAACCTCTGTACACCATACACAACCTCAGCTTGTTCATATTCAAAATAAAATGGTTCAAAAGACTTCTTTAAGCTTTAAAGGTTTTATTAGATGGTACAGTAAAAATATTCCAACAACCCCTTAAAGCAGAGGTTTCTCAGAAATGCTGCAGCTTCTACATTCAGGATGATGGGAAATTACAAACTGTAAAGAGGTTTTTTACCTGACTTTTCCCTTAGGATATTTCTGTTTATGGGACCCAGGGCCAAACTGCTGCTTTGGTGTTCTCAGAAACACCTCTAGTACACATAAAAGACTGCTTCATTACAGTAGCCTTTCAAAAAAGGCTATGATGTGAAACAGTATTTTAAGTCATGAAATGTAAGGCACGTAAAGTTGAGTTGCAGTGCTGCAGACATATATATATACGGAAAAAATTCCAAACAAACTCTTAGTTGTATTAACCACCTCTGATAGGACCTGGGGTTTTCCCTGATCCTGCAGGATTAACCAGTAGTTTTGCTACTGGTTGGCTCAGAGCATGTTAACCACATGAAGACAGCCAGCACCAATTTCCAGAGAGCTTTTCATCAAAGAAAAGCAAACAGTTTTTGACTAGAGGCTAAAAGTTCTGTTTTGAATTGCAGAGGACAGAACCTGTACAAAAGAGCAAGCTCAGCTACCTTGTTGGGCTTGGCTTGTTAAATCTGAAGGTCAACATGAGCCTGAAAGAAGATACTCATGAGAAATTAATTCAGAAAGGCATAAATCATTCAAGAGAAAAACCTTGCTAGACTGCAATCTACATGGCCAGGAATTTCACTGTGGAAAGCTCTACTCCTTACTAAGCACCCCTAATGTACCTTACAAATGCAGAGGACACTGCCCTACTACACCTGCCCAGCCACACAAAAGCCATGTGAGAGACTGTATTCTGGCCATCTCCCATCAAACTGGGAACATCTAAGCACAGCAGGTGCAATTTGAGCCTGGCATGCAGAAAAAGAAATGGAAGGATGAAGAATAAAAGCAAACAGCTCCAAAGGGAACTTAACTGCTGAGTAACTGAGGAGTTTCACCACAGGACTGACTTCATTTCAAATGCTGAGTGCATATTCCTCAGTCATCACCCAGGCCCCCACAGAGGAAGGCGGGGAGTGACTGGCATACAGAAAGCAATACATTTGAACTGCTTGGTATTTTGTGATAATCTGCATTTATCTGAAAGCTGTCAATTGGTAACAACATTTTACCCCAACATAAACTGACCTGGAGAATCACACTGAGCAGAAACGTAGTGTTCTCTGACAAGGGCATTGTGCAAACTTGGGCACCAAAACACAGCTCTGGCAGAAATATGCACTTTCTCTTTGCTGTGTTGCTGGCATCCAGCCTGGGAGACAAGCGAGGGTCTGTCCCTTCAGCCCTACCCACAGCATCAATGGCTTCAACGAGATTCTTCCACAAGCAAAACTATGGCTTTTGAGCCTTCCCTCCTCAGTGATTCCCAATTCTTCCCTGGCACTTCTTCTCTATTAACTACTTGATTCTTGATACAGAATGCAAGTATACAAATTCCTTTACAAAAAGGGTTATCAGGGTAAATGCACTAGCACAAACAAGAGTTGCACCCCACAGAATATCATCACCATCATTTACTCACCTACCCGAATAATTTATCATAAGCAATATGGTCTTAAAAGTAAGACAGGTTTAACAAACTTGTACGTTTTTTGGCTTTAGATAGTGTTAAAATGCCTGGTTATGAGGGCTCCTGAAGGGACCAAAACTTGATTTGTTTAGCTAAAACGCAACTCATTCACTGAGGGATTAAAGATGTTCAAAGGTGCTCAATTTTTCTGGAAGCTGTGGGGATTAAAAGAAAGAGGTACATCAGGTAATCTGGAGCAAAACATCCTCATAAAACCCGAGACCAGAGCAGCAAAAAAGCCAAGATCATCCTTTCAGAACACTCTTTGAAAGGAAAAAAGAACAGGAGGGGATTTCTCGGCCATCCTGACTTTCAGTCTCTCATTCCTCTTCATTCCTTCGAAGAAGGCAAATTAATTTCATTTGTACCTTCTGACCTAAACTATGAAGTATATTGTTACTCCCATGCATGCTCCTCCAGAGGTCTACTAGACACTCTGCTATGTAGAATATAGCAGGAATGACAGCAGAATATCGGCAAGATTAATTCTAACACAGCATATAAAGTTATATTAGGATTACCAGAAATATAAGTGGCATTTCCAATATTATTCTGATTACTTCTTCTGTAAGGTTTCATGGCACAAGCCAAGTAACCAAGCCTTGCTGCACTGAATAGGATAGAAACTTTCTTTGCTGATGGCTTGAGATCTTCCCAAACTGAGGAAAGCTCATAGGCCATTATGACTCACAAATCCTTGAAAAAAACCTGAACCAAACTATAACTTACTTCTTGTTTTGCTGTTGGGGATTTCAGAGCATCTATTGTGAACACACCCGAAAATCTGATGTTCATAGCAGAAGGGATCCAAACAATCAGCTTCTCAGCTCAAGGTCCAAGATTAGCCAACCCAGTTGGAGACAGCTGCACTGTAAATCCACCCTTTTCTGCCAGCGCTGGTGGCATGCAAGTGGGGGTTCCTGGAGCTTCAGTAAAACACTCTGTTACTCTCAATTCCCCTCAGGAGGGAGCTGGGAGCATCCCTTTCCCACCTGCTGTCCTGCAGGTTGCAGGCACCTGCCCAGGGTAGGTTGATCCCTATCAGCAAAATCATTATAGAAGGAACCTTGAATTAAATTATGTAACTTTGCTTTGCATTTGATCTCAGTTATTTTCATTACTGGTTCCTTGTTGGTTTATAATCCTTCAGACAAAATAAGTTTAAGTTAACATAGCTATTAAATTATATACAGTACTTTTTTTTTGTAACTAGAAAGACAAGCTATGTATAAATTTCATAACTAGCTGAGAATCTGAGGACACATTTACTCAAAATTCTCTACTTATACAATTCATTGCACTAAGAACTGTTTCTATTTCTTCAGCAATTAGTTCTTTAATTCTGGTTTGACAAGCTGCTTCTGAATAGAAACTTGCATTATAAAACTAAGCAATTTCTAAAGAACTAAGACAAATCTTTTTTTTTAACTAAAGCTGTATTAAATATTATAGGAACAGAAATAACATTATTCTTAACATTTATCACTCTATTATTACCTCCTACTAATGAATTAATAATGCGCAAGTTCACCGCCAAAAATCTGCATATCTTTTTTTTTTGAGACTGAAAGCATTGACAATTTTCAACTCCACAATGATTACTTTTAGTAACAGTTACTTCAGTGATCTGAACGGAACATGAATAGCCTTTGTGTATCTACAAGTGCTGTATTTTCTACTCACAACAGTGCAAACATAGTTTACACTTTCAAGGGACTATGCTTTTAAGTGCTTAATCAAAAGTTTCCTTTAAGACAATTGTCTAACTTTGTATCAAACCACGCAGGAAAAACAGGTATAACTATTCTTATTTATTTAAATAATCTTAGGTGACTAAAACAAGTCAATATTTTAGAATTCATTATCCACAGAGCCATCATTCAGGGATTTAGCCAGCATCCATGTGGCCAACGGGGGCAACATCAATCCACATAAGACTCAAGTAGCGCTTTATCCTTCAGCCCAAAATGGGCCCCATGGCTGAGCCTGGCAGCACTGCAAAACTCAGCCCTGAGGAGCCTGAGTGTAGGTAAGAGACAAGCTGGGTAAAATTACATGCAAAAATGTGTAAAGAAGATATATTAAAAGGTAATGTTTATACGAACACCACGGAAACCAATTTTATAGCACATGGGAGTAAATTACTTCATGTGTAGCTATCTGGAGGCCTGGGGACTTGCACGGTGAGACTAAATACTTACGCTACTTAAGTAGGGGGTCACTTATTTTTAATAGATGCAAGGGGACAGCTTTGCTTCGAGGAGGGCAGTTTCCTCCTCCCCCCATCCCACAGTCCTTCCCTATTCTAGAATAGGCAACCATCTTATAATAACTGGAAATGCTTGCATTTGTGTTGAAAGCCCACAGCAATAGCTCCTACATTTTTACTGATCAGATTTTGGCAGGCAGGAAAGCTTTCTCTATTAACAAGTCTCATTTTATATTTCTAAGTACACTGCATTGCTTTCCCTCCCAAATTAGTGCTGACAGTTAATGGCCTTCAAAAGAATAAAACTAAGTAGTTGTGAGGAACCAGCATTGAAATAATTGGTTTTGAAAACCCAGAAAGCACTCCTAAAAGCAGTTAGAATGTGTTTCTGCAAGAGCTTGTTTCTCTAAAAACACAGTGAACTCTGTGCGCTACAAGTTCTGACCTCCTCCAAGACGAGCTCCTCTCCAAGTGAACAATGAGAGAAGGAAATGGGCCATCCCTTGGGGGCATCCTTGAAGTATGTACTCAATGGCATCACTCATCTTTGACAGCAGCCACCTGGATAGGAGACCGCACATTTATAAGCATCGGCATGGACATCAGCCGGTATCGTTCCCTCAGATAACACCGCAAATCAGGCCTTAGGTTATGCATGAGACAGAACCTGAGGCGCGACAGAGAGATTCAGAAGGCTCCTTTCAAGACAGAATAGAGCAAATCTTTCTGTCTGAGAATCTGAACAAAGAAAACAGTCACATATCAAGCACCTCCCTCTTACTGTCTTCCCAGGGTTGGTATTTCACCTGTTAAACCTTCAGGAACAGTGAGGTAGAAGTAATTAAGCAACTGACCATTTACACCTGACAACACAGAAGGGAAAAAACAGATTTTATGTGGTCTGCCTAGAAGCCTACGCTGTCTGTTAAATTTCAAGATAAAGTTCTTTTTTCTCAACTAATTTATTCAAGGAACCCACAATTCTTGCCTGTCATACAGCTGTTTCACACACTTGTACTCTCCTACATGTTAAACTGTGTCTCAAGACAGAATACCATTTGCAGCTCATTTTAAATACTGAATGACTGTTACTTTGGATTTTTTTTAAAACACCAGCTCAGAACTATATTCTAGAGATCTTTAACCATCTTTACAGCTTTGCATCCATATGTAGTTTCATAGGTACAGTGAAAAATCCTACTGAAGCCCTAGACACAGACATGAAGAAGCCAGCACGACACATGCATTGTCATAGTTAAACATATAAGTGTCCGACTAAAATTCAACTTATTGTTCTTCATAAATTCAGGGCATGACAAAAACGAGGGGAAAAGAGTCCAAAACAAACAGTGGGAGCGCTGTTACACATTCCCTAGAGTACACAAGTAGCGTTAGACTTCAACAGGCACTAAGATCCGGCCTTCTGAGCAGTTTTAATTACACTTCTCCCCTTTTACAGACCCTCAGCAACGTAGAACAAGTTGGCCAGAGCTGCAGGTTCGCTTGTAGCCCCTAAACCCAAGCCACGTCTGACAGCAGGTTGACTTTACTGGTAACTTTGAGTGCTCCTCCTTTTCCCTGGCTGAACAATACAGCAGGGCTCTGCTCCCTTCCCAGAGCTAACTGACTTGCCTTGAAATTACACGCGAACCTCTGCAAGCCTTAAGGCTGGACTTCACTTCCCGAGCGCGGCGGGCACCGCGCCGCCTACCTTGGCCACCCAGCTGAACAATGGTGACATCCTCGGGGCTCCGGCGGCGATCCCCGGCTCCGGCCGCTCCTCCGCGCCTCTCCGCCCGCCGCTGCCCGCGCCTCATGCGCCGGGCGGGGACCCGCCCGCCCGAGCTCCCGCAGCGTCCCCGAGCCCCAGCGGCGGCACGGCGAGCTCTCCGCGCCGGGGGCGCTGCCCGTGGCGGCGCCGGCTGCGGCCGCGGGGCTGCGGGGCGGCAAGGGAAAGGAAAGGAAGGGCCGCGGCCGCGTCCCGCCCCCGCCGCGCTCCGCCTCCGGAGGGGCTCCCCGCGCCGGGCTGCGGCCGTCCGTTCCCGGTGGGCGGGAAGGGAAAGGAGCGGGCTCGCCCTCCGGCAGCGCTCACGGGAACGCAGACAGCCGCCTCGCGCTGCCCGGCCACGTAATTCAGCGCTGACGAAAGGATTCGTAACTAAAACTTTTCTGGGAATGTCCTGGCATCGAAGTCAACATTAAAGGATCGAGCGAAAAATCATCTGTTTGAAACTACTGTGAAATGCTACACTTCCAGTCAGGCTTGCCATTCGTGTTAGCTAATGGCATTCGACATCACACGGTAGCAGCTCAACTTCCAGAAATCAGACTGTCGTAGAAGGGAAGCCAGTAGAGTACATGTTTCCGGCAGGTCCAAGGATGTTACTTGCCACTCAGTCAGGAATGCTGCTCATTCCGGTCGTTGCTCCGGCTGAGCCGGCTGTGAACATCCCCCTCCCCTACTCAATGGCCCTAGGGCTGCCTGAAAACAACTAATTTTCCTGAGTTTGGTGGAAGGGCACACAGCTAGGAAAGGAAACAAGGCTTGGAGTTCATAGGAAATAATCCACTGGCCCAAAACAAAAAGCCCTTTATTTTCCACCACCTCACAGAAACAACATGAAGAACTAGATCTGCACAATTTTAACAGGAAAGCATAGGGGTCTGTTCTGCGCTTCTTCCCAATACAATTCAACCGGTCAAAGTTAGATGATGAAGTGCCAAATTCAGCTCTTCATTTTGCCCAGACACTCCCACCGGGACAGCTACTCCACTGGGAGAGTGCCCTGTATCTGCTTGCACTTGCACACTTATGGCCAGTGGAAAGATCTCCAGGTTAGAGCTGACACTGCTCCACTTGTTTGCGTTATTAAATGGGA
Source organism: Acanthornis magna (assembly GCA_036785705.1). Taxonomy (NCBI): domain Eukaryota; kingdom Metazoa; phylum Chordata; class Aves; order Passeriformes; family Acanthizidae; genus Acanthornis; species Acanthornis magna. The sequence continues at coordinate 17,066,885 of JAWUZG010000018.1, read as the reverse complement.
ACAGGAGGGAAAGAGTGACATCCACGCACACGGGCTGGGGAGAAGCAGAGCCCATTTCACAGCTCACCGAGGCAGAAAAGGGGCAGTTTTGGCCTTTGCCCTAGACTGCATGATCCTGCAGCCCTGCATTTGGTTCATGCAAAGCAAACAAGGCACTGAGCTGCCAGAGAGCTCTATCGCATCCTAATGCTGCACTGGCGAGTGCCCTAGCACTGCTGTATGTCTGTAATGGGCAGCAGAGGAATCAGGTGGCAACATAAAAGCAGTTCTTCTCAGGCTGTACCTAAGCTACAGTTTCTGAAATTAAAACCTTAAGAAATACTTTTCAGATTTTAATAAAAGGAGAATAGAGTTTCACTTTCTAATGGTTCTACAGATTAAAGTAGAGATAGTTCACAAGGATGGCCAATGGCTCTCTCTGGTATTATGATAGTAGCCATGGACATTTTGATTGCACAGATGTTCTAAGTCATAAACCAAATAAATGACTAAATATGATTGACGCCCATTCTGGTAGCAGTCTCTAAAGGCTTACTGGCATGCTAGAGGGAGAAATTTTCACTGCTGCTACTGTTCATGATGTACAGAGCACATACATGAAAAAAGACATTTTCTCAGGGCCTTAAACTCAGAACCTGACAAGAACACTAGAAATATTACCATCTTAAGTACAGAACCAGGTCTGCTTGTATTTCATAAAGCAACTGAGGGCAAGAGCAAGGCAGAATGCTCCTCATTATGTGCTGCTCCTAGTTATACAGTATAACCACTATATTTGATGGCAGCATGAGAGTCTCAAGAGTCTCATTTCTCTAATGCTGAGTGTGAACAATATTACTTCTAAATAATTATTTCTTTCCCTTTCTCTGAGGAGGTCCTGCCAGCTTGGGAGTTTTTCCAGCTCCCCCTTCCTGACTGGCATCTTTACGCAATTTTAAACTAACAATACACACATCTCCCCCCCAAGCCCACACTAAACACTGATGTCAGTCAGGATAGCTGGCTTCTTGCCCTGTCTGCAACTGGCTCAAAGACTCATCTCCAGTCTGTCACTTCACACTACTTAACGTCTAAGCCTGTTACATGTAGTTGTTATAGTGATGTTTGTATGATTTCAAATGCACTCTGAAAGCTTCGATATGCTTCTGTAGGATTGGGAAGACGAGTGGTCTTTTGGTGAAGATACTGTATTAGGAGATAGAGTAACAATGAATGAATTCCAGCTTCTGCTGTTAACATGACTTTCAGGCATGCTACATAACTGCTCTCTCTGCTTTAGTTCATCTCTTAAAGATGACAGATGCCAGCCTTGAAGGAAGGAGGAGTGGGCACACTTTGGCATTTGGGAAACAGCTGGAAGTGAGGCTTAAGTGTTCACCTATAAAAACATCTAGTAATGCATTAAATTCTTCACTGTTAATGAAAAGGTCACTGTGTTGCTTACCTTCCAAAAAACATGTATTTAGTAATGCAGTGGGAACAATAACTGAATTCATTTTTCAGGATGTTCAATTTTGTAAAAACAGAACCTCTCTATTTTAGTATTTTAAGTTTGGCTTGTGTAGATAACTGTCTCTCCAAAAATACTACATACCCATTTGGGGAAATGGAAAAATTCAGGGCCAGGGAATAACATCTGTATTGCATAAAGAGTAAGTAGCACTTGACACCATCTTATCTAAGTGTACGATCTTTTAAAAATCAAAACAAACCCCTCAGTCCTATGAACTGTTCCATGTTATCATGGAAAATATTAGCAAGATATTTGTGGCTGTTTTTAAAATAGCAACAATTAAAAGACTTTAAAGCCACAATTTAAAGCTTACATCATCAGGTGATCTTTCTATTTTACAGATGTCCTACATAAATTTATACATACACAAATACCCCCATTATTTTTTTCTCCAACAAAGTTTTCTCCATTTAAAGAAGCCATGTGAAGAATGAAAGAGATACAAAAAGAGAGACATAAGGAAATATTAAGAAGAAAGAAGGGTGCGGTTGACCTTTTAACTCCAAAGAGGAGTATTTCTGACTCACTTTCCTCTGATTTCAGCTTTCTCTAAGTTTAATGGCTGTAAATATTTGGCAGTTATTATTCTCATGAATTATCCCCTCTGTCCACATTCAGTTACAAGTTTCATTTATGTCTTTCCTCCCTGTACACAGGAAGGTCTTGATAAATTCAGGTGAAAAAAATGCATGAAAAAATATGCCTGCCATTAATTATCACTTTCCAATATTTGGTCTTTTTTTAAAAAATACCCAGAAGTTTTATCCTTTTTCACTTATTTTTCACCATTCATTAGGATTTCCTTGAGTATTGTCTCATCCTTTCTCATTCCATGAGTGATGGTTTCTACTTTATCAGAGAAAAAAAATAGAAAGAAAGAAACTACTGTGAGAGTACTGTTTGTGATGTGAATTCAAAATGTAATAATGTTTTGGGTCTTAGATACAGCTGTAAAAAAACATACCAAAACAAAGGTGGCTAAGGAAACACCAGACTTTTATGGCACCTTCACACAATGCAAGATGCGAAAAATGATGAACCCAGCAAAGGAACAGAGTAATGAATGCTCTGGATTTCATCCTATCCAAAAACATAATCAAGCTGCGTCGCTTCTGAATAGATACTGTGGTGAAGAAAAGAGTAAGCTTCGTTACTGCTTTTGGCTAAATTATAAGCGAACTTTTTTCTCAATACAAAATAAAATAATCATCACAAAACCAAATTACTTCACCAAACCAGATCTGCATCAGCTCCTTGATCAACAGCAAGACCTGACACCTAACCACAAACTGGCAGTGGCTGTCCCTTTAGTTCTAAGTGCATAGGAGTCCACCGCCCATACTAAAGATGAAATCCAGCTTTCACCAAAGCACCTGGGATGACTTTCTTGGTGGTTTCTAGACACTCAGTGGAAACAGAAATGACAATGATTTGGAAAACCTTCTTCGTACTGTTAGGGAGCGTTCTAGTTATTCGCTAACCACATTCGCTAGCAAATGTGAAAAATGCTGACACTGGGCCAGTGCCCAGAGATAACATGCAATTCACTCCCTGTGTGGCAGACAGAAGAGAACAGTTCCTCACCAGACTGCTGAACACTGACTCAGCAGCAGAGTCCTTTCCAACTTCTCCTGTGGGTTTAGCTTATATATAATCATCTTTTTCACCACAAAATTTGTCACTGCTAAAATGCTTTGATTCAAGTGATACTAGCATTTCCCACTCAGGAAAAGTGGTGTTGGTGATGGGCTATCTGTCCTCTTCAGTACCACCAGTATCCTTCCTCTCTCCAACAGTGTCTGAGCATAAGAGGGTTCCCATGTGCTCAGGCTCATTTGGGATCCTGCGCCTTAGCAAAAGGAGTGAGGGAAAGCATGATCTGTGAAGGATAAGGTGATTCTACACCTGTAGGAGAGAAGCGTAAGAGCACACAGGCCATGCTGCTCAGCAGACAGTGGAATGAAGTCCTCCTTGGGCAAGTATTATTCTAGAAGCAGGGTTACATCAACTGAGTGGGATCACGAGAGTATTAGATGATAACACACCTTATAAGATTGAAGTAGCTTTCCTAGTTGGCTACCATTATCTTCAGATTCTTCCCCATGGGTCTGTTTTGTACAAAGAAGTATTTAGACATTCTTTTTTTATTTGAGAAGTTCTACCTAGAGAAAACCTTTTGTGCTTTTCTTATGCCCTGTTAGAAGGCAGTTGTGGTAATGGATGCTGAGGCAATCAATTAGTTATCTTGAATGGAACGCATAATTTCTTAGTATTAGCTCCAGAAAGTTCAGAGTGGAAGAGTTTTGGTGAAACTCTTAATCAAATGAGACTGGAGAAAATACTACCCACAGCATGTGGAACTCATCATCCTGTAAAGGTAACCAAGGCTATATATAATCAGCGTAACAGTAACACAATCTAGCTTTCGGGTCCATTAGTGCCCATTCACAAACACTAGGATCATCTGATGCAAAAAGCTCATCTGGATTGAAATCATCATGTCACTTCAAACACTTCCAAAAACATTGATGAGCAAACTTTGGATTGGCAAGCTTTACGCTGGATTGCGTATTGTCTTCCCCAGACAGCAGAATAAAGCTTAAAGCTGTCAGGAACTTTGCCATGGGTTCTGACTAATTTCACTCAAGCATAATCATATGTCTGCATTTGACCAAGATAAAATTTGCACTGTTCAGTGATCTAATTGTGATCAAATGATCAGATCTCTATAAATGAGTGAAAAAACACAACCTGAATCTACAGATAAGTCCAAAGCAAGACTTACGAAGAGCTTTTGTGAGGAGATCACTTTGATCTGTATAGATGGATGCAAAAAAACCACAAGGATGATGTGACAAATGAGCAATAGGGGAAACTCAGAGCACAGTAGGGAAATGCCACAAAGAGACATCAGAGATTCCATGCATTTATTGTTTAGTAATGAGGGTTTTCTGGCAGCTGTGAAACAAGCAGGAAGAGCAGAAAACAGGCAGAGCAAACTAGGAAACTGCAGAAGCAAATCACAGAGCTCAAAACAAATGGGGGTGCTTCTATGTGCAATGACAAATACACAGGTCAAGCCCTTGAGACCATCAGCTAAGTCTTGACTGTAGCTGAAACATCTGGAAACATCCTGTTTTTCCTCCTTTTAGGGCAGTAGCTTTTAGTCTTCTCAGTGTCACCAAGCTGAGGGATAACTTAGCTGAGCTCTCCACAATGCTGGAGCAGCTCTGGGGAGACAGCAGCAGACGCCACAGGGATGACACACACCTGTACACACACCCTGACACAGCTGGATAGACTATAAAATATTAATTATGCAAGACTGCTTATTTTAAAAATCTCCTGGCACTGGGATACAAAAGATGTGAAAATCAGATGACCATTAATGTCCCCTGGCACTAGATACATGGAAGGACTTTGCCCCCTTTTCCATCAGCCGCCTGCTTCTTCCTTGTGACAAGCGCTCACAGGTTTCAGGAGGAAAAAAACCCTCTTAAAGCTTAAGAAACATTTTCAAAATGCAATTAATTAAAAGTTATACTTAAAGTGTTTGTTGATCTTGAAGCTTATATGATTAACTCAAGTCAGATGGGAAAAAAGACAATTCATTTGAAGATAGGTCTCATTTCCTTTGTAAAGAAGCACTACTTCACAATGAGAAGAAAACTCCAAACTACTAAGCACTTCCAATAATAGATAAGTTACAGAGTAAAAAATATCTTGAAAGTATTGAGGAAAACCTGTGAACAGAACATGACAACTCTCATTTGACTGGTTAAATCAAAACATATAATTTTATCAATTCCCCATATGTCTTGGGAGACATGTATATCATGAATGCCTATTTCCATTACATGGGACTTCATGTTAGTTTAGTTAGTCCATATTTACTGTAGCCTTCTAAAACACTCTAGTAACGAATAATATAAAATAAGCAACCATGTATGCATAATTTTACAGTCATAGCCTAGCTCTTTGTTCACATAATTCACTTTAGATACAAAAATAGTCCCACTTACCTAAGCATATTATTTTGTATACTTCAGTTGCAACAGTGGGAGACTGGGGGAGTAAAATCAGTTCCACATTATGGAGTGCCATGAAAAGTAGGCAGTCTTCTCAGTTCTCCACAATTTACTTAATAAGTTAATAAATCTATTTCTAACAGCATTGATTTCTTATAATTTAATTCAGCCACAATCCCCATAAGACAGTACACAGATTCCAATGCGCTTATACTGTAGCTCACACACTCTAAAGCAACCCCCATTTCAGTAAGCTGAAAAAACCCCAACAGTTAAAATAAAACTTTCAGTGTTAACTATTCTACCCCCAAACCAAAATATTCTTGGTCTTCCCGAGAATTGCTTAACCATAAAAACTATCAGTTCAGGTTTATCTCTCAGTAGGTGCAGAGTCCAGAACTCACCTACAGTCAATGGAGCTATATTGCAGTTCACATATGATGAGCATCTGAGTGTAAAAGCTATTCATTTGAAAATTGCCCCCCCTTAAATCACAGACCAAGTTGCTACTATATCCTTATGCACCTTAAACATAGATAACCAAAAGAGGAAACAAATACCATATTGTCCTGTTCTTTTCCAGAATCAAGCTGAAGAAACTTTAATTTCTGTAACGTTGCCCTCATATCATAAGCCTCCCTGCTCCAGTGCTCTTGGACAAAACCCTGGTGGGAGAAGTGCAGCAGCCAGCTGAGAACTACAGCAGCCCCTTGCAGTCAATTACGAAGTGCACGCAGCTGCCTGCCCAGCCCTTACTCTGCATCATTTCACATTATCAGCCTTTCATTTGATTACAAGCTGCAGAACAGTCCTTCCCTAGATATTTCCAGTGAAATGTGAAATTGAGAATACCACTGGAACCTACTAACATCATAATTCGCATGTACAGTAATTTTGTATGGTGCATATAAATCTGCCTTTTTATTAAATTATCTGTTATTTTTATTTTGCTATGTTGTGCTGTTGCTTATATTCCTTCTCAGCTGTCTCAAAAGTGGAAAACTTTATCAGCAATGTTCCCTTGCACACATTTTTAACTTACTGCTTCTTATCTTTCCCTTTCCTACGCTCTTCTGCAGGCTTATTAACTCATTGAGTGTACCTTTGCTGCTTTTGCTTTTGTATTTTTGGCTAAGTCATACTGTCTTTCAATTACAGCAAAAGCCATAAAATGGCAATAAACCATCTTTAAAACCAACGTTCAAACACTGTCTCTACTAATCTGAAAAAGCACTTTCCCCATGATGCAGTTGGCTTTCCATTCAGAAATTTGCAGTTTCAGTTTTCATTACAAACAACATTCGACATTTCGTTATTTTAAGACAATTCTGTTTTGACTCCTAAAAAACACACTGGAACACATTTGTGAAATATAACACACAATAGAAGGCTTTTAAAATACAGCAACAGGATTTGTCCTTATGGCTCTTTTGTGGTTTTGATAAAGCTGCATCGCTTCAAAGGGCTCAGGATATACTACTGTAAGTCACCACTGCACATTTCAGCCACATGTGCTGACTGCGCTTCCGCTTCTCTGCCAGAACAATGGAAGCCTTTGCGTGCTGAGTCAGCCATCCACAAACACGGATCCACGCAGACCAAACGCAGTCCCTCACCACAGGTTTTGTTAACCATGTCTTATCACCAAGAATGTGAGATAGCTGCATCATTTCATGTAAGACTGATGGAGTTTGTAAAATCTGGAAATGTGTGCACATTTTCAGGAATAAAGTCTAAAATATTATTTGATGTGCAGTATGCTAGTGAAATACATAAATAAATACAAAAATAAAGTCACAACAAAATAATCATGGGTCAATTCTGCCATTTCCTCCGTTCTGGGTATTCTTAGTATCAACAGGGAACTCTGGCATTTCAGGAGAAACCTTCACAAAGCTGGATGATTGGGCTGGATGGCTGAACTCATCACTGAAGCTATCTGGTAAGCTCAGATACCACTGCAACTTGCAAGAGGCTGAGCTCACATATTTGAATAATTTGCAAGCCTTGACTCACATATTTGAATGTATTCACAGGTGCAAAGACTGAAATGAATAAGTGAACCTCAGAAGTCAGCTAAGGAGGTCTTTTAGAATCGTAGAATCAATTTAGGTTGGAAAAGACCTGCAAGATCATTGAGTCCAACTACTAACCCAGCACGGCCATATTCACCACTAAACCATGTCTCCAAGTGTCACATGCACACATTTTTTAAATGCTTCCAGGGACAGCAATTTTACCACATCCCTGAGCAGCCTGATCCAATGCCAGACTTCCTTTCAGGTGGTTGCAAAGAGCAATAAGATCTCCCCTGAGCCTTCCCTTGTCCAGGCCAAACAACCCCAGCTCCCTCAGCTGCTCCTCAAAGGATTTGTGCTCCAGACCCTTCACCAGCTCCACTGCCCTTCTCTGGACTCGCTCCAGCACCTCAGTGTCCTTCCTGTGGTGAGGGACCCAGAACTGGACACAGGACCCAAGGTGTGACCTCACCAATGCCCAATACAGAGAGACAATCACTGCCCTGGTCCTGCTGGCCACAGTATTTCTTACACAGCCCAGCTGCCATTGGCCTTCTTGGCCACCTGGGCACACCCTGGCTCATGTTCAGCCAACTGTAGACCAACACCCCCAGGTCCTTTTCCACTGGGCCACATTCCAGTCACTCTGTTCCCAGCCTGCGGTGCTGCTTGGGATCGTTGTGACCCAGCTGCAGGATCCAGCACTTTGCCATGTTGAACCTCAAGCAATTGGCCTTGGCCCATCCATCCAGTCTGTCCAGATCCCTTTGCAGAGCCTTCTGCTCTCCAACAGGTCAACAACCCTACTCAATTTGGTGTCATCTGTGGATTTACTGGGGGTACACTCGATCCCCTTGATCAGATCATCGATAAAGATATTAAACAGGATATTTCATCCAGTTTAATGGTTATATTAAATTCTCAAGTATCCCATTGTTTTCAATTACAATTTATGAGTAGAACCAGTAGGCCAGATTTAATCAATTTTCCTAGCTTTTTCTCTTAGCATGGAAGAAGCTGTAATATACAGTCAAACAAGAACTTGAAAAAATAAGAATCAAGTATTACATTCTCTCATTGTAGATCCGCAATGTCATCTGCATACAGGCTTTGATTTCACTCACAACTCCAGTTAAGACAAAGACCTGGAAGTCTAATTCAGCTGATGTTTCAAGCTTGCATCAAGACTTCCAGAACAGGCTGACGTGCCTGAGCAAGCATGTGTACTTAAAGTCAGGTCACTGAGGGTTATCTGGCTAAAGAAAATTTGTCAGGCATCTAGGTTTTATATGGCTTGTTGGAAATACATCGTCCCAACATGTGCAAAGGGATTTATCCTGAAACCGTGACAGTTTGTGTTCTGTAACATTAACAAGAAATATAATCATTAATCTGTGTTTTGTTTGAGGCTCCTGGGAACTTTTCTGACTCTTCCAAACCTAGCATGCCTATGGATAGCCTATTAAACACAAAAACTGAAATAGAAGGAAAAAAAGACAACTCCGTTCTAAAGAAAAACTTAAAGCATGCCTTCTGCAGTACATGAACTCCCTGCAGAAAGCCCACTGAAAACCTCCTCCAAGTAGAGGAAGCCTGCAGAGATGTGATGCATGCACTCTGAGATGTAAAAGCTATTCGAGAACTGCCCCCAGTAAAATCACAGACTAAGTTGCTACTATATGCTTATGCATCTTAAGGATGTTATCTAGTTCAGTACAAAATTAATAACATATATGTAATGAATATTCAGAAGTCCTGCAAGTTGCTAGAAGATGAGCTTTTGTCCTTACACACATAGAAGTGTATTATAGCAAGCTCCTAACAGAGAGCTAGCTAATGTTTTCACTTCTGTCAGATATACTGCTGAGGGGAACTGAGACATCTCAAAACAGTGGCTGATGTCAAACACTAACCAGTGTTAAGCATGTCTTGTTTTGTGAAATTTAAAACACAAGAATAAACTCCAGAAACAGTAGTATTATAGTTCTACAGATTTCACTTGCTGCTGCATTAGTACTTACTTACTTCTTGTTGCATAGTAAAATATAAACTCGTTCCAATACTTTTGGAGGCATTTATTGCAAAAATATTGAAAGAACAAAACAAAACAAAAAAAAACCCCAAAACCCACGAAGAGAACCCAAACAGAATTTCAGTAGGACAATTTGGGAAAAAAAGTAAAATGGGAATGACAGTAGTGAAATTCGTATTGAAAGCCTACCAGCGTCTTTTAACTGATGTCAACCACTTTTAGATTAAGCCTTCAGTATCTTCACGATAAGGTGAGCAATTCTCTTGCTGGGGGAAAGCAGCAGCAGAAGAGGTGAAAACTGTCACAGCAATTGCAGTATCTTACATTTGCTCCAGACAGCCACTAAGTGGCACTTAAACACCTCATCTTAAACCCTGGTGAATCTGTGAACTTGTGAAGGGACTGGGGGGACAAAAGGAGTTATGCACTTAGGGGAGTAATCCCTTTTAAGAACAACGAAGTTCGCTTCCTGCAATTAGAAAAACTTCCTAACCGCCTGGCTACAAATGCTACTGTCAGGAATGCTGTACAGTGCTCCACAGCAGCAGAAATACTGCAGAGAGCTCTGCAGAAGCAACTACTTCCTCTCCTAAATCCCAGTCCTGATTTGGGAATCAGAGTGCCTCATTCCAGTGTGTCATTACCCAGTACTGTGTCACTTTGAAATATGCACTTAAATCGGGAAAACTGAAATGCCTCATTGCTGCTAGACAGCTGGTCCAAAGGCAGTCCTAACATCATAACAGAACTTAACACAAATGCCTCTGAACTCAGCTTCAGTGAGAGACCTCTGAAGGTATCAACACTGTTTGTACTTGGAGATGCGCATTAGAACACAGTTTTCATGCAGAGAATTAAAGTGCTGAATGGGGGTTTGCTCTTTTTAGGACTTCAGTACGTTAATGCTTCATAGACATATGGCATACTTCTATGGGCATTTTCAAACAAGGAAAGAAACTTAATTTTTGTAATAATGGTGTTGAATCAACTATGTTAATCATCCTGAATATATTAATGTATTTGAATTATAATTTTTGGTGTGTTCTGGTTTTCAAAATCCTTCTGTTTCATTAAAAATCTTTCTAAATGAATTCATTACAGGTATTGGAAACCATTCTTTTCCTACATGAACAGCATAACTGCCACTGAAAAAAACTAAGGATAAAACCAAGCAGAATAATATACCAGGTTTTGCAGATGCTAACCAAGCAAGTATCTAGAAGCATATTTAAAGTCATTATTGCAAGTATGTCTGTTGTCTTCAAAGGAACTAGTCTGAACGTAAAGTGCATACAGATTTTCAGCATCAAAGACTCAGAAATAAGATTTATGTACAATTTGCTTTTTGACTCTCAAAAAAACATCTCCAATTCAATTAACCACAGGTTTAGATGCAAATACATCACCAGATATTACCTGCAAGATCTATTTTACACCTTTGTCCTGAACATGGCCTCCAAAAACCTCAAATTAGGAGTTATAAAATTCAGCTTTTATTACCTCTTCCTGTGCAAATTCTTTACATTATAATAAGTAGTATAGCATGTAAGCAACAAAGCAACTCAGCAAACCACAGTACATCATGATTACTAAAAATACAATTTCGAAGCACAATCTGCCTGTGTGAAGCTAGTTTTGTGGGGCATTTTTAAAGGCTGAAACAAGAAGCTTGCAAATGAAAAGCATTCAATCAGTTATGCAGAAGGACCCAACTTAACCCAATGCATGAGGAATCAACATCAGTGAAGCTGTTTTTACCACTAGCAATAGATCTCAATTACCGTCACTCTGGGAAAAGTGGGGGGAGGGTGGGAAAGGAAGGAGAAGTCCACATCAACCAGCAGTTTCATACAAAGGACAAACCAAGTATAAACTGGCATTATCCACTCAATCCTTGTATCAGATCCTCGATGATCAACCTTTAGGGCAGACACACATATCCATTTAAGCCTGTATTTGTCCAGTCACACAAATAATTCTTTAGGAAAATATTTCCCACAGCCCTTCCCATAACTTGATGTCCACAGAGAGGGTAAAAAAAACAGAAATACAGAACAACTGTGTCTACACCAGGCAAGGGAAAGCACTGATTTTACGACAATGATTTTCTACCATTATTCACTTTGACATATAACAGGATGGGAGATTGTGCTGCTAAAGTAAATAAAGCAGTTATATATGCCTCCTCTGCTTTGGTTTTCTGCTCCACTACAGCCAAAGAGCCCCCATCTGATGACCTTGGGGGCACAGCATAAATGTCAGCCCAGGAAGGGCAAAACTCTAAACGAGAAGCCGACTGCATGGAAACATAAGGAGCTATTTCAGGAAGGTGATTTACTCAGTATCATAATTTATGAATTGGCATCTTCGTATTTTAACATGGATGGCTTGCATTTGTCCTTTAGAGCCATTTTAACATCTGAAAAGAAGAGTATACAACTGCCTGAACATGAACGTCCATATTTAAGTAGGTCCAGTGAGCTAAAGCCCAAGCTTCCTAGAGAAACTTGAAAACACAGAAGATAGAAACTTTTTGGTTTTACTAGTCTTGAGGAAAGATGACTGATGTAGTGCTACAGCCTGATATGTGGCAGAACCACTCTTGAGTCTGTCTGTAGACATTGTACTAACCCACATGGCAGACACAGCCTTTGTTTATTCATGAATTTGACAAAAAAACTATCTTCTCACATTCGCTAACTAAATCACACTCTCCTCAATATGCTATTGTACTGTGTGCCACAAAAACTAACACTGTTTTAGGTAAGATGGGTTTTTTAATAAGAATTGTTCTTATTCAAGTAGGTTTTTCCCCCTCTAATATATACTTTCTGGCTTTAAATTGAGTACAACTATCATTGCACCAAGTATCCACAAAACTAATTTTAAAACTTCACCATTGTGCATCCTTCATATTACTTAAGAATGTTAAGTAATTAAACAAAAAATAAAAACCATCTATTGAATCTAGATTAGACTTTCTGACTGGAGTTTGGAGATCAATAAGGCAGCATTCAAGCTTCCCAACTTCCTCTAGTCCTAAATCTACTTCAGCAAGCCACAGCAGTGGGTAGCTCCAGAAAATACATTGGAGTTCCTTCATCATTAAGTATTTCTCTTTGTAGTAGTGTGCATTCAGCTTATACTCAATGTTGCTATAAATCAAACAGTATTTTCTGAACTCTTAATTCTGTATCTGCAACTTACATTTCCACACTCATTCTACTTCTCACTCAGAACTTTCCCATGGGCACAACTTTTTCAGTTTGGTTTGGGTTCTTTTATTTGCCCAGCACTTTCGGCCTGGCACTTTCAGCACTGCACATTTGTTTGAAGCTGTAGGACTGATAAGGCTGCAAGGCACTGAGGAGACCCACTCACTTAGTTTGTGTCTTGCATCCAACATCTTTGCAGAAATCAGACTTTACAACACAACAGTAAGGTGAGCTGGATTACCTATCGCTGGTTACCTATTTTGTTATTGTTACAAGCTGTGAAACTGGGGAATTTAATATGATTAGTGTTCAGGTAACATGTGGATAAACAGTCTCTCAGTTGAAGACCCACACTGCACTTCGAGAACTGTGCGGATTCACCAAATTCTCAAATTTTCACATTCGTCTTTCATACTAAGTTATTGTCAAGCTTTTTAATCAAATTTGAAGAATACAGCACCACCAAACTCCTGCAAAGTTTAAGCTGGTCACAGAGGGTTAATTTACTTTTTGGTGAGGGTATTGCTCTGCAGGGCCAAAAGAAGTTATTCCAGCTTAAAAAAAAAAATAAAGCACAGGATGAGAAGCAGAGAGTTAGTGCCAGAGTGAGGTTGATGCAACAAAAATTGAGAAATTATCACATGACAGTATTTCATAATGCATTCAACCCCCAGGGGCAGGTTCACCACTATTTTTAAGACACTTAGGTGCAAATAATGGAAATCATGGAAAAAAGCCTTCCATTCCCATCACTGTGACAGCAGCAGACACAAAACTGTAAGACGGTATTTACCAGCACACAGGTTGTTTCCATGATGTTTATGTCTTTTTAGAGTGAGGCTACTTTGGACTCATGGGGCAGGTATGCAGTGATTTCTTCTCACACACTACTGTCAGGACAGATTTCAAAGTTGGTGACAGTTTCACAGAATATTCTGCGTTGGGAGGGACCCACAAGGATCATCAAGGCAAGCTTTTCAGTGAATGGCCCATATGGGGATTTAATCCACAGCCTTGGTGTTATGAACACCATGCTCCAACCAAGGTGGCTCTGTGGACAGAGGCCAAGGAAGTTTGCAAGTCTTCCTGTGCACCTCCACAGTCCTACCTTTAAGATCTAGGTTATCATACAAAAAGAGAACAACAGGTTTCCTACTGCACAACCCAATCCCTTTGGAGTGCTGGTGTGGCACCCTACTTCTACCACCGGCTTATGAAAGCACCAGGAAAAATTTGTCCCAAATTACTTTACATTCAATTTAGTTTCCAAATTTATGTCAACTTGAAATCTGATAAAAAACATCTATGGTAATCTAGCAATGTGCACCAAGTCAGTTTTGGAGCAGAAAGAAATTAATTTCTTTTACTTTAGCCCCTAAAGCAGCTCAACACAGAGCTAGACAGACATCAGTGCCAGCACAAGGAAAAACAGAGAAAGTACATCATGGGATGGATCAGAAGAGAAAAGAATAACAGAATTGCCTCTTTTGACAGAGGACAGCTATTAAATCTCCTCAGTTTACCACCCCACAGCAGTTTAGGACTGAATGATTTGGGGATCTGAGGCCTAGCCTTCCCTCTGCTTTAGGTGACATTGCCCTGACACTCACAAAGGTGCACATGAAACTGTTCTGTGATCATGTTAGGATGCTGATTTCATTAACACCTTATCACTTTTCCTTTGGAATATTCAAATTGCTCTGAAACACCTCACTGAGTGATACCACAGTATAAAGAACAGGGGAAAGGTGGGAATGTACAAATCAGCAAACAAGGGAATACAAGGCCACCAAAAGCTGACTCAAATTAGGTTAAAATGTTAGGAGTGAGCTCCTCCTTGGAGGTATGCAAGAAAGCTTTTCGTTGTGTGAACAGGAGCTTTTTGAAAAAAACTCTACTACAGCTCTGGAAGATGCTTAGACATTCATGGCTCCAATTACCTTTGACAGACATCATAGACCACGAATACCAGACCTTGTAGGACAAAAGGAATGGTTAGTAGTCAGATGAGAAGCCATCACAAATCCACTTATGTTTTAGCCTAGTTCTACTGTTTGGTATTTCTGCTACAATCCCCAATAGAAAAAGTGAAGGAACAATAAATAGCCTTGGCATGAACTCTGACCCTAAAATAAAGTGCATGTAACATCACAAGTAACACACAGCTACTTTCGGTATTACTGAAACAGAAAAATACACAAACAATTTCATCTGATACAGTTTACTATACATTAAGATACCTATACAGTTAACTATTACAGTAAGATAAGAAATCACAAGAATACATAATTTTTATGTTGCTGCTGCTGTAAGAGTGGGAATAAGCAACTCTTTTTACAAACCCTGTGATTAATTTCATCTTCCTTGATCAGACATTGTCTCTGACTGTAAGTCAGAAAACAGCACTGGCATTACACAAATTACTTCCTCCATGTGGCAATCACACAAGGTTTAGGGAAATCACACAGTATTTTTTATAAAATGAGAGCAAACACACAAGCACTTAGCTGATGCAAGATGTCATAAAGTCACTCTAGGGTTTAACAAGAGCCGCATAAAGCCTTGGAATAATTCTGCTAGGAACAGGGTCACTGGCCACTAAAGTTCCCTGACAGAAGAGCTCACATACACACATACATGAATCGTTTGAACAGATCCCAGGATAGAACTGGTGTCATCACACTCACGCTCAAGCTCAAGAAGCCCATAAAGTTGATTAATCGTGAGAGTATCCAAAGCACAGCTGGTTGTTTGCACTATATAGGATACTCTGTTAGGATTTACACAGCTAAACTTTGACCTACTTTATATACTGGACTATGTATGTGCACAGCACAAATACGTATTTGATTTTTCATTTGTTCTATTTAATTTTTTTTCCCTTCTGTATTTTACATTAATTTCTCCAGATAGTATTTGGGAGGCAGGAGAGATGTCCTAAACCAAAAAGCAGTGCTAGCAATTTGCAATTACACAGATTCAATCAAAAAACCCAAAGGTGCATAATGAGGCAGAAAACAGCCAAATTAAACTCTCACTTCCACTGACATTAGTCCAGTTACTTAATTTTGTTTCAGTGTTTTATGATTTTTGCAGAAGAAGAGCCATGTTTTAATCTCCTTAGACTCATCAGGCAGTAAAATATAGAAGAAAAAGATCACCTCTATCTTTAAAATTATCTTCCCTGAAATTCTTTAAGAAAGGAAAATGGTGCTATTAAAAATGCGATACTTAGTGAGGCCATATCTTAGAATCTGAAGTAAAAACAAGTTGTGTAAGAATCGACCATCATGAAGCCAAGCCTCACAACAACTGCTTTGGAGTTCACTGGGCCTCTGCCATTCCTTTTATAGATGAATAATGTGAAGTTCACTCACAAGATCAGCTCTGTGCAACCTCACAGAGAGCTAAGTGTTGATTATCTGAAACCAGCTTCTTCAGCACATAATCAGATCATAAACGACATGTAACAGAGTGCTGCATTCCAGGTAATACAGCGTGATCTACTTAAGTGAATAAGCTATTTTAACTCATGAAAGTAGGTGAAGGTTGTTTAAAAGCATAGTAACTGTTAAAGCAATTGGTGAACAAAAAAACCCGGAGACCTCTGACAACAGAAGACATCACAGTTATAACCAAACAGCTCAACAACAGGGCAAGTGCTACATTTCAAGAAGTGCGTCAGTGTAAGGGGATGGGTCATATCTGTGTCTGCTATGGGGCAGATCTGACCCAGGCACAGGCAGATCTGGCCTGTCAAAGGCCAGGCACAGGCAAAGTCTGGCACAGGCAAAGTCAATCAGCAGGCTCAGGTCTCAAGCAAGTGCCTGTCTGCTGCAACCATACGGACACTGCAACTCTCATGGTAACACTCCTGCAGCTGCCTGGGCCAAAAGCTGCCCATGACTGATGACACCACAGAGAGAAGATTCAGAAACACCCCACAGACTTGTGCATGTCTTGTGCAGCTGCAATCCTGTTTCAATCACAGGCAGCATTTTTCTATTAAGCAGAAAAAACCCAGTTCTGCTCAGTGTTTTGCCATCACAGCATTAACTGCTCTGGTAAACACAAGCATATATTACAGGCTGTTATGACAACTTGTGTCCAGACTCTTGAGGACAAAAAAACCCAACCCACACAAACAAAAACACCTGAACAAAATGTAACCCTTTAAAACTCTGAACTGAACTTTTTACATTTCTTCATACTTTAGTTCTGCATTGGTAATGTCACAGAAAAATTTTCCTTACAAGACATCCGGCTCAAGTTTCTAGGTTTTCCCTCAAATGCTCTCAACCTCTAGTTCATATCACAGAATAAAAAAGGGGAAACTGTCAAGCATCCCGAGCATCTGCTTCACTAAAAAAAAAAACACTTAAAAATGGCAGTGCTCTCTGCTGACTTCTACTGTGCATACAGGAATTTACCGTACCCTGTGATGAGGAAGAACAGGTGGATGATGCATGCTCCAGACAGCTCAGAGTAGCCCCACACACTAGCAAACCCTGGTCCTGATGGGGGATTTCAGCCACCCAAATACCTGCTGTAGGAAAAACACAGCAGGGCATAGTCAATCCAGCAAGTTTCCAGAGAGCCTCGATAAGAACTTGCCAACCCAAGAGAGAGACATGATTAGGAAAACCAAAGTCCACCAGGAATTGAATCTAGCAAGGGTTGTCAAAGGCAACAAAAAAGTCTTCATAGCTACATAGGTGACAAAAGACGGACTTGGAAATATCTGGGCCTGCTGCAGAATGGAGCACAGGACATGGAAAAGGCTGAGATACTGAATGTCCTCTTTGACTCAGATTTCTGTGAAACCATTAAATTTAGAACTGTTATTCTTCATTTACAATAAATAAAAAAGTATTATAAAGGACAGTACAACCTTAACTTGCCTTAAATGTAAACTAGCTCAGGGCATTAGTTAGATAAACCGGTGACCCATGTTCCAGTTGCCAGCCCAAACATCCATCAAGTAAGATTAAACATACCTATGTAAAACAATCATTCAATACACCAAAGAAAGATCACCATAATGACATCTGGAACTACTTTTCCAAACTGAATATAAGAACAAAAATTACTCTTACTCTGTATGTTTTGGCTACTTTGCATCTGCTGGCGGGGGATACCCTGCTACAGTATGCCATTACCCTCACATTATTTCTCTCTTTCATTTCTTGAGGTGAATAATGTGCTAAAGCAAGGCATCCTACAGAAGGAAAGCAGTGCTGTGTTTGGGGAGAATGAGCTCATGAAGAAAATGGCACACCTCACCTGCAGTTCCAAACAGTTTAGAGCTACCACATCTCAAATGTGGGACTAAAATGCCAATAATTTTTGAAGTATACAGTTTTCAACAACAATGATGTCAATAGCATTACACTTCTGTAGTACACAGCCAATGTCATACCAGAGGCCACTGAGGATACTGAGGCTGGAGCATATATGTTTTCACCATCATGCTCCTACAGGACCCAGGCACTCTCACAGCAGGGCTGTGTTCTTATGCTGATGGGACTGTTCTGCAAATAGATTTAGTGGAACTTTAATTTTTCCCCAGCTTCCCCCACCATTACTCATCACAGTATATATATATATAAGCCCCATCTATGCTCTAAGTAGCCTTCATAAGCTCCCTGCAGGCAATATAATTGAATCCAGCTCCATTCCTGAGCACCTACAAAGAATATGCATTAATGCTTCAGCCTCACCCTCAGGCAGAAATTACTCAATCATGAGGTCACATCAGAACCTCTGCACAATGAGGGTGTAAGGATAAGAAACTCCACTATCTTTAACTAGCGGAAACTTACTGAGGTTATGCATGAAGGAAGGAACACTCCAGATCCCATGTCTGACAAATCTGCTTAGAAAGGAGACTCTAATCCATAAGAGAAGCTCTGTCTAGGCAGTGTAAAACTGTCCTTTAAGCATGAAGTAGAGTGGAATGATCTCTATATTCACATGCTTGTTATCAAGTAGTGTCATCTCATCCTTTCCTACTTACTGCTATCCAGCAGGGGAAGTGAGCCATACATTGCCATGATGGTACAATGGAAGTAATTCTAGAAGGTCCTACAGAGGGAAGACAAAGACCACAATGGGGCACTGCATTTTCTTTCACTGCTAAACAGTAACAGAACAAAGAATACCTTGCAAATAATCCTGACATTACTTAGTATTAATTACCTGTCTATTGATTTCTTCTCTAAAGTGGACATATTGGTAATGCAGCAACAATGAACCCAAGAGCCTTGTATTCATTCATATCCAGGAAAAACATCGCATACATTCCCACACCTCTGTCAACTCCAGAGCTGCGCTAAATACTACCCAGCAAAAAATCATCTCCCATTAACAAAACTCTCTAATGGTAAAATAAACCCACACTAATCAGATGTATGTTCTTGCTCAATTTGTATATATAAAGGAGTACAACTACAGTTAATGGACTGCAGTCTATCTGCAAGGCTAATGCTAAAAGCCTAACCATTCCTGCATTTCTCTACTTTCTACCACCCCCAGTGGTACGCCTCTGTCTGCATGACATTCAAGTTTCTTGTCCTCCTCTTACAAATGTCTTAATTGTTGAGTCTTCTGCTTACCTGCCTTTGTCTTAGCATCCTAATCTTCCTACTGTACTTCTCCCACAGACATATTTCTGTTCCCTTTTATTCTACTTATCTTAAGGTGAGGATATACTCAGGACTTATTTGCAAAGCCACAAAGTACCTTCTACTTCAAATCCTCAGTCAGACCTGACTTAGTCCAAGAACTCTTTGTCAAATACAAGACAGATACTACTACTACTATTACTACTACTACCACAGATTTATATATGCAGATACAAAGAATTGTGGCTCTTGCAGTTTACAATATTACTGTAGTTAGTAAGTATCACAAATGTCTGGATGTCCAAGATTACTGGATAGAGATTGTCATGAACATGCAAATCCTGTGACTACATGTATCTGGACTGCTGTGGTTCTTTTACAGACCTGAAGAAAATAGGAAAAAGAGAGTCCTCACTAACAAGAGTGCCAGCATAGGAGTCTGTTGAGTTGCACAGGCTGCAAAAGACCAATTCCTAAAATTTGTTTCTTCTGAAGCTGAACATAAACTGCAGTAAGATAGTGCTAAAACTTCATCCCAACTCACTGGCTTTTAACAAACAGCTCCTTCCATTTGTAACGAAGGCATACATGTACTCCCTATGCTTCCAAAGTGGTTATCTGTAAAACAGGTAACATCAGTTCACTCCTCCGGATAAACACACAAACATCAATTAGCTAAAAAAGGCATTATATGGCAATATTCAGGGCAAAGTAACAACACCCTACAAAGCACAAGGAACTTACTTAAAATGTGGAAATCGCATAAAATTTAAGTAAAAGAGGCAGGGCTTCACTTTAGCTGGTAAGAACACTTGGCATTTCCATTACCCTTTTGTTAAAACATAGGTCCACAAATGCTGATTAGCTGTCTATCCAGACTGCAAAGAAATCAAGACAAACAACCCTTGCATTCAAGGCAAGTTAAAGACCAGGTGGAAGGTAGTTCTTGAAAGGACAGATATCTGTTTGAATCTGGAGCTAAGTAGTTAAAACAGGCATCCAGAGATTTTGGGTGTTGTCTGCAAAAACATGTAGACACAGCTGCAAATTTAACTAGAGACTTATTTTGTTCTTGATCATTTCAAACATGTCCCGGAATTTGATCAAACATGAAGAAAAAGTACTTGAATCTTTTGTTGCAAAAGAAAATGCCTAAGAAAATGTACTGGTGGTGATCAGTGGTGTGTTCTACCACAACCCTGGAAAATCATAGGTGCAAGTAAGTGCATAAACAAACTGAAAAATGCATTCACCAGCTGCTATCCAATGCCAAGTATTGAAACATCTACCCCTTATTTCTGCTTTTATATACATAAACATGGTATTCTACATTTAACTTGACAGGATTTCTCACTTGAATGCTTACGATTTACAATGTATTTGCCTTTTAATTTACTGGAACTGCCGTTTTATCTGGAGGGATTTAACTAAAGCTGTTTCCATATGTTTTGAGCTGTAAGCTTGAGACCACAGATTTGGAACTGCACAATGTTTTGCTATTAGGCAGGTTGGCATAAATCCCATATGTGGTATATACTCACATAATACCTCCAGGGTGCTTCAGCAGGACATCTCCTATGAGTTAAGTGCTCATGCTGTTTTCCAACATTATAACTAGAGTCAACACTCAAAAGGTAAAGGATATGTCACCATTTTGTCCCCAGTAGTTCACAATAGTTTTGTGTTAAATCCTACTCATTTCACTCATTCATGAGAATTAGTGTCTCACATTACTCTCAAACAGAATAGATCAACAATTTGAATACTTCCACTCTTTCAGCAAAGACACAACTGGCTCTTAGGAAATGCAGACTAAGCCAAACCTCACCCACTGCCAGACATGCACACCCAACTCCTCTCTCGCACCACACAGCAGCAAGCCTGCATGTCACAGAGGTGCAGACACTGCGCCTTTCTCCCACTATCCAACCCTGCCTGCCAGGCTATGTGAATTAAAGAGCTAGCAAGAGGTTTCCACAGTGTTCTGTTGTTAGAGATATTATACATATGGAGGTTCCATGCTACTCTCTCCTCTTTCTGAGAAAGGAGGTATCTCTGTTTCCCAGTCACATAGGTCTCAAGTCAGGAAAACAGAAATTTGAGCGGTCTGAGTGCAGGATTAGATAAAGTTCACAGTGACTCAAGAGTGAAATCCTAGCCCTAGTGACATCAACAGAAAAACTCTCACTGACTTGAGGGCCAAGATTTCAGCCCATATCCCAAACTAAAGTGTTTTTTAAGCTGATGAAGTTCAGGCCCTGATCCTGTAGGAGATGTACACACCTTTCACTTCACATACTGAGCAATTCAAATTCAATTGAACCATTAATATCAAATAAAGTAAGTCAGTAAGTTTTAGAGAGATGTAGTTTGAGTATAACCTTAAGATCTTACAGTGTAGTGAGAAGATTCAAACAGCACAAAAGCAACTCCAGGGATGCTTGCTTTGGTTCTTTTCTTTTTACTTACTTTTGTCTGATCATCAGCTTTAAATACATAGCAGATACTTTGCTGATTTGCTGCTTCATCCTTTATCAGACAAGCAAAGTAGCTTGGATCATGGCTGTTGTGAATCAGTTTGTGGACCTGCTGTGGCTTGTATTCAAACAAACTTGAACAAATTAAAGGATCCCACTGCTGGGTTTTCCCTATCTCTGGTTCACATCGCAGACTTGCTGGGGAAACACAAAGTTGGATTCGCCTGACGCTGGGTTCTTCTTTGGAAGACTTGGTACTGAGCAATCGGATCTCTGCCACAATCCAAGGCAGCATTGACATAGTGGTTAGGGAATGCACTGGGAGAGAACCCACAAGCTGGAGACTGAAACTTGCTGAGAAATCATTAGGTGTTTGACACTTCTTAACTTTGAATGTTATTGGCTCCATTTTACAGTCCTTTAGGGAACCTGAACTAATTCACCAATATTTCAGTTCCATGGAATGACATTATCTGGATGGCTCCTTTGATTAAGGAACAGAAGAGTTCTGAAAGGAAAAGAAACAGTTATGAAGGTGTTGGAACTCTATTAAAAACAAACACTCAATAAAACAAATAATTAATAGCTTAACATCAGAAGAGATCTACCACAACCTATCTAGCAAGTTCCACCTCTCTACATTGGACCTTATCATTTCAGGTCCAACAAACACAATTGTAATAAATATATTGCTCAGAAAAGAGTCCTGATTTAAAAATTGTTTTATGACCTTAGTTAAACTATCTAATGAGTAACTAACTGACAATGCACATTCTTTTTAGCCTGTGTCTGTTTCATGGGCACGCACATGTAGATCACACTGGCCTATTTCAATCCTATTATCATAGGAAGAACTCAGCTGAGCTATTCTGACCTTCATGACAGTTGAAGTAAGTGCTTGCTAAGACACCTTTACATTTGAAAAAGACCAACTTGACAACTTTCTTGTTCATAGGTGGATGACTTTGAATTTGGCTACTAACATGGAGCTGTTTCCATAGGTATTGTTTGCCAAGTGATTATTGGTTGTAACCAAAGAGATTTTTTCAATAAATAATACCGTAGAAATCACTGTCATCTAAAAATGCTAGCAGCAGTCAACTGAGTGATCGCTGAAAAACCTGTCAGATAGCAGTCACGAGCAACAATCCTTACAGCATTCTAGGAAGAAACAGATGACGATCACAATTCATGGCTGCATTTTAATGCTGGTCAGCCAGACAGGAATACTTAAATGTTAGCCAGACTGACATTGTATCATTTTCATTTCTTAAAATATCAGAGGGAATATACCAAGTTACACACAACCCTGTTGTAACCCTGTTATACCCAGCATCTACTACCACTACTGTTATTATGTATTAGTCCTTCTAGCAATTAAATCCCATAAATCCATTTATTTATGAATTTCATTTTGCAAAATGCAGTCTATGAAAACACATAGATTGGTATTTGTTATACTACCCTGTTTCAACTTCTCTTTAATTGAACTTAGTTTCAGCTGTTACATTATATTGTGCGAGACTGACAAGAAGCTGACAGGCCTGAAATTGCCTGTGCTTAAATACCAGGACACTAGTGTACCATCAGTCTTACAAGAATTTCCCATGATAAGACCTATTAAAAACAAACATAAATAGCACCAAGATATCCATACAAAACATTTTAATTACATTTGAACAAGTATTTAATAAGTGGCATCTGTTTACTGGGGCAACAGTATTTCTTGTCTTCATTCATCTACAAATAGGATCAAAACCAGCCCGACTTTTCTCATGAGTGTTTATTAAATTTTGTCCTTCATTTGCTCTTGCAATATTTTCAGACTGAGTTTCTAACAGTCTTTCACCTTGTTGAAAATGAAAGGAAAGTTCAGGATTAAAAAATCCCAAAACTTTTTTTAAAATTTCAAGATGGAAATTAATTTTGAACTGTTTAAAATGCAACCAATCTGTAAACGTCCCATTGGGGAAAATGTTTCTGTGGTAACTGGCAAACAGTAAAACCAAGAGAACTGCAGAAATCATCTTTGGGCACATCTACTTTTTTGAAACATTTTCATCTTTAGACAAATGATCTCTGTGGCAAAATTACCAGTACCAAGGACAACAAATTTAGCAAGAGTATAAGTTTTAAAGATGTTATTCAATGACCTAATATTCAATAGTACTCTAGATGTGTGGGTCAATTTTTTAAGTCTTTTCATAAACAACTGTGTGTGTATCTGTGCATGGGAGGTGTGGGAAAAAGGGCCATGAAAATCCAGAATTTGTACACCTAATTTCAAGTATACTACAATTGGGTTGGGTTTTTTTTTTGTTTATTTCACAAACAAGCAAGAATATAAGTATCTTTTAGTATATAATATAAATGCATGTATATATGCATTTATATTATATATAATATATTATATAAAATATAAATGTAATATAAATGCATTACATCATAAAGGAAATGGCATCAAGCTGTGTCGGGGAGGTTCAGGTTGGACGTCAGGAAGAATTTCTTCACTGAAAGGGTGGTAAGGATTGGAATAGGCTGCCCAAGGAAGTGGTGGGAGTCCCTGGCCCTGGAAGTGTTCAAGAAACAACTGGACATGGTACTTGCTGTTATGATCTAGTTCACATTGTGGTGTTCAGTCAAAATGTTGGACATGATGATCTTGGAGGTCTTTTCCAAGATCAATGATTCTGTGCCTCTAAATGGAATAGCTGCTTTAGGAAGCATTTTTTACACCTTATCAGCACAGACTGCTAAACACAATTATCATTATAGTTTTGCATCTGCCAGGAATCAAAATGGTCTCTTCTTTAACAAACTATTACAAATTTTTTCTCCTTAAACACAACAATGAAAAATAGTTCAGCAACTGAAGGTTGGCTTCATTCATAATGGCCATGGTGTGTAGTCTAAATGACAACAAAATCAGGTTTTTAGCTTTTAGTCTTCTCGTCACTTAGTGGCATACATAATAGTCTTAGGATAAGAAAGCCTAAAAAGTTTCATTCTTAGTTGAAAACAAGAGAACTGAGCTACCATACAGATGATGATGTATTAGCCACATATTTTTTTGTAGCCATATTTCTTGTTTGTGTTTTCTGAGAACCCTTCTTAAAAAAAATGTAATTAAAGGCACGTAAAAATACAGCAGTCACCCTCATTTCAATCAACTTTTCAAGAAAGAGAAGCTTCTTTTTGTTTACCACCATCTACCATGCTCTTTTACCCCAGATCTATGAGGCAATGCAGACTCAAACAGAAATGAGTATCACAATATAATACATTATTTTGCATGCTAACTCTAAGGACTAAACAGTATATAAAAAACCCAAGGTTGATACTCTGTCATACTTAAACAAACATTGTACTGCTGGAATGTATTTAATATAAATGCAAAGCTTCTTGGCATTCATCTCTTTTTTAAAAAAATAAACACCAAGCAAAGTCAACAGCATAAATACTCCAATGTCTGCATTTGTTATTTCCAAAGAAAAGCATTTACTACTAAATCAAACCAGTTAAGTACAAGTCAAAATGCTATTTTTTCCTAATGTTGAGAGGCGCAAAGTGCAGTTTCACAGAGCACAAACTCAGCAGCATCAGAAAGTCTCCTTATCTAACCTGTATCATTCTGTATGTTACCATTCTGCATGTTCTATCTCCCTTTTCCAGCCATTCTTGCTTTATTTCCTCCCCCTGTCACTCATTGTAAGCAAATCCCACCAGAAATTATGTCAATTTCATGCTGCTGGTGTTAATGTCCTTCAAGTTTACACCAAGGACTAGGTTGTACTTCAAGACCATGAAGTAGTTGTGTAGATGCTTAATTTAGACCTAAAACCAGTTTTTTTCTTCTCAATAGGCCTATTCCCAGTGATAAAATTAAGTACACGTTACAGCCAAAGAGTAGCCATGCTCTCAGCCCATCCATGACTGCCCTGACTCCACTGCTTGGAATTTTAGCAGCTTTACCCATCTCTGGTTATCACCATTCAGTTCATCCTCTCTGAAATTTGGCTCTGCAGGTGCCATAGGAGTTTACCATACATATTAGTACAGTAGGATTGAACAAGTTGCTTCTTCATTCCAAGTGTCTGATTAACTCATACTTATTAAATGCTTATTTCACCTCTAACCCAAGAGAGAATAGAAAAGATACAAAAATAAAACTCTCCACTTGTCTCCTTCCACCTCAACTTTGATGTTCCTTTGGCAGCTTTAAGTGCCATTCAGCTTCATTACTCTGGGCTTTGCTTAGCACACTGGATGTCTGAAGTTGTTCTCCCAGTGCTCACAGACATAACTGGGACAGTTCCTCTTTCTCCTCTCCACTGGCATCTTTTGAAGGATCTTGGTTACCTTTACACTCAAAACTGAGAACAGCTTGAGTGGCATTCCTCAGCTGACAGCTTTACCCCTGAGAAAGGTATAGTTTAGAGAATATGAACATTAACGTTGCTAGTGTTTAGCCTGTTTTGATTCCGTTGTATTTGCTCCACCAGCATAAAAATAGCCAGTCAAACTGTAACACATAAGATATTTACACAAACCACATTAATATATCTAACCCTGCCTTCTATACTAGGGGACATCAGACTGACTCATTAATATGGAAGATACATATGGGAACATATGTGTGCCCTTTGTTCTCAGCTTCTCTTTAGCTCTGATCAATCCAGCCACTTCTCACAAGTGGGGAGCAGGCTTAGAAAGCATGCAACACTATGCTGACAGTCCTGTTCTAGCAAAATCTGTGTTTTTTAAAACCCTAACCTAATTAAAATATATATATATATATATTACACTCTTGCTCTCCAAAATTAAATGTCATTCACACACTGTTTAGCCACCAAGTTAAAAGAGATGCCTTCAGAGAGAAGTCAGCTGATGGCAGGACAGCATGAAAAGGACAGCTACAAAAATTATTACTTCTGCCATTCTGGACCCCAAGTTTTCCCTGTGTGCAGGTACATGTCTAAGCAGCATTGCATCATGCAGGACAGCATTCCTCAAAACTCACCTTCTCTCAAGAGAGCAAAGACTATACACGAGGACAAGGTACTGGCTCCAGGTGCCAGTTGGTTAGATGGGGTCAGGTAAGCTTTGAGGTTCAGAAGGAGAATCTTGTGGGGCTATAGTATTATTAACCTTGGAAGGTTAGGCACTGAAAATCAGGTTTGTGCAGCAGGGGGAACACCAGGCAGATTTGGGATAGACTCAAACTAATACAGTAAAACACTCCTCCCAAAGAGAGGAGAGAGACTGTTCTAAATGGAAAGAACATACACACACACACACACACACACACAATCTAAAAAAAAAAAAATTTTAAAAAATTTTTAAAAGATAGAAACTTTGACAGCGCTATAGTGTTATCCTTCTTTTTTCTTCTCAACTGGACCAAATTTAATACAGACATGCAGCCAAAGTTTTAAACTATTGCTCAGAACATTTGTAACTACAGACCTAAGCAACTATTCACTCTCCTCTAGCTCCTTCCCTGCTTTGGTAGCAGTTGCAGGGCTCGGACTCACAGCAGAACTGATGAGTTTAGAAGATGCGTCAAGCAAGGACGCAGTCAGAGCTTTCACACAGCAATGAATAAATGAGGAGTTTGACCTGGGAGCTGTTGAACAGAAAGATACTGTCTTCCTCAACCTTTGCAGTTCTTCCGAGAGACAGCTGTGCAATTACCCCACATGAGGCTCAGGACCTGACAGCAGCTTTACTTTATATAAGTTTCTGTAAGTCAGTTTTTCTCCCCTTCAAGAAGCTAAGCAACAATTTCAAGCACACGGCAAGGTCTTGTGGAAAACAGCAGGTCTTAAAGAGCACAAATTTGTTCAGCTCTTCTCTGCATGGCATTAGCACTGAACCCCGATGACAAATGGAACCAGAGGCACTGGTACTGACTGCACTTCACCACTGATTATTTTAGCAGAAATATCATACTACTTAAGGATTATGAGGAGCCCTGGCCTGCAGCCAGAACTCTGGAACACTAGCCAGAACTAAATACCACTTGTCTCCCTCTCTTTCTGATCCCTAACTGAAATTTACATTGTCTTTGCTCAAGCTGACAGATTTCTCTACCCACCTGGCAGGATAAACAGAAAAACACAAATGAGAATATATAAAAAGTATGTCATGACACCGTCACTGCTGAGAACAGTTTTCAAATAGTTTTAATTTAACTCCAACTGGCACTTGGAAGCATGACACACCACTCATGTTGCAAGGATATTCTTTTTATCTCATAGCTACTTATTATCTGCTGTTTCCTTCTGAAGCTATGGCTTGCTGTTTGCAAGTCCAGAAACCAATTTGCCTCTGAAATTAGTTTTAATTTCCATTATTTTTTCATTAAATGCTGACTTTTAAAAGACTTAATGTTTAAATGGTGTCAGCAGCTTCAGACCGGGACTGAATAACATTCAACCATATACTCTGATACTGGTTCAGTAATAAACCTAAAATATTTACCAGTACAGCCAGCATTTATATCACTCCTTAAATAGGTTAAAATATAGACTATTAATTAAAATATTGCAACAAAATGGTAGTATATTCTTGATTACAAACATACACATTTAAAATCAACTATCAAATGGAGTAAATAGCTGACTGTCCCTGCCCTTGACACCGGTTGCTATTTCCTTAATCAGGTCCATGGAAATTAATATGCTGATGATTGAAGTCTTCTGACTCAGCCTCATACAGACCTGAACAAAATACTGAGCTGTTCTACCACTGTAATGCACTAAAAAAAACAAACAAAAAACCCAAAAAACCCAAACCTTTATAAAAGAAAGCTTGCTAGGTAAATTACATTATGAATGCCATTCTTTTTTACTCAATT
Organism: Acanthornis magna; assembly: GCA_036785705.1. Taxonomy (NCBI): domain Eukaryota; kingdom Metazoa; phylum Chordata; class Aves; order Passeriformes; family Acanthizidae; genus Acanthornis; species Acanthornis magna. Next base: position 17,038,120 of record JAWUZG010000018.1, on the reverse strand, counting down.
GCCTATCCACAGCCAAAATCCCTGCATTCAACTTTTCAGTTTACCAAATTAAAGTGAAAAAAGTGTCAAGTCATCCACACATCACTGAATGCATTTCATATTCGTTCCATCCTGTCATTTTTCTCAGGTGCAAGCATTTCTACTTTGGTGTATTACCCATGATTTTCAGCATTCCTATATAACAACCCATGACAAATTTCTGTTTCAGTTCTTAGAAGCGTTAAAAGTATAATCATATGCAACAGCTCAGAGGTATTCGCAATTCAGAAAATGTATAATTTCTTAATTTTGACCCACGATGTTCCATTCAATCTCTGGGCTTAACGCAAACACAAATCCCACCATCTGCACTACTAAAGGTTCCTACAGCAGATCTGCCGTGTTAGGCTCTCTCCCAAATAAAACACGGCACACAAAGGCCTCAATCTTTTCAAACTGCGCTATAAATAACCACATTCGTTTCATACCTCTCGTGAACGCAGTTTCAAGAGATCATTCCCTTGTTGACTTAGTTCCCGAATTTAAAGGGCCATAAGAACACTGCGCCACCGTGGAGAGACTGAAAGTTACAGTGGGCTGTGCTGCGCTAGGAAAGGTCCGCTTTAGCCCAGGAAGAGCCGCTTTGCTGCTCGGGGACGGAGCGGGCTCTGGGAGGAGTTATACCATCGATTTTGCATTGATGGGCGAGGAAGCGGCGGGCAAGAGAGAAGAAGAATTAAAGGCACCTCAGGTCACTGACAGGTTAAATTCAAGCAGGTCTTTTGGTTACTCTGACGAGGAGCCAGCTCTCCCGAAGCCCGCCCGCTGAGAACATCGGCACGGGCGCCCCAGTCCCCGCGGCGCTCCCGCCCGGCCGCCCCGTCCCGCAGCAACGCCGTTCCCGCAGCCAGAGCTGCGGCTTCGCCGGGAGCCCCGTCACGATCGACGGCGCGACCCTGCCGCGGGCACCGGAGGGTGCAGCCCACCCTTCCACAGCCCGGGCACGGAGCCGGGCCCCGGCCGCAGCCGCCCGGCGCCGGAGGCTTCTCCCCTCAGTGCGCGGGTGCAAGCGCGGGCCGCCCCGCGCCGGGCGCCGCACTCCTCGCCACAACTCTTTCACTTCCTCTGCGCCAAGAGCTGCTCTTCCTCCTTCCTCCCACCCTCCCAAAACGCTGCTCGACCCCTCCAGCGCCGCTGCCCCGGGCCGGCCCGCAGCGGGGGCACGGTGGTCCCCACCGCCGCCCCCTGGCAGGCCTGGAGCCGGGGCTGGGGCTACCCGGGCACCGCTTACCGCCGCAGGATGCGCTCGCCGAAGGGAAGTGCCCTCGGCAGGCAGCGGCCGCGGGCTGCCAGGCGCGGCCGGGCACCTCCCGCGCGGGCAGGCGGGCGGGGCGGTAACGGGCTCCGGGCCGGGCCCGGGGCTGCCCGCCCGCCGCCACCGCCACCGCCTCAGCCCAGCCCAGCCCGCCCCGCCCCGCCCCTACCTGCCGGCGGGCCGGGAGGAGGAGGGACCCGCGCCCCGCACCCGGCCGGGCCGCTCGCCGCATGCCTGCCCGAGCCCTCCAGCGCGGGCGAAAATAGCAACAGGCGGCGGGTCCCGGCCCGGGCGGGACGGCACGGGCGCCCGCCAGACACGGCGGGCAGCCGGCGACAGGCGGGCGCCCAAGTCGCGACACCGCGCAGCTGAAGCCCCCTGCCCTGCCCCGTTAAATCCCTCTCGAAGAGCATCGTTTCATCGACGCTGCCCTGTGTGTCTGGCACAGCCTCTGGTCTCCCGCGGAAACCATGTCGTTGTGGCCTTGCGGTGCTGAGCCCGGGCGGACGGCGAGCTCAGCCGAAGTGGCGAGCGAAGTTTGCTGACGGAACTGGAACCGGCCTGGCTCCAGAGCCCTGAAGCGGCCGAGTCCCCACTCGGGAGCAGGCCCGGCCCTGGCCGCAGGGCAGCCTTTTGTGGGCTCACCTGAGTCACCTTGACGGCTTCCGCAAAGCAGTCACACTTGCATATGTCTAAAATCATTGTAAGAGTTGGTATTAGTTGGTCTTCCAGTTGACAGAGAGGATAAGGCATGAATGGATCTGCAGACTTAATTATACTCCTCTGCAAGTGGAGATGATTAAGGCACTCTATATCCCCGTTGTGCAAACCATTTTGCACTCAATTAATTTCAAGTCTTCTTGGCAGTAAGACCACTGATTTATTTACTCTTAAGCCTGTGTTCATTTGTAGAATCAGAGCTTTCAAGAGAAATCTGCTCTGTTGCTATGAGGGGAACAGTCCAGCTGTTAAATGCAAGCACAATGTTGCCCCAGATTATGAAAAACAAGTCAGATTTTAGTATCCAAGCACATCCCTTACTTTCAAAGTGTTCATACACATGTAGATACAAAGCGCATTGTGTCTCCACGGCTTTTGGCATCTAGGTGTACTCCCTTCCATAGGATCGCAGTTCACTCAGAGTGCTCATTCCCCGTCTGTGCTCAGGTCATGGTTTGCTGCTTCTTCTTCAGACATGGGAATGAGCGCCTCTCGTTTTTCAGTGACATCTTTACAGTCCTTGGGAAGAGGAATGCCATCTCCTTGCAAACAGTGCCTTATTATTTAAACCATCACAGCTAAAGACAATGCTCTTAGTCCAGTTATCACCCAATATCAGTACCTGAGTCAAGTATGTCCTTTTGCTCATTTTAAGCCTGACTGAGCATCACATGCCGCTGGGTAGCCATGCTCTGACAGAAGGTGAACTGCAATTCCCACCCAGACAGCTCTGGCGCTTCAGCTGAGGCTCATGCATTCCCCAATTACCAACTGATGATCTTGGGGAGACTTTTTTTACTGCTTCACTGTTGCCTTTCAGAAAAATTTAATGAAACAGATAAGGATCCTAAAAGACTGTTTCTCGCATCTCGGGAAATCCTTGAACAACAACAGAAGTCAATACTAGAGCATCATAATTAGAAATACTTTCTTCTTTGTCCTCTTTGATACTGGGAAAGAAATCAGCTTGAGAATGTTCAGCCTGCCTCCAATGAAAGTTACCTAATCATCAGCTTTCAGGCTTACATTGGACAGCATTCCTTCTCTGCTTTCTGATGAAACTGTTACTTAACTGGGGGCAAAAAAAAAAAAAAAAAAAGAACCACGATGAAGGTTTTATGTTCCAGTCCCTAAAAATTACACACTTCTCTGTGTTCCAGGGACTGGGATCCCTGTATTCATGTGAAAGCCATGAGCACCAGACTTCCTAATAATTTTCTATTTCCTGAAAGAGTAGATCTTAGTTCTTTTTTCCTTCACAGGTTAGATTTTCTTTGCTGTAGGCCATTTTCTAAAATGTATACCATCACATTGACTTCCTCAGACTGAGAAGGAAAATCAAGCTGTGCTTTCCACATCCTGCAATCATGATGCAAAAATAACATCAGTTTAACCATTTTCTCTTTGTCCAGTCATGTTCTAAAAAAATGCCAAAAAACACCCACCCCTGCCTTTTGTACAGGATCTGAATATAGAGGCTTGTACAAGGCACTCCGTGAGCACATGTGGATAATGAAGCTTCTTTTGCGGGATAAGGAGCAGAAGTATCTACTCACTTGGTCCCAGTTGGGGTAGCATTGTAGACCAGTACAAATTTAGGCTGAATGTGCCAGTCCAAGAGTGAGGGCAGAACCAGATCCTGTACCCTTTGTAGTACCATGAGGCAAACAGGAAGTTTCCACCCAAGATGTTTTCAGAATTCAAGTTGCTCCATAGTTGGGCAGTAGCTGAGCAGTAATGTTTTTGGATTGTGCATTTGAATGCAGGCACCTGTAGTGTGCCTCAGTTGCACTGTAAGCCTCAGTGCATTTCCCTCTGTATTACCCATAATGATGATTTCTATTGTTATTACAGAAAAGTCTAAGTCTTTTTTTGTGAATTCTTTCGTGTAAATTTGTTTAGTACATTATTAAATGTATGCTACTGTTTTGCAGTGCTTTGACTTAGTGAGCTCTGGACAAAGTACTACATTCTTATACAATGACATTTTATCTCCAGCTTCTATTTATGTATAGTGTCAGATAATTAATAAACAAAATTTGCATAACTGTTATTATAGCACATTTGCCTACTGCATATGCTGTAAGAATACATGCCAATGACATTAATTAGTGATTATCTTTGTAGACAAGAGGCTTTCTATTAGCACTGATGAGTAGAGTCAAGAAAGAGTTGAGCTACTATTACAGACACTGCCTTCTGCTGTCTCTGTATTTTTGAGCATTTCAGATGTCATGATTAATCCCCTCTCCCCTTCATTCTCATAAATACATTTGAAAAGGACTTACCAGTGATTGTGTGAGTATTTTAAGCTTTCCCTTTTGTTTGGAAGCTGCTGTTGCTATGCCATCATCTATATTACAGTTTATTTAGCTGGGTGTTAGGATACAATTGGAGAGTTTAATAGGCTCATCCCATTATGCACAGTGTTCTGGTGGTGCATGACCTCATTTCAGTTACCTGGCAATTGCCATATAAAAGAGTGATGTTAGCTTCTACTTGGAAGTTGATCAGAAATACTATCTTTGATGAATGTGTGTCTTATATAGTGCAAAAATATACTGGGAAGGAAAGCAATTCAGCTGAATTACCTTTGATTAGTTTTGTACTTAGAGACAGAAAACAGTTTTGTTGGTGATTACTTTTATTTACATTTAATATATGGCATCCAGATGCCTTCAGCCTCAGAATCCTAAAAATTCCCAAACTTGTTAAGACTTATGCTGGTGGTTAACAAATGTTAATTTAATATCATTTTAATGTTGCTATTCACAGTGACTGTTAAGCAAGGACATGAGATTTGCTTGTTGATGATGCGTGAAAATAAAACCCATGACCACTGGAATTTTTAAAAGGATTAGCAAGGAGGAAAACTTTATTTACAGGAACTCTGTAGGTGAATCAGTTACATATTTAAGCACACTCTTGTACAATATGAACATTTCTTGTATATTAAATCTTCTTTTAGAGTGAATTCCAGTTATACTTGCATGATTTGTTGCATATAGCAAAATTATCAAATAAATCCTTCTGCAACTCAGGTACAATACTTGAGTATCATACAATACTTTTACATAATATGCCATGGATAAGTTCATAGCTTATAAGGAAGATGAAATGTATTTACTTCCTTCCACCCAAACTGTTTCAATCCATCTCTGAATTTCATTTTATTTTATGAAAATTTTATGAAAATGGGACTTGTAAACAAACTAATGCCCTTCAAGAGAAGTCCATCAGTCTACTCTTAAAACATTACTGTTTTGGGGTTTTATTTTGGCAGAGTTTTGTGTACTATACTAATTCTTCTCAGTCTTTCCCTCTAGCCCCATAGGCCTGATGCCATATAGGATCAATGTTTACAACTGTCACTGGAATTGTGTCTTCATCTGTTATAAAAAACAGATGTAAAAAACATTTTACATGTTTTTGGTAATGTAGGGATATGTCTTTCTCTAGCAATAGCCAGGGATTCCCTCACACTTGAGTTCAGTCCAGGCTGCAAGCATTCTTTATTCCAGTCATGGCAATTCCCATTTCTGGATAAAATACTAGTGTCCCTGCTCCCAGTTCAAGGCTGCTTTTTAACAAATTACACTTGTCTGTTTTTTAATATCTATCTTGGGACTAACAATGTCTAAGTAGGCTTCATTGTCTTTCACAATACTTTAGCGGAAGAATTAGACCAGCTCTGAAGAAACTGTAGCTTCACATCCATTCTGACTTGCAATACTAACTTCTCTCTTTGCTATACTCTTGCTGCCTTTGTTTCAATTCTTTATTTCAGTTCTAGAGCCTCTTTCTCTGATGCAAGACATGGTTAGTAAAGACTCTAGCAATAATAAGTTTTATCTTGTAATTCTGTAGTTTTTTAATAATTGCTCAAGCAGCTTGATAAACCACTGTCGGTCTGGTTATTTTTTTTGTCGCCTCTCCCTCTGCCCTGAAGTTGTGAACTTTTGTCTGGAACAGAGGAAGTAATGGAGTAAGTAAATTCCTTGACCCTAGGAAGACAGAATGACAAAGATTGGGTCATCATTCTATGTCTGTACTCTTTCTGAGGATGCTCTAAAGCCATCCTAAGGATGATTCAGTATACAGGAGTGCATTGCGGGTCTCACTTCCAGACTTCTAATATTAGCAAAATCGAAATCCACGTTTAGCATGTAAAGGAACATGTAAAATCAACATGCCTCTCTAGCCTGGGGAGATGTTAAGATAAATACATAAAAAAATCCAGTACCTGTAATCCTCTGTCTTGAGGCCTCCCCCATGAATTCAGTGAAGCATCTTTTATCATATTCTGTGCCAAAAGAAAAGCGAACCCTTCCAATAAAAATGAAAGTAAAAGGAATGATGGCATGGTTTTGGTCTGAAGGGCCCTTTTAAATATCACCCAGTTCAACTTCCCTGTATTAAGCAGGGACACCTTCCACTATATCAGATTGCTCAAAGCCACATCCAACCCGGCCTTGAACACTTTCAGGGATGGAGGCATCCAGCAGCATTGCTGGGCAACTTGTTCCAGTGTCTCATCACTCTCAGTATAAATTTTTTTTTCCTTGTATCCAATCTAAATCCTCTTTCAGTTTAAAGCTGTTACCCCCTGTCCTGTCACTACAGTCCCCGGTAAAAAGTGTGTTTCTTATAAGCCCCCTTTATTTATTGAAAGATCTTCTCATAGCCTTTTCTATACACTGAGCAAGACCAGCTCTCTCAGACTTCTTTTCCAGCACAAGTATGCCAACTCTCTGTTTTCATGGCCTTCCTCTGGACCTACACTAACAGGATCATGTCTTTCTTGTGCTGGCAGGCAGTACTCCAAATGGGGTTTCCTAAGAGCAGAGTGGACGGAGAGAACCACCTCCCCTGTTGAGCCCAAGGCTGCAGCCTTGTACAGATCCACAAAGTTTCTCCAGCCCTGGGTATAGCTCATCCATGCCCAAACTGAAGGCACTGCCCCAGCCTGCCTCCTGCAGAACCATTCCTCTGTCTATGCCCTCAAGCAAGGAAGAGGCCAGTAAGAAGCACATCCTGCAAAGGTGGGATAGTGCTTTTTATCATGCCAAAGTCCCCCCTTGCCCAACGGGCTCAGGCATGAAAACTCCCCCCTGGGAAAGTACTGGGACATTCACATATATCCCTTCTGATAGAGATAATTCACTCAACTAGGCTGACTTGAGAGGCAGCTGTCATGTCTTAGAAGGTGTCATAAACCACCTAAGACCTCTGAAGCACCCTCAGAGTCACTTCTGAGGCCTCTCACCAGAGGACTGCACATGATCTACAGTGGTACATCAGACTGTAAAACTCCCTCTCCTCCCGCTCCCCCCAAGGGAGGTACCTGAGCATTCCCACCTGAACCTGAATATACATTATTAACCCATTGAACTTTGTGTTTCAGGGGCTTCCCCCACCCCCGATGGATCAAAGCTGTGACCATCACTTCGACCAATGGACAGAAATTGCAACAGTCAAGTCCCATCACTGGATCAATGGTGGTGATATCTTTCTACTCTTTTCTCTTTCTTTTCCTTATCCATTTTCTTAAGTGCTATTTTTATGCCTTTTTATATTGCTATATTTCTACAGATAATAACCAAAATGGCTGCATAGTTCTTTTCCATTGCAATGAAATTGTTCTGAAATAAACCTGGCATCTATATATTTATGAACACTGGTCATTTGGTGTCGTTTCATTCTAATCCATCCCAAGGGACCTATTATTAACAAGAACCTCAGCTACCCCGCTTTCATAACACCCTATTGCTGTATTTCCTAGCAAAGGTGCTGCTGCTGGGTGGTCTGTCTTAATCTTGACCCTCACTCCACACTGATCCCACAGAGGCTGTGTATCACAAACAAGTAAGTCTTGGAAGCACTGACCAATGTAATTCAACAGGCAGCAAACAGTCTGGGTTGTGAAGAGCCATTTGCTTTGAAGCTCAGGCTGCAATGCAATGCAAGAAATCATGTTTGCAAGGGTGGCCTGTAATTTAAGTTACAAATCACGTTTTTAACTTTACCACAAGTGAAATGCAGCTATAAACCCAACATTCACCCTTCTACTTCTCACATAGCCAGTACCCTTAAATAGAGCCCCTTATGCAGTTCTGGGGATCATGTGCCTGTACCTCTCCTCCTCCTCCCAACCTGACATTGTGCTAGAGACAGACACAGGCTTTCAGTAGTGTAGGTGCCAAGTAGGTAGTGACAGACTGGTACCAGGTTGTAGTAAATGACTACTCAGAAGCCAGAAGGCTCCATGCCACCAGATAAAAACTGCTTACTCCTTGAAGAACCAATCTCATCTGCATGCAGGATCCAACGGGTGATTGTTGAATATGAATAGCACACGCATCCCTCCCATCATGATGCTGAGAAATTTCTTCAGCTCTCCAAAAGGCTGCCTCTCTGCACCCACCTGCACAACTTCTGCAATCTTCAAATTGTACTGAAAATAACACGGATAGAGGACTTGACTTCTGGGAGGATAATAAAGCTTAGAAGTTTTTGCATTTATAAAAAGTATGTAGCTATGGTTGTAAATGTTACAGCTACACTGATATCCAAAACAAGTACTGCAAATGCAGAAAACCCCTATATATCAGCTGGTAACCTCCAAATAACCCTGTCAGGCCTTGCAAGCACAGACAACAGCATGCAATAAAATGGAAACTTTTCCTCTAAGTTAGACATTCAGAGTTATGCACCAAGTCATGGCAGCAAACAGTATGACAGGCTCCAAAACAGGGGTATGCATTGAAATAATTATGCCTAGTTCAGTGAGGCAACAAAAAGGTGTTGTACGTAGATATACTATCTTAATAGGTTAATGGTATTAAAAGGCAGTTTAGTACACTTTCTATCTCTAGCCTGAAATATGATAGATAGTCCCACAGCAAACAGATATTCAGCAAATTTGCTGTGTTTCTTATTTCTTTGGGGCAAAATCCCTAAGAAAGATCCCTGTTTCTGAAACATCTGCCCCAAGTTTGTCAAAGTCTCACCACAGGCTTTGAGTACTTCTGTTAACAGAAGAACTTGCTCTGCAAATGTAAACCTAGACAAAGTTGCACAGTGTTATCAGATTATATACACACAAAAGAAAGAAGTCACCACAAAACAGACTGCTTCAGATATCAGAATATTACTTATATTTAATTAAAACAAGTTTTGATTGAAATACATTTGCAATCAACTTTTAGTTCATAAAGCTTTTAGTTCAACTTATTGGGTTTTTTGGTCCATTAAGGGTAAAGGTACTTTCCTTCCAAAATAAGATACTAGATCCAAGAGTACCCAAAATAACTCTTAAAAGCAGAAGTCTTTACAGTCAGAGTTCTCAGATGTTTGGTCCTAAAAATCCCGAACTTCTTAAATAAGGCAATTCTAATGCTGCTAAAGCCAATCAAGGTAGTAATTTTGCTATTTTACTCAGTCTTTCGTTGAAGTTTATTTTTTTCTGGTTGAAAGAAGTGTTTTTCAAGAGCGTTGACCAATTCATCTAGTTCCTTCTTCAGCTGCTCAACATCACTGGGAAACAAAATTCACACAAGCACAGAAAACAGTGAAACAATGGAAAAGCTACAATGCACATTTTCAGTAAGAGGAATTTTAAAATCTTTTGCATTGCTTTAGACAAACATTTTCTATTAATGCTAGAAGTATTTATATTTGATTTCTTATGGTAACGCACTGATGTTCACAACTGATATGCATGAAGACTATGAAGAAACACTGTGAACAACCCCACAATAAAATCTAAAGCTGAATGGCCAATTTGAGTTCAGAAGATCTTCTGTTACAAAATGTATGCGATTAGAAGTGTAATTTTTATACCTGTAACAGTATTCTTAGATGACTTTTCAACCATGAAAAAGCATTAATTTCATTATGTAAGTTAATAATTACTTATCTCTAAGACTGTATGATTTCCAAGGCTATCAGTCAAGGATACAATTACTAAACATAAAAGCGTTTGAAATATATTAGAACACTTTATATTTGATTATATAATTTTAAAGCAACTATGTATGTGAAAAGGTGGAGAAAATATTTACCTTTATTTAAGGTAGAATATTTTTCCTAATAGTGTTTTTACTGAATGCATAACTGAGTTCAAAGGAATTTCAGTGACAACAGTGTATCAACAAATTTTGCAGAGGTGAAGCTTTATGCAAATGCATTCACTAAAATAATGACTTTAGTAATATTTGATCATGGAGAGCCCTTATCGCACTAAAACAATACCAAAAGGCCACACAGCCTCTATTACACTAAATGTACTGCTGTAAGTGACAATACCTGTTTCCAGGGGGTGCACAAAGTTCAGAATAGTATTTGATCTTTGGTTCTGTCCCACTGGTTCTCATTGTGGCCACTCCTCCATTAGCAAAAGTGAATGTTATCATTTGGCTACTTTTACTAGTAGGAAGTATCTAGAAATATTAAGAATATTTTTCCTTAAAGCTTGGAAAGAGACTATATATAAACACATAACTTGATATCATATAATAATGACAAAAGCATCAGCTAAAATGAAAGCTTGGTTCTGTTTTCTTCAACACTGTGGTCTCGAGACCACACAAGGACAGCCTTGCCATCAACCTGGAATCTGGTAGAACTACATCACCGCTAGGTAGCTCATTTCAAATCTAGTCAACTCTTACTGCTAATAGAAGTTACTCTGTGATGGCATTTCCCAGGAGGGAAGGAAATGGAGACTGTGGAAAAATAAAGAATCCAAAGCCCCGTTGTAGTAGACAGTTAAACTTGCACTCACAAGAAAATAATGCAGATTGCTGCAGCAAGATCCTCCTACTGCCCTCTACAAACTGTCATCTTGGAGAGATAAATACTCCACAAAACCTAACGAAAAACCCAACACCCCCCCATTTCACCTCCTCTCACCAAGGTAAAACAATTATCACCAATCTAACTTATTTTATTATTCGTTATATAAATATGTCTAATGTTTCTCCATATAATGTTTTATGTATGTGTATATACATCACATATGATTTATATGTAATTTTAAAAGATACTCACAGCCTTTTGATCTGGCTGGCTGCTGTCATACCCAGTAGTTAGATCCCTTATTCCAGAAACTTTAAATCTACCACAAGATTTTGGGTATGTGTTTTTTCCATCAAAATTTCTAAGGTTGTCAAAAAGCTGTTGAATAACTTTAGGATCATGGCAGATGAAATACGAAGCTTTGGTAATATGGAAGCCATATCTGTGAAGACACAATATGAGTGAATCCAAGAAGCAATGCTCTAAGAGTTGTACACCAGATACATTATACTACCTTCCAAAAACTAACACTCTATACACATGCTCACCCAACTGAAGCATCAGTTCACCCCCTTACAATTTTTAAAGGGCCTAAACAGCTTAATTATCCTATTTTACATACTTAAGAAACTCCCGTGCAGACGCCTTTTATTTTTAATGATTGAAACTGAGAAAGTTGACAGCAAAACCAGAAGAAAAAAAGATAGCATAGTAGCTTGAAGAGCTCTAACCACCATAGAAAGGCAAGAGATTACATCTAATAGCTCCTTTGACTGAATTCCAGATGACCTTTTCTAAGTAAAACAAATTCTAGACTGCTTTTTCCAACCATACTTCATTAAAGTGTTTCTACTCTCCCCTTAAAGTGCTTCTACTAAACCAAACTGTTGTGAATAGTTTGGTTTCTTTCTTTACTTCACCTGTTTGCTGCCAGGTAATGTGATGCGCCAAAGACAACTTTTCAAAACAGCATGTTGTTGAAAAACATATAAGCCTGGACTGGTTGTTCAAGCAAGCTCTTGCTACAGATCAAGACTTGAAAAATATTCTTGATGGCAGTGAAAATCTGAAGTGCAGAATGTTCACTAGTACTAGGATATTCATGCTAGAAACCTGAAAGGCTCCTTAAATAGGGTCATGTTTATACCTAATGGACATCTGGAAGGTTAATAGTAGTTAAATTAGTCTTAAGAATTCAGTAAGGGAATTAACAAAACCTATTCTGTAACTGAAAGCAGTGATAAGCCTACTAGGACTGTGGCCTGTTCCTAATCTGCATTTACTTCTTTGAGACAGATTCCCCTTCTACATTCCAAAACACAGTTACTGCTTCAACAGTAACTCATGAAGTAAATATGACAAAAAGTAAAGCAGTAAGGAGTAGAAAACTGCAAATCTATACTAGCCACAAACAAACAAAAATCAAACACACACAAAACAATCCCCAAAACAAGAACCCTCCTTCCAGTTCATTATCAAACATCTGTTTAATAGGGCAGATTTGTATCCTTCCCTGTATCTCTTCCACAGAGTGACTAAGTGCAGTGACATGTTACAGACTGCTTTTATGCTAAAGCAGCTCTGAGTCCTCTTCAGGGGCTATGTACACAGCAGCCCTGTGGCACAGCTCAATTCCGCTCAGTTAAATACTCTGGGGGCAACCTGAAGCAGGTGTTTACTAGACTAGTATTAAAAAAAATAAAAAATAAAACCCCCTCAAGCCAGCGGAGGATAATTCTTGGAATATGCACTTCCAGCTACTAGTATTTAAGGGAATTCTCACATCCGATGCCATATTTGCTGCTCTAGGCATAAATTCCTCTCTCATGCTTTTAGTTACACAATTTATTTATGCAGTGTAAGCAAGTCTTTGCCATTTGATTCCTTCCTAAAGAGACAACGAAACATGGCTAGTGCTGCGCACAAATGAGAACTCAGGACTGGCAAAACAAGTAGCACAAAGGCTGGGGCTGTCCATGAGTCTCTGCAGGTTCCACACTCCCTTATTGTCTATGAGACATGAAGAGTTGGAGAGCATCAGACAGCTTGTGCTGCTCCCCCATTTGAAACAAGCAACCCAAAACCTCCACAAAAACCACTCCCTGCCCCATGAAATCCAATAGTCATCTTTGCTATCGATTTGTTTGAACCCATTAAACAAGAAAAAGAGAAAAAATAGTGCCTCATAGTAAAAGCTCTCAGAGGGATACTTGGCTGTATATAACTAAGAGTAATGGCCAGTCACAGCACTTCTGCATAATCAGCTCAAATCTCAATCAGGAGCAGGAAGAAAAAAGGACAACCAAAACTCAACAACAATCATCCATTAAAAAAAAAAAAAAAAAAAGACAGAATAATATAATAAAAAGCCTAACTTTAGAGCCAACTAGAATAATTTAATCACAAGTAGGCCTGCAAGGACAGAAGCTAGCTGGCTTCTATGTATAGTATAAATAAGCCAGAGCTTCTTAGACCCATTCTGCCATCAACATTTTTGCGTCTGGCTCATTTCAGCAGCAACAAGCACTATGATCAATACAGCTTAGCAATGCTGCTGGCCAAAAACCTGCCCAACCTTCTGTAAAAGGACCCAAGTGCAGAACTTCCCAAAATGGAAAAATCTTTCAGACAAGCAAACAAAAATACCCCAAAGACCTTATTAACTAACACAGAATTAGTGAGATAGTTATCATTATTTTTAAAATACCTTAAAACAACACCAAACAAAGTCATAAATATATTCATGTCCACAAGGCAGGAAAACTTTCTGGAAGATTACTATTAGCACAGAATTGTCTTAATAGTACAATAACCCACGTTTTATTTCTTTATACTCTATATGTTGCTATTGAGTCCCAATTAACCCCAGTATGTTTAACTGAGAAAATCTGAAAAACAAAAAATTAAAATGGAACTCACTCATCATAGACAGCCTTCAGCTGCTGAGACAAAGACAAATTCCTGGTTGCCAAAAAGCTCGCCATCTCTGCAGTTATAACAGCAGCACTGACACCATCTTTGTCCAGAACAGCAGGACAGCACATATAACCTAAACAAAGAACATTAGATATAAGTTGACACTTTTTAAACAAGCAATAAGATGGAGACTGAAGGTTAGCCAACATCTTTTAAAGGAGAAATGCACATTACCATAGTACAGACATTTTAGAGTCAAACCAAAAGTAGAAAAATGTTATCTTCTAATCAATGTTAATTTTAATAAGCAAGGTATTTAATGGAATTTCAAGACAGATTTGCATCATATCAGTGCCACATGCACCCAGGTCTTTATGGAGCTTTCTTGAAAGAGAAATGCCCTACAGCAGGAACAATGCAAGTATGGTACTGCTTCAAATGCCATTACCTTACATGGTAGTGTAAGATAACACTGATAAGTATCTATGAAATTAGTCACATTTTCTCTGGTTTTCAGGTACTGAGATACTTAAGAGATAGTATTATAGCTTTAGAATTTCCTCCTCATGAATTCATAATTTTTATTTGTGGCTTTAAATGATGGCTTTCCAGTTCACAAATGTAGTTTGGGGGAGTTTTGACCTTTTTTTTATTCACATTTACACTTAGCATAAATCTGTCAGATACGCAAACTCAACTTCAAGTCTGAAAAATGTGTTTGTTTCTTTAAAAAAAAAAATAGTTTATGCAGGATTTGCAGTCCGAATCTACATAGCCATGCTACTGTAGAGATACATCCCTAGCTCACAAACTTTGTGGTAAGCAGAGATACCAAGGTTTTAACTAGTAGTATCACTCAGCCAAATAGATAATTACCTACTACTCACTGGAAATACACCCATTGTGTTGAGGGCACCCTTAACTTGCCATTTTTACTTTTTTTTTGCACATTTTACTTGATTATTGAGATGCTAACAGAGCACTGGCAAAGGTTGCCCAGAGAGGTTGCAGAATCTCCTTCCTGGAAGATCTTCAAGAACCATCTGGGCACAATCGTGTGCTTGAGCAGGAAGGCTGGCCCAAACAACTTCCAGCAGTCCCTTCCAACCGTACCCATTTTGTGATTCTCTGCAAGTCTGCCACTTTTTGCAGTAGTTCTAATTTCACTATTTTGCAAGATATGAAAACATAACATTCTTTTTCTTACCTATAGCCTCTTCAAATGCAAAAAGAACAGCTTTTCCCTGGTCCATGAGCTGTTTGGCACGGTTGCCCATCCACTTGAAACCTGTCAGTGTTTCCTACAGCAGTGAAATCAAAGGCATTAAAAAGAAAAACAATGTTTTATGAACATATGTCACTTAGTTGGAAAGCAAATAAAAGAAGATGGAATAATATGTAACATGTTGCTTACCTCAAAGTGAAAACCTTCCTTTAGTGCAATTGCTCTCAGGATTTTGGAAGAAACAGTACTGGATAACATGTAGATGTCTTTAATGGCACGAGCATCCCTATTGTTATTTTTCCAGCAAGTGAAGATCCACCAGCCTAAAAGAGCTCCTAATTCATTTCCAGAAAACACTTTCCATTCACCACTAGAGAGGAAAAAATATTAGAAAGTACGTGAATTCAAAGGATAATATGGGAAAAAAATAATCTATTAGTTCTTCGATAAATGAGTATTAACAAATAAACCTCTGCTTTGGAATACCAAGTAATAGTAACAAGATATCATGTGTTCATTATGAACAAACAAAAAAATTCCTCCCCCAAAGCATTCTGAAACTGTTACCTTTCTCCTCCATCATACATATAAGTTTTTGTGCTTATCCAAAGATGAAACAGTGATATTTCCAACATATTTTAAGTAAAACAAAAATGTTCAGCAGACAAATTATAAACTCAGTGATTAAGACAAGCACAGAGACACAAAAATACAATTCTCAAGTGATCAGTATTTTTAGTTGACCTAGTGACAAATACTTTTTATTTAACCACAAATACATCAACTGGTCCTTGAGAAGATTGGAAAAAAATCTCAAAAGGGTAAAAAGATTAATATTGGTGTGTTGCTAGTACAGAAAAAAAATGAAGATAAAAAGAAAGACAGATGTTAAAATTGTCAAAAAAATTCCCAGTCACAAAAGGGCACAAAGACACTTCCAAACTGACAAAACCAAGACCTACAGTAACAGTACCTGTTGTGAAAGAGAAGCAGACTCAGTCTCCTGCATTTATTGATGCCAACAGGCACAAAGCAATGCACAGCGGCAACTTAGTGTAAGAGCGCTGAGAGTGTGCTCTAGCAGGAGTTTCTGTCAAAGAAGAAGTACAGATACTGTAGAAGCCTATATTAATATTTGATTAGTGTATGAAAAGCTACAGCAGAAGTCTGAGAGGACGCAGGACTGAAAGTCAGGAGACAACTACGACTGGCTAAACAACAAGCATAGAGGTAGCAGAATGAGAGCACCATGCTCTCACTGGTAATGGATACAATAAACTAGCACCCCTCTTCAAGTTTTTGGTAGCTCTAAGTTTTCAGACAAGAAGCATGAGTGATTTTGCATTCTTGTTTAAACCCATCATAAATAGCATAAACTGAAGCTTTTTGTACCTTGTCCTCAATACTGACTTGCCAACTGAGTCCAGCACAGACCAAACCCACTAAAATAGGCACCTTCCAACTAACACTGTCCAAAATACCGTAGAGTGCCCAAAAAAGACCATTCTTCTTCTAAAGACAGAGAAACCTCCTTAGCTCACGCTGTGAGGCATGAATGAGTTTAAAAGCACTCCAAAACCTCAAAGAAAACATTGCCACTTTTAAAGTTAGTACTAGACCAAAAGATGTTATCTGTTGAGCAAAACTCGTATTTGAACTGTCTCCTTTTACTGGACTTTTGAAATTTACCTCACTGATACAGATTCAACTATTTAATTCATCCACTGAGGACACCTAGCACATGCCCATATCATCCCTTGGGTACCAAAGAATGTTGCCATAATTTTACATCCCTCTTCTGGCTCTCATGCACAGGCAATTCATATATGCTGGCCCAGAAACAGATTATTTTTCTGCTCTTCCCTGAGCTGAAAACCTTGAAGCTTATTTTTACTAAGGATTTATAGTTTCTAACTGCTCAGATTAGTTTCAGCTTTGTCAAGGTAGATAAAGGAGAAACACTACTATTTGTAGATCTGATACCAAGTACTTGATCTTCAGCTTTCTTTTATTCATCAGATAAAAGCACAATACAGAAATGCAAACAATTGTAGAAGTAGAGGATATCAGAGGGCATGAAACAGGGGGACAGCCATATTGAGTCAGAACTATAGGTTACATTTCATAAATATGAACAATTTATGATAAGCGCCTGACTGAGCAAGTTTACCTTTTGTGATTCCCTTCTTTGAGTGGGTATACAAAGAAAAATAATGCATATATAGCTGGTTGTTGAAGGGGGAGGACAAATGACTACACTGAGAAGTACCAGTGAGGAGCCTCAAGGTGAAATGCAAATGTGTAACATTATGTAAAGAAGTAGGAAACTGAACAAGAGAAGGACAAATCATCTAATGATTAGTAAAATGGTTGGTTTAACAGGACTTGACAAAGAAGACACTCATACTAAAAAGCAGAGATTATCAGGGAACTATACAGATTCTCCTGAATCCAAGTTATTATTTAATAAACCTAGTATGAAAGAATGCTTATCAGTCTTACATGAAAGAATTCTAACTGAAAAGCTCTTTAAACAGGTATAGCACAATAACAACTCACATGCTTCTGTGCATGCCTAAAGTACAGCAAGTGTCAAGTATTTTTTCAGGCTTCTGTCCAGTGTTTAATATTGATCATTTTTTCATATCCTTCCCCTACTGTGGTTTGTTTCATACAGTAGTCTCACATTTCTGTGTGTTTCCAATCCAAAATCAACTAGTGTGACTATTCTTCCTCTGAAACAGGTAGCAAGAATTCTCCAAATGAGCCTAGCCTTGGAGTAAAAAATGTCAATGGTTTTCATTACTTTATTACCATACCTCTCTTGTTTCTCTGCCACTGCAAGTCGATCAGCATCAGGATCATTTGCTAAAATGATTCTTGCCCCATCTTTTTCAGCCAAAGCAAAAGACAATGTCTGGAAAAGTGGCAAGCAGGACCAGAAGAATGTTAATATTCCCAAACAATATTTCCACTTTCTTGATAAGTTTTAAGCAATTTTCTCAATTTATTTAATCTCAAACACCCAAAGTCATTATGTGTCTCTCAAAAAACCCAAAAAGGTCTAACCTGGCAGAACTAGAACATGGTCAGGACATTTATTTTACCTACATCATTCCACTTCTGTAGGCCAACTTAAAAGCTAGCTAGATTTAAAAGGATCCTTCAGTAACAAAGTGCATCATAAACAGTAACAGAAATTCTAACCACTTGTCAGGACTTCTCCTGCCCCCTCCTGGTGGTGTGTCAGAACAAAATAATAGAAGCCTTCCAAAACCAACGGAAAAGATTTTTATTATTATTTTACTTTCTTAAATTAACTATCACTTTGTTCTACGTGCAGATCCTGCCCCTTCTGTTAGAGCATAGAACAAAGTAGTTGGAAATTACAGCTAATTATTACCTGATTGGTTCAAAGAGTGTTACGTCAATGAAAGGATATCAGCTAACTCTTCACTAAATATAAGGGTATGATACAGATTCAAAATAGACCTTCCACCAATGTCTATAGCCATGACTTCTGGCAAAAAAGAAACACTGAAAGACATTGCAACTATTTAAAAAAAAAAAAAATCTATTTACCAGAACACCTTTGCCTTCTTCAGGATTTGGATACTTCACTGTGGGAAAATCTGGATCAGGATCTTTCTGCTCCGGAACAGCAAAAGGAGGGCTAAGGTCAAATGCCTTGAATGCCAACTGCACAAATTTATGTCCTACGCCATGCACAGAAGTATGAACAAATTTCAGGTTGGTTTCCTTGTTTATGTTCCTGAAATAAAACAGGTTAACAGTAAACTTGGACATGGAACAATGGTCTGCACAAAACTGATTATGTTTGGAAAAAGATACAACTCAGTATTCGATATAACTGCTAAAATTATAATTTAAAGGAGGTCAGATTTTAAAAGTAATGGCTTGAAAGTTGGCTTAGCCTAATTTTTCAACAATATGAATCACTCTGGGCATCCAGTATCCTGGTATGTGGAAATCACTGGAGTAAGACAGTACACTCTATGCATCCCAAAGAAGGTGAGTGAAAAACAAATACAACTGACTAAAGGGACTCTTCATCCCCAACTCTAGTATTTAAACCACCCTCACAGACTGTAAACACAGCGAGTCAACAGCAGCCTGCCCAATTTGAGCACACTCATTTTTAGGAAGCACAGTACTGAAAGCATAGGATATATCTAAAATCATGCAAACTCCTAAGGAGACATTTAATTCCAGTTCTGAGAAAGCAATGTAATAGCCCCAGCTTTCTAGTAATTCTGACTGTTTTTAGCAAGAGTAAGAGCACAGTTACTGGTGGTTAAAATTTCGACATAAAAGAAGCAGATATAAAAGGCTGATACTCATCTAATACATAAATCAATTCTAACTGTGAATTATCAAGAGAAACATCCACTTCATTTTGTTGAGTAAAGATTTTACTAAGTTATAGGAATAGGCTCTTGTAAGGCATCCAAGGCTACCAGGAGCACAAGCAAGGCTAGAATGACAGAGCAAGACCTCCTTTGTCCAGAACTGGCTTAGCAGCCTGGTTCATCCTCTGTCTTAGAACCTTGTTTTAAGGCTGGTGGGCTGTCCATGTCAGCTCACCTCCAGCTGCACGACATAGCCCCAGTCTTGCCGTGGCACTTGGCTGATGCATGGCCATGAAAACACAGGGAGACGATATCATCAGAAATTTGCTCACTTTGCCGGGTTAGACTTCTGCCAGGGCAGCTTTATGAACTGGCTTACTTTAACACCACACAGCTGCCAGCGCTACCATGAAAGATGACAAAAAGGCACAGGCAGAACTGGGTCATGGCAGGGTTGCGGCTCACTTCCATCAATTTAAACTGCCCTGCTAACATACTAGATGGAATAACCTGTATTCTTAAAGGAATTAACACCAGTCACCTGTAAAAACACTGTTTCTGTATGTCTTTGAAATACTCCTTATTGACCATGGCATACGGATCATGAAGTAGCGGGCTGCTGTCTATCAGTTTGTCATCCCAAGCCTGAGGCCATGGTTCTTGGTTCTCCTCAATAGCCTGAGAAATTCCTTTGTCATGAGGTGAAATTATCTGAGCACCATTTTCCCAGTAAACCTAAATAAAAAATAGGGTGAGTATTTGATCATTAATCTTGTAAGATAGTTTTGTTACTTCTTTTGTTAAGGTAACGTACATTCAAGTAGAGTATAACAGGAAATTAGGCTTAAGTATACCCAAAGTATTCTGTTCATATTCTCAGTGTTTCTTCTCACAGCCCATTTTTATTCTATTTAAAAAAAACTGTTTGATTTTATCAAAAGATAACAAGATCCGTAATGAAACACTAAACAAGGCCCAGCCATTTATTGAGAAAACTTCCATTTTTGTATTTTGGAAACAGTCTGTATATAATTAGCCCAGCTACTGAATGACTGGTGCACAAGCAATTCAGCTGTGCTTTTTCCAGTGGAAAGCAAGTTTCCATCACAGAAAAGCTTACACTGACAATTGTGTCACTTTGCAAAAGAAAAATATACTACAAAAAATTAACGGAATTTATTCAAAATGTTTTGTATAAGCAACTCATCAGGTTTTACATATTTTGAAATTTCTGTGTTTGTAAAACTAAAGAGATCTTTTAAAATCATGAATTGGAGAAATAATGAATGCTTTCGAAAAGAGGCTAATATTTTGAAGTGTTCCAAAGCATGAAATGGTATTACTTCCTACCTTCTAGAGAAAAGATTTTAATTACATTATTAGTATAACATGATACTAGCTTTAAATACATAGAAGAGATCAGAGAGACTAGTAATTAATTTGGACTATACCATAATAGGAACTATATGCAAGAGTATTAATTTCATTATATGGGGGGAAAAAAAAGCCAGAAAATAGATCACATTGGAATACCTTGTAACCATTGTCTTGTTTTGGATTATGGGAAGCAGTAACCATAATTCCAGCGCAAAGCTTCAGGTGAGTTACTGTGTATGGCTGTAAAAAGAGAAAGTTACCTGAACTAGAAAGTGCAACATATTATGTATTATTTATTCTCATGCATATATAATACTTCCATAGTGCTGAATGAAAAGAAAGTCAGGATGTGATTCCTACACACAGACTCCCTAAAGCAGAAGCTATATAGTGTTTGCTCCACTAGACCCTATGTGGAACAACTTTAGCCCTTATTTTTTCTTGTGCATTTTTCTATTTATATGCTCTAATGTTGTTTCAGATACTTTGTGAATCTCTAGGATAGTGTATTTATAGTAGGAAGCTGGAGGCATGTGTTGCCTACTGTAGAAAGACTTGAGGTACCCTAGGCCTTAGAGGGTGCCAAGTCTGCTGGGGTAAGGACAGAAGTCTGCATGGGGCAGAGAGCTACAGCTCCAGCAGTCCCATCCACACTGCCTTTTGGGAGCAGCCTGAGGAGCAACTACTCCGTGGTTCAGGGGGGCATTGTTTTCGAGAGAGCTCTTACAATTTAGCTCAAAACAGATGGAGTGAATTAAAAATAAAGAATTATTCACAAACACAGGTCCAATTTGTGTTTATTCCTGGCTCTTTATTCAATAGTGAAATGCAATCCACTGCAATTCTTGCAACACTGCTTTAAGCTGCGCTATGAAGAATTTGACCCCGGATATACAAAAAAGTGTACCAGTATAAGAATGCTATGTAAAAGTCTTTCTATACCACTATGTTCTGTTTGCAATGCTCACTGGAGCAACTGGTATAGGGAGAAATTGTTGCTTTTAGTGCAAGGGCTAAGAGCAGGGCTTTTCTTTATTGCTCTGGAGACACCTGGTGTTCTGATAGGGGCATCGTGGACACATCCAACAACCCTTCTGGCAAAACATCACTGCACTCCAACAACTTCCTGTTTTGGATTTGATACCTACCCTTACCCCTCCTCCCCTCAAAAAAAAAAAAAAAAAAAGGTAAAAACCAGTCAAATCAACAATCACAAAGCTAAATGTGAGTTTATGTTTCAGACTTCAGACTGCACAGCAATCTAGAAATGACGAGATGCCTCCTGCAAGATGTCTGCCTGAAAACAGGAATGAATAGAAATGCATCCCACTGCCTTGACATTCCACATTCTCCCTTCTTTTGCTATGGATGTTGTAAACTAAACATAGCTAAGTAAGTACAACATTATCTTCAGGAAGAGCTTAAAAAGGAAGAACTGGTTTGTGTAATTATCCTTATATTTAAGCAATGTAAGGTATCTGACAGAATTTGTGTGCAAATAAAGAAGATAAAGTACATAAAAATATATAATAGAAAAACCTACCACAAAGGGAGTTGGTATTATATCAGAGAACAGGTAAACTGGAACTCCCTGACTGATGAAGGTATTGGCAGCAAGTCTTGCAAACCTAAACAGGAAGAAAAGATGCCTAGGGAATATATTCATTTTCTTACCAATTCGTTTCCTAGTATTCACTACTTTCCCTCCTACCGTAATGCAATGGCAAAATCCCAACAACAAACACCACCATTTATCAATATATCTCAGTTATTATAGAGACCCAATTTAAATGTGTTCCCTCATTATTCCCAATAGACAAAGCACAATTCTAAGAACTGTTTTGGCATTACCAGAATGTAAAAATACTGTAAATCCCACACAATAATTCACTTTACAGAAAGAAAATACAGTTCAAGTAGATATAAAGCCATAACGGATCACACAAGGCATCTACAAAATACTAAATACAAAACGTAAGAAGTACCTTTTGCTACTACCTCCACTGGAAAGATGAGCACGAGCATCAAACCCAATCACAACTCCTCTCTTTTTCAGGTCACTGAAATTCTTCTCAACGTATCTACAAAATCCCTGAAGACAAAAACAAATCCACCTCATTAAACCAATCTTGATGTTTAACTTATCATAGCATTAAGATGATTGCTAAGATGCTGATGTCTTCGGAAGATGAGCACACATAGCATCTTACTGAACCGCTCTGGGATTCAGTTTGTCCAGGACCAATAAAGACGAAGAAATATCAGAAACTTTCAAATCAATATTGCAAACCTGGACAGCATTTCAGTATTTTTTAAAATATCAGAACCAACTCCAAAAAGGAACAGGTAACATTAAGTCCAAATTGCAGGTTTTGAGAAATAATTCAGCTGTCTTAGGTCTCACATGAGGAAGAGAACAGCAGGCCAGTGTTTCATGTTTTTAACCAAATCTCACCCTTAATAATGACATCTGTTTAGCACATCATACATCATCACTCCAGGCTGCAGTAATTTAAGGTTCTGGGTTCTTTAAGTTCTTCTCAAGTAGATCTACTTTAGGATCTATGTATGTATACATACCTTCACTTTCTTTATGTAAATCCATGTCCAACACACACAAAGCTTAGGCAAATGTTGGCTACCTTTGGGGTTTTTTTGTAGTTGTTACAACAGGACTAACTATTACACTTGAGCTTAACTGCAGCTGTGTATAAATTAAACTGCAAATCAAATATGGAAAGTAACATCTTTTAATGGCCTAATAGCTTCTCTCTGCTTGTTTTCAGAGATCAGCACTCAGCTAATAATTATAATTTAAATTACTTTTGAAAACTGGAAGAATAGGAGACAACTTGTACTTCCACAGAATAATTGTTTGCTTACCATAAATGAGGCTCTTCCATTCATATATACAACCAGTTAAGTGAGATGAAGTGCTGAACACAATACCTGGGTTGTCTGGATAATAGTCAAGTCATTCATGTGGGAAATCCCTGCTCCCATGGCAGCTCTGAGCCCTGCTGTGCCAAACTCCATCCGCGAGCCAAAGTATTTCTGCAGTTCTCCGGCATTTCCTTCCGCAAGCAATTGTTTCACGATTGCATAAGTTTTTGGATTCTGTTGATACAGAATTCAAATATTCTAAATGAGGTTTTGTTTATTTTAACAGAACTGATTTTCTGTCCCAGTTGCTGGGTTATTTCAGTATCAAAACATGACACACAACTTCAAGAACACCAGAACTCCTGCTGTCTTCTTACTTTTAAATCACTACAACCTCAAGTATTACTTATCTCAGATTTATCTCCTTAAATGAACATGCTACCTTGACAGCAGCATATATATATATCACAATTTGGGACCAAGATGTCTATTTCAATGTTTTCTATTTTTAAAAACAAAACAAACCAAACAAAAAGTAGCACTTTCAAAGTTCAGAGAATTTTTCCTTGTCACAACACAAGAACTACACTAAACATTTAAGAAAGTAAGTTAAGCTGATTATAAAGAAATATTTGTTATTTCTATAACACTCTATGTAGAGCTTAAAACAAATTAAATCATAACCTTGTCCCAAGACTGGCTAGCACCCAAGGCAGCAGCAAAACTAAGCAGACTGGTCAGAAGATAGATAATTTTCAACATATTTGCAGGTAATGCTTGTAAAAATAAGCACAACCCCCAGATGAAAGCCTAGAAACTACAGCCAAATTCTTAAATAAAATGACTCAAGAGTGGCAACAAAAAGGCCATGTCAAACTGCCTGAGAACAGAGAGGAGTTTCTAACTTTCACTGTTTCTCTTGATATGCTGCTTCCACAGACTTTCTATTGTTACTCTGTTTCCAGACTTAGGGAATTAGTAAAGTCCTGTATGCCTCAACTTCTCAATCTTAATAACATGAGACTTGTGAAGTTCAGTATTTGATTTCTTCATAAATGATGAGCCTAGAGGACAGATGGCAGGCAGCATACTCCTGACAACAGGGTTATCTGGAGAGGCAGCAGGTTACTCACTGCATGAGTACACACACTTTACTCTGGAGTACAAAGATTATAATTTCCAAAGGGACACAAACTTTGATTTCTAGGCAAT
Organism: Acanthornis magna; assembly: GCA_036785705.1. Taxonomy (NCBI): domain Eukaryota; kingdom Metazoa; phylum Chordata; class Aves; order Passeriformes; family Acanthizidae; genus Acanthornis; species Acanthornis magna. The sequence continues at coordinate 17,013,324 of JAWUZG010000018.1, read as the reverse complement.
CAAATCACCTCATAAAAGTCACAGACTTTATTATTTCCTGCATGACCTAGGTATGCTAACAGCAAGGGAAAGCATATCATCCTAGGCAAAAAGGAAAAAAAACCCTAAATGTAAAACCATGTATCTTCTGCATCTTCATAAAATGCTGCAGAATACAGAGTAGTAGGCATGTGAGTAAGCTTGCATACAAAGGTATAAGCACTCTGTACATCAAACCAAGACCAGAGTCAGGATGTCCTAACCACTGACCTGTGCACCCACTTCGCAGGACAAACAACATAGTTTAAATAAATACTTAAACAGCTAAAGAGCCTTTGGTGCTAATGAGCAAACTACATAATGCAGAATAAATGCAAGAATTAAAAAAAAAAAGAAAGCTAGCTTCTTGAATGCAATAAGCAATTAGGTACCCCAGAGTTACTGATTTCCAGTGCAAAAATTACCAAGTTACCAATCTAAGAATGTTGTAACTGATGCCTTCTTGTAGGCAGCTTGACATAATTACCTACTATTATTGAGTAATTATATTCTATGAGAACAAATATAATTATATGTTGTTAAAGAATATATGGGGCAACATAACTACTCTGAGTTTAGGCTGTTTACAAGTTGACATCAAGTTTTTGCTGCAACATCAGGCCTATGTCTCATAGGTAAAGCCTGAACGACACCACGTGCATCCGGTTTTGTTCACAACCTAGTCACCTTTTCATTCCCTTTGGGCACATGAGTCATCTCTTAACACTGAAATGAGCATCTTTTTAGGTGGATACTGCACCTATTTCTAAAAATGTCAGACAGACCAGAAGCTGTAATGCCAATGCAGAAGGACACCAGAAGCATCCTGCAGCTCTCACAGCCAAGGAGGTTTTTGTTTGTTGTCATTAGAGGAATTTCTCAGGAGTGGTATTTACTGTGGAACTAGAGGAAGTCTCCAGTTTTTTAAGTTTGGTTAAACGTACTTGTCTAGGTGGCTGACCAAGTCTTAAGAGTTTCAGTCCATATAATTTGCTAAAGAAAACCTACCTGATTGCATCCATTGAGTTGTTTGGGTTGTTCCCCACTGCCCGCCTCTACCCCACCAAGTAATGGTAAATGCTAGGCCAAGTCTGTTCAATATAGCAGAAGGATTTTTCCAAAACTGCTGTTATAATTGTTTATGGCTATATTCTCCTAAGAACCCGCCTATTTTCTTCTTATGGTGAATTTTATGGTGAATATTATGCCATTGCATACAGCTAAGTGAAAAACCAATCTTGGCTTTTTCTTCTATTAAAACAAACTCTTCACAGCATCTCTGCCAAAGAACAATCAAATTGTATCTAAAGGATGAAGTGCTGTTTTTTTCCCTTTCTTATTGATTCTCTCAGGCTACACTTTTTCTACTCTCATGCTAAACCAGATGTGAGTACAGGAGTACCATTTTCTGTGAATACTGTGGCAGGTGATTTAATACCGAGTTAATATCCACTAGTGCAATTAACTTGAACGTCACCTGGTAACACTCGAATTATTTACTTTAATCTACACTACAGGAAGGCCCGAAGAGGTATCATCAATAGAGGAGTCCCCACAAGGTTTTAGAGGAAAAACTTCTGACTAAACAGATCTTATTTCTACTAAAACCAGAAGCTATCTTCCATTCATAATTTTATGACTGATAATAGAAAGATATGCTATTACTGTAATGAATAGAGTGATGGAAACAGCCTGGCAACAAGAACAGTAATTGTCACATAGGTAGAAACTTCCAGTTAGGTCAGCAGGACCGCCATGAGCCATAAGGGCTTGCTCTTGCAAACGATTATTTTGTAAGAAACATGCGGCTTATCATCATTAAATATTAACCTATCTGTGCATGTCAAAAAGGAACCTATTTTTTTATATCAGAGTAAATGGACAAGGGTTATATCTGATTCTTCTGTTGCTCAATACAAACATGTAACAGCTCCCTGAGAAATTAAAATACCTCATCATTTTTGAGCAATCAGCCATGGGAATTGCACACCAGTCAATTATTACAAAGATGCATTAAAAGAGGGCTAAGCTTTCAAAAGTAAAGATACTACAAGGGATACTGCATTAGATTTTCAGAGGCTTTAACAAAATAATCAGAACAACCAGTTGAAAAGTAAATTATTACACAGAAGATAGGAATATAACCAATGCTGGTCAGGGAAGTTATGCAAATAAGAGGCTCTTGAAAACCAAACTGTTTTCTCAAAATTAATTAAACTGGGGAAACAAAGATACAAAAGCTAATTGTCATTTGATATGATGCATTAACATTTCTGAAAAGAGGAGTGGTTTGGCACTGCTCTATCATTAATAAAACCAGAGGTGGGTAACTGGTCAGTTAAACAGTTAAATGATCTTTAATGAAGAATCACAACAAGCTTGAGGTACTTCTATGATGGCCTTTAGAACCTAAAAAGAATACTGAAAAAAGAATCATTGTATGTTTCCACTATATTCTTGAAATAAGCAGAAGATGCCTTACCAAACAGGTATGTGTGCTGCACAAAACTCAGAGAGCATTGTAGAGTGTTGAGCTCAGGGGAGTCACTTTACTGACTGAAGGGGGGCAATAGCCAGTGTGTTCCAATACAGCCAAATGAACAAATTATATTAACAGGGCCATAAAAAATGCAAACCAAATATGACAATAGCGGTCTGCATCTCAGTGGGAACAGGAGCAGTAAGCACTACATGAGCATTTCCAGAACACCACCGTGGCAAGATGTTTCTTTAGATATGTGGAAAACAGAAATACACAAAAGATTTTACTTCTACATATAGTGCTGTCAAGACTAAAACTGAAGATAAAGATAAGTCTCAATAGGAAGAGAAATAATACATGCTAAAATATTCCTAAGCAATAGCAGAAAAGGAGAAAAAACATGAAACCAGACAATATTGAAGATTCAGGACCTATTTTACTAACAGTAAGGATCACTAAGCACTGGTTACACCTGAGAAACAGGACTGACAGCTTCTGCATTTCCTAGTGCTTCTGAAGTGAGCCCACACGTCTTTTGAAATCAGTATTTTAGTAAACAAAAATTTGAAGGTACCAGGAGGTATTTAACATTGAGAGGCAGGTAACACGGCAATGTACGCTGGTCTCTAACAATTTGTCTATCAACTGCCCTGCGACTGAAGCAGTTCGGAACAATACAGGTCCTTTTGTAAGGGACATTCAATACAGCTGAACGCCAGACTGAGAGAGCAGCCGGGGGGTTCTAAACCTGCTGCGGCAGGTGACTGAGCCGCGGCACCGGGCGGGGGGCGGCAGCGGCGGCACCGGGCGGGGGGCGGCAGCGGCGGCGGCACCGGGCGGGGGGCGGCAGCGGCGGCGGCACCGGGCGGGGGGCGGCAGCGGCGGCACCGGGCGGGGGGCGGCAGCGGCGGCACCGGGCGGGGGGCGGCAGCGGCGGCACAGGGCGGGGGGCGGCAGCGGCGGCACCGGGCGGGGGGCGGCAGCGGCGGCGGCACCGGGCGGGGGGTGGCAGCGGCGGCACCGGGCGGGGGGCGGCAGCCGCGGCCCCCCGCAGCCCCACCTGCGCCAGCCCCGCCGCGGAGCGGGAGGGAAGGGACGGAGGGAGAACACCCTTTTGTCAGAAAGCTCTGAAAGCGGAGCCAAAGGAGCAAACGAGTGCCTTTACCGCACCCCAAACCGGCACAAGGCAACAGCCGAGCGTCACCCCATGCCTCCTGAGCCCTCTCCAGCCTGCGGCCCCACCGGCCCCCACCCAGCCCCTGCCCGGCCGGAGCCGCCACCGCTGCCCCTCACCTTATCCCAGAGCAGCCACTGCTCGGCCGCGCGGCAGAGCGCGGCGTCCCCCGCAGAGCCCCGCGCTGCCATGCCGCTGCCGCCCGAGCCGCCACCGCCGCTCCGCTCCTTCCCTCTTCCGGAGCGCGCCCGCTCCGCTCCGCTCCGCCCCCCGGGCCGGCCCGGGCCGCCCCTCCTCCGCCCCGCCCGCCTGCCCGGGCCGGGGTCAGGGTCAGGGTCGGGGCCGCGGCCGGGGCCGGGGCAGGCCAGGGCGGCTGCGGCTCCGCCTCCGCCCCGCCCGCCGGGGCCGCGGTCAGGGCACTCGCTCAGAGCGGGGGTTTAATAATTTTTTTCCCCGGGGCGCTGAATGGTGTCGTTCAGCGGGCGGGATGCGGCGAGGGGCTGCCCCGCCGGTGGTGCTGCCCGGGGCGAAGGCAAGTGCACTGCCCCCGGGGGGCCGCGGCTGCCGACCCGGGGGAGCCCCGGGGGAGCCCCGGGCGGTCCCTGGCCCCGGCCCCGCGCTGCGCCGGGCGGAGGAGGAGCGTCCCCAAGGAACAGCGGGAAGAGTGCGGTGAGCAGCACAGCCGCCTCCTCCGCAGCATGGCTGATGGAAGAAAGTAGCGCTGCTGTCGGAAGTGTCACTTTCCACGGGCTTTGGACAAAGGCGACTGAGATCACTTTTTGAAGTCAAGATAAATGAGGCATGAGCTCGTAACGTCTCTAATTTGGGATAGAGATTATAACTAGATAATTTTTAAGGTGTTTTCTGACTCAAAACATTCTGTGATTCTATGATAACTTTTCATAGAAATAATGACTTGTACAGATATTTGAGAACCTTTCGAAGTTCATTAGCACATTACCAGAATGCATATGAACAAGAGACATGCTACACATCACCTGCAAGAATGTTAATGCGTATCCTTCTGATAGTCACTACTGATCAGTAAAATAATTAAGATACCCTTAGGGAAAAACTCGAAGATAAAACATTAGTGGAACCGAAGAGTAAGAAAATCAGACAAAAAATGTGTTGTTTGGCCTCTTTCTCTGTCGTTTTGATAATGGTCATTTAACCCAACTCCTCTGGCCTGTGCGCCTCTCTGGCTGGACACAAATCTGACCTCAGCTGCAAAATTGGAAAAAAAAAAAAAAAAAAGTAACTGAATTTCACTCAGGAAATGTGTTCCTCCTGTGTTTTGAATTTCACTCAGGGTAACTGAATTTCACTGAGGACTGTGTTCCTTCTGCCAGAATTAATGAACAAGTTAATATGGCTTTGATTGAATAATTATTATAGCTCATAGCATAGTGTCTTTGAGATAATCCTGAGCCACCAAGCTGCTGCTCTGTCTAAACAGTTCCTATAACTTAACTTGTGTTTTGACTGGAATCCCCTGAAGATGCCATGATAAGCCCCTTCAGCCAGGTTTTTTACTTACAATTTTTTTGGACAAACATATAGTCCAGAGAACACAAAACCCTCTTTCTTGCCTAACAAGATTCCAAGTATTAAGGGAAAAGTATTAAAGGAAAAGCAGTCAGATTGCTCTGAAGCTTCATGGACAAGGCGTTCAGGAGGTTTTCCCTACATTTTATCAGCCTCTGTCTGAAGCTGAGCTAGACCAGGTGATGCACATCTGCAGGGAGAGCTATAAAGAGTGACTGGGATTTCCCTGTTTGACTCTGCAGTGCAGGCCAAGGTAGGGGAAGATCCCTGGGTGTGGTATGAATGCAGGGTGTGTGTCACAGGTGTTCCGAGGCTGCTGAGAAATGCGAGGTCACTATGATGGTGGCATACAGGAGGAGCAGAGTAATTTGCTGGTGGTGCCAAGTCCTGAATCTGAACTCCTGTGAGGGATATACCTATCCAGAGGCTTTCCAGCAGTGCTTCAATGGGAGCAATTGGAGCATCCCTTTTGTCCCAAGTTTAGAGCATGAGGCAAATGAGGAAGGGGCTGTCCTTGTGGACCATGCTATTCAAAGGCAGGAGAGAAGTAACCACAGGAAAAAAGCAAGATCTGCTTATATGGAGAATGATACAGCCACTACAACACTGACTTTGTAAAGCACCATTACAAAGTATTGCCACTGACTCAACTGAAGGAGGTGACAGGTTCATGGAACATGTCATCTTTCTCCTGAATGCCTGAGGTTGACTATAAATTGTGGCTTAGTTTCCCCGAGGCTGCAGGAGCTGGCTGAGAGAAGAAGGCAGGCAGGCGACGTCAAGATGGCGAAAGGGAAAAGTTTATTTACAAGAAGGGTTTTTATACCATTAATATTCTAGCAACTATTGGTCAGAAAAGAAATCCACCTCCTAAAACCATTGGTCACAGCCAAATAACATCTGATACCAAACACAGAGATTAAGAAAGTAAAAGAATGCAACTTATCTATGTTCTCTCTGAGAAAGAGCAGAAAGAGTTTCAAAACAGTGCAACCACATAAATCAAGTCGGTTTTCCTCAGGATGGAGAAAAATGGTTATCAGGATCTATCACAGTGTAGGCTCAGCTGTGTCACAGAAAAACTCTTTCAAATTTCTTCTCTAAAACCTTCTGGGACTCTTCTGAACAGAGTGGCCGAACCATGCAAACTGCAAAGTGCTACAGTCCTAAAAACTTCATGATCTATGACACTAGAAGAGGCCGAAAAAGAAAGAATAGCCAACGGCTGTCTGCCGTTGCTGTTGTGATTAACACAATTTTTCATGGAAACAATACAGTGTAAATTATTTCAAAATACCACATAATTTAGCAATGAGATCTTTCCTAGTGATTCTTTCAAAAAGGGCATTTCCAAGAAAGATTCAAAACCCAACAGTATTTCATGAGAAACCCTAGATACTGAGCTGGAGAAAAGTTGGTTGACTACATGTCAAAAATCAGATAAAACTGATACAAAGGATGGAGGGGTTTTTTCCTTTTTTTCCCCCCCTCTGGCTGTTACCAAACTCAACTAAAATTGACAAAATAAAACTTAAAACCCCCCATGAATAAACCAAGTAAATTTGCTGACTTTATACTCTGTCTGGGAACTTAAAATACTGTGCCTAATTTTAACTGAATCTTCTTCAAAACATGTGGAATCATTACTAAATTCAGAGTAGTGCTAGAATTTCAGAGTGTGGTACTTTGTGGGGTACCTAAAGCATCTCTCTCAAGCACCTCTCTCATCCCTACACTTACTGAAGTAAAAAGTTTCAGATGAATATTGAATGTTATAACTTGGGCTCAGTGTGGCTGCAGCTGCACAGGCTTTTCACACCAAGTATGAACTAAATGGCGTTGGCCTGTCAGCTGTGTTAGGCTTTAGCCATAACACCACAGCACCAAATTGCTTTATTTAACTTGCAGATAGGAAGAGTAATGAATGCATCAATGGTGCTCATCAATATCATCAGTCAAGTTTTGAATTTTATGTTATGGGGTTTTTATTAAGGGCTTGGTCCAACTTTGAGATAACCTATCTGTCTCTGTGGGTGGTGGTTAAAATGACATATCATATCTTCTGAAAGCATGGCAGTCTGTGAACACACCTGTTCTCTGAAATAGAAAAACAAGAACAACAAAATTACTGTAAAGCTCCACAATTGCTGTTTGTGGTTCCTACAGAAAGAAAAAGGTCTAATGATTATAGGATATTACTGATAACAAAGACAGTTTTAATTTCTCAGAGCTTAATGTGCATAGCTCCACTACTTTGAGCAGTCTGAAAATTTAAAGGTATTTTATTAGTTTCCACTTTCATCACTAGCTTGTAATACTAGTAGGGGGCAGGAGAGAAAAAGGCTTTGATTCAACAGCACAGATTGACTGGGAAACCTGGTGCACATTGCACATTTCAGAAAGCACATACAGCCCTCAGAAGAGTATGTTGTCTTAAATAAAGTACTGTTCTTGTAATCTGATGAGAGCGGAGGGGGAAGCAGGGGAAGAAAAGGAAGGATGTGGTGGATATTGTATTCCTGGCTTGAATTTTAGCATTTGTTCTCCACTTCTGTTGTCTACCAGCTAACCCAAGGATGTGTTGGGTTATTTTACATTTCCTCTTGGAAATTTTTTCTCCATTGTTTATTGTAAGCTTCTTGTTCACAACTGAAAGTCTTTTATAATTTCCACCATTTGGCATAGACTCCTGATCTCTGGTAGGCAGGCAGATCTCAGATCCTGTGCTAGCAGAACTACTAAAACATGCTTTTTCTGTCTTGTTCTAGACTGCATCCAGTTTCTAGGTTCAAGGATGAATTAACTTATGTTTGTTTAACAGATAGGACAAAGTCAGGGCTAATGCCAGTTCTTTTCAAGTATATTTTGGATTGCTGCCCTTCTCTGAGATTTTGCTTCACATTTAAAAACCGAAAAAGCAAGCTGAAGTGAAAAATAAAATTAGTCTGATAAATACATGATCTTGATTTCACCCTTTGTGCAAATGATTCAAATTATGCTGTGACAAAAAAAGAAACATTTGATGTTATGGTTTCACAGAATTATAGAATAATATGCACAGTTTATTTTGTCTCAATTCTTTTATGAAAGAAGTGAGTGGGGTACATTATTTTTATATATGTCCTTCAGTTTGGTTGTAATTAAACTTTTGTCCCTCCCTAGGTAATTTTCTGGATACCTAGGTAGACTTCCCAGGCCTACAACGTGATTTGAATAACACTGTGCTGTTACAGAAATGGGGTTGAGAGGGATTCTGACAGTTCTCTTGCCGTAAGTTAAGGAAAGCATTCCTTAACCAGGATTAGTTATCCAGAGTAGAAGTCAAAAATTCTAAACTACTTGCAGCATGAATATACTGGATTGATATTTGCTTAACAACAGTAAGTTATGAGGATTATAGACAAGTTTCCCAAAAATGTTAAGCTTCTAAATCCAACTTAAGACTTCTAAGTAAGCTGTTTCTCAAAAGTGCTGAACCTGCAGCAGTTCCCGTTGAATGCTCAGCTTGTAAATGCATGGCTGAGAGGCATGATGGCAGTATCAAAGGGGAAAGGCAGTTGCTTAAAAAAAATGGCACAGTATGCTTTTATAATATACAGCTATACTCCACAGTTTACACCACTAAGGCTGAAATATTTGTTTTACAGACAGAAGAACTGAGCTCACATGCAAAAGATTTATCTGATGTCCTATTGATGGAGGAAATAGTATCTAAAATATGGAAAGTTAGTAGCGGCACATTTCTGTTAGAAAGCTGCTCTAAGAAGGTAGCACTAAATGCCCTACCTTAATTTTCCTGAATATATTAAAAAAAATCTGCGATTATGGAACTGACTTAAAAGATGTAGAGTCTTATTAATGCAGATTATTTACTCTTGGTAGAGGAGATAAAACACATACTACTGAAACCATACAAGAACTTAATGAATGGCTCTACTGAGAAATTTGTACAGTAGGTCTTAAAATAGCCTCAAACAACTTGGACATTGCACTACAGTACGCTTTTTAAATAGCTTCATTTTTAAACTTCACAAAGTTTTAATAAAAATTAAGCAGAATAATTAACCCCCCCCCCCAAAACACAAGTTCTTCCAAAGCTGAGTTCAGGCGTCGTGCAATGATTTAATGGGCACAGGCTGCCCTCTCGCGGTCATAGCAGGAGTAACTACCGAGGTCATCTGCTGCTCTCTCTGTCGAGCTGGAACTGCGTCTGCGGGTCCCGCCTTGCAAAAAAATCCCCACGTTTCTGCCGGATAACAATTGTTTCATAATGCAGTGTTAGTCTTCCTGCAATTTGGGACAGGAGTTTCCTTTCCTTGTCTTTAGATTTAGACAATCTAAACGAACTGACTCGAATGTCAGTGAATAAAAAATGCCTGCACTCTTTCTTAAGCTGTTACAATATTCCTGTTTCCAGAGTGTTCCAGTATCACGACATGAAAAGAAATACTGAGAACATAACAGGAGTGCCATGCATTGAGAAAACTACCATCTTTCCCGTATAAAATTTTACATAAAACTTTAAGTTTTATTCGACTACATTTTACTTTCTGAACTCCTATTGTTCATATACAGAAAACTTAAGTAAATTATCACAGTAATACATGTTCATAAAGACTGTGAAACTTCATTAGGGGCCTAAGGGGTTAGTTTTCCTTTCTATGTTCCCTGACCAAATTGTTGAAAGGAATTAATGTTGCCACCTCTGAGAACAATTTGCTTCTGTAACTATTCCTGTATTAATAAATTTTTCTGGTGTCATGTGCTTTCTTGGTAAATGCAAATATTACTCTAGGTATTTGGCTTGATGCCTTCACTGCTTTAGAAATTGTTTTGAGATTGGCTTTCTGATTAGCATAATTATGCTCATTTTTATTCTTGGTTTACTTGCCAAGTACTCAAAGTTACTTCCTGCTTGTTCATACTTTATAGATGATAGTTTAGTCAGAGGATGCTTGTTTTTTATGGCAAGATGGCAATGATACATGATTAAAAGTAGTAGTGTAATGCCTTGCGATTTTACCCTGTCTTCTAGAATCAAAATGCACTGAAAAGGTTTAAGCATGTTTGATTTAAAGTACAATTTCTTTCTTACAATATTAACAGCTTCATAACACCACCAAGAGTAATTATCTCTTTGCAGACAAGCAAATAATATTTGCCCCCTTCAACACAATTACCTGATACCAGTAAAAGACATCTCACTTTGTGCAGGGATGTATGAGCACCATATAATTAGAGCTATATTAGTAATTGATGGTTAATAGTGTAGTGCTTTGGATCATATGGTAACCAAACCTGAAAAAAAGGATGAGCTTAAAAAGAAAAATGTACAAAAGCTTTACTCTTGAGGAAGAAAAACACTCAATATACAAAAAGTGTGGAGATGGAGATGGATATCAGGAAAAGAAGAAGCCTGAGTATAGTTCTTGGGAAGCCTGAAGTTTGTTTGAAACATCTTAGGAAAATTTGACATGGATGATGTGGTACGAAACCAGCACTGCAGAAACCCTTCAGTACAAGCTCTACAAAGGGAGCAATAGGACTATTGTGAAGGGCTATCTTTCCATTCCTAGTTGTGTTAAAATCTGATTTTTCTTTAGAATATCTGAGTCTAAAACAGTATTAACTTTCCAGTAGAAGGTGCATCATTCTGAAAAAAAGAGAAAAGTGTTTTTCAAGTGAGAAAGCTGTTAGTGAGGAAGAGACAGAATCACTGTAGTAAGAAACATAAAGAGTTATATATAGTTGATAGTAGTGGGCACAAATGTAAAACTTTCATTAATCCCAGATGACCCAAGTTATGTCAACTTGAGGAGGCACTGATTGCTACTTTGGTAGTCAGCTAAGAGGCCAGGATGGCTTGGTGGCACAACAGCCTGTTCACTCAGTAACACAGGAGAGCCCAAATCTGGTGACTTGTAGACAGACCACAACTGCCATTCAAACCCTCTTTGGTGAATGACCTCTAGGTACTGTGCACCAATGACAAGAGAGAGAACAAAGTTCCTGTAGGTGCCAGCTAATGGAAGGACTATATTGAATGGTAAAGCTGTAACATACATTCTGAATCCTGGTATTTCAGTACTCTAGCATTACTTCATTAGTATATACTGCCTGTGTATTGTAATACAGTATTATTGTAGAGGAAACTGTACAATTTCCTCTATAGATGTAAATATTTGCTGGAACAAAGCCTTCTTGACACAAACACCATTAAAGAATTCTCAAGCAATTCAGTGTGAATAAGACGATACTTTTCTATAAAAAGTTGCTTTAAAGCAATAATCTATCTTATAAATTAGAAGATTAGTAAGTATGAAGTTAACTGGAAGAATAAATCCCATATATAGCTAATACATATTGACTCATTGCCACTGTGGGCAAGCATGGTGTGCAGGCACAGACAATTGTTTACATCTTTCTGTGAGATCTTTCTGCAAGATCTTTCTGCACACCTTTTTCATACTACTGATGCAGTAATGGGTGAGCTCAGTCATGTGCCAGATACACTGTCAGCAAGAAGATTTAGTGAATGCACTAACTTATTAGTTGAAATTATTAAACACAGCATTCACCTCATGCTTTACAACCAAAGCACATATATACATATGAAGACTCAAGTCACTCAGTTCCCTACACTACAAATTTTGAATCATGCAGTAGCTTAAGTTTTCATAGCACATCTCCAAATGTGTGGCACATAAATATTGGGGGCACATATGCTCTTATTTACCCTCCTCCCCCTCGTATCATATGAGGAACTTTTACTACTGTTAGTAGCATTTTATACAGCAAATAGCAGCAAATTTATAGAGCACTAAAAGTTTTACACTTAGCAATCTAACAGTAAAAAAAATTGTGTTTTTTGCTATCTTTTAAAATTAGGTTTGCAATCTTTTAAACAAGAAGCCTAAGGAACAGAAATTCAGCAAGTGCTATTGAATATGTAAACATCACTTCTAGCCATGTGTGCAAGGGTGCGTATTATCTGAGGCTGTTCAGATAGTCAGTTGCCTTATTCCGTGGTCTATTCAGTCTGGATGAACATCGATGGGCCTCAGCTGTCAATCACCTCATAGACAGAAATATATTTAGGCACATTAATATTTAATGTGCTTGCTTATTGACCATAACATAAACTAGCAAAGAAAGAAACCCATCTGCATCATTATTTGGAATATTTCCAGGTATAGACATTTGACCAGACAGACTGATATAAACCTACAATAAAGTCAGAAAATGGAAAAAGAGGTTGGGAGAAAGCGAGGACTGAATGATACAAAATCCCAGATGTCAGGTGGGCAGTTCTCCACAGAATGGTTTACATGGTTTTTCTGTTAATCATCCACTGGAAATATTACAGCCCTTGGAAGACAGAAACAACCAGCAATATAAGCTTTACTTATCTGTACAACAGGGGAGGAATAACTCAACAATGCACAAAGGAGCAGAAGTAATCTCTCTTCCAACCATATCCACCATCCTAAATTAACCTGAAAATACTACTGTCCCTTACTTATAAAGACTTGTAAGCAGCTATCTGTGTGACACGCAAGGATCACATGCCAATGTTTCCTCAATGATTAAACCACAAGCTCTTGGTGTGACTATATTGGAGCTGGTAACATTTGCAGCTGTTAAAATAGATCTGTGTTCCTATTTTAAGGTGCAGAGCTCCTTGCCCTGCAATGCTCAGATAACCTGATCTAGATACCAAGCCTTATTTATGTGCTGCCTAACCCAAAAAGCAGCTGTGGACTTTGTGACTAGAAGGTGGATCAGTCAGATGTCCTCTGAAAGAGTCAAAGCTTCGGCTGACCCTTTCAAACCTCACAAAGCTAAACCAGTTAGTGATTTAATGAAGGGACAAGCATGCTATCAGTATCTCCCCTCCTTTGCTGAAGCAAAAATTGTCCTTCATAAAATCCCTGATTTCACTCAATCACTCCCAAGTTTTGTTCTCATCCATTCTCATGGGTCCCCTCAAATACACTGTCATGTTGTTTCCACACCAGCTTTAGCAATGATGACACTGACAGTGCACCAATTAATCAGCTCTTGCTCCACTTCCTATTGTTCTCATCACAGCTCTATTTTTTTCCAGCCCTATCAGTGGTCCCACATGAATCAGTAAAATTTATCAGTATAATTTGTCTCCTAAGCGCAAACTATTATTCAAACTACTGTTTACTCTTCTGTTAGACTTCTGTTGCTTTTCAATTATAAATTGCATGAAAGGCAGAGTAAAAAGCTGTGCTGTGTTTAACCACAAATGTGAATCTGTGGTAAATGCCAATCCACTAACATCTCTTCAACTCTGATACAGCAGTTACTCTGAGCTGTCAAGGGGCTGCTCCTCCTCCTGCATCCTTTTAAAAACTATTCTGGCAGAAAGCCAGAAGGAAGAGCTGAGAGGGAAGCAGCATTAAGTACCTACACTAAATGTACAGACTGTTACTATATGATGGCATTTTCTCTCAGTGGAACTTACAACACTACTTGAGTTGGATTTTTATTTTGAAAAAGGGTATTTCATATTTTAAAGGGGAGGGAAATCTTCTTGTCAGAGTTCCTTGCAGTAGAGGATTAAATGAAGGATCTGACCTTATACTGCAGCACTGTTTCAATCTGGCTCGCACTCTGTTGTTAGAGTGGTGTAGGGACAAACACCATTGGAAAAGAAAGCCTTTGCATTCTTTTCAGTCAAAATATTTTGAACTCAATGAATGTGAAAACATTCAGCAAGACCTTACCTTTTGAGGACCTCAGTAGCTGAGATGAGGTTACATTTGGTAAACATCAGGTGGAATTCCTGATTATGGCTACTATTTGTACTGTGCTATCACCAGAAGCAAATATTTGGAGAATACAAAGCCTTTTGTTGACTTAACATTCTTGAGGGATGCTATGGAATAATTTAGGTGTTTCCTTTAGGAGGCTGAATAAAGGTCAAATGAGTCCTTAGGAAAAATCTCTTGTACAGTACACTGCCTATATATTTCCCGTGAAGTGATTGAATAGTTTAAGATTTTTACCTAACAGAATTCTAGGTGAGAATATCTCTCTATAATATATTATTCATTATACATATGATAGAGATATATATCCTACAGATAATATAGAGAGATGTATTACATCTATCTAGGTTTTAATATAACTTTGGGCAATGACTCTCTGGAGGAAGGCTGGGTTACACATTGCTCCTGGAATAATGGTTATTAAGGTTATGATTATTGCAGGTTAGTGTTTGGTGTACATAGTGATTAATACAAAAAATATCCTTCATAAGTCTGTCCTCATCTTAATCTATTAATATTATTTGCACTATTCTGAGATAACGCTTTGCAAGCCTAGTCTGGTTATAATGCAGTTCTGTTTGTACATTTTCATTCCCGCCCCTATTTCCATTAGAAAATACTCTGGCAGGAAGAAAGTGATTTATTTATATCCTATGTATACATTGTTGTTTTCCTGAAAATATAAAGCAAAAACATTTTATAAGAAACATTTAACTTAACATATAGTCAAATATTTCATTGAATGTATTAGTAAGGAAAAATGAATGATAAACTATGGGGAGTTTCTTACCTTCTTTCCCAGTAGTCCAGCATTTGCTACATTCTCCCAGAATACTGAAACTAAGTGTTCTGGGAATGTGTTAAATCATCAAACTACATAATTTTTTGAGACTTAGACACTGTTTGAAATATTAACAATTTTCAAGTAATCATTGAGGGAGCAGCAAAAAGAGATGATTACTCTATATCCTTGTGATAGGACACAAGATACTGCTGACAATATTTTCTGCTGCTCCAAAGATTTGTTTGTACAAAGTAAAACAGCATCCACAGTTGAGAAACAGAGCAGAAAACCTCAGCTTTCACAACCCTTTGATTAAGGATCTGTTTAGCAAAACAGGACCTATGGATTTATGTCCTTTTAATTCCAGAAGGAAATCAAACAAGTTGTGAACATCTGAAAAGAAGGCTAACACTGGGTTTTTTATTAAAACATGTTTCCTCCCTCTGCAAACATAGGAAAGGGAGGAAACCTCTGTTCCCACCTCCTGCAGAATGATTTTTCTGTTATTATACTGCAACAAGTTTGACTGCATTTAATAAACAGTTTGGGAATATCTGAAATCATATATTTTAACTAATTTACTATTCAACTTTGCTCTCCCCCTGCACCTTAGGCAAGAAAAACTATCTTGCTAAGACTTGATATGTATGAGCATGTCCTAACCAAAAAAACTATTCATTTGCGAGATGACTTTAATTTTAATTAAATTATCACACAGCTACTAAAATCCTGTAAAAAACATTTGTCTCCAATCCTACAGCAAGAGTAGGTGATACAGCAGGGTAACCAGGACAATTAACCAGACCATATGCTCCACACAAAACATGGAAGATCAGCAGCTCCTTTATCTCCAATTGTTTGAGAACACAACCTGCTTGTTTCTTTCTAAAAAAAGCACACCGCCTTCTGGTAACAAAATTATTCTTTAAGTACAGTTTGTATCAAAGTTAACCATTGCAGTTTTTGGAAGTATGACACTAAAGATAGGTGAGCTCTACACTGGTATTAATTCAACAAGGGCAGGACCAGATTTCTGACATTCAGTGAGAGGCAGCAGGATTCTTCTCATTGCCACAAGATCCTCTTCAAAAACACCGTGCCCTGGTCCCTTTTGCTTGTGGAACCTTATCCTTCTCCCCAGAGTGACTCTCAGGACTCCTGCTGGCCTTTGGCACTACTTGTTTCCTGATTACAGTTTTTTCTATCCTCAAGGATAACTCTAATAAATTTAAAGTAAACAAAATAGAAGATTAATCTACAGATAATACATCCCTTGGAAAACCGGGACTTCTCAGAATTATATGCTTTACCTTTTTAAAGCTGTCGCAAACACTGCCTGTTAATGAGCTGTTAAAGCAAAAGTTATTCTGATTTAATCACGGTTCAGATCTCAGCTTTTTTCTTAAATGAAAAAGAAAAACCTGTCAAAATCTTGTAAATCCTCACTGTCAGGGGATGTTATTTCCTGACCAGCTTTAAGAAGCTTCTCCTTCCACTGACTTTTCCCTAGAGTCTTGTCCACCTGCCTCTCCTGCCTCCATCTATCCCTTGATTCCCTCTCAGGCCTCAAAACTGAGTCAAATCCTGAATCAACTGTGCTTCAAATCCACATTCTCAGGTAGTTTATCCAACAAGGCCTGGTCAGTACAATGAAAACATTGTGTATCAGAAATCATCTATGATGTCACTATCTCTTCTCATTTCAATTCTTGTCAATAAACTATTTTGTGTCTTCCAGAGAAAAAGAATTATTGAAAGATGCTACCTTGGTCTGAAGATGATTGCACCATTGGGCTAAGAGAAGGCAAGATATGAAGCAGCAGCAATTCCCAATACTCACATTATTTTAGGAATTCCCCAAATAGTACTTGGCATGTAACATTTAATAGGAATCCATACAGCCATGTCCACTTTGTACCGTACTGAATTCAAGCTTTTATATTTTTCTACATTTATTTGTGTACAAGTGCTTTCTCTGTCGCAATTGGTGACCTACCAGGGATTATACATATAAATAGAAACACTGTTATGGAAACAATAGACTGGAATTCAAATCAAATCTTCTCCCTACAGATTTTGAGTCAGTTTGTGGCTTCTTATCTAAAGAGTTTAATATCAGAAGTAGTGGAAATAAACAGGTCTAACAAGATTTGAGGTTTATCTCAACAGATCTGTTCTTCACTAAGTTTTAAAGTGAACTCCTTGCATGCAAACTTGGTGAGTCATATTTGCATAAAGCAGAGTGTGCTTCTGAAATCTCGGAGGAAATAAAGGCTGTCCTTACTAGAACTTTAAATTGTAATTTAGTGCTTATGTACTTGGCTCTGGGCTTTTATCTACATTATATATTCAGGTTTAAGGAGATTAAATGTGGTAGCTAATAGTTTGGTCAACCAACATGAGACACTTAATCATATCAGGGTAACAGATCAATTTCCTGACCTCCATCCTCTGAAAATGTGTGAGGAACTGTTACTGCAGTAGTGTTTTTATTTTACTCTAATACATTCACCCTCAGTATTATTTTGAAGGAATATACTATTCCTCCTGCACAGCCAGCATGCTCAAATTAAAGCAAGGCTTGTTATAAGTGAGCCTCCAAGCTAATTACTGAAGCACTTAAGTTCTCTGCTAGAGGTCTCTTAGAGGTCTTTTTTTTTCCCCAGCTCATAATTCCTAGAATTAGATTTTAAATTTTGTGGAAAATATTACTTATGAGTGACAAAGGACTAGAAAGTAGCTTCTGAACTGAGAATTGAGAAAGTGGCTAGGCAGTGTACAGCTCAGTGTAAATGCTGCTGACAGACTAGGACCACATATCTTGAGATGGGAAGGCCAAACAGATGTACTTATGCTGTATTTCCTTGCATTCTCCTAGCCTGGTCTTTGTTATGGATACAGTATTCAGCAGGCTATTTAATAAGGCTGGATGTGGCATAATCTGCACAAATTAGTGCTATTGGGCTACCTTTTTTACTCTTATGTCATACCAGTATGGAAAAATAATCAAAATGCAATCAGTTTAACATTAGCTTTTTATACATTAAAAAACACCAATCGGACAAATGGTTCCATGAAATCATAAGGGAGCAAAAGCAATACTGAGCTAATTATTGAAGAGTCCAGGGTAAGCATATTTGCCATGACTAATCACTTCTTAGAGTGATTTAACTGCTATCTCTCATATGGTGTTAGAGACAGCTGGAGACAAAGGACTTCTTTAGAAAGTTTGATCTATAAAAAAGCAAGAAAAGGCCACCAAGCAGTCAATTTTTAGCAAAGAACAAATATTTTTGTTGCATTTGGATAAAGTCACTCCAGAATTATTATCTGGAAACTTGATTAATATTTATATTTTACAAAATACTTTCTTACTCTCCTTTTCAAATAAATTTACTTCTATCTTCTTGCAGGATAGGCAGTTTGTTATTGATGATCAAATCTCAGAAGCTAAAGAGACTTACTTCAAATTTTATCTGAAGTTTTGAGCATTAAAAAATAATTTAACTTGAAATTCAACTTTCTGTTTTCCTTAATAGGAACAAGGATAGAGAAGATGAGGAAAACAAGTATCTTCAAATGGGTCAGATAAAACAAATCAATAGCATTTGGTTAATCAGAATCGTCAAGATTTTTAATTTATACTGATCTTTTTACTAGCTCTGGGAAGTGGAAAACATCTGCAATGCAACACACATTGCAAGTCTGCCCTAAGCAGAAGATGGGGAGTGAGTCCTCTCAGAAGTGCTTTCTGCCTGGCTTTATACAGCCACACAAAGTCACGGAAGAACCAAGAAATGCTTCCAGGTTTCCACACATCTCCATTTATCCCTCCTGCTTCCCTGTTTGCTGAAATGCAAAAGCAATCTTCCCCAGTTACCTTCTTACTTCCATTTATGAATGTTGCCAAAATTATTAGAGTTGAATCAAAATATTAATGGAATACTTCTAGATTTCCTTTTATATGTACATATATAGCCTTAGGCATGTGGAGTTGTGAATGTGCTCTCTGTAATAAGGCCACTAATGAAGCCAGTCCCTTCATGCTTTGTCACTGCACAAAATACGACTGAGCTTTCTTCAGTTTCCTGACCCCAGTACTATCATTGAATTCCTCAATGAGAACTTGTCCAGATATGAGAAATTCAAACTTCATCGGATTAATTCATAATAATGCATGAAGGGGGAATAGGAACCAGCAGACTTTGGTTTCATTATTGTAGGCTTTTGCTTAACTTTTAGTTTACTTCAGCATTACAATTTAAAATATTAATATAATACTTACATGCTGATTTTTACTAGCTGAATATTGTGTGATAAATTCCTTAACAAATGTGCCAGCATAAAACCCAAGAAAAAGCTATCATCTGTAGGGACTTGATCTACTTCGTGCTACTTCAATTTCTGCCTCTACTCCACACCAAGCAAGCCACTGTGTATATTATGTATTCATAACATGGTTCTCCACAAAACCCCTAGTCTTCTTTCACAACTCCTTCCAGCCTAGGATGGACTTTGTTGTTTTCTTGTGATCCCCTTGTCAAGCTCAGAAGCTGCTCAAGATCCTCTCTTTCCTCTATGTTCCAAAGAACTGATTTAATAACATGCAACTATTTATATTCCACTACAGCCCAAAGCTGTTGATTAATTTAGGAAGCACCTGAGCTTCCTAAGAGCCATAATATAACCTTTAAAATCTCCCAAGCCATTGAAGAGATATATGGTTTGAAGCTTAGGACCAAATTAATTGCATATCGTGCCTAAACCTGATTACATCCAGAACATCAACATTCTTCTTCAGTCCGCTGAGGAAAGCTCTATCTACCAGGCATTCCCGGGGAACACCTATTGAGTATCAACATGAACTGGCTTCTCAGGAGATGTAATGGCAACCACAACAGTTTTAAGAATTAAAGCTAATTGCACCACTTCCCTCTTTACTCCTTACCACAACTGCTATAATGTTAAGGGCTGGCATCCTGGAGGATGTGCTAGGCTCCAATTCTGGTTTCCAATAGTTTTTTTTCAATCCACATGCAGATGATTGTAAAGTACTGGCTCTGTCCTTGGGACAGCATCAATAACCTTACTCTCTTCTTTGGCAAGTAGAACCAAGTCCAGGTTTTTTTTATTCTCTCTGGACCAGAGAAACAGATTTTATCCTCATCAGTGGAACTCATTAAAAACAAAGGGAAGACAGTCCTTCCCAAGCCAAAAGTCTCGTGGTTAAACTATTTCCCTGAAAGGTGACAGCCACCTGACCCCCGACCTTACACATGTACAAATAAAACTGAAACTGAATTCCTGTGTACAAAGTCCTGTAACCTAATTGATTATTGCATTAGAAGGACAGTGTCATGAAAGATACAGGGAGATAAAGAGAGTAAGTAGGAGAGAGAGATTTCTTCTAGAAATATACTACACTTATAGCTTGGTTTCTCTGCTGATATTTTCCCAATCTGACAGGTTGAAATATTGTAAAACTGGGCAATTTTTCAAATACAAAGTTCAGAATTTTAATGAAGAATTGTATCTTCTGTACAGCTCTGTTAGGTTTAGGGATTTATTTTTTTGTGTAAGAATCATAGAACCACAGAATGGCTTTGGGCTGGAAGGGACCTTAAAGATCTTATAGTTCCAACCCCCCTGCCACGGGCAGGGAAGACACACCTTCCACTAGACCACGTTGCCCACTAGCAATACCTTTTGGCAAAGCTTTAACTTTCATCATCAGAAACAGCTGCTTGCTGGACAAAATGGAAAGAACTAATTAGGAGTCTAGCTTTTATATAGTTTGCTTGGAGTGTTCTTAGCGGTTTTCCATCACTAATGGTTTGATGAATACAGCTACTTTGAGTCAGAGGTACCGTTTCTGAGTGTTGTGGTTTAATTCCACTAAGCTGCTAAGCACCACACATCCAAACCTGGAACACCAAGGTGGGTTATACTGTCTGGTCCATGAATTTTATTTTTTTGTTATATATAATGTTCCATAAACAAATACACAAGGTTTTTTTAGTTTTCAAATTGCAGATGCCCACACTAGGAAGGTCTCAGTCCTACAGAGATTTGTAATAGCTTTTCATGAATGAGGAATTGAGCTTATGAATAAATAAAACAAAAATCTGTCAGAAAACTAATACTTAAACTTGAGTCTTATAACTACCTAATATCTTCTCATCAAATTATTTTGCTTCTTCCTCATCATCCCAGGTCCTGAAGTTATTTTTTTTAACATTTCTAGATGATTATTTTGCTCATTCTGATTTGTAAAGTAAAGCACTGTCAGGTGAGTTACCACTCCCAAAGAGTGCTTCTTTGATGTATATAAGCGTTTTAAATATTGCTGACATTTGGATGCAGCTTTAAAATGTTTTGGAAGTATTTTTGCCTTGAATATATAGATAATATATACAAAGGCTTCTTGTAGAGAGGATGCTTAGAATACAGAGACAGTCTTAACTGTGATTCCACTAATAAGACTGAGCAATTAAGTTATGTGGGAACATGTATAATTTTATTATCAAGGGGAATTTCAAGTATTCAAGTTTTACTAGCACTGGCATTGATTAGTTGATTTACTGAGGTATTTATGCATACTTGAAATAGATGGGTTTTAATATGCAATTAAATATATATATATAATTAATTGTGAAATTAGCATCCTGCTAAGTCAATATAAAGTATCTCATTAAGTCATATAAAAGGGCTTGATGATGAGAGATTTTTAGCGTCACTTTCCTTGTTTTGATGTTTAAGGCCATGTTACTTAATATGTGAAAGAAATGGGTTCCTGTCTTCCATTTATCTCTGCCAATGTTTATTCTTTCTGTAACTTCTACAAATGAGGACAGCTAGTTGTCTGGTCTGTTCAGGAATTATTACCAATAAAAATGAAATCCAGAAAAAGTCTTCCAATAAAGAAAGTCAACGTCGGAATTTCATTTGGAGATGAAGATTCAAGAATTTGTAGTGGGTAGAGCAAAAGACTACTTAAAGAAAATTTCTTGGCTGGTTTGCAATAGAAAAACTGCCAACATGTTTCCTAACTCATTGCATTTTCTAGTAATAGGAACAAACGACAGACACATTCTAGAAATCTTGATGAAATAACTGATGAAATAATTGGGCCAACTAAATGTTACTGCAACTTAGTTTTGAGACTGTTAAGGAAACTTGGTAATGTTTTTAATGAGATTTATTATTTTCCATAAAAACTGATAGGTGGTTTCACAGATCTTCTAGTGGCAAAGCTAATTTGATAATTTCCCTGTGCTCAGGGCTGTTTGTTCCAGTGGGTGAAGAAGTGCAGGAAGTTACTGCCTCAGGAACTGTGCCAATTCCTTGCTGGTGGGTTGTGCTCTAAAGCCAGATTAGTTCTCTAATCTTAACAAGATAAAATTTAAAAAAGTACAGTCTTTCTTTCGGAAGTCAGAGGGAGATTGAGATAAAGCCTACCTCTGGAGAACTTGTTTCGTGGAGGCTGATATGGTTCACTAATCCTGCTGCATTTTGCCATTTCCTTTGGGTCGGGATCTGCAGTGCTGCACTTTACCCAAGGGAAAAGGAGGATTGTCTCTCTTTCCAAGTCTGTCTCCTTTGTGACACTGAGAGCAGTTGTCATGGAACCACACCCTTAAAAAGAGTAAATAAAATTTTAAGAGACAGAGCAGAGGCAACTCAGGTGAGCAGCAGTACTTTCTGTAGAAAACCCAGGAGGAAGAAAGAATTGTTTTTATAAGTGCAAGGAACCCTGTGTCCTGCTGCTTGACTTCCTATTCTGTTGAAAACGACAGTTCTGCTAGTTCCCCATTAGTTTTGTTAATAAACAGATAAGTCTCCCACCAAGTAGCAAGAAGATATCTCAGTTTTCATATTCTTGGTTATTTACTTGACTGAGAAGAGGTATTTCCAACTATAAGCATCTCAGATATGGAATCACCCTAATCCTTTTATACTTGTATCTCTGAAAAAAAAAAATTGTATAAAAAAATAGTAGCCAGTTTCTACCATGAATAGAGCTGACAATCAAGCACAGAGGAAAAGGGTTAAAACTCGTTATTTCCAGAGAACTTTATTTTTGACAACATAATTTTCTGTGTATTTTCTTTACTAGAAGAGACGACTGGGGGGTGGTGAAGGGAGGAGATGTGAGATGGGGTTATTGTCCCAAACTGGAAGCTGGCAGCCTGTTATTCTGAGTCTACCTGTGGATAGGTCTAGTCAGGGACTGATAAGGGTATTTCTGCACACAATGTTGGTGCCAGATAAAGAAACCATTCAGTAATGTATTTGTATTTATAATTATTGCAATATTGTATCTTAAATGAGTGGGGCTTTTTGGATATTCAAAAATCAGTAAAAGCAAGTAAATAAATTATTTAGATTAGAATAATTTAGAGTATTGTATTTGGAAGTACTGGGAAGCTATATTTGCCTCTGCCTTGACGCAAGAATAAGTCTTCAGTTTCATGCCATGTCATTAGAAAAGTCCATCTGTGGTTGCTAAAACACAAAATGGGCCAAGGTCTAAGCATGGGAGTTAGTTTAACAGAGCTAAGCTGAAGTTTAGCAGCGATGATTTAAGGGATAAAGTATGAATTTGAGGCCTAGTGCATGGGAAGAGGTAACAGAGTGAGTGCAAGCCATGCCCCCACATGCTAAGGGGCAGCAAATAAGGGGCCACATTTAGTTTCTGAACGCTTTCGTGTTAATGCTGCAGTGGTGGCAACAACTTCCACAGGGCCCTATGGCTCCTCCGGGCAGGTCCCACTGCCCTGCCCTTACAGTAAGTAGCTTCAATGCAGCTCTAAAAATGGGCTCCATGCTGGTGCAGAGCAAGTGTTCCTGCCGTATCTGCTCAGCCCTTGAGCCATGCTATGCCCTGGCAGCGAAGAAGCTACCGGCAGCGTGAGCATGGCCCCTGGGGCGCCGCTTGCAGAGCAGCGTTCCCTGGCCACAGCTGAAACTCACTGGTGTCAAGGGAGACACACCCAAACCCGCCTGGGCGAGAGCCTCCCCCACGGGCAACCCATGAGGGTGGCACTGCACCTCAAGCGCTCGGGAGCTCTTGTGCCACATGAGCAACGCCGAGCAAACGAGGGTCAGGGATCACCTCGGCCCGCCCCAGGCCCTTTAGGACACGATGGCCCTAGCCCATCTTGCCCCCTCCCTTCACCCCAGCGTTGCGGTCGCCGGGCCAAGAGGGCCGGGCTCAGGAAACCGTGTCTGGGAGCTGTAATAATAAACTGCTGCGTGGGCGACCTCGGGGCAATCCCCGCAGGAGCGTGTCAGAACCACCCTCACCCTTCGCTAGGGCTGGGCACGGTCCCCCCAGGCTCGGCAGCTCCCCACACACCCCCACCAGGGCGGGCGCTGCGGGCCAGCACCGCCCCGGGCCGGCGGCCCCGCGCAGGCGCCGAGCGGCAGGGCGCGCCCCGCCGCCGCTGGGCCGGGCCGGGCCGGGCAGGGCGGCGCTGGCCCCGCTGCCAACGCGGAGAAGCGCGGGCAAGGCGTCGGGAATGGCCCCGGCAGCGACCGGTGGGATCCCGCCGACTACGCCATCGCTGGGCCTGATGACTAACGGGCTGGGCAACAGCTCTGCTCCCGGTGGGTGGCTGCGGCCTCGGTCCTTCGCCGCGGTAGGAAGCTTCAGTCCGGGACCCTCTCGTTCCCCGCCGGCAGCCCTTGTGCCTCTCCGTAGGCTGTGACCTCGCTGGGCAGTGCGGCCTCTCTCGCCGCTCGGGTGCTTCGGCTGACCCTGCTGCTTCCGCCGGGGGCTGACGCGGGTTCCTCGGGGTTCCCGGCATTCGAGTCCCTGCGGGGCCCGCTGGAGAGCGGCACGCCGGGGCGCGTCCCCCTCCGCCCTAGCCCCGGGCAGCCCGGGGGGCGGGCGGGATTTCCGCGGTGGCAGCAGCTGAAGTTTCTCCCGCCTGTCAGCGGAGCGCGGCGGGCGCTCGGGGCGGGCGCTGCAGGGTCCCGCTCGGGCGGGCTGGAGAGCCGGCGCGGGCTGCGAGTGCCCGCGGCGATCCAACGGTGCTTGTAGTCGGTTATGGCCAGGAATTGAAGGGGAAAAAAATCAAAACAAACCTACGAAGAGCTATGCGAGCTCGAGTCTGAAAACTCCTCCGTAGCTGATTCACTTTAACTGGAATCGGATGGCTCTTAAGATAGAAGTGCACAATTGTTTCTATTTTACCCTCGCTTGGCTTAGCGTTTAGGTTTTGGAAATGAAAAGTTGACTGTAACCCTTGAGAACTCTGAAGAGCCCTCGTTCACATACAATTACCAGAGGAAGTTAGTTTAAAATGACATTTTCTTTGTTTATGTCTAACCCTAACAGCTATGGTACTAATGATCTCAAATGACACCGAATTTGTTGCCTGTGTAGTCTGAAGTGCTTTTTTTTTTTTTTTTTGGTGCATTGCCCGTGCTGCTCAAACGCTGGTATTAAAAAATGATGTTTGTTTCCTCGTTCAGCTTGATCAGTTGTATTACCTTTGGGTGGTATGGCATGGGTAAGAATGTATCAGCTTCTTGGAGAGTAAACTTTCAACTTAGTGGAAACAGTTAAGATGGCTGTATCTACTAGCAAACAATAAATCAAGAAGTGTTTCTTGTCTTTCTGTGCTTCCTTTTGTACATCTGTATATTACTTGGTGCAAGCAAGCTTGGCCAGAAGGGTTTGAGACATCTACTACCTGATGTTTGTTTTCTGAAAGCAGTGGAAGGCTTGTCATCCTGTCAATGCTTCTCTTCAAGAGAGTGGAAAGAAATAAGTACCACTAGGCATCTTGAATTTCAGATTTGTGTTTAGTGGTAGCTAGTGGGAGCTGCTATCTGAGGACCTGAGGTTTTCTATGCAAAAGTAGAAGAAATGAAATTGTGGATTTTTTTCTCTTACTGATTGTGACTATATATATATATATTTAACAGATAAAAAAATAATTTGCTCTTTGATGGTTGTTACTTCAGCATATTACTGCATGTTTCTACAAGTTGAGATTACTATACCATTTACCTACCACTGGTGTCTTGAAGAGACTGTAAACAGATGTTTTAGTAAAGGAAAGGATGTGTGTACATAGGCTTATACAGATTTTTTCCAAATGTTTATACTCAGGATTGCTTTATTGAGCTTGAAGGCAGTTACATGGGTGGAAGTCTCTTAGTATGCTGTGTGCATTTGTAGGATTTAATAACTATAGCAGCAATTTAGTTATATATTTAGGTGAATAGGCTTGTACTTATGCTGGCTAAAAGCTGGTAAGTCTAGCAAGAGATGTAAAAGCTATGAAAGAATTTTCTACTTGGAGTTTTAAGAATGCTTTCTGTCAATGTATCTGCTGTATCTCAAGATCACGGTATATCTCTTCACATAAGAGATACATTGGTTTTGGTTAAAATTGACTTTTGACTTCTGTAAACTAGTGAGGATTGCTAGCTTGCATAAATTCATTAATGCAGTGTTCTTGGTGACACTGATTTAATGCTGCTCACTAGATGCCAATTGCACTTGTGAATTTAACCTGTGATGTGCAACAGTTCTAAATAGCTGATGTGTCCAGGAAGGATTTATTTCATTGGATTTTAACAGCCATACTGTGAAGTGTGCTTTATTAAATGTACCTGGTAGCTATTTGCAGGGTGTGTTTTATTTGAAAACTGAAGTTTTCCAACAGAAATAGAAATCTAAAGCACCAGTAGGGGCTATGTGCTGCTCAAGCAGTGACTAAAGCACTTACACCATAAGCACTGCAATTTAGTACTGGTAAACAGTGAACTGTAAGCTTTTTGTCTCTGTATATGTTAACGCAGCATTATCGACCACATACTGTGCTGCACAAAGAACGGGCTGAATCTGTTACTTCCCTTTATATTTCAATTTTTCCCTTTCTCAACAGGACAAACCTGCTCTATATATGCTTAATTTATTTTTTTCCTCATTGAATTCTAAGTAGTGTCAGGTGCCTTCATTGTGTGACTGTTTGGACTGTCTGGGTGACTGACAAGATGATTTGTTAGATTTGGTCTTCCCTTTTTGTTCATAACAAGTTCCCTCTGGCTGTGTGGGAATTGTAATTCTTATTGCACTTATTTCAACACTCAAAATCGTCGAGTGTTGTGTGCATTATACAGTAATACTTTTAGCTATGGATTTTTGCTGTGAGTAGGACCTACCTTACATAGCAGGTACCTCCTTTCTGAATTCCCACCCTACCCTCAGGCTTTCAGAGGAGCCAGCCTAAAACTCTTTGCAGACAATTTACTGAACGTGTCAATAGGGCGTGTAACTTAGAAAAAATTGGGATTAGTGAAGAACTCGTCAGGGTGGAGGCTTACCTCTCAGAGTAGAAAGCTCTCTTTCCAAACCTACTGCAAAAGTCACCTATAGTCAAAATTTTTGTAGTGACTTCAGTGAGCCAGAGACTTTGTCTTTAATATGAGGACTCTTAGCAGGCTCCAGCCTGAGGTACTATGAAAAGCTTGATGTTCTATGGTTGTGGATGCAATGTTGGTTATGAAGGGTGCTCTTTGGTTTAATGTTCAAGTGGGTCATGCCTGGGACTTGCTTCCTATGTCTTACTGTTGGTGTTCACAAAGTAGGTGCATTTGGACTGAGCTTTAAAAATATGTGGCTGATCCTCTGCTCACTTTCTTGAGATACTGCTCTTGACAAATCTAATGAAGGTTTTGAGGTTTGTTTTTAACAGAAGTTCTTAATCAGCCCTGCTTAACCTCTAAGGCAGTTGGCAGTGTGTTACTAGTTGTCATATGTTCTTTCATCATGTGGCTTCCTTTTTCTCACTTCCTGCTTATTTCACTTCTGGTTGTAGGTTCTGATTACTACAAGGAAGCTAGAAGTTAAGTGGAATTCACAAACGTGTTGAATGTTCTTCTTCGATGATAGGTGTTTTTCCTTTGTTATTCACTTTAAGCCTATTCCCTGAAGTACAATTTCCTTGAACAATAGACAAAGCAAGTGGTAGGCAATAGGTTTTCTTCATTTAAGAGTTCTTTTCCCTCTAGAAAATAAACCTTTTTTAACCTTTTCTTTACTGACTTTTCTAGTTTGTCTGCTCTCTTCTGTAGCTACCACCTTTCTAGGAAGGCAGAGAAGCCCAAACATTTCCTCATTATTTTTGTGTATGTGTGTTTTGAGAGTAGTGTATTTTGTCTTGTGACTGAAATTGCTTGTAATTTCATCTGCTTAGTTTTTCAAAAGCAATTTGATGGTAGTGTCTGCGCTAGATAACTACTATTTAAATCAGATAACCTGTAAAAAGTATATTTAATTTGAAGTTGCATCAAACTGTTCTTGTTCAATTTACTACTGGTAAAATAATTAAAAATCTGTATTAAATAAGTGCATGATTTCTGTCAGAGTAAATGATTTACCTAAATGCTGCTAAGCACTTGAATTAAGAATCTAAAAAGATTAAATTCAACTTTGAGAATAGAAACATCTACTACAGCTTTAGTAGAATGCTTTATCTCTTAATAAGTTGAATGTACCAAATGAAAGTATAGAGCTGATGTACCACTTCTTTTCTTTTAAGGAAATATCCACCACTCTGGAAATGCTGAGAGATACAAACTGGCATTTAATTAACTTCACTAAAACTCAATTAAGTTTTTAAAAGTAAAGTTAGTTTCTTAAATTCTTGAGAGTGAGGTATTTAGAGTGTATTTAGAAAACTGAGCTAATAAACAAGGAGTTTTTATTTTTATGCCTGAATTTAAAAGCATGTAATTTAAAATGAAAGAGGTTTTACACTAAATGATACTTAAAATGAGTGCTGTAAATCAAAGAGCATATCCAGATTGAGAAGCCTGATCTAGTGAAAGTGTCCTAGCCAGTGGTGGGGGGGTTGGAATTACATAGTCCTTAAGATCCTTTCCAATCCAAATCATTCCGTGTTCCATCCACCTTTGCTATCTGTCCCAGAGGTAGGAAGTGTCATTAGCGTTTAATGTAGTTCAAAATACACTTCCTCTAGAGCCAGGACAGGTTGAAGCAAAAGGTATCATCATCAGGTGCCTTTTCCTTGCCGGGGGAGATGGGGTCACAGGCTCTGACCATTTCTCCTTGTGGCAAGCAATGCTTTGATTATGCCCTTTTAGCAGTGTAGAGGTCTGCATGGTGAATTGAAGCTGAAGTGATCCAGGTACAAAAGAAAGAAAAAGAGAAAAAAAAAAAGCACCATAAACCCCCCAAAATAACCCAAACACACCATGCAAATAATATTCTGTCTCATTTTTTTGAACCTTAAGTGATTGCCCTTTTTTCTGTATATGGGTGGACTGGCACATTAATGATGAGGAGGGGGAGAAATGCCTAAGCTGATGTTGCTACTGAGGCATGTTTTCCAGTTATGCTTAGCTGAGATGTTTGAACAGATGGTGGGCCATACCTGAATATTTCATTTGTCTTGTACTTAAATAGGTTGAACGTGATCATATTTAATTTCTTAAAATATTAATTAACATTAAGGCCATCAGTAGTTTGTTTCTGTATACTGTGAGATTGATAGCTATGTTTCATTTTCATGCCTAAAGGCAGAGAATATGATTCTGTAACTCCTTAAACTTCATGGATGAGAAGATAGTGAATATATATGTACTTATTTTTAGCAGGTAGATTACTAGAATAATCAAATTCATAGCATATAAACAAAGCTTTTTAAAAGGCATGCAATAAAAGATAAATGGCATGGGCATAATGGGCAAAATCCAGAGTAGGTAAATAGGATTCTTTATCAGTAGACCACAGATAAAATTACATAATTGTTTGTGGGCCACTTTCTGTAAATTAAATACAAAAACAAGTGGGATGTGATTGAAGTAATCAGCTGGATGTAGAGTATGCTTAGGTTTAGTATAGGAGATTTAGAAAAACAGTGGATAATTTTAAGGCTGAGTTGTATATTGCTTCTATAAGAACTAAAGAGTTTTATTCTTTGTTATGAAAAGGATTTGTTTTTCAAGAATCCAAGTTGTACTTTAAGCGAGATAAGATTAAATATTTCTAGAAATTTCTCATGTGCTTTATGAAAAGTTTGTCTAGGCCATGTAAAAATTGCAATTTAATGAAGGATTAAATGTTTTTTCATTTATCTGTTAACTTTTTTCCTCTTATATTCTGTTTCCTGAAGGTGCTGTAAAATTGTCTTGAGCAATTGCTGAGGTGGAAGAACACTACCTTTGTATCTGAGTAACAGTGATTAGAATCAAAAGACTTGTCTGAGGTTGACTGTCTTTATATTTTACTTCCTAGGTAAGGATTAAGTAAGGGCAGGCAGTATTCATCTTCAGTACTTGGCATGTATTAATTTTTAAGCAAATGAGTACATGGGATCTGAATTAGTAGTATGAGTGCAATTTATTATTAACAGCTTAAGCATTACTAAACATGCTGAATATTGCTCCTAAATATTTTCATTTAGATCACACCTTCAAATAATTTTGATATATAAAGTAGTATACAGTGATGGGTATATAAAAATGCCAGGACAGCAAAGCACTGAAACAAATCAGTTCTTTTATGAATTGACTAAAATAAAGGAAGATTGCTATGGCCTGATTAAGATCATTGAGAAGCAGTGTCATACATCACGAGAATGAGGTAAACTGTTAACAGTGATATAAGCATAATGTGCCTCTGGGGAAAGGGAATGGGGAATGTGAATTGAATGATGTAGCTGTGACTTGGGTCATAAAATATATTGTCCATTTAGGTATGCAGGGCTTGGCTTTGCATTATGTCATAACTGCTGAGGGTTTTGAGGGCAGACTGTGTAGGGTATTTGATAATGAAAGCTGAGTGCTTTGCTCTGCTTATAAGGCTACACTGCACAAAGTATTTGATTCAGCTAGTTAATTTCTTCTAGGATGTTTTTGATTTGCTTTTGGTGAATTTTTCTGTCTCTGAACAAAAAATGAACGGCATCAAGCTGTTTCTGGACTTTGTGTAAATATTGTTGTCATAGAGGAGTTTGCCAAACTTCAGGCTATACTGATTCAGTAAAATGACTGCTTAAGAACTGAAGACTTTGTGGCCTTTTTTCTTAAAACCTGGTTATCTCAGTAATTCAGTTAAAACTGTTTTCAGGGCTGCAGTCTGTCAGGAGCACAGCTAGTGGGGTAACACAGAACTGAATGGGAAAAGACCTCCTGAAGCCACTTTGCGTCTGGAGGAGTTGTAGTGAACCACAACTTGGAAAGCCTGAGGCACGGACCTCTAGCCATGCAATAAGGCCCCTTTTCTCTCTAGGTTTGGTGGGAATTGTCTGCCATGGTTATAGAGAAAATAGATATTTCTTTGGGCAATGCATGCCACTCTTGCCCCAAAGAGAAGCAAAAAACCTAAAAAGTTGAGTTGGGTAAATTTTGTGACTCTTCCACAAAATAGCTTGATTAGCAAGTGGCTGTTGATAGTAGGGAGGTGTTTCCTGTTCATTCTTAAAATGGATACAGTATGACAAAATCCAAAGCATCTGCCTGTTTTGGTCTTATATTTGAACAGGAAAGGTGCTTATTTATTAATACCCTTCAGAACTTCTGATGCATAATGTTTCAGTTGGGTTTTTTAGATTCTGAGATGTCGTAGTCATCCAAGTAATGCTTCTATGGTGTGATGGCTTTTCTCTTGCCTCAAAAGTAAGTGAAGCTACTTTGTTGATTAAGTGGGGGACTTTGTGGCTGTTGCTACCTGATGAGTTAGAAAAAAAGTAATTATAATTATGATTTTATTTTTGGTATATTAAAGCGTGAATTATAAATTCTTAGAATGCAAATAAACTTCATGTAAGATCAACTTACTCAGTTATATGATTGTATCCCTTACTCTTTCCTGTCTTTGTTTCCTCGTGTAATTGTATAAAAGAATTGAAACCTTAAAGTGTTAAATTGTACATATTGTTCAATTGTCCCACTCAGGCGTAAGTTAGAGCTTCCAAAGGTTACGTATTGGTTTTTGCATACAATCATCTGTAGGATTGCTGGCCTTGTAAAAGTGAATAGCTTTCTCTTTTGGTTTTGGGAACAAACTAGACTATCTGGTTTTGTCCAAAGCAAATATCCTGGGATTTTGTTTTAATACTTAGTTTTGTGGTATATTCAGTAATTTGTTTTCACTTCTTTCCATTTTTCTGCATTTCTGCTATTTTCTAGAAAATTATTTTAGCAAAATGCTTAATACATTTTTTCCCCTTGTTGCTAATTGGGGTTTATTAATTGTTATTTCAAATAATTTTGATTCACTTGGAGCAAGTCTTGTGTATTGCATACTACTCAACTGACAATTCAAGACTGTTCTGAAAAATTCAGAAATATTTTAAAATGAAAGGTTTACTGTTTCTAGAGGAATAAAGAAAACTAGGGTGAATACCAAACTACAGTTTTAATGTTTCTTCACTTACTGGTGTTTCTCAAATGCAACTTAGTTATGCAGCCAGTACGGAAGGTGTGTGTGGAATAATGCTCTTTCTGCAAGATGTGGAGGCTTCCATTATTTTATATTTGAAAGGGAAGGATTATTGTTCTAGACATTTGTGTTGTGAAAGTGTCCCTGACATGTAAATGGTTTTCTGCTGACTCGTCATTTCTTTGACGAGTTTGATGAATGGAACAATTGTGAATTGCCTTCTCCATTTTAATACAAGTAGATGGAAAATACCTTGAAACAGACTAACACTTTCTGGTTGTCATTGTTTCCTGCTCCAAAAAAATTATTTTCAGCTGGAGTGGAGGAGAAGAATAGAAGGTAGAAATGCAGGAACATTCTTGCATGTTGGGATAGTAATGTTTAAATCTTTATTATATGGGATGGGGAGTGTGTATAAGCTCTAAGGGTTTGTTAAAATTTTAAGTATGCAACATGTAATTTTGGATTTATCTGAGCCGTTGTACTTATTATACTTTTATATTTGATATGTGAGAAGGTACTGAGTTTTTAATTTCTTTGTGTATATTGGACATAAAAGTGTGTTAATATTGGAACAGCTTGCCCAGAAATGTGGAGCATTCATCATCTAGATGGAGCTTACCTGAGAATCCTGATCTAATCAGTGCTGCTTTTAGCAGCATTTGGACTGACGAACTTCAGATGTCCCTTCTAATGTAAATATTTTATACTTTTGACAGGTCAAAATCCCAGTTTATAACATGGAGTATACATGTGTGAAATTCAAAACTTAATAGAAACAAATGTGCTTAATCGTGGATATGGAGTTAGTGTGTGGCAATGTTTCAACTTAAATTCTTTGCAAACAAAAATAATTTTATTTCATGTCCTGTTTCAGATTTAAATACAAAATGATTTCCAAATCTCAGACAAGCAAAGAATGGGCTCACCTTATTCTGATGAGCAGGGGGTAGATGCTCTTTCTTTTGAGAATTCCCATTGTTCAAAAATAAATATCAAGGCTATTTCACTCACACCTGATACTTTTTCTACGCGAGGGTCAATATTAAATCTTGTATTTACTCTCATATTAGGGAAGGATCCATATTTTGTAGGTAATTTTGCATGAACCTAGGACTGGAGGAATGGCATACCATTTTCCTCACTGATGTGAACAAGGAGCAATAGTGGTGTGAAATATATGAGACCTCTATTTGAGATTACAAGTCTGTCAGGCTAGAATATTGGTATGTTGGTTCTTCACTGTTATATTGAAGAAATATCATGCAGGCTTTTTGGATTTTGGATGTTTGTAATTGTTTGGTGAAGAGGGAATATCTGCTGTTTCCGGTGTCAGTTCTCGGCCAGGAGAGTATGTGTTGTCCACATCATCACAGAAGGTACTTTGCATTGACACTGTGGGGATTTGGTCATGCTTGTAATTTTCTGAATGCTTTCAAGTGATTTACAGTGTATAGTGATAAATGTGTTTATTGATTTACATAGATGGAGAGGTTCCCTGGGTTTTGTCAAGCCATGGCTTACAGACAACTACTTTGACAACTAAAACGGATGGCAATGATGGCAAGGCTGAACACCTAGAGTATATTGCCTTTGCTTTGGTTCCTGTTTTCTTCATCATGGGTCTCTTGGGGATCCTTATCTGCCATATCCTTAAGAAAAAAGGATATCGTTGTACAACAGAGGCTGAAGAAGTAGAAGAAGAAAAACTTGATGAAAAAATAGGTAATAAAGTCTAAAAACCAAATTCCTATTTCCGTACATTGCAACTACTATGAAATAGTTTATTGTGAGACTTCTGTAATTTCTATGGCTATATTTGACATCAAAGCAGTATTAAGAAAAATATTTTTGCTATTATATGTCACTTGGGGTTTGATCTTTGCCAGTCAAAACTAGGAGTGTTCCAATTTCCCATGCAAGTCTGCTAACATCAAGTAAGAGCTTACAGAGGGATCAAAGCATCAGTATATTTGTTTGCAATTGCACAGCTGGAATCACCAGATCAGTTTTCTACATTCTACATGCTGTTAACAACGAAGTATTAGTGTACATAGCACTAACTGAGAAGTGGCAAAAAGCTGCCATTTAAAGCCTAAAATCTTAGTTTTATGTTTTGCAATCTTAATTGGTTTCTGTTGTGCTGTCATTCTCATCTCCCCTCTCTTTATAAAACCAAGCCTTTGGACTGAATGTCTTCGTTCTGTTTTATGTAATGTCTGCTGCTTATAATTTTTTCTTAAAGATACCTTTGTTTCTATCCTAATGTTTATTTGTTCCTTTGTTTTTATTGTTCCTTATTCCCATATATTGTTTCTTGGGGAAAAGAAATAAGGGTATTACCATGGGGGAGAGCTATAGTAACCTGGTATAGCGTTTGTAAAACGTAAGTAAAAACAAAAGTCACCTGCAAATACTCTGGGCCTCTTCCTTTCTCCCAATTAATTTCTTTCAGTAGGTTCATGAGTGCAAATTCCAGTGGCTGTGTGGTAAGGGTAGACCCATGTGGTGCAGTAATGATGTGTCAATGTGTCCTTAAGCATTAATTGCCTGGGGCATGTGTGCAGTGTCTGAGCCTGAGTGGTAACAGTGAGTGGTGAGTGGCAATGAAACAGGGACATCGCCTGTGTCTCCGTGTCAGGAACTAGCTGTGTCTGTTACATTGCAAAGTTGCAGGTATTAATATGAAGCACGGGTACAGAGGTGGGGAAGCCCCTAATTTATTACGTAAGAGAAGAATTTAGAGTCTAGCCTATCAAACTTGCCTCAACTCTATTTTTTTAATAAAGGGTTATAACAATTATTAGGGAAGGGCGCAGTTTTGCCTCTTCATTGTTTTAGTTTCCCCACTGATCTTTTTCAGCCTTTGCAGGTTATTCTAGGGCAGCCTTTAATACTCTTAATGGGTGCATTCTGTTCCAAAATTTTTTAGTTTTTTTAATTAATCAGTTGTTATGTCCTTGTAGATATGATGAAAAACATATATTGAATCCTCCTCATACTAAAAGCCAATAATACTTGTTTTAGAATAGTGACCCAAAACAGTTTAATGATTTGTTTTGGTTTGATTTTTTTTTCTCCCTGTTGTTAGGATTAGAAATGCTGCCCTCTTTTGTTTCCTCCTTACGAGCTAGAGAAGGAATTTTGAAGTATGTTTGAGAAAATACTGAGTGTATTTAATTCTTAGCTGATTTTTTTTAGAGCTGATGTACGCACGATAAATCTGTGTTCATAATTTTTAGTGAATAAGAACTGTAAAGGCTTATTTGAGCTTTCCCTCTATAATGACAACAGATCTTGCCTTTTTAAAAAAAAAATAGCTTCTTCTGGTATGTGTTTGGTTTTGGTTATGACTTTTTTAGCATTATTTTGTTTTAAAATAGTTCTGTTCTTGATTCATAAGGCCAAGATACTGACAACATATTTATTTCTTTGCACAGAAATGAATGAAACTATACATGAGAATAGTGACACTGTGGGACAAATTGTTAACTACATCATGAAAAATGAAGGTATAGTATTGTGACATTGAAGTTATCAGCCCATGTGATGGGGTTCTGTAACAAATATGCTTTTTCAGATAGTCTGATGTATGGTTTGTTCATGTGATTCCAGTTAATAACCAATTTGTTCGTTCTTAGCTCTTTGAAATTGCCTTCACAAGGCAATAACTTCAAGGATAACAAGGAAATTCCTTGCTTACTTGAAAATTATTTTGTATAGTAAATTCAGGTCATGTATTTCCTGATATTTTAACTGTTTAGGTATTTGGGGTTTTTTGGTCCAACCTTTTGCTTTGTTTGTGAAGTAAAAGCTCAAGGTTAGTTTCTTAGTGGCAGTGTTTAAAGCCTGTGGAAACTTTTATGTTTTGACTAGATTAAACTTTTTGTTCTGAAGTGATTCTTGCAGCTCTTGTCTGATGAGAGGCTTGTGCATAACTGAGACAATTGGGTATATAGCATTAATGTTGAATTCCCTACATGGTATCTTCATGTGTGTGCAAAGTAAAGGATAAAAGAGGAAGATGTGACTGAGAAAATAAAATCATAGTTAAGCACCCCATGGAATGCTTGGTTAGTTCAGAATATATTTGCCCAAGTTTGCCCAATAGAAGAAGTGTTTAGGAGACTGGATGTTTTTAGTGGACGAGAGCCGTCAACCTTGTAATTTTAGATTTGTATAAATCAGAGTTCTAATCATTGAACTGGCTTTGAGTTACCTCAGAATGAAGTCCTCTGGAAAAGTGGTTTTGGGTTTGCATGTGGGTTTTTTGGGTTTTGTTGTTTGGTTTTTTTTTTGGTTGTTGTTTTTAAATTTTTTAAATTTTTTTGTTTTGTTTTGGTGGGGTTTTTTCATTTTTTTTAGACAATTAGGGCTTTGAGTTTGTGTATTTTTCTTTGAGATTGGGATTAGGTAATTCATGTGTTTCGATAAGAAGTAAGCAACTGATAGTTTTTGGCTCATAATGAATTTGCATTTTGTAAGGCTTACTTAAACTGATATTTTTAATCTGAAGTTGTGTTAAATGTATGACGTGATCCAGAGATCATGTTTGAGAGTTTTGTGTAGATGGCTGCGTTTCATGGCTTGTATTGGGGTGGAGCTTTGAGTACAATATGAACTGCAATTTTAGTGGCTCATGTTAAAACTTCCCATAGAATTATATTAACATTTTTTTTTGGCAGTTTTCTCTTACGCCTTTCTGGAGATATACATAATGCAGTCATCTTTCTTGTAGATGAAATTTCTTTGAGGAACTCTAATTTTGGTTTTGGTTTTTTCTAAAGTTAGAGCCGTTCACTTTTGAAGAGTTCTGTTTATTCTCATTGCAGCAAATGCTGATGTGTTAAAGGCCATGGTAGCAGATAGCAGTGTCTTTGAACCTGAAAGGTAATTACTCCTCATTTTAATGCATGTTTCCTGAGGCAACTAAAAACATACCCTTTCAAAGGATTTTGTTTCCTGCACACTTTTAAGACTGCATTGCTTGCTTGAGTTACCAGCTAAGAGGATAATACTTTGATTTTCTGTTGTGTCTGAGTCCTTAATTTTTGATGTATACCCTGTGTTAGTGACTGGCTCTTCTGGCTATGTGTTCTAGGTGCATGATACAGTTTTACTGCATTTTGGGCTAAAGATTTATGGAAGCTGGAAATACTGTTTTACTTTGGGATGAAGTTACATACCAGTGGCTTGGTCTGAAGCTACTCTGACTTTAAAGAATAGAAGTAGCACTCATTCCATTTGTATAGATGCTAACTTACAATAGACATCTCTTTCTGTGTCCTTTTGGTTTACTTTCCTCTTTATAATTGTGGCAATAGACATTGGTTGACCTACCTCTTTTTTTCACTGCCCATCTGTTTAGATAATTATGTAGAGAAAGCAGCTCTGCCTTACAGATGCATTGTATCTGTAAAAGAACTTGTAGGTGCATCATATGCATAAAGGTGCTTGTATCTGTACATGAGTACTATTAGCTATATTTATACTAAATAAAATACTAAATACTACTCTACATACTACTCTAAATACTCTTCATATGTAACCCTGTGTTCATATTCAAGGCAGAGGAGATTGAAGTTCAAGTAGTATTGTGTCACCTATAAAAGAAGTAGGAATATGTAGTTTCAGCAGAACAAAGAGTTGAGTATGCAACCATTAGACACCTGTTATTGAAAAAACTCTGAATTTCCAAAGGGATTTCTTCTCAAGTGTAGGTATTTTTAAACTTCTATGGTGCTGTCGAAATATTTGTTTGAATTTTTTGCATAGGCATGTGTAATGTTATCTTGGGAGTTTTAGACTATAGTTTTAGTGGTGAAGTAAAATATGAAAAGTAAGGAGGAGGGAAAAATGATTGCTCTTACAGAATTTGACAGATACTCCTGAAGCTTTTGTAATCAAGTAGAAATCCACTGTATTTCTTTGTATGTTCAGTGCATTATGAAACTTCCTAATTATAGCAATAGTAATGGCTGAGTAAAATTTGTTATTCTCACTTGAAGCCATTAGTTTTGTCTTTGCTTCAGATATTGAACAACTATTATTTCCCTTAATAGTAATTTCTTATTTATTTGAAAACTGTTCAATATCTCCTGTCAATATTTTTATTTAGAAAATAAGCATTCAAGTAACTCCAGTCTTCTCTGGCATGTTTTACTTCTTTAATTTGTTCTTTTTGTTCCCCTTCATAGTCTCTTCAGTTTGTTAGTATTTTTCTTGAAATAACATTTCTAAGTCTGCATGGTAGGATTGGATGTTGCATGATAAATGCTGAGTAATGTAAATTTAGGTTCACAGGTTATACTTCTGTTATTTCGACTGTTAAGTTTGCTGTTTTTATGCAAGAACATTGTTAATGATTCCTGTTCAGCTCATGATCTTCTTTTTCTGAAGAATGATCATCTGTAGATCATTGTAGATTAAAAAGCAACTAAGTTGTTTTTTAATCTACGTTTGTGTAAAGGTTTTCTGCTAAAAGACTGAAAATTTGTGTTGTCCTTACTGCAATACATCCAGTATTTTTAGTAGGATTTGTGTATATGTGAATGTCTTTCACCTGCATGTTCTTCTCTTCTCATTCT
Source organism: Acanthornis magna (assembly GCA_036785705.1). Lineage (NCBI taxonomy): Eukaryota > Metazoa > Chordata > Aves > Passeriformes > Acanthizidae > Acanthornis > Acanthornis magna. The sequence goes on along the minus strand of JAWUZG010000018.1, from coordinate 16,974,505 downwards.
AATTTCTTATCTTGTCCTCTGGAGTTACTATGGGTGACCCAAAGTCTATGGATACTTTAGCTATTATTCTATTCTATTACCCAGTGAACCATTTAAAACACTGAATATCATCAGGACCAAAACACCCACATTTAGTATGTCTTTCTAGTTTCATAGCAACTACATATGCATTACTTTCTGTATGTGTTTTTAATTTTTTTGTTACAAGGTGTGCTGCCTTACTCTACAGTTATTTCACCTTTCATGAGCTCTGGCCTGACTTAGGGTAATGGGTTACAAGACAGTGTCAAAATTGATGCTAAAGTCCAAAAAAAATGCATCTGGTTTCGATCTGTGCTATCTTTCTGTTTTAGGAGAAAATCAGATTGATTTGACTAGATATTCTCAAATGTCTTTTGGAGGTTGTACTGCTTTTTCTTTCTAGGTACTTAAATTTTCTTTTCCCCTGAAACTGTATGATCTGTTGTTTCCTCTTGTCATTGTGGAAGACATTTTAGATTTGCTTCTTTTCAATGTTGTGGAACTGTGCTCTTCTTCTGTGGGTTTCTTGAGATACTGTAGCAATTCTGAAATACTTTCCATGGTTCTCCAAGGTAGTGCTTTCCTTAGTGTAATCAGCTTATTAAATGTCCGCATAAGTATAAGTTCATGTATCCTGTTCTCTTTTACTTTAGCCTGATTTTTTTTTTCCCCCTCTTCATTTCCTGGTCTTTTGTATTAGTTACCTTAACCATGATTGCAGCTGAATTAACTTCTGAAAGTGATTCTAACTGCAAAAATATGCTGTTCAAGGGACCCTTAAGCTGGACTTTGTCACAAATAAACATTCCCTGTAAAAACTAGCTATTCACTAGACATAACTGAAGGCTGGATTTCATCCTTTTTCCTTTTCAAGAAACAGTATTTTATAGTAAACATTAATTTTTCTTTATTTCTTTTTCTTCCAGCCCTTTATCTCCTACCTCTCCTGAGAGTCCAGTGAGTCCAGGGACTCCTTTGTCACCAGGTGTTGTTCCATTCAGACACAGCTGCAAAGCTCATCACTTCCATACTGTTGGAGGAGTGGTAGAAAAGGATGTTTGTACTCGCTGTAGTCACAAACGATGGCACCTTATAAAGCCAGCTCAAAAATCTAAAGAGAACAGAAGAAGTCGCATTGGAGAAGTTACAGTCCTTTCTGTGGGAAGGTAAGGCTTAGGTCATTTTGTTGCATACTTTTCTTAGGAATGCTACAGTGGCCGGTGTTGGATCAGATATCCACTGATTCTACTATGTTTATAACATCAGTGATTTTTAAAATTTTTTTATAACTTTGTTACTGTCAGACTGAAATTATATCTGGAAGAAGTAAATGTGATTTTCTTCTTTTTTTTTAATTTTTAAGAACTATGTAAAAAGATGGAGATTTACTGTGGGTATAAATCTAAGGCTATTGCTCTATTGGTACAGGCTAAAAAGAAAGAAGAATTGCACACTAATAAATTTGCCTGTTTCTGAATTTGGTATTTCTCAAGTAAGTGTGAGCTATAGAAACCACTTCATTCTCTTTGTTATTTTTAATTCCTACCTTATGTTGTATTTGTCTTTGAAAATTACTATTCTGAGAAGTGGTATGCAATCTGTGGATTCTGCTTCAAAACGCAATTCCCTGAGGAAGTGTGATTCAGCAGTAGTGAGTTCTAGAAATACCTGTAGGAAGTAGGAAGGAGGATGCTCAGAAGTGAAGCAGGGTCCATGTAGGTGTCTGCTCTGACATCCTGTTCTTGGGACCTGGAAATTTGTTCCTGCCCATGCTATTGGTCCTGAAAATGATCTAACTGATCTCTGGGGAAATACAAGTGAACTTTGTTTTGCTCGCCTCAGATTTCGAGTTACAAAAGTGGATCACAAATCAAACTCCAAAGAACGGAAGAGCTTGATGTCCATCACTGGTGTGGAGGGTGTTAATGGTGAGATGCCTGCCACGCCTATGAAACAGGAAGTGAGCGAAGTGCCTGCCACACCTGTGAAACAGGAAATGCAAGAGAGGAGAACGTCAGAGTAAACTGCAGGTATCAAACACTGGAATGTTTGGAACTTGTACTGATAGTGTTAAGTTATGAAATATGTGAAAGTAATCAGTAAAGTTGAAAATGTGTCCATTCTGTGTGAAAACTCATCTTTCGGTTTCAAAATTTTCCACACAGGCCTGCAAAAATGTCTTGGTTTTGGAGACAAAGTTGTCAGGAGGAGGCGCTCTGGGATGGGGGCCTCCTCCCGAAGGGAAAATGGGTTTCCCCTCTTCCCTCCGCCAATAAAACAAATTATCCACAGCAGGTGAAAGTGGAAAAACTGAACTATTTATTAGCACAAAAAACCTAAACTATTTATTAACACAAAATAAAACCAGGAAAAGCAAAGAGGAGGAAAAAGGAAAAGGGTGCCTGCAAGGAGCTGTTAACAGGTTTCCCCGGTCTCCGGGAAGGGGAAGGGGAGTCCACTCAGCAGCCTACAGGAGAGCAGATGGAAAAAGAAACCTTGCCGATTCCTGAGCGCCAGTCCTCCTCCTCGCTGCAGACAAAGCTGGTGGAATCCCATGGCTCTGCCCCTTCACCCACTGGCGTGGCTCCTCCTGGAGTTCGGACCTCACCGGGGCCACCCCGCAGGCCTGCTGGGGTCTCCCTGCAGGCTCCCCGGGCTGGAGAGGAGGGAAGGATGATAGTGAGGCCAGGGGAGGAAAAAGAACAAACAAAACATTTTCACAAGCTCGCAAGGAAGAGCAGGACAGAGAGCAGTGCCGCAGTCTCTCTGTCTCCCTCTCCCCGTCTCTCTCCGGGCCATTGGACCAAGCCGTTTAACTGACCCCTGCAGGTGCTGGTTCAGTTCGGTTGAACCAACCCTGGCTCTGCCCCCCCCCAGGGTCTGTGGGCTATAGGACTGAGCTGCCACGTGCGGCCTCAGTTCAGCTGCTGTTCAATCGACACTGGCTCCGGCCCCCACACCCGGGTTCATCTTAAAGGGACTGCAGCTGTGGGCATTAAGCAGATGGTTAAGGAGTAAAGTGGCTTCATAATGTCACCGCAGGACAAAAAATTACATTTGATCACTCAGTTAATGATAAATTAATAAAGGCTTTTTTATCCACCAAATTCTTATCTAGTTGTTTATTCAGGCTTTGTAATTAGAGGAGGTGTTGAAATAAAAACTTCTTCATAGGTGTGGCATCAGTAGTCCAAGAGATAAAACGTGCATATTAATTTTTTGGCAGTAAACAATGGCTCAGATTTAGTGGCAATGTGCTTTTTGCCCAAAACAAACAGGAGCTAGTGACAGTTGTGTCACTGTAATAACTACAGTTATTCAATAACTACAGCTGCTTCCGTACGCTTCCTGCTTTGTACTGCATGCTTGTAGTATAAGATGATTGCTTACTAGATACTTCTCTGATAGATCTGTGCAGCTTTGACTAATAGCAATGAAGATGTGAAACTGCTGGTCTCACAGGGATCTAACTAAGCCAGGCTGTTGGGGTTTTCTTGTGAGTCATTAAACTCAGTGAATTGCTTGTGTTACTCTATTAAGCATGTGAAAAACATATCCAGCATGGCTTTGAAATTCAACCCTCACTGTGGTTTTATTTTTTTTTTAAACAGTTTAGACTGTTGGTGGGAAAAAACCCCTGGATTTGCTTCTAATTGATGACATACTGTCTATTTGATGGATAATATGAAGGGGAAAGGTGATTTTACACAAATGTGTTTCAAAATTCAGACTAGACCCTTAATGAAGAGAGGTTTTGGGGTGATATAGTAAAGGTACTGGACTGGAAGAAAGTGAACAAAGTGCACAGTGCCAAACTCTCTGTATGCTGAGAGAAAGGATAAAATTACGTTGTGGCAAACTATTGGTAACTTCAAATGGAAGAGGGAAATGCACAAGAGGAAATTGGGTCTGTTTAAAAAAGAAACAAGATTCAAATGCCCTCAAGTATCTTGAGGTTCAAGTAGAGAGCTAGTATGCAGTGGCATGCTTCCTCCCAACCCTTACTGGCAGCACAGGTTTGACTGTTGAACTAAGCAGAGTGTATTTGTCTGGCCTCTATGCCTCATCACTAAACTGTACCCAGTTTTTTGAACCATTGCTATAGAGGAAGAGAGACTTGGAGGTGTGGTACACTTCCAAATATTAAAAAAGTTGTGGAAGGTACTGAAGTAAATTGACCTTTTTTTTTTTTTTTTTTTTTTTTTTTTTTTTTTTTGTCTCAGTGGATAAGAAGACAATGATACACTAAATTACAAGTAGGTGGAGTTCAGGTTTCATAAATTAAGAAATTGGAATAAGCTGTTGCATTGTGCCAGTGCTTTGCTTTTTGTTCTGTAGCACATTTTGGCAAATCACAGCTGCCTGGTGGCTGCTGTTTCATTGTTGCACTGTTATCTGTGAAGGATCTACAGATGTTAGTGAAAGGCAAACTGTACTCTTATTTTCTGATTCAGAATAATGTCCTTGTGCTCAGGATTTTTTTATGTTGGTGTGGTTTCTTTTTCATTTCTTCTCTTTTTAAACCTCAATATGAAGTAAATGCAATAGGAGTTAACAGCTTTCTTCACTGGATTGGCATTTTCATGCCCAACTAATTGTTTAGTTACTCCTGTGACTATTTTTATTTCTTTTCTATATCTCTAGTTGGAGCATCATCAGATTGTTTGTAATATGATTTATTTTTCTGCTTAAAGGCAGGCTATTTATCTTCTCTTTAAGCATTAGAAATAGAAAGAATAGGGCATATATGACAATAAATTCCAGTGCACTTTGATTAAAAAAACCCCAACATTTCAAAATCACTTGAAATGTTTTATAGTCAGTTTTGTCTCTAATTTGCTCTTTCCTCTCCTAAATAGGAAAGCTATTCCCTGTAATTACCTAGAAGTTTTATAAATTTAAACCATTACTACTTTAATTTAAAAATAAGCTGTTCTCTAGAGAGATATGACAGTAAAGTTATAAAAAAATTGTCCATCTATGGCAGCTTTTTATTGTAGAACCTCCCTTAGTAATAAGATTTTGCCCCTTCTGAAAACAAATGTTTTAATAGCAGAGAAATGGTTCAGCAGAATCTTTTAAAGGTCTCTCCAGTCCAACAGAGCTATTTTGTAAATCATCTGGGAAACTAGCCAGATCTGTTTGATGTGTACTAGAAAAAATAAAGAGATCTTGCTTGAAAGGGTGTGATACTGTTCCCTAGCCTGGTTCTTGAGCAGTTTTTGTCTATTATCATGAGAAGCTGTTCACATGTAAACAGGTAGCAATTTGACCTTCAGTTACTTATTTCAGACTTCTAATAAATTATTGTAGCCCAGTTAACTGAAACTGAGTAGATAAACAGCATTTAAGACTTATGTGCCTCTAGTCAATACATTTCTGTTAAAAGCTTATAGTTTGGGGGGAATTTGACTCAGGTCTTCAGATGCAGAGGAAGAAGGCAGACAGAAATGTGTGTTTAATTGCTTCCAGGAAAGGTTTTTTCTGTTATTCAGAGGCAGTAGATTTGTGCTTTGTGGCTGACTTTAACCACTGTTACTGAGAGTTCCTGTATGAGGTGGAATTCCTGAATTGGACAGTACCTGAATGAAGTAGCATTGCTGGTGGCCTATATTCACTGCTACTCTCAAGTCCAGGGTTTTTTTCCTCCTAAACTGACATGTTCTGAAGTGATCTCTATGGTGTTTCAGCTTACCTACTGTCTCGCTGGTTACATCAATGGAAGTTGTGGCACGTATTCTTCATGTCTTCAAAGTCCATGTTCTCAGCAGACTCCATTTCATCAGTTAATTTTATTTTGAAAATGCTTAATGGCACATAAAAAGAGTAGTAGATACACAGCTGATAGTTGAAGTCAAAATTTGAGTTGAGCTTTTGCACATCCATTTTAAGCTACTGGGTAAACAAAAATTGGTATTGGTACACTGAAGTGATGTAACATTTTTCATTCCTAGTGCTTTGCACTGTGGTGTGATTTGTCAGTTTGTCCATGTGTTTGTCCATGCATTTCAAGAGTACTAGCTCAATTTTTAGTTCCTCTTTAGGATTTCACATGCTAAACTTGGAATGCACAGCAGCTACGTCATGCAATTGTGGCTTCTTTTTTCCATTTCAGAGCACCTGCTAACATTTTAATTGGTGTGTCCATCCTAAAACTAATTTTGCTATTTAAGTTTATTTTTAGGATTGTTTTCTTCTCTTACAGGTAGAACTTTTAGAAGAAGTTTGTCTGCAAGCACTGTGGAGAAAACTGAAAACTCCCAAGAGATGCATACTATTTAAGGAAATGTATTTATGGCAATGTGGCATTTTTCAAGTTCTATGATGTCATTCCTGCAAGATTAAATACTTAATGGTTTTTGACCTGTAAAATAGTAAGATTTAGACACTCAAATACTGTTGAGCTGTGTGGACATCATAACGAATGACTTCATCTTGGAAAGAAAATATACATACAAGGTTTTGGACAGGAAAGGTAAAAGCTTTATCAAGTCTTAAACTTTTTTTGTACTTAGAGAAGCATTTTTACTGAGCGCAATATTAAGAGTAATACAATTACCTTGTGGATAAACTGCATTCACCCCAGTGGTCCATCAGGATTTTTCTTCTGTTCTACCCACTCCAGAATTGACAAATGTTTGCTGAAGATAAAAGCCAGCCTTTGAAGGATGAAAATATTCTTTTAATCTAGCTCCTCATAGCCAAGTAAAACATAAAAAGAAATAACTGTCAACAAATCTGCATGTGTGCCTTTAGTACATAAGCCTTCAAACTCTGTGCAGGGTACTTCACAGTAGAGACTGGTTCAGTTAGATGCAGATGTTAAATTAAATTGTTGTTCCCTGGACCTGTACCTCTCCCTTACTACTTAAAGTAGCCTGAAGAGCATCTTTTCCTATGCAGTTGGATGAGCTCTTGGTGAGGTTACTTTCCTCAAGGCCGTTTGTTCTCCTGTTTTCTTGTAACTGCTCACTCGTATTTGAAGACTGCCTAATAGTTTTGCTTTTCTTTTTTTGTTCTTGCCCACAGGTTCCTTATTAAGCTAAGGCAGCATATTTCAACCCTTAGATAAGGATATGGAATATTTGGCATTAAAAAATTTATGGAATATATACTAAAGTGCTTCAGAGTGGCTTTATTGGACTGAGGGTAGCTGTATTCATTGGCACCAAAATCTTAAGCCAGTGTTACTCCCTTCATATTTTAAGTGAGATTACTGCTAAAATTATCATGGTATTGTGATGCTAATTTTGTGTATCTACTTATGATCTCTGCTTTCTCCTATTACTTGTTTCGGAGAGGGAAATATTTGTAATACTTCAGCAAACTTTTCTGTGTAACAGAAACTGAAAAAGATAATTTGTTCTGAGTGCCTAAGAATATAAGCTCTAATGTAATGCATTTTCATAGGGATTGCACTATATTCTGAGAACTATAACTTAATCTGCTTTATGAACTCAATGAAAATCAGTGTATGTTTCTGAAATGGATTAATTTAAAATTAATGCTTTCAATCTTTTTAGTACAAGTGCTCTAAATTGTGTTTCTCCTTCATATCTGAGAATCATGTTTCCTCCTCAGTTTATGCAGTGTTAACAATCAGTGTGTACAAAATTACTCTTCTTGCTTGTGTATTAGATACTCCCATGTCTTGTCAGGAAACATCAAGTTTTTTCATTTTTGCTGAAAGTATGTGCTGCTGTTGGTCTTCCTTATATGTGTATCCACAAGACACTGACCGGACCGATCAATATGTATTTTTCAACAATGCTTTATTTGCCAAAAAACCCCACCACTACTCACCCAAGCTTTGAAAATAATAAATGTTTTATTGTTCTTTTAAAAATGGATATTTTTAGAGATAATAATCTGTCCTTGAGAACCCAAAATAACTGTTTGGCTGGGACTGGAACTTCAGTGTTCAGTGTCCCTGCTTCCATGAATTTAAACTCAGCTTGTGAAATCTCTTCAATATTCAAGTACAACATAAACACCAACCTCATCATACATGCATACATTAAGCTTCAGATGATTACTTGTGTGAAGAATATTTCTAGAAGATTGAATTAGTATAGGTAGTAGTAATCAGCTTTCAGTTTCCAAGAGACTGATAGCTATGAGTATAAAATGTTATCAGAAAAAGGGAGTATTGGGCAAAACAACTGTTTCAAATAATTTCCAGTAAGAGGATACACAGTTACAGACTGTCCCCAAAGCATCTTCTTAAAAAAGGGCAGTTTCTCTTGATGTCGTGTTTTGATATGTGATGGATTAGTACTGCAAATTAATTTGTCAAAAGAATGGAAGAAAGTTGAAACAGTAGTATATATTTTTTAACTTATTTTAATAGTGGTTTTGATTTGGTTTCCATTGAAAATATGTAGAATAAAAGGGATGGAAAGCTGTTGGATATGTACAACATTGTTTACCTGTATAAAGTTATTATGTAAGGTATTATAAGATCTGATATGTACAAGAATTGAATTTATGTATTGCTACCTAAGTAAGAGAGGATTTAGAAACTGTGCCTGTTTTATTGCCTTTAACACTACACTGCTATTTTGTAGGGGTATGGATATTGCTATATTAGTCTGCTTTTTAAAAATTTGCATATCAAATGTATTTTTAACAAAATAGTTTATATACAACTTTTATACTACCAAGCAGTAAATAAAAAATATTGATTCTTAAGCTTGCTTGTGACTTCCTTAAGCCTGCACCCATGGAGTGAAATTTAATTTTTGCACAATCTAAATGTAAAATTCAATCTTTTTGCCTCTTAAGTTTTTGTTTATGGAAGTAGTGAGAAGGTTAGGTTATAGTATGATGTACTTCAGAGCAGTTTTATTTTCTTCAGAAAGCACAATTGTAAATATTGCTTTTGTTCCACATTTAAATGGGAAAGACAGAGATCTGTGCTTTAACCCAAGCTGATATCTTAGATTAAAAGTATCAAATTTAAGTTTTATTTTATTTGACATGGAGGTTTTAAAAAATACTTAATGTTATTCTTAATTTTTTTTGCAAGGTAGGGAACAAAAAATCACAAATGACAGGAAGCTCTTTGCAGTTATTTCCTCTCAGCCTATGTCTGTCTGCGATACTACAATGCTTAATTTGTTCCATTATGTTCTCACAAATGACTGTGATCTGTAAATGGCATTAAAAATCAGTTTTGCTGTATGAATAGTGCGAAGGAGCCTTGAAGCAAGTTGTTGTGGCTATCTGAGATGGGATTATCAGTGTACCCATCCTGTTTGCAGGCTTGGGTTTTTTTAATTATTATTTCAGTGTTCCTAGCAGCATCACATAGGGTCTGTTTTGAGCTCTGTGTTTGAATGTCAGAGGTTGATACACAGCTGTGGTTTATATTCAGAATGTAAAAAAAAAAAAGAAAAAAAAAAAAGTCCTTCCAGGCCTTACTTTTCAAACAGAATTGAGACACTGCTACTGATGAAGCTTCTGGAAATTCAACACACTATGTGATTCCTATTTTTAGGGATTTTTCTTTTGTTTATTTTTTTTTCTACATAAGAATTCTGTGTAATACACAGTTTTTATTAGATAATTTTTATATACATTGAAATACAGGAGGATTGCTGTATTAAAGTTTGAGAAATACTATTATAACTGGGCTGACATAGACAAGTCCTCAAAAGAAACACAAAAATCTTTTTCAAATGGATTTTGGCTTTTTCACAGTACACTGTTACTTCTACCCAATGGAGACACTTCATTTTTTAGTAAAACATTATTCCAAAATTTAGGATCTTACCTCATGCTGCTGTAGCAAACAGTCTAAGGAGCTACTTCTGTGTTTAATAAAATCTCATTTTACTAATAAAGAGCACACAACCTATGCAGAATGTATTTTTGAAATATGGTAAGGATTAAAGCATTTCTTTTGCTTCTGAATCTCTTTATAAAACAATCTCAATTGAAAAGCATGCCATAATGCACCTGGTTTCCACTGCCATTTTCTTTCTGAACTATATCCCCATTTTTCACATGTACAGAAACCTTGACAAAATTGGTACCGTATATGGTTGCTGTACTCCCAAGTGTGTTGCATGTCACTTGATGAAAGTGTTATTTCAGCCAGCTGGTCTCGTTTTGGGGGAATGCTAATGCACAAGTGTTTTTTTTTTGTACTGAAGTCTGCAGGTAGATCTTGCAGCTGTCTGTAGAAATGACCCCAGGCTCCGGTATTCCTGAAGAGTGTGTGCATACCACTCAGAGTGGGGAACTCTTTTGAGGCTGTTGGAGTGATGGGGCTGCTTGTGGGGCTCTGTAGCAGAGCTGAACTCAAAGATCCAGAAGGAAATGGTCACTAAGAGCATGATAAGAAATGACAGGAGAAAAGGGTGCCAGATAAATTTATTTTCTGGGTTGTTTTTTTTTTTTTTTTTAAATTTTTTCCGCTACAGATGAATTGAGCTTGTACTTACAAAATCATGTAGGTTAAGAAGAGCCTTTTTATGAGTTTAGTCCTGTGTGGAGGAGAGGAGGACATATGGTCTGTTCTGGCTTGGTAATGCTGAAAGTGCCTTCTGGGTTGGAATGTGAGACTGTCTCTCCTAAGGAATTAAGTTTCCTGGGTGTTAGGTGGTTGTTGAGGACTCCTACCTGTGCCCTGTAGTTTGAATTGTGCATTGATTTGTATCTATTAATTTAGGGTTTCTGTGCACTTCAGGCTTGTTCTTTCCTTTTCCCTGCTAAGTGGGTAGTGCTATTGCTAATGAGTAAACTAGAAGAGTGGTTAAGCCTTGACTATCTAATATTAATGAACAGCATGTAAGACTTGGACAGATAAAGTTGGATTTCCATTTGTTTCTCTGTGTTTTGTGAAATCTTGCATTTTGGGATTTTGTTTGAGGGAGTTTTGATGGAGGTTAAGCTCAAAGTACTGGCATCTGCAATTTCCACTTCTTGTTGGTTTTTTTTTTTTAATTTTAAATTTTTAAATGTTTTTTTTCCAGCGGCAGAGGGCCTGCACTAAGGTGCTGCTGGTTTGTTTACTCGAGCCATAATTTGGTGGTATCTCTTGTTCTGGATGCTCCCTTTCCTCTCCATGCACCACCCGAGGCTGGGCTGGCAGATTCTGGAGCTGACATTGCGCAGAGCTGCAAGGCAGCCTGTCAGCCTTGGAGCTGCCTTCCTGGCGGGGTAAGGTCATCTGCTGAGGCAAAGCTAATAAAAGGATATGCAAGGCTGGAGCAGGATGAGGAAAAGGAAGCTGAACAGTTTGGGAAAGTAGGAGTCTGTTCCTCTAACCTTCAGAAAAAAGGTAGGAGAGATGCCAGGCATGTAGTGCTGGAAGTGAGCCTTGGCAGAAGCCTTCAAAGAGACATTATGGCAAGGCCTGAAAGCTCTGTGCTGTTACAGTAAGCAACCTCCAAATTACCTGTGCCTCCCAAATTATCTGGAGGAAAAGAGTGGGTTGGTGGTATATTTTGCTAAGTTTAGATAAATGCAGCCAAGTTCCCTGTGACGTGGACTTTGTCCAGAGCCGGTTATGTGGGTAACTTGGCTGTGTGTTTCTGGGTGCCAGGCCTTGTGTGGCTCTGTGCCGCTCTTCAGCTGAGTAGGCCTGGGCAGCCTCTAGTGCTGTAGAGATGCAATAGCATCGATGCAAAAACAGCTGCAGCTGCAGTGCAAAGCAGGATGTGTTAGCAAATGCATTTTTCTACCAGTGTAACCACTCAGTTTTATATATGAAACCCTTTATTAAACCCTGATGCCCCCTTCCCTTGTTAGCTGCCTTTTCCTTGCCTATTTTCAGTCGTGCTGGCATGGCACGATTGTGTTGGTGGTGTTGAAATGGTGCTGGGGAATAGAGAGCATTGGATTCAGTACACTTTTCAAAGCTGTCAGCATGCAGCAGAACAGCAACGGCAAAACAACTAACAAACCTGATGCAGAGGGGCAGGTTCAGAGAAGAGGCAACAATGGGAGAGTGAAAGACTTGGGAAGATGGACTGAAAAAGAGTAGTGAGAGGGCAGAAGTAGTTTGAGACAAGCTGTTATCTCTGAACTGTTCTGAAAAATTGACCATTGCTCCATGGGTGTTGTTAGATATCCAGCTAAATACCCAGGTAATAATATGGTTTGATTTTCACAATGAATAAGGTAGTATTTTGCAATTATGATATTCAAATAGTATTTAACCACTGGTCTTCAATACTGATTTACAGTAAAAATAATTATTCAGTAAAAGCAGCAATCTTAGGTCAGCCTTAAAACAAAATACCTACATTTCCCAAATCTTATTTTCAAAGGACTCTAGAGAAATATATGCATAGAGAGACAGGAATGCAATGTTTTCTGTCAGGTGTAAGCAGGTTTTGTGTGGAGTAGCTGAATTACATACTCGCTGGCAGCAGAGGGAGCTATGGAGCTTTTAGTGATAATTCAGAAAGGTCGGAGTAGGTCAATGTAAAAAAAAAATTAAACCTAAAAATTTGAAAAAATCCCAATTTAATGGGCGCTCTGAGGTGCCGCATGGGTCTGGGACTGCGGCTGGTCAGCACCCAGCAGCTCAGCCCCTCTCCTGCCCTGCAGTGGCCTGGAAGTAGCTGCTGCAGTTAATAAAAGAAACAATGTAAACTTCTCTCTGAGCCAAATTTTTAATCAAAGCAGTGAGGAAGAACAGGATCTGTGTGTGGTATGTCTAAACAATAGCAGCGTGCATCGCCTGGTAATTAACACTCATGCATGAATCTGGAAAAATACTTCCCAGTCAGGGTGGAGTATGCATATCCTTTTGTAAGGCTTTTGATAATTTGTCTTAATTTTAATCAGTGCTGGATCTCTAGTATGGTTGGGTTTTTTGCAGATGCTAGTTGGATGAATTTTTTATGCAAGTCTACACAAACAGCAGATTAATGAGTAAAAGGTAACCAAAATCAGACTGGAAAAGTAAGGTAGGTACTTGTTAGATTAACCCCTGTGTCACTTTTACCTACCAAAAAACTGTGAAAACTGTGGCATTAAAAATCTGAATTATTTCATTGGTTTGGGAGATTGATTCTGGGGAAACTTGTACCACTTCTGGCCACAGCAAAATCTCTTCATGTAGTGCATCCTGTATAGATGTCATGGTTCAAGCCCCCGGCAGCCACTTGCTCTCTCCTGCACCTGTGGTATTGGGGAGAGAATCGCAAGGGTAAACACTGGAAAACCCGTGGGTTGAGATGAAAACAGCTTAATAGGGAAAGCAAAAGCCATGCATGCAAGCAAAACAAGGAAGTAATTCACTGCTTCCCATGGTCAGGCAGGTGTTCAGCCATCTCCAGGAGGGCAGGGCCCCACCGCGTGTAACACTGACTTGGGAAGACACCATCACCCCAAACATCTCCCCCGTGGGCATGATGTTCTCTGGTGTGGAGTATCCCTTTGGTCAGTTCAGGCCAGCTGTCCCAGCTCTGCTCCCGCCCAGTTTCTTTTGTGCAGCTCCTCACTGGCAGAACATGAGACAAGAAAAGAAAGTCCTTGACTTAGGATAAACATGTGTTCCCAAAACCCCAAAACATCAATGTGTGGTCAATGCCACTCTTATTTTGAATCCAAACTACAGCACTGTAACAGCTACTGAGAAGAAATTAATGCTATCCCAGCTGAAACCAGGACAATTGAAATTAAGGACATTTGCATGGATCTTTTTTTCTTTCCCCTGAAGGTTCTATGAAAAAGCTAATCTGAGGAATGCCCCTAAATTATTTAATACATTATTTCTGGAAGAGGATCTCAAATAAAAACTAAAGAGATGTGAGGTGAAAACAACCTAGGTCATTAATTCTTGGCCAGATCCCTACAGTTTGTCCTCGAATACCTAAACAGAATTTTAATCTCATTCATAGATTCATTTTGCTCTGTAGTTATCTTGCCTTTGTCACTTACCTTCCTTTCATTTTGCGTAAGTCTTGGTAAATTGCTTGGTACCAGCTGCAAGTATTAAGAGCAGGGAGGGGATAGGATGTGTGATCACAGATTATTGAAAATCGGGCCATGCTTAAGGTGAATAGCTTGAGGGTGTTGCCTTTCTACTTTCTGCTTCTGCACCCTCACAATAATCAAGCTAATCTCTAGCTCAGAGTAAACAGAAGGGAGCTTAAGAAGCAAATAAATTACTTGAACTGCTGTCTTCATGTGACGTGGTTTTATTGTGGTGTTAGTTGAGTACTTAAGCTGTCTTCAACATGGCATAATATTGGGATGTTGTGTTTCCTGAAAGACTTGTGGGGTTTTTTGTTTTGCTAAAGAATGAAAGGTTGTTCGTGTACAGTAATTGAACTATGAATTAAAATAATAACCTGTTAAATCCTGTTTATAATAATTTCAGTCAAGATTCAGAGCAGAGAATGATGTAACCTCCGTAACTTTGATCACAGTCATTGTGAGGTGACCGCTTGGGATGTGTACTTTAACAATTGGATTAGAAACAAAATCAAGAGAGGCAATAATTTCCTGCTTTGGGAGAATCCTGTTTTCCAAACTTAATTGTACAAGGGAATATTTCTTTTCTCTAATGAAAGGAGGAAGAGGTAGACAGTGGGGGAGTGACTACATCTAATAAATTCTGTTGTGAAATTTGACTAAACAATTTAAAAAAAAGTTAAAATGGCATTTAACAATAAAACACTTAAAAAGTCATTGCTGCTTATGGTAAGGCATTAAATTGCTACAATCTATTTCAATTTTTATTGCAGAGTCCAAGGCACACATTTAGTTTCTTCCGAAGAAGTCCCAAAGCGGGTGGGATAGAATTTACACTAGTGATCAGCAGTAATACCATTTCAGGGGCAGGCAGTATTTTCTGTTTACTCAACTAGTTCAGTTCAAGGATTGTCTGATCTGAAGTTTAGAAAATGATTGTGTAGGTTCAAAATGAAGGAAAAATTAAAAACAACCTCCCTGAGATGCCAAGTGAATTTGTTAATGGAGAAGGGAGTACTAAGACTAATGCCTCTTACAATGTATGTGAATGCATGAAATTTGAAAAGCCTGGCCAGGAAACAAGCTGGGAAGTTTCTGTTTTGATTTCATGATGGTAAGGGAAAAAAGTCTCTGCCAAGGGCATTTCATGTTGGAAAGACCAGTGAAAAAATTTTAATCTGCTTCTAACAATTACTTTTAAACATTTTGCGATATCTGTGTTCTAAAATGTAGGACATAATATCTGAAAGGATGTTTTATCTACAGAATTGTTTAAAAATAAATTAGTTTTTAATGTAGAATGACTTTGATAAATTAACTTCCTTGTGTATTCATCATGTTAAAGAAGTTTTAATATATTTAATTTTGAAGTGCTACTCTTGTGCAATTTAGTGGATTTCAATTTCCATCTACATGCAAGGAGAGATACCACAATTCCAGAGAAATAATCTATTAAGATTCATTGTTTCAATGTAACTGAAGTGTATAATATAGGCATTTGAATAAATACATGAGTACCATATACACAGACCTTAATAAATGTTGAGATATTCTTTTCTCCTGTAGCAAAAGGAAATACAGTGGTAAGAATTAATCTTTTGGAAAACTAAATCACATTTAGGATATTGAAACTACAAAACTACAAATACAGCATAAGGTCAAGATTAATTTTTTTTCTTATTTCCAAGTCAGTGTTTCTTGTCTTACCCTTCAAATAATGATGAAAAAAGGTATTTTATTTAAGCAATCAAGTCTGATATATCTTTTAGAAAATAATATACTTTCTGAATTTCATTTTTTAATGTGAAGTCTCCACAGCAACACTTTCCCAGACAATAAACTTTGTTCTTTACAAGGGAAGGGAAAAACTCCATCTCTGTGGAATTTATCTATTTCCAGGTTCCTGCTTACTTTTTAGAACTTTGTTTCCTGAAGAATTCTGCAGTGTCAGATTTTGGGTTCTACTCTTGCTATGTTCTCTCTAGAAAATATTTAACTTCATTGAGGGTGGACTGGACTGTTTTCCAGTCCTGTTGTCACATGTGGAACCTTTGCAGTGATTGGAATTTCTTTTTTAATACTCCAAGATTGACCTACTGCTAAATGAGAAGATGCTAAACTTAGTCTAACTCAAAGTCTCTTTGCTTACATATGAAAGATTGCAAATTTCCTTTGTTGTATTACTGACTTTGAAGAATAATGGGTAAAACACGAGCTTCCAAGACGCAAAACCTTTCATAGAAATACCAATTCTTATTGTAGTTTCCCATTTTATTGCCTGTTCTTTATTGCTACATGTCTTCATGCTCACCTAGAA
The DNA here is from genome assembly GCA_036785705.1 of Acanthornis magna. Taxonomy (NCBI): domain Eukaryota; kingdom Metazoa; phylum Chordata; class Aves; order Passeriformes; family Acanthizidae; genus Acanthornis; species Acanthornis magna. Next base: position 16,958,232 of record JAWUZG010000018.1, on the reverse strand, counting down.
AGGATTCAATCAAATACAGAAACATTAATAATAATAGATATTGGCCAATTAGCTCCCATATTTATTCCTTTTGTGTCAAAGGAAAACGGAAAGATTTAAATGATACTTCATAAGTGAGCCCTCTGAATATAGGAAATAATAGTTGATTGGTAGCTGAAGATACAGTGTTTGAGTGTCTTAAAAAATGTGTAGTTTTTGAGAGAAGTCTTAAAATACAGTTTACTCTTTCTTCTAGTAACATTTTCCCCTGTGATTTTCTGTTTTCTCAAGTTACTGAATTTTACTCTCACAGTTGCTTGAGCAAAATGGATTCTTCAAGCTGGCAATGTTTCTGTTTATTTGCATCTACATCTGATGGACTGAGTAAGATTTGGTTCTCACATAATTATTTAAAATCTGATTTTTATGGAGGAAATTGTGTGTGGCATTTAAACATTATTTTTAAAAGAAGTGATTCTTTCACATTTGTTGGGAAAATTGTACTGCAGTCTGAAAAATGGCTAAGAATTCCTGACACTCATTGGTGACATGGTAGAGTTGAAGGTATATAAACACATAAGTATAAAATGCATACAAGTGGGGGTTTTTTTGTTGCTGTTGTTGTTTTTTGTTTTGTTTTGTTTTTTTTTTTTTAATTTAAAAACCACACTGGGCTTTTTTAGATAGTGGGTAAGAGAAGTGTGAATGCTGGTGTAACCTCATAGGTTTATTTTATAGATGCTTTCTGTATGATGTAGGTTTGAGCTATGCAGATGCCTGACTTTTTTTTCCCCTTTTTTTTCCGACAACACTGAGCAGTTATTTCCAATGTAGTGAATAGAGTTGCTTTACACTGGGTTTTAGGTAGGGCAGGGAGAGCCCTGGGGTGGTGGGCAGGGACAGTCAGGACTGGTGAGACCCTCAGGTCCCTCACTGTGCTGACAGACATACATGGTGTCCTTTCGTAAGCATAACTGGTTATCGGCAATGTGCCAGCACTCTTTCACTGACTTGCAGTATTGTAGTAATCTTTGAAACACAAATGCCTACACAAAACTTGTATGCACTTATGCAAAGACTTGCAAGGACCTATTAAAATAGGAAAGTGGTAGAGAAATCAACAGTACTACAATACTTTAAAACTATATAAAGCTATTTTATTTTACAGATACAATGTTTGACTCTTGTCTGCAGCTGAATATAGTTCTCTAGAAGCTGAGACTTTATGTTGTTTTAATTGCTCCTAGGAGTATCAATAATGTTTTGAGAAATTGAAATCGGCATATACTGTAGGCAAATACATTGTTGGTGCTTTTCATGTATCTAATGAGGGCTATATCTTATTGAACTTCTTACTGTAACTTCTATATTCAGAAAACGCAGAAAATATAAAAGCCACCAGATTATTTTTTATATGGTTAAAAATTTATTAGGAGTTTATAACAAAAACTTGGAAACCACAAAATTTCAGTATTAAATTTTAAGCACTTTCTATTTCGACAATACTTTTGCTGAATTGGCAAGACCACCAAATTGGTCTCTACCTCCTTTTTTTTTCTCCCGTTAGAAATGTAGCCCCTTCCAGGAATGCAACTATTTTCAGGTTTTATGCTTAATCCAGCTTGGAAGCTTGATCCCTTTCCTGCTGTAAATTTAGGGACTACAGCAGAGCCAAGGAGGGGTCCACATTGGCTCTTGCTGCTTTTATATAAACAAAACACAGCTTGCTAGGGATGTTGAGACACAACCTGTTTGAAAACTGTATTGTTAAGACAGGTGACATGCACCTGGAAAATTTAGTAGAGTTCAGAGGTTTCAGGCTGTAATTTTACAAAAGTTTTAATCTATCCAAGCTGGTAGGGACTGAGTTTTGATCTCTCTCTGGCCTCTGATACTGTGTGTGCAATTCTTATGTGAGCTACTTTAGCACATTAAACCAACAGAAGGTTACCCACTCTCTTGGATTTGCCTGGGCTTCTGTTGTTTAAGGAAGCAACACTTGGGGTATCAGACAAAGTTGAGGGGAGGTGTGAGGAGAGAAATGATGTTATCATCCTAATGCCAGGTGCATGTGCACAGATTTAGGCTTAATCCATAATGGAGCCATAGCCACAGTTAAATTCAATCCAAGCTGCCTTCCCTATTTCATGCTTCAGTAGATCATAGAACTTTGGCTCATTTATGTATTGTTTTTTCTACTAATGGTGAAAATCTGTGGTTTCTAACTCCATGGCTTCAATAGTTCTGTTTTAAATAATGGAAGTTTTGTGAACCTGGAACATGCAGTATGCACAGAGCCTTGTGAGGGTCAGACCCAAAGGAAACATTTGCATGAGTCCAGGTGAGGTGGGCGTACAACTGGGTATTCTGTGTGGAAGAAATGATGCTTTGCCCTCCTGTTTGGGCCCATAGAAAGGAATATTTTCATTAGCCAAGGGAGCACTTCCATACCTCAGGCAGTAGAAATTAAAAGCTGTATAAAACAGCTGAAGGGACAGAGGTTTAGTCCAAACTCCTTTTATATATGCTGTTGATAACAGCTCTCCGTGTGTGCTGTATACCTGTTCATATCGATCCAGAAATAGCACCTGGATCTTACCCAGTGTACGAGAAAGAAACCTTCATTTAGTACTCATCATCATCTTCCAGGTCTTCTCCTGCTGTTGCAGCTTCCAGTGCAGCCAGAGCTGCTGCAACTTCTGCATCTTCCTCCTCAGTTTCTCTGTTCACATCTGTATGATTGGTGTGTGTGGGTGTCTGTGCAACTTTGGTAACAGCCACTGCAGGGATACCAGCACTAAGGCTCTCAGTCAAACTTGCACAGTCAGTTTTAAAAGGTTCAATACTGCTCTCCTTCACAGACGAAGGTGAGGTCACACAAAGGTCCTGGTCCTGTGTTGCTGAAGAATCAGTGTTTTGGTCTGAATGTGCACAGTTGAGTGAAAAGCTGTCTTTTTCAACAAAGTTCTCAGTTTGATTGCCATTTTGGGGATAATCAATATCTGGCAGTTCTATGGCATTGTTTTCTGTCTCCAGTATTGAGTTTCCTTTGAGAAAGATGCTGTGTTCTGCAGACTGGGAGTCTGGAATACTGTTAGGCACATTGCTGGCTGCCTTAGTCTGACTGCCTGTTTCTAGGTCGAATTCTGGTCCAGACCTGTTTGATTTGGTGTAAAAGTCTCTGTCACTGGCTGAAGAAGCCTCTGGCTGGCTGGAGGTTCCCTTTTCACTGGTTTCTTTGACTGGGTTTGTGTTGGGGTTGAGCACAGAGTGCTCAGCACAGGAGTTGCTGCCGTTGACTGCAACATCAAGCTTTGCAGCACACTTCACAGGGCCATCCTCTTGAGAATCATTGCCTCTGTGATTCCAGAGAGTTTCTTTTGTACTGTTTACTGGATTTTTATTTTCTGTTCTGTTTACGTCATCCTTCTGGAGTTCATTTTTGTGTTCTTCATTGTCACCGTTCTCTTTGAATTTGGATTTATTGCTGCCTTGTTCCTTGAGTTTATAGCTGTTTACTTCATGGATGCATCCAGATGATTGTACTTCTTCTGGTTCAAAAATATAGCTGGAGTAAAGGAAATTTGTAAAAGAGATGTTACTTTTGATGTTAATATAATTAGTAAAAAAGATTAAGCTTCATTTTTAAGCTGAAGGTCTTGAGGAACGAGTGTCACTGAACTTTGCCTTGGGCCCTAAGAATGAGTCAAACCGAAAGGAAATGGTGAACTATACTGTCGGCTACTGTCTCCTGGGACTGATCATAACTAACCCCTGTAGTGAGATTCACCAGGAGCATAAGGAGGATGTTGGAGATGTTGGTTGTTTCTTGTTTCCAGCTTTATTTTTTGTTTTCTCTGGAGAGCTGATTAGCCAATGAGTAGTCATGACCTGGATTATTAATTAATATGTCCTCATGTAGTTGCTAAAATATCTCCCATTTTTTCCTAGTGTTCTTCCTTCAAGTCTTTTGTCCTTTTCTCTTCCCTCCCCCCGCCTTTTCTTTTTTTCTTTCTTTTTTCCCCTCCCAATTTATTTTCTTCCTCTTGCTCTATATTTTCTTTGTCTCTTCCAGGGCCTCCCTCTTTTCTTTATCTCATTTTTTTCTCTCATAGCACCATTTTCTCCCCACTTCCTTACCTGTTCTACAGAAGTGGCCAAGGGAAGGAGTAACACTCAAGTGGGGCTAAAATAAAACTAGCTAGTCCTCCTCTCTAGGGAGATTTTAATATGGGAATTCTTCCCCCAACTAACTACATTTAAAAGCTGTGATGGAAACAAGGAACTGTAGTTCATTTCCATGGCTTGGGAGAGAGGGAGGATCTGACAAAACGGGTACTCCTTGTTCTACTGAGCTGAGGGAAGCTCATGCTACCTAAACAAGAAAAAGCTTTACTAAAGAAGAGCTTTCAATGCCACACAGTTCCTTTTATGGGATAGGAATTATAGAAGTGGACCTTAATTACAGTAAATCAAAAGGACATTTATAGGAAATCAGTATGCCTATGCTTAAAGATGCTGTAAACTTTGAGGAAACTCCAACCTTTTACAGTGGCTAATTAAAGCGAGAGGTGTAGGGAAGCATAGACACATGGTTTAATGCTTTTCTTTTATTCCATCTAAGCAACTCTTGTTCTGTTGTACCTTTGTATCATTTTGCAGCATCTGCACCCCATCTGGATTTTCTTTAATCTGAAAAGAGAGAAGGGGAAGGTAAGGGAGACACAGAGTGAGTGAAGCATTATGAAATTAATGTATGAGCAATTGCATTGAAAATGATGCTCATGTTTAGAAGAGTATTGTTAGCTAAAAAGAAAGATGTCTACACAAGAATGGATGGAGTACTGTTCAAGGTCTTTGTAGGTTGTTGTCTTGCATTGGCAATGGTCTTTAGTTGGGGAAAAATCTGGTGAAGAGTTTAACAATTCTTAGATAGTAGTGTTCTCCCAGAATAGTTTCCTTAGCAATTTTATGATTTGGAAAATTCTAAGTCAGTGTTTTGGGTGTGGGTTGTTGGTTTGTTTTTTGGTTGGGGGGTTTTTTCCATATTTTTTTTCCACTTGGCATCTCTTGGTAACATTCTCTTCCATGAATTTGTCCAGCTGTTTTTTTAAAGAGTTAACTGCTAGAATCTGCCGCCTCTTCTACTCAGTATTTTCACAGACCAGCCTTGCCCGTGTGAAGAATCGCCTGCTATTGTTTGACTTGCACCTGGTTTTTGCTAGTAATATTTGGTGCCCTGTAATTCTTGTAGTGGAAGAACTAGTGACCATCATGTCCAATTGTCACTGTAGTAGAGGTGCTGCACTGCCCACTTAGTGCTCATCTATGTAAATGTTACCCATACTGATATTGTTCCATGACTACAAACTGTCCTTGTGGTGCTCTCTGAGGCCTCTTGCATTTCAATATAATTTCCAAATGAAGTGTGGGAACCACGAATGCAGAGTTCTCAAGCTATTTGAAACCATAGGTTTATTCTTTCCTAATATCTTCTTGTCTCCTTTCACTTGACCCTGTGACAGCTACTGAGCACTGAGGTGGACATTTTTGTGTAAATATCTTTTAGTGAGGCACAGACAAATTCCTGGGATTGGCATTTTATTATATGCAGTATGTTGCACCTCCATTTTACTACAGCAAAATTCCAGAGTTTGATTAGAACTAGCAGACTGTCTGTGTTTTGCTACATCATTGCCTGACCTGGTGAGATGCTAAGAACTATATATTATACAGTCCTTATACCAAAGTCTTTTATTATGAGAAGAAATGATTTCCTAATTTGGACCCTAGAGAACTTTCCTGTTCTGGACCTAAACTGAAGTCCCAGGTCTAAACATCCAAAACCCCTAAAACTCCCAAAATTCTTTATGGGTGGTGGCGATCTCCTTTTAAGTGAATAAGTCAGGACAGGTTATTTAATATGTTTTGTGCGTTGTTATTCAGGCTCTTTCTTTTTCTCTTGAGATGCTCTACAACCTTGCATACTTTTGCCAATGCCTAAGGACAGTGGCTCACTTCCCATAAAACAGAAATTGATGAAGCAAGGTCAGGATATTTTCTGGAGTAATTTATTTACAAAGCATCCAAGGAAAGTAGTATTGATTTATTCTTCCCAGGCATGGCCTGAACTTCACGCTGGCAATTATGCTAGTAGAAATGTAAATCAAAACATTTCCCCTCTAAAGTCTGACTACCTCTGGTGTTAGCACTGAACAAAAGACCTAATGTCAGGCTTCTCATTCTTGGAGCCTCTAAGGGCCTCCAGTCATTCAGCAGCTGGTTTAAGCTAGGCTTAAACTAGTTTAAGCTAGGATATAGCTGCTCATACCTATGCTTTTTGTCTTTGTCTACACATGAACTGTTCTGGAGCCGAAATTTCTGTCAGGAGTAGCCACGTTGATGTAGCTCAGTGCTTGCTGGAATGGCTTTTAAGCCAGCTGCTTTGCTTCCTTTCTCTTGGTGCTGCTTCTCTCCCTGAAGTGCAGTCTCCCTTCCACAGCTGTGCTGATCTTCTGCTGTGTGTTCTCATCCCACATACCTCAACAGCATCATAGCAGGAATTCTGGTGCAGGGTTTTAATCTAAGGAGGATTGCCCACTGAAATGCCCATACAGCCTTTGGCTTGGCTTTAAAGTTAATAGGTTTGGTGAACCCAGTTCTGATTTGTATATAGATCAGCTCTGACAATAGATGTTGCTTCTAGCTGAGAGAGGGCACTTCAAGTCAGGGTGTTTCTGCTTAGAGTTTGATCTGACAGATTTCCTACTCAGTGGTTTTACTTACAAATTTTGTGTTTTTTTAAAAACACAAATATTGCTCATAGGTTTTAAGCACTGGGAAATCCTAATTGCTGGCCTTTATTCTGTTGTAAAGACATTTATGATTGTCGTAAAAGGCAATTATAAATTGAAATTACTGTTCTAGTTTTCACAAAAAGCACTTTCCTGTTTTTTGGAGGTTTTTTTTTGTTTTGGTGTTGGATTTGGGATTTTTGTGGGTTTTTTTGTGGTTTTTTTGTGGGTGGGTTTTAAAAATTTTTGTTTGTTTTGTTTGGTTGGGGTTTTTTTTTGTTTTGTTTTTTGTTTGTTTTTTAGTTTTCTTTTGGTTTGGTTTTTTTATTGCAGTTGCTATTGGAATTATCTTTGCAGCTGCTACATTAAGCTTTTCCACTGATTAGTTACAACTAGATCTGTCCTCTGGCATGAATAAACTATTACATATGGAAAATAATGTATGTTGTATTATCTTATGAATTATTTCACATCCCTGAAATAGGAATATTGTTTTACAATGTCACTGTCTGAACACTGGCCTTTTTTTCCCCTTGCCCTCTCCTTCCATTTATAATAATCTTTCAAGTCAAGCTGGAAAATAATTCTGCGGAACAAATTGCTTTTATAACATGAAAAGGCATGCTTTAATCCTACTTATCTTGTTTTAGGTACCTAGTTCTAAAGACTTGTGTATCATGTGATGTTCACAGTTGCATCACTGGATAAATAGTACTAATAATCTGCTGTCTGTAGCAGTTTGAATCAAGCAAATGCTACAGACTTGAAACAAAAGAGCGTTCAAGCAATGGATGATGATATGTTAACTGATACTAAATTTAGGAATCCTTATGAAATGTTTATTCTGTCAGACATGCCGTGCTGATAAATTGATTAGATAATTTCAGATAAAGAGGACATGATGTGGAAAGCTCTCTTGCTCACTTTGGGGGCTATTTTCACCCCCCAAAAATGCTGCCTGTCCGAAGTGACAGTAAAGTCCTTGGCCTTAACATTCAGATCCTCAGAATTCAGATCAAACTGCTATTAATCCTAGATATTATTATTTTTCAATGAAATTTGTGAAGGCCTGTAAATGTCTGTCACTGGTTATTATGTGGTTACTTAATCCTGAACACTAATACATCAACTGGCATTAAAGCACCACAAAAATTTTAAGAAGATACTTTAGAAATATTTTTCTAGATGTAGACTGGAACACTTGGAGCATTTGCAGGAAGGAGATGAAGCTGTTGAGGTGAAAGGAATGAAGGAGGTCTAGAGTTAAATTTTTTTACTCTCCCAAATTTTGAACTTGAATTTTTCAGCTTTATTTTTCAGCTTTTAGCTGCTGAATCTCCTAAAGCGTGTCTCTGTGAATTAGCTTGTAGCAGTTTCTACAAAATAACCAGATTCTTGCAGTATGATTGTGTTCAATAGCCTTGTGGTTTGCATGTTCAGTGTCAATGCTTGTTTCATTTAAAGTTGTGATACTTTTCTTCAGTGAAAGCGATGGAAGAGACCCAACTTTGCGTGCTTACCTCAGCTACCCCAGCAGATCTTTAGGTGACCATGTAAAAGATAGTCTAGATATAATGTCCTTGCAATGTATTAAATAAGTGTTCACAGAGAGACCAGGAAGACCTGATGTTATGAAAGATTGACTTTCTTCCATTGAAATCATACAAAGGAGCAACTTTTAAAAAAGAGTTGGAAAAAATTGCACAATGGAAGGAGGTAGTAATTAGTCTTAGTTTGAGGAGAGCAGGACACAAATCCCATCAGTAAAACAAATGCTGAAAAGGGGGAGGTTGTTAAATACATTTATGGTGGTACCTGCTAAGAAATTGAGATGGGACTTCTCTTTAAAATGTGAAGATAACCTTGGTGAAGATAATGAGAATAATGTCTGACTCCAAATCCACAACCTTGCTTTTCAAGCCACAGTGAGCTTTAAGAGAAGACTGCTTCTCTTTATCAGATTTGAGAAACACAAGGTATCTGACTTTGAATTATGTAATAACATGGCTCATATTGTCTATTTAAACTGTGGCTGTGTTATGAGCAAACAAAAGGCAAACAAGAGATAATGCCATGAAAAGGGAAGAAGAAATATTTTTGAGTCATAAAAATGATTTGGCACCTTTCTCAATATTCTTGGAAGCTTACATGGAAACAGAAAAAGGTCATTCTTATTTTTGTTCATGGTGTATTTTTTCTTCTGTCTCAATTTTTATTTTTAAATTCTTTCTAGACACCTCCAGGAACAGAGGCAGAAAGCTGAGGAAGAGCATATTAAAATAGCTTCTCTAGTAGATCTCAGATAAACTCTGACTTTGGATTGTTATTTTTAACCAAGTCTTTTTTTTTTTTTTTTTCTCATTAGTTTGGAGTTTTCATCCCACACGCCCTAATGCTTCTGTTGTTTGGCTTTTCACTCTCCTCCATCCTTGCCTGGTCTAGAGTACCTTAGCAAGTAAGGAGCTTTTTCCTACATGTGCATTATCTGGGCTGATGTGCCTGAATGATGTATCTCCCAGGGCCCTGAGGCACCTCTTTCTGATGACTTTTTCCAGTAGAGGCACCTTTCAGACTTGATCCTGCCAGTGTCTTCCCCATCAGTTTGCTGTGTTTTGCACTCCTCAGTGTAACCTGTCCATTCTGAGGACACTGGCCTGAGCTACCAGTCACTTTGCAACAGACAGAAATCCTTGTTCATCAAAATTAAGTCTGTTTGCCTCACTAGTAACACAAACACAATTTACTTTGTCGGTATTTTTTTGCTAACAAGATCATAGATGCTAATGATAATCAGCTAGGAGACATATGCACAGAAGCAAGTGTGGGAAGAGAAAGTATTTGCATAGAAATATGTGCAGAGGAACTATAGAGAACTTGGGGTGTGAATAACCTTAGCGAGCTCTAACACTTGACAAGCTTCTCCTAAGAGGAGGTGCAGTTTGCCTTCTGTGCTAAGTAGGCATTCACAGCTCTCAGAAGATTTCAGACTATCCTCAGCATGTGCTAGGTCTGACAAAGGGTAAGATGTGCCTTGGCTGGAGGAAGGAAGTGCAATGTCCATGCTCATTGCAGGGGGGTCGACTAAAGGGCCTTTAAAGTCCCTTTGAATCCAAACTGTTCTATGAGTCCATGTGTTACTGAGGTGTGGAGTCAGAAGAATAATTAATTGGGATGACAGATATATAAAAGAGGCACAGAAAAACTGTAGGAGGGTGCTAGAGTTGAGAAGAACTATATTTGGAAATTTAGAAAGCTAGTAAACATACAGTAGAAAAAATTAGCAGCCTCTGCTAGAGGGGGAGAGAGAATAACAGGGAAAACCTTGTAAATGAAAAAGACGAGGGTTGTAACTTAGTCACACACTGTGCAGGCTAATCACTACTGTTGGATGAATATTATCTATAAGAACTGTCTTACTTAAAACACGGAGAATATTTCAATTCCTGTGGGTTTTTTCCTGACCTTAGTCACTGTTCTGAGACTAGAGGGCCCCAGAACAGGTGTGGGCTTGGGAAGCAGGGGAACCCAAAACATCCTGGGCCCAGAATTGTCTGAACAACCTGATCTACTTGAAGATGTCCCTGCTCAGTGCATGAAGCATGGGCTAGGTAACCTTTAAGGATATCTTCCAACCCAAATTATTCTATGATTCTATCATGGTCTGTGGAGAGCACAGTCTGTGCTCAAATCTTCCCTGAGACCAATACTTAGAGCTGGACCAAAATCTAATTTCATTTTTCCTGACTGAATCTTAATCTGGAAATTTATTTTAAATGTGCCTCAGGGAATAACTCAATTGACATACATAATTTAAAACGAACTAAACGGAGGAAATATTGTAATATGATCCTCTGTAGGAAGCAGATCCCACCTCATGGGCTCTTTCAGTCTGTTTTTTGCTAGCTGAATTGACTTCAGTCTTTTTGTTCACACTTTCTTAAAATGCATCACCGAGGTGTTGTTCCTGTGCTTCAGCCATCTTGCAGTCCAGCCCTGGTGAGATACCTGGCTGTGCCATCCTGCTGACAGAGTATGGCCTGTGGATTGACTTTGAGCCACCCCACACTCCTTGCTATCTGTGCTGCTCTGCAAGAAAAGAAAACTCTGCAAGTGCTTTTTCTGGTGCAGCTTAGTCTCCTGTTTTGAGGCAGGCAGGCTCTATATTTGGGAGTGTCAGTGTTTGCCTGAAAGAGCCTTATGCTATCCAGCTAGCACAAGGTTATTGCTAAGGTTATTGTTGCTGGTCCTATTTTCCTTTATTGTACAAAGCTGAGGAGCTCCACAGGTCTACCAGCCACTTTTATTCTCCACTGAGAATACTATTTGCCTGCTAGAAATGTTTGCATGCATTTCTAGCTAACTGTGAAGATAGGAGAAACTGACACAGAGGGACTCATCAAAAATTAATATAAAACTTCTTGGGCCACAACCTAACTACAGTAGTGAGTTATGGCAGTCAGCTTTGGCTGTTTGACTCCCATTGCCACCCTCTGCTTGTTCCTTTCCAAATTGAACACCCTGTTTTTACAGATAAATATGATCATTGCTTGAATGCAAATAATCCTTACACTGTCATCAGTTGTTAAGACTGATAATGTATTTTTTTAGGTGATTTGTTCCCTTTTTCCCTGGCCAGGCTGAATCAAGCCCATGGGTTGTACATTGCTCAAGGTGGCCTGATTCTTTGTGTTTTCATGACTAAAGTGTCAAACTTCTGGATGATATTACACATGGACACTGTGCACAGAAAATGGCTATTTATTTCAATGAGGGAAGAATTTGATGTATTCTGTGTGCTGTTCAAAACATGAAAGCTGATGTTGGTTTTGTGTGTAGGGATTTAGTGATATAATTTAGGCTTCTTCCCAGTAAAGCCATGAAACTTTTTCAGACTTGCAGCCTTTTCAAGGGAAAAAAGTGTCTTTAATCAGGCTAGGCATCAAAATCTGGAGGGCCTCATTGATCAGAAGCATGTTATCTGGAAACTTAAAGAACTCTCACAGTTATGGCCTCATAAATTTGGATGCTTTGTATTCTGACAGAGTAGTTTTTTCATTACTACAGACACAGAGTAGTTTTTTCATTACTATTGCAAGTAGTCTGATATCACAAAATGTTTTTGCTTCATCAAGGTAATACATAGCAGGATAACTGAATCCTTAAATGACAAAAGTATGTGAGCAGTCAAAGGAAGAGACAAAGCAAACCAAGTGACACTTTAACAGATTGTTTCTAATTAGCAGAATCCCACACTTTTCAGGAGATTAAAGAGCAAAGTATTTAAAGATTCTGAGGGTTGGAGGACATCTCCTCTGAAGACATGGTATGAAACCTGGCGTTGTTCAGGCTGGAGAAGAGAAGGCTCTGGGGAGATCTTGTTGTGGCCTTCCAGTACTTAAAGGGGGCTTATAAAAATGAAGGAGAGCAACTTTTTACATGTGTAGATAGTGATGGGACAAGACAGAATGGTTTTACACTGAAAGAGGAAAAATTTACTTTAGATGTTGGAAAGAAATTCTTTACCCAGACGGTAGTGAGGCACTGGGACAGGTTGCCCAGAGAAACTGTGGGTGCCCGTTCCTCAAAGCATTCAAGGCCAGGTTGGATGGAGTCCTGGGCAACCTGTTCTGGAGGGTGGCATCCCTGCCCATGGCAGGGGATTGGAACTAGGCAGTCTCTAAGGTCCCTTCCAAACCAAGCCTTTCTATGGTTCTATGCATATCAAACACCCAAATAACAAACACTATACTTGCCTGATGAACCATCAATATGGCATCAGCTAATCACCAAAGTAAGGCCTACTCACTAAATAACCAGTGGGAGTATTCTATCATGATTTTAACCTTTATTTGCCTTGTGTCATCTGAAAAGGTATGCATGTATCAAGTGTTCATCCAGGAAATTTGCAATAGAAATAGTTGACAAAAATGTGCAATTACTATGATCTTTGTTCCAGGATCACAACAGTAGCAGTCAACACTAATTACTAGGTACATGAAATAATACCGTAATAGAATAAACAATGTATTATACCTTTGGATTGTTCATAACAGCATTCAGGCTAGAGTGCAGTCTCCCAGCTGAGAGGTGTGTCCACTGTGCAGGGGTCAATTCTGCCCCTCTAATTGTGGGTGTATGCTGTGACATTTCTCAACATAGGGGAAGAGCATCATGCCAGCATGATGTCTGGCTACAATCTGATGAGAAACTACTTTGGCAGTCAGGATGGTCAGAGTAATGGATATATCTGCCTACATTTGTTTTCTCAAAATGCAGAGAAGAGGTCAGATTTAGTTTGACCTTTGCTTATAGTAAAAAAATACATGCTCATTATCTTTCACATGTGTAGTTGTACTGCCAAGAAACTATACCAGTATAGCTGGCAATGGCAATACCTGCTAATTGTTATGTGCCAGTGTAAATGCTTCAGCTGGAACGAGGAGCATCTGGATTGATGCTAATGCAGCATTAGAAACTGCTCCACTTCTTCACAGCTGCTCTCTTCCCATGCCTCCAGGCATCTAGTTGTGTTTTTATCTGATGCTGATGGCTTTTCTGCTCCCACATTACCCCTTCGCATTTTTGCTTTTTCATGCAGCTGCTTTGCACCAAACTAAGAGGCAGCAGTGAGCAGGTCTCAAGGCAGGGAAGTTGGGGTGTTGCTTGAACACAGCTGCACTTGTTGTTTGTGGGTGTGTTGGCAGAAGGGGAAGGTAATGAAAAGTAGATGCTATCAGTTTTACAAAAGGTGTTCTATTTTGATTTGTAAGTGTTGGTCATTGCCTAAGCTGATCTTCAAAAAAATGTAATAATATGCATAGCTATGTTAAGTCCTGCTAGGCTCCTCCTCAAAATGACCTTCTTTTCAAACCAGTAAGGTCAGTCAGATCTTCCACTTAGTTGTGGTGGCTTCCTGACGGTATTAGTCAGTATATGAAGTGCCATGTTTTTTTATCATAGATTCCTATTTCTACCTTGCCAGTTTTGTTTGGGTTTTTTCCCTCCTTTTTTTTTTCCCCCCATTTTTTTCTTTTTTTTTCTTTCTCTTTTTTGTTTGTTTGTTTTGTTTTGTAGAAGTTATTCTCACACTTTTTATTCACTGACTACTATCTCTGGTACCTGTCAACTGCTTTATAAACACTTGAGAGAGTAAGGCCAGCTCACACTGAAGGTGAACCTTTTTGTGACGCATTATTGCTGCAGCAGGGTGCCCTAGAGGGCATAAGGGCTATAGCTTCGAGGTGATCTGAACACATATCTTTTTTTCCTGTTATGCTCTTTGTAATTGGTTTTAAATATTTATAAGATACTTAAAAGGAAATGCATTCTCTCTGACTACTTCCTCATCATTCACAGCACTAAGTCACAGAACATTTCCCTATTCCCATTATTTACCATACAAAATGACTGTTTTATTTTTAAAGAGTAAGAAGAAGAGTGGGGAAAAGGGTAAAACTCTCACAATCATTAGCCAGTTTGCATAAAGGAAAACCAAATATAGCTGGTAGCATAAACCCATTCATTTCCTCTTCAGCTAAGCTTGTTTCCTACATTTGGCCTTACCAAACTTAGATCATTGTCTGGTGTTTAAGTAACTGAAGTTTATGTTTCCTGTCTTTTAAAACTGTTAATCCCATAAAATATAATAGCTTGTTTAGTAGCGGGGCCTAAAACCCTGAGTCCTGTTTAGTCTCATATTGTATAGAGGCAAATATAGAAATGTGCTCCTTCCCAAGGGATTCCTGATCTAAATGTGTGACAAAGCAAAAACTGGGGAAGCAAATGGTGATGCACATGTGAAAGAAGCAATCAGCAGAGAAACTATAAACTAACTGTGTTAGGCTAGGCCCAAATGGGGATCTGCATTTGGCAACACAAGTTGAGCCTCAAACAAGTTCTAGCCAAGTTTTACCTGAGACTGTATTTGAAATGTCGTTTCTCTTGAGAGGTTAAAGGGTCTCTGTGATCTTGTGCAACTGTGCACTTTGGAGGATGGATTCTTGGGTTCCAGCCCTTCATCTGAAAATCCTTGGTTGTATTCAATATCTTCTTAAAACACTTAAGACAGAAATAGCTCTAGAATTTGGTCTTGTGATAGTGCTGCCATGGGCCTACAATTCACAAGGTTCCTTTGCTTATGCTTTGCTCCTTTCACAGAGGCAGGCTTGAGCAGCCTGCTTCAGAGCATGCCAGCAAGGATGTGATTTTGATAGCTGTGAGATGTGGCTTTGAGACTGAGGGTCAAACTGAACTGGTCCTAAAAAAAATCCCAATTTATGAGGGGATGCTCTAACTCTGAATACTGTGAAAAATAATAACTGCTTCCTCTGTGGTTTGAACTGGAAGTTGACGTGAGTGCTGTGTTTTGGCCTGGAAGTCACTTTTTCTTAGACTTTCATTTACAGAATCAGCTGATGAGTATAAGCCTGCATAAATATAGAAGTATTTTCTAGATGTGGATTGTTTCTCAACTGAATATATATATATATAAATAAAGGTTATATTTTTTTAGCTTCCTGGAGTAATCCCATTTTAATGATATCAGTTTTGTGGAGGCTGGTATCAATGAAAATCCTACTTGGGACATTAGGAAAATGTCAGACCGTGAGCACGAAGGCAACAGCATGCTACCATTGATAGGACTTTGTGAGAAGAACTTGACAGGCCAGAATGCTTCCCAAATGCATTCTGAGGTCACTTGTTCTGTTCAGCCTGGAGGAGACTGAGGGGAGACCTCATTGCAGTCTACAACTTCCTCATGAGGGGAAGGGGAGTGGCACGCATGGATCTCTTCGCTGTGGTGAGGAGCGACAGGACTCGAGGGAATGGCAGGAAGCTGTGTCAGGGGAGATTAAGGTTGGATATTATAAAAAGGTTCTTTACCCAGAGGGTGGCTGGGCATTGGGACAGGCTCCCCAGGGAAGTGGTCATAGCACCAGCCTGACAGAGGTCCAGAAGCATTTGGATGCTCTCAGGCACATAGTTTGAACTCTTGGAGGTGGTGCTGTGCAGGGTGATGAGTTGGACTTGATGATCCTTGTGGGCCCCTTCCAGCTCAGCTTGTTCTGTGATTCTGTGCTTGTGCCTTGTACATTGTCACACAGTACCACTTGCTTGCAGCATAGCAGCACTCTGTACTAAGAAATCAAACTCTTTGTTGGTCCATCTGCTGGAAGCTGTTGCCTCTTGTATTTGCCTGTGAATTCTGTGCAAAAATAATTTATTGGCCCTCGGCAGAAATTTGGGGCCAAAGATAACAGGACTTTGAAAATATCCTGTTAAAAGACTTTGAATCTTTAGGTGATCTTGGTGAACCAAGGAAGAAGGAAAAGGAGGGAGAGGTGGAGATCTCATATGTTTTAGATATTGTGAAATTCTTGTAAGTTAAACTAAGAAAATAAAACTTGGGAAATCAGCAATGAAGTCTAAGCAGCTTAACTCCTGTAATTTTGTCATTCTAGCTTACTGAAAACTCTTGGTTGCACATCAGTTCTGTGGAAAGGCTCAGTGCTTCTTTGTTTATTTTTTATTTGTTTTTTACCCTCTTGAGTCTTTGGAAGTGGGCATGATGAGACTGCTGGAGTTTAGCAAACCTTTATCCTTTAAGTATGTCATACATTTTTACTTAAGGGAGCAATATTCTGAAAATAGACTTGGATGTCTATAGAGATTGCTTCAAATATAGGTATTGGAGTGTTTTGTGTCTATGCCTTTGGGCAGGATTTAGGCCAGGCAGGATATGTGATCTCAGCTCTGGTATTCAACTGTAGCTTAGTGTGCCCAAATATCATCTTGCCCTGAATATTTCAGATGCTTCTGATTTGTTTATATCATACAAAATATTGCTAGTGGCAGGTATTGTGGTGGTATTATTGTACTGCTCAGAACATCAGCCTCTCTTAATACCAAGAAAATTGGATAAAGCCATAAGCAGTTCAAATCAGTCAATTATTCTCTTCTGTTAAAAAAAGGTAAAAAAACCCAACCCAGCAAAAACCATCCCCCTGCCACCAGCAAAAAGAAACCAGCACAAAATACCCCAAATATACAAAACCCAAAAAAAGTCCCAAATCTGACACATCAATCAAAGGGGTTTCTTAAAATTGTCAGGATATTGTGCTTTTGTGTTTGACCATTTAATGGCATAACCTGCAGCTTTTTATAGGGAAACTGTAAGAAGTCAGTATGCTCTCCCTCTCCTATAAAATCAATCCTTATGTTTTCCAATTAGTTCTCTTTTCCCAAATCCCCCTCTTTCCCCTGCTTGCCTTCCATTCCTCTTGTTCTTCCTATACCATTTGCCTACATTTTCACATTTTCTCCTGCTGTTTTTCACCTGTGTTGACTGACTTAGATTGATTCAATTTTGTATTCCAGTAAATCTTCTGTACAGTGTCTTTTTCTAAACTTCAGAGTGGAAATTGGCAAGCTTTTATTTGCTACGTCAGGAAACTTACGGGTTGGAAAGAAACAATTCTGTTCTGTCACAAGTGCTTGTAGCAGCTGAGCATTGCCTTTAGACATACTCAATGTGGAGTACTGCAGAGAGAAAAATAATCCAGGGATGGTTTATGTTGTGGAATGATGAAATTACAATAGTGAATGGCCAGTAAGTTTTAAACCTACACAAGGAGAATAAAAAAAAAATCCTACCTTTCCAATTGCACTCCATCGACTACTTGAAAGATTTGTTTTAAATATCTTGATCCTGCAATAATAAAACAATTTGGAAGTGGTTTCTTTATGTGCACACATAAGTAAGAAGGACACTCTGAGGCAAAGACTATCTACTGCAAACAATGTAGAAATAGAACAACCTCCTCTTGGTACAATTGTGAATTTTAAGTTTAGACAGTGATCAAATAAATCGCTTGAGTAGTATGCTCATCCCCTTGAGCTGAACTGGAATGCTAACCTGCTTAAAGTGAGCATAAGCTTTGCTACAGTGGATTAGGACTCATGTGAAGTGTTTAAACAACAACAGTAAAATTAGAAAACTTTCAAATATGCAGTATTATGGGATTTTTTTCTTTGTGTTTTCTTTTTCTTTGCTTGTTTTTCTTTTCTTCTTTTTCTTTCTGGGAGCCAGGACATTTACAGTATCAGTTAAAACTTTACCTTTACCGTGTGCTTGTCAGAACTTCACCCTTCTGATTTTTACGAACTTTGAAGCTTGACAAATGCCTCTGGCATTGCGATATTATTCTAGGTAGTAGTAAAGCTGTTGTTCTTTCAGATGTGTTCCAACTAAATGGAAAGCTCAGCAAAAGGTTTTCTATTAAGAATTTCTGAAGAGACAAATAAATTAATGAGATAATTTTTGAATTAGAGTATAACAATACTGCACTGCAGATGCTTTTTCTCCTTTAAAAATACAAATATTTTCAGTATTTCTTGTAATGAGCAAAATGTGAGTCTATGTGAGTCTGTGTGTGCATGCAAACCTATAATGACCATTAACCACCAAGGTGTGCTCATTACTGTGAAATGGGCAACGTATTTTGCCGTGGGTTTTAGAATTTGGGTCACGTACTTTCTTTCATTCTCAGCATCTCTCTACTTGAGGGATAACTTGAAAAATCTCAGTGTAGCTTACATTACAAACCACAAATCCAGACCAGACTTATGCTTCCACCATTCTTGAAACCTACAAGGCTGTTCTTGTAAGAGAGTGAAGTTTTTATTGGCCTTGAGATCCCTTTCAGCAGAACACTCCTAGGATCTAAGCCAGGGTAGTTCATTCCTGAATTCAGAGTCCACAGGTAATGAGGCTGGGGAAGGACAATACAAGGCAAGAAGGACAGTACAAGCAATGTGGTCATCACTGCTGCTCCTCTTTTTGCTATAGTCTCTTTGCACATATATTCTTTGCAGTTATAATTTTCAGAATTTATGGGTAAACTCTGACAAGTTCTTACAAAATTTCATTCTCTGGCTTCCAGGTTTGAAAGTACCCCTGGCTGTATAGGTAGTTCTATTGTTGCTGTTTGCCTACAAATTCAAGAGGACATCATTGCATGGTGTCTGACCCATAGGTGATATTTAGACAATTTTCTATTAACAGCCTGAAATGTGATTGAAAACTAAATGCAAGTTTAAGTGGCCTGGATATGTGATGTGACTCATTGCTAAGAAGAACCTGAGATTCATTCAACCTCGATTCACTGTGTTGCTCTGTTGCCCTTAGAGCAAGTCACTTAAGTTGTCTTGTATGTCACCATTTCATATCCTTCTCAGAGTTTAATGTTTGTGCTTCACTTAGAAGGTTTATAGCCCTATTCGATCTTACTATACTGTTGCAAAAGGCTGAGAATGTTTTTGTGCATCTGTTAAAGGTGTGATCAGTACTTTATGTGAAGTGAATAATAAAGCTTATGAAGAATGAGTCATGGTGTGTTCCTGTTTTTATGCAACCTTTTAGTGGGGCCATTATATGTCCTTTTTTGGTATTAATTCTGTTTTTTAAAATATAGCTATCATTATTAATTACTAAGAAGATTCTTCCTTTTAATTTTTGTCCTGATCTCTAACAATCTTACTTGCACTGTAATTCTGTCTTGATGTCCTTATTTGTTTCATGTAAGCCATGGCCTAAATGTTTATGCATACAATGAAAGTAAAATGAAAAATAAAATCCATGGTCCAATTTTGAAAGGATGCAGATTTCATTTAACAGGTTCAAAAGAGGTAGCTTAACTAAACCTTCAAGTGCATTCCTAACTGCTGTAAATTCTTTTGTCTGTTTAGCATATTTTGAAGTAGTAGATTAGCTATAGGGTTTTCCTTTCATTTATTATTGGGTTTTATTTGTTTATTTTGAATCCTCTAGGAAATTTCTATAATTCCTTGGAAATTTAAAATGAAAGTGCCAAAAAGGAGAGCTGCTGGCAGTCACAGTTGTTGGTAAGTTGTCAGCTTACTCATTATATCATGTCCAATGATAACTGGTTTGATTGTCAACTTCTATCTGATGTGTCTAATTGGCTTTTTTTGTTTAGTAGTAGAGTGTGTCTTTTTTTTTCTTGAAGGAAAAGGGGAGCCAATAAATTAGTGAAACTGTTTGCCTATAATGTTAAAATGAGTGCTAAAAACTCAGTCTCAAGTGATGCATATTTAATAAAAAAATAAGTGTAGAAACTGGCATTGAGCCAATAATTAATTTTCCCATTGTCAGGTAGGATTAGGCATAAACCATTCTCTATTTGTACTCAAACTTGAGTTAAAAGTATCCCTTTTAGCATTGTATTTGGACCTTTTTCCTCTTCTGCTTGTTGGTGATAGTTTGGAGCATGGCTGTTAGTCCTACAAATTGCATTCAGACATCTTAATTAAGTACTCTTTTTGCCATCATCTTTGCTCGGTAACATCCTTTTTGAGATATTCTGGGAAACTTAATACTTGTCCGGTGTGTAATACAGTGTTCATAAATCAAGGTATGCTGCCATATCCTGCTTGTTTCTTGTGTATGCTGTTTAATAGTTTTTGTATTACTCTCTTTGAGACAGAAACATGAAGCTTTATACACCTAGTCACTCCAGCTTATTGCACAACACAATTGCCAGTGAGACTCAGTCTTTGGAATATGTCTTACCATGGTGGTGTAGATTGTTAAAGCAAGTGAATAGTATCTACATGGTTGTCATGGGTCCAAGCAGCAAGTAGTTTTCACATTCCAAAACAACCTGGAATTTAAACAAAATCATTAGGCTCTCAGAAGCTCTTATTAGCATTTTCCATTTCATTTAGTTGCTAAAAAACACGTGATCTCAAAGTCATAAAATCAAAATCAAAATGAAATACTCTAAACTTGCTTTGGCATATACCATAGGTATGCTTCAGACCCTGAATATGTTTCATGCCATACAAAATGTACCTTTTTGACACTGAGTAGTCATTTCCCTAGTTACCCTCTTGTGCTGCTCTTGAATCTCTTTCTAGGCTTTTGGTTTTAAAAGTTGTGTTTGTCCTCCACTGGAAGTGGAAGTGTGCACAGGGTGCTGTGTTCTCTGAGCAGGCTGGACAGTTGTCACCCTGACCCACCTGTGCTCTATTAGGACTTCCCACCCTGAAACTTTCAAACACCACACACAACCTATTTTTCTACAATGTGTGAAGTCCACCAGCACTTTTCATAAGAAAAGTCTCCCTCACCCTAAGGATCAAAGACAACTAACAGATTTTATTCAAACAATACAGGGCTTAACGCTTTCTTTCTGGAAATCATAACTTGGTCTTCCAAACTGAGCTGCAGATCAGTTGGTTGTAGACACTACTTATTTTCCTTTGTTGATAAAAAGTGTTATAATTCTATGCTGTCCCCTAGAGTTTCAGAAAATGCTTAGCTATCAATGGTGGTTTTAATTGCCTATTTAATTTAAATGCCCTGAGGTTTGCATTCCCCTCAGAGTTTCCTTCCCTTCTCTAACAGCCTTGGCCCTTGTGCTTTTGTGGTGCCATTCAAATATTTTCTCTGCTGCAAAGTCTGTTGTCCAATAGCTTTTTTTGGAGGTCTTTTTGATGAGTTCAAGTCTTGATCACAATTTAATTTTCAGTGGAACAAATCTCTGATTTCCATGCATTCTTTGCGATTGTGCCTGTGTTTCACTGTAATTGTTTACATATGGTTGTATTAATGTGCTCTCACTGCATTTTGATGGTGAAACTTTGATTAACCTTACTAGGAGTGGATTCAAAACCTTTAAGATTCTGAGGTAGGTTCAAGAAAGGGAGCAGTTTTGTGAAATCAAAGCTGTATTTGAAAATCCTGAATAGTTTCTATGAATGCTTGGAGTGAAGAAATAATCTTCCAACTGTCAAACTTCACATTTCTTAAACTCTATAGAGATGAGAAGAAGGAAACATACATAACTATAGTTGTCTTGGTCTTGGTTTGCTGAGGGAATCGAAAAGGAAGAGAAATGAATAGTCAGTTTTCTTTACAAAAAGTGCATAGGAATTATAATAATGTTGGAGTTAGTTATTCGATCAAAATTTCTTGAATTTAATTTTTATATATCAGTATGTCTTGAATTCTGTCATCGCATTGCTTCTTGTAAATACTGAACTTGTCACCAACAACATGAAGAATGTAAGCAGGTAAGACGCTATGCACCACTTAACATTTAATGAATATTTTTTAACAATTCTTTGAAGTCTGATCAATCTCCCTGATTTGTGATGCACCTCATCAGTAATTGAAAAGGCACAGGTTGTTTCCTGTAAAACAAGCTGACAAAAGCAGAGATCCTTTTGATCCACAGCTAAAAATAAGCTGTTTGAAAGAGCTTTGTGGTCTTGTCAGTTGTACAAGGGTTTTCTGGAGAATTACTATCTTTCTGTTAGCTAAGGCACCTTGGGATAATGTTGTCTGTTTAGCTGATTCTGCAATCCATTATCATGTGCCTATTCATGTCCAGATAGAGGTTCTTAGTTATAGTCATATATTAGTGAGGCCCCTTTAGTCACTGGCAGAAAGTTTTATGTTTTGTTTGCTCCACCACTTTTATAGACTATGCTGGATACTTTCTACTTCTTCCTGGTAACTAGTGATCATGAGCTGTTTTAGGTGGTAATATCCTTGTCCCTGCAGGCTTTCTGCTGCCTAGGCTATGAATCACAACAAAATAAATTTACCTCATGTTTTACCAAGTGTTGTACAGAATCATAAAATAATTGATTGAAAGTGAGATGCACAGTTCTTTTAGCCCAGCCTTTCACTCTGTCAATATAGATCAATATAGGTCTACAGCATGGTATGAAACATAAACCACCCAGGTTTAGCTCATTAATGCATTGGAAGCTTTGATCTTTATTGGCTATGTCTCCACCAGCAGCATATGGCTCTGCTGGGCAGGTGATCCAATGTCAATATAATCTGTCTATGTTTATATAGTTCTTTATTAGTAAAAATCTCGCAGGAGCCAAGGGTGAAAGTTCAGTGCCCAAAATTTTCCACTTCTGTAACAGTTTCCTGTTCCTAGCTCATGTGTTAAATGTCTTCTCATTACTTACCTCAAACTTTCAGCCCCAAATTCTAGCAGTCTGCCTCCTGTTTAAAGAACCTAGAAGAAGAAATAAACACACTGGTGTCTTGCTGTATGTTGATATTTGCATATATCATTATGTGCTTTGGCAATATAGAGACATTGATATTCTGTCTAGAAGGAAGTGTTTGTGGCAATTTCCCTAAGTCTGTTGTTAGATAATTTTTTTTTGTTGCTGTAGCTTACACTGTTCTGCATGTACTGCTTTCTCATTTTAGAGTTTTTGTTTTTAGTACAAGTAAAATAATTACTGGATAAGAAATGTTTTATGACTGGGACCTCTTACAGTTTTCTCCTGCAAGTTGCTTGGGCAGCACAGGGATGTTGAGGTACACAATTTCAGCAGACACTACTCAGCCAGCACTGAGAAACCATGACAGACAGTACCCTGCATGAAGCAGCTCTTTTTCTTCCTTTGTAGAAAATGAGGATGTGCAGCCTTTTTTATGATCAGAATCTGAGAAATCAACCTATCCAGATGCTTCAAAATTAATTAAGGAGAGGGAGTGAGCAAAACCAGCTCCTGGTTCCTGCAGCTGTCAGTGCCCATAAATCATCTCTGTTTTTACTTTTGACACAGGATAAGATTATGAATTTAATTAATGGGTTTGACTTGCTCTGGAAACACATGGTAGAGAAATCACCCTACCCACACCTTTCACAGATGCTGTAAACATACAAATGTTATTGTGTATTTACTCATGAATGCTTTCCAGCATCATTGTGCTAGATACAGTTGAATGCCTCAGGCAGGTGGCAAGACAATGACTGCAACAAATTCTTGTTCTTTGGACACCCAGATCAGAGGAGCAGCAAGTTAGCTCCTGTTTTCTTGGTTCCAGCCGACTTCTGCTTAACAAAGGCATTAGTAATGACTGCAACAGAAAACTCTGAGGGAAAACAAAAAGAGTGGGTTTGTCTGTTTTCCATGATTGGGTATTTCATTATGATATGAAAAAAATACCAAGTAGATTTATTCTGCCACTCTGATGAAAAGGAAAAAAAAAGGAAATTCTTGTTTTAAAAACTGTCTGCAATTAATCACCAGGAATGTCTCTACATTGTTTGATTTTTATTGTATTTTTAGTTCTACCCTGTTAACTGCAAGGAGACACAGAAACTGTCAGGCTGGATCAGACCCCAGTTCTGTGCTGCAGTCAGCACCAGGTACCTCAGAGGAAATTGTGCAAACACCCCTAGTGTTATGGGGAGCTGGAATTACATAGCATTTACATCACATCAATCATGGTTTTAAGTCTCTTGTGTCTGAAGACTTACATTCTCCTAAAATTTTAACTTTTTAAAACTTAAATTTGATTTTGTCATGTTCACTGTTGTGATGCTGGATAGTGTTTAGGATTTTTCTGTGGAAACTCATTATACTCTTTCCCTTGGTAACAAATTTATGGATGGCAATTGCTCAGACTTGTTATGCTGGAGGCGGAATTTTGTTTGCTTCTGGGCTAGTTCCTTTTTTGACCTGATTGAATGTTCCCCCATATTTATGTTGTTATGCAACAAGATGGCTACATTTTCCATTTAGTCTACAGGGAAGTGTAGGATTTCACTGTCTAGACAGCCAGAGGACTTGAAAAATGTTTATTGAGAAATGTGGCTTTTTATAAAAATAAAAGATAGTTATTCAGAACATTATTTGATCTCTTCTATATGGGTCAGAATTTTGGTTAGTGTGGATGTCTGAGATGTGGAGATAATTTTCAAGTAAATTGGGAGATAGTGATTCATTATTCAGATACTGAAAAATAAGCTTGAAAATACTGAAAAATATTTGAATGTTGATTTATATGCCCTATGCCCTGTGTTGCCTACAAATGGAAGCATTCTGAAAGCTATAGGTGCAGAATGACATTCACCATCCTATGATTGCTTGAACTATGTGTTGTACTAAAAGTGTCAGTTCTTGCTATTTTCTTGTTTTTGTGATTGCTTAGAGAGACTTCTAGGACGGGATGTATTCGGAGATTCAAGAACTATGCCTCTAAATTTCAGAACAACATTGCCAGACCTGTGATGAATGCATTTATGAATATTTACCTGGAAGTTAAGATTCAGAGGGAGTGTTAGGAGTGCAAGCCACTGAACATTTTAATCTGGCAAATCCTCAAATCTCTCTTCCTTTCCCTGTGATGCTCATATCCTGACAAGATCCATGATCCTTGTTTTTTAAAATTTCATGCCAAAAATATCCATGACAAATTTAAGTTAAAAAATGCTTCTTCTCTTCTACATTTAAATATTTAAATACACTTATGGCTGCACTGGCCAGACACTGACACCCGTAATTCCCGGAAATATTCACAAAGAATTCCAGACACTAAGTGGCTGTCTTTGTGTTTCTTTTAAGAGAGCACTTTTTCATCTAACTGTAGAATATTTTACCTTTCTCATCTATATATAAAACAACATTAATCAAAGACTTTGATAATTTTTCAAATTATTGTTACAGCTATATCTGACAACATTTTATAACGTAGATGAAATTCATCATCCTGATTTCATCATACACAACTTTTTGTAAAGGCCATTTTGCACACTCTGGAGTGTTATGTAGGGGTGACTGGAAATGTAAATCATCATCCCATCTGCATTGCTGGTTAAGTCTATTTTCAGTATTGGGAATATAGAAGAGGTTGCATTTCTTCTACTCCTTTTTGCTGGAGTTTACAGCATGTATTAATATGAACTGAAATTTACTGCTCTTTAGTTGCATTGCTGCATGTTCTGTTAAGTCTTCTCCATGGCAGTGGGCCTTCCCTCAAGGGGAAGAAACTTGTTTGGTCCTTAAGCTTAGTAAAAGCTGGACTGTGAATCACTTGTACTTGAGTGTTAAACTTGGCTCTGTATTTTTATATTACTTGATTGCTGAAGCATCTCACAAATTAAAGGTAAGACCTTATCCACAATTGTACACTACTGAGTTTACCTGTTCACAGAATCACAGAATATTCTGAGTTGAAAGAGATCCACAAGGTTCATCGAGTCTGACTCTTGAGGGAATGGCCCAATAGGGGTTGAACCCACAACTGTGGCAGTATTAGCACAATGCTCTATCCAAATGAGCCAATCTCAACTCTCTCTGCCTTGTGTCAGTTGCTTCATGGGGGCGCACTGGTGGAAAGTGTATATGGTGAATCACCACAACAAAGGACTTGTTTTCAGCCCTTGTGCTGTAGGGGAAAACACTGAAGATCAGTGCCTGACTGTAATGCTGGGGTGTCACCAAGCAGTAAAAGGTGACTTACAGCGGGGCAGAGCCAAGAATGTGCTGTAAACCTGACCTCATGTTTCCCTGATGCTCTGCTCCCTGCAGGCCCTCTCTGTAGACCTGCTGTGAATCTTCTTTTTGCTTGCCCTTACTGGGGAGCTTGTTTTTTCCATATTCTTACAACAAATCATGTATTCCTTGGTGGAGGGGAAGGGGACATGTGTGTGCTGTAGATGTCTCTTTCCACTACATTTTTCATTAAAACTGTCTGATGTGGTATGTGCTACCTGATGCAAATAAATCCATGTGATTAGCTCGTCTTGTCATCTTTTATCTGGGTTGAAGGTATCTTGCTTAGGGCTTGTTTCTGTAAACCGTATTCCCAGACACCCAGGCATCTCCCAGTCTCTGACTGTTTTTAGACAACATCTAATTTAGCTACAAAAATAAGGTTTCTGAAGAGTGTAATTCACTGTCATAAGCACTTTTGTTGGCAAAGAGCCACGGGGAGCCACCTCTAGGAACAGGGTCTCCCTCTCATGTTTTTGAAGATGTGGAAATGGATGACATTAAATCACGGGCTATAATTTAGACAGTGGGAAGTCTGAGGACTGATTCTGTATGTAGAAAAATCCCTTGAAGAAACACATTATGTCTATAATCCTGTCAGTCAGAAGATTAGAGCATCAGTCAAAAACTAACTTATACAAATGGCTTAATAGTAAAGATTGTGCTAATAGATGTAAGAAATTTAGCTGAAGTATTTTGCTCAAGGCTGTGAAAATTGGATAACTTTGAAAAATGGTATTTCTTTTCCAGAAGATGTAGTATAAAAATGTTCTGACCTATAATTAGTCGAACGTGATGATTCTATTGCAGCATTAGGAATAATTGTAATTACGTAAATTTGTGGTTGAAAGAATCTCAATGTGCTTAGCATTTGGTTATATATTTGGATAACATATGCAGCCTTTAGGGCTCAGATTTCAGAGTGGGACTTGTTCGTTTGTAATTGTGTGAATATTACACTGACACAGTTAGAGAATGAACCAATGTGAAACAGAGGCTGCTGCTTCTTCCTCCTGCTTTTGGTAGGGTGCATCCTCCTTTTGAGAATGAGTTTTTCTTGAGAGGGTGGAGCCAGGTTTTCTCCTGTTTCAGAAGTATGATACTGATACTGTTGCACTGACGAAGAGTGGGACAAATGGATGGCCCCTTATACTATAGTTGACACACATTTAGGTAGCTCATCTTACATCAGTAATCAGTGTAATCAACCCTTGCTAAAAATGACATGTATATTTAGTTTACAATTTGTTATGAAATACTTGCACCCACAGTGTGAGCACTCCTGTCCCATCTAGGGGATGGGGATTGCAATCCGGGGGAGTTTGGCTGACAGCTTTCTGGTGTCTGCATCAGAGCAGCAGGAGCACTTAGTCCTGGAGAGCCAGGGCAGGAGCAGGTGTCAGTGAGGTGAAGTGTTGATATGAGGCTTACTCAATGCTTACTGCTTTTCCTGAAGTTCCCCGACTTGTGTGTGGGAGGTGTAAAGCTGTACCCAAAGGTCAGAAAACCCCACTGCCAAAGTAGTCAATTGCTCTACCCTTTTCTCCTTCTGCTTTCTGCGCATGCAGCCTACAGACCAGACTGTGGTGGGGCATCTCCTCTGGGTGAGAAACATAGGAGATTTTTGTTAAAATTTAATGTGCATGGAAGAGCCTAAAAGGCACACAAAATGCTGCAGAAGCTAGCTTCTCCTCCATTTGAAAGTTCTAGCTTTAACGTTGACTATATTTTCATCCTCCAGACAAATAAAAGCTCAGGAGGAGGCATCAGCGATGGGTCCTCTAGGCAAAGCAGCAGCAGCAAAGATGAGGATTTTGAAAGTCATTTCAGCCAAGCAGGCAGTAATGAAGAAGATTTTCAAAATGAAAACAGTTCCCTAATGTGGTCCCTAATGCCCTTTCAAAGTGGGTAGCTAAGGTGTTTTTCAGACAAGCTATTGCAATTCAATTACACTGACCTAATTTTTATTTCTCCTCTTTCTGCTACAGATTTCCACACTGATTCAATTTAGCTTTCTTAAGATCATGTTATGGCTTGGATGGGATTTGGGTACAGGACTGTTAATTGACAGAGTTTAAATACAGGAAATGTTCCCTAATGCTTGCCTTGTCTGTATGCTCATTTGAGCTAAAAAACTTAAAAAGGACTTCTTTGATTTGGGCAGAAGAAACATTTTAGAAGGAAAGTAAGCATTGTTGCAGCCCAGAGCAAATGTTACAGGGTATGACTTATGCAATATATATAGTTTTTCAATTAGGAATAGAGGTTATAGGCCCACTCTTCTATATTTATATCATTCTCTTTGTGCTGACTGCTCACAGTGACACATTAAGTGGCACAAAAGTCTCACTAAACACCTATAAACTGAGTCGTGCGCATCATGTCCCACAGTTAGCAGAATTGGTTACGCATTTAAAGCAGCTTTATCTAGAAATAGAAATTCTTACTGGGCTTTCTTTAGCAGCTTCTGTTTTCTTTATTTAACCTAATTAAATGCTGATTTAAAATGCATTGACGACATCAACATTTGAATAAGATTATGGAGTGATGGTCCTAGGTTCCAAACCTTTGAAACAAATAAAAGTTCTTTTCAAAGCATGAAATTGCTTTTTCTTGCAACCCATTTCTTAATTAAAAATCACTAATCCTATGAGACTGACAATCCAAGAAACTACTTAAGCCTGAAGCCTACTTTGGCCATAGAAATGGCACAGCTGTGAAGCAAAAATATACAAATAAATAATCCAGTTTTAAATCAGCACATCATTCTTATGTACAGAATTACTTTGGTTTAACTGTGCCAGTGCAACACCACACTTTGTTTAGAGCTGTGTGTAGTACACAGTGGTCTTTCCTTGAGGTGCCCTGGGCTTGCAGCTGAAGCAGTGATACTGTGGCATTTAATCCAGGCTGGATTGCCACATTTCCAGTTCCAAGAGACCCCTGCTGTGTGCTGGTGTGAGACTGCCTTCCTTGGTAGGTGTTGGTGTTTACTTGCAATATGCATATGCAGGATTGAAACCAAAGGGATAGTTTTCAAGGGTGAGAGACATCCTCCCTGTTTGCAGTCTTTGATCATTTCATATGTAATGAAGGTCTGAAATTCAGGTATTTATTTCTCTGTTGTAGTTTTAACTTACTAACTGGTGTGATTTGTATATATTCCAGGCATTTTAAGCAGAAAACTCAAAGCAAAGGTGATTATTATTCAGTATTTCTTTTGATTTTACATTCAAAAATGCTGTGTATCACATTTTGAATGAGCTTTATCGACATTTTGGAGTTGCCGGGGATGGATAAGTCTAGCAAAGACTTCCTTTTTCTTCAATGCAATCAGAGATGACTGATATCAGTCCTTCAGTCATGTGATTTCATTCTTTCAATGGATGATTCCTCAGTTTTGACAAAACTTATTTTTTAATGTTAAAATCAGTTAAAATCCTGGAGTTCTATTATGCATCCCAAAGCAAATAACGCTGCAGTGCTTTTCTTCTGCAAATCACATTTAACTGAGGGCCTAAGTGATCTATGGGAAATAAGAATAAATATTACCTCCAATAAGGACTTCTTTTCTCTCAGCAGTTTGAGCTGTTTCTCGGATTCTACTGACAGGGATGCTTGTATGGACAGGGGACACTGGAGCCTGTAAGGGTTTGTGCTGTCCTTTGCACTGCAGCGTTCTAGGTCTTTTGTTGTGGTAATTCACCATATACTCTTCCCAGATTTTGGCATCTAGAGGCATTCCTATTTATTGTGTGTATTTTTTTCAAATGGCAGTTGTTAATAAGGATGACTGAGGAAAGGCAAGTCTGATACACCTACACAAACCTATTCTGGTTGAGAGAACATGAAATGAACATTTCCCCTTTACCTTTATGGCATGATCTTTGTGATGGTCTTTACCTATTTGAGAGAGCCTTGAGGTTCTTGGGCCCCTGGAATAAATATCAGGGCTTAGTTTTGGTGTTCCTTCTCAGATATCCAAGAAACCAGGCTGCTGTCCCGGTTTGGATCACAGTGCTGGAAAGATGAGACGGTGAAGTGACAGGAAAGTGGTAGAGTTACTAATGGAGACCCAGAGCGCTGCTAGATTCTATCAAATCCTCCCTTGTTCATGTCAAAAAGACATCAGAATTCATTGCAGCTAGGATGGACAGGCAAATCTGAACAAATATGTAGTCAGTGCCCTCCTAACCCTTCTGCTGTCTGATCATGTTTCAGTCTACACATCTCACTGTGATGAGGTGAGGGAGGCCTCTGAAGGAATAAGGTATCTTTGTCCTTTACAGGAAAGAAGGCCTTTTCACACTTTGCTATCTGGCATATTACCTCCCAAAATCCTTTAATTGTATCAAGCTTTATCTTTTTGTTTTCTCTGTAGCAAAATGTTCTTGCAAAAATGACTTATGAGTGACTTGCTGTGTAGTTTCCTGTCCCAATTAAATTTCTGGGATGCTGAACTGCTGCCAAGAGCCAGCCCTTTTCTCACCTATTCCTTGTGCTATACTCTATGTATTCAACAGGAAAAAATTAATTTGAAGATTCACAATGAACAAAAGTGCTGAAAAAACCACCAGTCTGGTGTGGCCAGAGTTTAACCTGAGTTTGTAAGGTGAGAGCCTGTGAACCAGAGGCCTTGACACCCACAGAAACTATTTCATTGCCCTAAGACAGCTGGAGCTGAGGGTGTCTCGAGAGTGCCCCATTGGACACCAGCTCTGAGTGCAGCTCTGAAGTGCAGCACTGGCAATAGGGGGAAGTGATTTTCCCCAGAGGTAAGACAGAGAGACAGCTCTCTGCTGATTTCCTCCTTTCTTCCTGTAACAAAGCTTGTGTTTGTTAGTCAGTTCCTTATTCAGGTGGTGTTTAATGGTCAAACACCAACATGGGAGTTTGCTAAACAAGTCTGTGGCTTAATCTGTAATGCCTGTGCTTGTGACATTGTGTTAAAATACCAGCCCTGCTGAAGTCTGAATTGGGAGAGTGAAAACTCTTCACTATTATCACCTCTGGAAAGGAATACACTGCATGTGACGCTGTACAGAAGGAACAAAGCTTGTCTAGTTCAAGATATATTGAAAGATCTGTTGATTTTTTTTTCATTTATTACTTTTTCAGATAGTAGAAAGTTTTTCAAATGTGAAAGAAATATGGAAACCTGGGTAATCAGTCTCGGGGAAAGGACGTCTCCATAAGCAGAGCCTAACAAGAATGAAACAGCTGGCAAACATTAATATGAGGGCAATTAGACGTGTGTTTTGGGTGGAGCAATGATTGGGGAGGACAGCTTTGTGATTAACAGGCCTGACTAACTCTCAGCAATCTGGTTGTGGCTTCCTGCTGGCACTGCCTGCCTGTGCTCTCTGTTCTAGCATGGGTGCCCTGCAGGAGTGGTCCATGGGACACAGCTTGGCTCCAGCTCCAGCTGCAGTCAAGTGCCACACCATGGCAGAACAATTCACAATTCCCTACCTAGCCATGTGGGATATTAGTGTTTTAATGCATAATATTTTGCCCAGCAAAATCTGTTTTGTTGCCTTAAATCCTGCTACTGGGCTTGACAGCAGCACGCTAGTGGTAGATCCCTTCTGTCTGAGCAAGGCAGCTTGACAGCCACATTATCCAAAGCAACTTAAAGTTCACAAACCTGGTGTTTCCTTGACTTTGGAGAGTCCCTGCTGCTCTGGGTGAGCTCTGAGCTACCTCATTCACAGTGCAGAGATTGGAACCTACTGCTGCCAAAATCACGAGGCAGTGGTCACCACAGGTTATGTAATAACCTCCTGATGACACCCATCACTTGGGGTTTCAGGTACCTGTAATTATGTGCCTCCTAAAAACCCAAAGGGATTAAAACCCAGGGCATTTACTTCTCAGGGATAATGCATTCTTTAATAATAAGCAAGATGGGATTGGGTTGTGCCTCCTCATTCTCCCTAAAGTAAGGATGTGCCAGAAGTCTGGATCCAGTCTGGAACAGTCTAGGTAACCTATAAATATTTAAATATGGTATGTGTTATTAGGTATCTCTGGGACAGCCAAAGCAGTCCTTTAGCCTTTAGAGGCCTTTAGCACTTATGGTGCCTGTAGCTGCTGCCCTAACACAAACTAGGAAATTCTGCAAAACCCTGATGGTAGCTCAGAGACAAGACACCTAAAGCTTCCTTGCATGGGGAAATCCTGCAGGAAGGAGGGGGCAAAACCCTGAAGTATAATGGGAGCTGGGTATTCACATGGTGTAACAAACACCTCTGAGCCTTTCAGGTGCCTCCCCTGGGTGCTCCAAAAAGGCCATTCATGGAAAGATTCGGGGTAATCAACTGCAATCTTGCTTCCATAAAGAGATCTTCAGGCCTCCTGGAAAAAGTAGGAGGGTAAAGCTCAGGCTCTGTTTCAGGCATGTCTTTCTTACCAGGCCTTTCAAAAAGGTTTATTGATATGAAGGCTAAATCATATTGGTGTTGTGTTTTGCTGGACTAGAAATACAATGTTTCTCAGTGGGAGAAAACTGTATTGGCTCACTGAGGAGATGACTTTCTCAAACCAGGCATTTCTAGCCTTTGTTTTCCTTTTCTCAAATCAGGCATTTGTAGCCTTTGTTTTCCACATAGGTGTGTTATTTTTCCCATGGGAGGAAAGTACCAAAAGATCTCTTTGTGTAGGGAGGTGGCATGGGAGAAGGGTGAAGCTAGTTCTGCAAACATGTTTATTTCAAATACCACCTTAGAGAGAGGCTGCAGATTTTTGGAGACTGGGCTCCATGTGGTAGGTGGGAGGGGGTTTCTGTGCTATTGATTAATTTCAAATTGTGTGGGATTTTCCTGGCATAAATGCATGTGGTCTTTGCCAATTTCAACTTAATTTTCCTTCTGTCAAATGAGCTGCAAAAGCTGTGTGATGAGGAAGTTTTGGGGATGAAGGACTCAAGTATCTGCAGGCCTTGATGGAGTTAACCTTTCCATTTTGTTTGGGAGAAGAAGCATGACTTTTCCTGGGCAGTAGTGTATTTAATCATGCAGTTTCTTTTGCAAGAAACTTTCTTTTCTAGAGCCTTACTCAAGAAACTTTGTACGGAGGACAAAAGCCTTTTTTATGGTATCTTTGAATATTATGCTCCTTACTGGGAATGCCATGGAGATGAGGAAAACCAAAACAACCTCAATAAAGTACAAATCCTGCAGGGTAACAATAGGCTTGTACAGGCTGGGAAACAGAAAGCCAGATCTAGAGAACAGGAGGCTCTTGAGGGACTCAGTCCTCAAGTTAGAGAATTTGTGTCAGTATCTAGGTAAGCTGTTCAACTGTGTTAGCACTGCACTGCACACTGAGTTCTGTGGACAGAGCAATATTGCCGGCTGTGGGAATGTGAGATAAACCAGAATTATACAGGCCAGAAGAAAATCTGTTGTACTGAACAAAGAAATCTCAGTCTATGATTAACTTTATTTCATGTCAAGAGCAGAACACACAAATCTAGGCTCTTCCATGGCATGATACTGAACAATACAAGCCCTGCAGCACAGAGCATACCACTGCTGGATTATTTGTCCTAAATGTACTTTAGAGAAATTCAGTCAGGTTTAGTTTATGCTAACAAATTCTCATTTAATGCAGCTGTTAAACCACAGGTTTGCAATAAGCCATGCTTCTCAGGCTCATCTCAAATACCAGCCTTATGAAACTTTTTTTTTGCACATTTGCCTTTTTTGCATCAAGCTAGAATGATATAGAGAATGGAAAATAATTTCAGAAAATAAGAAAGATTAGTGGTTTACAAACATCATAATTGTTTGGAAAAGGCAGTTTTAACGTGTGGAAGCTTAACAGGCTAAGGAATCAACAGGTTTGGGGGGAAAATATGAAATTATCTCCTTGAAGGGCAAACAGAACCCACAGGGAAAAGAGAAAATGTAGGTTTCACTATTTCAAAGAAAAATTAGGTGGATAGAGGAAAAAATTGTATTTGCTGTGGCTGGAACATTGAAAACTCTTTTGGGAAGATTTCGAGTTATAACTGGATCGTCAACTTGGAATGCAAACAGAAGGAAAAGACACTGAAACCTATTTATAAATAGCTTGAGTTTGAGGGAATTATATCCTTGGTACATCCTACTGCTAGCCCAAGTGTATCCTACACAGACGAGTAGGTATGACCCACAAAACACATTCTATAAATTCATTGTTCAGACAAAACCTATGTTTTCCTGGCAAAACAGAAACAAAAGATGATGAATTAACAGCTTGGCCACCTGCCCAAATTCATAGCTCCTATCAGGTCTGAGAATCAGATATGCGTAGGGCACAATATTTGGGCTAAGGCATACACAGAAGAATGGATTTGGAGAAGTAAAAGTAAAGCCTGGAAAACAATATACTTGGTCCAGAAGAGTCAGGTTTTAAAGAAAAAAATTGATTTTGCTCATTATTAAAAGACAAATCTCACCAAGTTATCCTGTATGGAAGCAGTGATAAAAATAATTTTGTGACTTCAATCATTATTCCTTATCCTTGTTGCTTTTTAATTGGATTCTAACATGAAATCCAGATAAGTAACAGGGCTTGTGTTGGGACACCTGGAGAAGATGGTTTCCTCAGCAGAAGAATTTTATGTTATGAGAGCAAACTTGGTTTATTCTGTGAACAAAATAGTAATATTGTTAGTTATATCAGGTATTGGTGCTCCAGAGTTTGCATAAGTGCCTGGCATGATAGGGGCACCAATTTTTTATAATCAGGTGCTTCAGTGAATGGTAAGGCTGTGGTAGGCCTGGCTCAGACCACTGTTTCTGAGACAATCTTGCAGCCTGTAATCTAGAACTGCTTAGACCTAGTCAGCTGTGGGGATGTTTGAGAAGGAACAAATACGTACACTAAAACAAGGAGTCCTTCTAAAACAGTATAAGCCATATAAGTCAGTTCCTTTATCAGATTTTATCTGTGTATGCTCTCAGATCAGACATAGCTTGAAAGTTATTAATACACCTGCATTTATTTTTCCTTCAACCTTTTTTGGGGGGGGGGTGGTGGTGGAGTGGAGGATGTCTTTCCCCCCAGTTTCACTGCTCAAGATGCTTCCCCTACACAATGCTGCTTTTACATAACAAGTGTGGGAAACATACCAGGATGCTTTTTTTAACCTTGTTGTTCCTGAACATTTCCCATAAAGATTGATCAGCAGAGAGTAGAAAAAGCATAGTTATAGTGAAAATGGACAGCAAAGCTTTTAAAACAGAAAAATACTGAAAACAATTAGAAGTCACACACAAAAATTTTCAAGCAATGACTCTGATAAAATGGTTTCATGAAGGCCCTTTTATGTGGTGTGACTTTTTGTCTTACATGAGTTCTTTCTGATTCAAAGGGTTTTCCTTTTCTTTTAAATACAGCACTTAGATTAAAGTGCAAAGCATAGAGATAATTTAATCTGGAGCTTCTTAGAGTGCAGGTGAACTTTTCCATTTGGTTATTTTAAAGCAATTTCCTTCACAGACATTGAGTGATGATGAGTGGCTAAGGGAATGATTAGATACAACTATTTCATGAACAAGAGCCAAAAGCTTTTACATTATAGTTACAATAATTATTCCTCAGAACAAGGAAGATCCAAAGTATTGACCACTGTGCTAAAAAGGTCCAAATGTGGCTAAGATGTGATAATGGTGAGATAACAGTAAAATACAGCTGCATTTCTGTAGTACTATTGAATTGCTGATCTTGATTGCATTTGCAACCTTTTTTAGTCTCTCAGTAAAACAATACTTGAAAACTATAGGAAAGGATTCATTGTCTTAAAAGACTTTGTCTGGCATCGAGCCAGCTTAGTAATTTTTTTTGTTGTTTTTTTCTTCTTTTAGCCCTGTGCAAAAGAATGGGCTATATTCACCAAAATTATCAATGAAGATTGCATTGTCAGGTCTAATTTGCTGGACGATGTTTTGCCTGTGGAGTTGTTCATGATGCTGTAATGCTGTGTGCTAACAACAGGCTGACATTTCCAGCAGAACTCCTTGTTCCAATGACTATAAATGGTGTGTCTCAGGTCACACTATCATAAAGCAAATACGTGCTGCTTGTGTTGGAACTTTATTTATTGGTCAATCTGACATATTGCCCTGTGACAAGAAACTGACTGCATTGGATTTTTAAAGTGTGTTAGTCTCTAGAGGCAGATTTGGCTCTTAGGGCATTTGGGAGATTTGGATTCGAATTCTTCCTCCTACAGAGATGCAGGGTGATTTACCCCCTTGCTTCTCAAACCTGGCCTTCCCCCACATGGAAAATCTGGGTAATTATGTGCTCTGAGATAAATAGATTCTCTCTCACTCTCCAGGAGGAAAGTCCAGCCACACTGATTTCAGTGGTGCCACTGTAAAGCTTTATTGTGGAAGGATGGCAGGGAAATGAAAGAAAGCTGAGGCCATAGTTTGATGGATACAGAGGGCTGGGATTGGCTGTGAAAACAGCAAGCTGACCTTTCCCTAGCATCTAGCTTTTTGCCCTTGGCTTTCCTCTGTTTTCTTAAACTGTCTTAGAGGGTTTCTGATCATCTGTACACTAGCAAATCCCTATGTTTTTACTCTATATAAACATAAAATGAATGGAAATGCTTTTATTGAAGCAAATTAATGGGATGATTGCATGGAACATTTGTCTTTAATGTATATTGGTAAATATGAACTAGTTTTTTAGCAACGGGTGCATTCATCCAAAGCAATGGAAAATACTCCCAAGTGATATTAATGTAAAAAGAGATGTTAAAGACAAAAATTGGACATGGTACATGGCAGTAGCTCCTTGGGCCCCTGGTAGCCTTTCATTCAGGGTTGATGATTGCAGTGTTTGTTTCATTTACACTGAAAATGAAGTCTTATGGTGTTCTTGGGGTTTACCCCTTTATTCACATTGTCCCTGAAATGGTGCCTGGCAGCTGAACCTGTATCTTTTCTGTGCAGACATTGCCGATTCATTACTAATGTTCAGTGGAGACATGCACGTACTCTGACAACAAAATTCAAGGCTGATACCAAGCTGTGCAACATCTGCTAAATTCACATGGGGAAAGGGAATATAAAAACAAATACACAAAGGGCACAGCTACTGAGATGGTAAATATTGTTTTTTCCATGCCACACCTAAACCAAAAATAGAGACAGAGGAGGCCTTAACAAAGCTTTATTCAGGTTCCTGACAGCTGTCAGTAACTGCTTGTTTTCCACTGAGCTGTAAGAGAACAAGACTGCCAGCTTACTTCAAAAGGATCAATTAGGCTGAGACTTAGGCTTCTTTTACTATGAGTAGACCAGAAGTAGATGAGAAGAATAGCTCCATGGAAATGTGTAGCGTTAGTCATGTTAATGCGATTGCTATCAAGCTTGCTTGCCATAGGAGAGGAGGAAGAGTGGATAACGCTTTTTTTTTTTTGAGGCAATAAACTGTCTGTAATGTAGTGGAACAGCATGGATTCGCTGGCTGGGCAAGCCGAGGCGCTGGCAAGAGAGCCTGGATTGGCTGTGCGCTGCAGTCCCAGGACAGGGAGGAGCCCTGGCACAGTGGGCCTGAGTCCTGCTGGGGGTATTTCTGCACCAGCCCAGCTGTGGGAAGGAGCGCATGGCCTAGAAGGGAGAGGAGAAAATTGTTGGGTGGCTGTGTCAGGGCATAGGTGGTTTCTTCATCCTAGGCTGTTGCACCAAGCTCAGGTGCTTAATAAGGTAGATAAAGCTGGGCACTCCCAAATCTACTGCTGATAAAACAGGGTTTTGAAGCAGCTGTGGGTTGAACGGGGAAGTGAGTGTAAGAAATACAGCCCAGTCTACACATACAGTCATTGCAATAAATTCAGTGGGGAGGGTAGGTAGCCAGGGGAGGAACAGACCCACAGTCTGGTGGGTCCTCAGGACTGTGGACATGTGGCTCCATATGGCTCATTGGGGTCACTCCCTGCCTCTCCCGCCTGAAAGCTGCTGTCAGATACTCTGCATCAGAGCGTGTTGTAAGAGAACATCAATGCTAACCTGCCTGGAAAAGTGCCTTAACATCCAGATGCACCTGCTCTGAGCATAGCAGATGTGAAATAATCTGTTTTGTTATGGTCTGGAGAGCTTCTGTCCAGCGCAGGCAAACCTGTGCTGCTGCCATGCTGTTTCTGCTGGCAGAACTGTGCTGGGTAGCACTGGCACTGCTTGCAGCAGGTTTTTTCTTTTCTCCTGTCCTCTGTTGTCAGTGTGAAGATTTGATACTGTTCCCACAGGAAACAGTGAGAAGAGTTTCCAGGGTGGACTTCATACTGAAAGGGTTTTCAGTCACTGGGTGTGTGGAGTACACTTGTGCATGTTACTCAGCTCTTTCAGAAAAGCAGATTGCCTGCAATAGCAAGGCATTGGACCTTGCTTACATAAAATCATACAACTAACTGCTCTTTAATAGAAAAACACAACTATATTAAAAAGTTGGAAGTGATGTAAAATTGAGCCAGGCCAAACTGGTAACATTAGAAAGAGTAAGCCCCAAGGAGATGGCTTACTCCTCCTTGCTATCTGAAATGGAAAAGTAACTTGTGTGAATTAATAATAGAATATTCAACCAGAAATATTTTTCTAACCAGAAAGCATCTGTGCCTTTGCAGCAAACATCTGTGATACAAGTGAAAAAAAGGGAGTTAAATAAACTTGTATAAAAATGGCAGACAGAAAAAAGTCACACAGGGAAAAAAAACAACTTGGGCCTTTTTTTCCCCCCTGCTTCCTGCTGTAAGTGATTATATGTTTGGTTTCTAAGCAATGTATTCAGTTCTTAATAAAATTTTAAAGTTCTTCCATATGTCTAAGTGAAAGTGACCCAGAGGAGAACTCACAGGAAAATTGGTGCCTTTTCCCCTCTTTGCAACAATCCCTTTTGGCCTTTCTACTGTAACTCATTTATTTTGTCCATTTCGATACTGAACTTTCAATAAGTAAGATTACGTTGTGTTTTATACCTATTCTCCTTTGCAATACATCTTGCTCACCAGCACCGTTCTGTAGCTCAGCAAAAATCAGCAATTTTCATGCATC
Organism: Acanthornis magna; assembly: GCA_036785705.1. Classification (NCBI taxonomy): domain Eukaryota; kingdom Metazoa; phylum Chordata; class Aves; order Passeriformes; family Acanthizidae; genus Acanthornis; species Acanthornis magna. The sequence goes on along the minus strand of JAWUZG010000018.1, from coordinate 16,919,072 downwards.
ATTGCTTGGGCACGAAGTTTTGACATTGGCTCTCCAGCATGATCAGGTGCTAAATGAGGTGCTCCTGGGTAAGGAGCAGTGGGATTTGGCCACCTGCTCTGCTTAGCCATGCCCTCCCCACCACGACTGCTCTGTGGAAGGCATGAGTCTACTCGGCTGACAGGTGACCATATATAATCCTCAGAAAGACAGGGTTTGAAGGAGAAATTACGAATTCCAAACAAATATTTATTGTCTGACTACATTTCATCACGTTTCAGCGGCTTGAGTGCTCCCCCCGCCCCCATCCTTTGTGAAACAGTATCGGTGAAGGATGTACACAATGCCGCGGCCGTGTTTAACTCGATACTGTGCAAACACAGCAAAAGACCATCCCTTCCTGAAAGACCTGACAAAAGGCTCTCCTTAGCTTTCATTCAGTAAAATCTGACAGCAAATACTTTTAGCAAGTTTGTTTCCTTGAGCTCGGGTTCAAACAACAGTGTGGTTAGAGAAGGGCCTCAACACTCACAAATGTTTGCCTTGCACAGTGACCGTGTTTAACAAGGCTTTCCAAGGAAGGAAGTCACGATTCCCTTCCCTTGAATATTTGCTCTATTTTCCCACATACCTAAAGCTGTGCAAAAACCATTGGGTTGACTTTCAGTATTAACCTTAAATGTGGTATAAGTTCCCTGGGATCTGCAAACTGTTTGGAAGATCTGGATTAGTTTTTGACCAATGCTTGTCTTAGCTTTCGGGCAAAGAGAAAACTATTCTAAAATTCTGACAGTGTTTTGATTTTTATATTTGCTTGGCTTTCCCCAAAATTCTAAAGAAAAATTCTCCCTTAGGTTTCCAATTATCTCATTTTCCAAGAACCTCTCACTTCTTTTGGTTATGAGCAGGGACTATTTGATTTACGTGTCTTCCCCATGAAACAACACCACCTTTGATTCTATATTGATGTGACAAAGCAAGAAAATAGGTTGGTTTTTTATCAGAAAAAAATAAAAGGTAATAATTAGAACAGTACATATTCCTGCATTAAGAATAAAACAGTGGGCATAAAAAAATCTGTACTACTAGAGTGTTGGACAGCAAGTACCTCATTTGTATTCCTTTAGGTAAAGAGTTAAGGATGCCTCTCATTCAATGTCCACTCTGTTTTCCCAGTCACAGAGAAACTTCAGTGTGCATTGTACCTTTCACCCTACAAAGACACTCTGTGTAATTAATATTCAACAAATTTAACTACTGAGCTACTAAGAACTAGTTTACCATGACACACCCAATTTGTACAAACATTTCTTAGAAGAGACTGGCCATGGCAGGCTGCTTTTGGTGTTTCGGGTGCAATGCTCCTCTCAGTGAAAGCCTGTAGTTGGCTGTTTATTTGGGAGCTGGGGTGTTCCTTTCACTCCCCTGAGATTTAAATGTAGCTTAGCAAATAAGCCCCTTATCTACAAGAGTTTCTAAATAGATTTTTGTAAATAATATAGTCTCAGAGGTCAGTTATAGTAAATTCAGAGCAGTTCTTTTAAAGTGTAATGGTTTATTGCTATGCTTCCACTGGCACAGTTGTGAGTGACTGTCAGGATGTTGATGCAACGAGTTTGATAAACTTCATGTCTCAGGCTGATCTAGGCCACGCTTGGGTCTTGGCCCTCTTCAACATAAGACCTACTGTTTCAAGGTGGGCACCTTGAAAGTGAATGACAATTTTTTGGAAGTGCCACTGGTAAACTTCTCTGGACTCAAATTTATTTTAAATACTGGCAATGACAACCCCTCTATTTTTTTTCCCAGAGTAAGTTGAGAACTTATCTGAAGCAAATTGCTTCAGGTATTATTATTCTCCACCTCTTTTAGTATATTCTAACATTATGTGGAAAGAAGAAAAAGAGATGCATTTTATAGAATGAGTTGTGGAAAAATTACATTGCTGGCAATCAACACCCAACCATTGTAGGAGCAAAACAATAAACACCACTTGCTGCTTTTGTGCAGAGGGAACCCTCAGGATGAAACAATATTATGATGTACTAGAGATCTTTTAGTAAATTTAAATTCTGTAACTCTATGCAATGCAGTCTTTAACTGAATTCCTATAAAGGCATTAAAATGCTGAGTGTTTAGGACACTGTCTGAAAACAATTACAATTTAAAGAAAATCGTGATGAGAAAAAGGTCTTTGCAATAAAAATGCTAACATTGTAGCCTGGAAAACTCCTTCAGCACAAGTAAAAAAAATTAACTCCTTCAATATTGCCACCAATTGTCAGTGCAACTTTATCACTCCATTTGAAAACTGATATGCTTTAATGCAATTTAAATTCTCGATTTAAAAGAAACTGGTTTTAACTGACTTTACTCGTACTCCCTATTTTGTATTTCTTTTCTCCTATTATGGAGCACTGCAGTACTCCCCATCTGTCTTTCATTTGCTTTTGTAAGATTTTATTTTTAAATGTACCAAATTCTGGGAGGGGAATTTAGAAATCATCTATGTTCAGTGAGGAAGCCAAATCCGTTAAAGTACACTTGGATTAGTGTGACTGAAACAATGTGCAATTCATGATACAAGGAAGTTAGAAGAGTTCTAAATCCCTTCATTTCAGACATCAAAGACATATTAACTTCCCCTTCACCCCACATACTCCAGCTGAACCGTTTCAATAACTAAGAGATCTTTAAAAATATTGCTTTTTAAATAGATTTGGCTTAAAAATTGTTTTCTTTGGATTTCCACTGAGCCAACTGCATTTCTGAGTGTAAAAACAATCCTGACTCTACAACAGGTGGAACAAGTGAGATCAGATATTTTCAGGATAATGTTCTTAGACTATTTTGAAAGATACAAAAGAGTACAAAAGAAAGAGTACAAAAGATGCCCTATAAACAGTTTCTCCAGAAAGCATAATGTTGCAAGTTTAAAAGAAGAAGAACTTTTCCTACCTGTAGCTTTTGTGTAGATCAGGAAGTGTAGCTTTTGCTGATTACAATCTTCCATGGCTTAGCTTGGCTTCTGCATTTGAATGTTAAATATGTAAGAATGCCTTGTTTAGCTTGGGAGTTTGCATGACCTCTTAATGAGACACTGTAGTTAGTGTCATTGGGTATTAAGGCATCATGTGACTGTAGATGAAAATAAAATCCTTTAAAGTTTGCATTTAATACTTCCTAGAATCTGTAACCCTTTACCTGCAAGCTGGATAAAAACCTGTCAGAACTCACCGTTTTCTGGTCAGGGTTAAATAAAGAAGAAGTGGAAGGACACGTGCCAAATAATCCCTTTCCTCCGGGACAGTCACAACAACCACAACAAAGTCCGAGCCTGTCAGTGTAGTCATGCTGCCATTTGCATATTCTTAAAATTAAATCTCCCCATATCACAAACAGCGCTGGAGGGATTTGGCAGAAAGTTCCTCTGTTACATGTTGCCTGGCAATGACGTTTATTCTCCACTGTTTTGTGTGATTCTCTGTAGAGAAATTCAGCTCTAAGGTGTACTTGCAGGCGTCGCGTCACATTTACCTGTGAAAGCTGCAGACGTTGCCGGAGTCATTTTGATTTGAGTGTGGTGTTTCCAGAAGTGATATGAAAGATGTTCTGTTGCCACAACCAGTTAAGAGAGTTTTCCCTGTGCAGGAGGAGACAATCAACTTAGGCAAGAACCTGGGTCATGTGTGATCTTTAACACATGTCAGTGTACCTGGAAACTGTAAAACAAGCAAGCCTCCCGGAAAGAATTGGCACTAAGATAGCGTGACTGCGTCACCTAACTGCCTGTGTCACAGCTGGGGGGTGCAAAGCAGGACTAACAATGCCTTCTCAATAGTACAGCTAAATCCCTTCTTCGGTGTGGTTTTTTTTTGTTGGTTTTTTTTTTTTTTTTTTGGTTTGTTTTTTCTTTTTTTTCTTTTTTTTTTTCTTGTGTGTTGTGTTGTGTTTTGTTTTGTTTTGTTTTGTTTTGTTTTTTTTTTGTGTTAAGCCTCATGGAGGCACTTGTATGACGTTTGGCTGCTGTACTGAGTAGGCGTGCTGTTCCCACTCTAAATAATGCCAGATTTACAGTTGCCTCCCTGCCTTGCAGGAATTGCATCCTTGCCTTCTCTGTGGAAGGAGCTTGCTGGATTTCTGCTCACCTTTCTCATGCAAACTATCCTTCTAAAATCACCGTGGGCTAGGTTTGCTCTGTTGTACTTCCCCACGTATGCTGTGCAGTGAGCTGAAGCTGAGACTGTCAAACTCATGTCAGCAGTGGGCTGGGGCAGGCAGCTCCCGTGCCCGGGAGCAGGGACTCCGATGCGCCGCCTTGCCCCAGCCTCCCGCTGCAGGAGCCAGCACACACAGGGGTTGACACGTCGTGTGCCAGCAAAGAAATTAATAAAAACTGCTTTGGATATTCTTATTTTAAGCAGAGAACTATGTCATAACTTAAAGACCAAGTATCATTTGCAGGCTGTGAGCTAGCGTGCTGCAAAGCTCTGCAACAGTTCTTTGGCACATTTTAAATATTTTTCTCCTGCAAACGATTAGTGTTAGCTGAAAATGGACTTCAAGAGCCAGGAAGTTTGTTAGTACAAAATTTTCACTAAACTCCCCAAAGGCTCTCTGGTCAGTAAGTAAAGAATTGCCAGGCTATCCTATCCCCAGGTTGTGAGACAAGGTGAGGGAGGCGGTAGATGCAGGTAGTTTAGGGCTACCTCTGCAGCAGCCCCGAGCACAGTGTGTGCTCAGACCCGGCTTACAGCCCTGCCCAGCAGGAGCTCACCCCATGGCCAGCTCTGCGGTATTTTGCCATTTTACTAATGAGGTGGGCTAACAGACTGAGAAATGTCCCACTGAAAAGCTGCATTTTAAGCCAGGAGGCCACTCAAAGCAAACATAGTCAGGCTGCCTTCCCCCCTCTGATGCTTGTGTCCTTTTCAGTCCCTTTCCACGGCTACTGTATTTTTTGTTGTTCTGCAGACTGTTCATTCTGGAGATTTCTCGAACCCACACCCAGTATTTCTGTTGTGGTATTGAAGTTCTCCCCCAGCCCCTGCAATCCCAACCGTGCTGTGCTTCTGAAACCTTTCGTTTTCTATGAGTATGTGCGAACTGCTGGGATCTTTTCGGGTTGATTGCCTGACAGGTTTTCACAGATGTGTCCTGCAGGGAATGATCGCTTGTCTCACCGATCCATAATGCTTGTTCAAAAACACGGGTGTGACACTTTTTCAAAGGAAAAGTAGTTGAGACATTCAGCCTGCAAAAATCCTCTTTTCCTCTAATCCCATTCTTGTACCTTAGTCGACTGTTTTGGCTGAGTTTTTCTGGAGAAGGTTCCTGCTGAGATAGAAGGCTGCCTCGAAAAATTGCAGCCTAAAAGGTTAACTTTGTGACTTCATATGCTATTGTCAATGTGGTATCACTGTGGGAAGTGCTGGGCAATTTACTAGCAAAGGGATAATGTAGACAAATGGCAGCAAACTATCCAGGTGCTCTGGGGATGTTCTGTTTTTATCTGTGCTACAGCATGTCTGGATTTTTGCTTCATCTCTCACCTTGCAATTCTGTGTATTCTGTGTGTATTTCACTTTAAATATGTTGACTAGATGTATTTCAGTCTAGAAGCTTTCTCACATGAACTGAAATGCATGTGGAATCAGAGATGTAGTAGGAGAGCAGGCAGATGGTTTTATTTATACAGCATTGTGTGGTAAAAGCTCTGACAGTAGGAACATGTGAACATGCCTTAAATCCATTTTTGTATATTCCCTGCTGAGGCTGGAGAGGAGACCACTGAGCTGCCAAAAGAGCAGGTGTTGCAAATGGACTGTAGCATGGCTGGGAACACATCAGGGGCTTTGCTGAATTGGGATGGGAGCATCACCCACCCTGGTAAGCAGGAGCAGCACAAGTCTGGGATGACAGGACAGCAGAGGCAGGGAGAAGAGCTTGATAGGAGCAGATTTTAACAGTCGCCTGGGGAAATGTGTGATTTTAAGAGCATGTTATACTGGACTGGACATCTTGGAGAAACATTCCCTCACGCTATTCTGTTTATTGGCCTTTCTTTTCAAGTGAATTGAGCATTGTACAGCTTGTCCTTGAAAGCGAAAGATCCTTTTTCACAGAAGGGTGGTGGTGCAAACTGCCCCTTCTGGAGAAACACTGGATAAAATGTCTCATCCTGCCTTGGGAAGGATCGTGATGACTATTCCTGCAGCCTTTGACCTTCCTGTTGAAATTGAGAATTGAGATTATGAATTAGACCCACACTGAGAGCATCAGTTCATGTCCTAAAAGTAGGAAACTACCTCCAAAATGCAAGGAATGGTGTTCTGTAACCAGGCTGGAAAGGTAAATCACCAGAAAAAATGTAGCTCAGTGGCCTCCCTGCATTAGTGTGGTGATCTAGGAAGAGATATAGTAATGTCCATAACAGGTTACAAGAACTTGAAGTAGGTTATATGTGTAGCATAAATACTTTATAATGATTCTTAGTAACAAACCCTTGGTAATGAAACCTATCCAGAGGCCCTAGTCCACATTTGGATGATTACATGATCAATTTTATGATTATTATTAAAAAAAAAGGCATAAAGAACGTCTTTGGCTTTAAAATTAGAAGAAATAAAAATAGATTTCAGAAGTCTGTCCTTCTGCAGTCTTAACATTTATATTAAAACAGGCATTTTTAAATCTTTAATCAACAAAACGAAACAATGCAGATTGTTAACAGCTTTATAAAAGTGCCCCAGAGGACCCACAACTATATGTGTGCTTGTATCATGCAGACACACATATAGTTTTTGACAGAGAGCAAACTCTCAGGATTTTAAGCTGAAACAGTCCCCCCTCTGCATATGAACACGATTTTAGCAATCAATATTTGCTTTAAATTCTCTTTGCAAGATGTCTAAACCTGCTGTTTCTGCAGGTGGAAGGCTCGAGTGTGCATCGTGGAGAGATCAGGGCTGGGGAGCCACTGAAACCTGAATGCCTTCTGAAGGCTAACCTTTCCAGGCTACATGTTAACTCACATTTTGATGTTATCTGATAATAATGTGAAAAAAAGTCAAATGGCCACAGGCTGTTTGAAATGAAGTCACGGGCCGTGCATTCCCCAGCTGTGGTGCAAAGGAAATGACTGATAAAAATATTTTTTCTAGCTGACCTCCGGCTTACCTTTGTCTGCCAAAGAATTTCCGGCTAATTCCCTGTTAAAGCTTTCTTGGAGCTACAGCCTATTCCTAGAATCTTCTGTGTCAAAAAATACAGACCCCATCTGAGCTTGTTTATAGATGCACTTTATCTGAAGAATAAATGGAAGCTTTGTCCTAGAGATGAAAATAGTGCTCCTTAACAATAAGTTAATTGCTCTATTCCTATGTAGGGATGGAACAGCACTCGGTGTTTGGATGGAGAAACATTGTTGGAGAAACTACTTTTTCTCAGTACCACTGGATAGATGTACTTGGGGGCAGATTTGTGAAGGGCTATGGAGCACTCACTCTTGCAGTAGTGAGTATCAGCAGCCTGAAGCCATTCAGAGCCCTGTGTCTGCTTCTTAGGCTCAGTGGGAGGAATCTGACCCGAGAAATTGATTCAGAAAGCTGGAAAAGCTGAATGAGATAGGTTAGGCACAAAGTGTGATTTTTGGGGGTGACCTGTGCAAGGCTAAGAGCTGGACTTGATGATCCCTGGGGGGTCCCTTCCAACACAGAATATTCTGTGGTTCTGTGATTATATTATAGTCCATTATTATCCAAAGTTAGGCACTCTCCTGGCAGATAGAAGATAATGAAAGAACTAACTTTCCCCTATTACACAGGTTATGAACAGGAAATTCAAGGCCAAAATGCACAAGTCATGCACTATGTTTGAAAGAAGGTGGAAGTTGCCTACTTTTGGGACAGGATCCTGGGAACTGTGGTTCCCTCAGCCTCTTCCCATAGTTCCACAGGTCTGAAAGCAAGTAGAGTTCAGGTCCCTCTTTTTTGTCCTTTTTACTGGGTTGGTCACACGAGCCTTCATGTCTATTGATTTGCATACTGGCAGTATGCATGGTGGTTTTTGTTTTTTTTTTTTGAAAATCTCATTGTTTTTGAAGGTTTTAGTTAACTGAAATGGGAAAAATATTGGAATTTTCCCTTAAAACTACTGTCCTTAAAAACTATTTATATACAGACCAAAGGAAGCTGCAAAGGCCTTGTGTCCCTCTGCCAGAGTGGAATTTCCATGAAATTAAGGGACACACACAAGTCTGCTTCCATAGTTTATTAGTACAAACAATGCATACACAAGACTGTATATTTGTTTGAAGACTGCAATAGATTTCTAATTTAACAACTCTGTAACAAAATTTAACTAAATTTGACATTTATGAAAATATAAATCTCTGATTGGGTAGGTTTTCCCAACGATACAAAGTTTACATAAAAACATTCAATATGATCTAGTAGTTGCAAACAAGTTAGGAAAAATCATTCAAGTCACTTAATATACTATATTGGCTTGTACATTGAACATTCACACACGACATTAAGTTCTAGCTTAGCTTTCATTTCTTGGAAATTTGTGACATGGAATTCTGATTTTAAAAATAAGATTATTCTGTTTAAATAATTTGAAAATATTTCCATAGGTGTGCCATCTTTAAGATATATAAGTAGGGGAAAATTTTTTTATCCTTTCAGATGTTGTCCAGTATATATTTTTGCTTGGGAAAATGTGAATTTTTTTTTTTTTACAGCATTTGTCACTATTTCACAATTTCTGCCTTGAAACTGGTAAAACTGTACAAAAGGCTCAGAACAGTTTCTAAAGCAGAAAGTGAAGCTTATATGTATGTGGAAGTAAGAAAAACCCATTACAAACTGGACTAGTAAAGGACCTCTGGACAACCTTTACATTTAGTGGAGTATTTCAGCAGATATACAAACAGTCCCAGAGTGTTTGGTCATTTGATCTGTATTTATCATGGGAGAAATCAGAAACAATAATAAGGCAAATGTTATAAGGATTAATACATGGCATGTCTGAAAACTAAGATTACTTTGGAGACATAGGAGATACTTTAGACTTTCTTACAACAAAATGGATAGCAACCTTTTAACATAAAGAAATTATTATGTTTAAGCGTTCATCAGTAACGCCCTTTCTCTTTGAAAAATTTTCATTACGACCTGTACTAATACACACTATGAAGACAAAAAATTTCCCCAAACTAAAAATAAAACCCCAATCCCTATACTTCCTTTAGAACCTAGGACTTTTATAATTTTTATCACAATACAGAAACCTGAAATCCCTGCATGCAATTTAAAAAAAAAGCTTTCAGTCTGTTCATTAACGTAAACAAATACTTGTTGCCTCACATGCTGACATGTTAGCAGCTGACCGGCACCTACTCCTTTCAACCCAAAGATTAATCCCAATTAAAAAGAAAAATAAAAGTAGGTATTTTTAAAATGATGATGGAATGTATCAAGTGTTCCAGGTTGGCAGGTGACATCTTGTCATTGCACCATCAAGCAGAAAAACATATTTTTGCAAGTGGGTATAAGGTTGACTGTTAGCTATAGACCCATCTAGGTGACTTGGAATATAAAATAGTGGTCTGACCTCTCACCAATCACTTAGAGCTTTAGTTCTAGTTAAAGCAGTCTGTCAACCACAGATATGATCACCTAACTTCTGCAATAGCATAACAATTTTGATAGTATTGCTAGAATTTTTAATCAAGGCCCTGGTGAAATTCTGGACTGAACCTTGTATTCCGAAATAAAAAAAACAAACCCTGCAGCCCATTTCCTTTATGTTTGCTTTTATGTTTACATAAATGTAAGACAGGAAAAAACAGCTGGTCTGCCCTCTGCTGTTTCTATCTGTATTCCAAGTAACACACTGATTTTTACATGAATTCTGAAGACATATCTAAGCAAGTGTACTATTCAGATACGCTTGTCCAGATGGTTACTCAGTTGTCAGAGGCAAAACTGTGCCCTCTGCAATCTATGGCTGAGCACACTTTCTCATAGCAATAGTTGTGTTTTTTGGTTGGTGTTGCTTCACTCACCTCTGTTACAGGCTCTGTAACTGTAATGGGGCTATCCCTAGCAAATACTTCCGTTGATTCCCTCCAAATGCAGTCTGCAGTCACTTTAAAACTATAATTGTGACATTTTGGCCTAATCACTTGTGTTGTGTTGTTGAAAATCTGACGGCTGTTTGAAGTAGCAATTTTGATTTTCAGTGCAGCATCAACTCGATCCACTACCGTGTAAGTACCTATACTTCCATCATCAAATCCAATAATAATGTTTAAATGTCTCTGGGAGAGTGCAAGGAAAGTGGGAGTTTTATAAAGAGAACAGGCACCGATGTTTTTGCCATCTGCTAGTCTCATTACAATTAAACTAGAGACTGCACCACTGTCATCATCTTCTTCCCCACGACAACAAATATACACCAGGTAGCGGCCATCACGAGACAGCCTCTGCCGCCAGATGACACCTGGAGCGTGAACCACACGAAGCTTTCCACTGTATAAATCAAGCACATTGATGTTCTCATCACCACGGGTTATAATTCCTAGCTTCCCATTTGGAGATATTTCAAAGTCTTCCAATTTTTTTAAGAAATTGGTAGGCAATTGCACACGTCTGCAGATGGCTTCCTCTGTTAGGCTCCAGATGTTCACGGTTTCAGTAGATGTTATAAATACTATAATATCTGGGCAGTCTGGTATCAACTTAATATCCACAATGCTTGCACCATCATCACAGGAAAATTTCTTTGTTATACTGCCTGTCCAGAGACTCACTGCCAACACTTTGTTCTTTGCCATTCCGACTACAAATGTATTTGCAGTTGTTATAAATGCATTCTGTAAGGCAACTAAAATATTGCAAACCCTATGTCCTGTAGCCAGTCGCCAAACTCTGGATGCATTTTGCTCACAGAGAGAGACTACAAACTGATCATTATGAGTAATCATAAGCTCTGAGATTTTTTGTCCATTAATACGAAAGATATTTTCACCACTAACCGTGTGCCATACATACTGGCTGCATTTATCATCTGACGTAACCATTATCTCTCCAGAAGAGGTCAGCACACAGTTTTCAACAATACCTTCATGCTTGAACACAGCTTCAATAAATCCAGTACTGAAGTTCCACTTATGGACAGAATCTGATCCATCCAATGTGTATATTAATTCACCTCTGGCTGGCAACACCAGTCTTTGGATAGGTTTGCCAGATTTGTCAATATTGGACATAGCAGTTATGATGTCTATATCCCAGATAGAAAGGACACCACTGGTGGATAAGGATAGCAGCATGTTATGATGATTTGATTTAATTAGCCTGACTATAGTTCCTGAGATTTCCTGTAAGCTTGCCATACACTGTCCCGTATCTCTTCTCCAAACAAAAATGGCTGAGGTATTTTCCATTGAAGCAATTATACAGTTGCCATTTTTGGACAACACGGCAGATATAAAGCGCTCATTGTGTTTAGCTCTAAACTTTTCAGCCACCTTCCACACACGAGTGTCAAGAAGTTCAATGCTGAGAGCCTTACAAATTAAAATTGCACTTTGGTCTTCAGAAAGTTCTACGCTGACAACTTCGCTGTCTTCTCTTCTGCAGTCAAAGTCATCTGTAAGCTGGGGATTTGCAATTTCCTCTGTATTCCAAACAGAGAGGCTACCCTCACTGTCCACCATCACCATTTCTTGGGCTCTGTCCAAAATGAGAAGGAATTTCACAAATCCACTTGAAAATTCAGAGGTCACGGTGGCCAGCTTCTCTCCACTGCCCAAGTGGAAAATGGTCGCGGTGTTCAAATACTGCCCACAGAATGCATAAACTCCATCTGGAGAACACTGCACACAGGTCACTTCGTACCAGCAGTGGAAGTGATAGAGAGGCCAGCCGTAAAGTAGATCTATTACAGTAACATCTTTACTGGCCTCCAGCCAAGCAAGCGCATGGTTGGCTGATATTGTAAATCCATTTATAAAACTGGAGCCCCCTGCAATTCCACAGTGTTTTGATCCCTTAATTTCCACCTCAGACAGAAGACAGGAATTTATATTATCATATATCAAAAGAGTGTTGTTTGTTGTAGCTACTACAAGATACTTTTCATCAGTAGTAAGCTTCATCCCTAAGATAACAGATGGAGCTGTTGTAATTTGCCTTAGTAACTGGCGGGTTTCTACATCCCAAGTGCTAATGGAGCCATTTTCTAAAGCAGCAATAATTGTGCTGGGATTAAACGTAGGCAAAATCTCAGTGACGTGCATGCAGCTGGATGACAGTGGCAGGCGCTCCGGGCTGTAGGTCACATCCATGGAGGAGTGCAAAGGGACGATAGAGCAGTACTTGGGTCCATCCTTGTCACATTCTAAGAGGAGATGTCTCAGTTTGGGCAATGAACTTACTACTGGGAGAAGTCTCTGCTGCAATTCAGCAGAGAGTGAACCTGGGTATTTTACTACTTTGACCTTTATACTGCGGAGGGTACTGGCCAGAAATTTCAGCTCCTTTTCTTGAGAGTAAGTGTAAGCCAGTTCTATGTCAGAAAGCGCTTTATCAAACTGCCCTATTCTAATCATGGTGTACAGCCAGCTGAAGTTCATAATGACTCCGTACAGAAGATCATCAGTTCTTCCACATCTTGTTAAGTGATGGATAAGCTCTGTCATTTTTCTGTGATTGATGAAAAAGATATCAGGTTCCAATGGATTACACTGAAAGACCCATGGCTGATCTGGTGCCTGCCTGTCAAAAGCAGCCTGATCCATGCAGTGCTTTTCACCCTCGTTCAGGCCTCTATGGTCAGGACAACCACTCAGATATTGGTCATTGCTGCAAAAAGGTTTTCTTCGTCCACCTGACCAAACACCAAGGAAATATTCTGCCATGACTGCATGCATTTCACGCAAGTCTTCTTCATTGTGCAGGTACAATTTCTGAGCAATTAGTTGCAAGTGCCTATTTGCCCAAAGAAGCAGAGTTACATTTTTCACCTGTCGCTCTATTAAATACCCCTGTAAGCCCTCCTTAAGTCTTGCAATGTATATATATGGAATTCTCAATGGGTTACTCTCTCTGACACTCTCATTCAGTTCACACATAACACTGTTGTCAAGGGCTAAAATATCCTCCAATTCCATTTCACTCAGGCCTGATTTGGACATAGTGATGTAGCCAAGTGCTCTTGATAATAGTCTTGATCCACACTTGTTTTCCAGTGACCAAAACAACTGCTCTATGCTTTCATGGACAGTGACACAGAGGGAGGACTCATCCACATCCTTGTGAGATCTCCAGTTCCTGACCTCTCTGAAGGTTAAGTTCACAAACATAGGCAGTGTGCACTTGGAGAATGCCTCATTGACATAGATTTGTTGCCCTGATGTTACTTTCCTTTTAACTCGCAGCAGCTGATGCTTCAGTACTTGACTACACATCTTTCTGTCCCTTGCACTCAATTCAATATAGTTGCTTTCGTCATGAATAAGGCACCTCAGTTTTTGCAGGATCCCATGCTTGTTTGGCAGTGTTGACAATATTATCCGTACTGAACGTGGAAGGTGAATGGGAAGCCACCAGAGCTTCCTGCCATCATCACTATCTGTTAGCTGTTCTAAAGCATCGAATATTATCACCAGTGGCCTGTGAAATGAAGACTCATTCAAGAGATTTATGAACAAGTCACGAAGGTCATGAATCTTTTTTGGGTAACTTTGTACAAGGCAACGATAGTTGACTGCTAGCTGTTCACAAATGCTCTGAAGTATGTTCTTCAGATCTGTACTTGTTTCAGTGGATCCCAAAAATCTTATAACTACCACGGGGTCAGAATCTGGTCCCATCTCTTCTTGCAACCAGGAATAGGCCTAGAATACAGAGCACAATTTAGTTTATATCTCCATGAAGCACAGCAACAGAGTTTAAAAATAGTGTTAGTCTATATATGTAAATAAACATTTAAAAATATTACCGGTTGAAAAGAAATGCTTTCACTGGCAGAGTTCAAGGTGGGTGCACCTTGATATGAATGAAATTCATATCATATATCATCTTTGTTTAGCACAGGTAACATCTCAAAACACTAAGACTGCACTGCACAAAAAGGCTTACAACAAAGGGGACATGACCAGAATGTACTCCATAAATCCCAGGGTACCCTTTGCACAATCTTTGAGTCTCACTTCTGAAAGTCAGTAGGTAGAGTCTCTTTTAAATTAACTTCCTTAGATACTACACAATGCCATCCTTGGGCAGGCACACCAGCCTACCACCTAAACCTGTTTAGTGTGAATTCTGACTGAGTATAAAGGCATGTCTCTAAAGGACATGGATCAGAGTACAGGGTGCCTTTAACTTGCTGGTTACCTTAATCCCTGGCCCATAAAACTACACTTTGCCTTGGTGTACCTGTAACTTTTACTCTAAAATGCTGCCACAAGAAGGAAAATGTATCTACCCCTTGAAGTTTTTTGGTTAGAGTACTCCAAGACAGTGAGGAATGTGACTTCTTTAAATCTGCCCAGTTTGTGTAGGCTAACACATTCACTTCTACATCTCTTCACCTCACTTTATGTTATTACAGTATTTTAAAATAAAAGCAGAACCAGAGTCTCTAGGTTGACATATGTAGTCAGATATGAAATGAAATCTTGAGCAGCAAATCCCAGTTTCATATACACAGCTAATGTGACTCCACAGGAAGTAGATACAGGGGTTTTAAACAGTATTGTTCATTTCTCCATTTCTTTCTCGCTGATATGGCTGTTTCCCAGCTCACTCTGCTAAATTCTCTAACCACCCTGCCAGGAACTCAAAGTTGTGACTCCCAGCTGGAGAATTAGGCCTGGTGATGCCAGCTTGGTCTTTTTCTGCATCTCGCCCTGCCTTGCACAAAGTGTTCCATTCATTTCCCTGTAGTACTCAGCTCAATGACTTAAACAGCATATAGATTTGTAGCCAGTGTATTAGAATAATGCTGGAATAATTTCTGATGAGAACATGAGATGGCATGACTGGGAAAGACATACTGCATTTGCGTTTAAAAATAAAACCAACATGAGAATGTTTAGATGGTTGTGGATTCATAGGGCCTCAGAGGAACAAGAAGGAAAGAGATCATTGTAAAATACACATTGTTAATTCAAAATATATTGGTTCCTATTAGACTTTCAAGAGCTTTGATAAACTATATTTTTTTTGTTAAGGACATAGTACAGATATGTTATTATTGAAAAGTAAGTATTTTTCTGCATATGTGTACAATAATATGCCAAATATACATTTTATTATTTTGATTTTATATATCAAGGGTTGATAGATCTGTTGAGAAAAGAAAGAATTAAACTAAGTTGGCCTTTACACACAGTAGTGCTCTCAACATGAACTTGTTATGTAAGGTATTTATTTACCTTCTTTGCTGCTTCAGCTAATAAAAGAGTCTTCCCTGTGCATGGTCCTCCATATATGATAAGAGGGTTAATGTGTCCTAACTTTCTAGGTAAAACATATTTGTGAACTATGTTTAATGCCTCACATCTATATTCATAAAAATTGGAGTATGTTTTACATAGTGATGAGTGTTGAAGAACTTCATCGTACAGCATGTCTGTCTCCGTATCAAAATTCTGCTGCACTGTAGCTTGGATTATATCAATCATGTCTTCATAGAACTGTTTGCCAAGTCCTTCAATGTAATGGCTCTCCACTTCTGGGGAGTAACCCAGTTTCATGTCACAGTGAGTGACAGATGTGTACACTCTCAGATTGGACGATGCGACAATGGTAGGAATGAATTCGTCCCTGAGCTTGATCAGTTTCTCATGGGCTTCAGGATCTCGTAGAAACTTCCCAGCTGTATGTACCACGTCCATGTATTTTCCCATCTCTGGAATTTTAACAAAACGCTCGATGTTGGCAATTTTCCGAATGTAGCAAACACACTTCTTTAGGAAAGCTGGTGTTTGTTTACCCAAGGCAAAATCAAGTTCATCTTCAATAGCTGGGGATGAAAAGAGAACACAGTGTCTCTGTTAACTTTTCTTTATAAACAGTTCATGTCCTACCCCCAACAGGCATTTGTTGCATCTTGATTGCATTTGCTCTCCGTAAAAAACACAGAAGAATTTGCTGGGTGCTTTTGTATGGGTTTTAATCTCAAGCAAGCACAACTCCCAACAGCCCCTTTTTCCCCTTTTAATTATATGAGAAATGCCAACAGAAATATATTTTCATGTTTGTGGAAAGGTTGACAGAAAAGACAATATATGCATACATAGAAATTGTTAGTGTGAACTTTACCAGAGGAAAGATATCTCTTTGCTTGGCTGTGTTTCATTTTTCCTTTCTC
This sequence comes from Acanthornis magna, assembly GCA_036785705.1. Lineage (NCBI taxonomy): Eukaryota > Metazoa > Chordata > Aves > Passeriformes > Acanthizidae > Acanthornis > Acanthornis magna. The sequence goes on along the minus strand of JAWUZG010000018.1, from coordinate 16,902,704 downwards.
ATACAGCAATTTCACAGCAGTCTTAAAAATCTTCTTAATCTCTTCTGATATATCTTGCCATTTGTTCTCATTCATAGAATTTGAAGAAGATTCCATCTTTTAAAAATATCCATAGTTAACAAGTAGCTTTAATACATACATGTCCAACTTCAGAAAGCAGAAGTCTAATATTCAAGGTCACAAATAACAGAGAAACACATACACTAACAAAAATAAATAAAAGTTAAACAGTTTGTACTGCAGATGATCATAATGTGTTCCATTAAAAATTTTAAGAGTTAGCTCCCGGGTGTATTTTTTAATCCCTAGTGTAGGCAGCTAATGCAATATTTTTCAAGAATGAGGCCAATAACACCTTTACAGAAAGAGGGTTTTGAGAACCAAGCCTGAAATAATGATAATAAAGCAGCAGTAATACTGCTAAAATTATCGCTCCTGTAATGAGATGCAATAATGATAATAATTTAAACTTGGATCTCAAAACTGAAAACGAGGTTCCTGGTACCTGTAATTAAGTGCCTTATATTAGCTACCATATTTTAAAAATACAGGATTATATGTGATATTATGTTCATTCATTCATTCATTGCTATAGTAACACTAATCTTACTGTCATCAGAGAGGAACTCTAATACAAATTCACTAATCCCTTCAGTTGGTATCTTGCAAATGCCATGTTGGTGGTTTCTCTAAAGCTGCTAGGCTTTATTGACTTCAGGTGAAATGTTTCAGGGGTCTCCTGTTTTCTTGGAGGGTGGAACAGGGAAAAGAACAGCCTCCAGGATAAATTCCCTAACAACTCTTTCTTGACATGTTCAGAGCTGTGTATCTTTTATTACTTTGTATAAGTTTATGAGATGTAATTCTTTGTTACATCTTTAAGTTATGTTACATCTATGTATAATTTTTAAGTTATGAACATCTTTTCACTTAGTCCTGAGTTATCAGTAGCTTCAACAAAAGTACAAAGGTTTAATAACAAAACCCCCCAATAATATGGTATGCACTCAAAATGAAGTGAAAACTCTTTTAAGGGCTTCATTTTTTGTACACTAAAATCTGTCCTTGGGTATATATTGGATGTGTAGGAGCGTAGAACTGAGCCCTCTGAAATAGATACAGTTTTTATCATCATCATAAATTAAAGAAAAATGCTTGCTTTAAAAATGGTAATTAATAGTGTTCAAAAAGTGAATGTTAGAATACAGTTAATAAGTTGAAAGTATGGTATCTGACTCAGGACAGTGCTAAGCACTTGTCTGCCTGTTAAGAGTTTTCTTCTATGGCGATAGAAGGGAAAATATGTATTTCCTCTGCAAGTCCTGTTCATTGAAATCTAGTAAATGCACAATACAAAGCAGAAGAGCCTGAGTTCTCCATGTTACAACATCGGGAAGGGAAATTTGTACAACTGTCCCACTAGCCCTAACAGGTCATGGATGACCAAAGTCCACTTGCTCTATCTGTTTCCAGAGAGGGCATCAATGCAGGAGCCGTGTTCCTCGCCGTTTTGCAGCTGCTCCCTTCATGTATGGGAAAGGAGCACCACAGCAGCAGTTGCTCAGGTGTGGGCAGGGCTGCAGAAACAAGTGCCTGGCCTTGGGGACTGCCTGCCTGCAACTGATAGAGAAAAATTTTGTGAGCAGGTGACTATGACTTACCGTATTCTGGTGGTTCTTCAGCATTTCAGATTTTGGTCTGAGGTAATACGCTGGTGGCACTGCGTTCTCATCCCTGCAGTACCACTCTTCTAAAATCCTTGTCTCTAGCTTGGCCTCTACAGCAGCATCCAGGATCATCTCAAATTCTGCTGAATCAACTTCCCCTGGTATTCGGATGTTCCCATACTTCTCTCCCAATAGGCCCTATGTATTTACAGAAAAGTAGGGATTAAATTTTTCTTTTTCATCATGCAAAAAGCATCCTCAGGATCTGAATTCTATAAAAGTAAGTCTGGTACTAGTATAATGACTTTGAAATAACCAGGAAGAGAAACGGATACTGTGTGACAGGAATTACTGTTAAGGGTACCGTACCAAGCTGTATTTTTCTATGATGACATAGAAAATTTCAAGTAGAGGTATTGACTTTCATAGTACTAACTGGTAGTAAAAATACAAAGGTATTCAGAAGAAGTAATTAAAAAATACCCCACATACTTAGCATGGTATTGACTCATGTATTATTGAGTTCCATTAGTCACAGGATGAGATTATCCACACATGCAAAAGCAAATTGAAATTGTGGCTTATACCAGCAATACCAAGATCAGTGTTGCAGAACCACAAGCTGCTTTGCTGTCTTCTATTCCCTTGCTGTCTTTGCCCCAGTAGCTCAACAGTGGGCAAGAAAGGAGCAAATACTGAGTAGAAATGGATCAAACCCTGTTTTAGTACCTCTGCATAAAGGTAAATATTTGTGGAAGTCAGTTCTTAAACTGTGGCACAGGAGATGTTTCACTTCCAAAAATGAGAATTAAAATACTGATTGTGATGCTCTAAGTGTACTCTTTTTTAAAAAACAAAAAAATTTCTGTCGTTTACTGTCTGTAAACATGTTATAAAAATATGATTGTAATGTCCTACAACTTCATAGACAATAGTGTTATAGGAAATTACTGCAGTCTTTTGCCAATTTTTTTCAAATTTGCAATCATCAGATCAATTCTGTATTAAATACTTGGTCAAGAGTAGTCAGTGAGAATTCTTATTTAATTTAAAATGGGATTTAAAAAAATTCTTTCCTCGTTTTTAATGTATTCAGCAAAGATCTTGAGTTAATGAGAAGGAGTACTTACTGTGGAGAGGAACCAACAGTATCAGAATCTTGATTTGAATCAGAAGGATCTCTTAGTAAAGTAATGCTAATGCAAATACAGTAGTGCCCTAAAAATGTAAATGACCATGTTTGTAAATAGTATCTAAATATTCATTATTTTTAAACCACTCATCATAATGAGAAGCTGTTTTAAACTCTTGCAGCAGAAGAACAGCCTGAAAATCAATAACTGATGATGATGAAGTCTGCTTCACTGATTATAAAAGCCTGAAGCAGCAGAACACTTTGCTGAACTCAGTTGTGCTGGCACATGGTACTCCAGTGGCTCACCATGGCAGATGCTGCAGCCTCAGAGCACAGACATCAGAGCAGGGCAGGAACACTTCTCCTTTCAGGGGAAACCAGTTACCTCAGACCACACCTGACATTGTGTGAACCAACCTGGCTGATTTCTGCCTGGAGCAGACTAGGAAGAACTCACATGAACTACCATGCTGGCTCTGATGGCTAGCACTTGGCATCCTCCACAGAGGAGCACTGACAAAGAGTTGGTGGACAGGAACAAGTCAATGTCTGTCCACTGCTTAAGAGAAGTGAAGGAATGTAGGAGCTGTGATAGTTCATATAGCCCAAGTCCCAGTTTCTGACAAGTCACAGCATCCGAGTCCTTCAAGAAGCTCCTCCAACAGAGAGGCTTTAGGGGAAAGTTGAGTTTGCCTGGCTGCCCATTCCGATCCCACCGTAACTTCATTCAGGATACAAATCAAGGAGTCAGGAGAATGGAACAAATGTGTTCAGTAACTAGAATGCTATACTAATAAATCTAATGAAATTAAATGATCCAGTATTTCTATAATCTGAATTTATTTTTTCTATTGATCACTCCAGCTAGTAGCTTCCCTCAGAGAGGGCTATGCTGCTTCACGTAATGAGATGGCTGGGGAAAATTTCAAAGCTTTTACTGTTCTGATCTATTCATAGAACCCTGCAATTTTGAAATTCTGAAGATGCAGAGGTTAAACAAAATATAGTATTATTTTCCTTCTTCATTCAAGTGAGGTTAATAACTTATATCATGCTGAATTGGAAAGCCTCTTCACATTTAGGCTGATGCAGAAATCTCATGAATTTCTCTCAGAGGTGCTTTTACCTTGTATAGAAATTATTACTTAGAATTCATTAGGCTACACTTTTTCTAAATCTAAGGCCAGTGGATTCAGTAGACAGTTGCCTGAGCAAAGATCAATAGCTGGACCCTTCATTAACAATACTAAAATGTCAATATTGTTATGTCTGATTTTAATGTACTGCATTTAATCAACTAAATTTGTTTTGGAATTATTCTGTGTACTTTTCTGCTTCTCTGGTACGGTTTATGCTGCTCTCTTTCCACTATACTATAGTTAAATAATGACTTGTTTTACTTTAAAATGAAAAGACGGACTTTTTTAATGCCTCTCATCTGTCATTGCAAAACACATTATGTAAATAATCTTGTATTAGGGATTATCCCCCTGACTACTTGATCAAAACACAATAAAAAAGAACTTTGACATGATCCAGCAAACCTTAAATACAGTGCTGAGCAGGTCTATCATTTAGAGCAAGGGCAATCCCAGGCACTGCACTGCAGTTGTGTTCCTGTTAGAGTCCCCCTAACAGAAGTTACCGGAGATTCTGGTATTAATTCCTGACTCTGTGTAGTCATTTGAAGAATATTCTGGTAGAAAACTTTATGAGGTAGGAAACTCTTCATGGGGTCACTCCTGTGCTTTCTGGTAACTTCAGAATAGCCTCAGCCACCAGGCCACTTTTACTGGCCCTTTAACGGAGGCACTGAAACACAACTCTTCATTTTTCTGGAGAGGACAGAAGTGACTAACTCTGGTTTTCTGAAGGACTGTGCTATCACACCCCAGGCTGGGAGCAGGAAGCATGCTGAGTAAGTGCAGCTGTTTTCTGCTGAGAAACTAATGCTCAAATGCTGGGTTATGCCACATAAACACACCAGGTTCCTGGGGAACAGTTCTTCACCCAAACACACCTTCCTCTAGATGAACTGCATGTTTTCCATTAGCAGTGACACTAGTAAATAAAAAAAAAAGACTATGGAGCATAAACACACTATATGTATTTGCTGGAATTTTAGTTCACTATTTGTTTCTAAGGCTACATGACAGACTAAGGATTGGTGCATTTGCAGGCACTGTCTGTGAAAACTACATCTTTCCATGTTAGAGGTGATGCTTGGAAGTACCTCCTTCCCTTCACTCTTTTGGTGCCATTATGGTTATATGTCTATTATATGGTTATATATCTGTATATGGTTCTATCTGTTGTATCTGTTGTATCTGTTATATGGTCATATCTATCTTTGTAAGTGTAGTCTATCAGAGTACCCCAAAACCACTCAAACCTCAGAGGCCTAAATGAGAAGCTCTGAACTGCTCTTTTCCTCCAGGGGCTTCAGTATCTGAACTGCATCTGTGTCAGAGGCTTGTAGCAGCCTCTGTAAATATGTGCCCCATCTCCACTTCCCTACACAGTCAAGTAACTGCAGATTCCTTCTTAGAAAAATAAAGAAGAAATGAAGCAACAGGATTAAAAGTAAATATAATTTCTCACAATCTTCTTGCTGTTTCATGTTTCGTCTGCGAGTAAGAATTACCATTATTTCAGATCCTATATGTTATAGTTCTCTACAGTAAGAACCTAAAACTTCAATTTGTGATAACATTGCAGCATTTTGATGATTATTATAGGAAATTATTTTTAAAGGGAACAGTAATGTTTACGCTATGCTCAGTATCAAGAGACAGTTTTATATGCAGATTCATGAACCAAAATCTCCCACCTGATGAGTTATTTTCCTTTAATAGTAAAACAACAAATTAAAGATTAATTAGATTGAAGGTGATTGAACTGTATAAAACAACCAGGCTGACAAATGCATAAAACCCTCAGCAACCATTTGTGTCTAATAAAACTTTACAGAATTAACAGAGCAACCTCAGCAGTAGCCTTAGCTTCCACAGAACCACAGAATCATGGAATGGTTTGGGCTGGGAGGGACCTCCAAGATCATCTATTTCCAAGTCCCCAGCCATGGGTAGGGACACCTTCCAACAGACAAGGCTGCTCAGAGCTCCATCCAGTGAGGTCTTGAACACTTCCAGGGACGTTTTGTTGAGCCTGAGGCTGAAATCACTATTAAATGAAGGTTAAAAATCTACTGTATAGATCAAGATGGGAAATATTTTTCCTTCTAATATTTACTCTAATATTCTTGGTGCAGAGAGATATTTAAATTATAGGTGCAGTCACAATAATGACCAAAAGGAGGACTCAAAGGTGATGTAGATTTGATCTTGAAGTATGAGGGATTCACACTGCATGTCCTATGATTGGTTCAGACATCATCACTAAAATATTAATGAATTCTAATGCCATACATTATATTAAACCAGAACAAGCTGAAATTTTAGATATATTTAATTCCAACTAAGATATTCAGTGATAATTTTAATAAAAAACAGCTGTCAAGTAATAGCAAACTATATTAATTACTGATTGGTTTAATTAATATTTTTTAAAAAAGAAATTATATATTGACATCTGCAAATGAAGCCATTTGAGAAGTCAGATTAGTAATGTTTTATGAAGTGATTTCAGGTACTTGTCAACTTAAGAGCAACAGTTTTTTTGCCATTTTGCCAGCAGAGGAAAGATCTGATCTAATGATCTTTTGCTGGGCTCCTTGGAACCAGTCCTATTTCTTGGCTTTTGTGAAGTTCCACATGTGACACTGAAGTGCATACCTATGTCTTCTCTGCCTCTTCTCAGTGCAGTCCTGGATTGCCAGCTTTTTGAAGAATAAGCATTCGAGAAATGATCTTTGAAGGAATTAAATTTAACCACAGATAATTTTTAAACTTAATATACTTCCTTGTGTCCAGGTCTAAGCACACCTTAAACAATTTGCTTTTGTAAGATCCATGAGGGATTAGGAAGTATTATTGTCTCCATGTGAAACAGGAATTAAGTGCAGGGAATTAAGCCTGGGCAGGGATTCAGAGCAGGGACAGGTATGCAATAGTTAGTTATAACCATGTGGTGGAAGCTGTTTTTCCTAATTCTCAGCCCTGTCCTTCTTACAGAAACTGCTCACTGCTGAAGGAAGAAAGTCTTGACCCTTTGTGATGAGGTCGCGAGTGACTCACATTTCAGCCTGCTAAATTAATATAAGCTCAAACTGAGATCACTTATTCAAAGTAGAACAGCTCCATTAGGAGAACAAGTATCTCACATTATTGAAGTGTTGAATGCCTCACACTGTGGGCTCAAAATTGTAAGGATTTAAGTGATTTTAAAACACCTTGGGGTATTAAGTTCATCTGTTGCCAGAGGTAGGGAAAGGCTGGTGTTACTGACGTCCCAGAACTGTTCTTCCACCATCCCCAGGAGAGCTATGGATTGCAGTCTGGTATCACTCCCTGCCTCAGCAGGAAGCCTTGCTCAGCAATCTGGGGAGGAGCAGGTTGTAGCTCCTGGGCTACCATCTAGAGTAAAGCATGGAATAAGGAAACACACCCAAGGAGCAAGAGCCCTGTTTCAAAACCTCCCCTGAACTGGAAGAAGGACGAGTCTGTGATCACCAGGTATAGACCTTCCTCCTCAAGCTTCGGGGCATGAATGATGAGGTAACAGAGACACATCAAAGGCCCTGCCACTGCAGTTCCTTTCTGCACAAGCAATCTCATAGCACTGTATAAGTAACTGAGTATTAACTGCAACAGAAACATGAACGTTATCTTTCCACAGTTTGTATGACTGCCCCAAACAAGGGCTACAAAGTGAGTCCTCTAGATCCCTCTCTCCCCAGGGGTCACTTACTGTTCATGGCCTTCTGTTTATCCTGGTTTAGCAGACCTAACCCCCTGCTTCCTCAGCCTGTGCTTGTAGGCTTCCTTCCTTTTTGTAGTAAAATCGTTCCTATGAAATAAAACCTTTTATTCCACTTTAAAGCCATACATTTCAGTCAAATAGCCATTTTTGCTCAGACAACTATGTTTTTTTCTCTACTCCTTGCTGGGATGTTTGTACATGTGTTAGCTGATAAAATGTACGTTACTATGTAGTGGATCAGACTTCTACAGACAGAAGAGACACATAAAGAAAAAAAAAAAGTAAAATATTGACATTTATATTTAGCACCAGGCTTAAAAGACCTCAGATTTAATCTAAATATTTTTTCTAAAAAGCATACTTACTATAATTGGATGCCAATACCCACCAATTTCTTTCAATTGCTGTATTTGTATGTACGACTTGAGACAGAATCACTTCAGGGTAACTACAAGAAATGCTCCATTGTTTTCAAATCTTACTTTTTTTACATGCATGTAAAAAATTTTATGTCTTGTCTATTGTATTGAATTTGGAGGTGGTAAGAGTGCATTTGCACAAGCAAACTGCCTAGGAAACCATTCAGGTTAAGGAAGGCACACAGAATTGTAACATGTAGGTGTGTTTACCCTCCTTGTCTGCAGAAAGGTGGGCTTAACTGATATAACCAAATATACAGTAAACCACATCTTGAAAATCTGAAACAAATGCTCAGGATACCAGTTTTTAAGGGCTTTTTATTTAACATCCCATCCAAAGAAACTTAGTACAACTATAGCACTTTTTAGTTTCTTGCAAGTATATTATAACTCTATTCTAATGGTATCCTGTAGAAATAACTTATGTGTTATAAGATGTGCAGGTACAGCCAGAGATATTTTGGGGGGAAAAAAAAAAAGAAAATTAAAATAACAGGATTAGCTGGGTCCCTGCCTCTCAGGCCTCTAAACCAAGAATTTACTACCAAAAAACCAACAGAAAAGAATGTCCTATTTTATTATTTTTTATAACTTAAGGGAACAATAGCCAACTCTTTTCAAATTCAATGGCTAAACAACAGTGAATCATCTGAACTAAAACCAGAAAAGTATGTTGACTTCAATTTAACTCAATGGAATATACCGTTCATTGTTAGGGCAAACTCCAAGCCGTTGTACTCAAAACTGAAACCAAGATGAAGAAAGCTGTACTACTATGCTTAATCTAAGTCAAGTTTGAGGAACCAGGAGTTCCAGAGTAGCTGATGTCCAGGAGATGTCTTGAAAATAATTACCTCTACTCTTATTTATTGTACTTCTAGCTGCAATGAGTTAAGGACCTCATGATAGAAACACAGGGAGAATGTTCTCTAAATAAATAAATAAATAAATAAATAAATAAATAAATAAATAAATAAATAAATGAATTTGACTGCTTTTCTTGCCCATCAGAGGAACAAAGTTATGTTTCATTGGTATTAAGTCTTCCAAAAATACTACCATTAGAATTCAAAAATATGAAAAAAGGACAAAAAAGTCATAATCTGTGATTTCTGGGATCAGGTCAAAGTGCCTTTAGAACAGCATTTTTCTTTTGCCAAGAGTTGCACAGCAGCGAAGCTTATCAGACAGAAGTGATTAGAACTGATAATTAGGGCTGCTGCAGATCTCTTCAATCTTCTTTCCACTTTTACTACATCTCAGTATGCAAACTTCTAACTTCCTGATACTTTTGCCACTGACTCAGACTGCCTTTCCATTAAATGAAGTTAATGATAGCTTGCAAAATAAGCATTTTATTTTGAGTATTTCTATTTTGATATGCAAAGGATCTTGTGTATTTATGTATCAGCAGTGATGGAACTGTTATTTTACATTGTTTGTCCTGTTTAGTTTTAAAGGGGAAAATGATACCATGGAGCACTATCAAACATTTTCATTTACTTTTTCTCTATATGTTAAAGCCTGTGAGCAAATAGAATTAGTTTTTGGACTTCAGCTGACTGTAGAAAACATAAGAAATACAATTTTTAATTGAGGTTGCTGAAGCGAAGGAAACTGAAGGCTTAATAAAGGCGTCTCTGTACTGAGAAATAGATTGTTTTTCCACCTGCCTGGATATATACTTATGTTCCTTGGCTTGAGAAATACTGCAGTGTGTTGTTTCACAGAACCACGCCCTAATTTCTCTCTTCCGTTTTTCCCTCGAGGCACTGCAGAAGTATCCTGGAGAGGCTATATATGAGTTTCAGAAACTTGAGACAGGTCTTGTTTTCAGTTCCATGAAAAACAAAAAAGGGTTGTTGAACTACCTTGTAAGAAAACTGACTGCAATTGGGACTGGAAGGATGCAGTGCACGTGCTGAAGTGTTTTGCTGTGAGTATAGCTCCTGACATAAAAGGTGTAAGAAGAAAATGATGGTGGAGTTTCTTGATGCTTGACCTGTCTTTCAGAAAATTAAAGAGAGCAGCCAAATTTGGCTGTAAATGAACCAATTCTCTCAACTCCAAACTTCACCCACAGTGCAGTATTTTTAAATCTCAAAGCTTTTCCCTAGTGGTATGGAGATACGAAACAAGGATGAGTAATTTCTCAGGGCATAGTGTGTAGGAGCTAACAGTCTATCACACAGAGAGAACGTGCTTCCTCAGAAGAAATTCATGACCTACTTCCCTGATATGCCTTGCTTCATCAGAACTCTCTCCTGGCTGAGAAAGTATCAATGGTCTTCATCCACGCCCTCCCTGTCTTCTACAAGATCATGCATCACCAACTCAGTTAATTTTGTTCCCTCTTCCTTCCTTGCTCATCATTGCTGGGTCTTTGATCAGCCTGAGCATAGACGCAGGTGAGAAAATCAGTCAAAAGGAATATAATCAGGGAAGAGGCCTGTGAAAAAAGTGTAGAGGAAGGACTGGAGGAGATTTTGCCTACCTCTGCCTAAAGATCTGAGCTGCTCACTCACTTTGATTCTCCTTCAAACAAATGTATTATTCTCACTTTGCTCTATTTTTGAAATTGCATGGGAGATTTCTTGACAGGCATGCACACTTTTCCTTTCACATAAAGCTCAGGACCTTACAGGTAATTCCTACTGCAGTCCAGATTTCTGTCGACTCTCTGACAGGTCCTGTAACACTTGACAAGTGGAACTGGGTAGAAAAACAAACCAAACAGGTTAGGTTTAATAAAAGACTATAGCATGTAGCCCAGACTGAATTCAATAACCTTGTCTGTGGAAATTACTACCCTTACAACAGGGAGTGGGAATCATACCTTTCTTGGAAATAGCAAGGAGATCAATATTGTCTTCTAGAGGAGGGCATGGTGGTGCAACTTCCCCTGCTTTGTAAAATAATCACAACACTCATCCAAGCCAGAAAGAATGATGAAAGGGCTTGAAACCTTGTCTTGCATCTCACAGGTGAAGTGTGGCTAGTGGGGAAAGCTTCTCCTACTACTGCTGTTTGATGTGCCTTACTGAGCATCCAGGGGCACAGGCATCACGGAGCCAGAAAGGAAGAAGATACTCTGAGCCTATCAGCGTAGTCGGTTGGGAGTACAGGGCACTGGCTTCTGGACACCAAACCCTGGAGTTAACAGCTGGCACTTCTCTGCATTCTCACTGTCCTCTTTGGTATGCCCTGTATGCAAGAAGGAGCCATATCTTTATTTTCTGTGAAAGATGCTCCTGCTTGTGTTTATCAGAAAGGCAGCTTAGTTTCTAAATTCCCGTTTTGGGATGGTATTCAAGTGTTAAATGATGACAAAGAGCTTAGACTGAGCTAAATTTCAGCAAGGCAAAAAGGGCTGAATAAGATACTTAAGGGATTGACAGAGGCATCTAGTTTGTAGTAACGTCCAAAGCTGCAGCAGCTCAGAAGGGGTCTTTAGGACTGCAGAACCTATCCAAATCCCGCTGTATGCACATACATACACTCCTTATTGGAAACAGACTTATATATTTATGCTTTTTTGTAACATAATTAAGCTGTGTGTTCTCAGTAACATACACAGCCACTGTGAAGGTATTAGAAAGTGTTAATTAATGAACATTATCAGAGGCAGAGATCGCTGATGGTATTTTTAACACCCCTCCTGACTTTAGGAATACTGAAGCTAGTTGTAACATGACATGACATTTCAGTGCAAACTCCTTTTTAAATTTTTTTTCCCTTTCTTATTAGAGCTAAACAAATTGGTAATCATAGAGTCTACAAATGAAAACCTGATTTTGTGATTAAATGTCAAGAAAATGAGTTCACAATTTTCACAGAGTAATGCAGTCATTGAGAGCCTCATATGACCCATGACTGCGTAGTGTGAAGCACCTAAAACATTGTTAATAAACATGTTTTATGTGTAACATAAATGAAGGCTCTCAGAAAAACTTTTACTATAAGTGACATTAGTTCTAGCAGATTATAATGCACCCATGATGTAGACTCTAGCATAATACGCAAAACAAATACCAGAACATAAAATCAACTCTGCTTTGCAAGAAAATGTAGAATGGCCCATACTATTTATTTGGACTAGTTCCTTGATTCTGATAACTTTCATTTATAATTTTTATGTCCTTACGTGCTAATTGTAACAAATCATTCATTTTTTCCAAGACAGCTGGCACTGGCTTGAGGGATTGTTATCTGGGACAACTGGCGGCTGGCACTCTTTGAACAGGTACTTCATCAGTCTAGTCCTTCAGAGATGAAAATAAATTATTAGAAAATTCCTTGCACAAGAAAAGTATAATCTTCCTTCCCAAGCAATACTATCAGTATGATGGCCCAGTGAACTTCACACTGATTTAGAAGTGTCAATCCCTTTTTTATGTTCTTACATGATTTGCGTGCATTCCCTGCTTTTCACATGCTCGGAGGGAGAGTACCTGTTTTACTGTTTATTAAATTACAAATTTGGAAGAGGACAGAAAGGACAGTAGCATAGTTGCAAGATGGAAATAACTATTTCCTGTGAAAAGAAACTAATGATCTAAACTACAGTAACACTTAAGGAGAGATTGCAAAAATGCAAAAGGTATCTTTAAAGAAGCTGAACCGAAGAAAAAACTAAGGCAAGCACTGTGATAATAGAGATTAAAGCTTTCCTTGTCTTCATAAACCAAACCCCTTAGGCACTTGACAAAGGTTATGGATTACCAAACCCAGCGTCACTTAAAGTGTCAGTGTCAACAATCTTTACAGCCAATTCACATCACCAAATATCACAATGAGATTGCATTCTTGATCATTTAAATTGTGTTACATATAAATACATATTTTTATAAAGTCATCTGTACAACTGCCATATTTCAGAAAATATTCTTTGTCAAAACTACTCAATATTAGTTTTCCAGTTATAAAACAGATGAAAAAATCAGCTTCATGAATTTTCTTAGCTTTCATTTGCCATACTTCTTCAAGGATAGGAGAAAACAAAATAGGGCCTTTCTACTGGGATATCTTCATGACTTTTCTAACACTAACTTTTAAATAATAGGTTATTTGACTTACAATTAATGGTAAGCACAAAAGCACTAAATGCTAAGTACTGCTAGCAGGTAATAAGTCAAATCATTAGCCAAAATTTTTAAAAATTCTTCAGCAAATGCCCATGGAAATGAAAAAATATAGCAAAAATATATATATGCCACTTGCCTGAGTGAAAACACTGTCTTGCCTGTGCCATGCAATTGTATGACTGAGAGGCAGAGTACATGGTCTGCCAAAGCATGTAGCCAGGCGATGAACTGTTTTTGCAGCCATGAGTAGCGCTAGTATAGTAAAGCATTTTGAAACTCTTTCAAGTATTGAAGTAATTTCTGTACAATGCAAAAGACCTAACAAGGAAAGAAGATGTAATTTACTCACAATAATTGCAGTCTCCCTAGTTTTCTAAGCAAATATTCTGTGCTTCATTTTTTTCAAGGTGGAATGAAATAAAAAGTTACTCTGTGAAGTATTCCAGTTATGAAAGAAAGAAGCTTATGTTAATTGCTTGTTACATTGCATATTAACATGACACTAACTCCAAAAAAGTACCTTGCATTGAAAGCAAGTATTTTAAGAGAAAAGAGGCAATACCTTATGGATGCATAACAGTTTCACTATGAAGAACACTGATACTGTCTCTTATTTTACTTCTGTAAATTAGCATCTTTCATTGAAAAAAGAGGGAACCTGTGAAATTATACATGCTGATTATTAAAAAAAAAGAGAAAACAAAAGACCCAGCTACTGCTAGCTGGATTTAACAATAACCAGACTGAAAAGTTAAGTAGTTATTTATTGGGTAAGTGTTTTTTTCTGCATCTGTTATTGGAGAACCAAAGCATCTCTGAAGTGGATGTCTGTATTTGAGAAAAGGGAAGGTATATATGATAGGTGCAAGCAGAAGAATTAATATCTCTTTTTGAACTTAGCAGCTGCCTGCTAAATATTGTAAAGTATGCTGTTTCTTTACACAGAAGTAGCATTGCAAGGTTTAGAATCCCCTCCATCCCTCTCATTTCTGCAGAATAGCTGATGCTGGATTTTTGATCTACAGTTTCATTTGTAGGGCAGACCATTACATCTAACTGATTACTACCTCAGAAGATGGCTAGGTAAAGCTCTTGAGGGTCATGAGAAAATAAATTGCATAAATCTCATGCAGCCTATTTCTTCCTCTACACATTACATAGAATGATGGAAATATGACTTCATGTTAATCTTATTCTCTCTAATATGGTCATTCATATTAAATATAATACTTAACCTTTCTGGAACGCAGCACCAAAAATTGTATTTCTGTCAAGAAAAAGAAGTACAGTGACTTAGCAGAAAATATGTGCAGTCTTCTGACTGAAAATGCAAGTTATTTTTACACTATATAAAAACCCATGCAATTTCTATGTTACATGGAAAAGCTATCTGATGAATCTTGTACCTGTTTTCAATGGGATAAGTTTAAAAAATGGGTAAGTATTTTAGATTTAGAGAATTAGGGATGATTCACAGGAAAATACATTCCCATCCATAAAGTATAAGAAGGATTTCACTTATAATAGCTTAATAATGTAATATCCCCCCATGCTTGATTTCACTTTCTGTGTATATCTGTTGTTCAGAGCCAAACTACATGGAAAGGGATAGACATCCTTTGCCTTGTAGTCTGGAGGCTGTGAAAGAACATCAAAGCTTGCTGGGGGGATATTTGCTTACTATGTCTTTGAAATTGACCACTTTTTCTGTTTTGAAGGGTTTCAAAATATACAAAGGTCTGCTTTGACATTTACAGGATAATCTTTCCTGTTGGTCCGTCTAAAACAGGATTAATGTCTGCAGACGTGTACTTTATTCCAGATTAATGCCACAAAGTCCTACAGAGCCATTCCTGGTATGACCCCACACCCACATGTATTAGAGGGAGTTCTTATTTGGATGGGTTTTGAATCAGATACAAAGTGAGAAGAAAATTCATGATTTGATATTTCTTTCTTGGAATATACTTTACTCGAAGAGGTGGACCATTGTGCCAAGTCTAGCTTCAGGTATTTCTCTTCATCCACTTAAGAACTACAAATAGAGCTGTGTCCTTGAGGAAAACTAAATACTGAAATGGCCAAGCACAGGTAACTTCTGTTGAATTCCCAAAAAGGCACTGGGTATTTATTAGCATTCCTCCTGAACTGGATGTTTTAGTACAGACACATTTGACTGACTTTAGCCTCCCTAACTTAAAGTGTGTGGCGATTTTTCCAGGAAAGCAAAAGCAGAATATAACTCAGGCATTCCAAAATCTGTGTTTAGTTTTTACATTAGCAAAAAATCCTAAAGTAACACCAGAACTGAAACTGGAGTTGAAGAGATTCAGCAGAGCAGGAGTAATATAATTTGGAATTTTCTCTGAGCTGGAATGCACTCAAAATTAATTATCAACCATTTATAGTAAGCAGAGAGAATGTAGCAATGTACTTCATGGAATGATTAAAGCATACATTATACTGAGGAACACAAAGATACAAACAGTAAAAAACATTCCACTCCATAATTTACCATACTTCCGCTTCAATTTCAGTGTGATTTAAGGACATGCAAAATATTGTAAATTGTTAATATTCTTTTAAAATTCTACTGCAATTCCAAATTTGTAATGCTAGGTTCTTTTGGTCTGTGAAAGTTGAAAGAGTTTTATGCTTCCCTAGGGACTACTCAGGAAGGGATGCATGTGTTGCTCCTGAATCCAGGCCTGTCAGTCACTATCTCCTGCCCTTGCCCTGGACTGAAAGTGGGGAAAAGAGCTTTTACACATCTCCAGTAGGTATGTAGAAAGAGGAGCTTCAGAAATACACTGTGGGGTACCTCAGCAGACCAGTGAAAACACAAGGGATGATGCAAGAGCTCAGGTTACATTTGTTTATATGTGGCAACTCCTGAGGACATGGTGAGACCCATTTCAAAATGTTTGGTGTTTCTCATATTTCTAAGTGCTCACCTTTACAGGGTCAGCCCTATTCTCCACCAGCAAACAAGGAAGATAATTGGCTATGGATACCATTAACAGTTTCAAATTAAGAACAAGCTGCCAATAATTTGAGAGGGCTAATGTAAATCACAATTGCTGTTCAGAGTATGCAGAACATGTTTTTACTTTGGTCCAAATGTTTTGAATGGCAGGTGGAAAGAACCTCTAAGGTTAGTACAATCCCAAGAATTAATTGAGCAAACCATTACAGGTAACAGAATAACATTTCATTTCCATTTCTCTTTTTCGTTTTATCATCTTTCAGGACGTAGTCATGCAAGGACAGCTGTTCAGGCAGAGACTGTGTGGTGCTAT
This sequence comes from Acanthornis magna, assembly GCA_036785705.1. Classification (NCBI taxonomy): domain Eukaryota; kingdom Metazoa; phylum Chordata; class Aves; order Passeriformes; family Acanthizidae; genus Acanthornis; species Acanthornis magna. Next base: position 16,886,219 of record JAWUZG010000018.1, on the reverse strand, counting down.
GCAGATGGAAGACCAGCTATGTGTTATAACTTGCAGGATGTATGTAAATGTAAAGGTTCCAGTGATGCACTGAAGGCATTTTTTCTTTGGTATTGTTGTGCAATGCAGAGTTTAAGCATAAATGTAGAGTTTAAGCAGTTTAAGCACAATTTAATAAATATACTGCATTTCAGTCTTCCCATGTAGATTCCAAAGACAAGATTTCTGCATAAAATTTGTATGAAAAGCAGCTAAATACATACCATGCTACTTTTGACCTATAGATAACTTCAGAAGTTATGAGGGGATTATCCCCTCATAAATGAGTCTTCGTAAATTATTCTGCAGATCAAAAATAGCATGGTACGTATTTACCTACAGTAAAAGCTATGAGCATTTAAATAATTTAAATAATATAATAGGCACTGATTTTATAAAGCAGAAGAAAAGCCAAACAAAAACCCCAACCTAGCAAAAACCCCCAACCTAACCAAAACCCAAACAACTTCCCTCTCCCTTGATTGAATCAAGTATTAATAGAGGTCAAACAGCAGGTAAGAGAGCAACTGTACATTCCCAAAGTCAGTGTTCATTGGAAATTAATTTATCATATTTTTCAGAACTGTCTCTTCCTTCTGCTTATGAATATGTGGTAATCTGGATTTTGTTGTTTCATATTTGGAGAAAAGCTTGGGATGTCCAACTTATTCACTGCACTAGTTTTAGGCCTGAATTTCATTTTCTCTGCATCCAACATCACAATGCAGGCACAAGGTGCCATAAAAAAACACTTTCTAAAATCAATCCATATCAAGTAGCTAATTCTGAATAGTTCTATTTAATCCCAGATCTGTGTCTCAATTCAGAAAGTGATAATTGATAAATACAAAAAAAAACCCCAAACCCTATCAGCTGAAAAGAAGTGGCACATTTTATAGAACTTTCTCAAGAAATGGGAAGCTGCCCAAAGCCTGCAGTGCCAAAGTCAATTTTTCATTATGTTACTATAAATTAAAACTAATTAGGCTTGTTGGGAGTAGAATCATCTTCAATTTTTGTTGTAAATGAAATAAACCCCATCTCACTATGGTACAGCAGCGCAAAAAAAACCAACTGTGCATTAACAGATTTCTGCAGTTTTGCCAGTCGAGTCATTGGGAGAGCTACTACTTTGGCCCATACTTGGAAAACCTGAAATAAATATTGAAATCATTAGCTCACTGCAACCTCTTTGTAACTGGTTCATTCTGTTTAGAAATGTTGATTTGGCTTGATTTCCTTAGTAACAATATCAGGCAGGCAGTTCTCAAAAGCTTCAAGATTCTGAGCTGCTAAAATATGCAGCAATAGTATGTGACAAGGTTCCCTTCACTGTCAGAGATTTTACAACATCCATGTCTAAGGACACTGGGTGCTGCTACACAAAAACCTCCATGCCTTTCTGTTCCAGCTCTGATTTTTTCATCAAAGAGAGCAAGTAGAAAAATAAACCCAGAAAACTAAATATAGTCACATGAGATGAAAGCTACTCAGACTCTCCAGAGATCTGGGCCAGTGTGTGCTTGTGAAAAATAGTGTCATGACAGCATCAAACCCAGCCCAGACTCTGTACTCCAAATGCTGGGCTCTTATGGTCAAGTGTTTGTTCTCCAGGGCTCTGAAGCTAAATAACAAAGTGAGGCAAACAGGTGAATGAATAAGGGCCATGGAGATGGTTGTAAGGGTGTGATAGAAGTGTACAGTGACACATGCTACAGGTTGCTCTGTGTCTAATCTTTGGCATGCTGAGAGGTGATCTCCAGCCTTCACAGCAGGCAGTGTTTTGTATCCCTTCCATCCCCACCAGATTCTGCGATTTCAGTTCACTAAATCTTTAACATTCTTCCCTTAAACAAGAAATCAAGGACTTGCAGCTTTTTCTCTGTCTTACTCTGACAAGTCTAAGAATTGGAGTTGACTTAGCTATGTTTAGGACAAAGGAGAAAAACTTTGTATCTTTTATAAATTATTTTCTTGGCAAATATATTACAGAAAAGAAAATTTGGGATAGTGAAGGCATCATCTTAAGACTGTTTTGAAGTCTAATAAGTGACCGTGGAGAGAACAATCACTTGTATATCAGTATATCACAGACTCAGAGCCTCCTCAGGTTGTCGCTGACCTCCAGTCTTTTCACTCTCTAATACCTGGCATCCTAAATTGTCCTGGGTTTAACACAAACCAGCAAATGCTGATCAGAACAGATAGTTCTTCGCTACTTCTGCTTTTTTCTAAGTCCTTCTAGGCCAGCTGATAATGCATCTGTGAGAAGTACCAAGAATTAATTAACTGTGGCCTCCTTAAACAAGTTGTCAATAATTCTGTTGTGATAGGAGTATAGTCATACCCATCTTGCTATGAGGACTGATCATAAAAGATCCTTCTTTCCTCTCACTAATCCTGAGTAATCACTGCTAATCTACAGAGCTGCATATGGAAACATTTGCATAGCAAATGCACAGCAAGGAATATAAAATATTTTAGAAAGAAAAAAATCATGCATTTGTTATTGAATCACGCATGTTAGGATAGATAACATTATAGTTTTCTTGTAAAGTAAAACATTATTTTTATACCCACAACAAAACATGGACCTGCAGAATTTTTCAAGCAATCTTCTAGCAGCTTCATACGAGTCTTTTGCAGCTCAGGGCTGTCCCATTCCTCTGCTTCAACTCCCCAGTATAAGTCTATGACCTGGAAAACAGTATGCAACAGAGTTACTTATATGCCCTTTCTACCAATCAAATTAAAAATTAGCTTTGCCAATATCCTATGCACTAAGCTTTGCTCTTCAGTGCAGTAAAAAGTAATGAGGTCTACATCCAGTCCTTACACAGACTGGCAGGGTTTCCTCATATAAATGAGAACTCCAGCCTCTTACTTTCCCTCCCAGATAGTCCCTCCTGGGACAGTCTCCCATTTCATAGTCATATGGAGATTACCATGACAAGACCTTGATTTGATATAGTCTTTTATTTGTAACTAGATTGCATGTAATGGATAGATAACAATAATGACAAAAGCATTGAAAAAATCCCTGGCTCCATAAAAATGAAAGGGAATCTCACTGTAGATCACAGTCAAGACCGTGACTTGACACCCTTTGCCACTTGTATCCACAGGACAGAAACTCATCCTGTGCACATGGCTCGAAAAGAAAGAACAGGAATGGTTCTATATTATCATGTGTCCTTTGTTAGCTGATCTTTGTACTTTGGAAGCAGAGATTGCATAGATATGCAGTGGCAGAGAGCTTGCTGTCCAGCCTTTCACACATAGCTACAGACTCAGTTATGTGACCCTAATTAGTTGCAAACAGACTCCTGGTAGAAACTGAAGTATTCATGTTAAACTTATTTGAAGAAATTAAGTGATGAAGTGTGATTTCACCACACATTTAAAATAAGAGGCTGAATTCTTACTGTGGGAAATTGAATTAAAAAAGATGGAGATCATATGTATGAATTTCTTATGGGACAAAACTCATGGTATGGGCTACTACTCCCTCATTTAAGTTACTGCTGATTTTTAACATCTTGTATGTAACTTTAACAAAAAAAAGTCCACATGCATAGTTTAAAAAACCAATCAAAATTGTATTAATACAGTAAATATATTACAAAATTGTTTATTGTAATATTGTTTGTACTGTGGAAGAGCTTTGCAGGAAATAGAATCATAAAATTAGCTGTTGTCTAAACAGATCATCAAATTAGCCTGAAGACTTCGTATAAGAACTAACAGTGAGTTGATGTAAAATCAAATTTCAGCAGTTTACAGTTGGTTAATCTCCTTGGAAAATTTCTCAAACCAATAAATACCAAGGTTTACAACCAATCCTAGAGCTATTTATGCCTATATGCAATTTCACTAGCAACAGTCTCACTGGTTATTTCTGCCACAAAAGTTTGGGACACACAGCAGTATTTGATGGAGCAGGCACATTGATGCTAAACATGACAGGCAGTATCCTGTGTGACTGATGATGAGTGAAAAACCCAGGTATGGAATGCACTGTAGCTTACACTGTCAAGAAAATACACTCAATATCTTTATTTCTCACAGAAAGTCTGTTCCAAAATTTTGCTGGAACATGCATTTTCTGCTGTACAGAACTGTATTTCAAATAACCTTCCTATTTCCCTCACTTGCACTGATTTCTTTTCTGTCCTTTCTATTTTATTCTCATTAGGAAAAAAAGTGTTCCCTGCTTCCTCTCTACTTTCTGCTATTTATTAATACAAATTTATTATCAAACTTCACATTGTATTCATCTCTCTGATTACTTGCATGATGTATGATAGAGCTTAAATATTCTCATAAAATTATTCAGATACAGATCTTAGCATACAATCAAAAATATTTTAACTACTTCTTGAATGAATTTATTGTGCTGCTCAAGTTCTTCTGAAATGTAAAAGCAATTTCTATTTTAATTAACTGTTCAGAAATCACATAATTTCTGTAAATGTGAAGAGGAGACTCCCTGGAGTACCAGATAATTGCAGGGGTTCAGCAGCTGTTTGTTATTTTTATGTGGTAACGCAATTTTGGTGAATAGTATCTTAACATGTTACAATTTTGTCCTTCATGAGTGAATATTTTACCCATCAAACCTCTGAGGACAACAAGATTTTCAAAATAAGGTCTCGTCAGTTACTCATTATGCTAATTAAACTAAACAGGATCTACAAAATTAAAGAAATGGAACAAGTAGACAATTTTATCTGGTTTTGAAGCATGTATTTACTTCTACACAGAAAAACTGTGTGACAAACACCCACTCTAACTTTCAGTGAGGCTGCCAAGGCCCTACGACAACTAGTGCCCTCTGCAAGAGATCCTTACACACAGTGGGCTCACACTGATCTAGTTCAAATCCACACTAGTCACAAGAGAGTTTTCATCCATAATTCAGTGTTTCCTTTTGCTTACTTTGCCTTTTGTCCTACCAATCTTACAGTTTCACAGATTTTTCTTAGGAGATAAAATAATTCTATTTTTGTCACTTCCAAGAGCTTAAAACAAGAACTAAAAATTTCATTCATGCAAAATTTCACTTTCCTTCTAGCAGATATATATTCTGTTGAAAATTCTTTGAACAGTTCATTTTTCTGAAGAACAGAAGCGTATGCTGCTAATTAATTATGTTTAGTTATCTTCCCAAAGGTTTCAATTACAACTACTTTCTTTAACCTCTCCATCCTGCCCATAAAAGTACTGTGTTTCAGGTCAAAACCACCATGCACTCTGGAAGTCTTTTTCTCAGCTTACTTGCCTTCTGTCTTCACCAAGACATGTCTTTTTCTGAACTATTTTCTGATACAATGAAAAAGGAAGTCCATTGAGCAAACAAATTCACAGTGTGATTGAATATAGTCAGTTCTGCTTCCACTCATATGGTGATTATGTTCACTAACAGCTCCCAGGAAATTGATGATGCCCGACAGATCCCATGCTTTGCAACAACTGAAACACTTCTGAGTGCAGTCAGGTGACTCAGTGAAAGTTGGAGCAATGCATGCACTTAAATGCATTTCGTTTGGGTCGTGGTTCTATTAGGTAGGGGGTGTCCTGAACAGTGCACCTGTAGCAGTAACATTACATATAAAAAAAAGTTATGTGTTCTGCTCTGTATAGAGAAATATAAATTTATCCCTGTATCTGAAAAGTACATAACACTTTATTTATACCACTACATTAAAAACTGTAGTCTTGATTTTGCATGCTAACCTAAGAAAGCTAGTGTATCAGAATTGGAATATGAAAAAAAAAAAAGTTTTGCTGAGGTCTACCTCAGAGTCTCTTTCAAAAGGCTTTACTACTTTTCCTTGGTTGTTTTCATACCTTTTTCAACTTTGCTTCCACAAAAATGTGATAGCTCTCTAGCTATTTTCTGAACTGTGTCAGTAGAGCTGTCTCTCAGACCTCATACCACATAAAGCTGCTCCTGGTGTTTAAACTATATAACAAAATAATTTGCTTCCATGAATATCAATTAGAGCAGCCTTATTTATTCCTCCCCTAGAGACTACATTACAATCTGTTTGAAGAAAGATATGTTTCCTCTCACAATTAATTCAGTGAATTATGATCTACTTGGAAGAGACATCTCCCTCACCAAGATGACTCCTCAAAGATAACAGAAATAATATGAAATTTAATACTAATATATTAATTAATATATTAATTATTATAATATATAAGCTATTACTATTATTATAAATAATTAATGATACAATGTATAATTAATAATCAATATTTAATATTCATAACAGAAATAAAATTAATATTATATTCATATTTTCCATGAATATCACATGGTAATAATATGAGAAAAACATTATTTAAATACCTTTTGCTATTCCTTTCATGTATCACTGCAGCTGGGACTTCCCAAACAGCTGATGAGCTAGGACCTTCAGATGAAATTCTTTTATAGCCATAATCAAAAATCACTCTGGAATTTACCACCATGCAGAATCAGCAACTCCACTGTGACTCAGGGAATTAAAACCAAATATCCTAATTTAAGAACTTGTTATTTTGATTAAAAACCAGCTGCATGTGCATCAAGAATAATATACTGAGAGGAACAGGATGTTGCAAAAAAGGCATTAGCTGTTTCCAGCTAAGCAACACTCTGGGGAGATGAGTTTTTGGGGTCACTAAGTATGCAAGGAAAGCTTGTCGATGTAGAGCCAGAATTTTTGGAAAACTGAACATTTTTACAACACCAAAAGCTGCATTTGTTTCTCTTAACAGAGAAACTGTTCCAGACCTGCTGACATATAAGGGACCGTGAATTAGGACATACTTAAAGTTCCAGTGACTTTAACAGCGATGGCAAACACACATATTTTAAATCAAATACAACTGTCTTTGTTACCGATTGGCTCTTCCAAAGATGTGTATGGGTCTATATCTCTCATAGCACAAAGGAAAACACGAACTTACTGAAGCAATGACAATTAAAGGCGAAGGAAATTAAAGTTGACATTAAAGGAAGCAAATTCCATAGTATATAATCACAACAAAAATGTTCCACGTTCAATTCATTTTGGTAATCAGTTTCAGTATTTGCCTGGTTAAATTGTTTTTCACACTACAGTGGAACTTAAGTATGGTTTCTAGAAGCACAACACAGTAATTCAGATTATTTCTTCTTACATACTTTGAACATTATTTCTTCTTATATACTTTGAATATCTAAAATAGAGGTGGTGCTTTTTCATCTATTCAGAATTTACCTCAAATCTGCTTGTAAAATAATTTAAGTACACAAAAGGCTGAGACAGTTAGGCCTGTTTAGCCCAGAGAAGACACAAATGAGACGGGTTTTATCCAAGCCTACAAATACCCTAAAGGTGGATGCCAAGAGGAGAAAGCCAGGCTCTTCTTGGTGGTGCCGAGCAATAGCACAAGGGGCAATGGGCAGAAGCTGCTGCACAGCAAGGTCCATCTAAATATGAGGAAGAACTTCTTTACTGTGAGGGTGACAGAGCACTGGAACAGATTGGCCAGAGAGCTGGTGGAGTCTCCTCTGGAGATATTCGAAACCCATTTGGATGCAATCCTGTGCAAACTGTTCCTGTTGAACCTGCTTTAGCAGGGGGAATGGACTAGATGACCTCCAGTGGTCCCTTCACACTGCATATGATTCCATGAAATAAAGTTTTTGTCATTTTCTATTTTACCAAAGATATTTAAAAATGTTATCTGTTCTAAATAGACTTAATTTTAAGATAAAGTGATGCAAGACTCAGCACAACAAAACCTACCTGAAATTCGAGGCCATAGTTTTCTCTGCAGAATTCTCTCAGCTTAGGATACACATGTTCTCTTAGGGCGCGCCTTTCTGCTATCGTATCTGTGTTGTGGAAAAAGATGGTATTAACAATATTTATATAAACTCCTCTTTCAGTCAGGGATACATATTTATCAGATTAAAAAGAGCCCTTAACACACAGAGCGCTAATGAAAATCAGGTGCTGGGATTTAATCCCCCAACTATCTGTTGTACAAACACATGGAAGTGTTTGCATATGTAATAATACATGTAAAATCACATAAATGTGTTTCTGTGCAGCAAAATTATGCTTCATACATCTTAATGTTGCAGCATACTACACTGTGGTGCAGATGAATTAATTTTGTAATTCAGTAGTCAGAATTTCTTTATTGGTTTGACTTTATATAGTTTCCAGAAAGACAAATTTTACAAATAAGAAACACTATGGAACAAAGAGATATACCAAAGATGAAAGAGATCTTAATACTCAGTAATAAATCAATAACATGAATTAATAACGTTCTCTCAAAAGCTATTGTTTTCTTCACCATCTTTAATCCAACAGTATCTTAAAAACAGCATTTATCATTAATAGCACTATTTATCCTTTGCACAGGGGATTCCTCCTATAATACTAAATGCCCAGTTCTGATATCACGTTATTCTTACCATGCAAAATGATACGTTTTGATAATGAAGTACAATATGGCAATGACACTAAAATTATTATTAAGTTCAGTATGTCCAATTTAATCTGAATACATTTATATAAAACAGATCACTTGCACATACTGTCAAATATGAAGTAAATTTGTTTAGTCATGACATCTTGTGTAGGTAAGAAATTTTGGTCTCTTTCACAAGACTATGATACGTGATGGATTTTGCTATAATGTAACTGAGTTGAGAACACACAGAGATGGCACTGTTGCCAAATTATTTTCAAAAATAGAACACAACTGTTGTAAAGCACTAGCTCTGAGTGCCATGTGATGAAAAATGAAGTGTTAACTTTTGAATGATGGAGAACATCTACTGCAGGCAACACATTATTTGTGTAACTGCACTGAAACAAAACAATAGATTACAACTGGTTTGACATTTCCCACATTGTTGCAAATAAGAGACATACATGCAAATCTAACAGTGCTTTAGAGCCACAATCAGAGCCACAGCTGATATATCTAAATCAGATGTCTGTTTATAGAATCATGGTCAGAGATTTATGATGCTTTTTTATTTAGAAAAATCTAGGGAAGGGTGACATCTGTAATTTAGTTTATTTCACCAAACTAATAATACCCTTCTTACTATTTAGGCATATCTTTGAAATATTACAGAAATGTGTGGTGTAATTACCACTTATTTTCATGAACAGAAAGCAATCCAGAAATATCCAGAGAATTATTTCTTGTGAAATCTTCACCAAGGTAAGAAGGTCTACGCCACAAATGTATATGAGCCACAAAGGCTCAAATGTACAGTCAGGTTTAATTCAATTTATCTGAATTACGTTCACAAACTTTTCATTTGGAAAAAGTCAAAGACATAGTAGTTTTCAGAAAACACCCTCTCTAAGTGCAATAACGTAATACCGTGTATTTACGATTTAATGTTTTAAAATATACTAACTATGCTTACATGTTCTGAAGACAACGGTCCAAGAAGCTTTTTCAAGCCCCTGCTGCATCACAAGCTTTCCATCTGTCTGCATGCCATGCAAGGCAAGATCCTAACTCTAAAGTGGAGAGTTTTCATATATTCAATTTGAACACTGTACATAAGAGACCCTGCTCTGGGCTACATTTGGGTGAGCATAGCCTCTCTTTCTCTCGGCAGTTATTATGCTCCTCTCCTCAACACTGAGGAGGGTGCATCAGGAGCGCTGTGCACAGCTCTGGGCATCCCAAATCAGGAGGATGGGGAGGGAACTGGGCATGTTTAGTCCAGTGAAGAGTGCAAGAGGGACCTAACTGCAACCTACAATTACTTCTAAGGCATTTACAAAGATGATGGAGCCAAGCTCTTTGTGGCAGTGTCAGAGAGAACAACGAAGTCACTGAAAACACATTACAGCTTGGAAGTTCAGGTTGGACACCGGGAGAAGCTCCTCTGTCCTTGGAGCTCTTTGATTCAACTAGACAAGTTTATAGCTGACCAAATTTCTGTTGACAGCACTTCAGGAGGGAGGCTGGCCCAAATGACCTGCAGGAGTACCCCTTGCAACCAGCAGTGATACTGTCTCTCAGGAGAACTTGCAGGTTTGGCTTAGCTATCCAGGCTGCTCATACACTGCCTGGGAACTACTTTTGCTCCTGTCTGGGCTAGTGGGAGTGAAGCTGTAGAGCAAAATAGCTGGTGCTAAGGACCCAGTGTCCATGCCATATATTTTTCAGGGCATTTTATTTTGGATGGAGCTCAAACCTCAAAAATATCTGGAATGCATTTGGTGAGGTCCTGGAGCTATCTTCCTGTTTTTCATCGAAAAGAAATTCAATTCATGTACCCCAAGACCACCCTATGATGTGAGTTAAAGTATATTAGTGATGATCAAGAGATTCACCTCACTTGCAGATCTGGATGAATACAGACACATCCTACAAATTTTTGGAATGGAGTGAAAAAACCAGCACTTTCAGCTCACAGCTGCCTGTGTTAGTACATAAAAGGGATGGATGAGTTGCTCCCTCCTTAGGATCCACAGTCATTAATTTTCTCTCATACTTTAGTGTCTAAGTCATCCTTTTCTTGCAGAATGTAGCACACAGCTAACAAGGCTAATTAGTCAGAGGGTTGCACGATGTCAACACAGCAATATTATTTTCGCTCCAAAGCAATGGTGTTTCTGTACCTTGTGATAAAAGCCAAATGCGTAGTTTGCTTTATTTGAAATACTTAATTTTTTTACCTTCACAGTAAGTGAGACCCTTAGATCAGTCAGTGATGGAAGACTATTTATACTATTTTGTCTTAATTCAGGTTAATTTTGGCATGCAAATTTATGAAAACACACAGCATCATCTCTTCATGATCAAGCAGAATAAACTCTGTTGAAAATCAACTTACTACTCAGTTACTGAGATAAACTGGAATGAGTCTTGCCTTTTAAAATGGTAATCAATCATGTTTACAGCTTGGTTATTAAGGAAGCAACAATCCACAGTTATTGTTTGCAGTTACTTAAATTTGACAGCAGACAGAATAGTCTTAGTAGAGATCTAAAATAGCCTAAGTTGCAGGAACAACAACAGAAAAAGGAAGTATTGGAAAAAAGCAGAATTTAAGAGTAAACATGATTAAGTGATAAACGGAAAATATTTTGGCTGAGGTTTACAACAGATAAAACCATGTTCTGCTACTTTCCGTTTATGCCGATAGGATTTATACCGCAGAACCCTGCTGGCTCTGGTTTTAGAACACGGTGCTGTTCCCTGCAGCATAATGTGTAGAGTCTTGTCCAGGAAATGAAACAACACACTGCAGGAGTAGTGCTACATTTGTAATATCTTAAAAATTAAATAGATAAAACATTCCTTCAACTAGAAGCGTGTTCTGGATAAGACACCTGGCATACCCATTCAGTGTTTTTATTCCTACCTCCATATCTTATCTTATTGGAATTTGGCTTATCTTATTGAAATTTGAGTCTGGTGCCTATATTACTTAATTTTAAGAATTCCTGTATTTGAAATAAGTTTTGAAACTTCAAGGAAACAGAAGTATATATAGTTAAGATGAACTATGGTAATTAGTATGGATGGCAGATAAGCTGGTTTAATTAAATATAATCTAACTTGATTTAAGGTGACAGCAATTCTGTGAAGCTGGCAGCTCCTAAGAACAAAAATGTCACACAGGCAAATTCCACCTTCCAGGCTGCTGCTGCAGATGAACGGATTAACTAAATTACGTTATTCCAGCAGCCAAAATGAGACAGTAGTTGTGAGATGAGCTTTCTACACCTCTTAATATTAATTCTAATACTCAGAAACACAAATAATAGTTCACAATAAATGGTGGGAATGAAACTACATCTGAAAAATTTTAAGAGAAAACTTAAAAAAGCCCCTAACCCTAAACTCCAGTATTTAAATGAACCCAAACCCCAAATCTTGTGCAAGACTTGCTGAATGGTCATCTTCCAAACAAGAGTGCAGTACCTTGCAGATGGCTGCCTCCTAAGCCATTCCATAACCACACTGTCCTGCCCACCCCGACACTTTGAATGGACTGAGAATGTCAGCACAGCCTCCTTCTCCACATGCTCCCCAGTGTAGTCCTGAGGGCTGAACTGAATTAGTCACATATCCATCTATGTCCTTTCTTGTGTCCAAGAAACACAACTGTTTGTATGCAGTGTGATTTATAAAGGCCTGTAGCTCAGTCAAATCACTGCCAGTTTTCATTAGAGTACGTCAAGGTGCTGCTTCTCAGCGTGAACTATTTCCATGCCAAAGTCTGACCTTCAAACACAAGCTGTTCTGCTATTAAAGTCACTTATTCTATTTTAATAGAGAAGGTACATTTCCCTTTCTTGTATTAGTAAACAGAGGATGTATATTTACAAAGAGTTGCCAAACATTAATCTCTGGGATAAAATAAGTCATGGAACATAGCCCTGCTGAAGAAAATTTCAAAACCTATATGAAAGTGAACAGAAAGAATTAACACGTAAGCCTCATGGAAATTGCCCATTTCCAAGCACCAGTTACTCCATCCTAAGATCAAACAGTTTATCTGCTTGCTGGTGGTGTACTGTTCTGGGTTCAGCCACAGTGATGGGAATGGCTGTTTTCATGAACGTGGGCTGCAGTCACACATGGACTCTACTCAATCAAGGCTTGATGCAGTGAGCAAGGAGATTGCTCAGCCCCATTCTCCTATCCTGCGTTGCACAGAAGTGCCAATGTGGGGACAGAGAGCCCCACTTGACTCCAAGGAGCAGCACATTCAAACTGACGGTCTGCTCATGGAAAGGTAACCTGTGAGTAACCTTACCCATGCACAATGCAAGGCCCTTAAGCAGAGGAAAATCCTAAGCAGGGAGGGTGTTTGCCCTACCACTGTTTGACTGACAGAGGAACATTGCAATATCCAGCTTGAGAGAGCCAGCAGGAAAATTGTTGACTGACATAACAAGCTGAGGCAGGCAGCTGAACCTGGAAGAACCCAGGCAGAAAAACAAGAAAAAAAAAGAAAAGAAAATAAGCTGCTCTTGCAGCTGTTCAAGGCACCATAGAAATGAATGTCATATGGGGTCACAGAGCTGTCTACAGGTTTCATCTCCAGCCTGTCACCCAAGAAAGAGCAGCTCCTTATATGAGCAGTAGAAACAATTTCTGTATCACCTCCCCCACTCTTGGTGTTCTCGTGCTTTGCAGCAGGTCAGGACAGACACTTGCTGGAGGTTTTCACATCACCTCTTTCAGCCTTCTCTGCTGCCAGAGTCTCCTGCACAAATTCACACTGTTACGTTTATTAACACATAATGTAGGAGTGAACTTCTGATCTAGTTCTGAATGCATGTCCACTAAGATACCCAGCTATTTGCTTTCTCTAAGTATCCTAAATGCTTAGATTTGATAGAAGGGTAGGGCAGATTCTTGCCATAGGATATTTTTTAACACATTGCAATACTAAAAAACGTGGATATTTTATAATTATTGTCTATTAACTGCAGTGAAAATTTTCACACTTTAATTATCTAAGGTTAAAAATTACTTAGCAGCAGTGCCAAGTAAGAAGTGGCTGCCAAGCCTCTTAATGCTAGTATGTTCTTGACTCGTATGACTGTTCAACTGAATTATTCCTTTTAAACTGCCCTTTTTACTGATAATGCACAACAGCATTGTGTATTACCCCTGCTACTAAAAACTTTGAATACTAGAAGGTAACATGTCTCTAAATATTATGGAAAACTTGTCTCTGAAAATAACACTATAATAATAAGTAATTTGCATTTCTACAGTGCTTTTCATCTCAGAATCAGAGCATTTTGCAAGCAATAAGTGAGTTTGAATCATATAACAGGTAAGAGAGGGAAAAAAGACTTGAACTCTCTCAGTACCCTTGCCTTCCTAGAAAATGAACTCCATAGACACTGTTGTCATTTTTTCCCTTGGAGTTTCTGTGAGGAGAGAGCATTAGAATGCTCTCAAAGGCATCCAAAGCTTCCCAAGACTAGGGAGACTGGGAATGGGAACATGTTGGTCTGGGTCAATTCTCCCAGTGTCCCCTCCCCGAACAATGTCAACCTTCAGGTCTCTAGAGGGCAAATGAGAAACTGAACAGACTGAAGACCATTCACTAATTCAACTAAAACCCACAACTAACTAACTACACAAATAAATTCTGATTAGCAAAACACTGCAACATTACAGTAATGTAACACAGCTGAGTGTCGTCTCTCCACCTGATGGTGGGAGCTCTCCCATGAGATGTGAACAAAGTCCACATCACTTCTCAGTTCTCAAAAAAACAAGACTGGACTAAGCATTTCAGCTCAAAGGAATGCCTGCTTGTCATGAAAGTCAGAAGAAATAATGAAAAATAACATTAAGATGGTAAGCAATTCTGAAATGTGTCTTTCAAGTGGGAAGAAATGACAGGATGTGACTACAAACCTGCGATCTACATCAGAACACTTAAACAAACACACTTTCAAAACAAAAGACCTAACTGGGCAGGATTCAAAATGTACAGCGTAATTATAAGCCTAAAGCTTCTAGTTGCAGCAATTACCTCTTCTTTTTTAGCCCCAAATCAAACAATATTTAATTTAAAATGAGACATAGTTTTAAAATCTATTTCTCTGATTTGTTCCATGTTGTCAGTTCAGTAAGATGAAAAATGTAAATAAACACATATACAATAAGTATACATATGCAATGTGCATTTTAAAAAAATGATAATGTTTTTAAAATTATAATGGCCAGATTTCACCATGTCATCTGATAAAATACTCTGTGTCTTGACTGCTAATATGCTTAACCAGTGCCACCTATTGGTTTAACAATAAAACCCAAACAATTAAAATAAAAAGAGTTGACTAGTAAAATCAGTGGGGTCAACACCCATGCTAAAATACAGAATTTAGAGGAAACGTAAGTATTGAACTGATAGAATGGAAAAGTGGTTCCTATATCCAAATATCAAGATTCAAATTTTCATTATTCATGATTGTCTTTCCAATTTGAAACCAATGGTGGTTTCCGACAGTTCTATTCTGTGCGCAGCATGCTTACATGAAACAAATTTGGTGTTGGATCCAAAAGTTGGTGAAATTAATGAAAAGATCTGCTAATCTCAGCAGATTTTAAATGAAGTTCTAAATTTGGCACATATTGAAAGCCTGTATCTTTTGATACTTTCCACAGAGTTTGGATGAAATCTCTCAATCCATAAATAAATCAATCAGTAAATAAACAGTACATACTCCTGTGTCACTCTAGTGGTGATGGTATGGACGAGGATTCTGAAGCAGAATTTAATCTCATAAAGTGTCCTAATTAACTGACCTCGCATTACCCCTTAGAAACACAGCACCCTTATACACAGATGTTCTTAAATAAAACAAGAAGAGTTAGGTTGACCTGGAATCCTTTCCCAAGCCTGCAAATGCTCCCTAAACTCTGCTTGTGTGCATAGGTGTCCTTGTGTCCCTTGACTGTGATTTGTTGCAAACACTGAAACGCAAAAGTGTCTGCAAGCAAATGCCAACAAACAGCAGGAGCTTCAGCAACACCTTGGGTTGAAGGCAGAATCTCTACAGGGCTTTTTGCACTCTGCAAACTGTGCAAGTGGAAGAATTCAAAAAGGTCTAATTCTTTCATTTAATAAAGAAAGTTAGGTAAAGCTCCTCAAAACATGACAATTTGCAAACCATTATTGTCATACAATTAAATGATGTGACAGGAGAAACTGAAGACACAGCACATTTAGAAACACCAAAATTAAGTCTGAAAATTATCTCTGCAGAACACCAAAGCTTATTAAAAATACGCACTGGAAAACAACAAAGCCTGTCAGGAGAAGAATTTGCTACAATGATCAAGGTTATGTGAAAGAAGAACTTCTTGTGAAGGCTAAAGGAGGAGTTCTGAATGAGTTGTGGAAATAAGGGCCAGTGCAGTAACAAAGTTATGAGCAGAAATCCCATTAATTCATTGCGAGGTGTCAATTCACACTTCAAAAAATTACAGAATTTCCCAGAAAGCAGAAAAAAGGCTTACATCAATGGAAAATGCTTTTAACAATTAAGTTGTGTTACTGCAATAGCTTTGCTACTTTTTTTCCTGACATCACTAGACCAATGAGAAAACTATCAGGGTGTGTTACTAAGGCACTTAAGGTAATGAGGCTGTGGCAGTCAATAAAGCAAAGGCATGTCACAGACATTCTTTCTCCTAACTGCAGGTTCAAGTGCTGGAAGAGAATGGAATAGTATTTTTAGGCTTTGAAAAAGCATAAAGCAGAGCAGAGCCCTAAAAAACCACAAGAAAGCCAGTCTTATAAAAGCACACACTTATTTCACAGTGCAGTCTGGTGCAGGACCATTAAATACAGCTCATTCTGAAGAAATTCCAATAAACACTCTGATGTGACTTTGCATCTGGCAGTACTGCAAAACAATGGAAGAGCTCTGCAAGCACTGTTGGCTCCTGAGTAAAGCTGCCCTTCCCTTCTCAAAATTTTCTACTTAGGTGCACAAGCCACAGAGTTCCAATCCAGGTTTCCTTAAGTTTAGGGCAGTACAGCCATAGTTTGGGTCATTACAAAACTGCTGAAGTTGGCTGGAAAAGCATGACTGATAAATGTAGCCTACTGTATGGGCTTCAAGTGAAAGATGTGAAGACTTTTATGCCAGAAGATGAAAAAGTCTCAAACCTGACACTTTTGGGTGTGCAGAAGCACCCACACAAGAACATGAGCTGCTGCTTGCTATCAGTGCAGTAAGTTTGCATCAATACAGTAGGAGTTTTCTTTGCAACAGATTTTTTCTCTTGATGCTAAATGGAGAGGATTAAATAACATCACTGAACAGTCAGAATAGCTCATGGCTGCTGTAGAAACTGTTATCAAAGATGAAGAAAGGAAATGACAATCCCAGCAAAGTAGAGCAGCTGCAAGAGGGCATTAAGCCCAGAGCAATGGGACTACACGAGGGAGGGATGCCAGAAACTCAACTACAGCTTGCCTGAAGAAGAGAATCTCAACTGATTTCTTTAAAGGACAACTTCACATACTCACAGACAACTTCAACCTTGGTATTAATACCCATTTACAGGCCCCGTGGTACAACAGTTTGTAAAAGTGAGAATTCCAGGTAGGGTCTGCACTGAAACTCATTGAACATAGCCAAATAATTTACAAAGCTGGCTCATTTTGATGATTATGTAATATCTGAGAGGCAAACAGTGATTGACATGTAAAGCAAGAGTGATTTATCAGACCTTGTTCTCCTTACCCTCCCAATTCTAATGATTCATCTAAGCATTATTTTTAGTAAAGATTATATAATCCAGTCGAAAAGGCCATTTAAAATAAATTTTATAATGTACCTGTTTTTATCAGTCAAATATTTTTCTGCTGCCTTGATTTTCCCAGCTATTGCTTTCTTGCTCCCGGTTTTATTAATTTCTTCTGCTTGCTAACCACATTTTGTTGATTATATGTAAAGGTAACAGTAAATTTGCAGTTTAACAATCTTGAGGAGTTAGCAATTGAAAAAGAACAACACATGTTCCAGTTACTTCATTTGAGCAGAAAAAATAGTTGAAACAAGCAAGTTTAATTTCTCACAAATACCTTATACAAATATGATATAGAAAATAATATTTAATGAAAACTTCCAGAACTGGCGTACCAATTTAATTAATCAGTGACTAAATGACAGAATGTCACCCAGATTAGCACTTTCAAATTCATTTAGCCATCCTCCCCAACTCTTTGCTCTTATTTTCCTGATAATAATACCCAATGAGTTATAATTACCTTTGAAGGAGGACAAAGACCTTTTATGATGCTATACTCTCAATGGCAGTGTAGAATCTGGCTGAAAGGGTGGACTTGACTTCTATTTCTTGCACTGCCAGACACTATCAGTCTTTCTCAGTGCCTGCAAAGGCATTTGTCCCTTGGCCACAGGATAGAGAAAAAGTAATCTTTTACTTGCCACACCTACACAGTTAAAGAAAACTGAATCTATAACTGGAGGTTTTATTTGAAACGATTTTGACATTTACATAATGACTATGAGGAGCTGACTGTGGCATTAATATTGGAACAATATACCAGCAATGGAATTGCTTAATAGAATTATATAATATTATACATGGTTGATTATAGAAAGTGTAAAATAGAACATTTTTAATTAAAATAGGTGGAGTGTAAAGAGATTATTTGCATTTTAATCTCTGTTTTCTGAAAAAAGGGAGGAATAAAAGATGAGCTGTGTCTTCTACATGTCTTCTGTTCTCTTTTGAAAAGTATTCTTAACTCATTTACTGACATTAAACAAATCAGACCAACAAATCACCATGTCAATAAGAGAAATCCTGTAAATGAGTCTCCTCCTCCCATTTATAAATAAAACACCAGAGGAATAGCCGTAATATAAGCTGTAATATTAGACATTTCATAAATGCTTCATTTCCAGAAAAGTTTCACCTGAAAAAAGGAGACCACTGCAGGATATACATCCCTGATAAAATTATCCTTATGGGTATTACTTTATATTACCTATCTTTTGTATAGATGCTCAGATTGAGCTCCTGACATGGTAAAAGAATGAGGAGGCAGAAACTGGATTTGAGAAATTCGTGAATAATTACATACACCAGTTACTGAAAGTTACTGAAAGTCATTCTAAATAAGGAAATTTTCAGGAAATCTTTTATTTTTTGTCCTTTTATTGACTAATGAGCTTATTTTGTGTCTGTATGTTGCTGTAAGCATGACCATAGAGCTCTGGAAGACACACCACAGCAGTATGCTGTACAGTCTGCTTTCCTGTGTATTTTATTAACTGGTTTGGAGACAGCTCATGAAGAGGGAGCTAATCTGTCAGGAATGGCACAGGTATGTTTGCTCCTGCTTCAGGCTGGAAGACCGATCCGAAGGCCTCAAGAGGTCCCCTGCAGCCTCCTGTCTGTGCCACTGAGTTCCATGACGTGCCCTCTGAAGCAGGTGTGCGTGGCTGTAACAGAGGTCCAAGGAACCTTAGGCAGCTATTTCATTAGTCTTTTTTTGCTGCGCAAATCACAGACGGGATCATGATGAGACTGTGAAGGTACTCCTCAATTGCTAGTAGGGTGAAATGGGCTCTATTAATAAATATTTTCAAGTGTTTAATCATAACACAGAGGAGTGTTACTATACTGAAGACTAGAGCTCTGCCACCCCAGGAAATGCTAGGAGGAGAATGAACAAGAGCATTTGACAGACTCTGAAAATTTGATATTTGACCTATTTAGCCATTTGATCACTCCCAATGATTCATTGACAACAACATGACTCTGGATTAAGTTCAGGGTAGAAGTCCTGCCATTTGCTAGTCTTTCCAGTTTCTCGCAGGAAGTTTTTTGAACACTCTGATAAATCTAGTCTCTAAAGGTGACTTTTTTCTCTAGATACAGATTCTGCACAAGAATGACTGTAGCTGTTCAGGCCTCAGGACTGTCCAGCGCAGTGTCCTGTCTCCACCACAGCATGTGGTGATAAAGACCAGGCCAAAGACAGAGTGAGCCATTTAATTATGGTGGTGATGAGGTGGCTTGCAAGAGTTGCATTTGGTACATGCCCTCCTTGCCCAGCACAGGAGTATGCCCATGCTACTCTGCACTGACTTGGGCCTTCTTACTCTTCACTTTGCTACACTGCATGTTTTCAGCTACCTGTGATTTAGCCCTACTCCCCTTCTGACTACAGATTTTGTAAGTAAAAACCTCTCCCTGATACAAACCCAATATTAATAAGAGTAGAGTTAGGTCAGTGGAGTTATTTTAGAGGAGCACTGACACAACCACGATTAAATTTTGTTCTCTAATTCTATCTATTATTATCCTTCTTTAATTAAAATTCCAGTAAAGGCATAAAGCAGTTGTCTTGAACAGCACTGCCTATATTAAAACCTGCCAGAATTCTTTGTATTCCATACACATGACTATTTATGATATTATATTTATATCTACCACCTTCGATATATTAAAACCTTAAATTACTGTAGGTAGATATTACTAACGTATTATTACTGCAGCCTGAAAGGATATCTCATCATAAAATACTCTTTCAGCTCAGCTGCTAAATTCAAAGACATTTCATTTGTTTTAGATGAAAAAAATTGCCACTTGGGCACTGCCCTCATATCTTGAATTGGAAGTTTAGTAACTCCTTGATCTGAAGTTTTCTTTACGTGATATATATTTTAAAATTCTCCAAACAAACCTTAAAGTCTAACTGAGGATTTTCTCTTGTGTATTCACAAATCTGTGGACACATGCCCACACAGTCACGTATATAAGTTTCTTTAGGGGAATTTGCTGCATAAAGCTTAGAGATAGGATGCCAAGTTATGTAGTTATGTACCTTTGTACTACACTGCTCTTATGTGATTACACAAATCCCACCACAGAACACACGTGGCCTCTTTGAAACACAGCCTTGGCAATCCTCTTCAGCTTGCTGCACAGCAGACTGATGCTCAGCTGAGAGGTCATCCCTCTGCCCTTGAGCAGGCAGGGAAGAAGCTCCCCTCTCTTGATGGGGGAAGGCACTGTGATGCTGCCTGCTCAGTGCTGTCTCTCAGTTAAAGGTCTCACACCTTGTTGAGGGAGCAATTCACAATAAGGACCCAATTCAATACCACTGCTGCCCATCATCTAATATATTATCTAAGAAATTAGTATCACATGGAATTTGCACACTTGTTTCATTTTCCCTTACCGTATTTGGAAACTGTTGAGGGGCCCAAAGCTCCCCTTTGTCACTGAAAGAAAGCCACTGCCCCCAAGAATGAGGCAGAGTCTAGCATGCAAATACATATGAAGAAATAAAGCAATATTAGTCAAATTAGAAAGAAAAAAATAGAAATTGTAGGTTCTGCTTTGTTTTAATATTATTTCTTCAGTGCTGTCTTAGAACCTAAGCTGCAGGTGGCATACAACTCTGTTTTCAAGTTTACTCGTGGATAAAATCTAAACTCTGTAAAGCTTTTACTTTTACAATAGCATCCACCAAAATCTAGGCAGTTCTTCAGTATTGCTAGAAATACAACCTTGAGTGATGCCCTTTGAACATACTCAGTTCTCACAAGAGAAACTTGTGAAATATTCAAACCAGCAAGTTTGAATATAGTCTATGAGAGTCTTGAGTGTCACACATCCATTTATACCGTTCTACACAGTTTATAACATTTTATATAATTTATGTATATGTGTGCGTATGTGTGTATGTATGTGTGTACATATGTGTGTACAGACACTATAGACACATAAAATTACAATTCTAATATTTTAAGTATTAAAAAAGAATGGACATGTGGTCAAAAATTTCAAGTAGTGTAAATACCTAATCCATTCGAAGCTGGTAACTCCAGCAGGAAGGTGATTGTGTTTCAGGTGATTTTGCTTATTTCTAGATATCAAGAAGAAAGCACAAACCAAATGAATTACACAGCTTGCTCTTTTACTAAAAAAACCCTCATGCAATACCTCTTGATTGTAGTATTGCTGTCAAATGAACATCCTACCTTTTGAGTACATGAATGAAAAATTTTTTTGAAAATTTAACAAAATTCTCGATGTTGCCATTTGCATATTTGGTACATTTAGGGCAAATCCTTATCCCAGTCCAGGGATATCCTTATCCCAGTCACAGGCTGCATAAGCAAATAACTCACATGAAGAACAGGAGGGCACAAAGAGCAGTTCTTTTCATACAGATTATTACAGTTTTTTGAGTTAATCTGCGTGACAGAATAAACTTCAATCCAATTCAGTCTTCACCCTAGTCCAAAACAACACTTTCCTCTAACAGGAACAAATTCTTGAGAATCTCCTTAGCAAAAAATCATCGTGTATTGGTTCTGCCTGAGATCTACCTGCCCTGCCTTGCAAAAAAACTTAAAGCCTGTGTAAGACTTGGTCACACAGTCTCAAAGAGAGTCCAATCTTGCTTTCTGCTCAACCACACCAACAATGGAGTTGTTCCACAGCACAAGAGAAAAAGAAAATTATACATGGAGGCAGAAGTACTGAAAATGGCAAGTTTCTTTCCAACTTAATAAACTGTTGGTATCTCTAACCTCTGGTCCTCCTGAAATAAGAATATTTCAAATACAGGTTCACACTAAACACCAGACCTGGGCACTTGAATGATTTTTCTCCCCCAAACTCTGAGATACTTTATCTCTAAAACTACTGAACCCCCTTTCCTCGCCACCCTCCCCCCCCCAGCAGTAACTTCGTTTTTGACTCTTAAACACTACAGTGATGTGCGTCACACAAAACCATAAATAGGTACAAAATTAGGTAACCAGAACTAACACTTAGCACAAAAAAAGTCCTGGAGTTATTTGTCTCCACATCTCCGCAACACCTCCTTTGCAATTTCATACACTTGAACATCTGTGGTTTTCTTTAGCTAAGGAATAAATTCCACTCAGATTATATAAAATTGTCTTTATAAAAAGATCTTCATGTAACGTATCCAAGTAGGGACACCATATGGTATTTTGGGCCTGGTCAGAAGGGACCATCATTAACCAGGCATTATTCTGGCTTTTGAATACTTTTCCACTTTAACATTTCCTCAATTATATTTCCCTTAAGGAAAACAATGTTTCAGGTAAAAGTAATAAAACAGACGTGGAACATGCTAAGAATGCAAGATTATGCCTTTCTCTTATCATATATGGCAATAAATTTGTCATTAAAGCAATCATAATCCTTCATCTGTTTTGAGTTATCCACCATCACGTTCTAAACTACAAATTTCCATGACTTTTTTTTTTCCACATGTACATCAACATGGATAAAACCACATGCAATCCCCGCAAAGAAGCCTACAACAATAGGTTCAAATGAAAACACTGGTAAGACCTGGGTCTGCAGTAGTTATTTACTCCTTCTCTAGTCAGCAAAACAATCAGATGGTGGGAATTTTGCATTTTATATCATGAGAAAATATGTAAATTTGGTATTGAACTTGTACTTTACTAGACTTGAGTGTTTTTCAAATTAATTGTTCTGGATGATGCGTGTCAATGGAAATAAACTAAGGTGAAAAACTGAATAATAAATCAAGAAAACTCAAAGACATTCAATAGCATAAGACAAGGAAATCTCACTCTGGCAATTCATGGGGAAGCTGGTCAAGTTCCAGCTGTACAGGTTAGTTTTATACTGTGCTTGTACAATGGAATCATTTAAGTGGTGGTAATATCAGTAGTATCTTCTATTAGAATAAGATCTTAATTTTATATTTCTACATGTATACATAGGACTTAAGACTGTTAATCATGTCAAAACTAGTAGTTGGTTTAATGGTATTAAAAATGGGTACTGGAGGCACAGAAACCATGAGGAATTACACAGGGCTGTTAAAACTTGTTCATGATCTCATCACCATTGTTTTTGTTTGCACAACAGCAAAGTATTAATAGGCTCAAAAATATTAACTCTCAAAATCCAGTAAAAGCAACCCAGTGCTGGGACTTAGGAAGTATGCAAGGGTGGAGCACCAGGGAGAGCACAGTATGTAGCTGAAATAGTGGATGGGAAAGGGATCATCCTTGCCGTGTGAAGCGTGAGGAGCAACCCCGCTCACACTCTGAGGTAAGGCTGACTAACACCGCCTCTGTCAGGACACACTCCGATTCTATATAAAGGGATTAACATCCTGTCTGCAGTGGAACCACCTGTGTGTAGGATTTGGCTTTATACATATCTCTTGTCAGTGCATTCATTTGTTTCTACTGATTACTAAGGTATCTTCACTACTAAAACTCCAAGAGCTCAGAGTAAAAAATTATCCATGTCTTAACTAATTGAAGCAATAACAAGACTTGAAGTCAAACTAGCAAAGGGCTAATTTAACCACTTTCAGAAGAACAAATAGGGTTTAAAATTTTCAGAGTTTTGACTGCTTGTTCCAGTTCACTGGATTTCATTTTTAAGACAAATTCCTAACTCCAGTTCAGGCACCAGTTTCAACCAGAGCTCGTAATATTGCCTTATATCACCACATAACTTCTTGAAACAGCAAACTTTACAACTCAATTAATTTTCTGTTTGAAGCAGTAACAAGAATCATTGTAATGTTCTGAACGTATATAGAGCTGATATCACAGTTCCATGTAATGGAACCATATGGAAGTTTTTACCTGTTGTTTTTCACATGAACTGTATGTTACTGGCAGATATCTACACAGGCACTACTGAGTAGCAGAGAAACTGTCATTAACTGACTGCTGTTACAGTTCACAGACTTCTACATGGAGCAGTAAAGCACTTACTACAATCAGGCAAATATGACTTATCACTTTGAAGTAATGAAAATATCTTGAGAAAACCAAAAAACAATAAAAATCTTCAACCTCTCAGCCAAAATGCCTATTTAAATGCATATTTAAAATATTTTTGATTGTTTGTACCTACTGAAATATGAAAACAGGTTTATTTGTATTCAAATAATAAAGCAACTTCCATGTTTCTAGAGATCCAGTTATTTTCAGTGATATGACGATGGATTAATTGATACCAACAACTTGAGCAAGACAACACTTTTAACTACTAGGGGAAAATACAGTTTCATTCACCAACAAAATTTCCTCTAGAAAACAAGACTGCAAAATAAAGCAATCTTGCTCCTACTACCCATGCTCACTATCACCACTTGTTCTTTTTATGGACTTCTGGTTAAAAAATCTTTCAAATAACCATTTTCCTAGTTGCATAATAAAAACATAATGTATTTCAGTCATACTAAAGTATGTTTGTAAAGAACAGACCAAACACTGATTATCAGAGTTCTCCCCTATACACTTATTAAATATAATTAAAGAAAACTTTTAGGTTTGTACACTTTCAGTGGTAGATAAATTTTTCTTGTGACTGCTAGCAGGGTTAATCCCTGTGCTTCTCTGACACCACAGTTCAAGTCTACCTCTGTGAGTTTGGGGGCTCACTGCCCTTTTTCAGGAATGTTCTGTATCAAGAAGAATGGGTATAAACTGTAGTGATATGTTGAAAATTAACAAGAGAGGCCTTAGTCATGCAAATATACATTGTAGTTAGGGGCTTGAATGTGCTAAAAGGTTTACTGAGTAGGAATACTTCAGCCTTTTCATCCAGAATTTTTGCACTGGGAACTTTTTCTAGTGTCTTATCAACAACAGCTCTATTTCAAAGTACTTTAGTAGATGATATCTAAACCCCATTATAGGCTAATTTCTTGTTTATCCACGTATACTTTTCTAAAAGTCACATGCAGTCAGTAATACTTCAACAACAGCACTGCAACCGATAAATAGTAGTGGTTGTTTCTTGTAATTGAGAGTCCTTAAATGTTCACAAACAAAACCTGTAACCACTCCAAAATTTTGGTCCCCTACTATAATTTCTAAAAGCAGGAGCAATGTCACAGGTAAAATATTTGACAGGAGGAGTGTTAATCGTTGTGACCGTGTGAGACTACAAGCAAGGTACTGTAAACAGTCTTACAATGTTTGAATTGTTTTCTTTCAGTGTTGTTTTGTTTTAAAGCTGATTACTTTCAAATCACAATGTCAGGGTAAAGTCCTACAAATGGATATATATGGCTTTAAATCCCAGCTTTCAGAATGAGTTTAGTGGGTTTTCTATTTTAGCAAATATCTAGCTAACGTACCAAGATACCCTAAATGCCATTAACATCAAATGTAGAGGCATCAGTAGCTTCACAGTTAAGGAAATGCTGGCAGAAATCCATTTCTAATGAGTAATGAATGTATCTTCTAAAAACCCACAGTAATTTTCTTTCAGAGCCAAATAGACTTCTTTTTCCCCAATTATCACTTTTTTTATATCTCTTTGCTTAGATTGCAGCGATAAACCGCAACCACTCCATGCCCTCCTTAAAGAATGTCATCTTTTTAAACAAACAGGGATGTTGAATATGAGAGCTGAGAGTTTCCTTGTGTTGAAAGCAAGTAAGCGCTGGAGGTGTGGGAATTCTTCAAAGCAACACTATGCCCATTTTTTTTTTTTTTGCTTATGAGCACTATTTCTCATACTCCTGTAAGCAGTGGTGCCAAGACAATTTTCACTTCAAAGTTCAAACTATATTGTCATTTCAGGCATGATTTTCAGATCTCTGATGTTTGCATAAAAGGTGACAGTGTTGTTGAATTAGAAATGTTGGGGGGGGGAAGGTGGTGGGTGGCGGTGTGAAAGATAATTGTGAATACAGTGGGCTCATTTTTTACAGACAAGAAACGTCATAAGTGTGAACGCCTAATTTATTATTTCCGTGCTTCAAGTGGGAATATGCTTCAGCAACTCCTATCTTACAAGTGGGAATGACACCTCCTGAATGTATGCAAATTCCTCGAATCAAAGGGTAATTTTAAAAATAGGCTTTAAACAGCAGGATGCCTAATTAATTCAGATAACGGGTATACGACCCCGACTTTATTAAGCTAAAACTGCAGGTTTCAGGGCGTACTTCCTCGGAAGCAGAGTATAGCCGGGATCAAAGGATCACCTTAGCTGTAGCCTCAGCCGGCTAAGACCTGCTTTCATTGTGTTATTAAACCAACCGGCAACTCTTACTAACCAGACCCCCGAGGAGAGCTCTTCAAAACATCCCTTGTGAAAAGCCTCCCCTTCGCTAGAAGGCAGCCCGTTTCCGTGTCCCCAGCCCCGTGTGCCCCACAGCTCCGACAGCGCGAAAATAAGAGGATACCCCGCGCCCCGGCGCCTTTCAGGCGTGTCATTTACGGACACAAAACTTCAGGAGCGCAGAACACCGGTGCCTCCGAGCCCCCCTCCGAGCTCGTACACCCACACCCGGCAAAGCCCGCCCCACGCCCCCGCGGCCGCCTCGCCCCGCGCCCCACACCGCCCCGGCCCGGCCCGCAGCCCCGCACCGCGCCCGGCGGAGGGGCTCCGGCGGCCGAGAGGGGCGGGAGCGGTCTCGGCCACGCCGCGGCCCCCGAGCGAGGGTGGCCGGGCCAGCGGCGGCGGCGCGGGGCCGGGAGCGGCGCGGGCGCTGCGGGCGGCAGGGGGAGCTGCGGGGCGGCCGCGGCGGCCGCGGTTACCTTCGGGGTTGGCGCTGATGAAGACGCGGACGCTCCTGCCGCTCGGCACCAGGTGGGACGGCAGCGCAGAGAGGTTGCCGGAGAACGCCGCCCGCCGCAGCGCCGCGTCCCGCGGGCAGGGCAGCCTGCCGGCCGCCCCGGCCGGCCACATGCCGCCGCTGCAGGGCGAGCCGCCGGCTCAGGGCAGCCCCCGGAGCGCCGCGGCGGCGCCAGCGGCTCTCGCCACCGGCTGAAGGGCCGCGGCCATACGGACCCTCGGGCTGCCCGGGGCCGCCGCGTGCCTCCGCGGCGGCGGTGCGGCCGGGGCTGTGGCCGCGGCCCGGCGCCGGAGCGCGGGGGCAGCGAGGAGACGAGGCGCCGACCGCCCCCCGCGCCGCTCCCTTGCGGCGGCCGGCGGCGAGGAGGCAGAAAAGTTTGCGGCGGAGCGGTGCCGGGCGCGGCGGGGGCTGCGGGGGGACGGCGGCCCCGCGGCGACAGCCGGACCCCCGGCGCCGCCCGGCCGGCCACGGCCGCCGCGGAGAGCGGCGGGGACTGCGCGCCGGGAGCGCGGTCTGGCCGGCGAGTCGCTCCGGTTCCCCCTCCGCCAGAGAGGGTTTGCGGTGTCCAAAGCGGGGACGCCTCCGGTGAGGCTTGACGGCGCCTTCGCTCCTCCGAGTGTGTTACGGCCCCAGGATCGGATTTTTATAGGAAAACTGCTGCCGGCTCATCCTTTGGGCTCGGAAGTTCAGAGCCCTTCTTGTGTTGTGTTCCGTAATCTCCTGCACAGGAGTCCCGCCTGCTCAGATACAAAAGAGAGATGCTCTTGCTGCTTTTTTCTTTCCTTTCTTTTTAATCAGTTATTTATTTATCGGAATAAATGAAAAGCTGCGTTTTGAAGAATGAAAGAGACAGGAAGCAGCGAGACGCGCCGCCGGCGGGATGCGGTCCCTTTGCAGCAGTCAGTGGCGGGGCATCCCGTTGGGCAGCGCCGATGAAATATTCAGGAGGGCGGCGGGGTCGGGCCGCGGCTCCGCCGAGCGCGGGGGCGGGCGGGGGCGGCGGGCCGGTCCCCGCCGGAGGGCGGCGGCGCGGGGCGGTGCGGAGCGGAGCGCTGCTGCGGCCCCAGCCCCAGCGGGCGGCGGGCCCTGGGCGAGCCGCGGAGTTTAGAAACCTCCCCGGGAGGGGCGGGCAGGCAGGGGCATGGCAGCGCGGCGGAGAGGAGGGGCTGGGGGGACAGGGGCGGGGTGGGCGCGGGGCCGCAGACAGCCTGATGGGTCTGTTGGCCGTGGGAATCCCTTCTTGGGAGGAGGATGGAGACTTCGACAGAGGGATCTGCAGGTGTTTGTCCGTGCTTGAAAGGCTGGCGACAAAAGTCTTTAACGCGGATGGTATCTATATATTTTATGTGCCGTAACTGATACGGAGCTGTTTTGTGTATTTCCACATGTATAATGCGCTGTGTACAATGTATGTGGAACAATCTTACTCTTTTTTAAAAAAACAGTATTTAAGACCTGAAGTCCTCCTGCCGCCTCCCCTCCTTTCGGTACTCGGCTGCGCTGCGCCCTGCGCCGCCGCGGTCCCAGGCGGACGAGCTGCCTGCTGTGGCAGCAGTAGGGGAGCCAGATCAGGCTTTCGCGAAGGCAGTGCGACTAAAGCCGGAGAAAACAAACTAGTCAGCTCTGTTTCAGAAACGAAGGCGACAGCCAGATGGGTTCCTTAAGTACTGTTGAGCAGATTTGTTAAAAAATCCTGTTTTCTTAAAGAAATATGGCATATGCAGAATTGCATCCCGTATGTATTTGCATGTGAGTATAAGGGAGTAAATTTACCGCTCTTGGCTTGTTGTTGTTTTATTAGTTCTGGACCCCGTTAATTTTGGGCTGATTTCAAACAAATGAAACGGGTAAATTTTGAGATAGCAATTCTCAAAGAAAGAGCATTCCTCTAAGTTCTGTGAACATAACTGGGCAGGGGAGAACGTGCTTATGTGCAAAGAGGAAAAATATGCAGCATATATTTCAACCACTAATATTGAAGTGTCAGCATTGGACAGAAGGGTTGTGGGACTGTTGGGAACTGAATGTCCAGAAACTGGAAAAATCCCACTTTTAATCAAAATGTATATCCTGTAGGATTCAGCAGTGTCCAATAAGGAGCTAATCTCACTTGAAGCCTGTCATGGTAGACATGCATATTTATCTTCTCTCTGGATTCTCTGATGCTCTGTTTAAGACAATCCTGAAGCTTTGGTATAATTCGGTTAAAAAATCTGACAGTCGTGAGATACAATTCCCTAGGAAATGAGGCTTTGTATATGTCATTGCCTACAAAACTGTTGGTCTTATCTGCCCTTAGCCTTTGTGTAGCCAGCATGCTTAGGCGAGACTTTTTCTGGCTTGTGTCATGAACAGGTAATTTCCCTAATACAGAGATGAAAAGCAGCTCTTTGAGGCTGCAGACAGTTAATGAGTGCACGAAGGAAATGGTTTATAGTGTGGGCTGTGTTACGTTTTACGTACTTTTCTGAGACTTAACTCTCAGTTGGGCTATCTCCTTTGCTTCTCCCGCATAAACCACTAGGCAGTTCTTAAGTAGGAATTTGCTAGTGGAAGCAGCTCCTGGTAAGGGTGCAGAGACTATCACTTCATATTGCTGCTGCCTTAGTGTTATCATCATTTTTTCAGGCAGCTTCTTTGGAAGATGAGGCTCCCTGATCAAACCCTTTACCATGCCAGCCATAATGCAGTGTTTCTTAAAGACTCCTTTTGGCAGTCATCTTTACTAAGTTGAAAACTTGAGTTTGCATAATTTGAATTATTTTGGAATTTTGTCTTTGACAGCGTTGACAACAACATCAGCTTTTAACTGAATATATTGTTTCACGAAGCCAGGCTGAATGAAATGGGACCAGGCATATCATCTCCAGCTGCTCACCCTGTCTGTTTGTTGCCTGGCTGATACCGTGCTGGTGGCAGGCATAGCTGCGTTGCATATGAAGCAGGTAGTCCGCGCAGCTTTGCAGGCTGCCACTGTGCAGCTCAGAACCTGTGCTGATCTATATTGCTATTTTGATCTGTACACTGGATTGCCTTTATGCATGACTCAGCTTCCTGTCACGGTAGCTGCCACCTCTGTGAAAGCTGAAATGGACAGATGCCTCAGAGTGGTAATCTCTTCAGCTGCCCGGCTTCAGTCTGTTTGTGTTTGGGGCTCAGTGTCCTAAGCTTTAGCACCTGTGAATATCAAATGCTGGGAATGAAGTACAGTGAGGCTGAAATGGAGAGGATAAAGAAATGACTACAGAGAAACTAATTTATTGCTTTACCTGAGACTTTTTCAGTATGAAAGCATTCCAGGTGAACTCAATTGGGAGATAAGTTGGTAACTTCTTTTTAAATTAAAAATAATTTTTTTGTTAATCCAACAAATTAAAACAATATCAGCAAAAGTTATGTAAACCAAAATAAAAATAATGACCAGGGTTCTTTTGTGTTCATTATAAGCATACATCAAAGCTACCCTGTTTCATACTGAATAACATGTTTTTTAAATTGTTAATTTAGGAAAATGTGCCACTTCAGAAGTGATATATTAGAATCAGTGTCTGTACTTGAGTCCCACACTAGTTATGTGGAAGCTGCCAGGGCAGAGGTTCTCATCCTGTGGAAGATGGCAGCACATTGCCTGAAGGCATGATCCCCAAACTTTCACCCTGGCTTTAGTGTACCTGGAGCAGATCTACAGTGTCTGTCATTAAAGTTGATGCAAGAAGTATCCTTGTGTCAAACAGGAGTAAAAACACATCTGTAATTCTGGAAGTGACTTCATATAAACATAGCTTGGTCCTGAAAAACAATAAATCTGCATAGTAGCAGGGAATATTTGCACTTATGCATTTGGTATATGTTATTGTCCTTTCAACATAATGTTTCTTGGTTATCATCCTGTCCTTATTTGCTCCAAGTTGAGATGCATTTAAATGAAGCTACAGAATGCCTCCCTTGGTAAAATGTGAGTAAAGTCAAGTTATTCCTGATGCCCTGATCTTGCTGTAATTCAAACAGTGCAGTGCTTCATTTCTTGCGTAGTCCCACAGGAAATGGTAAGATACTGAAGGTAGGAATTACAATTCAGTAGTCCTAATTCAAATCCATTGTGATCAGTAAAAAATGCACCAAGCTGTTTGGCTTAAACCCGGCATGATAAAGGGTTGCAAATTAAAACCAGCTTTCTGAGACATATCATTCTGAGTCAAGTTTTGTAAAAATGAACATTACAGATAATTTCTCATGTGTTGAAGAGCTTGGGAAGTAACCAGAGTGATATGCTACAGGTAGTGTTGTGATGCAGACTAACTGTGAGAAACACTTACTCTGTCTGCAAAGCTAAATTTATGTTCTTGTTCATATGTGTTTTAATACGTCGATATGTATTGTGGGGTGTGCAAAAGCACTTGGTAGTAGTTTAATTTCAGTCTCACTGCTATCAGTGGGGACATGCTCAATACCTCTGTTGAAGGCATACCTGTAGCTGGCAATTCTGGAAAACCTATAGCAAGTATGTGACAGGGTCCCAATAGTTGAGGGATTTTATTTATATTTTCACGTAAAGTGTTTTGCCATGCACTGTGGTATATACCTAAAATACCCATTAGTTCTCCCCAGATATTTAGAGCCTGATTCTGCCAGGGGCTTTGTGTTCAGCCTTCTTATTGTCTTAATTCCAAACCAGTAACTATTTGCAGGAGTTGGCAAGGCAAAGTTTTAAGATCAGGTCAAAAATCAAGGTTTAAGGGTCAGCAAATTGACCAGCATCTTGCCTTTCATGTAGAAATTAAAAGACTCCCGTGTAGAGTTACATCATCTGATGAAATACTAACTCAAAGCTGAGTGTTACTTTGCTGCTCCCTAGCAAGCTGGCCCAGTTTTACGAGCAGGCGAAGAAGGCAGTTGCCTAGAGCGACAGACAAAAGGAGGCAATAAAATCACATTCTAAGCAAGAAAGAGACCCTGTGACACTGTGCCTGTTTTTGCCGGTTTAATGAGGACTCAGTGCATTCCCCAGGCACCATTCACCTCAAGGTGCTGATGTGCTGAGACTGAGCAAGCTCCTTACTACAGGAGCCATGGCCGTGGTTGTTTGAACACGCCATCTCTTTGTGCTTGTCTCTGTGTCAGCTTGCCGCTGCTGAAACTGAGTGGAGAAACTTTATATGCTCCTTCTCTGCTCCTTCTTCTTGACAGTGCTGTGTTACTTTTGCCAAAATGGTTGGATTGGCAGGAGAGCGGGGACAGATGTGCCGAGACTCGAGAGCTCACAAAATTCATGCTTCACTAAAAAAATCCCTGTTATTATTAGCCTTGCAAATTAGGAATGACAGGCTGCTGAGACTTACTGAGTTTATGTCATGAAACTGATTGCAAGAAATAAGACATGTCTTAGTAAATCTTATATGGGTACTGGCTTGCTATAAGGACCTTTTACAGCCATCTCAGGGCTCAGTTAACACTACTTGATGTAGGCTTCCATTTTCCACCAAGTTCTGCGTGCTAAAAATGTTTCCTTCCTTCGTTCCACTGCTTGTGCTCTGACACCTCTATACTTTTGGGATGGATCTCTTCTGTGCTGTGAATAGGTTGCTGTATCAGGCTTTGCTAATAGATAGACTCGGTGGAGACTTCGGCATCACTGACAATGTGGTTAGCAAGCTGTAGCAGAGAGCCTGTGTGGAATGACAGTCATTTTGCCCTGCTGCTCTCCAGAGGAGCTGCTTGGAGCAGCAGAGTTTTGTGAGCTGAGTGCAGGGACTGAGGTGGCACTGTACTGGGTCGTGTTAGGCTCACACCTGGTTTGGCGTGTCATGCAAAGGCATTTGCTCAAAGCTTTGGTAGGTAAGCCTTCACACACATCAAGGTCTGTGGTAGAAAGAAAGGAAATGTGTATGAATTACAAAAAAAAAAGGAGACAATCTAGTCTCATCAGAAGTAGCAAGAATCTGGAAAACATACTATGTTTCATTAGACTTTGCAACTTTAGTGAATCACCATGTCATCAAAAGGAGATTTATGGAAGGCAGATTATTCCACATTGGCCCACTGGAATGTTCTTAACACTTTGTAACACTTACATTACTACATCCAAAAGAGGATGCTAAACTTGGGTCTCATAGAGCATGGACAAGTTTGAGTTTCTGTATTTTTAATCCAGGAATATATTTTTCTTGTGGGTGAGCCTGTAATAAAATTCTGCTAACTTCTTCATGTTCTTTGCACACTTTCATAAGGATGGGTTTTTTTTTTCATTTTCCTTTTTTCTATTTTGATTTTGAATATACGGTAATGGGATATGTGTTAGGTTTTCAAATCACTTCAATTTCACAAATGCTAAGGAGAGGAATCCAGCCTAGAATATGATTTCCAAATATGGAGGGATAAGAACAATTCTGGTTTTCAGGAGCTGTCATACAATGTGATTATGCACCTGTACAATATACAGATTATTTTGTATTTCAAGGAAAAGAGAGAGTTTAATACCTGATTTGGTTTGTACCTGATTGGGTTTGTACAGCTGAAGCGCAGCTGTACTTAATTTCCACCTCCAAGTTCCAGTTATTTTATTCTAAATCCTGCACCACTGGGAATCTGCCTTGACTCCTGGAATGACACTGGACTGGAAATTGAAGAGGTTTGCACCCTGCTTTCTTTTTGTTTGTTTGTTTGGGTTTTTTGGTGTAGGTGTTTTTTGTTTTTTTTTAATCTCCTTTAGAAATTTTCTGTTTCCTTTGAGCAAGGCAAATATAGCCTTTTCTCTAATGTTGTAAGTGGCCACACCACATCTATAATTTTATCTTATCTCATGCTTGATTAAAAGGTTCTTCAGACCTAAAATAACATGATTAATTTTTTTTTTTTGGTGTTAGTTTCTACTGGAAGATTAAAAGAAACCCTTTTAAGTCATGCAGAATTAGAGTTCTCTTGCGCACATATGTAGATGTACACTCCCAGGGATAGGTGCATACACACATTCACACACTCAAAAGACACACAAGGATGTATGGATAACTAAATGGAGTATGAAGTAATAAGATTTCCATGTTAATCATTGAAATTTGCCCATATGCCTTTAAATTTTACCCTGTTGCCCATAAGCATTATAGCAACCTATAATTAACTGACCCAGTGCTCTATTTTACAATCTCTTTCCATAACTCTGTTCAGGAAAGTGGGGTGTTCATTTAATGAACCATTTTCAGCTGTTTGTCAGGGTGTGTTTGGAGGCAGGCTGGCAGGTCACCGTGAAGACCCTGTTAGAAGCAGTTGTTTTACTTGTGAAGTCACACATATAATTTCCTAAGATAGTAAATATATAAGCACTTTCAAAAGCTGAGCAACACCCAAGCCAGAGGAGCTTTCATTATTGAAGCAAACTTGTTCCACTAAAGCACAGGAAAACTAACACCTAAAGTATCAATTAATTTTGGATGCCCTCTCTGAGATACCAAGGACTGCATTTTTTCAGAGTAACTGGTAATAGATACTGAATACAAGACATGATTTTTATCAGCTTTGATTGTAGCTGAGAGTGTTCAGTGTTTCTGTATATCAACCTTAGGACTTCCAAGTCAGGTCCCCAGAAAATGAAGAACCTAGAGTTAGTGACCACCCCTGAAAATTTAAATTACTTAGTTAGCATCATAGGAAATCTGGGGTGGAAGCCAGGATGGAATGTCATTCCCTCTCCCTCTGCAATGTTCACTTTCTTAGCCATGAATGTAGTTCTTTTCCTGTAATTCGTTGCCTCATTCCTAACCTCAGCTAAAAATAAATTGGCAATCTGCTTTATTTTATAGTCCTACATAATCCTTAGAGGTAGTTACCATAAAATAGGCAAAATATGCTCCCAAGTGCTTTTAACTTACTCATTAACCCATACTTTCCCTCCTCAGCCTACCCCTGGAGTCTTCTCACATGCTTAGTCTCCTTCCATAGGGACTTTATCCTACTCTGCTCTCCATTTCTTTATCCCATTCTGCTTGTCTTAACCAGTTCTTTCATGCATTTCCCAGATTCCTGTCCAATGTGTCTCTTTCCATTGCCCAGCACCTGTTCTTTCCCTCTTCTAGCTACAGGTCCCAATCTCCTATTTCACACTTTTTGTGCAATCTGTCTGTTTGTTGTTTCTCCCCCTCCCTCTCCTGCCTTGTCCTCATCTTTTTGGCCAACCACTCGCTCTTAGCTCATCTGTCCCTGTGCTTTCTGGGGTTCCTGACTTCCCTTAGCTATTTCGAGCTTCCCTTTTCCCCAGTTCCCCATTTTACTTCATTCCTCCCTTTCCCCAGGGACAGTTGGGTGGCCCCTGCTTCTTCCCGACAGATGCTTCTCCTAGGACAGTGAAAAGGAGCTTTAGTCTTCGAGAATATATGCTGGTAATGGTGACAGCATGGTAAAGTCCCACATGATGAGAACATTTGAGAGGGACCGAAAGGCTTCTGGGCCTAGAAGTTGCTTATGGCAGTAAAGAAGATACGGACTGCACTCCCTCTGAGGAAATGCAATCCAAATACACTCCAGAAAGTAAAGGAAGAGGAGGGACAGAAGGCTGAGATGTTTCTCTGCAAGTCTGTCCAAGTTTCTGTGTCACTGCTTTTGCGTAGATTGTTGTGGCAAGGAATCTTGGAATCATATCTGAAACAGAAATTAGGGAGAGGCTGAGCCTAGGGAGCATGTACGTGTCTGCAGCTGAGTTAAGAGTGGCCCATCTGCTGTGCAGGGTTTCATGAGTGTTTTCTTCCTCTAAGTGAACTATACCTGCTGCACAAGTGGCAAGTGAATTTTAGATGCATAAGTCAAAATATTCATGTTGCAAGGTTGCTGGTGAATAAAGTTTAACAATCTGATTTTACATTTGTGTGTGTGTATATCTTTATTTATTTGTGCATATTACATGGAAAATAAAATCACTGCTCTCTGGTGTGTTTGTGCTAATAGAAAATGAAGCTATTTACACTCCATTGTTAATGTGATTTCATGGGATTTATTGACATGGCATCTTTATTTTAGACATATGAAGACCTGGGGGAGTAGGATTATAATAACAACATTAATTTGTCTTCTTAGTGCTAAGAACAAAATAAAGGAAAAAAAAGAAAAAACTTGCTAAGCTTTGTTTAACCTGCAGGGGTTCTGGAAAAGCAGCTGTCACTTTTTAAAGTCTTATTCAGTATATGCCATCATTTTTCATCTGGATCCTGAATTGATACTGCAGCTATGCTGGAGGAAAAGGAAGCTTCTACCTTTCCAAGTCCAGAACAATGTACTTAATCTTGGAGACAAGCACTAAGAGCAAAAGGGAGTGTCTTTGCATGAATCTGATTATTCTGGCACGGAAATGGTGGCAGCGGATTTCTGTGTCTAGCCTGCTGTTGCTAATAGTGATTTCTGTAAGCTGATGGAGCACAGAGTACCTTATTACCAAATGCCTTCACAGACATGTTTTGCAATCATTGCCATGTCACAGTTGTACAGTGCTGTGCTCTGAAGTGTTGTGAAGGCCCTTAGGCAGCCTCAATGTAAAAACATTTGCTGAAGAATCGTGAAGACAACTATCATCATCCAAGGGTGAATTCTAATTCAAAATAATCTTTATCCACAAATAAAATCTGTCATTTGGTTCATTGCTTCAGTAAAATGATTTTTAATTTTTTTTTGTACAGAAGCAAGAATAGTTTAGATCTATTCTTGGCAGTTAATCATATTTGCTGAGCTATTTAAATAATTCAGTAACTCTCTTTCATGAGTTATGCATTGCTTATTGTAGGGAATTACATCAGTCTGTCCTTTCATTAATGTAGGTATGTATAAACCAGCAGATACAGAAATAGAATTATAGAATCATCAAGGTTGGAAGAGACCTTTAAGGTCATCAAGACAACTGTCCACCGAACACTGCCCCTGTAACCCCTGAACCACTAAACTACATCACCCAGTGCCAGATCCCTCTTGAACACCTCCAGGAATGTGACTCCACCGCATCCATGGGCAACCTATTGCAAAGCCTGACTACCATAACAGTGAAAAAGTTTTTCTGATACCTAATCTGATTTTACCCCATCTCAGCTTAAGTTCTTTCCCTCCAGCCCTCTCACTGTAGGCACAGCAAAAGAGACCAGCCTCCCCCTCACTACAACTCCTTTCGGGTTCTGGTAGAGAGCAATGAGGTCCACCCCGAGCCTCCTCCAGGCTAAACAACCCCAGCTCCCTCAGCTGCTCCTCATAACACAAATCATGTCTTATGAGGAACAGCAATAGAGTTTCAGGGCTCTCAGTGCTGCATTTATTGAAGGTTGCTGTCAGGGTAAGGTCATGTACCAGCCCCTTTTCTGCATTCCTTTTTTTGGGAAGAAATTCTGCCTTGTTTGGGCTGGATGGGAGCAGCATCCGGCACCAGGCAGAGACAAGTGCCCAGGCACTCACTGGCTGCTCACTCCAGGCACCAGCCTCTGACTCAATCTTTGCCAAGTTCTCTGTGAGCAGGTAAGTGTGCTGAACATGCCATTTGATATTTCCTATCAGTTGAGCTGCCTGATGGGTGCAATCACTCCTTTTTTAGTTTTCCTCTGTAGGAGAGTTGGCGGATGCTCTTCCAAGAGACACGGTTTTCTCTTGTTTGTCTGGATGCCAACTGAAACCAGTTGGACGGGTTTAAATCTTTTATAAAAACAACTATGTAAAAGCTTTGCTTTAAGGTGTCCAACTACCCACAAAAAATCTAAAAATAATAAATTCCCTCTTCTTCAGAATTAGAGCTTGCTCTCCCAGTAGGAGTGTGTGAACTTGCTTTATTGGCTTCTTTGGTAGCCGCCTTCTATTTACAGAAGTGAGGCCTGAAGATGCAAAGTGACAGTTCAGACCTGTTTGGGGAACCCAACCCTAAATTCCTGAGTCTCAATTGAGGTGGCTGTTTTTACTCTTTTTCTGTTAAAAAAAAAAAGGAATCAAAGCAATTGAAAGCATTTTATCATTCCCCCTGAAATTCATTTGTTCATGAAAGCACATAAAAATATGAAAGATGAGGAAATATGTCTTCCTTTGAGGACATGAGTATTCACACCTGGTGATTTCAGTAGGAGACAGCTCAGCTGGAACTGGAATGAAGCACACAGAGTTAAACAATCTATATCTGAGTCAGGAAGATGATTCTCTCTAAGCCAGGCAGAGTGAATTGAGTGTATTTACCCCACAAATTCTCATGCCTCCAGTTATTTTGTGTCTTTGTAGAGCTGTACAAAGTGTACATTTTGTTACTGGGTGCTGAAAACTGTGTTATGGTTTATTATAATATGCAACTAAGTA
The DNA here is from genome assembly GCA_036785705.1 of Acanthornis magna. Taxonomy (NCBI): domain Eukaryota; kingdom Metazoa; phylum Chordata; class Aves; order Passeriformes; family Acanthizidae; genus Acanthornis; species Acanthornis magna. Next base: position 16,847,776 of record JAWUZG010000018.1, on the reverse strand, counting down.
AAATGGATTTCCTTTAGGTTTTCTTTGCCCCAAATATATAGGGAGTTGTCTACTGAATCGGGTACGGTCAAGGTGTCAGGGTTTAACTCCCAGGCCTGCCAACATTTCCTGTGCAATGACTAAACAAGTTAACTAGGACTAGCTCATCGGAAAAATTTAAGGATATAATTCCAGGTGATCATGATGCATCTTTGGCTACTGCTGAATCCTTGCTAATTTAGGTCATTCAGCCTTGTGGTTTCTGAGAGACTCCTTCCTCAGAAAATAATTCTTCCCAAGGATGTGCAGAAGCCGGGGAGTCCAAGCTGCAGCTGATGACAGAATATGTTTAGCAATAAGTTTATATGCATCATTTCCTTATTAGTAAGCTGTGAGGGAGCTGAGATAGAAGCTGTAGTATCTTCTCATCTCACAGGAATGATGGAAGCATTAGAAATCATGAGAAAAACATAAACACAAGACCCTCCAGGTTGCGTTGGATGACCATTAGAAATTTCAGGAGTCGTGATCCTTAAAATGAAAGAAACTGAAGTCCTGAAAAACTGAAATAATCTAATTTGCCAAATCAGGATTTGGCCAGGACAGTGGACTGAAGTCTACTAGTCTTGAGAGGACTATGTTTGGCACTGTCATAACACAACTGCCTAAGACATCATTTAACTCTTCACCTGGAAAATAGTATTTCAATCCACATTCTGCTAAATTCAACTTGTGGCATTGAATCCCTGAGAACAGATAGGTGTTACCAGTTACCATGGCACCTCCTTGGTGATTTCCACTTCATGGTTCCCTTGAGCAGCTGTGCCTTTTGAATTTTTCACAACACTGCTTCCTGGAATGGTGCGTTTTTATTGTGTTCCTTTTTCAATTTTTATTCTCAGGTATAACACTGAAACTGAGTTTTTAAGTCTGAATGTTTTTCTTTGATGGCATAAACTTGAGGTGTGAAATATCAGGATCTCAGATCATGTGCTGGGGCTGTTTGCACTGCTGGGTCTGTCTGCCTCTGCAGCACTGCTTGGCGAGTGATGTGGCTGCAGTTTGGCAGTGTTTTGGGAAACCAGCAGCACAGAGGTTTCTTGACATAGGTATGACCTCTATTTAGGAATGAATTAAAGTTTCATTCTTTGTATTAAGAGTGTCATAGAGGTTGCTTGCTGCTCTCCAGGGGAGACAGGAAGCTGAGATGTTCAGAAGAGAAAAGCACACTGCTGAATAATGTGTTGAGCAAATAACTGTCTGTGCCTTTGGAGTGCACCAATATCGCGATTGCTCAGAGAAAACAGCACTGAAAATGTCTGACAATAGTACAGTCTCACAAACTTTAATTTCATAAATTTATCACTCACAAACTTAATTATGTATCACAGTGCAATGTACAAAGCTGTAGACTTTTGTAGTCTTGTAGAGTCAGCTCAGCCATGTGCATTGTCTGCTTACAGCTGTGGTAAATATATTAGGTGAAGGGGACCACGTGATCCACCAGCACTTATACACACTTGTACACACACAAAGTCAATCCAAACTGAGTAGTATTCCAGTAGTTTCTAATATATTTAAAGTGATGGGTGTCTGACATCAGGTAATTTCTTATAAGATAGTAATATAAATATTGTGGAAAATATTTAATAACATATAATGACATAACATTATTATGATACAATGTGATAATACCTATTCACTACAATATATTAATGTATTTACATAACATTAATTTTTAGCATGATAAATGGCAACTGTTTTTCTTTGGAAAGTTTTTCACAAAACTGTTATTCTGACATTCTATAATATGGCATCCATGATGGAATAAAATGCAGAGAAAGTGTGTAAATTTACAGAATAGTCTGTATATTTAATTTTTAATGAAACAAGGAACAGCAGGTTCCTTAGGTGCAGATCAACTGATTTTACATTGGCTTCAAAGTGTTTTGGCCATATCGATTCAGCTCTCTTCAGTCCTCACATCTGCCTGTCCGCCTGGGGCTGACTTCTATCTCTTGCAGGATGTGCTGCAACTCAAGGAGGATTTGCATTATGTACACTCATATGGCCATTTCTTCAACGGACATGTTATTTTCTCTGAAATCCTGTTTTCTTGGACCCTGCAGGAAAGCACTGGAGTGAGACATACAATGAATTATTTATTGGAGTGACTGGTCAGGTATGTGGCAATAGTGTATTTCAAGTGCAAAACAGTGCGCAGTGAATAGCAGCAGTTTGGTGTGATTTTCTGCTTACAGCGGCTCTTCAGTCTCTAAGAACCAAAACTGAGAGTGTATATTAAAGTGGATGATGGAGTGTTTTTCTGAGGTGGCTCTATGTGTCCTTAAAGCTCAAGGCCTGGGGAATGCTCTTGTTCTGCAGTGCCTGGATTGGCATGGACAAGCGTTCAGCTCTGCCTGCAGCTTCCAGAGCAGTGCACAACTGAGGAAGAACTGCCAGGAAAACAAGTTGTGGGAAACCCAAGCATTCAGGAAGAGAGTGTTTGGACCTGGAGCATTCTTGTGGACTCCTCACTGAGAAGGTCACTTGGGATGACATGCAGGAGAGGATCTTGTCTGTGGTTTACCAGGGAAGGATAGCACAGGAGGTATTATGGTCCAATTTTGGTGATTATTAGAGATGCCTCTGCCTGCATTAAGTGCAACCATATGCCAAAGTCAATAGTAAGGATTTTATTTAACAGTAAATATGAGGTAGAAAAAGAGAGAAAGAAATACGGAAAAGAGAGAGTGGAGGAGAGAGAGAGACAGAAAGACAGACCAGTAGAAAGATACTCACTACTTCTGTAGATCCAGTAATGTCCTATTCTTCTGTCTTCTCAGTGGTGAGGGTCCCACAAAGCATCAAGTTCAATGGGTTAGTGTATGTTTGGGTACATGTGGGACTGCCCAAACTCCTCTCCTGTGGGGAGTTTTACATTGTCTTTTGCAACACTGGATCTGTTGTAACATTTGTAGATCCTGTGCAGTCCTGTGGTGGAAGGCCTCTGAAATGAGTCTGGGGGGTGCTTCAGACGCCTTTGGTGGTTTATGACTCCTTCTGAGACATGACAGCTGCCTCTCATGTGAATGTCCCATGTGAATGTGATCTTCCTTTGGAGAGGTGGGGAGTTTTACAATAGAGCCAGTTTGTGTAAAAGACAATTGGCTTAATAAAAAGCACCATCAGCAGGGTCTGCTTCTTATCTGGCCCAAACCTCAGCTCATAGTGTCTGGTGGTGGGTGTTCACTCCCTCATCTTACTGTCTTAGGCAGACCAGAGGTTTTGCCATTACACCCCCAAAAACTCTCCTCCTACCTCTCAGATTGTGGAGAAGAGCGCAGAAACCCAATCTCAGCTAATGAGTCTGTGGGCTATGGCCTTCCCCAGCCTTGTTTATTTCTTCTTAGATGTGAGATAATTGGACTACACTACTGCCTTTATCTTATCTTAAGTTTTTGTCAGGTGGATTAATTCACAGTCCAATTTCCCAAAATCAAGGAGGGATCCTGGGGGAGGGTGGGCTTCAGTGGTGCACATGAGCAGGTGCTTCTTTGCACTCTTTGCTACAGTGGACAAAGTCCTCTGGTGATCTTAGCAGTGTTTAAGACAATTACTATTTTTAAGTCACTTACAGGCGGCCAAAGAGCACACACTGTTGGAAGGGTTCCTGGAAAATAGTGGAGGAGGTCAGGTTGTCCACTGGAGGAGACAGCTTTCCATTGATTAAAGAGGCTAAGCCTTCAGTTCCTCACAGAGAAGGTAGTCCTGTTCTCCTGCTATGTGTCTGGAGCTGCTGGCTGAGGATGATTGTAAGCTTTAACAGAGGCTACTGAACCTTGATATGACAGGAGAAAGGGAGCCCTTGGAATATGTATTCACAAATTCACAGCCAATTTGCTCATTTTTCTAGAACATTAATTATTCCTTGGGGAAAAAAGGAAAAGAAAATAAAATGTATTTGAAGACACTGTAAATCCAGGTAGCACATAGCTGTCATTTATTTTTCATGAGAAAAAAAGGTTTATTTTTGTTCTTGAGAAATGTTTTCACTTTCCTTCTTTTCAAGCACAATGACAGTTAATGATTAATAGACACAGTCCACAGTGCTGCCAGCAGGAAGCCAGCATAAGTGTGGAGGAAGTCTAAATAATTGAAGGGAAAAGGTGACAGAGGGAGCCATTAGTTCTTCTGGATAAGAAATTCTTCATTGCCTGGCTATTTGCCCAAATGAAAGAGAAAATCTACAATTTGAGCAGCACAATCTGTAGACTTCCTAATGCACTTCCCTTAGGGGAAAAAAGAAACAACAGGGCTCAGTCTTTTTAGATTAATAGAAATTGGTGCAAAATCCCCATATTTTTAATTGTGTCACAGCACATTAAAGGGCTTGCAACATAACCAGCTTGTCCGAAGTAACTGGGCAGCATTCCAGACACAAACACCCTGCAGCAGAATGAATGATACCACACTGGACACTCGCCTTCACTGTGACTCCCCTCCTAGACATCCTCGTGGTCACAGGAGACCCTGTGTACTTGCAAAGATGATTGGTAGTTTTTAGGATGGAGCAAAAGAGAGTGGCAAATGTTGAGCAGAAAACTAGCTTCAATCTTCCTAAACTGGGTGGCAAAAACCAAAATAATCCAAAATAAACAAAAATTAAAATAAATAAAAAGTAATAATAAAAAAAAGCCCAAACCAAAAGCTTTGTTTGTTTTCTGAATTGTCCCTTCTAGTACTCTGTGTCATGGGCTTAAGTGGAGAACACTATTTCATATTCTTAGGGGGAGAATGAGGATCCTTTCCAACATTTTTTTGAACAAACTGTGGATTACTGTCTCATCTGACACTTTGCATAATTTAGTTCCCTTTAATTTCTAGTCATAATTTAACAAGTGTCATATCACAGGCTGTCCTATCTTCCATAGAAAAAATTTTCTAGAGGAACTGTTAAATGTGTTCATTCAACTTGCGATGTAAAATGAGAGGGTGGAAGCAGTAGCTACATCCAGCCCTAGACAGCATCGCATCTTGGCCAATGCTCTCCAGGCCTGTGAGGTGATTGCAGCAGGAGCAGTGTCCTGTGCCATGTTTGGAGGTGTGATGCTGCCACTCCCGTTGGTGTGACAGCTGAGCTTTGTGTCAGCTGTGGTGTTCTGGGAAAAAGCTCTGGCAGAATGTATAAAGAGAACCATTCAGCAAAGTAAATTTGAGGTCCTTGCCTGAGGCAGGTTTTCTTGAGGAATTTGTGTCTGCTACTATCCTTCCTCTTGATAAGGTCTTGATGCCTCTACTCAGCCCTGGCAAGTCCTCACCTGGAGTGCTGTGTCCAGTTCTTGGCTTCTCAGTGCCAGAGGGACATGGACCTCCTGGAGTGAGTCTGGGAGGCAGTGAAGGGCTAGAAAGATGATTAAGGAACTGGAGCATCTCTCTTGTGAGGAAAGGCTGAGGCAGCTGGGTGTGTTCAGCCTCGAGAAGAGATGGCTGAGATGGGGCCTCGTCAATGTGTATCAGTATCTGAAGAGAGGGTGCTGAGAGGATGGAGCCAGGCTCTGCTCAGAGGTGCCAAGCAAGGGGACAAGAGGCAATGGGCACAAACTGATGCACAGGAAGTTCCATATGAATATAAGGAAGAACTTCTTTAAAGTTCAGGTGCCTGGGCACTGGCTGGCACAGGTTGCCCAGAGAGGCTGTGGAATCTCCTTCTCTGGAGACATTCAAACCCCATCTGCACACTCTCCTGAGTGATGTATTCTAGGAATACTCTGCTTGAGCACGGAGGTTGGACCACATGACTTCCAGTGACCCCTTCCAACCTTACCTGTTCTGTGATTCTGTGATTATGTGAACTGGAATTAATAGTGAATTAATAACTGGAATTAATTTTTAACAATTTTTCATCCGGGATCTCCTGGAAGTTTTTTAAAAATGCCTATAAGAATACAAGGAGATCTGCCAAGCATAAGCTTGCACTTAATATTCTGGTTAAGAGGATATTTTCATTGCACAATTTTTTTCTGTACTAGCAGTTAGCTATTTACACACATTCACTAAGCACTCATCAAATGGAAAGTCTGTGATTTTTTATAACATTAATGGTTCTTCGCAACCAAAATTGTACGTCTGCTTGAAGTATTCTGGAAAAATACTGAAACAACATAAAGAAGGGTAGTAGACATTAGTGCCCTTTTAAAGGAGTTTTAAATGAAGGGGAATCACAAATGTATGTTTGATTCTTTTCACAGAGGAGTTGCACTCATTGATAATAGTAGGAACAAAGGCTGGAGAGAGAAACTGGAGTTAAAGGATTTTATTTGACTGCAGAAAATAGTACCAATTTTTGGATGTCAATGAGAAGGCAAGCCACAAAAAGAGAGAAAAAGTAAAAGTAAGGTAGTGAGCAAAGTCAAACTAGAGGTTACGGAGGAGGAAAGAGGCTGTGGCAGGAGAAAGATGGTCGAATGCACAGGAGTAGGAAGAGCTCCACAGTCCATACTCAGAAACATTTAGCCTAATTACAGACAACCTTTATATTATGTCATGAATATCATGAATATTATATTATGTCAATGATATATTCTGTTGCTTATTTAAATGTGAAAGATCTATAATAGTATTTCCTGGAGGTATTTTGCCTGCAGAAACTCAGGATGTAGCAGCCACCTTCCCACAGTGACAGTCAGTGTAGGAAACTGCAGAGAGGCCGTGTCCTGATCCCACCACTATTTCCCATCTGGTAAGGTTGAGATAATTTTCCTTTCCCTGCTTAAAAATGTTGCAGCAAAAGGCAGCCGCAGTCAGATACCAAAGCAGTTCCCAAGGGAAGGGTCTCAGAGAGGAGTTACAGAAGAATGTGAGGCCGAAAATGCACTTTGAAGGGTGAAAGATTGAGGGGAGCCTGAGGACCTAACCTGGGAACATCCAGGTTAAGGAGGGAGAACATCTAGTCTTGATGGAGAGTGAGTTGAAGACTTTTGTTGGATTGAGTTTTCTGAAGCAAAACTCATGTGCTTGCTGTGATCTTCTAGAGGAGGGGGAATATTTTGAGCAACATTTTTTAATGCACATAGTTTGTGTATTTAAACTATTACAGCAGTTTTAATGCTATTCCTAACAGAGCTAAATTACAGAATAGAGGCTTCATTTTTATTCATCAAGTAGCACATAGTAAGTCTGCAGGAATTCTGAGTGAGACTGGGGAAAAGTAAAAATCATAAGTGATCTCTTTTGATTGCTATTTCTGTTAAGTTTCTTCTCTAATCCTGTTTTTCTCCCCTACAATTTTAATATCTTTGAATTTGATATATTATTTCTAAGTATAGAAAAGATGAAAACAGCAAGACCTGTCTGTAAGACTGCTTACATATTATACTTTGTGAGGATAGTTTTCATTAAAACCCCACTGTATTTACAAAAAACACAGAAGCTGATTTATTACATTGCCTGGGCACTCTGCAGTTCTCATTGGATATTTTCCTGAGCTCCTGTGGCTTCTGTGAGTCTCTTCTCACTCTGTACAGGAGGTGTTGATGTATCAACCAGCCTGCTTAAGCTGATGAGAAAGTCTGTGTTAAAGGCAGGTACTACCCGATCTCAAATACCAAATTGGTATTTTAAATGCACATTTTAAACAGGTCACTGCTCAGATGGATCATCATAGTAATTTCAATTTGACTTCTTCACATTAATCTGATTAAAGTAGTATTTTCAGTGCATCAATATTCTTAACTCATTCCATTGTGCTTTTTTGAGGTAGAAAAGGTGCTGCTGGTGCCTTCTGCTTTCATTTTTTCAGTTGGCTTGCAAAGAGTTTAATCAGGTTTTATTCACTGAAGAGTATCTTCATCTAAAGAGTTCTCTTACCGACAGAAAGGTCAATGAAATCATAAGGGAACCATCAATGTTTCCATTCCACATCCACGCTGTAAAGTCTAAAGATGCTCTTATTCTATCTGCTAGCAAGAACTTCTTCAACATTTCTCAGAAGCAAAGGAGAGTCTATTTCTCTGTTTAGTGGGAAACATCTGTCTTCAAGCTCTCCACTCTAGATAATTAGGCACAAGTGCAGGCTTTTTCAAGATCTGCTGCTCATGTACAGATGTGCAGGCATTAATAACTTGTTAGTAAGCAAAGTCACTGATGAAGCCTGGGTCCTTACCCTCTGTAAGCATATGATGACGGAAATTTTTATCAGGTAAGAACTGGACTAGAACCATTTTGTATTGAAAAGTTACCAAGTAAATGGTTTTTAAACCTTCGTTTTTTTTTTGTTGTTGTTGTTGTTTTGTTTTGTTTTGTTTTTATTTAAATAAAAAAATGCTTGCTACACTATGGAGATACTCTGTGAACCTCTAACCTTTGTCTAATTCTTGTTGGCCAGTAATGGCCTTGTGCAATTCGTTTTGGCCAGGTGCTGAATTCACTGAGCAGTGGTCTACAATTCCAGGGTTTGTGTTGGATAGAGGTAGGGGTTTTAGATTACCAGCTCCTCTGCAGAGCTGGAGTCTTGGGTTATTTATCTAAAGAGCCACCCTGAAATTGTGGACCTTGAAAGAATTGTGCTCCAGTCTTCTGGAAGGTCCTGGAGACAGGCACACCATTGAGGGAATTTGATTCCCCTACAGGGTCCATGACCTAGAACACTCAGGCCTAGAATACTCAAGCATTTGGCAAAATATTGTCAAGTCCAGGACACTTTTAATAAAAGTTTGTGTTCCACACATTGACGTTTTCTGACAAGTATTCATCAGAACATTTCCACTGAATTTAATTCCTGAGTAACAGGAGCCATAAAATTTCACCAAGCAGTCCTCAACAATAGGATGTATTTGGGTCAAACTACAGCATGCATCTCCAGTGCTAAATTAATATCCTCTCTGCTATTGTTAGTCCAGGCAGCTCATAGCTAGTCAAAGCACAAGATAAGCTGATATTAAAAATTACTGAGCAGTGCCTAAGACAACCAGAGAAGTGTTGGTATATCATGTAATTATCTTGATACATGAGGAGGCTCTGTTTTTATTTATTCAACTTATATATTTTACATATATAAGGAAAGCCATTGTACTATGAATTTGGGCTCATTTACATGCCTTTGTCTAGTCAGAATTAAATGCAAATGTTATGAGGAAGGTAACCTTGAAATGTCCAACAAAAAGGGTTCAGATTATTCAGATATTCACAATAGAGTTTATGAACAAGCATGATTCTCTATTGATTTAATTATAAATGGTGTGGGCAATAATTTAGACATGTTTCCTTGAAGAACCTAAAATCAGATTTAAAAAATATTCTTATAGTAGATAACTGGAGGTTTTCTTAGGATTTAAGCTTAAGTTCCATATTGTATTATCACCACCATATGGATTATCTTTGACTCACCCACCTAGACACCACAAACTGTTGGTGACAACGTCTGGAGCTCCTGCTCTGATTCTGTGCTAGATTATTTTAAAATAGAGATAGCAACGTTTCAGGCTTACCGTCCATAGATGTGACTCTGCTGTGGGAGCACAGTCTGACATAATAGTAGAGCTACTTTACTGCATTGCTGGAGGGATAAGATTTTTAACACCTGTTCAGATATGGATGATACATTTGCTTCTCATATCTCTACACTGAAAACTCATTTTGCTCTGAAGATAAAAGTAGTTCCTCCTGTCAAATCACCAAACACCCCCATTTCCACCCAGGAACTTGCTGACCCCTCAGAAGCAACACATTCCTCCCAAACTCAAATCATCTGGTTCCAGATGGAACAGGTCCATGCATTGGAGCAAAATTTTGAAGAAAGAGATTAGACTAAAACTTCGTGCATGCCCTGGTTGCCACATTTTCAAATTGCCCCTAATATGTCAATCTGTTTAGAACAGACACATAGAGGGTAGCTGTAGCTCTCCTGTGGGAGGAAAAGAGTATTCAAGCTTTTTATGAGAAGAATGTCAGTCTTATTAAGAGGTTACGGAACAGGATGGAAAAGGTTTATTTAGTACCCAGACAACAAGCCACAAATATGAAGGAGGCCAAATGCCAGGTGAAAAACAACCTGGCTTGATCTCAACTTATTTTTTATACTCTCTGTCATGTTTTTCATCGTGTGCTTGGATGGCTCCAAATGCAGTAGAGGTAACACTACATGCTCTGCTAGGTTCATATGAATGTGGAGTTGGGATATAGGTAATGCACAGAGACCGGCAGTGGGGAAGGGAATATAACCCTTATGCTAGGGAAAATGTGTTTCTTGAACATATAGTGGAGTATGTTCTGCATGTAGCAGGCCAGACTAAGCCATCTAGAAATAATATGAAAATGCCTGCTAGGGAGATATTCAGTCTTTAGAAGTAATTCATTCTTAGAAGTCCAGGAAGCAGAATTTAAGAGGCTACAAGAATGTTTTATTCTCCTAGGAATGTCTTTGCTGTTGTAAAATAAAATTCTCCATGATGACACTCAAGTTTCTTTCATGATTTTTCTACTCTAAACAAAATTTTGGGTGAAGATTTTGTTTAGAAGTCAGAAAGCTCTGCAGAAGATAGGAAAAAAAAGGCATTGGCAAACTTGATGCTTTTAAATGAAACCATACTGCACAGATCTTCTGTAAAAAATTGGCTTCAGAACTTACTGTGCTGCTCGAATGAGGTCTGTAATAGAAAGCAAAATTATATGTACTATGAGCAAATGAATTCATATCCTGTTCTCTGGGACATGCCTATTGTGGGAGTAATTCTTCAGTGTCAGTTTAGCCACAATATTTATATATGTCTGTACACTTCTTCCGAGTTAGAGCTGGTAATCCATCCTGTTAAAGGCTTAAATACTTCTTTGATACTAAAATATTTTTCTTTATTCCATAAATAGCTGGTGCCACCCAAGTGGGATATACTGCCTAATGAGACAGTGAGCTACAAACTCAGAGTCAATGGGAGATGTCAAAGTGTGCCTTTTGTGAAGCAATTAATGTGATAAAACTTTTAGAAACACATTCTATAGGCCTATAAAAAGATCTGTCAGCATTACAGATACGTGGTAAAAGTTTTCAATTCCAACAGTTGGCTTTAACAGCTATAATGGGTAATTTTTTAAATGTTACAGAAACTTTTAGCAGTGCTGGTCCCTGCAGAACAGTGAATATGGTACTGTGTAGAACAAGCACTTCTCTGAGCATTTATCCACCCACCGTTTATGTCTTGACCCCAAACCCCAGCTGCATTGGCCTCTGCAGGGATTGTGCCTTTTAGATTTACCTGAAAGGAAATTATAGACTAACTAGGAACTTAGGAACTTAACCATGGCTCTTCTGAAGAGGAAGAAGGGGACCTTCTTTTGAGAGGGTCTCATTAAGTTTAGTGGATATTGGTTCAAAGTCTAAAAGTCCCTCATTTCCTCCCTTCACTCCCAAAACCCAGGCTAAGTACTGCAGATGGGAAAAATGGCCTCTCTGGTCTTTCTTGGAATGGGTTTTGTATGGACAGGAGAAGGTACTTATGCCTCAGACTTTTTAAAATAAAACACAGAGTGTCAGTAAAAGTAACAACATTCTGGTAATTGTATCCACATACTAATAACTGCATTGTGCACTTGCTTCATGCAAAATAGAAGTATCATTTTAATTTGGTGTTCTCATTTAATTGTCTGTGCTTAGTATTGGCCAAAGGTGTAAATGTGTTCATCATCAAGCAGAAATTCAACAGAAGTAAACTTAAATGGCATTTGAATGCATTGTATTTACCTTGTAGGCTTTTACATGAAGAAAAATATGTGGATTATATCACTAGCTGATTGCTGTCCTGTGTAAGACAGGAGGGCAAGTTGGATCAAGGTAATATTTATAAAACAGAAGATAAATGTTATTTTGAATGTATGCTGATATTTATTGAGATCTTGCAGAGTCATCATTGGATTTAATTCAATATAAAGGTCTGTGATAAAAACAACAGCAACAGCAACAACTCTTGTGCTGATGCTCTTGCTGTTTGGGGATTTTAACAATATTACAGAACCATTGCCAAGGAAGAGAAAAAGCTTGGAGTACCCAAATTGTGACATTGCACCAGAAGAAAATAAAAAGAAATTGGCAATTTTTTACAAATCAGTCTTACATTTCAGTTGGAGTGGAAAAAAGGGTGTTAATATGTTTCAGTATCTATTTGACATGATATGTATTTAAGGGGGCATTTTAATACTCTTCATGGTATATAATCTATATAAGACACTACCTCAACTGGTGTTACTGTTTAACAGTCTAGGTGTATTTCGGAATTGAAACTCATGAAGCTCACTTTTTTTTGGTTGAAATTCTGTGATCTTGGCCTCTGTAGAAGACTGTATAATTTAGGGTTTTTTCCTTTTTTTTTTTTTTTTTGATGTCACACCAACATACATTAAAACACACACTGGTATGAGATAAAGGATCTGTTACTGACTTTTGAACCACTGAATTTTAACTCAATACCTATGGTGTGTCATTTTCCAGCAGATAAGCCAAAATTTATGCAATTTAGTTCACCAAGAGGTGGCAGCCTTCACTCAAGTCCCTCCAGACTTGTTCTCTGATACAGGTTGACCAGATGTGCACTTGGAATTGACATACACGTACAATGGTTGGTGAATATCTGGAGATGGATACTCAGGCTCTCTCAAAGCCTTTGGTATTCTGTATTATTGATTTGATAATAACTGGGAAAAGACAAAATGTGTGTCAGCTATTGTTTATTTGTTTGTTTGTTTGTTATAATTCTTCTTTCTGTGGCTTTTATGGAAAATCTAGCATAAAGTGTTTTAGGTAGGATTTTTGTGTTCTAAGAGTCAGATATGCTGTTTAAACAACCATTTGGGCTGTCATCATTCATGATGAGAGAAAATCTCCACTGAGTCTATGTTTCATCCTAAGAGGCTTTAGGAGATATGAATTGAACAGCTGGTTAAACATGCCCATCTCTCCCTGCAGACTGTGGAGGAAACTGAGATAACTAGTTCAGAGTAGGTCTGAAACTGAAGAATTAATGTGAGATGTCTTGAATCATTGTGTCTTTAAATTCTATCTGAAGGAAAGCATTAATTTTCATATTTCTTCTAAGTTCTTGTGGACATGTGTGTGAATGAAAGATATATAAACAAAACATTCTTGCTGATCTTCATTGCCTCCTATTTATATTAGGAAGAGATGGTGAGAAAAAGCACATCCCAGTTTTTCTGGGCATTTTGCACCTTTGAGAAGATAACGTTTGGTTATTTTGTGAAGATTCTATGAAATTTATAGCTAAGTCAAGTTTCTAAAATATTAAGGCCAAAGAGTATCTGAGGTAGGACTACATATTGTAATATTCTGATTCTTTATATTTTGCCTTGTGAAATGTGCAACAGCTTTGATTTTAGATTTTCTGACCTATGAGGAAGAATACTGATAGAAACCAGATTGAGATATGATGCTCTGTTTGTGATTTAATCTCCCATATGCCTTTTGAAAGCAGATAAGTAATTTCCATCATCATTTGCATTAATAAAATTCTGGAAAAACATGTTGGAGAGTGATTTCTCCCTTGGTCATAACAGTTCTTGACATTTGCAGAATTCCTTTGGTAGCTGAAACAGAAACATCACAGATGAAGTAATGGAAGGGCAGAAGAGTTGGCACAGATAATCCAGACGCAGTAAGAATAACACAGCCATGTGGGTATGCTGCCAGCATCTCATTAGATCACAACACTCTTCCCGTTTCTGTGACCCCCACTGACACTTGGCTGTCACACATTGCTGGCTTTCATGTCATTGTGGAGGTCCTTGGAAAGGTGTTTAAAACACAGGGGGCAATTGCCAGTTTTTAAACTGTTCCCCCATTCCCCAGTTTTAACACTAGCAGTTTTGGGAAAAGTAGATGTATTTTATCTATCATGGCGATGCTCCTTGTAGTTTTTTTATTTCTAGGAATAATATCTGAAGTGTATGTTTGTACTAAGAAACTCTGAAGGGTGTTTATAATGGTCTTAGTATTATTTGTGCACTTCAGAGGCTTCTCATTCTGACTGGAGACAACATATGCATGTTCAAATAAATGAATGTCTGGGCTGGAATAATCCATGCAGGGATGGAGAGGAAGGTTAAAAGCTAAATGAGATCATTCAGAAGATTTACAATCAGCTGTGAAAGATGTTTCCCTGCACTAAAGCTAATCAAGACAATGAATTTTCATGTTTGTCTTGTACTGCAGAGGAAATTGAATCAGATGTCTCCTGGGGATTCCATTATTATTTGGTATTCACACGCTGGCACCCATACTTCTTCAGCTGCTGGCAGTGAGAGAACTTTGGTGCACACGCAGTAAGCAGGCTCTTGCAAGAAAGTGAAGGAACATTTCCCAACAATCCCAAACACATGTTATCTAATGCAAAGAGATCCAGACAAGGAATGTGTTCATTCCCAGCTCTTGGGTGGTCCAATTTTGTCAGCTGCATGGCACAGATTTGGGTTTTAGGGTCCCTCCTTGGCTGTGTTTTGTTCTCACTGCTGGGAATGGGGGAGAGGTTGCTGCCTGTCCCAAGGAGCTGGTTTGCACTGCTGGGTTGTGGATGGGGTGAAGTTTGGGATGGTGGCAAGAGGTGAAGGGTTTGCTGGAGCACAGCAACCACAGTTGTGCCTGTGGTAAAGTGCAGCTGGGGCAGAATCAGGAGGAGACACTTTTCAGGTGTGCTGCTTCCCTTCCCATGTGGGTAAGAGGAAGCAAGCCAGGACTGCCAATTTGACCAGGCTGCACAAGGACTGTGTATTTGGAATCAAGGAGAACTAAAAAAACCTATACAGCAACATTATGCTTTTTTAAAAATAAGCCTGCCTTTCTATTGCTTATTGCTGTTTCAGCTCCTTTTTTTTTTTTTTTTTTTTTTTTTTTGAGGGGCACAAAATAAAAAAGTGACCCTTTTAGTGCCTTGGGTAAAGAGAGAAACTACAAAGTAATAATTCAGCTGAAACTATAATATACATGCCCAGCTAAAGTTAAAGCTGTCTCAGGTCATCTGTTTTAGAAGATTAGTCTTGGTTGGGATTAACTTGCCCTAGTGCTAGCACATCATGTTTTGGTGGTTAAGACTTATTCAGTCAATTCCTTCTGGTATCTCAAGATCCATAAACTATAAGTCAGTCTTTGGCTTCTCAGAATCTGCAAAATGCTTAAATCAGTAAAAGATTATTCAGCAATTCCTGGCACATCAAAATGTTACAGAATAACTGTCCTGTTTTCATTAGGTCCAGAAGATATAATGAAGACCTTTTTTTCTTCAAAAAGAATGTGAGTTAGTATTTAAGAAAATGTGTTCCAGACTGCACAGAACTACAGTTTACATAGATAATTTGAGAAAAGCTGAAAATAAACCAACCCTCCGAGCTGCTACTTCATAAAAGATATTTACTCAATACAAGCATTTTTTAAAAAGCAATGTCATTAGCTTTATCCAAGTGAAAATGGAAACTGGGCAGGGTTTCATTAGAAAGAGCTAAGTTATTGACATTCCAGCTCTTTCTAAGCTACGAAAGCCACTTAAAGCTGCTACAGACTCATGGCGTGTAATGGAAATAGAGTCAGCCCTCCCTGCTGCCCCACGGAGCAGGGGCTCCCCATTAGCTCTGATGAAGGAGTGGGCAGCCCAGGTGACACCTGCACCTAGAAATAAGGGGAGGAAACCTAGGCCATTAGTTATATGTTTCCTAGGGGTTTGCCTATTGTTTTTTGCCTCTCTCGTAGTAGGAGAGGTAATAGAGGGATTGGTTTGCTGACACTGGTGTTCTGGTTTTTTTTGTTTGAACACAAATGTAGTGAGCTATAAATTTCCGTCTGCTTCTTCCCTAGACGTTGAAGGAGAAAACGTGTAAGTAGAAGTTGCTTTTCCAGCAGCTAAGCAGGAAAAGGAGACAGACAAAAGTTCCTAGGAAGGGGCTGTGGGTTTCTTTTTGAGAGAAGCTCTAGGAAGTAGGGTTAGAAAAATAAAAGACTAGAGGAATCTTGAAAGGGCATGTTTGTGTTGGTGTAGCATGCTTCAGCATATTTAGATTTTTAGTTCTGAACATAGGAGAAATGCCCTGTAAATGTCTGTGGCTGTTTATATAAATTAAGAAGGAAGTCATGACTCCATTAGGAGAAGTTGGGGAGAAATGTAATTAAGTGTACAGCTATGTGAGAAAAGAAGCCATAGCTTATTGATGATAAAGGAGGTGTGACCTGCTGGTTTGTGATGAGGAGTTTTCCATGGAAATAAAAGATGAAGGAGGAGAGATAAGTCTTATAAAAGGCTTTCTGGGTAAAATTTTTATTATTTTCCACTTGGGATGAGCTCACTCTATAAATACCCTACTTCTACAGGCATATACAAGCTATCTTAAAAAGGGAATATGCAAGGGTTGAGGAAGTGCTTTCCTGTGTTGTAAGCTTTGTAAAGTGATTGCTTTTGGTAAAGTATCATTCAACTTCCTATCTGATACCTTTGTCACATGATTGTGCTTAGAGGTATTTCTCTGCTTCGGAAAAAGAGTCTGTGAAAATGTGTGCAATTCAGTCTGAGCAATATTTGTGTTTCGTGTGGGCAGATATTTTTCTAACTTATAGCAGCTAGAGCACTAATAGTGTAGTCAAATTTGAACAGGGTTTCCTGTGGAGATGCTTTTTGCTAATGCACAGAATACTTTTCTTTAATGATTGAAAATATCTTTAAATCATGAAGCATTGAACAATTTTCTAGTTCTCTACATGTGCACCTCACAAATAATGGTTTGCTGTTAGCATGGTGAGGTGAACTTGGATGTCCTTATCCGTCCTGCAAGAGGGGTTTGTGTGTAAGTGAAGTTGGCTCTGCAGCGTGCTTGCACTGCCCTTGCATGTGGCAGGAGAGGAAACAGATCCTTTGTCAGGAGAAGGTGAGGGGAAACAGAGGCTTGCTTGGTTTTTAAGTTAGTTAATAACCACTGAGTTGTGCTGATGGCCTAATTATCCCTACCTGATTGTAGAAATAAAAATGCTATGTCCTTCTCTCTAACTATTCTCTCAACTCCTTATATTTTACTTTGTGTTGAAGTCTAGCTTTTCCCCGAGGCTCTGAGTTTCCCCCTTTCCAACGTGAGTGCTGTTCTTGTCCTGCTTGGTCAGCCACACAGGCGAGTGAAGCTTATGTCTGGGTTCTGGCTGAGTGAGCAGAGCCAGTGGTTTAAGTTTTGCAGCAACTTCTTGAAGAATGGCCTCTGATTTTGGGGAAGGTGCTTCCCTATGAGGTACTGTGAGCTTGCATGAAACAATTGCTCAAAATCTGTGCAGTGCAGTATCCTTAAACCATTCCTTGATGGAAGGAGAATTGGTGGCTTAGTAACACCTGTAAATTGTCTATGCAGATATAATGGAAACACTGACGTGCACAGTACCCGTCATGAATTTTGGGAGTTGCAAGCAGAACTTCAGCCCCAGTAAACTGACTCGTAATTGCTTTATGTTGCCTGTGAATGCCTAGCCCTTTCCCATGCCTCTTCTACAGTTGTGAAATAGCTCTGGGTAGCCTACAGGTGTTGGAGTGGAGGAATACTTGGCTCTCTTTCAGGTGTTGGGCATATGCTCTTGCTGTAAAGGGATGTTTAATGTTATGACGTGCATTGAAATTAGCCAAGTGCTGATGCAATGAAGTGCTGTCCCCAAATGTTCTGGATGTACTTGAGCTGCAAACAATTTCCCATTGGGAGGGGGAGAAATGTCATTGTTTAGATGTCACCCTGTGTATAAGGGTTAGATTATGCTAAAGCTACCTTGCATTAAGTTGTATTTGGCTAAATGACCCTTAAAACTAATATTTTGCTAACTAATATTCATCCTTTGTGCATCTCTTGCCTGAAGTTGCAAAGCACTGAAATGCTTCTTATGGTATAAGCAGCACTAACATTGTTTTTAAAATAAGGGGTGAACGGGGTCAGCACATGGGTCAGGGCCAGGAAATATGGTTATTACCTTTTTTTCCTTATATTAAGGTATCTGATTTTGATGTGTAGTGATACTGATAATAAGAAAACTTATCTGTGAATTTTCAGGGGAGCTGTATACTTTTGGGAGGTGATTAATAAAAAAAGTAATAGTATATCATGACGTCTTCCAATCCCAAGGTTCTTGTTTTCTTTTTAAATTAAAATCTTGCTTGTATTATTTTTTAACTTGAGAACAAAGTAGAAAATGTTTGGTCTGTCTGGAGACACCTGCCATAGAAGTATTTTTGTTGTGTCTTTTTTTTTCCTTTTTTTTCTGTTTCGTTGTTGGGGTTTTTTGTTTACTTTGTTTGGGGCAGGAAAATGTATGTTGCTATCATATTTAGATTCATTTATTTTTGTGACAGATTAAGTAGCACTCTTTAACTCGGATCTTGCTATGGCCACTCCTGTGACTCAGTGTGTTTCCAAGATATGCCAGTGGTTAGAAACACTGCTTGGTCTAGATCCCTTCCCAAACAGGGCCCTTGCAAGGGGAAAAAGATCAGAATTTTGGGGAAGGATTTGGTCAACTTTGTGCATGCTTGCTGTATCTTTACACCTTTTCTGGTCTTTACTGCAAAGTATTTAGAGGAAACCAATTATTTTGGAGTACTTCTAATGCATTTAGTAATGAAAATAAAAATAGTTTGCGGATTCAGCTATAATCAGGCACGACCCCAAGATCTAAATTGAATGCTTCAATAACCTGCAACATGAAATAGGAGTGAGCTTCATTTTGTGTAGGTCTTCCTAAAATGACAGAAATTTGAGAAAAACTGTCTTCCATACCTACATATCTCATTTTTAAGAAATGTCTTATTTAGTACCTTTAGATTGTAATTATGAGTCTTATCTGCATTGCCAGTTAATGCAGTAGTAACATTAGACTGAACAAACAGGATATGTAATGTCTAGAGGAGGCTGGAGGAAATCTCCTGGGAGAAAAAAAATCACAAGTAGGTATCATTTTGATCTCTCTCATGTGAGTGCTTTAATGACCATTGACTGGTATTTACTAGGAGAACAAAAATTACTGGCTTTTCTGAAACAAAAAAATCAAATTACTTGGAATAATGCTATGTGAAAAAGATTTATATTATATTAGAGGGAGTATTCATTAGACTGACCATGTTGATAGAGTAGTTTTTGCAACATTCTGAAACTGCTTCTAAATTTTGATGCAAAAACATAGGATATAGAAAAGCCCCTTAAGTCACAGGAACTGATATGCTATGCAGGCATTGTGCTGGTCATGTGGCAATAAATTCTTACCAGTTTTAAAGTTTTCTCCAAATGCTTAGACCAATCAAATTTCAAAGCATTCTTGAGTCCTTCTAGTGAAGAAAATTGAAATAGGTCACAGTGATATTGACCTTTGAAGAAAGCTCAAACTTGAAGAGGAGCCTTAAGGCTTTTTTCCAGCTGTCAAACTTGACCTTTCATCATAGTCTGTTTTGTTTTGAAGACAGATTTTCATATATCTACATATTCATGTCAAACTGATGCTCCTGATGTCAGTTACTGAGTCAGGTATTCAAAACAGAATAGCAAACAAGTTTTGGTAGCCAGCAAGCATTCTGCACAAGATGCAATCACCTAATACAGAGTAAAATCTCATTTCAGCATAAAAGCCTGCTGGGTATCATACAAATTATAAGTAATGTGCATGTTGGGATAAGTAGTTTTAAAAATAGCTTCAGGAGTAGAATAAGCAGTTTTTACTTTTATTCTTGCTATGGGGATGAACTATGAAAGTTTGTTTTATTTCTGTCTCTGTAAGGCTGCTTTTACAGGGCCAGATGGCAGCCCATGAATTGTGGCATAGCTAGAGAGAAAATAGGCCCTCGTCACTAGCAGCTAGTCATGAAAATTTAAGGGCTGTATTAGTCTTGATATAAATGTGCACATAAATCTTGAATAAATGTTCATGGATATAATTGTGCTGGCTCCAATACACTACCTTGTTTGCTAAATAGTGAATTAGCTAAGGGTGAAGCTGCTCCTTCAAAAAGAAAGAATTTTGTGTGAGTTGGAGTAAAGTAGGTGTGCTCACACTTTTAGCAATTAAAATTCTGACTTTGTACATTTCATGTTGTGTCAAGTTCAGTGGTGGAAATTTCCTGATTTTTCAGGTTTTGCATGTATTCTTAGAATTCTAGCTGGTAAGACTGAGTTTCTGTGTGCCTAAGTGGATATTTATTGCAAATGTGAGCATTGATATTTAACTTAGGAGTGAAATGAATGTGTTACATGTAGTCGACTCAAACAGCAATAATCTGTAGCCAATATTCAATTTTTACTTATTTTTATGGTAAGCCATTGAAAGAAGTTTGCAAGGATGTAATATGCATTTCAGGTGGTCCTCAGCCTTGTGTATACTTTTGTTCTTCTTTTCAAACTCTGTACTTTATTTCTTCAGAGTTCACTAATGCATTCAAATGTAAACACTTTTGCCTTTGCTGTGGCTCACACACCATGTCCCATGCAGCAAATCCAGAATTTGTAATAAAAATGTCTGCTTTTCTGTCATTGGTAAGAGAAAATGGAATTGTGAATTCTTTATGCAGATCTATTGGGGAGTGCTCTTTCCTGATGGTTCTAACTGGTTTGCCTTCCAAAGTAATTAAATGATCTTCTATGTTGCTCTAAAGGGGTAGTCCATGGAAGTCCTCTGAGAATTGGAAGTACCAAAACCTAAGCCTCAAGTTGCCAGCCTTGTGTCCAAGGGAGGAGGGTGAGCTGACTTCCCTGAACCTGCAGGGACCTGACTTTTCTGAGGTAGGTCTTCTTTGTCAAATTTAGATTGGCTTGGGTTCTAGAGCTTGCTGTTTTTTTATCTTCTAAGGCCTTGTAATGGGTATTGAGAGTAAAACTTTAAGCATATTGGCTTAATTTTTCTTCCTCTTGGGAGACACGTTGAGTTTAGTCAAGGATGCAATAAGAAGGAAATAATCAGCTTCATGCTGCACGTGGCAGTCCATGAACTCTCCCTATAGGGAGGGTGAAACCTGAGTATTAAAGCCATGTATCAAACCCTGCCCATTTCTGTGCCAGGGAGTCAGAATCTCCGTGGCTGACACTGCTGTCAGAAAGGTGTGCAGATGGGCTATTTTCTTTAATGTTCTGAAGCCATTAGAAAATTAAAAAAGGATATTCCTGTCTGTAGGGAAACCTATGCGGTTAAATGAGACTGCTTTTGAGCTAAAGGGTTACTGTATGTGATTTGCTTTTAGGATTAAGACCAAAGACAGATGAACACCAAACCATGTAGGGTTTCTGAGTTGGGAACTGGCATCTCTGTGGAAATTACTTGGGATGAACAACAGA
Organism: Acanthornis magna; assembly: GCA_036785705.1. Taxonomy (NCBI): domain Eukaryota; kingdom Metazoa; phylum Chordata; class Aves; order Passeriformes; family Acanthizidae; genus Acanthornis; species Acanthornis magna. The sequence goes on along the minus strand of JAWUZG010000018.1, from coordinate 16,826,479 downwards.
CTTGACCGAAAAATTCTTGTATGCACAGTACTGCCAGGGCCTCCAAAAAAAAAAAGTGAAATCTCTGTAGGTAGGATTTGAGAGGTTTAAGAGCGTTATAACTTTATTTTGTTAATCCAAACTGGAGCTGAAGTAGTAGTCCTCCCTGACCTTGCATGGATTACACTGTAAGTACCTGGATTTGTGGTCCTGGCTGGCACTGCAAAGGGGTTGCAGTTTTCAGGTGCTTGGTGGTTGGAGGCCAGTAACAGCGCAGTTTTGCACAAGGCAACTTGAAGTAATGGGGTTTGGAACCATGCTGAGCTCTGTTTCTGATAGTTCAAAGCTACCTGCCATACTGACTGCAGATTATTACATTTGGGGTATGCCTGGATTGTTTTGTCTGCATCTGTCTGGAAAATGGTGTGCATCTTGCACATGGCTTATGTGCAGATCAAATGTGAGGTTAATATAGTGACCTACTGAGCTGAGGAGGAGGAAGGAAATAAAAATAAATGAGAAACTCGTGCTCTACATATTTTGGAAAGTAGCACATTTGGACAGGGACACCCTATATTTAACAGGACATCAATCAGGAGGTCACTCATGTGGAATTGTTTGTGGATAAAACTGTCTGTGAACAGGCTGTAAGGAAGAGATCTATAGATGTTGTCATATTAAAAAGTCATAGCTCTGGAAATAAATGCAGAGTCTGTGAAAAAGGATGTGCTTGAGATCAAAATGGTCATGTGTTTATTTTTAACTGATGTTGTGAAAACTAATCCAATTTATGGAGAAGAAAGCACATAAAACTAGGAATTTTAACTCTGGAGATCAGTAGGAATAAAAGGTTTTGACCTCTACTGTTTAGAATTATGCTTGCATAATTCATGATTTCACTGACTTATTTTTGTTCAAGAGTTAGGAAGCTAGAAAGATTATTGCATACACCACTACACTGGCTTTCCAAGAAGAAACAAGTTCTGTATAAAGACAATATAGTAGAAAATTTAAATGCAACTGTAGAAAAGGAGAGCTATATTAATCCTTTTTTTTGTTGCAAGTAAACACTTGTGTAAACTGAAACACTTGTTGAAAAAGTGCTAATTAGCATTTCAGTTCCTCTCCATGAAAAGCAATCACTTATCACTTCTAGTTCATTATAATTAAACTGGTGAGAAGTACTTATACACTTATTTACAGTCAAATGCATATTTTTGGCTTGTATTTGTTCGACTGGAAGCTGCTGCATCACTATAGTCCAGCACAGTCAGAGTTTTATTTTTTTAAAAGCCCTTAACCACAATATCTGGGTGAAAATATATGTCATTTAAGAGCAAACAATTATAAAAGAAAATAATCTGAGAACTAATTAATATTGCAACTAAGTTTGTAGTATGCCTATAATCATGGGGAGAACCAGTTGGCAGTGTAGTGCTTGTCCCTGTCAATGTACAACTAAAGGTAAACTTCCACATTAGTCTTTTGTCTTGCAATAAAAAAACAACTTTGTAGACATTAAACAAGTGGTGGGGGAAAAAATGCTGTGTCTCTTCTACTTTTATTTTTTTTTGTTATAGTAGCATTTGAATATCACACAAATTTAATCTTTAGGTTGTATGAGGCAGCACTTGCATTCTACATTTGAAATGGCTTCCAAGTGACTAAATCTCTTCCTGATATTTTCTGTGGTTTTTTGAAAGGCTATAGGAAGTAACATTTTGAAATAGGCAATGAAGCCATTTCTGGACTAACTACTAGATATTGAATCAAATCATGGGAAAGGCATTTAAAGAGATTTGGGATTGCTTTCCCTATTTTTTTTTTGTAACATAAGTTCTCCTCCTTATGGACCTGTGAAGAGCTATATTTACACTCTGCATATTCATGCTCATTTTCTCTTAAATTGTATCAAAGAATTAATTATTTTATTACAGGATGTTGTCAACTTTAAAGTAAAAGCTATTCTTCACAGATTATATTATGTATGGATTTGAGCATTTTGAAAACTGAAGAGAGCTGGCTGAAGGTTTAACATGACAAAGGAAGAACTACAGTTCTGTAGTATTGCTGAATAAGGAATGTATGACTAGAGATGATGAGCCTGGTCCTTCATTTGTTTACACCTGGTAGTCTTCAAATAAGAAGTCAGAGTGGGTATTTGCCAGAGTGGCCTTGATTTGGTAAATTTGCAGCCTGTCTTCACAGGTGGTAGTGGTTACATGTGTTCATGTGAAGTGATTTACACAGCATGTAAATAAATCTAAACAAAGTATTATGACAATTATGGCATTTTTCTAGTCAAAACTGAATGACATCTTCCCCACAACTACTGCCAAGTCCCTCTTAGCAGCTATCAGTTCCCTTTTCCGTAGGATGCCTGCTCGGGTGAATGTATTTAATTCTTTGTATGTACGATTCCTACCACGGCTATGTCCTTAATCATGCTGAAGACTAATAAAATTAAGTAGCAATGACTAGCTGCTTTGGAATGAGGCATTAGTTCTCTTTGACTGTGTTTGTACGCCTGACTGTGTGCAATATTTTTCCAAGAACTTATTTATGACTTGGTTGTGATGAGCTCATGACCTAATTTTAGATATGATCAGTTCTTGTAACATTATATCCTTAGTATAACTGCAGCTGCTATTATTTGTGTAAATGAGAGTTTTTTGAAGAAGCTTCCTTGCTGCTGGATACACTATATATACACTATGTTCTTGGGAGGTTGTGGTCATCATGAGAGCTGGAAGACCATATCAACTGTGTGTCTGTACAGAAAACCAAAAGAATTCTCAAGGGTTCTCCCACATTGCCTAACATCATTTGCATTGAGTGAATTAAGTAGTAAAAAAATCCACTCCAGTTAATTTAATAACAACAGACTTGGAGGCTTTTTTTTACAATGGTTGGAATATTCAGCAGGTCAACAGAAGTGTACTGTGACAGCCCTGGAAAGTAACAGTGGAAGAAGGATCCAGTAAGAAAAGCATCCTGTGCTGGTTTTGATTGGGGTAATTTTCTTCTCAGTGGCAAGTCTGGGGCTGTGTTTTGGATTTGTGCTGCAAACAGTGTTGATAACACAGGGCCGAGGGGTGTTTTTGTCACTGCTGACCAGTGCAGGGCCTTTTCTGCTTTTCACCACCCCCCACCAGTGAAGAGGCTAGGGGAGCACAGGAAGCTGGGATGGGACTCTGCTGAGCCCAGCTAACCAAAGGGATATTCCATGCCAGATGGTGACTGCTCAGCCATAAAGTGGGGAGGAGGAGGAGGAGAAGGGAATGTTTGGAGTGATGGTGGATGTCTTTCCAAGCCACTGTTATGTGTGTGGGAGCCCTGCTTTCTTGGAGATGGCTGAACACTCGCCTGCCCATGGGAAGGGGTGAATGAATGACTTGATTTGATTTGCTTTAACATGTGGCTTTTATGTTACCTGGTAAATTGTCTTTATCTAAACCCAGGATTTTTTCTCAATTTTATTCTTCCAGTATTCTCCTCCATCCCACTGTGTGGGGCTTGGTGGTCATCTGGGGTTAAACTATGACACATAGTCAGAGACATGATCAAATGTTGGTAATTTTATGTTTTATTTGGGATCTCAAATTTCTTTTTTTTTAAATTAAAGTGTAACATCTCCCTGCAAGCAAATGGAGTTTGCAGAAAATGTAACTATCAAAGTTCCCATTTAAAAGCGGGTTTCATGCCTTCTTGTGATTAATAACAAGTGGTGATGTGATAGAAATTCCCCATTAGAATCAGGTAACAAGAACAGCACCTTGCTTTTCAGAAATGGGTGAGCAAATTCCCACTGTTAAATGTTTATAACCTAATGGTATTGCGGCTGGGGTATCTCCAAAAGAAGTTGCAAATACTACTTGACAGGGAGGCAGAAGAAAGGAGAAACCTTAGCTGTGTGAAAGTCAAGTAAGAGTCAAATGGATAAAAGGATTTTTAGGAGAAATAAAAATAGAATTATCTAAAAGCAGTAGGCTTGCCTCTTCCTATTAGGCTTTTTAGTGTAGAAAATGCATCATCGCTCTGCTTGAGTCAGAGTGTGAAATGCTTTTAGGTTGAACTTTTAGTATATTGAAGCAGTATTACTGTAAGCCAAATTTAAACAGGAGGAAACTTGCTGGTGCAGTTGTCTTTTAGATGTGCAGCTTAAAGTCTTTGAAAATGTGTGAATAAGGAAGGGTGGTGGTGATGTGACACAGTCTGCCCTTTCTCCTGCCTTGCTGTCTTCTTGTATCTGGGCTTTCCCTTTTCTAATTTTTGTTTAGAAAAACAAAAAAAACCCCAAAAACCCAAAAAACAAACAAACAAAAAAAAAAGACAAGAACAGCAGAAAATAAAAGTCCACAAAGGATTTTGAACCCAAAGTGCATTTATCTTCTGTCAGATTTCTCCCTGGAATGGCTGGAACTGGAGACAGAGGAGGAAAGTATATTCTGTGCTATAGCAGAGAATTCTTAGACTGTGTCCCTACTTTTTCTGATCTTGAGAGCTGCCCCTTTCTGAAGGTGTAAAAATCTCTGGAGGTTATTTCACCATGCTTTATAGCAAAAAAATGGAAGAGGTGAGAGGCTACCTGTGAAACAGCAGCTGCTGGCCAGCTGTCTCTCCTAGTTGGTGCTCAGATGGACATAGGGAATGGTAACTGCAGCTCCTGCTGTCTCTTCCTTCTACCTGCCTCCCTTTCCTGTGGTGTCAGTAAAATCAGAGGCCCTCCAGAGGGGTTGGGATTATTGCTATAAGATTGGGAGCAAAGACAGGAAATCTTTTTGACTATGCTGAAATGGGGGAGGCTGGGCCTAAGGTTTGCTCTTTGGATCTATAGCTATCTTGTGTTGCTCCTGAATTAATTAAAAAAATTATTAATTTTTTATTGAGTTTTATTTTGTTCATAAGGTTTCATCTGTACTGAATGAATTTTGAAGGGATCCTTATGCTTTGATAGTGTCATTTCTTGACTGGCTATGTTTAAATATGATAAAACTGTTGAAACCAAGTGGAAAGAAGAAATCCAAGTATTTAGGAGTTCAGGAATAAAACCATCCAGTTGTCTTAAAGCCCTTACAACTGTCATATTCTGAAGATAAAAACATTATATGGAAATGTAAGAGATGTAACATCAGCTTAATTGAAATGTGAATGAAGGAATCAATGGAATGTTTTAAAATGTTTGTTACCTGTCATTGCAATAGACTTGCTGTGATGTGACAGAAATAGTTGTAGTGATGCTGATATCAAAACATCAATTTCAGACTCCTGAGGCATATATGGAAGACCAGTTTTGACTAATGGGGGGCCAATTTATCTTAATATCTGATTGGTATTTGAGCCTTGAAAGTGTGAAAGGATTACAAATCTGGACTGCATGTTGAATTTCAGACTGATAACCTTAGATTATATGTAATTTAAACCTCACCAAAAAATGTTGTTTCTCATTCATTTGATTTTGTCTGGTTATGTATCACACAAGATCACACTTTTAAAACAATTCCATTGTGTATTGTAACCATAATATGCTACTTATCAAGATCTGGCGTTTTCATATTGCAGACTTTCTAGCTGTCCAATGTATATGTGGTATACTGATGTAAAAATGTGTATTTAGTGTATATACATGTGTATTAGGGTTTTTACAACCTAAAATATCATAATTTTGTGCTTATTTTCGATGTCTCCCCGAGCCTTTTCCTAATAGAGTAACTATTGCTTTTAAAGATAGTATTCCCTCTTAATACTCTTTTCCAAGGAAGTCAGAGTCAGGCTTTGAGAACTACATTTTTCTGCATAGGTAAGTATTTCAAAGGGGTTCATGCAAATATGTGAACTTAAATTTCTAAATTAACAGATTTTTATCAACTGACAATTTATTACTGTCTTGATAACAAGAAAGTGAAGTGCATGTCCTCTCACAAACCCTTTCCCAGCCAGGAGAAGAAGTAGGTCACAAAGTTTTATCAGAAAAGATGCTTTATTTATTGCTTTGAGATGAACTTTAGTGTTTTTCCTTCATGGGATACTATGTAGCTCTTAAACACCTGCTGTGGGTGCTCTAATTCTTATTAATTTTGAATTAGAAAGTTGTAGTGGAAGAAATATAGAGTGATTTATATGAAATAACTGAGATTTAACTGACAAATAACTTAATCCACAATTTCAAGTTCAGTTAAACCAGCAGCCTGTTTGATCTTCATATTCCCTGCTCTCTGCAGAGTTGTATCCTTAGGGTTCATTGGGGGAAAAGCCCCCAGTGAATATAGGTTGGATGAGTGACCTTTCTCCTTTTGTTTATTCCTTTCTGAATTTGCGACTACCATCAAAGAGTAGGCTTAGTCAAGGCATTTTTTGGAAAGCAAATACAGAGTGAGATGCTAACAGCGATTTTATTGTGAAGCGAGGAGACATCTCTGCAAAGCAGATTGTCTAATGAGGGAAGAGAGTGTTTACTGCATGGGAAGAGGTGACATTTGGTTGCATGAAAGCACTCTAGGGTTCCTGGTGACATTTGTTACTTTCTCAATAATTTAAAATCAGGCTGTGAGTAATGGTGCTGTATTTATCAACCCTATTTAGATTGCTAAACAGCAAATTGCCTGAAGTTGAGGGAAATCCTTCATGTTCAACAAAGCCGTGGAAGACCAGTTCAAATATATGCATACATAGGTCTTCACTGTGAGTATTTAGACTGAGTGGCTACGCTTCAAAATCCTTTCAATGTGCAATGATGACAAGAATATATATAATTTCTAAATAGCTCTTTCCTAGAGGTCTGTAGTCATTGCCTTTCACTATGTTGGTGGATTTTTAATTGGAGGGGGGGGTTTTAATCGAGTCTATAAAGTTCCAAATGTTCCAGGACTTGTTTCTTGGATGGTTTTGTAATTCCTAACAGAAGAGAGACTCTTGGTCAAAGAGAAAGTGTAGCAGTTGACGTGTACTGGAATTCATTCCAGCCTTGTGTAAATATGCATTATTTGAATGTTGTGATGCTAATCATCCTTCCAGGACTGCAGGCTGCAACCGGAAGGTTCTAGTTTTCTTCATGTCACTGATGTATCTTAAACTGATGAAAATTAGAAGGCCTAAAGGAAAAAAAGTTAAACTAAGAATCTAAACTCTCTGAGCTTGTTGCAGACTCGTATAATTTTGGCTTCACATCAGCAGGTTCACTTAAAAGAGGAAGTAGGTACACAAGTGATACTCATTCCCCAAGTCTTTTACATTCATGTCATTCTTCATACTTTAATCAAGGTATTCCTGAAAATTTTCTTTGCCACTGGCAGCAAGGGTAATACAGCCTGAAGAATACTTGTAGAACAATTGTATTGTTTTCCTGCCTATTTCTTTTAGAACACTGGCACTCTAAATGCTCCCCTTGGCATGTCTGTGTTGGAGCTACTGTTAAGAGTACAAGCTGATTTACAAAAGAAAGGGGTGAGTGGATTTCTTTTATATAATTAACACAGAGTTGTTAACTTCTCTTTTATTTATGACTGCCTTTATGAATGATGGTATCAACAAAAAGATTGAATGAGTCCTGATTTTAGGAGAAGCAAGTCTTAAATGTAGGCCAGGTAAAGGTTAACTTAGAGATTAAAAAACATTGCATTATTTGAGATGTGCTGGCACTTTACTGCAATCACTGGGATTCACGATTTCTGCCCATCCAGGAGCTGAGTGCATGTATATTTAGTTATCTGTTTCTGGGTTTGAAATATTTGCTACAGAGTACGCCAATTGTGGAGACTAGGGTGATCAAAGCCAAGATTTGAAAGGAATTCATGACCTTTGTTTCAAAGAGGATAAAGAATTTTTTAAGATGGCTTGTTGGAAAGCCTTTTTCGAGTGTTTTTCCAGTCAAAGTGCCATTTGAAAGTCAGCTACCCATACAAAAGTGCCAGACAGGCTTTTCCAGGCAATGTTGCACACTTGACTAATTTTCCCTTAAGTGATCTATGTTATATCCAGTGCACTTGAAGCTACTGAGACTCACACTATAAATAATATAGTGAGCAATGTCTTGGAGCTTGATAATTATTGCTAGGAGAAAACAGTTGGTTGCAATAGTAAAAGATAATCTTAATGGCTTGTCTGCTCTTGAGAAACTTGGAAACTAATGTGGTGGACTGGAATCTTGTACTGAAAATATGTACCCCATCAGAAGTTAAAAAGGGTATATCTTATTGGAATGTTTCATGTATAAAGTCCATCATAAGGTTTCTGCATCAAATTTTTTATTTTGAATTTGTGGGATTGTGGGAGCCTTGTTAAAAAGGACCTGGGTGGGTCATCTAGTTTGAGCTATGCTCAGTGCAGGATTGTGGTCTGTGTTAGGCCAGCTCAGTCATGGTGTGGTCTAGCCAAATCTTTGGAGCCTTCAGGACTGGAAATTCCATGACAATCGTAATTAACCTGTTCCGGTGCTGCATTAGTGTCCAGAGGCTGTGTCTAATGTTGAGACTGAACCTTCAGAAGTTGATGACTGATCCACGTGATTTATGGGAGTGGCATCCAGTGAGCTATTTGCTCACAAAATATGTTAATGGAATCATAGAATGGTTTGGGTTGGAAGGGACCTTAAAGATTGTCTAGTTCCAGCACCTTTGCCATAGGCAAGGATACCTTCTACTAGTCAGGGCTGCTCAGGGCCTCATTCAGCTTGGCCTTAAACACTTCTGAGGGTGGGGAATCCTCAGCTTCTCTGGGCAATAAAGAAGTTGTTTGGTTCATTTTTCTTAGCCAGGCCTGTAAAGATGTATACTGGAATTGTAAGATGATTCCAAATGCTTATTTAAGAAGCTAACACTAAGTGTGAATATAGAGTTATGAAGCAGCATCTTGCTGCAGATAGAAAATGTTTTATATTTAGCAAATGCTATGATTTTTGGAAAGCATATATTAAATTTGCTATTCTTTGAAGTTAGGGTAAAAAAAAAGGTGAGCTATTCCTGTCACATGAAGCTCATATCGGGCAAACATTGTTCAATTCCCTAATTTTTGGGTCCTGTGCTATCAATCTTAATGGTTTTGAGTCAATTTGCAGAAGGGTGTTAGGGAAGATGTCACAGAAGCTTGATCAAAGGATATTGTAAGAAAGTGTAATACAGTACGAGTTTCAGTCGTGAAGACAAACATGCTGTTTGTGGAGAGTATCATAATCATTGTAGATTTGATTATGCTTTTATAATACCAAATATGTTTTGATGTTTTCCTTGTTCTCTTACCACTTATGGAACACTACATATGGTATCGTAAAGCTCCTGGAGCATGGCCACTGTTCTGCTTTTGAATGCTTCATCTCCAAAGGCCTTATGGTGCTTCTACTATTTTATGACCAGGAAAAGCCATTAGTTGTTAACCTATAACTTCATGTTTGCTACATCATGCACAATTATTGAAAACCCATGATAAATATGGTGACTTCTGGTGAGAACCGAGACTTATGCTTAATCCTTGCAGCTTTCCTAAAAAGTATTTTCCAGTCTAAATCTGCTGCAAGATCCTTTTGTTGGTTTATCAGAAGAAACACAGTGGAATGAAGCTGCTGTTCTGTCTTTTTACAAATACCTGTAACATGTTATCTCTTTTCCAGATGCTAATGTTTAGGCTACATCTGCATAACATGAGGCACTGTCCCTGTAGGGCTTTGAATAGGGTGCTTAGATGATCAAACTGTTAGAGATGCCTCGCATAATAGTTGGGATAAATAGTCCTGTTGAGAAGAAGGTATTATTGTGAGAACTGCTGTGCTAATTTTGGTTTCTTGTTCTGCAGATGTGCACTAAACTCTTCTTTCTTCTATATAACATGTTAAAAAAATAAATAAAATATATATATATTTTCCCTTGTCAACCGTGAAGCTACATATTTTTCTAAAAATTTCCCTGGACCTTTCAATGAGACTCTGATCCAACAAAAGAATGCTTAAGTAACAGTTCAGCTCAGCCCAGGAGATCACCAACTTTAAAAGTAGAATTTCTGTCACTTTTAAATAAGAAAGGAAATTGTATTTTTTTTCCTGCTGTGAATGAGGCCTTCTTGGGTGTTGATGTGGTTTGGTGTTGGTGATGGTGTTTTTTTTTGTTTGTTTGTTTGTTTGAACTTTTAAGATTCATCATCCAACATTGGGAAATACTGAAATATTTTGTTTAACAGAAAAAAAAAACCCCACACAGATAACCTACCTGTTAAGTATTCTAGAGTATTAGATTAACTGAAAGAAATCCAGGTGACTTCTTGGAGTTACCTGTTGCTAACAGCAATCGCAATTTTGTGTTTCACTGTGCCAATTGACTTTTCAGTCTCAGCATGGGCAGAAGTTAACAATAAAATGTTCTCTTGTTTTGGCTTTCAGTGATTAGAAAATACAGATTGAACCCCTTTATGCCATGGAACTCCTTATGACCTCATAATTATGTCCCTATTCTAGTAAAATATACAAACACAGTCTTGTGGAAAAAGCAATAAATGTGTTGCTGAGAAAGGTGCAGAAAAACCACAGGGTGCCAAGTTTGAATGCTCCAATGTTAATTAAGACAGTCATGCAGATCTGGAAACAGCTAAAGATAAGATTAGTGGCAGTGATGGATAGGCACAAACAGAGGCTATTTTTGGGCATAGTAATCAAGTCATCAAATCTATGTATCTAGAAGAGGACTGAAATTTGTGCTCTGAAAGTACAAATTCTTAAGAATTGGTTCTTTTGGAGATGCAGGTCTCTACTTAATGTCAGGAGGATATTTCTAGTCTTTAGAGAACATCGTGGTTCCAAATATTCACATAATTCTTCCAGTTTAAATTTTGCAATGTCCTAGAAGAGGAACTGACGAAGATGATTAAGAGACTGAAACATCTCTCCTATGAGGAAAGGCTGAGAGAGTTGGGCTTGCTTGCCACAAGAAGAAACAACTGAGAGGGAACCTCATCAATGTCTGACTATCTGAAGGGAGGGTGCCAAGAGGAGGGAGCCAGGCTTTTCTTGGTGGTGCCAAGCAGTAGGACAAGAGGCAATGGGCAAAAAATGCTGCACAGGAAGCTGCACCTAAATATGAGGAAGAACTTCTTTACTGTGGGGGTGACTGAGCACTGGAACAGATTGCCCAGAAAGGCTGTGGAGTCTCCCTCTCTGGAGATATTCAAGAACCATCTGGACACAATCCTGTGCCATGTGCTCTGGGATGGCCCTGCTTGAGCAGGGAGGTTGGGCCAGATGACCCACTGGGATCCCTTCCAACCTGACCCATTCTGTGAAGAGGAAAGGGAAAATAAAACAAGAATCAGAACTCCTATTTTAAACATGTGTGGGGTTTTTTGGTGGTTTTTTCACTTTTGTCTAACACTCTGGAGAACATCTTAGAGATGTATGTTATGGAAGCATGTGCTCAGGGGACTAAACAGGGATGAGTTTTAGTGCCTTCTAAGTGGATAGAATATTGGTTAAGGACCACTATAGCACAGATGGCTTGATTCAATTGTATAAAGGAGCAAAGTGAGCATTCTTAAAATATTTGCTTCTTTTAACATGACTTAGCAATGACATCTGTTCAAAGGCTCTTTTGAAAAAGGCAGGTCAATGAATCACTGTGAAATTCCAAATTTAAATTTGCTATTTTGGTTTGTTATGATTGGCTCATGGTGCTTTTCTGGGCATACATGGGCTATTCTCCTCAGTGGGAGAAGTGATTAGTATTCTGAACTACAACAACAGCATCTCATTAAAATCAGATATCTTTGAATCCACTGGAAATGCCTTTACAACTTCTATCTTGCCAGTTGTGACTCAATTTTTGCTATACTGTAGAAAGTTCTATGCTGGGCAGTTTTTGTTCCTTGTTCAACTCAAGAGAACTGAAGTATTTTAAGATTGCAGGAAAAGTGTTGTACGAAGTCTGAGACCGAGCCAATGACATATTTTCAGCATCTGCATTTCCCTCAGCTGTTGTCTGATGTGTAGCAGCAGGTTGGGATGCATAGGGTACCAGCTGTTGAATATTTGGAGTGAAGGTTCTCATCCACTGCCTCCAGCTGTGTGCTTGAGGACCTGTTTGTAATACTTCTTTTAGGGATTATACTTGCACAGCCTTGTTCAGCTACGGAGAAAATTCTAATGTACCTAATTTTTTTGCAGCCAAAATTATTTGTTGTATAAACAAGCTCACCGTTTGCATAACAGCTTCACCATTAAGTATCAGGATATGAGTGTGTAGGTGTTATATACTTTAGGTCTTATATTTTTAGAGGGGATCATCATTGCAAAGTACTGAGGAATTATCAGCATCTATCTTGTGGAAAGCAAGAATGAGTAAAAATAATCACCACCTGCAAGGCCCTTTTAACTTGTTATTTAAAAGCCATAGGTTACTTATTTCAGCATCAATAAAAATATAATGAAAGACTAAATGAAAGCTAGCTTGTAAAGAAAGCAAGTCCTATGGTCTGATTTCAGAGTGTGATAAGATTTCACATGTTCTGTTCTTTGAAGGATTATGAAAGAGGTGCTGTACATTTTCAGGAATATCTAACTCAAAAATTAGAATTTGAGAAGCTGTGGCCTGTTCTTTACTTAGATTGCAGCTGTTTGATTTCTTTATGGGCTAAAATGGCCTTTTGACTTACCTGTCAGTTACAGAATCATAAAATAATTTAATTTGAAAAGGTGCTGTGGAGGTTGCTTTGAGCCTTGTTTAAACAACGGGAGGCTGGAGAAGCTCAAAGGTTGCCTGGACAAACTGGGGTTTGTCCAGATGAATTTTGATTGTTTCCAGGAATAGAGTTTACACAATCTCTCTGGGCAGTCTATCCCAATACTTGACCACTGCCATGGTGAAGTTTCTGTGCCTAAACAGAATGTCCCTTTTTGTAAGTTGCTTGCTTCTGTGCACTGTGCAGAGGAGTCTGGGTCCATCTTCTCTGTATATTCCCATTAGGTGATTGCTATCTAATTTCATGTAAAAAATGAGTGAATAAACCTACATAAGGCAGTTTACAGAAAAGACCAAGAAAATCCACATAACACAAGATGGACCTAGGAGAGCATCTTAGCTTTTGTAATAGCCCTACCTGTCCATGAGCAAATTCATCTACAACTAAAGGCGTGTGTTGATTCTACTGCTGCATTTGCTCATGCGTAGAGTAAAAAAAAAATCAAGAAGTCTGGTTACCACTAACTTAACTCAGATATAAATAAATAAATTTTAATGTTTATAGTAGATGGAACAGGCTTTAAGTCTTACATATAGAAGAATGTACAAGTGTTTCTTCCTTATTGGTAAGGGCCCCAGCATACTTAGTTTTAGAATGTACTAAAACCTGTTGGTGAAAAACAGTTACCTGCTACATGCTGTAGAACTGCGGCGTTGTAAGTATTTTATTGTCTACAAACATGTAGAAATTGACTGTAATGTTCAAAACCAGAAAAATATATACTTTTAGCTGTCTTTGAAATTACAAGGTTCTGTTGCTTCTCAGGCTCTGTAAGAGATGTAAAGAAGGAAGTCTAGGCTGTTTGAACTATTATGAAGCCACGAATGTAATGAACATGTACTGTGTTTCACTAGTGTGAACTCTACCATAACACTTTCAGTTTACACTTTGAATAAGCTTATTTCACAGAACAGATACTGTATGTCAAGCCAAATTTTATCATATCTCAGAGCCCTCAGGACTTTTACGACTTCAGCTACTGTAATCTTCTTCCTGCTCCTTTTTCTTTACTTGGGTTTTTTATTCATGTTATGGTTGCTCCTATATTTAGTATAGGTTGAATAGTCTGAGGAGATTATGCTCAGCAATGTACACTATCCCTCTTAATTTTCTTAAACTTGCTTTGAGAATTAATTTGCTTACAAGTAGATGCTTTTTCTTTAATATTTGTTATATTTAGTCTAATTTATTAAAATATAGTCATTGTTTCATAACCAATAAAAAGTACACTAAGGCTTGTTGCGTTGTTTAAAACATTTTTACTTGAACTTTATGACAGATTCGTCTGGCTGGTCTCCTAATAGAAACTGTTTTTCTGCAGTTGCTCTGTAAACTGTAAGCAAAAACGTTACTGAGAGCTGAGACATAGTTTTTGCTGTAAGAAGACGCATCTTTAAATTACATCATATTGTAAATACAAGTAAATACATGAACCTGTTCTAGGTAAAACCTTTTGAACAAGTCTGCTGTTAGTATCAGCACTGGAACTTGCAACAGTAAAATATGAACCTCTTGGGTTAATGCTTGGACCTTTCTATATGTTTAGCACATGCCTGGGTTCTTGTCTCCATGTGCTTGAGACTTTATAGTGACATCGGCAAAAAACACAAAATAAGACTTAACATGAGGTTTTTATTAAGGCTCTTTTGTCTTCCTAAAAAAAAGTGCCTTTTGTGTCAGAAAACCTACCAAATATGCACCTTGTAGGTAGAGCATAAAACTCAGGTGAGGGATGCAAGGGATTATTGCAAAGGAAAGAAAAAAAAAGTTTCTTCTGAACCTGAAATCTTCCAATAGAGAGATCACAGATTTGAAAAGCAAAAAGGAAGGCTAACTTACAGGAGCGGAGCAGCAAAACATAAAATATTAATTATTGGAAGCTTCATAGCTATGACCATGAATAAATTGTAATTATCAAGGATATTGGGAAGCATCTGATGCGAAGGTGAGGCTGATTTATATGCTGATTATAGCATAAGTAATTATACTACTCTTTCCCATTTCTGTAGAAGCCACTGAATTCTGAAAATAAAGGCTTTTTAAAATTTGTTGGAATGTGCTATATTGTTGAACATAAAGAATGCCTTGAAAAAGAGTAAGAGATCAAATATAGGGTACAGAACAGGAACAGGAGAAGATGGACAAAGACACAGATACATTCATCAATGTTGAAAACTTAGTAAAAATCAGGTGTAGAAACACATTAGTTGAGGAAATCAGTTCTATCTGGCTACCACCTTATGCTGTTATGCTAGAGACACTGTTACCCATGAAGTCAGGAGATGTTCTGCCATGCCTCTGCTTCTGTAGTTCATCATTTTTCTCCTGCATAAGATATGAACCTCCTGTGGCTTTACAGCAGCTAGGAACCAAGATTTGCACACGCTTTTTACAGAACTCCTTCACCATGAAGTGCTAGCAGGGGGATAGCTGTGAAATTGTAGCTGACAACAGAAGCTCCGTGGTAGGAAAAACTGTATCATTAGTGCTCTACAAACCTTTTCAAAGTGATGCACAAAGTAATCAGGATGCTATATTGGTAATGCTGAGGCCAGGTGCTCTTACTGAAATGATAAAAGGCTAATATAAAGCTTTATGAAGTCCTGGTTATAACTCTACACCTAACAAAGCTAAAGAGAAGATGCTTTATGCTTTTTTCCTTTTAAATTTGAGCCCAATACATTGCTCTAACAGATCAAAGCTGTTTAAATTTACACTGTAGGGATTATCCTTCTGATACGAGAGATCTGCTCTGACATCAGGCAGCATTTGTTTGTGTGATGTGAGCTGTGGCAGTAGTTGTCTGACAACTTCTTGGTTTTTGTGTTTTCTCATGTTCCAGTGGTTACAGGATGTGACTGTGGGCATGTGATATAGATTTTGCTGTCTCTGTTGCCAGGAGCGATGTTATACAATGCCTTTGCACAAACTTGTAATCTGTAACATCAGCAGTGCTGCCATGGCATGTCAGTTCTGTCCTCCTGTGAGTGCATTGCTAACGGCCTAAAGCACTGTAGAAAAGAAAAACCAAAACATGATTAGTCTTATCAATAAATTGGAATATTTCAAGTGTCAGCTTCTTTTGAAGCCTGGTCAATCTTTATTAATGAACTTGTCTCAAGATCAAACCTCCTTTGCTGGGCAGTTCACGGATATGCTCTTAGCTGCCCCCGGCAGAACCAGGGGCAATCAGCCCACCTCCTGTGTGGGGCTCAGGCACCATACAGTAGTCTCTTAGCCCATGATAAAAGGTCACAAATCCTAGCCCTGCCCTAAAAGGAGGCACTGCTGGTTCATGTTCTACCTAGTTAATTCTGCTTTCTTTGTCCAAACCTGCCATGCTGCATAAAGCCATAAGCTCCAAGGAATAACAATGGAAAAAGGGGTGTAGCTCTTCCCTTGGTCTCCCCAAATGGCACTGAAGTGAAGGTGCCTGAGGACCTGTAAATAGCCTCTTTTGTTTAAGTTGTATGGCTTTCAACACAGTAACAGATTTGTTGTTCTAATGTTATAATTGCAATGTTTTTTCATTTAACATTACTGCGTACTGGGAGGAGGAAGATCAGGTCTCCACACCTGCTGTTTTCATGTCCTTTTAGGAGACAGTCACTTCATGGAAAACTTCATGCTGAGTACTTCAATAGCAACCAGGTGCTTGCATTTCTTTTAAAAAAAGTCAAGCATAAGAAATACCTCTTCACTGTAAATTAATGTGAGAAGGAATGTGCATTTCTTTAAGTGAATTGTTGCTCTCTTATTTACTTAGTTGTGGAGTGGTACTGTCTCCCTTTGCAGATAATTTGTCTACTAGAAAATCTCATTAGGATAATAGCTATTTCCCATGATATTCAGAGGTGTCTCAGACCGCATCAGGAAGAGGGTCAACAGGTAAATTAATCATTTTACAATGGTTTTGCTGGCATTTTTTCTTACAAACATCTTATAGCCTCACAACTCTGCTGAGGGGCTAGGAGGTGGTGTACTGGTTTCAGCTAGGGTAGAGTTAATTTTCTTCACAGTGGCTAGTACATGGATGGGTTTTGGATTTTTGTTAAATGCAGGGTTGATTATACATAGATTTTTGTTATTGCTGAGTAGGACTTACACAGAGCCAAGACCACTTCTGCTTTTCATAATGACATGCTCCAGGTTGGGGGTGTGGGGGAGGCTGCGGTGAGACATGGTCAGGACAGGTGACATAATTTGACCAAAGGGATATTCCAGGCTCTGTGGCATCATGTTCAGCATATAAAGTGGGGAGAAGAAGGAGGAGTGGGGGGTTGTTTGGAGTCAAGTTGTCTTCCCAAGTCCCCGTTACCTGTGATGGGGGCCTGCTGTCTTGGAGATGGCTGAACACCTGCCTGCTCATGCAAAACAATGAATTAATTCCATGTTTTGCTTTGCTTGCGTGTGTGTTTTCCTTTCTCTATTAAACTGTCTTTATCTCAACCCATGAGATTTTTACATTTTACCCTTCCATTTCTCTCTCTGATTCTGCAGATGGGGGACTGAGTGATTTTGTGCAGCTTGGTGGCCAGCGGGGTTAAACCATGGCAGGTGGGCACCTTATGCATGGCAGACACTCATTTTGGTGATGAAAGACCAGCCAGGAAAATATGTTTTGCACATCTTCATAAGAAATAGTATGTCTTACTCAAATGTTTGGATGTACCCAAGCTGTAGAATAAACTGCATTGGAGAGGAACCCCAGGGATCATCGAGTCCAGCTCCTGGCCCTGCACAGTACCATCCTCAGGGGTCACACCCTGTGCCTGAGGGTGTTGTCCTAACACTTCTTGAACTCTGTCAGGCTGGTGCTGTGAGCACTTCCCTGGGGAGCTGCTCCACTGCCCAACCACCCTCTGGGTGAAAAACCTTTTCCTGACATCCAACCTAAACCTCCCCTGACAGAACTTCAGGCTGTTCCCTCAGATCCTGTCACTGGTCACCAGAGAGAAATGGACTATACAGCTATAAATAAAGAGAAATCACATATTTTATAAGTTTTGATTCAGAATAGCTCCGTTACTTCTTTTTCTGTAAAAACAAGGTCAGATGGTATTGACTCCATGTGTTCTTCATGAAGACACCTTAGAAGTGGTCCAATGGCTGCAGAAAACTGAAATGATTCCTTTAGTATTGATGCTGCTCACAGATAGCAACAACTTAGCTGCTGCTTTGAGATATCAATGATTTCTGAGTATAAACAATTTTTAGGTGCATTGTTAGGCTGTTCAAATTACAGTCTTAGAAATGAAGGAAAACATTCAGAAACTATTTCTGTAAGGAGATATGATGTGCAATGCTGTTGACCCTCAGTCATGTCATTACAGCTGGTTTCATAGCAAAATTTTTATGATACATGAGAAAAATTACTTCAAATAAGGTCTCAGCAAATCTTCTGAGGCAAAAGCCAGGAGTAGTAAAACAAGAAGAGAAATATAGACAAAAGAACTCTTCCGAATCAGAATGTGATTAAAAAGATAATGAAATCCTCTGTTTGGAACACACTCTTTGGTTTGTATTCCATTTCAGTGGGCTGTCCATCCAGGAAGGAGGAGCACACTCTCATGGAGCTTTCTGTAGTTCTCTGGAGAGCTTGTGGGAGGACTGAGGTAGTTCACACTAATTATTCCTGCTGAGATTAAACAGGAAAGTGGCTTCCAACTATTAATCAAGAAATTCATAGAGAATTCATGGATTTGCAAAAACTATGGACATAATTACTGGATTTTAGTTGTAATATATAGTAGGATTATTTCAAAACTGGTTCTAAGTTGTCAGTTGAGTAACACTACAGAAAGTCTGCAGCAGTGACAGCAGGCACTGAATTTTCTGCAGCAAGGAAATCTATTCTGAATTGCTATACAGGTTTGCTCTTGGTGTTGGCTGTGGGAGTAGCTGTGGGCATTTACAATGCAAATGAGAAAGGACATCTTTCACTTTAGTCTTAGTAGACAGAAGCAGCTTTCATACTGGAAGACTGAAAAAAACCGTAATAGTCTATACACTGTAGTCCAAGACTGTATCTTCTCACTGATGTTTACTGATGTATTCTTTTCAGTAAAATTAAATGTATAGTTACTTAATCTAAAGCCACTCTCTACCATTTAATGAAGGAACACTTGCTTTTTTCTGTTAATCTTTCTGGAACATTCAATGGTCTGATTTTTAAAGAATCTACCTCTGCAGTTGGGGATGTAATTTGATTTGTCTCTTCTTTTATTTCTCATTGACTATGTAATAGCTGCTTGGCTTTTCAAAACAAAAAATTTAATAACTATATAATGCAAAAAAAAAGGAGTGAAAAATATAGATGTGATGGGCTTAAAACACAAGTTGTATCTCCCTAATCTCAACAGAAGTGGGAAATGGTCTCTGGTTTTGAGAACTTCAGTACCAATTGTGGAAGTGAGCTATATAACAATTTAGCTAAATTCACATATCAGTTTTGAGACAGGACAAGCAGCATTACAGAAGTATGTCTTCTAAAGAGATTTATATGTTGGCAAAGTGTAGTGACTGCACAGAAAAGGTGAGAACTGCATCATTTCCAGAGGACATGAGGATGGAGCAGAGATTTTATGAGAAGGTGGCTATAAGGAGAAACTCTGGCAGAATGGAGAGAAGAGCCTATTGGTACCTAAATTTTCCCCTTAGATCTTCAGTAGACTCTCAGGTCAATATCGGGGTTGAAGAACTGTAACTTTTACTAAGATTCACCAAAACTAGATCTCAGGAGGATTTTGAATGAGTGTGCGTGTGTGGGGGAGGGGGATGGCATTTTGGAGTGCGAAGGGCTTTTTGTTTTTTTTAGCAGAGTGGGCAGCATGGAGGGAGTGTGAAAAAAGTAGCAGGAGGAGACAAATAGGCGTTTCTGACTAAGTTGTTGTGACAGGAGGCAAGGTCCAAGGGATAATTTAGGATGGTAAACCTTTAAGACCAGACCTGATGTGATGTGGTAATATGGAGGAAAGTACTGTAGAGGTTTGAAGGAAGGATGTGATCTGAATAGAGATTAAACAGATGTTTATTAGAGTTTCCAGAAAGCAGTGAGTACTGAGATGAAGTTGTAATATTTCGAATGTGAGTGAGTACTAAAAGCCATTGGACGAAGAAAACCTATCTACCCTTTATGCTGATAAAAGTTTTGCGAATGAGATGTGAATGAAAGCGTGAGGCTTTGTTGTGCTGCAAGATTAAATAATGGTGACAATAGATGGTTTGTTAAAAGGAATGGAAAAATACAGAATGGGCTGACGTGAGAAGAAAAAGGGGTATATTTTGTCCATACTAAGCTTTGGCTTGCCCCCACTCTTCTGGGACATGTGCTAGCTGATAAAGGAGAGACCAGATAAACTAATAGGTGCAAAAGCATAAAAAATCTGAGGAGTAAAGCAGATGGGAGACTGTCAAACAAGAACACAGTAGGTGAGAAGCAGCAGACTTGAAAGTTCTTAGGACAGAGACACAGTAAATACTGAATTTCAAATATTTTGCTGCCCAGCAGCGATTGTTAGCTACCTATTTTCACATCACAGTGCAGACTTTTCTTTCTTTGCCTTATGTTTTATGTGGCATTGTGAATCCTTAACTCCCAAGCACAGGAGAAATGAACATGTCCTGTGTTGTATTAAGATAAATACTTTACTGGAAATGCAATTTGATTAAACTAATTAAAACAAAGCTGTTAAAACACTGAAGACTTGAAACAATGTACCTTGTGTTATAAAATCTGTAAGTAAATTCTGGCCTCACAGGCTCATATGTCTCTACAGTAATGGAAAATTCTCCTCCAACTTAGTTTTTGTTAGGTCAGTATTTTATTTTCTTTCCACGGAGAGATGTCTAAGATCTTTTGGGCCACTGGAGTTGCACAGAGGTCCTGTTTAGAGGTCTGGTTCTTCCTGTGGCATCTGCACCAGAACTGCCTGGCCTTGGCTTCTTGTGGCACTTGTGCCCAGGCACATGGGGATGTGCACATGCTGTCGGTGGCCCTACTTCAGCCCCGCTGGTAGTGAAGTGTGGATTCTCTTTAAGGGGATGAGCTCAAGCTAGGGGTGAGAAGATGAGTACTGTTGATACAGTACTCATGGACCTTCCCTTTCTGCACGTGAAGGATTCTATCTATCAAGAGAGGGGTTTGTATCAGAATTTGTATCACAAATGTCAGCCAAGTGATTTGCCTCTGTCTCAAATTTTCAAGCAGCTCAGAAGTATATCTAAAGCCCTGAACAGGGATGATATAACAGTGGTATTTAGCACCACTGTATCAATTGTTACATAGCACTTTCTTGAAGCAGACCTGGCTCTCCCTTGCCCAGGAGATTTGGCTTCAATCTAAATAAAAACTGAAGGTTTCCTGGAAGAAAAATCATGAGTGAAGATGGAAGAACCTGAGCACACTGCAAATAAGACAATTATGAATTTAGATAACTGTAATTATTTCCCTCTTTTTTTGTTATACCTAATTATGTCTGTCTCACAATTCATGTTTTACATACTCTTTTCCCACTCAGTTTTGTTTCTAAAAATCTTCAAAGTTAAAAGCAGTCTACCTTTTTAACTGTTTTCTTCAGTCAGGAACTTCTGCCATTTAATTTAAATACAAAAATCTGTATGTTTATGCCATTCCATTTCTTGACATAAAGCTGATGCAATTTTAAGTATGGTTTAAATGGAAGAGGACTGAAGGCAGTCAAATAAACTTATCTATCTCAATTTTCTGTGGAAACAAAAGCCTAATAAAGGCTTTTAGCAAGCCTCAAGAGGTGCCTGTTATAAGATTATGTACCATAATATTCTATTAAAAATACATAAAAATAGTGTTAGTAAACTATTAAATCTTATTAGACAGTTTCATTTTGACTTTTGTGTATATGGGCTTTTAAAGTAGTCTTAGTGATTGACAGAAAGTTTGCAAGGCAGTGTGAAGGTTTGGTGCAGCTCTGATAATCCTGAGTCACAGTGACTCTTTCAGTTGGGTAAGGGCCAGGAAAGGCCTGCAACTGTGTCCTGTGTAAATGATGGCTGTGACAATTCCCATGGCTGTTCATTGCTGAACACTGTGCAGAGAACAGTGATGAACCTGTGTCTTTTGCTTTATGCTCCTGGGAAACCAGTGGAAATTGGACATCCTTACTGTCAGCTCTGTACATGTAATTCACTCATAGATGCCCTATCTTATTTGTAAGAATTACTGATGGAAAAGAGAAATCTAAAACATCTGTTGTGCCTGAGTCTGGATACAAAATGCTTTGTCAAATGGCATCTGAGAGAGGGCTATGGTACAGACACATCAGCTTTTGAATTTGGTAGAGATCACTGGCATGCTGCGGAAAAGCCACTCAACAGATGGTAAGTGAAAACAGCTTCTGTCCCCTAACAAGTTGGAATGACTTTAAATCACTGAACTGAATGTTACAAAAAATATTTGTCAGTTATCCAGTCTGACTTAATATTCCGTAATAGCATTTTTGGGCAGAATTTGTCCATCTTATTTTTTTTGTTCTTTCTTTTTGTGCTTGTTCCCATGGTTTTATTTGCTTAGAAGGCTTTAAACAAGTTTTTTTTTTTAATAATTTTTTTGTTTGTTTGTTTTGTTTGTTTTTTTTATTTTGCAAACAATGAAGATGGATAAGTCTTCACAGGGATTTGAATTACCCATATAAATGTCTGACAACAGATTGGAGGGAGACTATTCTTCCATCTGCTTGATGGAAGTCCTTCCTCTTATGCTTGATATTATTTTTTTTTTTTTCATGATTACTGTTTACCAGAATCCGTAGTTCATTTATATAACTACTGCTATCAGTTATGGAAGGCTAGTGTTTTTCATTTGTGTGTAAGTGCTTGAATGAAACACAAAGGTTTGGAAAGTTAAGTATATGTCTCCTACTCTTCTAGAAATCTACTGTCATTGTATTATGAAAAAGCAATGAAAAATCTTAGAAGAGTATTAAGCCAATTGTGGGAGACCCCATCCAGATGCTGTAGGACAACTGGGAACAGGAAATGTGACTTTTTGTTAGATATCCTGTGTGCTTTACTTCTCTTTGAGACTTGACCCTGTATAGCCCTTGTACAAAAATATGTGTTAAAAGCCAGAAGTTATCAGTCAATTCTATTTAAGACCCTTGAAAAACTGGAACCTGTATTTTCAGAATAAGGGGTCCCAACTTTTTCCTTGTATGGAAAATACTTTCAAATAGTGCTTAAATTTCCCTACACCTATGTATAGATTTTTTTCTGAAATATTGAGTCATGAATAACTGGGATGAAAATCAAGCACCTAGCAGTGCTAGGTGCCTAATTTATCTACATTTCTTAAAAATGACATCCTGGTATGAAGAAAAAACTTGGAAAGGGAGAAATTTTTCCTGTCTGGAACACCAGCTCTCTCAGGCACAGCAGAACAGCTGTTGTGAGACTCTGCTGGAGGTGCTGAGTGGGCTGTGGTGCCATGCACTAACCTATAAGAAGAGAAACATGTTGTGAATAAAAAAAAACCATAAATGTCAATGATGATGAATTAAGGTTTGTTTGCAGATCACATGGGGACGTTTATTTATGTATATTTTAATACATATATATAAAACCCACACTTGCATATGGAGAGGCATGTTCAATACAGAAGGGAATCTGAAGAAGCATCAAGAATTGTACAAAGACCTTTAAGTTATTTGTACGCAAATATGATAGAGTAGTATAAAGTGTGTAGATTATCCAGTTAAAGGAAGAAGTCATAGAATCATAAGATGGTTTTTTGGAAGGGACCTTTAAAGATCCTCTAGTTCAATACCCCTGCAATAAGCACGGAAGTTTTCTGCTAGGTCAGATTGCTCCAAGCCACATCCAACCTGACCTTGACAACTTCCAAGAATGGGGCATTCACAGTTTCACTGGGCAACCACTCTCTTCATAAAGAATTTGTTCCTTCTATCTCCCCTCTTTCAGTTTAAAACTGGTGTTCTTGTCCCACCACTACAGACCCTGGTAAAGAGTTGCTTCATCTCTCTTACATGCCCTCTAATTATTCAGGTTCTGTAATAACATCTCCCCCGTGTCTTCTCCAGGCTGAACAACCCCCACTGTCTCAATCTGTTTTCATGGGAGAGACACTCCTGCCCTCTGACCATTTCCGTGACCCTCCTCTGGACCACTCTACCAGGTCCATATCTTCTTGTGGAGCTCAAAGCTGGATGCAGTATTCCATGTGCACTCTCATGAGAGCAGAGAAGAATCGCTTCTGTCAAACTTTGGCTGTGCTTGTTTTTATGCAGCCCAGGACACTATTGAATTTCTGGCTCATATCTAATTTCTCATCCACTGCTATTCCCAAACCTTCTCCAAAAGTCTGGTCCCACATTATTCATCACCCAGTCTGTACTTATGCCAGGTCTTGTCTTACCCAAGTGCAGGACCTTGCACTTGGCTCTGTTGAAGTTCATGAATTTCACACTGGTCCAATTCTCAAGTCTGTCAAGATCCTTCTGGACATCATCTGTTCTCTCAAATGTATTAAATGCATCCCTCAGCTTGGTGTTGTCCGCAGATTTGCTGAGGGTGCACTCAGTGCCACAATGCCACTAATGAAGATAATAAATAGTATTGGTCCTGATACAGACCCCTGAGGAGCACTGCTTGTTGCTGTTCTCTATCTGGACACTGAGACAATGACCCCAATTCTTCAGGGGTGACCATCCAGCCTTATACTCTGTCAAGTAAGCCACCCATCAAACCTCTATGTCTCTAATTTAGTGGCAAGGATGTTTTGTGGCATGCCTTTGTTTTAAGGCTTTTTAGAAGTTAAGGTAGATGACATAGTATCAGTTGCTCTTCCCTTTTCCAGCAATGCAGTCTTTACAGTAGCTAGAGTGAATTTCTTTGTTACTGACCAGCAACTCGTTAGTTGGAAATAATAATAATAATAATATGGTAGTGAAGACTGTAGGCATTAGTATAATATGAGTAAGACCAAAAGTCAGTCTAAATTTTAGCAGGCTATCTTTGACATAAATAACACGAACAGTATAAAGTCTGTAAATTGATATTTCAACTAGCAATTATGCTCTGTGAAGTTTTGTGGTGGCTTCTCTTTGTTATTCAAGAATTAGCAAAAGTGATCTGCCTTGCAGATTCCTTATCTTATAACCACAGACCTTAAGAGCGTCATTTTAAATCCCAAACATATTGATCATATTTTCAGCTTCTGGAAAATGACATGGCTCTGCCTTCAGTGAAATGGTGTTCAATTAAAACAGTAAAAAAATTTACCCTTTATGCTGGAGTAGCCTTTAGCGCATCTGCTTCATTGCACTTTTGGGACAAAGGCCTTTATTTACAGTTACAGGTTGTAACCAAGAGAATGAATGGAATAATAAAGCTTTATTTATGCTTAGTTACTCATCCTAGTAATTTTCCATGAAATCGCTCATCTATAGAGATACAGAAAGTAGTGCAAAATAGTGTTGAATGAAATAAGTGAAACATGAGATGTTTTGGCAGCAGATCAAATCAGTTTTGAGATGTGTTGAGGAATGATTGCTTTAGTATTTAGTATGCTCTGTGTACTACAGCTTCTTTTAAGTTTTAATGAGTAATAAATGCAGGCATAGTACTCGATTTTTAAAAAATTAATAGGCTTTTTTGTTAAAATGTTTTTTGAAATAGGAAAGACTGGTTGCGCAAAGAGGTAAAAGTGACTTAAAGTTATAGATGTCTGCCTGGGATTTTACCTTATAGTCTTAATATTTTCCGAGCTCTCATCTCATCATACATATTCATTTCAGCTATTGGAAGAGAGAAGGTTTTGGTAAGAGAAACCTTTTTCTCTGAAAATGTAATTTTTTTTTTTTTACTGTTGAATTGGTGGCCTATTGCATCTCTTTGGACCCTGTTTTAGAAAGGTATTTTAGAGGCACTAACAGGCGTTCCTAAAGTATGGTCCCTATTTCTTCCTAGCTCCTCATCGATGTTTGCTTTGTCTACAGCTGCAATGAGAAATTGCTGAAAACGGAAAAAAAACTTAGGTGGTAAATATGTACTTGTTATTCTGAATACATGTTAATTATTTTCTGATAAGTGGTATAAATCTTGTCTCTGCTGTAGAGGCTTTACTAACCGGGGAAAAGATAGGTGAGGAACAAAAGAGGTTATGCAAAAATGGAAGAGTCTGTTCTAAAAGTGAACAGATGTCTGGACCTTTTTTATCAAGGTTTCTAGGATGTTGTGCTGATATTAATCTGAATATTGGATTTTTGAATTAAAACCAGCCATTCTGTATCCTGATGTGTAGATGTCACTGTTTTAGCAAGGCAAGTATATTATTCCTTTACTGCAAAACATTTCATCTGGATAAACCCAAGGTTTTAAAGGATGAAAAATCAGTGGGGAAAAGAGGGGAAATGTATCAGCTATCCTCTCGGTGCATGTTTCAGTAACAGAACTTTTAAACTCCAAAAAAAAAAAAGGTAAAAATGAGTAGGATTTGGACTGGGCTGGACAATATCTTGTCATGGGTTAGGCGAAGTAAGTTTAGTGCAGATCTGGATGCTGGGGTGGGTTTATCTGAGAACAGATGAGATGAGAGTTTTTGCCGTGCTTGACTAGCTGTCACATGAGCTTCCTTACTTGTACCTGGTGCTGCATTCTTGAGGTCTCACCTTCCATTCCAGGCAGGGATTGCTGCTGGTCCAGAGAGGCTGGGCAGAAGGTTGTGGTTGCTGCTGTGGAGATACTCACAGTTCCACTGTTGCAGTCCCTGGTATTGGAGACCAAGGTCCCATTTGTCTCCATGCATCCTTCTTCTCCAGGTTTTTCCCCAGCATGGATCAGTTTCTTTGTGTTTTCTAACTCTCCTCTTGTTTTCTATACAATCTGTTTTTGGGAACCCTTCCATTTTGCTTCTTTACAGAGCCTCAGGTCCCTGGTTATTCTTGTCTAGACAGTCTATGTGCAGGAGCACAATCTGTGATGAGCTTTCTAATCTGTGGTTGTGTCTCATCTCTTTTTGTGAATCGGTGAATTCAGGATGTGATGCTTTTGTGTAGATGCTATAAAAATATGTAAACAGCCCATATTGGCGGCAAGCAGCAAATAGGCTTTTGCTTGAGAGTTTAGAAATTGTGTTTTAGAGGTTCACTGCCTCCTTACACACCACCACCACTACCCCCTCTCCCCAGTTATGTGCTCCTGTGTTTGCATTCACATCTTAAGCTACATATTTCCTGTAACTGTGGAAAATTGAGTCTTGAGATGGAGTGTGAGTTCAAAACTGCCTGTTTGGTTTTGTCCTGAGATCAGGGCTGAAATGGAGACAGTGTTCAATTTCCTTATTTTGAATATACAAATATCCATTGTTCTTTAGTCAGGGAACAAGACTTGTGACAGGCCATTACTCATTCATGTAATTATTTTTCTAAACTATTGGTACAGAACCTTGTTTTAAAGGTGGTTTTGGCAACATTAAGTTTACTCTGGTTTTTCAAGTGCACAAAATTATTTTCTAAATTAAGCTAATTTTGCATGTCCTTGAAGGTAAAAACATAGCTTTCAGGTAACTATGCAATAAATTGCAAGTCAGGGGAGCTTGTTAAATTTTGGCAGAATGGTTCTTCTTGTTAGGCATCAACTATACTGCAGGTCAATATAAACGTCTGGCTGAAGTTTAAGGGAGTTTGAGCAGAGCTGGTTACATTTTTGCCTTGAAGCCAGATTTACTGGTAAAAAGTACCACAAAATTTTTTTCTTAAAATATCTGGTTTTGCTTTCAAACATCTTGAAAGCTGTTGATATTCAACAGCTCTGAATTTCCAGGTAATTAGCATAACTCTCTCAGCAGGAAAGTTGTCCTTCCTGACAAAGATGTCACTGTCAGTGGTATTTTCTCTTTGACTCACATCTGCTACAACTGCTGTGTTTTTTTTCTGACAGGTCAAACAGGTGGATATCAAATAAAAGCTTTATCTCCCAAGGTGGTATCAGATGTGATTCCAGGAGCAAGTAAAATTGCTAACATTTCCTCACTTGTTTAATTTCTTTTTCTGGGTATTGTGTGCAGAGCCCAGAGGGCCACATTCTCCAGACATCCCATCTTTCTGCAAATTACGGCTTCAGAAGTATTTCTTCATAACATGTACAATTTATTCAAGGCCCATGAAAGAGTTTATTCCTTTGTGAATAAACTGAGTAAAATTTGAAATGTTGACCAGCTTGTACAGAAAGCACAGAACTCCTGCTATCCTGCTATGGATTCAGAGTTGGCAGTCTGGATTCTGATTGACATTCCCCGTGTGAATTGATCTGGGAAGATCATGACCAAATTTTCACAATTTTCTTGCAGAGATCTCTCATTAGAGTCCTCATGAGGGCAGGTTTGGTGATGAGCACCCAAAGAAATACACTCAGTCTGTCAGACTGCGAGGATATGATAATTTTAATTAAAGCTAATGAAGAAGGGATCTAAATGTCAAAGGTCCTACATCCTCCAGAATCTATTTCTGCCTTGAGGTTCTTGCGAAATTGAGCGCTAATAAATGCTATGAAGTTATCATTAGTACTCTGGCTGCAGATGGAAGAGGACAACAGGAGTTTATAAGAACCTCACAATCTCAGGAGGTAAAATTAGGATGCTAAACTGGTAGGAGGTACCAATAGACTAGAGTAGAGAAGTTTGAAAATACCACATTACTGAAATATTTTCCATTTCACTTTCATTACATTTTGCAAAGTCTATTTCAAGAATGGGGTTTTTTTTTTGTTTCATTTTAAGATTAACCTAAATCTCTATGTGAGGCTTTCAATTGCATTTGTGACCACATGAGTAATTAGAGTATTAGAAGGAAAGCTTTGTGATCAAACCAAGACATTCTAAGTGCTTCTTGAAGATGGAATAGCTTCTTAGGTACATATAAAATTAGAAAGGTTTTTTTAATGTTTAAGGAAAAATAGCATTTGTAGTAATGTCAGTAGTTATTTAGAATATTTTAGTGAGTTCTGCAGTTATTTTTCAGGGATGCAATCTACGTGCTTTAACTTCTTTCCTCTGCCAAAACAAGAAAACCACCAAAACCCACAGCAAAACCCAAGCCTCACAGTATGTACTGTGTATACTCTGAAGGCAAGATTGAAACCAAGTAGTTTTGGATATTCTTCTCCTAAAAGTAAGACTATGATTCCCTAGAACATACAGAGGTAAAAATTGTAGCTATTGATCATGTTTCGTTCTTTTTAATGCCAGTATCTTGCTGCCTAGTTCAGGATCTGAATGAAAAGTAAGCATTGAATTTAACCTTCTAATCTTAATATATTTACTTGTATGCTACATTTTATGTCACTCTTTTCCCTGTCTCTTGGTTAGGAAAGTAGGTTATTGTCAGCAATTATTTCAGCCTTACTGGTGTGGTAGTTCTCACTGGCAGGTGTTGGAGAGCTGTGTCCTTGTTTTCCTTCAGGAGGCTACGAAGGTGCAAAACCTCTCTTAATCCAGTTCTTCTAGGCTTGAGAGTACTAAAATACTGCTTTGGGTCAAAACAAGAATAGTCCCTTGTAAATAAGACTTGTGTAAGGCAAATCAGTATTTTTAGTTGTCTTTACCCTTGTGGTTTTTATAGGAACTGTTTTGATTTGGTTGGTGGTTTTTCTGTTTTTTGTTTGTTTGTTTTTTCCTTGTAATTTTTTGTTATTGTCTTTTTTTTTTTTTTAATTGGGGGTGGGATGTGTGGGGTTTTTTTTCCCCTCTGGGAGTTTCAGATCCTTTTGGTTCTGTTTTTTGGCTTTGTGTATAATTGTATCAATCAACTCAGATTATTGGAAAAGTACTTTTAAAATCTATATTTCTTGTTTTTCAAGGAGAACTGTTATAGAGCCTATGGCTATTTCCAGGATATCATTAATAGGAGTAGAGGTTATTTATTGCCATTAACACTAACTGTGAGCAGATGAACTGCATGAAGTCTGCAATTTTGCAAACCTTCCCTTGGGAGGTTGGCAGAAATATTGAAAATCAATTCCTTTTTACTGTATTTAAAAAAAAAAAAAAAAATCACAATTTTAAATTCACCCTTATTTTCCAGCTCAGAGAAAAACTTTTTGCTGTGGAGATGTCTTGTACAAGTAGGCACTGTATATACCTCATTCACTATGTCCTTATTGGATGCCTAATACAAACTCTTCTGTCTGTTCTCCAAAATTTCTGTGGGTTTAATTCCTCTGGTGTAAAGAAGTTCTTAAACAGTTACAGTCACAGATTCACAGTTCAAATTTTATTTGTATGTCTAACTCAGGGAGAATGGGTGAAATGTGCCAGACAAAGGAACTGGTGCAGCTGCTGGCAAAATATCTGACTGTCCATAAATGGGAACATCTGACATCTCTCACTCATCACAACGGACAGTAAAACCAGCCAGTTCAATATTTACATCTTAGAGATGTCTGTCTTCAAAGAGGGGAGAAAAAAATTATTAAAGATAAAAACTTACGTCACTTATGAAGTTGAAAAAATCATGTTTTTCTTATCAACAGAATTAAATAATATAAGTCACCAAACAAGCTGCTTCTCTTACTCTTGTCATAGTCTGATTTCCTACATTTGGAAAGAAATGAACTCTTCAGTGATTTAAAGTATGTAATGTTGTTCCCTGAAAAGGGAAATGTATTTATGGGCAGCTGTGGATATCAGGAACTGCTGATCTACGATAACGAAAGTTTGTTTCAGTCTTCACTATATTCACACTCTGAAAATCCTGTTCTTCCACATAGGAAGCAGATGCATGCTTTTGCACCTTTTCCTCTCCATGAAAAAATATGAAGATATTTTCAGGCAGAAGGTCAGAAGACTTAGCCATCTACTTCTCCCAACGAATAAAGATTTGAGAAAAAATGTTGTAGCTGAACATAACTTGAGACAAAAATGACGATCTTTTAAAGCACACACAAGAGAAGAAAAACCATAGTGCATTTGCTCTAAAACACCATTAGTAATATCTCCCAATCTTCTTGAAAATGCTTTCAGAAAGAAAAGCATAATGTTATGTTTGTGAAGTCATTGTCCCTAAAATGATCATGCCACCTTTACCTCGTAAGATTCAGCTTTTGGGAGGTTGCTGATCCCATACTGAGAGGGATAGAGAGAGAAGAAAACTATGTGACATTGGTTGCAGATTTGCGTTTTGGTATTGAAATGTGTTGGCTATTGTGATGAAGTTCAGAACATGGTATCTGGATTTTTAGTAACTCTTCACTTGTTTGCAAAATTAAGAATGGAGAGAAAACAATGGCATTGTAGAAACGCCCTCCCCCCCCAACATCAGATTCAAGAATCTTAATACAAAATTCTGTAAGAATAATAGTTTTAGTTTATGATGCTTTGTAGAATACTCAGAATTTTAATAGACTCAGACAAGATATACATTGCTGGACAGCTGTTGGATTTAAAGCTACCAATACTTCAAAAATAAGTAATAGGATTGGTACTCCTGATCTAAAAATAGTTAATAAAGAGATTGCTGAGATTCAACTCTTTCTCTCATCATTGTCTAATGAAGATTTCAGTTACTGCAAAAATAGCTTTTGGGTATCTTTATTTTTAGCTAATTTTTGTTATTCTGATCCTTGACATAGCATTATTACACACCTAGGTCAGAATGCTTAACCTGCGTGGAAAGCAAAGCTGATTTTTAATTTTTTTTTTAAAGATCAAAGCAAAAGCCTCTAATTATGAAAGTTTCTTTGAGTATCAGGACACTCAAATCTATTGCAATATTGTCAGGCAGCCTAACACAGGAGCATGCCAAGGATGTAATGCCTATAGTAAGAACATGGATACGTACTTAACAAAAATGTCTGCTGCTCCTTGCTCTGCAGCCTTCCCTGCTGCTTTATGACCTGTTTTCTACTGGGAGGAGTCAGATACAGGGAAGGGGTCACAGGGCACTAAAATGTATCCCACTTTACACAGAGTTTAAAACACTCTGTGAAATCACTGCCCCGTGGACAGACCTAGAGCCCAAGTGACATTCAGAGACCATGGCACTTTAATGCAGTACCCTTGAACATGATCCTTTCACTGCAGTTTTCTGACAACTTGCATTGAGCCTCTGCTGTTTGTGCACCAGAAAGGTGCCTGAAAGCAAAATTTTTGTTCTGCATGCTTGCTCTGTTTCTGTGCAAGCACAGTGTGCAGGAGGGTGTATATGTGTGTGCATATTTATACTCCTAAGACCGGGTGTTTCAAAATGCATTTGTCTGAATTCCAAGCATTTAAGGAGAATAATGTAGATATGAGACATGAAAAAATGTTCTGCTGAGCAGCCATTTTAGAGCAATGCAAAAGCAGTAAGCTTCTAATTCTTAAATAACAGGACTGCCTGTAGTCAAATGAAAAGTAATAGCAGCTCTGCTTAAGTCAGGCAATGTCAGATTATAGTGACGTGAGATCAGCAGGCAGCAGGATTCTGCTATTAATCTTACGTGGAACATCTGTTTCCAATAGAAGATAAAAAATTACAAATACAAACTTTCTTAAGTGTTACTTCTTACTGTTGTGACATGACTAAGGGGCTTTCATGATGGAATAAGGTGTCCTGATTGTATTTTGAAACATCTTTGCAAGAAGGTGGGTTGCTTGATTCACAGCTCTCTAACTGACTTGCTCTACAGTATGTAATTACTCTCTCTTTTGCTTTTTGGAGATTCAAGTTTGACCATATTTTTTTCTAATGTGAGTTCCAAACTCTGCCTTTAGGGGAGATCACTGCTAGCAGTATGGAGTGATGTTACTTTTAGGCTGCAAAAGTTTCAGCAGTTAACGGTTTTGCATAGCAGAAATCTAATGCATATCCATAGATTCAAAATGTTAGTGTTCTTGAAAAAAATACATCATACATTTCCCTATATAATGGTTTCTGATATATAAGATAAAGCAAGGGTTTTTTTTGGTTTCACCAGTTTAAGTAAACAGGGTGCAATTGCTCACCTAGGGCTGTGGACCCATCAAAACATAGTGAAGGAATAAATTCTTCCACTTATATTTGTGAAGACATATTTTTTCTATGAGTTAAGACATTTCAGAAAACTCGATTGCTGATATCAAGCAATCTAATTGTGAGCTGAAGAAACTACTAGCACTACTCCTCGAGTAAGTCCTGACTGATTATGAAAATATCTAGATCAAAAATGGGCCAATTACTGAAAGGTACATATAGCCCAAAGTAGTTTAAGAAGAGCTCTTAATGTATAGAATTATTTGTCGTTTTTCATATACATATTTTTGTATGTGTTTTGTAAAGGTGTGAATAAAAAGTAGTACTCAGTGCAGGTAGAATAAAAAAAGTATACAGAGATCTGTATTCCTTTTTTTCTTTTCTGGTTGTTGACTCTATAGCTATATCTTGGTTATGATTTGGATTGATATCAAGAATATTCTGCCGCTGAATATTTGAAATTTTGCACTTTAGCTTAGCTTCATGGATGGTTTTCAGTATTTTTGGATAAACACATTGGCAGAACCAGCACTAACACTTCCAGAAGTGCTAATTTGTCCATGCCCTGAACTGTCTAGAAAGAAATCTGAGAGCCAAAGAAAAGGGTGCTATAATAGTGGTCCTCAGTTAAAAAGCACTCCTTTCCATGATCAGCACATTGGTGATTGAGGACACAGCTTCCCATATGCAAATTGCATCCGGTCAGTGGAGAGTCGGGGGAGCACTGATGTGAGAGCCCACACGGATGCACACCTTTCTGCTGTTGTGTCAGGATTGCCCTCCTGTGGTGAATGCTCAAATGCTTTCAGTGAATTATAACTATTGTGGCCATAACCTATGTTTTTTCAGGTTGAAAATTAGCTTACAAATGATGCTTGTTGGGTCATTGTGCAAGTCAGATGTTGTGAACCAGAAGAATAGAGCAGTTCTCTCAGGGCTGGAGATTTCTGGCTGCTTTTCTGTTGTGCACAATTGCAATGCCTTCCATGCATGTGCCAGTTTGTGCAGGACACAGATATATACATTCTAAAACCAGATTTTATTTCTGTATTTTACTTTGATTTCAGGTAGATTTTACAGAGAATCAAAATGCAGTTCTGACTGTTGAGCTTAAAGTTCATGATATGGAGTTAATTACATGAGACTTTCTGTATGACAAAATTGTACAGTGTTCTGGAAACTCTAATTAGTCCATTTCAGAGGTTTGGTTTTGAAAACTAGAGAGACAAATTCTGAGCCCACTAGTTTAATACAAATTTTCATGTTGGTATAATAAATGTGTTGTTCTGCATGTGATTTATTATACAATGATTCCTCTCTTCATCATCTTTCTCCTACTGTCATTTCTCCCTCTCTTTCTCCCAAAATAAACATGTTAATGTTAATGTTTGTAATCTGTTTTGTTGTGTTGAAAGGACTTCAAATTCAGCAAATGTAAATGGGAGCAAAAGGAAAAAAAATTCTTAACAACAAAATAACAATTATGTTACTATTTCTCTATCTATTGCTATCAGAAATATGACGTTTCCACGTGACCACACTTGCCATTGAGGAATTAACTGGTGACTAGTTAGAATTGAGCAGAGTGAACAGGTGGATTACTTTTTTCCGCATGTTTTAAAAGAAGACTATTTAAAAAAGTCCATATACTTCATATTAAAGCATTGCCATATTGGCTTTGAGATCAAGAAGGAAAACCCTTGCCTGTGGTAGTCTAGCTGCTTCAAGTTAATGGCCAATGGTCTTACTGCATATGTGTGTATTGTGTGCCCCAAAACCACTCCCTGAAATTGCTCTGGAAGTAGCAACAGTGAGATATGCAGAGAGAATAACACATGGCAAGACTTTCAAAAACTGTGAGTAAGAATGTAATGTCATCATAGCTTGTACATTGTAGTGTCTTGGTTTTGTGGATCACTACACCAAGTGAATTCTTTCTGTCCATCTTTTCAGAATATTAGTAATTTCTGTTAAATTCCATGACTCTTACTGTCTGGTTCAGCTGCAGTCATGTCTGGTGCAGTATATAAAAGCCTGATAAGCAGCTCAGTTTTTTTTTGTTGGCAATATTATGAAATGTAGAAAGTAGATGGCTAGGGTTCTGTGGGACCAGCGTGGGGCACAGTTAAGCTACAGTCAGTCTTCAGAAAGTAGATGCTAGAACAGCTATGAATGTGAACCTGCCCCAGATTGAATGAATTTTTAAAATCTCAGACAGTCTTGTATTTTTCTATATCAGCAATTTATTTTGTCTTTCAGTTCCAACATTAATCTTGTTAATGGGTTTTTACTTTATATTGCTGGTTAATTTTTATCTTCCATCTTAAATTCCTATTGCATTAAAAACTGTTATAATAAACTTTATTACAACTATTATTATAAACTTTAACAGCATTAAAAACTATTATTCATTTAATGTCAAAACTACACAAGGAAACGAAATTTGACTTTTTAAAAAAAGCCATGAGTATTCAGCTACTGATAAATAATGCCTTCACTATCATGTTTATCTGCAAATGGCTTTGAGCTCTGAAAACTGGAAACTATTTACACTCTATTATGTTGCCCAAAGTTTCACAGACTTTCTTATCACCACCTCATCCAAGTCATAATACAGAGTAATAGTGTAGACTGAGGAAGGCTGTAGATCTTCCTGAATTCATTTTTGGTCCTTATCCTCTCAAGGTTTTCTTCCTTCCTTTGGCAAATTTCTCTTCAGCAAGCTGAGTAGTAGGGACACGGCAGAGATACAGATATACAATTATTTTTCGTCAAGGTTGAACATCTCCCCTGAGCTTGACTAACTGGAAAATTTTTTGTGAATTTTGCCTGACTACCACTTCTCCACGTGGTGGACAGAATGAGAACATATATATGTACATACAAGGGCACAGCTAATAAAGAACCACATTGTGGAGATTGTAAGATGCTAGGAAATTTTATTAAGAAATTTCAAGTAAAGGAGTATTGAGAAAATATTCTTGCCTTGAAAATAACAAATGCATCCTTAAGTTTGGAGTTCTCAGTCACCAGAAAAAAGTTTACTTTATGGAAGAAAGGTGAGTTAGAACTGTCTTATATGACAACAAAGTTTCTACATGAAGTGTACTTTGAATTGTGAAATGACCTAGTAATAGATTTTTTTAAATTATGGGTGCTGATTTTGGCTGGAGTAAAGTTAATTTTCCTCACAGAGGCTGGTGTGGGGCTGGGTTTGGGATTTGTGCTAATCACTGGGTTGATACTGCAGAGGTGTTTTTGTTATTGCTTAGTAAAGTCTACACAGAGCCAAGGCCTTTTCTGCTTTTTATGCTGACACACTGACAAGGATTTTGGGCATGCATGGGAGGCTGGGAGGAGACACAGCAAGGACAGGTGACATGATTTGACCGAAAGAATGTTCCAGACCATATGGGATCATGCTCAGTGTATAAAATGGGGAGAAGAAGGAGGAATAGGAGGACATTTGGAGGGATGGCATTTGTCTTCCCAAGTCACCAACACCTGTGATGGGGCTCCTGGGGATAGCTGAACACCTGCCTGCCCACGGGAATCTGAATTAATTCTTTGTTTTGCTTTGCTTGTATGTGTGGCTTTTGCTTTCTCTGTTAAACTGTCTGTGTTTCAATCCACGAATTTTCATGCTTTTACCCTTTGGATTCTCTCCATGTTCCTAATGGTAGGGGACTGAGTGAATGGCTTTGTGGGGCTTGGTGCCTGGCTGGGGTTAAACCATGGCATACAATTTCCATTTTTTTTGGGTTTTTTTTGTTAAAGTGTTGTAGCTTATGATGAAGAGCTTCCAAAGATGTTTATTTCAAAGTTGCTTAGAATCTGTGTCTTGGGGGCATGTGGATGGAAAATGAATGAGTTCCGTATCTCCGGCATGGAGTAAAAGGTTTAGAATATTAATTTTTTTCCCCCCAGGGTTTCATGAGATGTGAGCAGATGGGATTTTGATTTCAAGTGTAAGCCCAATGATAAAAGATTGGAAATCACACCATTAAAAAATTCTAAGAAGTAGGTTATAAATTTTTATTACTTGCTATTGTTAATTAACCTTTAAAAGCTGATCATGTAGAGAAAGCCTGGGGTTTGGTTTCTGTGGGAACACTTTTTAGTAGTAATGAGCACCTGAGGATTCTTTTCTCTCCCAGAGTGAACATGACATTTCAATTCTCTCAGATTTGTGTGTGATGCCAGCACCTTTCAGTCTTTTAAGCATAGCCAGAAAGTTTGATATTTTCTACACAGGTGCTGAAAGGGCAGTGATTTTCTTCTGCTTAGGCTGGATGTGATTCCACTCTCACATTCAAGAATTAGTCTCTTGAATAGCACTCATTTTCAGAAGTGTTGCTGGGAACCTTTTGCTGACATTTTGGCATCAGCAGGAGTAAAAATGAAAGCCTATAATGATGACTTCATCTTTACTTATATTTATCCAACTGGATAAGATTGAATTTTTGTAGCCATTTAAAATTACTCTTTTCTTTTAAACAACTTGAATTGCACCAAAATAGGCATTAAAAATAATGGCAAAAGAATACTATTTTAGGAAATTGAATGAAGTTGCTTGAGATGGTGCAGACGGGTTATTGGGCTATTCCAGCTGTATATATAGCATGAGCTGGATCCTGCAAATGTTTTCTGTGAACTTGGATTTTCTTAGAAAAATGTCCTCAGATGGTGGAAAACACAGTGAATAAAATGTCCAAACGTGATTTTGAAATACATTTTAGTTTAAAGTGTGTATAGTTTAAGAATGATGTATATGTTTTTCATGTACTTCTGAGCATAGTGTTTAACAGAAAAATGTAAGGAAAAGGTTTTAAAGACATTCACAAGTGAGAGACACAAAATTCTGTATTATAAAGTTATTGATATTTGGCATTTCTTCATTATGATTAAACCAGACATTTTTCTACTCCATGGAAAACCACAACCTAGTATAGCTACTGTGTTAAGCTGTCCATAGCTAAGCTGAATATCTTCTGAACATGTATCTTTTCTTTGTGGTGTCTTTCCTTCTCTTCACTGACATTTCCACAGGGGCATGAATTTAATAAAAACAATCACTCTATATGTAAGAATTGGAAAAAATTTTTTACTATTTTATTAACCCCTAACAAATACTGTATTGTTGCTATTTGGTATTAAAAATTTATTAGTTCTACCTATTTCAGCATGAGATGAGCTGGAAATAATGGCTTGTTCACTTGTTTTCGGTCATCCCTTTAAATTATAAAACTTTGTTGGCTTTGGTTCACTGTATTTGTATTGACAGATGCAGATGGACAAAGATGAAATTTTGGTACAGATAAGGGTTCAAGTCTACTTGGCTGAGACATCTGACCTTTTCACAGATATATAAGCAACATGAGGAAAAGGCCACCCCCAGGCAAACAGTAATGTTCCAGTACATGACCAGCAATATATATCCCATGTAGGAGAAATGAATAAAAATTGTAACATCCAATTTGTGGGAAATTCTAATTTTCCATTGTTTGGTTTTCATAAGCTAAGAGTCTGAAACTTCTGGATTTTTATAGAGTGGAAAATAACCATTCTGGGGATTTGAGTAGAAAAAATAAAAATATTTTGGCTTACCTCTTTGAAGGTAAGCAGGAAGTGAAGTGACCCCTTCACAGGGAGGATCTCGAGATGTGATGCCACTACAAAGGTAGGACAGCAAAAGTTAGGAGTAATGTGTGGTGAAAACCAAACTGAATAGACATTTTATGGAAAAATTAAGGGCTCTGTTAGTTCAGCTGACCAAGGGTTGCCTCAGAGGAAGGACAAGAAAAAAAAGAGTAGAAGAATATTGCATGAGTCTGGAAGGGAATTGTGTCCTTAATGTTATTAATAAAGACTGACTGAAAACCTTTACCCTCTAAAAGCAGTCTTAAGTAGTCAAATTTGGTTGTTTATTAGAGAAGGAGGAAGACATTAAAAGGAAAAGAGTTTTTCTTTTTTCCATTCTGCCTATGCAATTTCCTGTCAAGCTTTACTTAACAAGTCAGAGTTTCCATTAACTGCTGTTTGCATGAAGTAGCTCACAAGATAGAGCTGATGTCATCAACAAAAAAGCACTTTTTATAGACTTCATAGCAGAAAAAAACCCTAACATCCTTAGTTTGTGACTTTTATAGAATAAAAATAGTACCTAAGAAGTAAGGAAGAAAAAAGAATAAAAATAGTCTAATTCTATTATTAATTTTTCATGCAAATACTCTCTCTCAAATCTTCAGTATTCCATTTAATTTTTTTCCCAGGTACTTGCAAGAGTGTGCATTGAAATAAGACAGTGAAGGGCTTATGTTTTATTTAGTAGATATAAATACTGTATCAAGCGCAATGTAATTCATGAGCATAATTTTGTGATTTACGTTTGCATAAACCATAAGAAATGTGATTCAGAAAAAAAACCAGAATATGAAATGGAAAGTATAATTCAGAACCTCAAGGAATGTATATCCAGAATTTAAGTCTGTTCTATGGTCTGTTGGAGCCTGATGGCTTAGGTATTAGAAAAATTTTCAAGTAGGGTGAGAACCTTGGAGTTGTAAAAGCCCTGCTTTATTGTAATTTTCATTTTATTGAAGACACATTCTCCTTCTGTAGTTTGGATCTGAGTTTTGCTATTCTAGTATTTTATGTTTCTCCTCCCTGTGCCAGTCTTTCTTTCAAAATGCTGAAGCCTAGCTGGAGCTAAAATAATTGAATTATGGTAGTAGCTTCTGAGTAGCAGCCAAAATATTCTCTGCAGTCAGAGGAAGCTTTTGATGCACTTGGCTTCTTCACTGTTTAAAAACACCTACTCTTTCTCAGCTTTTAAATTAACAGTAACGAAATCTGAACATGCAGGAGTCTGAGAGTTTGGAGAGGCCTCTCCTGGAGTCTAAATAAGCTTCTCTAATCTTGGCAACTACTTCTCGTTTCTGATGACTTTTTGTAAGAAGTACTGTTGAAAAGAGGGAAACCTTGTGGTAAATCGTTGAGATGAATATCCCTCAAAGAGATTCAGTCTGAAGCAAAAAGCAAACAAAGTATGTGGTAATGATGCTGGAGGGTGTAAATCTCTCTTCTCACTTGACTTCTGTAAATACTACCCAACGAAAGAATGAGAGAGTGTGACTACTAGATGTGCCATAGGTAGCTGCAATAGGCACATACAACTGGCAGGGCATTGTAACAGCCCGGCCATGCTCTGCAAATGTCATTACTAGTGCCACCAGAACTGAGCCAATGACAAGGCCAACGATATTGGCAGCAGTCCTGACAAAATTAGTATCTCAAGAATTGATGCCTTCTGCTCTAATGATCCTGCAATAGTACTAACTTATTTTTAGATTGGTCATCATAAGGCTTTTTCACAGAACATTTTATCAAGCAGGTAAAAAGAAAGAGGAAGTGTGAATAGTTAAATCCTCTGGCTTTTTATTACTTTTTTCAGGTTTCTTTCCTATGTAGATACTGTACTTTGAAAGCTTTACTTTTCATTGGATGTGTACAACTACTTAGGTCTGAAGATACCTGTTGAAGGCCCTTTTGGTTACAAAGGCAGCTTTTTGT
This sequence comes from Acanthornis magna, assembly GCA_036785705.1. Classification (NCBI taxonomy): domain Eukaryota; kingdom Metazoa; phylum Chordata; class Aves; order Passeriformes; family Acanthizidae; genus Acanthornis; species Acanthornis magna. The sequence goes on along the minus strand of JAWUZG010000018.1, from coordinate 16,786,235 downwards.
GCACATCTCCTTCAGTGATATATATGTCTGTGCAGCAGCTTATATAGGATGTTGGCAGCAATGACTTTTGCATTTGGGAAATTGGATCACACAATATAGAGGAATTTTTTTGAAGTTTTTGTAAAACAAAAATGTGTGTATTGCCTCTGGTCTTGCACTGTTTGCATACTGAATCACTTCCTTCAGATTTCCAAGGAAATGTCTACTTCCAAGTACAAAGCTATTTTCTCAGGTTAAAAAATGCAGAAGATGATAATCTGGAAAACCTTTATGACAGCTCTTAAGTAAAAGATACCAGAAAAGAAACACACCAGATGAGGAACAAAGGTTTTTCTTCAGAAGCCCTTGAAGACATGTACGGCTATGAGGAACATCATAATTTGTAGACTTTCTGATGTCGGTTTTATGGGGCGCTGGTTGGCAAATGACAGGGTGCCAATAAAAACACTCATCGGTTTCCCATCTTGATGTCTGTGCATCCATCCGTGACTTGCAGAGTATGCATTTTCTTTGCTTAATGTGTTTCTGTGTCAGAATCTATTTTATGCCATATTTCAGACCCTGCTTAGAAAAGTAGCTGTTGACTGAAGTTGCCTTGTACATGTTACAGGAAAAGGTAATGGTGATGAAGTGATCTGTTTTTTCCCTCATGGTCTATTACACTAATATATCACCTCTAATCATATGACTGTTCATGGTAGCGGGGCATGCTTGCAAAATTACTGCAGTAGGGAGAATTTTGTGGTCCCATTGTGGTTGCAGGACTAAACCTGACAGATGTTGGAAATGGTACCTTACTGGCTCACTATTGTAGGCAATAAACTCTCCTTGTCTCTAACTTACCACAGCCTTAGGTTATCCATTTTCTATCACTGCGCTGTCCCTTTCAGTTGAGGGTGGGAAATAGGTAAAAAACCAGAAAATCTGCAAATCTGTTATTGCTTCAAGATTGTCTCAGGGTGAGTTTTCTGCATTCTGTCTCAGAAGTGATTAGCTAGCTGGGGTTTTTTAACCTTATTCTGTTCTAAACTTTGGAGCTTCTATTTTCCCTGGCAGGATTCCCAGGGAATCTTCCTATCTATAGAACAAGATGAAAAGACTGACCTCCTAGGCTGAACAAGTAGTATTTGATCCAGTTTGGTGTGTTCTTCTATTCACATCATCTGTGAAACTATTTGTCTCTTTATCCTTTTTTGCCTGAGTTGGCATATAATTCTGGAAACAGCAGAGGTGAATGACCTAAAGTTTAGTGTGGGAGGTCCAACCCTGGTTGCTGCTGATCTAAGATCCACCTCTGTTTTGGAAGAAAGATGTGTCCAGAGCCTTGGACCAACCCCATCTTCCCGAAAGTTCTGTTATGTTCGAAGCTTTATTGGTTTTGAGCTGTTGTACCCCTCCCTCAAATGATTTTATTGGACCCCTGACTCTTGTACCGACCCCTGACCGTTGTACCTTCCCCTTGTCTTCTACCCCATTGGCTGTTACCCCCCCTTAAAACCGGCTGCAAGGGGACATTTCCCTGGTGTTCTCCTCCACGACTCTCCCTCCCTTAGCCCCTCGCCCTACCCCTAATAAAGGAGAGTTCGGGGGAGACCCCCTCCTGCAACCCTTTGCCTCTTTTGCCTTATTCCATCGGCACCTCATTGGATCCTCGCTGTGGGCAGCCCCACCTCTGTGTGATCCAGCCACGCCAGGCTCGGAGCGGCGCAGTGAGCTGCTGAGCCTTTAGGGGCTGGTGCCTCAGTCGAGGATGGCCAGGAAAAGCCAGGCGTTATACAACAGTTTAGCTCCAGGATATCTAGTGCCTGTTTTGGTGTGTGTATAAAGCTGTGTGAGTTATGATGGAAGAAGACAATCTCACCACCTTCTTTTCTCTCCTGCTTCATGCAGAAAGTGAATTACAGGGGTAGAGATCCTTGGGGATTCTTTCTAGAAACAAAAAGAAAAAGAAGGAGGAGTTAATTATCTTATGAATGAGACAAGGCCAAAATCTCATATTACTTCTCACCTCATGATGGGAAAGAGGTGTTGTTTCCTTCCAAGTATGCCTCGTTTCTGTCAACAAGTATTTTGCCATAATGGTAAAAGGTTTTCTGGTTTTGAGCTTCTTCTCAATGGTCTTGTTTGATTTTAATTATGGTGCCTTGACTATTTTTTGGCTTAGCTCTTGACATGTAGCATTGTGTTCATTACAAAATAGTTCTGTGTAAAATGGACTTTCCAAAAATCTTCTTTTTCTATAACTCGAGGATTCTTTTGTAGGTAGTTAGTAGTTTTAAAATAGTTAGATTATACTATCTTTGTTTCTTAAACCTTCATCCTGAATGTGTACTTCCTTCATGCTAACCTTTGTTTTCATTCATCTGGAAAACAGAACTGTGTTTAGAGTTTGAGTTAAATACCATTTTCCTTCTTTTAAACACCATTTTCCTTCTTTTAATAAGGGACTGCAGACATCTGACTTTGGCTTTTATTCTACTGCCAGCTCTAGGAACATAAACAATCTTGCACTCTGTGATGGATGTGTTACTCTAAGTCTATAGGGGAGGACAGGGGAAAAACCGCAAACCAAAACAAGCCCTCGCAAGCTGTGCACTCTTGAGCTGGGTAGGTGTAACGTCAAATATCAACATGGTTACCTAAAAGTCAGTAAAATTAGGCTGATTATTTTCTGTTTCATGAATAATTTCACTGTGAACAGGCACTGTTTGTATTTTAGTCCAGAACAGACAATATGTGCATGCACAAATCCCAAGTGTAAATGAGCTACAGGTACATAATCTCCTCTGGGTTTTGGCATTATTTAACAAATTAGCAGGAAGCAGTTCTAATGAAACCTAATTTTTCATCTTAGAGTTATAGCTAACACTGCTCATGTTCTGCCCTAGGAATACAGAAATGTCTTCCATTGAAATGTTCAGGTAAATCATCTATACTATAATAGTCAGCTAGAGCTTCTTGAAATTACATATTCCATTTGTAACTTTCCCTCTAGTGCTGCAGATTTGAAGTTTCAAGTCGACAGAAGTTCTGTCAACTAGGGCATCTGGGCATAGATGGCACCCCTGCTTGGCCAGTGATGGGGACTGCTCTTAGGCAGCCCTGTGGGAATTCAGCAAGCACTACATCCCTGATTCTAGGCAAAGTAGCAGTACAAATTCCTGAGGAGATCTGACAGCTGTTGAAAGAACTGAATTTTAGTTGCTCTGTAATATTTCAAGTCCATTTTTGGAATAAATTTTCATAGAGCTTGGGATTCCTTTCTGTTACATCAAAGAGGTTCAGCTCAAGCCAACAGAATTGCAACAGTGCTGCAAAATGAACAAGAAAGAGCTGAGCTTTGTGCTCATTAATCTATGCTCTCGATTTTAAGGGCTATGTTTGAGTTGTGTATATGTAGGCATTTCTGCTCTAAACACACCCCCTTTGGAAGATGATGATACTGTTTTAATCAACTTAATAGGAGAAATACTCTGACATTCAGTTTGAAAGAAATTGAAGATGATCAACGTCTTATTAGGCTGATTATCCTAAAAGCTATAAAATGGGTTTGGATATTGAATAGTTTTGATTGGCTTGCAATAGTTTCAGTGACATTAATTGGATATAACTACCAGTTTTCATTCTTTACAATTTATTAGTCTAATCAGATTAGTGTAGCAAGGAGAAGGTAGAAAAAAAAAGTTTTGCTTCCTGAATATTTGTATAACTTTGAACACTTGTGTCAGGGAATCTACTGAGTCTAAATAAGGTGGGAGTTGCCCCTGAACATATCCTAGCATACACAAACTACAGATAAATGTTGTTCTTTAACTTTTTATAAGATAATTGACAAGAAAGATTATAGAAGGGCAGAAGACAAAAGTAATAGAATTCAAATGACCTAAAAATCAAGATGACTCAGTTTTCACTCCTCTCTCTTAAATACACAAGCACCGTTACTGTGCTCAGTTTTATTCTCTGAAGATTCACCTTACGTTTCTGTCTGTTTTCTGTGAACAGCTTATGGACTTTTCAACAATGACATCTTTCATCCCCATTTCAATGGCAATGGAAAAGATGTGTTCTGTGTTACATTAGGAAAGGAAGAGAGTAATTACAACTGATTAGAGTAAGGCTTAAGGGATTCTGAAGATTCAATTAGCCAATGATCCTGTGGTCATCTGGCTTTAGGAGTAGGCCCCCTCTGTCAAGGAGAGTACCAGTACATCTCCTCACAATAAAAAAATGTGAAGCAAGTGCCAAAAGAGCCATCTGTACTGTATTTTATTCAAGGTGTGTAAAACTGAGGGTGGTGAAATTATGGCTGTATAGCCGAAGACATTGAAGACATGAACATGTCGATTGGTTTTTCTCAGAACATCTAAACAACTGATGTCCATCAAATGAGCTCTGAATAAAAGAGGTTGTTGCATTCTTAACCACTTGATTTTTACAGTGGCTGTTCAACACTCATAATACAGATGTACTCAACTGTTCTACAACACTGAAATGTCAAAACATCTCTGTGTGAGACAGTCTCATGCACAACCTGAAGTTGCCTGGTGGAGTTATTCTTATCATACATTTAAAACAAATCTCTGAAAGACTTCTGTTTTGAAGTTTCATTGGCTCTAATTTTTTAAGTACCCATGGAAGTATTATGGGGGAAGCTCTGAGAATTTTTACCCTTTTAATCATGGTGAAAGTAAAAGTACACTGAGAGGTATATTTTATTTGTATTCACATGACCTGTTTCAGTATTACAGCCTCTTTATTAGCCAAGTCCATTAAATGCCCTTTTCCCAATGGCAATAAGCTGACTTTCCAATAAACCTGTGTAACCTAGTTTACTTGGTAGCTCAGAGTGTGATGCTGAGATCCCATGAGGAGAGATGTGCCACTTCCTTGCTATTTTGGGAAGCAGTAACTGGAGCATTTACCAGTTTGTAATACAAACATGCTAACATTTATGCTCCTCTTTAAAATTGTTCACTTATCCACATTAACAGTGTGGGTGGCCTACTTAGATGGGCTTTTGCCTTTGGTTCTCTGGTCTTAATTCATCTTCTTCCATTCTAATGCTTTGCTCTTTTTATCTGTTATGCTTGCTTTTAATTTTCTCTCTTGGGAAATGCATTTATATTGCATAGTCTGTTGTATGTCTCTGATTGTGTGGAGAATCAAATGAAAAACAGAGAAATACTGTGTCATTGAAAAGCCAGCATTAATAGATCCCAAGGGATTACCAGGATTTATGACTACTTCCATTAGCACTAGAATAAGTACTTAAATATTGAGCAGTCAAGTAAAAGAGAATACTGTGACTTATCTAGGATGATTCATTGTTTGACTATAGTCTGAAATTATTTTTTTCTGAAGATGAGTAAAAATTTTCTCAACCTTCACATAGTGCCTTGCACATGTGTAAACAGAAGGTTATCAGGTGTATGGCACTGAGTATGGGACAAAAGCATAGACAGTTTTGAGTGCTATTGCCAATATGTGCTGGTATTTTATACTTCACAGTCACTATAAATAGGACCCCAGAAGAGGCTCACTTGTCCAGCTTTCTGGACCTGCAAAATAATTTCAATTCATTGACAGATTATTCACTGACAAGTATGACAAATCTACCAAATGAACTGGTAAGACTGTGAAACTGAGTACAAAAGGGACTATTGATAACGTATATAAGGATGTTTTTAGTCCTTTATTAGTCTAATGTGAAGTAACATTCCCTTGAGGCCTTTCTGTGTGTTCAGATTTGGGCACATCATATGTTGACCTAGTCAGAATACTGCATAGTCTTGCTAATAGCAACTGTTTGCCTTTTGAACATAATGTGTGGATCTGAGCCAAGAACACAGAATGAGCACATAACCAATGATCAGACACTCAAACTATTAAAATATACTTCTCTTGCCCAATCATATTATTTTACTAAGTATTCTGAATATGTTTTTTTTAGCCCCACAACATTGGTGCAAATCAACACTGTCAGGAGAGCTGGATTCTATTTTTCTGTCCCCAGTTTTTAAAACTTTATAAAGCTTTGTTTGGAATTTATCCAAGCAAAATTTAAGCCACCTAGAAGCTGTGTGTCCTGCGTAGCTAACTGAGTGACAAATAGTTCCCCAGGAGCCAAGGGGATGAATCAATGGGGATGAATCTATACTTTTCTATTGATTGCTCATGCTAGATGCTAGACTCCAGGCATCTAACTGTTAGGTCATTAGACTTGGGTAAGGAGGGTGGTACCATAAATGATTATTTTCATTTGTTTCTTAAGAACATTAGTTGCTCTGGAGAAATAATTTTCAGAAACTGAGTTGCTGGTGACAATTTTGTCCTGCTAGTTAAGAAATACATACTTGCTTTTGCACTCTGTCCTGTTAGTTTCTATTGCTGTAAGACAGAGCTGGTCTATCATCTTTCCAAACATGCTGAAATGAAGGACAGAAAAATTTCTTGCGGTAAAATATGATGGAATTTTAAAACACGTTTTGCAGTCTAAAGCCTGTGCGCATTTTGGACGATTGCATCAGTTGAAGGTATCACTGCTGTTTTTCCCTGACCTCGCACTTGGAATGTCTCTATCTTGCCCTTCATGTGGGAGCAGAGTATGGGTTTTTTTTTTCAGTCTGTGCGTCAGCTCTCTTCTTCAGGGAACAAAAATAATGGTTGGGCTGAAATTAAGGTATGGGGAGGAAATTATATTAAAATATGGCTATTGAATACGAAATTTTGAGATAAGCTTGTTCTTTTTAACTTGAAAAGTCCATCCTTTATTTTTTCAGCTGGGAGAAAATGTTGGCATGTAAACAAGGCTTTGCTCCTTTTAGCAATGAGACACAGACAAATTAAGAGTTACAAGCTAGCATTGAGCAAAAGCAGATATATATCTATTCAAAGATACAGCATGAAGATAATGATCTGCAGTGGTCTTGTAATTGTAGTTTGTAACATGGTTTCTGTTTTCCCCCAGAGCAATCACTTTTACATCACACAGCAGTCAGCAGATAATCTCTCTATTGACACTCGTATCCAAGAGATTCTTATTATACTGTTGAGTTGTGATAACAGCCTCCTTGGGAATATTGGCTGGGTTATTTTTGTTGTTCATGTTTCTTCTTTCAAACACATGCCCAGGAAATGCTGAATGTTCCCCAAACAGACTGATATCTTCAGAGATGTGAGGTCGCTTCAAAAAATTGATACAAAGTGGTAGGGTTATTAGTCTTCCAAGCAGAAGCATCTTCAGGGGCATGCAAATTAAATGGATGTAAGAGGCAAAACAAGAAGTCAAGGAGAGGAATTGATAGGTAAGTGGAATACCACCTGAGTATACTTTGACAAGGGTGGGGGGAAGATAAGAAGAGATGATCTAGTTATGCTCAAATACATCAGAACTAACACGAAAATGCAACATGTTACTCCCTGTAGCCAGACTTTTAAATAGGTTGGATGCCCTCCAGTAATTTAAATGAATCTTTAGCATGACTCATGACCAGGCCGAGCTTTGCCAGTTTCACTGCAGGGAATTCCTGCTATGTGAAGGTGACACTTTGTGGCCTGTATATCTTTTGATGTTGTGTGTTTCCATGCCAAGTAATCATTTGAATAGAAAGACATTAGTATTTTAATATCAATTGTTATGTTTTTTGTAAGACTATAGCAATCAGCAAAATGATTATAGGATAAAATGAAAAAGTACAGAATTTGTTAAGTTTTTCTTTTGTTATTATTAAATCCTTGTGCAATACTCGGGGGAAAGAGTGAAATGTGAGCTTCTGCTGTTCAGAATAAAATTTACCAATTACAGTTATTCCAGTTATTGCTACTATTCACTCCTTTTGTGTAGTTTTTTTTTTTTTTGCCCGAAGTTACTTATGAGAATTTTGAGAAAAGAATTATAACTCCATTTTTATTCCACTGTGAATTATTTATAGAATCCCATGTCTTGATATGCCATAAAAACAAATAGATGGCTGGTTTTGGACCAACTCTGAGAAAAAGTTTTCAAAAAACTAGTCTAAAAATAGAATTGTCTAAATAAGAAAGAAACCCAAGCAAACACACCCCCCAACCAAACCAAACCAAACCCGATAGAGTTCCCTGAGTGTGCTGCTTCCTTTTTAATATTCTTTAATATATTGTACTTATCAGGCTGTATTATGTTTCATCTGGTGATATAATGCATAGCCAGAAACATACTTCTCAATTTCAGATATTGCTTGGCTTGCATAGTGAGGGCACAGTTACAATGGACTCATCTTCTGGTCAAGAAGAGTGTAGGTCTATCTGAAATGAACATCAAATCCTGGAGCCAGCTTAACTTCAAGAAGTTAAATACTGTTGTTTTAATTTATTTATATGTACAGTTTGAGAGTTCTTTGGTTCCCTTACTTTCTGGTATTGCTAAAACAGAAACACTCTGCAAGGTTGATATGCATGCCAGGTCAAAAGTCCTGTGACCTACGCCAGTAGGAAAGACCAGCTGAAATCCCCCATATATACGACATACATACTACATAATAAGCCCTTTTCATTCACTAGTTAATAAGTTATTCAAATAGCAGCATTGACACTTTGTTGGTGGGGACTACAATACTTTAATTTCTTTTGGACAATAAGTAATTTGCCAAACAGCCCAAAGATACACCTCAAGTGAGTAAACCTATGCTTCTGAAACCACATCCTTTGTAAACAGACTGAAGTTTACAGCTGGCCAGATTTGGGCAGGTCATCTTGAGTCACCCCTTACTTTGGTAAGGAATATTGTAGCTCTATTACCCCAATATTTTGATTGAGACAATCAACACTCGAGAGTTAGTTCATTCAGTCAAGCAAAATATCACTGACGTGTGGTTACACGATATTTGTCCTGGAAGTGGTTGCCAATGACAACAGGGTTTGCAGCCAGGATGTGTGCCATATCTGCAAAACACTTGAAAGTCAACTAAAGACTTAGAAATGGGGGCCTTCTTGGTCTGTGGTTATCTCGGTTGATTCAGTTCCATAGGTCAGTGTGCCTGGCTGTCAGGTTTTCATCTTGTTCATTCAAGTAGCTTTGACTTGCTTGATGTTACATCACAACATGTTCTCTGTAGATTTATGCTTTGTCATCATTCAGAAGCTGGGGCTAGCACTGAATTTTGTGAGCTTCCTAACTTTAATTTTTTAAAAAAGCAACCATTATTTTTCAATTTTGCCATTTTTCTATCGCTGTACGTTAATTTCTACTTGCTGTTTAGTGCTTCTAGAAATAAGTAGAGTCACTTTTATATAAGTTTGTCTCTGCTGTTGTGGTTGCCTGAACTGCTCTTTTGTTACAGTGGGATCTAAAGAAAGAATTGGTTTACCCAGCAGGTGGAAAGGACAAGTTATAGAGAAATAAAATACTGAGACTAAATTCTTGATTAGTAAGTCCATAATTAAAATCTCACTGTCTTCCTTTGGGATAATAATTTTTAATATGCTGTTAAAAATATATTCTAGTTACTCATAAAAATATTTATGGTATATTCATCTATATTTTCAATCAGACTTTACACTAAGCATCTGTTTCTGAGACAAGCTGCTCAGAAGTTGTTTAATATTGCTAAAGTAGGAAAGAAAAAATCCTCTTTAGGTGTAAACTCATATGAAAAACAACTTAAAATCCTCTTTTCTCAAACTATGACACAAAAACCAGTTTTCCTACATACTTCAGTTTTCACATAACACAGCGTCTGTTCATTTCTGCTGTAATGACTGACATAGTTAGATAACACAAAGAAGATCCATGACAGACCACCTGGAAGTGTCATTCTCTTTAAATAACAAACATGTGTGGGCCACTAAATGGTAGGACAGGAATCATCATACCATAGACACTTAGATACCCTAATGGAGACCAAGTTTGCAGCCTTAGAGAGCAGGGGAAAACAAAGTTAACTGATTTAACTCCAAATTTAGAAAGTGGCATTTACAATCTTCTCTTGAAAACAATAATGCTCAGCAGCTTTAGAAATACAGCAATATATTTAGTTGTCTCAATATAGATTTGTGTGCCCAGTTTTTAGGGTTCAAGTTTGTAGTTATTGGCCTTTGGGCTGTGGGAATTATAGTTCTTGACTGCTTGAGGGAAACTGTTCTCAGCATTCTGCTCAAGTTGCCTGTATTTTTCTTCTCAGTTTGTTATAATATTTTTCTTAATTTTTGAACTGTTCTGTGTAAATGCCTTCCATAAAACAGATGGCTGCACTTCAGTGGTGGATGAAGTGCTGCCTTATATATCTAATTTGTAACCTTAAATGAACAGAAGCTGTATTTCAATTTGCTGATTTTCATGAAAGCAGTCCAAATCAGTTCACTAACAGACTTTACATAACGGGTTCATGGCTTGAACTAAAATGGAAAGTCCTTAGTTTTGGAAAAAACCTAAATAGTTTACCATTTATATGGCCATCTGTTGTATCAAGGGTTGGCTCTATTTGTGTGCTCTCTTTTCTAAACTTTTGGTCTGATTTTTAGTGGCTATGCTTCCACCTTCTGCAGAAAAAATCCAACAGCTTTTCCCATTGTTGTGTGAAAAATCACATTATTACACAAATTGTTTAACAGCATAACACCTGCAGAGAAGTTACCTAAGAATTTCCTACTTTCTGAGAGTTGTTGTTCAAAGTATTCATGGCTCATATAATAATGAAAAATCACAGGAAAGAAAATAGTTTATTTTCTTTCACCCTGGTCTCTGCTTTTTGTACCTCAAGTAAGTTTAGTTTAGCGCAGCATCTGGGTAGGGTGAAATAAATTGCAACAGTGTGAGACTGCAGGTTGATTATAGAGCCACCTGCAGCTTGAGGAGTCTTTACTCAATGAAATTATATAAAACTCTGATCTAGTATAACCATATGCTGCTCTTTCAAACACCTCCAAGAATACCAACAAAAGTAACTTTATACTGGTGGTGTTTTGCTGGCTGGACAGGGATTTGCTGAGTACACTGCCATGAGCACAGATGACGTAGAAAGTTGAGGTGGTTATAAAAGTGTAGTATACTCTTGATTATTAGAAATGCAATGTATTTTTGTGTGATGTGGGTCAAATTTATGCTACAACAGTGCACAAATCTGGTGTTGAAGACTATAGAATTGCAGCTTGAACACTTAGTTGGCAACTTGTTCTCTTTAATATCTTAGATGTATTCTGAAACTGTCAATTACTTAGCTGAGGATCCGAATGCAAATGAGAAGCAAACATGGTAAATTATTATTAATATTTTGGTTCTGATAGAAAAATACTGACTGCTGGGATTGACAGAAGTGTTATGTGTGCTCATTCTGCGAAGAACTGACTCTGCCCTTGGGAAGCTGAGATTTTTTGTAACTTTCTTGTGTTCAAAATCAAACATCTCATACTTTACATTGCAGTTTACATGTGTATGTGGACACACCCAGTGCTATATTTGTGTAAATACACACAGATATGTATATATGTACATTTCTCCTATGTTCTTTTCTCCCTCTCAGAAGAAAAGTATTTTTTTAATATACCAATTACTGGTTAAAAAATATTAATTAAGGAGGGATAAAAATTAATAAAGATAACTAAAAAATATAAGGAAAAATGAATATGCCTTCAGAATGGCAGATCCTGGGTCTTGTGGTTAAGTCTAGACGAAATTGAATTCAAGTTATGGGATTACAGAACTGATGGCAAAAAATGGATTATAAGAAGTCCTCAGATCTCCTCCTGATGAATTCAAACTTAGATGGAAACAACTGGAGCTAGGTGGAATTTGTTTTAAAGGCTCGTTCAGTTACTTCTGGCCTTGTTTGCTTTCTCATCTTTAAAATTAAGGGATAATGCATTTGTCTCAGTTTGAGGAAGAGAAAGGGATTTGCCTTTTTGATATAAAAGTCACTAATACTTTGAATTAGGGTTTAGTCACAGTGGATACTAATTGAAGATTTTGGAGTACACTATAACTTCTGTAGATCCTAAACTTCTGGGGACTACTGCTTTCTTGCAGTAAAGCCTTAAGAATGGCCTCAGAAAGTCTATTTGGGTGCAAAATAGAAAAGGATAAACATTTTTATTATCATAAACCCAAAAATAAACCAAAACCCAAAAAATGAAACACCCCCGCACACACTGAGACAAAATTTAGACATGATTACTGTCTTTCCTATTGTTTCTTCTGTTGAAGAAGTGCTTAATATGACAGAGCAGTGAAATTTTCAACAGCCCCAGGGAAGAATTAAAACTAGATAATAGCTATATGTGGAAAAGAGAAAAGAAAATGCCTGTGGTGGCCTGATAAGTCACAGTATTTATAAGGTTAAAAAAAAAAAGAGTTTTATCACGTAGTTTCATTTATCTTAGAGGAAAGGGAATTTTTATTATTGTAGTTGCAGACAAAGGTTATGAAAATATGGCTACCACATAAGACTTATCACTTTAACGGTTTCCTAAGTCTTCGTACCCTGAATAAAACAGTGATGCTTTGTAAATAATAACTTGGGTCAAGTTTCCCATTGCTTTTCATAATAGAGCATGGAGTAAAAATGAAAGGATTATTTTGTCTGGACATGGATTATTGGATGTGTACCTTACATTCTCATTCTTTGTGTTTGCTATCCAGTATGACCTCCCCGTGAAGGATTTCTAAGGCTGATTTACCAACATGTAAATGAAATTCATTTTTAGTTGCAAAATCTAATGCTCATAAGGCATTTCTAAAAGATGCAGTTTAGTATGCCTCACAATTATCTTCTTGAAGTATTTTTCTGGGAAGTAGTTAAGATGGCCTTCTGAATTACCATAATTTCTTGCATGTTGGACTAGTCCAATTTTCTTCTTATCTAATTGCTAATCTGTTATAACATTAATTTTGGCAGGGGACAGAATATATTAACTATTAATTGTCTATGATAATGCAAATAATAAAAGGAGGTACAATTGATAGACAGGACTTTTAAAAGTCAAGAACTAATAAAGGTTAAAAAAATGATTCTGCTTGGGCAAATACTTGCTTTTTGTTTTTATGTGCGCTCATTAGAATGATGGAAAATACTCACTATTTACGTAGGGATAATTCTTTTACCAAAACGAAAATTGACTTCTTGAACTGTTCTATTATTCTATAGGTAGCTATTTTGGTGGACTTCTAAGAAAGTATATTGGTAAAGCAAAACTTTTTGTCTCCTCATGTGGTCCTTAAGTGGATGAGAAGTTCAGTGAAACAGAGTAGAACATGAACTGTTTTCTAATCATTATGGAAAACAAAGAAAGGAATTGCTCAGAAAATTGAAGTTCTGTTGGTCGTAGAGTATTGGGGAGGATGAAATAGGAAAGTCTTATAAAAATTATTACCTGGCAAAAGATGCTGAGAATATAGAAACTATAAGAGAAATTGAAGTGAAGACAAGTTTTGAGATACCAAACCTCAGTTACTAAATAACTGGAAAAACAATGGCATGGCCACTGAAGGCTCACCACCCTCTCTGATTGAACAATACCCCTCCTTGATTAGACAATACTCTCTGCTTGCACCAGGTCCAAGGGTCAGAGCAGACCCTACCAACTTAAGCAGAGAGTACAAAAAGCAGTTTTTAGGGTTTAAAATGTAACGCCGTATGGTAATACAATGACTCTCATAGGCTGTATGTAAATGCTATAGAATTTGTGTCTTGTTCTAGATTGGTTAGTGAAAATTAGAATATTCAGCACAGAACATGATTTATTGTATTGTAAGCGACAGCCATGGTATTCCGTATCCTGTACCCTGTACTTCTCTCTCTCTCACCTCTCTGACCTGCTCTGAGCTGTGCCTCGCGGCTCATAGCAGGTCTTCTACTCCCACACTTTATTATAATAAACCCCATGCTCTAAGACCAAAATCCAGAAGTCTCTCACCTCCGTCCTGGCCGTCTGAAGCAAACCACACCACAGACGGCAATCCTGGAGATCCAAATCCTACAGTACAGTGAATGAAGCAAGGAATTTAGATACACACATGGGGCTGTGTAGTCTTTATAATCATAACAAAACATAATATTGAATCTTAAGCTCTGGTAGATATTGTAAAGAATAATAAGACCAGACTTGAAGAGTATTTGGGTTATTCTAGGAGGTACAAAATATATGCAGTGCAGTCTACCTGTGGAAATCCCATCAATGCAGATGCATCACAGAGGGAATAATTCTCTTGGAAGTCTGTTTTTCCTGTCTGTCGTATCATAGCTCTATCACAATGCAGCAATTAAGGCTGGTAGTTTGTATTAAGATAATATTGAAGTTGCACAGAAATCAAAGAATTTTCGGGATTTTTTGTTTACAATAGGAATGACAATTATGTCTGTGTGGAGGTAAAAGTGAAGGAGGGAGGAATTCCAGTGTCCTTTGAGGCTGAGGAGGAGAAAGATGTGGAAGAAGGTGTATATAGTAGCAAGACTGCACAGGCAAAATGTTATACTTTGTTGGATTTTTTTTTTTTTTAAAAAATACAAGCATGTATTGCTCTATCTTTGCAAACATGCTCAGTATGTGTTTTCTCCCAAAGCTGGTTGAGCCATCTGGCCTACAGGGAGGCAAAAATGTTTCGTAATAAAAATATAGTGCATTATTTATATAAATAATTCATGACTAAGTGACAGATTTCATAATTTTACCAAAATGCTTTGGGTTATTATTGAAATACAAGACCTGTAGATTTGTGCTCATATCAAGCTAAACAGTTTCAGAAGCCATTTTGACAATCAAGGTATCCTTACTGTTTAGTGTACAGCAGCAAAATGGATAGTAGTTAAATACAGGTTTTAGATTTCTGAGAGTGTGTCTATGTTTTTAAGAAGTAAACAATATTTAACCTAGAAACTATTTTATAGGCATTATGGGAAATATAGACTCTGTGGGAAATATTTGAAACTTCTGTTTTTACTAATTTAAACCTAATCTTTCTAGTGGTGTTTTCTAAGGATTTTCCTTCTTTTGTAGATGTCTAAGGTTTTCTCCCTTCTATGTGTAATTATTATTCTGCAATATCTGAAATAAGAAAGCTGCCATTTATTCTTAGATACAGACTGAAAACCATGTTTGAAATGGAAATTATCTTTGTAGGTATTTCCACCCCCCTCAAATGCCATACGGCAAATTTGCCTTTTTTACTGAATTAACCAATATATACTATGCTACCTTATGAAGACTTTGAATACCTGAGGGTTATTTGGGTATGATTTATGGTGCCTTTCTTTTTCTTGTAGAAACAGTAAAATACATGCTCTTTCTGAGCATCAGAAGCTATTTTCTGAGTTCAGAAACAAACAAGCAAAAAAGGTGAAAATTCTACTTGATCTGATTATGTTGTAGTCTTACTACAGCAGAGATGAAACTTAGACTTTAAAACTTTTTTCCACCCCACTAGATATGATTATTGCTCTAATATTTAATTTTTTAAGTATTGGAAAATGTGCATATAACTGTGTGAAAAAGATTGCAGTGAATTTTTCTTTTGGATATCATGCATTTATCATTACTTCTTAAGAATCATTCTTTTCAAATGAATTGTTCTTGTTGCATAGCAGTGCCAAAGCCAGCAGTGGTTAAGTCTCAAAAAATGTATTTCATCTTTATAGCTCTGATCTTCTCATGCATCAGTTGAAAAGTCTGAAAGGATGTAAAACTGCACTAGGGAAAAGAATTGATGATCATGATTTGATAATCAAGGAACTGGTTGTCTGAAGTCAAGTGGCACATGATCTGTGATAGGGCAATTTCAATTATTCATGCTATTGTAGGAGGCATATTACCATGTCTACTGCTGCTTCTTGTACAGTGTCAATTCTCTGCTTCTCACTTTGTTTCTTAGAAGAAACTTTGAAGATGAAAGTCAATTTGTAGCATACAAAATTGAAATAGTGTGTAACCAGGGGGTTATGCTCATGCAAAAAAAGCCCACAAAAATCTTTGAGATACCTTTGAGTACTTGGAAATGACAGCTTATCACACCAGGGTGCCTCAGAAACCCATGCACAGTAAGGCAGTGAACAGGATAACTTAGATTGTGCTGCAGCCTGGTACTTAAAGCAGAGCATGTTGATGTGTGGGTGGGTGTCCCAACTCTTGTGTCCCCAAGGGCACAGTCTCTGCATGCTGTGCAGACCCTCTGAGAAGTCTGTCTTTATAGTAACTACACACTCTATCCCCAAAAGCCAAGCTGCTGATCCTGAAAAAAACTTAGAAGCAGGTGTGAACTGACAGGTGCATAATAGATGAGAACTTTCAAACCTCTGAAGGTAAAGGTAAAGACCTCATTGCACTTGGCAGTGTATCTTAGCGGGTCTAGCAGCCCAATCAATTTAGGACAAGGTGCAGCTACTCACCTCAGCAGTCTTATCCTCTTCTCTCCACTGCTTCTGTTAAAACACTGTATAAGAAGGAAGCCAAAACATATTTTGAGAGGTCTCCCAGACAGGTAAGCAAGGGACATGACTGAAAATCATGACATGATTACAAAATTATATTCTTTCGAGTTTTTCCTGTCCATTTGTTCTCTTATAATCTGTTCTCATATAATGAATTTTAGCTGGTATATTGCATTCGAATGATGCTCAACATTGAAGCAGTTGTCACTTCTTTGTACAGTTTTCCTTCTCTATTTCATTAATTTCTTGCTATTACCCTGTCTTTAACAGCCCAACCTCTTAAATTTCTAGAGAATACTCCTTCAGGCATCCTTGCTTCTTTCCTTTGCTTTTCTTCTCCTGCTGGGATGTGTTTTATTTCTGGCTTTTGTGACAGTCCCAGTGGCCTGTGCCAAGAGTTTAAAATAACAAAATTGATTAAATTAAAGATATGTGTTTTCAGCTCTTTGGAAAACAGATTTTCTTTTGTGCACAGCTGTCATCCCTGTTTGGATCTTCTAACTGCTACAGACTAACAAATAATGATAGCAAATATTACTCAATAGGTGAGACATGAGATATTATGATATGTTTTCTTGGGTTAGTTTTAAAGGTAGGGATTTTAGTTGTCTGGAAAATCTTAGAGAAAACAGTTGTGTATTAAGGCATCTCATTCTGGTAAAAATTCAATGTGTCTTAGTTTTTCAGGTAAATCAGAATATACCAGATAGTAACCCAAAGTTTCCTTAAAGACCTAGACAAAAGAACTATCTCTATTCCATGCAGTGACAAAGATGGAGGAAAAGTGTCATGTATTACTACCTTAAATGAAAAGGCCAATAAAAAATGCTTAGCAATTAAAAGTTCTTTTGGAAGAAGGGAAGTATTGTAATTTGGTAGGAAAATAGTATTTTTATAATCAAGAAGGTCAGATAAGTTTAGATGCCTGTAAGCCTGATTAGACTATACCCTTGCAGCAAGATCTTTTGATTTTTTTTTTTTTAATTTGAAGAAAAATTTTTAAGGAGCTTATGAAGAGGCCCGCCTCAATAAATAACTTTTCTTACTACAGGCTTGCTAATTATTATTTTTAAATTTTAGTGAAGGTCAGTAAGAGAGAGATTTCAGGAATTTGAAATGCCTGATTTTCAGGAATCAGACATTTCATAAGTATTCCAGTTGGATTGAAAAATATTTATTTAAAAAAAAGAGAAAGAAACAGAAGAAAAAAAAGACTGGTGAGTTGCACATGAGATCAGGAATAACCACAATATATCAGGAATATAATTTGGCCTTTGTTTTTACAAAGTACAAAATACAAACTTATTTTAAAAAATTTTAGGCAACGGTAAAAAGAAATAAATTGCAGATGACTCAAATTATGCATATCCCATGAACAATAATCATTGAAAACTACACTTTTATGTACATGTTTTGTTTTGCTTGGAATAGCTTCTCTCTCAGTTCAGTTTATGAAGGGGGTTTATTATTTTAAGACTTTTTGAGGGCTGATCTTTCAGAGAATATTATGGGGAAAAAAGACAGAGATATCGATACATAGCACTCATGTATTTTCTGTGTTTTTATTAATATGATCATGTTCTGTTCTGAGCTGTTTCATCTTTAGGATGAGTTGGAAGTATTGTTGTTAGAAATGTTTGATTTCAGAGCAGCTGAAATTAATAATGAGCATATAGAAGATGCAATTTTGTAGAGATTTCTGGGAAAGTGAAGCTTTTCTGGGTATTAATAGAAGGGAAGTGCTTTAGCACTTCACAGTAGCTGGTAATTACCTTTTCAAGAGTTGTGATTTTCTCTGTTTGAATCCTCGCTTTTCTTTGGCATAAGGCCTCTTGGCCATCACAGTAGTTCCTATTCTCATACAGAAATGATTAATTGACTTAAATTTGGAGAAGCATTTGGAATAATTTTCTACAAACTGTGCAAACATCTGGAAGGATTTTAATAGGTGGAGCTGGTTTGTGAACTTGGTTGTCTTTCTACACTTACGTGCTGTGGACAGCTAGTCAATATAGGCTCTTGGAAATGGCCATTTTTGGCACATTGATGTCTATTGAAGGAAGGTTTTAAATCAATGGAAGAAGGGTGTGAAGAGCATGCTCTTCCTTTAATCTGATTTCTTGCTCTTCTCTTTAACAGTGAAGTAAAATTTATTCAAATGTAAATTAAGAATCAAATTGGTATTGCTGCTAAGGGAGTGTAACAGTAGACTGGATGACCTCCAGATCCTTTTAAACTTTTGCTTTTCTTCCACTTTATGATTTTACAAATAAACAAAATAGTGCTATAGTCTTTAAAAGTGATCTGGTAGCCAGTGAGAAGAAGAAACTTTTACCCTATTAAAGATCCAAGTAGCTGAGGAAGTCCACATACCTGGAACTCCACATATGTGTTAAATCCAAACTACTTTAAAAATTTTTTAGGATCAGTGTTTTGTGATTTTTTTCAACCTGACTAGTAAATCCTTTTGTCTTAACCTCTGGAAAGAATTTATGTCATCAATTTGATCTATTGTAGAACAGAAAAAAATGCAAAAATAGTGTCAAAATACAATCACAAAAAAGAACTAGAAATTGGCAGTTTATCAATTCAGACAGATACGAAGTGATATGTTAACATGTGAGCAGGAACATTAACATGGTGATTGTAAATCTACTTCTCCCAGATAAATTCCTGTGATTAACACATTATTCACAGAGAAGCAGTACTGTTTTCCTCAAGACAGAGAAAAACCTCTACATTTGTTTGCCAGAAGGTGTTTTTTGATACTATAAAAAAAGATGGCAGAAAATTACTATGCCTTTTACAATTTGATAACAAAATTGTTTCATTGTCAGGTGTTAATGAGAGCAACAATGTGTTAGAAATTGGTATATTTTATGGAAACCACAGCATAATTTTACTGTAAATGGATAATGGATAAAATGCTTTTGGTATCTAAAACAGCCTTGCATAAAATTTAGACAAATTTAATCTCTCTGTTTTGGGAAAATGAGAAATTGCTTTACATTTTTTACCAACTATGCTCTCTAGTAACGTGAATTCCTTTCAAGCTCTCGCATGGTAATGCTGAGCTGCCACTTATTTCTTATTTCTGCAAAAATAAGTGTGTTGTTTTTTCATTGCTTATCACATAATTTTAGTGTTGAATAAAATTTATGCTGACGAATTTGTTTCCTAGTTTTGGAGTTGTCTGACTTTTCCCCTTGATTCATAAAAATAAACATAATTCACTTTCAATTCAGCTATAAAACAGTATTATGAAGAGTATTTTAACTCAAATAGCATTGTAAGTTATCTCAGGTTTCAAGTATCTCACCCTTTTCTATTCTGCTCACTTTAAAAATGTACTCCTCTCTGGGTTTGCTTAGTGTGTGATTACTTTGAGGGCTTTTTTTTTTTGCTACAATTGTCATGTCTCTTGGGTCACTACAGATGAAAAGTTAAGGAAATTGTTCTTAAGCAAGGTGTGTTTCTCATGAAATCTGTAATGATATTTGGAACACGGGAATAGCTGCATCATTAAGTTAACTGGTTAAGGACTATGGAGGATAAAGTGAATAACCAGGAAAGTGATACACAGACAACGGTCCAACAAACAGGTGATAAAAGAGAAAACAACAAGCACTGAAGCTTTTCAGCTACTAACTGATAAGCCATTAAATAAACTATTCAGATATCAATGTTTTATAAGTCTGAATTGGGCAAGGTGAATCTTACTTTCATGTCAAAAATCAGTGCTGAAACCAGTCAATATATCCAAGCAACTCATCAGGAAAAGTCTAAAGACTATATAATCAGGAACAAAAGAAATGCAGAGGCCAAAATGAAGTGGGTACAGAATGACACATTTCAGTGACACTATCAAATATATGTCCACTGCTGCCTCCCCAAGGATTATATATTTTATATGGTGGTGATGTGGTTAAACTGGGTTAACAGGGTCTTGTGGTAAGATAGAATATTTCAAGTAAATAACACTCTTAAAAGATGCAGTTTTTCACCTGTTAACCACAGCTGTAAGTGGTGGGACGAGGAAGTGTTTGTCTGTGTGGATACAGGTCCGTTGTTCACTGTGAGGACTGAGTGACCACCGTCACAGGCTGCTTGGGGACTTTGCAGAGCTTCCCTCCTTGGAGGTATTCTGGATTTATCTGGATATTGTCACCTGGACAGCTGGCAGCAGGTGGCCCTGCTAGAGCAGGGGATTTGGACCCAGTGACCTTCAATGGTCTCTTCCAAGGTCAGCCATCCACTGACAATTCACTGTGCTGAAGCTGCAGCTGCCAATAACTTTGGTAAACATCATTCTCTCTAGTTTGAGAACACAGAGTCTGAAACATTGATGTGTGAATAGTGACAGCAAATGCCATGTTTGATCTTAACAAAACTGTGTACTGTCTTCAACTTCAGTTATCCAGGCACATTTCAAATGTCTTGCTTATTCTTCATTCTTAGGGGAAAAATGGGTTTTTATTTAAATATATGTTATATTGTTTGCTTATGTTTATAATTGCTGTGAATATATACCATGCTTAAAAATAAGCCCAAAGGAATGTGCCTTTTCTTTTGCCATGGCAAATAGTGAGATTTTGAACTGAACAGCTTTGCTCTAAAGAGAGTGGCTGTGGTTTCCTATTCTTTTTCTCATTCTCTTGAGGACCTTCTTTTCTTCTTTCCTCTTGTAGGGACAATTTGGTTCCTTCAGAAATAAGGTTTATGCTGACACTCACTAGAGGGGTTAGTTTTGAGCCCTAATATGTTGCTTTCATTTTAGTTTACATGCTCTCTTGAATTCAGTCTGATTAAAAAGGAGAAATTAATCTGCATCAGAAATAAATATTAGAATTTCAATATCAATACATAGAATATTTGCTTTCTAGTTTTGTTGGTTTTTTAAATATTAATTTGGTGCCTTTTTAGTTAATAATGTGTTATATGATATTTCTAGATACTGTAAGGAGCAGTATTTTATATTAGTATTAAGAATAAACAGAAAAGAAAGAATTGTTCACAAGTTTTTATTTTTGTGTTTTTTCCCATGTGTCAAATTAAACTCCACTGTTGTCAAAAGACCTTTCCTTAGAGCTGTAATGTTCAAGTAGTTAATAAACAAAAATTCCTCTTTAAACATTCATAGATTAAAATGCCATTTGTAAGTGATTTTCTTCACCTTTTAACATCAATATATGAAAATGAAATTGAAGAGCTCTTCTGAAATTAATGTTATAAAAATCAGGTAGCTCATATCCATGTACAACCCCACCTATACTTTGACAATGTTAAATTTAGAAATTAAAAAAATGTGAAATTCAATGTGTTTTGCTGTATTAAAATACAGCTAATACAAGTATTCTAAAGAATACTACCGTTGTAAGATTATAAGCATATATGTTCTTATTCTCTCCTTAAAAGTGTATCTGGTAGCGTTACCGAGAAATGCAAGTTTGGCTCTTCACAGCAGGCAAATGTTCAAAACACTGTTAATGTTAGTTCCTGGAGCTGCTGACAATGAAATAGTAAACACTGTAAACAGCAATTGTTTTTTGCAGTGTGTGGATCTGGGCTGGTTACTGACTGGAACAAACTTCTCCAGAACAAGGAATCTCTTAGTGTTTGTCAGTCTGAGCACGACTGTCATGTGTCCTCTCCTGTGGGATGAAAACGAGGCAGACAATTACTATATTTAGATGAGGGGAAGCCAGAGGCAAAATAATGTATCTTGTTAAGAAATAGGACATTATCTTCATCTCAGTGCTGTGTTGGCATGGTTACCTAGCTCCTAGGTTAGAGCTGACTTGTGCTTGGTGGACTCAAGGACTGGACAGAAAGTCTCACACAAAGATACAGGACACATTCTCTGTTGAATGTGTCCTCTGTCTTCAACTCTCAGTGAGGCTTAAGGGTTGGAGATTTTGACAATATTCAACAGACAGCTACTGGAGATATAGTTTATTTTTCTTAATGTCAGTCCTAAGAAGTCCCAGTTTTATATTCTACTGAAATAATTAATCTGTGGCTTGATGGAACTTATGCTGTACCTCCTTTTTTACTGTAAATAAAAAAAAAGAAAGAAAAAAAAGGGGGGACAGTGATATAAGAAGAGACTTGGGAAGAAACAAATTGGGAATCCAGGTGTCAAGGATCAACATTTTCTGAAATTCTAATTTACATTTTTAGGAAGTGTTTGAAAATCAAAACCTACTCTTTTCACTGTCATTCACTTACCTGTATTGATCAGTTCTTCTGGTTCCTACTCTTACCAGCTACGAATAGCAGGTATTATTTTCTATTTGGAGGGCAATGGTCTCCTAGCTTGCTTGATTTTTCTAAACAGTGTGATTTAGGAGGGTATATCCTATTTTACCGTAGTAACCTGAAAAACATAGTGGCAGTTCAATTCAGAAATAGTGTACAAGTTCTCAGGGACTCACACACAATCTCTGAGCTTATGGCTTGGATGGCTTTCACAGAACCTTTAACTTTCACAGAATATTCTGAGATGGAAAGGACCCAGAAGGATCATGGTAGAAGCCAATTCGGAAAGAAGTTTTCCTGCTTTTACAGGGAGATTTTGCTTCCTATCTGTACCTTTCAATGTGACTTAGCATGGTGCATTATCTGTTTATCTCTGCAACAGAGCATTAGTGATATGTGGTGTGACTGGACAATGAATCCAGCTGGTCTGGAATGGCATTGGATCTGTTGTGAGTCCACAGGGCACATAGACACTTGGTCGCCAAGATCCATGGATGGGGTCATGGCATATGAGTAACAGATTTGCCTCAGTAATACAGTGTGTCTTGATTGTGTGAGGTTTCCAGAGATAAGTATGGAAAATTAAAGCCTGTATTCAGGATGGGGTCAGTTCTGCTCCAAGATTTTGTTGGAGAAGTTGGGGTTGATAAAGCTGCGAAAGAAAATTTGCACCTCATCCTTATTGAAAGGAGAGATGAAGGGTATTTTTTATTTCTCTTCATTGCTGCAAAGTTTCTGGTCAGAAGTCCTGAATAAGCATTAACTCAAAGTGTCAATGGCTCTACTGAGCTCATTACAGAAAGAACTTTAACTCTCTGTCAAACCACCTGCATTGTTCTGTGAAGGCAGACAGATATTGATTTGCACATTCAGTAATTCCTCTGAGCTGTGTGGTAGCTAAGGAGTGCTCTATGTTGCTATGGTCTCTCTTATTTTCTTTAATTAAAACATGACGCTGGCTGAGCAAATCTTTTAAAATGTGTTCTGTTCTCTTGCATTTCTTCCTTGTGATGAATTGGCTATGGGATTCTTTTTCTTACAGCTGCTGGTTTCTGAAAAATCATTGACATGTATGGCAGTAAGTCAGGCAGTGGTTCCTTTCTTGTTTCTTTTCTGTCTCTTTTGTCAATAGGCCCAAAATCAAATGCTGTCTTTAAGGTAGGCTAAGCCGTGCCTGTTTTCACTGGCTATATTTGCAGCTATTGTAAGGAAAGAAACGTGGCATTGAGCTTCCTTTGTAAGTATTTTTCAGTAATTTGCAATTGCTCCTTGCTAAAAGATTCCTCCTATAGGAAAGAATATGTTATCATCCTGACATTTAAGAACTTGCTCAACCATTTATTTCTTTAAATGTAGTTAACCCTTTTTTCAGTGCACTCAGGGAAAATTATAAATCAATACTCCCATTTTATTTAAACCTTTGTAAAGTTCTTATCCTAACTAATGCAGTTAGCAATTCACTTAGTGGAGTTAACACAGGTAGCTGAGGCCAGAGTATTACAGGAGATACTGAACAAATTATCACTATTCATATAAAACAAATCTGGAATCATAGAATGGTTTGGGTTGAAAGATCACCTAGGTCCAACCAAAACATACAAACTAAAATCCAGTAGTTGATCCCATAACTGAGATGACTTTCTTGATATGCTATACTTTTTTTTGTGTAAATGCTAGTGAAATGCAAATTAACTGCTTACCTTAATTTCCTTGTGGTGTATATACTTGCAATATAGTCCTACTGTAATTTAAATTATAGAAATGTAACACAAGTATGCTCAGATCAGAACACATAGAAGTAAAATGAAGTTTCCTTTGCCAAAGCACATCTAGAAGTTCACTTTCCTTGTTGTTTTCTTTCAGTTAATAATTGTTTTGTTCACGCTTTTTAAAAGGACAGTCTGTACATAATTAAGACATATTTCTCCCCAAGTTCCAGGTAAAAGCTCTTTTCCAAGTTCATTTTAAGGGTAGAATGAGGCTCTTGAATCTCAGTTCTGCGAAAGCCTATGTGTATTTAAGTTCTTGAGCTGATTGCATTAAAATACTTGAATGAGTAAAATTACTTCCATAAACATGCCAAAAGAGATCTGCAATCTCAATATGCTATGTGGAAATTTATAGAACAGTGGAATAATAGTCTTGTAATTATGATCTATAATTATTACAAAATTACATGTAGCTGTACTATTCTACCTAAGCTGCTACCCTACAACCTGTGTTTTTCATATGAGAGAAGAAGACCTCTCCCACTGGCAGTCACTAATATTCCTACAAAAGTAGTTCACAGGGCAAAAGAGAAATTATTCCTACTGATTACCAAATAGATTAGAAGGTCTAATCATCTTCCAAGTGTATCAGTGAACAATAAAATGAAGTAATTAGGGTCAAGGGATGGCCTGCTTCTGAGCAGCCATAATTTACAAAATGTTGGCATTCAGAGCTCTGACGAAGATTTATTATGATAATTTTTTCACTGCATGCAGTACTTGCTTTTCCCAACTATTCTGGATGATAATACAAGAAACAGATACCTTATAGTTGAATTCAGTGTAATTAAAATTCTTTTGTTTTAGCAGATTATCTTTGGGTTTTCATGGTGTAGAATGGAGGTTTTGTCTATTCACAGTGTTATGCATCACAGCTCTTAACAGAGCACGAAGATTTTCATTCCGTGAATTAACTTTTTTTTCTAAATGCCAGCTTTTGATGAGCAACCCAGGTTGGCAATTGCTATCTGTTCAAACTCTCACATCAATCAAATCCCAAGCAGTTATTTTAATCAAAAGTAGAATATATTGTCCAAATGAGCCAAAGCTATTTCTAGAAGAAAAAGTAGCAACACTAAGCACTTAGTGTACAATAAATTACTTTATATTACTTGATGGATAATGATTATAGACTTGGAGCGGTATGCTAACAGCAGCTGCTAGCACTGTGGATTTTTCCCACAGTTCATCTATAATAAATGTGACAGTGTGAGAAACATAAGAATTAAGATTCAAGAAATATCCATTCAATTCCATTCATTCCTGGTTTTATGTTTTAAGATTTATTCCTTTACCATCAATTTTCCAATTTCTCTTTTTCTCCTGTCAGAGTCATCTGCATTTTGAGGCATCAGAAAAATTTTGATGCACTTGACTGCCCACCAGACTGAGATACATGCCAGCTTACTGGCCTTTGTGAGCTCTGATAGCTGATAGTGATTGGATACAGACCTGCACAAGTCACAGTAACAGGTTTGGACATGTTCTGTGAATTGTTAGTTTTTCTTAAGTTTTATTCTTGTCACTATCGCCTAAGGCACTGTGAGCAGAATGACAAAACAGGCAGTGCAGCTCCATTAATGAGCTACCTGTGCTGTTCGTACAGAACAATCAGCCTTCTCTTATTCCCCCAGGACATCAAATTAAGATTGGCAGTGCACGCATAACTGCTGCTGAGGCCTGATGCGTAGGCCTGGCCTGCAGTCCACTTAATTGCATCCATACCTGTAAGCTTATAAAATAACCTGCTTGCATCTGCTGAAAACATAGCCAGATCAATTTGGAACCACACAGGTACAAGAACAATGTTTGGTGTACCTAAATGTATTTTGTAGAACACGAATACGCAGCCCAACACCAAGCTAAGCAGAGTAGTCGATGAGCTGGAGGGAAGGGATGACATCCAGAGGGAACTTTACATGCTGGAGATGTAGGCTCATGTGAAAAAGTCATGAAGTTCAACAAGGCCGAGTGCGAGGTCCTGCAACTGGGTCGGTGCAATCCCCAATATAAGTGCAGACTGAATGATGAATCCATGGAGAGCAGCCTGGGGAGAAGGGCTTGGGGAATACTGGTGGTTGAAAAGCTGGACATGAGCTGGCAATGTGCACCTACAGCCCAGAAAGCCCAGCTGCACCCTGGCTGCACCAAGGTAACTGTGACCAGCAGGCCGAGGGAGCTGCTTCTGGCCTTCTGCTCTGTGAGACCCCAACTGAGCCCTGGCTGCACCAAGGTAACTGTGACCAGCAGGCCGAGGGAGCTGGTCCTGGCCTTCTGCTCCTGTGAGACCCCAACTGAGCCCTGGCTGCACCAAGGTAACTGTGACCAGCAGGCCGAGGGAGCTGGTCCTAGCCTTCTGCTCCTGTGAGACCCCCCCAGGAGAGCTGTGCTCAGCTTTTGGCCCATGAGTGTGAGAAAGAAATGGACCTGTTTGAGCAGGTCCAGAGGAAGACCACAAAAATGATCAGAGTGCTGGAACTGCGCTCCTGCGGACAAAGGCTGAGAGAGCTGGAGTTTGTTTAGCCTGAGGAAGAGATCTTACTGCATCCTTTCTGTCATTAAAGTGGGCTTACAAGAAAGATGGAGCGAGGCCCTACTAGGGCCTGTAGTGAGAAGACAAGGGCACCAGTCGTAAACTGAAATAATAACCTCATTGCATAGGCCCTCTGCTTTCATGTAACAAGAAATCATTTGTTCTAAGGAGCACATGGAGATAATACACTGCAACAAGAGCAGTGGCGTCTGTGGGTGTTCAGTCAGGCCTCCATACAGGAGGCTGCTGGAGGTAACTGAGTAGAAGTCAGTGTAGGTCCACATGCAGTCCACCTGAATTCCCTGATTTGACACATGGATTAACAAGCCATTACTAGCTATAACTCATTAGCTGTGAGTTACAAAGCTTAGCTAACATAATTAGACTGCATTCAGAAATGAGCTTTGAATCTTGTGTCACGGTGTGTCCAGTGAACTCTTCATTATCTTGCTTTTGTCTGTGTTGATCTCAATTTCTATTTGGGCTTTTTGGTGTTTTGTTTGTTTTCCCCTCATGTCTCATAAGATAATAAATTCCATTAATGGATAAATCTAGATACAGAAATTGTGAACTTTACACCACTACTGTGTTTTGTAAAGAAACACAGAAAAAAATTAAATCAATTTCTGGCTGTATGAGTCAAACAAGGTAACTTCCCCCTTTAACTATTTGCTCATCGTAGAGCACAAATGGAAGAACAAATAAGAACACCAGCAGCATGTGTTTCATTCAGAGATATTCAAATTTATCTTGAGTCAGTTGGGTGTGTGTATGTGAACCCCATGACTGAGCAGTAAACCCTATTTCTGCTGTTCTCCTCTTAATTGTTGCCAGCCACAATGGCTTCTGTGACCTGTAGTGAGTGAGGGTAAATGGGTATCTCAGACAGACAGCACAAGCAGTCATCCTCTCAGTCCTGGTGGAAATGCATTGTTTCATGTTGTCAGTGGTACCTTTGTAGCTTCCTGGTAGACCAAAAGGGGACGAGAGTATTCACCATGCTGTTTTGTGAAGGAATATTCCCATCTGATTCTTTTAGGTGTTGTCTCATAGACACATTCTGTTTTAACATAGATGGAAACAAATGTATATTAAATGTTTTTGGTTGTTTAAAAGCAATAAAAAGAATAGCAACAACATATTTTAGAAAAATTAGACGAAAAGGAGGATCTGTTAAAAGATTTACAGGAAGCTGTAAGGCCTGTGGTAATGGTGAAGTAATACAGTTGCAGTCAGTTTTGGTTTGGGGTTTTTTGCATGTTTTCCTTTCCTCTGGCAAGGGGCAGGTAGAGCCTGTCTCAGAGAAATTGGCTTACAGTAAATGTGATAGTACAGTTCTGCAAATTTTACAGAAATGGTAATGCGGGGGATGTCAAGAGATGTTATGGTCACTTATGGCATATTTAAATAAGTTTCCTGAACAAAATTCACCTTTATGTATGAAAGATTTTTTTTGTGGGACTAAGCAGTGGGCTGAGGAATCTTAGAGAGTTGTGTAAGAGCCTACATATTGGACACTGCCCAATAAATATTACAATAGCACAGTAAGCAGGTTCTGTCTTAGTGATTATGAGTGATGGGCATTGTCGCAGTTGCCATGTGTGACTTGCTGAATCATAGACTTGTACAATCATTAAGGCTGGAAAAGACCTTCAAGAAATTGAGTCCAACCTTGGGAAGTGATCATACACAAAGAGCTCACTTAGCTTTGTAAAGGTGCCAATGTAACCATTGCAAATGCTGTTGATCATCTAATATTGATGCTTTTTGTTTATTTAATGTAAAATTATGTAAAAAGGAACCTTAAGGACTTAAATAACAGACCTGCCCTCATTACAGCAGTAGTGCCTGTTTTAAGAGGCAAACAGTAGAAGATTCACAGCTATTTTTGCCAGCTTCATCATTCTTTGACCTCCTGCGAGCATGTGGTATTGCACATTTTCATGCCTCTGAAATTGACAAAGATGCTCTGTGTAATGGACAATCTGCTTATTTCCCTGCTGCCCCTGTAGGAAGCTTTTTCTTTATTTACATTGGCACTTTAGCACCAGGCAGTGATGAATTAAAAATAAAATCAATGAAATAAACCGAGTGCATAAATAAAAGGTAGTAAACTCACTTGATTGACTTTTGAATCACAGGAGTGAGATCTCATAGACTTTGTGTTGCCCATATATAACCTTATTCTGCTATTATGTTTGCTTATTTTTTGCCTAGCTACACAGATTATATATTGGCAGAAGTGTCCACTATCTCTTGCGTGAAGTGTAATATCATTTTTTGCCTAGGATTTACAATCTGACTTAGTACTCAGATAAGTATAGAGGAAGTAATAGTGTCTTGTGTAACTTGCATGCTGAAGAGTTCTGGAAGCTTGTGTTATTAATCAGCCTTTTCCTTATCTTGGCTTTCAATGAAGAGTACTTTTAGCTGCACACATGCAGAACAACTCCTTGAAGTCACGGTTCTAGAAAGTACCATTTAAAATTTAAAGAACTTTTCTTGTTCACATAATTGTAGAGTGCATTAGTTTTATTTTGCACTTATATTCATACACCAGTGGAAGACCTGCAAGTTCTCTGTTGAAGAATCAAGCATATAGATACATCTTCTTTGCTGATTGTGATAAAAGGGCTTCCCTAGTACGGGAGTATTTAATGAATAAATGTCAACTTCTCCCATTCTTTCCATATATATTGAAAAGTCACTGCATCTCATTTTCTTCTGTGGAAATTAGTATGAGAGCAATATTGACTTATTTTATGCATCATTTAGAATGGTTAGATCATTCTTCCTTAAGAATATTCTAGCTTGATTAAAAAACCAACCAAACAACCCCCCCCAACTTAAATTACTTCTGTATATTTTATTTTCCTAAAATATCTTTCAATAATTATTTAATAGCACTTCCTCAAAAATTACTAGTGCTCAGGAGAAAATTGCTTCTGTAAATCAGAGTGAACTCTAACATTTATCTGTTTCCCTCTCTGTTCTCACAACTTTATTTGAGAAATTAGGTATACCTGCAGCCTTCCAATTTGATGTGATTGCTAAAGTTTAAATGCCTTTCATCTGATTAGTAATTCTTATTTTCAGGATTTTGGTCATTGGAGCACCGTTTAATTTCCTTTGGCACTAAGGATCATAGATTCTAAATTATATGTTCTAACTTCTATACTTTTGTTAAATGTAGAAAAAATATTATGGTCAGATAGAACCCATTCACTTCAAAAACAGCATTTGGATTCTCTGCAGTCCTGTGTGGAAGACCCCCCCTTCAGCTTTCCAATATCCTAATTTTAAAGGTGACCTTCACAGAGATTTAACCAGGGATTTAGCAAAAGAAAAACATCTACTTGCAAGGAAACTAGAAACTGACGGAAAAGTGCAGCATGGCCCATCATCTGTAAGAAATATACTGCTCTGCTTGTCGGAATTGTGCTCTGAGCACTTCTGTAAGAGTCTGATGAGACTTGACACATCTAATTCTGTTAGGAGACTAGAATTTTAGCCTTTATTTTTGGTTTGTAAAATATTTTTGGTGTTCAAGAAAATATTTATGAAATCTAGTAACTAATTTGAAAAATTACGGGTTTATGAACTGCTATAGAACTCTATTAATTTAAACCAGCTAAAAGTCAGGACTTAAAAAGATCCAACATATTTATTCTACACTTAATTATTTTCTTGACTTTCATATGTCAAATGAAACATAAGTACTGTAATATAAGAAATACACTGATAAAAAATACCAACAACAGTTCTTATACAGCAGAAAAGTAACAGAAAAAGAATAATGGTGTTACCTGAAGGATTATGCTATAGAAAAGTAGCAACCAATAAATGCAGAGATAATAAGGGAAGCAATTTAATTATACATTTTACAGAAAGGGAGCTTTCGTTCTAAATATGAGCTGCAGGCATTTAATTCTTTCAACTTCTAAATGACAGAAAACAATGCAAATCAAATTTGAGGCACATTTTGTGGTCTCCCTTGTGTCACATATCATGTAATAAACTTTAAATAGATAAAAAGCATCAGAGGCATAAAATGTCAGTTGAAGTCAGGACTCAGAAGTTTAACTCTTTTTCAATATTACTAATGGAAGAATTGTCAATAATCTTTATACAGCTGAAGCTTCAGTACAATTTCCAATATAAAGATTATAAGAGGCAGGGATCTTTCAGGTGGTGAGGCTTTTTTTTTTTTTTTTTTAGTTAGGTTTTCTCTTTTTTAGTTAGAGGTATTTCTTGCCCTTGATGTGAAATTTTTTTTGGTGCAATTTCTTATGTGGGTACTCACGATTGCCAGATGCTTTACAGTTCTTTTGAGTCCTAATTTTAAAATATATTATGCTATCTGCAGGGCTTTTTAAAATATTGCTCACTTTCTCAGATCATTCATGGTTGCTAAAGAGCAGATCCTGCAGGTACTTTACTTAATAAAACAACCATGATACAGTCAAAAGGCTGTGAGAAGTTAAAGAATAGTTGGAAGAAAATGGAATGCAAGGGGGAATGTAGCACAGGGCACTGGATCTGTCTTTCTCATACCTGAAGTGGAACAAAGAAACTGTATAGAGAAAGCAGCTTCCCTTTCATTGCTCTTCAGTGATTCTTCTATCTGTAAGATGAGAGAATGTGAGTAAGAAAGGATTTCCTCAGCACCCCAAAAAGCTGAGAAAAGGCTGATCATTCATAATGGAGGTTCCTGCTGATAATATTTCTAAAATTCTTCGACTTTTTTCCTCAGGCAATTTCAAGTTACCCCTCTGGTGATTTCTCACTATGAAGTGGCTGACACGCAATTCTACTGGTATTTGTATGGTGTATATGTTCTATTATCAGACAAACATTAGAGTGTGTTGGTGCAGCAACTTTGTGTTTGCACCCTAGTCCCAAGGCATGTAGTATTTGGATCATTAGCAATATTAGCTTTGGGCCCCTCATTACTTGAAAAACACTGAGCTGCTGGAGCGTGTCCACTGAAGGGAACAAAGCTGGTGAAGGTTTTGGAGCACAAATCCTATGAGGAGCAGCTGAGGGAGCTGGGGGTGTTCAGCCTGCAGAAAAGGAGGCTCAGGGGAGATCTTATTGCACTCTAAAACTCCCTCAAAGGAGATTGTTGCAAGGTGGGAGTCAGCCTCTTCTCCCAGCTAATTAGCAATAAGAAGTAGCTTCAAGTTGCACCTGGGGAGGTTTAAATTGGACATCATGAAAATTTCTTCAGTGAAAGGGTTGGCAAACACTGGAACAGGCTGCCTGGGGAAGTGGTTGTGCCACCAAACTTGGAGGCATTTAGAGGATGTGTAGATGTGGTGCTTGGGGCTGTGGCACTTAAGTGTACCACTTAGTGGTGGACTTGGCAGTATTAGGTTTATGGCTGGACTTGGTGATCTTAAAGGTTTTTTCCGACATAAATGATTCTACAATTCTGTGTGGCAATTTTTTTTTTTTTTCATTATCATTTGCTCTGTTATCTTTCCTCTTCCACTGCTACTTTAAAAATAGAAGTAATACACAGAGAAAATGCTGCTTTGCCATCTAACGAGACTAAAATTTAAAATGAGAATCATTTAAGCAGTGAACTAGACTTCTCAGATAGAAGAGTTGCAGCCCTAAAAGAGAAAGTATCTGCCAACTGCGTGCAAGTACAAAAGAGACAAGGCCTGATTTTTCCTTGAAGTTAGCCCTACTTTGAGTAGGAAGTTGAACTACTTGAGTCCCCTGAGCTGTCCTCAAACATAGCCTTTGTCTGTGGGGGTATGACGTGCAACATGTTCTGAACATGCTTTATAAATGTCATTCAACATCCAGCAGGAGCTGGTTTTGCTGCAACTGTCGGAAAAA
The DNA here is from genome assembly GCA_036785705.1 of Acanthornis magna. Lineage (NCBI taxonomy): Eukaryota > Metazoa > Chordata > Aves > Passeriformes > Acanthizidae > Acanthornis > Acanthornis magna. The sequence goes on along the minus strand of JAWUZG010000018.1, from coordinate 16,753,434 downwards.
TAAAATGTATTAAATATTCTGACTCACAAACCTCATGAAAATAATACTGTGATTTTAACAATTAATACAATGAGAATAATTTTGGGCCATAGCTGACAATTTCTTTATGTCAGTTCTCTATTCTGTTTCAAAACCTAAAAACTTTCGTGTCACAGACTATGTGTGGATATTCATTAATAAACAAGATAAAACATTACAGAAGGTGAAAGATTCTAAAGACATGCTGTGTACCAGCATCCCTTTTATCCCACATCTCCTTTCATTTACTATACTAAAGCAACAAAAAGCAAGACAACCTATATGGGAATATCAGTGTTTTCTCCTACATTCCTGATGATTTTGCAGTCCATTGCTTCTCCACCACTTTAATAGTCCCTAGGGGCTATCATTAATGAAAAATTATTTACGACAATACTTGTTTGTCCAAGTCTTGGTAAAGAATCAAACTGATTCCCAGTAGCCCATGAAGTAATAACATGAGCACTGTGTTTCAGTATGTAGCTGGTGCACAGCCCACACAATGATGCTTCTGCAAATGGAGGATCCTTGGTGAACTGCAAGATGAAGCACTAGGTGAGAGGATTGCCTGTAAATGAAAAATCTGAAAAGTTATTATCTTCTTAACTAGTTTAAAGGAACACTGCTATGGATTAAAGGAAAAAACCCAACATTTTTGCCAATATATGATTTCCTTAGAGATAGTGTGCAAAAATAAGGACAGTATATTCAGTCTTCTTATCTTCTGTCTTTTTGTGTTGCCTTGAACCTATTGCTTCTTTAAACAAAACTCTGCAAAGTCCAGCCCACAATGAGTACTGAAGGTACTCCAAGAAGGCCAAGGGTTTATTCCAAGTCTGACTGACCCTATAGAGAACATCACAGAAGTATCATTGCTGTAGGCTTGCTACCTCATCAAGAAGTTGCCATCTGGCCTAAATAAAGCCTAAATGTGCTTACAAATTGGTAAAAGAGACAGTTCAGCTTGAATCATCGGCCTGAGGGACCCATGTGTCCTCATCTTCCAGCATAATATAATATGGTAGTTCTACCTCTAGTGTAAATCAGCAGAATCAGCTTCCTAAAGTGTTCTACTTTTTTTTTTCTCTTTTTTTTTTCGTCGTATTCCTTTTAGTAAAAATTTTTAGAAACTTTTTGTCAGGAACAGCTAGAGCTTTTGTACAGGTGTATTGTGGACAGGTAGTTACTGGCAACTGGGTCATAGCTGATCTTTTCTTTTTTCCCCTATAAAGAAATGTGTAACAAAGTTGAAATAGCAATAAATAGAAAAAATTATTTATTTTCATTGTAGATAAAACCATCAAATAGGAACTTTGATGTATTTGTATAAGGAAAGTTTGAAAAGAATGTTTGAATCATTCATCATGACGCATTCTAAAGCTAAAAGGTCAAAAGTTTCTCACATCTGTCAGAAAACAGTCTCCAAAGCCAAAAGACTGCCGGAAACAGGCTGCGTCCAACCAGATTTTGACCATTGGGAAGTGCTGAAAATGAGCAAAATAAAGTAAAAGAAAACAGCCTTCAAAATTAAAGGGAGAAAGTTATTTTTGGTTGGACATTTCTTTAGAAACTGTTGCTAAATGGTGACTCTCCCAAAATATATATACAGCCCTAAAAAACCATGAATCCTAGTAAGTCTTAAAAGCAGATAGAAGTAAAATATTTCTGCAGCCTGCATGTTGCCTTTTCTGTGTACTTCATGGGATGAAAAAGTGATATTAATAAACAAGGGAGTCAAAGGGCTCTTGGGTTACTCATGGAGACTATTCCATATATCTTTCTGTGTTACAGCTTGAAATATGAGAGAAAGTGAAGGAAAGTTTTACATAAGGACAATAGTCTAAGCTTGCTAGAGCATCTGGGGGAATTATGGCATCTGGAAACAGAAGATCTTTAAGTGATACTGCTGAATCTGGGACCATTCTTGTGAATTATTACAATTTTGTTAAATTTCCTGCAAGAAAAAATATTGTTGCAGAAAGCACTAGCAATCTCAAATCAAATTATTTCTTACTTTGTTTTCTGTTAAGGAAATGAGTTTTGATCAGACTGCTTGAAATTCTATGGTTTCTCTGTTACGTAGTAAATGGAAGTCTATCTGAAATCTTGCTCAAGAATCCTAATACCTAAATATGACCTACCTATACTTACAAATGTTTCTACTTTTATGATTCAATTTTTCAAATATATCAAATAAGCAATATTTCTATTTCAAACTGATTGTATAAATATTATGATATATGTGTACGTAAGTATATATAAACACTACGTATACTTCAGAATATTTTCTATTTCTTTTCCACATTATTACTAATGTATTAGACTAGCACATTTCTGTATTTGGGTTTATATTTATTTTCCTATTTTAGTCTATTTCTACTTCTGAAACCTATTTTCAGTCTTATTTTGGACTCCTCATTTTTTCATGTTTTTCTTATTTCACTCAACTTCTGCATTTCTTTTTCATTTCTCCTACAATGATAAATACTGATATGGGAAAGAGATTCAGCTCTGCCCTCTTAGGTCACCTCACAATCCTCCAGGGATTTGTCATGCTGTCTTCATCTTTGAAATCCATTTGAAAATCTTTCCTGAGTGATCTTGAGTTATGTGCAAACTTTCATTTCCAGTAGGGTTTTTGCTTATCACATTATGCATACACTATATGTAGATAAAAATATAGCTATGTATTATTTTAGTCTGCTTCTCCATTTCCTTAGGCTTTTTATTTTTATGCTTAATTTTTTTTCCTCCATCACTCTCTTCCCCTCACCCCCACTGCTTTTTAGCTAATATCTGTCTCTTTTCTCTTTGGGGTTCTTCCTCACGCTTATATAGATTTATGCATAATAGCTTGTGTTCCTGGAAAACATATCTGTTGCAAATTCCCTTGCTGATTATTCTGTTTCTACTACTTGTTCTGGTAATGACAAACCATGACATTACCTACATCAGCCCCTGTCTTCTCTGTGCCATGCCTTTAAGGTTCCTAATTATGTAGTACAGAGTGATGACCTTTACTTTGGCTGCAAAACTTCTATGTAAATAAGCAGCCTTTCACTGCATCTGCAAACTGCAGGATTAGACCTAAATCCTGTATCATCCTGCACTTGAGTGTTTGGGGACCCCTGACTTGCTCCCGCGCTAGGCCCTGGAAAGTGAATTAGATATAAGGCAGGATGTTTTCTCTAGGTTTCTGAGACAAGTTTCAAAATTCAAAAGAGCATATTAAAACCCCCTAGGAGAACCCAGTACTTATTCACTCAGAGGTGTTACATGCCACAGAAGCAATGCCTAGTCTATTCACCTGAATACCTTTCATTCTCTCAAGTGCTGGCTGTGTCTTGGTCTCCCAAATGTGTCATCCTTCTGTGCCTTAAGACTGCGCTTTGTGGGAGGCGCTTTTAAGACTGAATCACTATCTTCTCAGAAAATCTTCCACTGCCCAAATTTTTTTTCAGTCTAAAGCTCTAAGATTTAGAGTATTATCCATACATAGACTTTTTGAGCAGCAATCACTATTTCAGCCATCATCACCTTTACTCAGTTTCTTATCTTTGGTTACTGTTGTGTTTCCTCATATCCTTTTTTGATAGCCTCAGGCAGGCGGAGATATGAGTCCTAAAAATGTTCTTGACTGTATAGGGAAGAAGAGCTTTACACGCCTGGATCTTGGCAGCCGTGCCTCTCTGTAAATGTGATGATATGGCTTGAATATGTTTCTCATAGAAAGTGCAGAGCCTCTCAGAGTGCTCTAAATAGAAACAGAGCTACAGAATAATTAGGAAATGGCTATTATGCCTCAAATTATTTGTGTATCTGGTGAGTAAGATTTACAGAGAGCAGGGAGTGTTCTAATTTATTTGGTGTGCATATTCTTGCAAATGCAAAGTATTTTCAATTATTCCAGGTGATGCTGAATTCTGGTTAGCAAGAGATAACTGAGTATTTTTCCTAAAGTTTAGTATGTTCTTCAGGGCTTTTTTTTTTTTTTTTTTTAAACTTAAGCTTAACCCAATAATGTGTTCTTCCTTGAAGGGGATAAGGATATTCAGTGTCATGTCTTGTGTTGGTGTGGAAATTTTGGAGGGAAACATAAATACTTTTAAATTTAATTTTACTTATTAATTAAAATTCTGCAGAATTTTCAATGTATGTGTTTCTGTGATAAACCAAGAAACAATTTCTACCAGTAGGAAGAATTCTGCCCTTAAAACCTTAAAAACTCTCAGGTTGACAGTAAAAGCAACATTTACCCTGTGTCTAACTTAATTTGTAGGAATAAGATCACTGCAAATGGATCCTTGTACCTAAATCCATTTCTCTGTTTTCAAAATCTGGGCCTCATTTAGTATTCTGATGTATCAGTACCAACTTTTATTTCCTTCTCTGAGTTTTTAGAAAAAAATATCCCAGTCATATGCTTTCAGTCAGATAGTCCTACCCTGTAGCACATTTACCTTTACTTCCCTCCTGAATTTTGTAGACTGAAAGCACATATTTGTTCTTTGGGTCCTTAGCAGGTATTGTTACCATTTTGAATTCCACAGCCTGGATATGAAGCAGGCACTGAAATGTCACACCTGATAGCTGACATATCTACTGATTGTTGTGTAGCAAAAATTTTTCTTTGAAGCATTTTTTAATAAATGCAAGTGAACTCTTCAGGAATTTGAGAAAGATATACAGAATATTTAGTGATTGTCAGAACTACAATACTATGACTGTGCTATCTGTAAGTGTAATGATTCATAAAGAACTTCAGAGAAAATAGTAATGCACTTTTTGATAGTAATAGCAAACAGAAATAGCAATTTCTAGGAACAAGAGTTTAGCAAAAGTAAAGAGACTGTCAAAATATACACACTTGCTTCTCCAGATCCATGGGTTTTACAGAAAGATATAGACACAAATTACACATAACAAAAGTATTTATTCCATTGACAGCACAAAAATTGCTGATCACCTGACTTATAGTGTTCAGACTCCCCAAATTAGTTCATGCTTTGTCTGATCCCATTGCATACTAACTAGTAGATACTACAGGCTTCCAATTTTTTATTCTTACTGCATAGTTTCTCTCCAAACAAAATAATTAGAAGAACAAAGATTTTTGTCGTGTAGATGGGTCAAAATAGCAAGAAAAAACAGTGATATTGTTGTACTAATTTTTCTGAATAGCTGAAGTAAGCTCACAGTCATTTCTGTCATATAAGACAAGCTTCCGAGTCCATGTTGCTTAATTCTTAAGATTGTGTTAAATATTTCAGGGCTCTTTGTCATATGCAGTAGAAAACAATCCCACAGAGCAGTGCTGGAAATGATGAATCCATATCTATTAGTGTTTTTATTTTATGACATTATCTGAAAATTTTTATAGCATGATTTAATTACAGAGATTTCTAAATAGCTGTTGATATGCTGATAGACAACATAGAAGAATCAATCAGGAATTATAAAAACCCCAAACCCTGAAACAAGAAGCTGTAGCTCTTTGACAATTGAAGAAAATATTCTGTAATGAAAGTAAATTAAGACAAAGAGTAGTAGCAGTCCAGATATTTAGAACTGGAAAGTAGTCCATAATGTGACATGAGTCTAAACAGCCTGATTGCTCTGGAGCAAGTACAGAATTAAAAGACACAAAACATCTGCTCTACCAACAGTAAACAAATCCTGCATCAAATAGTCTTTCTGTCCTCAGACAATGAAATTTAAGGTTAGAGATCTAGCTTTACATCCTGCTGTGCTTCCATCTAAATTGTAGAGAGGGGAGTGTGTTTAAGAACATATGACCCAGTCCAGTGCTACTTGGGCTAACATGACTGGCTAGAGTGTAACATGAGTGTAGGATAACTGCAATGTAACTGGCAGGGTAAAAAGTGATTCATCCCCCTGACTCATGAGTTGTGAAGCTGCATCTAAAGTACAGTCTTGGATTCTCAAATTCCCAGTGTGAGGAAGATGTTAATGTAGTGCAGCAAAGCTAACAGATGGCACTAAAATGAATGGAGTGTGTAACATACAGGAGAGATAGGTTTGTTCAGTCATAAAAAAATGAAACAGGGATGTTACTGCTGTTATCTGCTGCCTAATGGAAAGCTATAGAGAAGATAAAGTTGGACCCTTCTTGCACACTCTAAATAGAAAGAAGAGGACACAAGGTGCACCAACAGAAATCCCAATTAAATATCAAATATCTTTTTTACTATTCTTGGCTGCGTATGGAACATGTAGGAACATGTTTCCCAGAGAGGCTCCACATAGAACCTCCCTCCTCTGGAGAGATTTAAAACTTAAATGGGTAAATATCTGATCAAACCAGAACTGATCCGAATCAAAGACTGGACTAAATGCTCCTCAGAGATCCCTTCTGGGAACTCTGATTATATAAACCGACTTATTACAACTGTTGTTTAAGAAAAAGATGCAATAGCTGCTTTGACAAGATAATATTTGTGAATGTTTCTGAATAGTGATAAGTAGATGCTGCCTAAAATGAGTAGGGGAAAGTCATCACAAGTGCAGATCCCTTCTCTTAAAAACCACTGGATTTGCACATTTTAGATGTTGTAGGGTTTTTTCTCTGTACACACTCATAGAATTATAGAATTTCCTGAGTTGGAAACGACAGACAAGAATCATCAAGTCCAAATCCTGGCCCTGCACAGGACAGCCTCAAGAATCACATCATGTGCTTGAGAGAATTGTCTAAATACTTGTAGTTTTGCAGGCTTGGTGCTGTGACTGCTTCCCTGAGGAGCCTGTTCCAGTGTCCAACCAAGCTTTGTGTGAGAAACCTTTTCCTAATAGCCAGCCTAAAGCTTCCCTGATGCAGATTCATGCTGTTCATTTGGTTTCTGTTGCTAATCACCAGGAAGAAGAGATCAGTGCCTGCCCCTCTGCTTCCCCTTGTGAGAAAGCAGTAGACTGCAATGCGTCTCTTCCCCCTTCTCCAGGTTGAACAGATCAAGCAACCTTCTCATGCTTTGACACCCAAAACTGCACACAAGACTCTAGGTGAAGTCACCCCAGCACAGGGCAGAGCAGGACAATCCCCTCCCTTGCCTGGCTGGTGATGCAGTGCCTGAAGTACCCCAGGACATTGCTGGCTCCCCTGGTTGCCAGGGCACCGCTGAGTCATACTCAACTTTCCTTAGAGCAGAACCTCCAGGTTCTGGTCTACTGCAGGGCTGTTCTCCAGACTCCCATTCCACAGTTTGTGTGCACAACATAGTTACCCCATCCCAGGTGCAGAATCCAGCATTTTCCCGTGTTAAATGTCATATGGTTGGTTATTGCCCATCCCTCTGATTTGTCAGGATCTTTCTGCAGGATCTCTCTGCTTTGAGATAGTCAACAGCTCCTCTCAAATATGTGCCATAGGCAGACTTACTTAGTATGCTTTTTGGTCCATCATACAAGTAATTTATGAAGACATTGAAGAATACTGGCCCTAAATTAGAGGCTGGTGAAACCCCTCTAGTGAGAAGTTATCAGCCTAATGCAACCACATTTACTGAAACTCCTTGTGCCTGACCTGTAAGCCAGTTGCTCACCCATCGAATGCTGTATTTATCCACCTGTATGCTGGGCATTCTGTCCAGAAGGATAGTGTAAGATACAGTGTCAAAAGCTGTACTGAAATATAAGGAGATTACTGGCTTCCCTTGATCGACTTGTTGGGAAAGGAAATTAGGTTGATTATGCCAGACTTTGCTCTCATGAAGCTGTGCTGGCTGTGACCAATGACTGCATTGTCCATCAGGTGTTTTTCAATAACTCCTAGAATAATCTTCTCTGTAATTTTGCCAGGCCCTGAAGTGAGACAGACAGGCCTATAGTTTCCAGGAACATTCCTCTTGACCTTGTAAATTGGGACAAGGTGTGGCAGCTTCCAGTTGACAGGAACCTCTTCAGATTTCCAACACCATTCAAAAATCAGAGGTATCATGATGTCAGCCAACTACTCAAACATTTAGGTAGTCATATGATCTCAGTGAGATAACCAAAAATCTGATGACGCAAGTGATTGCCCTGGCATATGAGTCATGCTAGTTTTAGCAGTGCAGATTTTTCTTCTAGAGGAATCAGGGCTACCTCAGAAGTTAGGGTTGTATATGATTGCACTGATTATTGATTAAATGGGGAACTGCATAATTGCTTCACCACAGAACATGATTAATGTGATGTTAGTGGTTGAACACTGCTACAGGAGCATAAAAATATGCATTTAATATAAGGGTTATCTCTTCTGGGTTGATTAATGCTGGGAATTTTTTTGTGGTACTGAATATATACACAAATACGAGCACACACACACACACATGTAATTGTAAATAAAGCGATTTTTAAAAATACATCATACTTATATATGTATAAGGAGGCCTTTAAAACATAAAAAGGAAGCATGCAAGATGTGGAAGCAGGGATATATGACCTGGGAGGAACATGGAGACCTTGTACAAGCATGCATGGGGACAGGGTGAGGAAAGCCAAAGCCATATGGAATTGAACCTGGCAAGGAACAGGAATGGCAACAAGAAGGGCTTCTACAGGTTCATCAGCAGCAAAACGAATACCAGGGAACATGTGGGCCTGCTGCGGAATATATCTGAGGGCACGGTGGCAAGATATGGACGGGGCTGAGGTACTCAATATCTTCTTTGCCTCTGGGAATCCCACATCCCTGAGATTGGTGGGGAAGCCTGGAGCAAGGCAGATTTTAGTGGAAGGGGACCAGGTTAGAGAATATCTAAACACGTTGAGTGTATTTAAGTTTGAGGGACTCACCAGCGCAGAGGGAGCTGTCCAATACCATTTAAAGGCTGTGCTTGGTAAGATGTGAGAGGTTGCAGTAACTGGGAGAGGATTTGAGGGTGGGACAAGAGAAAATGTCCTTCTGTGATGAGATGACTGGATTGGTGGATGGAGTATAGCATTGTTTTTTGATCTTAGCAAGGCTTTCCAATTACATCCTCACAGACAAGCAGAAGAACTATGCACTAGGCATACGGACACAGAAGTAGATTGAAAAGTGGCTTAACTTCAGGGTTTAAGGGATCAGTGCATGAAATCCAGTTGAAGACTTGTCACTTGTGGTAACTAAGGACGATACTGGGTCTTGTACTTTGTTAATTTTTTGGATGGTGGGTCAGAGTGCACCCTTGACAAGTTTGGAAGTGATACAAAACTTGGAGGAGCGGTTGATAGACCAGATGGATGTGCAGTCATTCAGAGAGATTGCAATGGGTTGGAAAAATGGGCCTATATTAATGTCATGAAGTTCAACAAAAGGAGATACCAAGTCTTGCACCACGGGAGGAATAACCCCAGACAGCAATACATATTGGGGACCAATTGGATGGAAAGCACCTTTGCAGAAAAGGATCTGGGAATCCTGGTTAATAAACAGTGTGAATTAACGATGTGTTCCAATGGTAAAAGCAGTCATTAGAACTGCATTAGGAAGAGAATTGCCAGTAGGTTGAGGAAGGTTATCCTTCCTTTCTGTAATAATGACAAAAGAGAAGAAAGGAATGCCATGAAAAAACCCCATTGCCTAAAGGCTTGGCTGCATGCGTAAGAGGCAACTTTTAAAGTGCGGACATTTGTAAATTTTTATATGAAATGCTAATAGTAGATCTTATTCTGTTTCAGGAGGATTTGGGTTTAGTTAATTTAGAAATTTTAGGCATCTGGCTACTTATGGTACAGACTCTGGAGTAAAGGTGCTGTGCTCAGACTCCTAAGATAACGCTTTAGGCTGTACAGTAAAGTGACCCTAAAAGTCAGCACTCTGAGTGAGAGGACCACCAGATTCAGATAAAGGGGAAATACAGAAGCACAGGATGTCACTGATGTTTCATCACTTTACCTTAGGTCCCTGCTCGCATCCCTGAATCAAGCCCATGGAAAAACTGCAGTATGGCATGCATCCAGTTCTGCTTTCAGGACTTGATTAGAAGCTACTGCTGTCTGGAAATGCTCACAGTACTTGCTTTTTATATAACAGCCCTAAGGCTAGAGCACTTTTTTCAAATTTGAGAAATTTTGTTTCAGCCACCTCAGTTTATCCTATGTCATAAAAGTACTGGATAAACTAAAATACAAATATGAACAAGATTTAAAGGTAAATTAAAAAATAATCAGAATCTGTAAATTTTTGTCTTCATTTTTGTCACCCTTGAAGTGATTAAGAGGTCTCCTATAGGATGAACAATAATTTAAGTCATGCATTGCTCCTCATTCTTGTCCTTACATTAAATGTGCATCACCTTTCAAAAAAAGTCTCATTTTATGATGGACTGGCACCTATTACGTCCCTAATTATTATACCGTTAATATGTGACAATTCACTTGACACTGGATGCATGCTGATATATGTCTTAGACAACTTGTTACACATACCAAATATGTTATTAACCTCTGCTCTTTAAGTTATAAGTTAGCAATTATTTAACTCTGTTGCATGATGATGATGATGATAATGATGATGATAATAATAATAATAATAATAATAATAATAATAGTGCCCCCATCAAATAAAGGGACTGAACTGTCAAGGATGAAATACATGAATTAATAATATTTTTCTGAATTTATTTTGATTATAATAAATCTCTTGACAGTCAGCAAGTCTGAATTGACTGTTGGCATTTTTTTGTGATATAAAGGATATAGATAATTATGTATATGTTTTCTTGGGTCTCAACTGTCTCAGAATTAAATTACTGTCTGAAAACTTAGCTGGAAGGAAGATGACTGTATTTATGTTTGTTACTATGTGTTCCGTAGTATTTGGTATTTAGAAAATGGCTCTCCTGATTTATACTTGGCTCTTAAGAGTGGCAGAAATAACTTAATCAGGTGCTTTGGTTGCCATGTGACTCTGTTCATTCTTACATGCTTCTCATTGCCTCTCACTTCAGGAGCGTTGTAAGTTTCCCTACTGCCTTTCAGTCTTCAAGTAAATGACTGAAGTGTAAACATCATGAACCACATATATTTGGCCTGATTTTGTATAAATGTGTTCAGAATATTGTATTTGCATAGAGCATTTACAAGCTTCAGCAGCAGTTACAGCAGATAGCCGATACTTTGGGAAACAGTCAAGTTCAGGAACTTCTTTAGCTGAAGACCACACAATTCACAGTAATGATTCCTTATATGAACTTCTGAAAGCTTCTCTTTTGACTCTTTTATCTTTGTGTACTGATACTGGCAATCGCCAGGTGACTTTTCTAGAGATTGTCTAGCAGTACTGGCTACAATAAACAAACATGCAGTAATACCTCAGAAGACCTTAGAGTATGTAATACAACACAGAATTTTCATTCTGCCTCTGAGGTTATTTTAGTATAGAGTCTAAAATAATGTACAGTTCTAGATCTCTTTCATAATCTTTCAGTACATAAAACAACAGAGACAGTTTCCATATCTTTAGCCCATGCATTCAGGCCACTGTAGCAGAATAAATCCTAGTAACTTAAATTGTCTTGCTGTTAGCCAAGAATTTTATTTATGAGAATGAAGCAAAACTATGAGATTAACTAATAAAAGGAAAATAGCACAAGCTATTTTGTCCCCAGGCGGAAAATGTTTCAGGGACTGAAAGTTACTTGTGCAAAGTTAAGCATGATATTATTTTGGAATTTAAGAGTCAGCTCTTATTGGACAGCATCAGACTGGAAATGGTAAAGTTTTAAGAGCATAACTGCACTTCCCAGCATTTTTTTCACTGTGTATTTTTTGCAGATGCCACTCTGTCATGAAGATTCTTATTTTAGAAATGTAAATAATGCAAATGGTAACTTCAAAGGTCAGCTTTATTCCACAGGGAGTAGGACTTTCTAGAATGTATTTAAAGATTCCTGCTAAAAATATTTGTCTTCTGTGATTTGTGACAATGTGATCCTACTGTAAACAAACCATTAAACTAAATGTGTTTCAAAATCTAAAGATAAAGCATTACTTGAAGTGTGACACAGTTACCAAATTGCAGCTGGGGCTTTGTCTTTGTCAGTAGAAAAAAAATGCTATGGGATTCAGAAACATGCAATTTAGAGTCAAATATTGTTGTTTGTCATTATAGAACATGGATGTTGAAATAGAGATTACTCAAGAGATTATAGTGATTGAAGTGTATGTCTTTTCATACCCTGCAAATGCTGGTACAATCCATTGAGTATAACACCAAGTTATGTCCAATGCAAAGTTACACTTATGTACTTAAATTTTTAGTAGTCTTGTAATTGTATGGTGATTTTGAATTCTCATTGTTGATTTTTTTGGGTCCTAGCTAAAACAAGGAGACCTTCCAACTGAACTAATTTAGTCAGTGACACTTGTTACAAATACTAAAAAGATGGGAGATATGCATCTCCAATACGTAAAATTCCTCAGACTGTGCATTAAACACAAGTTAGTATTTAGTGACAGACCAGAACAATGGTCTTTAAAACCATCATGCATCAGTAAAGTATTTTGCAACAGGAAGAACTGCTGCATACACTTCCTGAGCCGTCAGAGTCCTGTGGTGATGACAGCAAATAGAGCAGCACAGAGCACAGCCGGTGTACAAGGCAAAGGAGATGCCTGTGCTACAGGGTTCTGCAGGAGATGAGGATTTTGTCTTTACCAAAGAGCTCAGGGTGGTTAGGGTGCTAGTCTGAAGGGTTGTAAGAGAGGCTTTGGAGAGCTAAAGACTGAGCTTGAGTTTCTGTGATAATCAGTGTAGCTGCTGTGTTTTGCGCTGAGCACACTCTGCCCAGCAAGACTAAAGGCTCTTCTTCTCCAGCTGGACCTCTCAGAAGATGCAGGCTGGGCAGCTGCTGACTGGGAATGGTGTGTTTTAGTCCTCATCCTGAGGTGCAAGCTACATTATGGGCTTTCCTGTATGACAGCAGTTGTGGTCTTGCTCTGAAGTACTATTCCGTTGCCAGAAATCATGTGGTAGCAAGCTTGGCAGCAGTTTGAGGACTTGCTTTTTGGTTTAAGATCAGGAATCTTTTCTAAGCCCTGATGTAGGTGTTGTCTTATTTGTGTGCTTCCAACGCTGCAGTCAGATGTTTTATTGGACATCATAACCCAAGGATAGAATAACTGCAATATGAGGTAACTAGAAGCTGTTTTGTGTTGGTGAAATTATTTTTTTAAATACCACTGTGCTATTGTTAGTGTACCAGGGGAAGGACTGAAGAAATTTTCTCTGTTACCTACCAATCAGAAGTTCTGAAGTCAGAATGAAGTCCTCTGTCTTTTTCTTTCTTGAGAATTATAATATTATACTTTGAAATGTTAAATATTTCCTGCTGTGATGGGTTGAACCCAGCCAGCAGCTAAGTTTCCACCCAGTTACCTGATTTCTGTCCCACCTCCACATCCACCTTCCCTTGTGGAAGGACACAAGCAAGAAATACTCATGAATCAAGATGAAGGCAGTTTAATATGAGAGGGAAACAACCCAACAAGTGATGCAGAGGTGACCCCTCTCCACCTCCCACCAGCAGACCAATTTACTACCAATTACATGAGAAGATAAAAACCCTGCAGGTGATACCCTCCCTGTGCACCTGTGTTCTGACAGTTGAGCACCAAACAGCTTGGTGCTTGTAAGATGGTGGAGATTCTGGACTTTCCCACCAGCAAAACAGTAAGAACTGACAGGAATTTCATATTGAAATATAAAATGTCTATGGCGATGGAATGTTTCAGGGTTAGGAAGTAACAGAGAGAGCAGAACTGAGTTCTGGTTTCAAGAGAGATTTTTGGCTCCAAAATGCTTTTCCAGCTCCACCCCTGAGGCTCTAACCCCAGTATGTACTATGTCCATGAAAAATACAACTATTTAATGCATAGCTGTTGAAAGTCTTAAAATTATTCACTGAAGAATTTCAGAGCCTTATTAATTCTGGGATTAAAATCCATTTTTGTTCAATCGTGTTATTAAGTGTCTATTGTGGAGTACTGACAAGGTGCAAAAGATTGCCTCTTAGATTACTGCCTTTTAACTTATGAATACAGCTAACACCTGGAGACTTCTTCACTTTCTGTGAGAATTACAAAACTGGTCAATGAAATTATTGGTATTTTAAGTTAAACTCTGCAGAATTAATGCTTTCAATTCCATGAGTGTTTGAGTCTGTTCTTGCAGTGTGGTTCAAGCTGAAACAGAATGTCAGTGCTCTCCTGGAAGCTGTTCTGTTTCCCCTTTTCCCATGAAAATGTTCATGACTAGAGCTTGCATTTTTGGCTATTTCCCACCCAAGCTCTGATCTTGCAGTAGAATGTTCTGTGTTTCTAATGAAATCAGCAGAGTAGCACTTAACCTCCTTTGAACTACAAAAATATAGGTTTTAAGGCTATGTAAGTTGTCACCTGCTTCTTAAGGACTCTGTTCTTTTCAAGCTCAAAATCCAATAGAATATATTTGTTTCTTTTTCCTTGATTTAATAAAAAAGGTATAGAAACTAAAACTGTTCATTCTTTATAAGAAAATTAAGCTTGATTCTTTTTTAAGAACATTGTAAACATATGTAAGTAAAGGTTATGTTGTGCTATATACAAAAAGAGGTCTGAATTTTGGATTTTGGGTACTTTTATGATGAAGATGAGTGAATAAAAGCGTTTTTCTGGTTCATGAGATTTTTCTAAAAATTGAAATCTTAATTTCAGTCTGAACTTTTCCACAGGTTTTTGCTATCTGCCCGCTCCCATGAACTGAAAACTGTCAGTCTGACCAGGTGAATGTGAGCGCTTACTGTTTCAAAAACAAACCCTTTCACAATGCCACATCTGCTTAGCTAAATTTCTACATACAAAATCAAAAATAAATTTAATTTATAAGTTGCCTGTGAGTGTCTAGTTTGGAAACTCTAGTGGTTGGGGTGTGATGCAGCATATCACTGGACCCAGTGGAAGGGAAAATCAGAAACCTTTGAGATCTTACCTTGGAGAATACAACAGAAAATTGATCCACAATGGCTGAAAGAAAGTATATCTACTTCAATGAAAACATTTTTTCTGATAAAGTATTTGTTTAATTTTTTAAAGAAACCTAAATGTATCACATGTGTATACTAATAATGACCTTATGGAATTGTACAAGAATTCTTTAAACACAACATCTACCCACCCCATCCCCAAATAGAAGTAGAAAATATAGAAAAATGGTAAAAGAGGTTTGGGATGTTTGTGTTTCCTGCATGACTCCATAGCAAAAAAAGGATTTTAATGAGGTTTACTAAAGTATATAGGGAGACAAGGTGTATCTCTGTTCACTTATGCTCTCTGTTGACACCAGTGAGCAGGTAGGTGCCCACAGTGCCATTTGCTCCTCTCTACCCTGCCTTCCCAGAAGGACAGTGGACAGGATAGGAATGGAAAAAGGGAGAAAACCTGCGGGTTGAGATAGTTTTAGAAGTGAAGGAAAGGGTGAAAAAACCCCAAGTAATGCAAAGGCAGCTGTTCACCACCTCCTATAAATGGAGCAGTGGTCTGTCAGTCTGTGAGCAATGACCAATTTGGAAGCCTTCCTCCCTTTTTCCCTTTCTTGCTGATGAGAATTTTCACATATGTAAATGTGATACTCTGGAGCTGTAATTATATTTATTTTGCTCCCTTTCTTAAGTTAAATGCAATTTATTTAAAATATGCTGGATTTTTTCTCTCAAATATGAGAGCAGAGATGTGGCAATATGCTCTGTAAGGGTGGATTGAACTCTGCTTGCACCAGGGCATCTCTGCAATTTAATCTTTTGTCTTGATCAATTGTATCTTTATGTTTCTGTTCTCAGAAAACACATTTGACCTTTTATATCTGTCAACAATTTTGTTTATAGCTTTTTGAGTGATGGGTTCTGAAGGAATTTTTTTGTTTTCTCTCTCTTTCTTGAGGCCTCAACAAAAGTATCCAATCTGTTGCCTAAGATTTTTATTCTTGTGACTATTTGGGGAAAAATGTTCTTGTTCTTTTTTTAAATCTATATTTTTAAGTCTACTTATGCACATTGCTACATTATGCACACTTATTATTGAGCGACTTTAATGATAGTTCCATCTTATCAATATTGATATCTAATTTCCATTTACCATATAAATGCTCAGATAACAAAGCACTGCAACAGATCTCAGTACCCTAAGACTATGGTCAGAGCAAACTCAAGAGCTGCTCATGGTGCAGATCTGAAACAATTCTAAGTGCAGAAGGGAAGAGAAATTAATTCCAATACTCAATGTATTATATCCATTATAAAATAACTTCTGCTGGTTAGGTCACTGGACATATACTTAGTATCCCTAAAACTCATTTTTAGCTCTCACAATGGATTTTTGACTGTAGATGCTGCTTACATGTGTGTGTTTTGATGGCTAGTAGAAGCTGCCCTGGTTTTCTGGGGTGACCTGGCTGTACTTCAGTAGTGACTCCAGTTGTGTGTGGTGGATGTGGGGAAGAGCACAGGGAGGTGAATTCTCTTCAGTGCTGCGATGTTTTGTGGATTATACTCAGCATATTATGCCAGGCTGCTTTAGTTTTTAGGTTACAGTGCTTGGTATTCTGTGTTATTATAAACAAGATACCAACCTTTATTAGGGAACTAGAGAATAAAACCCTAAATCTGCATTAGCTATTCTGTTTATTGGCTGAAATTAAAAAAAATATTTTGATGGTTTTGAGGTATGAGGGAGACCTGTGCGTATGCAAAGGGCACAGCTAAATTCACTTTATATAGAAGACAAAGCTACGGACTGGATGCTGCTCTGTAACTCTGCTATGGAGCAGCATCAAGTTTGAGGTGCCCCTCCTGCACTGGAGTATTATTAATAGCCTCAGCTTTCTGCAGTAGATGAAGAAATTTCTTTCCTTTTTCTTGGAGAAAGAACTCTGAATACACTAAAAGAAAGGACAAACAAGCTGAAATAACAATCACCAAATGCTGATCCTAATGAAAAATGAAGTTGCAGTTTAAACCCTCTCACTGCTTCCATATTTGACTTTCTGCAGGGTACAAAATATCATTGACTGCTGAATTCAGCCTCCCCACAGCACTTTGCAGAGGACTTAGTCTCTTAAATGGTTTGATTGCTTGCTAAAGGCCTCAGTTGGTGTTGATATGTTGTTGTTTTCTGAAGATAGAGCAGGTCTCCTGGCACTATCAGGGCTCTCAGCAATTCTTGTACCTGAACCAGCACTGTTACTATCTCTCTTCCTCTGAGCCATCATTGTCAAGTTCTGCACTTTTCCCTGGGGCTCTGAGGAATGGCATGCTTTAGATAAGAATTATCCAGGCATGTTTAGTAAACCTTGTTACTAGCTGAAAGCAAAACAGCTTTGTCATCCTGATTTACTCCTGATCATATCTACGAACTGGGGCAATCTTTTCCCCATGGTACCAGAAAGTGCAGGACCCTGAAGAATAAATCTGTGCAAGGTTCTACAAGGAATTTAAAATTCTCAGGCTCAGTTTGAATGTGAATTTTATACACATGCAAATTTTACTATGGCAATTTTATAATTTTCTGCCATTACATTATTTTTTTCTTCTAATTTTATTTTGCAGCATAGGCACTAATATTTGAACTGTACTCTCAGTCACATCTTAATCTGTTCTTTATGTCTTCAGCTACTTGACTTTCTGCTTTTTATATTAGAGAGTATACATAGAACATGTAATTTCAGTGGTTTCTTTCTGGCTAGAAAGAATTTTAGTTTGGTGTGTCATTATTCATAATAGCATGTTATTACCACTTACTCAGGAAATCTGGCGACATGAAATTCATCTACAAATAGCTTTGGGCAATTGTCTGTAGGTATGCTGGTAGGCCAATAAATATACCTTTTTCTTGTTAAATGATTGTTTAAAGTATTTTGGAAGAATGTTATAGCAGTAATGGAACAAAATAAAGGGTACTGCACAAAGAACAAGGAGAGACCACCAGCCTAAACAGGTACAGAATTCAACCAAGGAACTATACCAGCTCTGCATGGCAGATGAAAATGTCTCACGCAGCCAAATCTCTGCCTATACTTGTTACTTATCTTTATTGGCCGACTAGATGCTACGGAAATGGCTATTTCATATGACCAGATTTTGCTGCCTAGAAACTGTAAAATTATGACTGAGAGAGGTCAACCAATAAAATCGACATTGGTTTACCAAGATCAACTCACTGGTCCCTTTCGGCTCTCTTCTGATTAGCCTCAGTGCTGTGCTTAACTTTAGTAATTATCTCTTTCAATCATCCACAGGGTAGATGTACGTTTCATTAATTTGGAGGGCCATCCATAACTTTTGATCATGTGTAATCCCCAGGATACTTCTCTGTGGATTTTATGTGTTTTATGATAGAGGGAAAATGCTGACATCTAAGTATAAATCAGTGGAAGGGAATGGACATGACTGTTGGCTTTACCCTCTATTCTCTCACTTGCAAAATGTGCAGCTTCATTCCCTATTCTGCAAAACACATCTCCTGCGCCTGGGTCTGATCCGGCTGCAGCGCACTGGAGTGTGCTTTTTGGTCACCCTGCCACAGACTAGCAGGGATCAAGATCACTTCCTTTCAGATACCATTTTCCTCTTGAGATTGGCAACCCTTCTTCACTGTTCCAGCAATGTGAATTAGTATGTAGTTTTTCCATACTTCCTTCTACACCAAAGGATTTGCAACTTTTAAGGTCGGTTTTGCTAGTAAAGGAAGAAAGGGGGGGACATGAAACAGGGCAGGAATATCGATCCACTTAACAGTAAAAATATTCAAGACTGAGTATCAAGTACAGTTCCACTTCCTCTATGCCCTGAGGAAAAAAAGTGGTTAATGTATTATATTTTTTGTAATGATCTCTAAATGCAGTGTAAATATGAGGTGAGGATTTAATCTGCATTGTGAATGAATCTTTTGAATTTGTATCTCAGCCTGAATATTGTAATGACTTCATCCTACATTCTACTAGTTCTATGTAACATTACATTAGGTTTTTTTTAAACAAACTGAGAGACAAGACCATATTAGATTTCAGAAATTGAATTTGGTTGAACCCAGATTTTGGAAAGCTGTGTATTTAATACAATTTTCAAACTGCCTGTTTGACTGTGAGCCAATGACTCTGTGCTCTGTGGACAGTGAACAGAAATTTGAACAGGACTCTGTAGCCAAATCATTTGATTCACCTTCATAGCCTAACAAAAGACATATGCAAATTGTTAAGATCAAAAAACTAAACAGACAAACTTTGAAAACTAACAGGACAAAATTTATCAAATTTTTTGGTTGTAATTACAAAGATGGGTCAAATAAGATTAGTTATAATGTCCTTGAAAAACTTACTAAATCTTAGAATCATAGAATGCTTCAGGTTGGAAGGGATCTTAAAGCTCATTTTGGTTCAATCCCCCTGCCATGGGCAGGGACACCTCCCACTAGACCAGGTTGCTCAGAGCCCCATCCAACCTGGCTTTAAACAGTTCCAATGATGGGTTATCAACAACTTCTTTGGGAAACTTGTTCCAGGGCAAAATGATGCATTATTTTTCCTTCTAGGCCTAAGTTTTAGGATTTCCTCTCTATTCTGCTTTTAAAATAGTGTATAAGGTCATAGAAAAGAGTATGGAGAGTTAGAAGGAGAAATATTTCCATGGAATTATATGATGCATAACAAATTCAGATGCTTAGGTACATGGCACATAGATGTTACTTTTGATTACAGAAGGAAAACCAAAATGGAACAGTTCTTTACTATCAGTTCATGAATAGACTTTTTAAGAATTTTGAATACAAACTCTGTTAGCATGTGATACTGTGTGGCTAGAGATGGTTTTCTGCTGTGCACTCATTTGTCGCATCTTCCTTGCACTCTTTTGTCCTCGTGTAATTTTCTCTCTTTTCCTTCTTTATGAGTTCACTAGCTTCTCTCTCTCTAACCCTTGCACTTTAATGCCTGCAACTCTTAATCCTTTTACCATCTCACCTTTTATAAACAGACTCCTCCTGTGTGCAGCCTGAAGGTGACTGTGTGTGCATTATGAAAGGAACTGTGGAATGTCTATCCTTTTCATCGTATCCAGTGGTGGAGTTTAGCATTTGACATCAGTAGAGAGAGACCATTGATGAGGGCCTCCACATAGCCAAGGCAGGCTATTGACAGGGATATTTTAGGTTTCCACAAGCCTGGGCTGGAAAACTCAAAAGATGGAATGGGTGTATACTAGACATCTGCAGAGGAGCTGGAACATATACTGTGGGGACTAAAACTGGAGGTCTCTTAATTTTAAAAAAACGTGTCCTGTGCATATGTCAGTGTAAATCTTCTTATAGATTGCCTGTAAGTTGCTGATGTCTTAAAAGGAGGGATAAAAGCACAAATATATCTCCACTCCTTACTTGGAAAATGTCTGACCTTTTTTTCCCTTTGTAGAAGGCTAAAATCTTCATAACAAAGAAGATAGATGCTTATTTTATAAGAGCCTAATTTTAACAGTTTCTGAATATAAGAAGGCTTGTAACATTATATTGTCTTTCAACCCTTTTTATGATAGCCAACAGGATAGGAGAAAGAGGGTCAATGAAGGTATGGATACAGACTCAAAAAGAAGAGTTCAAAGTGGAATATTTCACTCTGTAAAGTAAAAAGTTGCCAGGGGTATAGGAAACTGCAAATCCAATCTGAGAGTGGAAGGAGTCAGGCACTGTGGTGCAAGAACTCTACCTTATGGACAACATATAAACTGAACACTTTTTGTGCCACTCTACACTGTTCTTCTGCCTCACTGCCTCCTTTATCTAGCATATTATCTTCTGAATTTCTCTGAAGATTTTTAGTGCTTGCTTTCATTTATCTATCTTTCTTTCTGGTTTTCTCCTCTCTGCACTTCCTGCCCTCCCCCTGCCCTTGCTTCTCAACCTCTTTCAGGATGTATCAAGTTTGGCACAGTACCAGTCAGTCTGCTCAAACGAGAACGGCTGTTTCTGAAAACTCATTTGCTGTGAGGGGTGGAGTTTGCCAAAGTCCCTATTCAGTTTAAGGGACAAATAGTTGGCTTTCTGCCTTTCCTAAATGTATATTCAAACAATTGTCCTAAACAAAGTCAGGATAATGAGAAATTTCAAAATGAGCTGAAAGTTGTATATTTCCTTTTTATTATGCCCTAAATAGTCTAATGATCTCAAGTTATAATTTAGTTAGCAATATGAAGTTTAAGTGAGATGGTTATGAGGATAGTGTTTGATGTGAGAGACTTCTTACAACCCTTTAAAAATAAAAAAGGGAAATTATTCTCTTTCTCCTTAAGCATGCTCTTTGCCTCAGTACATGAATGAATTAGCGACAAATACATAATCATGGAGTTTTCCTTGAATGGAATTCTCTAAATGTCTCCAGGCATCATCATGAATTGAACTATCACAACCTTAAGTTACCCGCTCTGAATAATAGAAGCAGGCAAATAAAATGCTATCACTGCGTATAAGACAAAAACACCCCAAACTAACCCTTACTGATAATGATTACAAGTGACAGTTACTTTCATGCAATCCATAAGCTGGGGTTTGAACTTGCAGGAGTGCCACATCTCATTATACAAAGTGATTGTGGCAAGGGAGAGGAAAACAAACAAAAAATAACATTCATATAACATTGAGGAACACTCAGTTAAATAAAAACATTTAACTTCAGAATCGTGTTGTGTCAAAGACCACAATTATTAAGGGTCTGATATAAATCAAATTTATATTAAAATCTCACCTGAGTTAAAAAATAGCACACTTTTAGCTTCCATAGCTTAAGAACCATCAGCAGAAATATTAGGTCAAGAAAGCCTAACTACATAGTGTCTCAATAACCAAAGAGGAGAGATCAATTCCTCAAAAAAAAGAATGAATAAAAGTCTATTCTGCAGTCTGAAGCCCAGAATCTAACAGGGACAGTCAAAAGTCAAATGTCTTTCAATGAAAATTTTTAGATTATATCTTTTTTGTCTTTTGATAATAGAGTCTCCAGTAATGTGGTTAAGCATGCCCAAAGCTAGTTCTGAAATCACTTTTCTTCCTGTGTGTTCTAGCCAGTGCATGGGTTTGGTTTTGCCTGGTTTCCATTTGACTTCTAACCTCTCTATCTGGAAGGTCTTCAGTCTGATTTGAGGAGATGCATTCCACCTGTTGTTCTTACCTGATATGCTGCACCTGTGAATTCAGTCATTCTTCTGTCAGATTTCAGCCTGAACCTTGTGTTTGTATTATTTAGGAAAATATTTTTTGTCCTTTAGATGATCAGGCTGAAGATCAATCTTTTTGATGAGGTGAAAATACCAACTGATTTGTCTTCTCAAAGAGACAAGAAAATGATGGATAGATAAATGCTGTTAAAGACCAAAAGAGAGGGAGGGAAGCATCTCTTGTTAACGTCTCCTTGTGAAGGCTTTCAGAAATACCTACTAAGTACCACTGGCTGTAGAGGGAATATGGAAGTCCAAGGATTTACATAATGTCCTTTGTCAGGAGACAAGGATTATTGCCTCTATGCATCCATACCAAATACATTTTTAGTAGAGATGTAAAAGTGTGTCTTAGCAGAATGAATTTTGCTATATTCACGTACTTTTTGTTCCATGTGTCAGTTAAAAATACTCTTTCATCTGCTACAGACAGCCTTGGGAATTTTGAAATGTGTCCATGCGATGATATTTCTCATCATATTGGCTATTCCAAGACCCAACATTTATCAAAATGTTTATCTGAAGCGGAAGAAGGCATGCTTTGATGTCCACCTTATTTCTAAAAATATTTTGGTATCACCTCAGATAATCATCAGCAAGAATTTTAGTTTAGCATGTTATTAATTTACTTGTCTGGTTGGGCTGTTTACAAAAAGTAAGGAATAAATACCAATCTTACCATTCGCAAATATTTCAATTACTCATCTCCTAGTGCGTGGAAATATTTATCTGAGGTTTTCTGATTATCCTTTAACACCATAAGGGAGACATGCACTGGAACTTGCCTTATGATTCTTGGAGTTCTTGTTTTTTGTGAATAAGTGTCTATTTGAAATGAGTCTGTGCAAAGACTATTATTACTACTTTGAAAAAAAAGCACAATATTCATGATTCTCCACATGCACTTGTCAAATGCCAGAGAATATATTAAAACCTTGATATTAACAAAAATTTGGTCTGCTTCATAACTGTATATAGTAGATAAAATTCATAATTCTCCATATAAAGAAAGTGTTGCAGTTATGTTTTAGTGTTTCTCTGTTCATCATCCATGAAAAAAAAAAAAGTGTTAGACGTATCTTTGGAATATTTTATCTATCTTTGAATTTATTGCATAGAGCTGAATGAAGACATATGATACCATTAACATATGTTTAAAAAATTTCTCTGTTGAAGTGGACATGAAACATGCTAATGTGTCCTTTTTCCCCCTGAGTAAATCTGAATAGCTTCAATGCCTTTTAAAATGGTAAGGATGAGTATTCTACATATCTCAAAGAATAGATTTTTATTGTAATGCAATGTATGTTAATATCACCAAATAGAGGAGGTCCTCAGTAAAACCAGGCCACATCCATTTCAGAGCCTCAGCTTCATACTGAGGTTCAACACACAATTATTCTTTCTGATACTTAATGTACTATATATGTTTGCATTTTGAGTGCATATGGATATTTTTCCCTGGAAAATATGAGCCAATATGCAATAAGATGCAAAAACTATGCAATAACTTTGCATACACTATGTAGCAAATGCTGAAATTTTGTGGGATCCCACAATAACAGTTCTGTGTTTTTTCAATGATAATGTAATTACACAAAAATGAAAGATAAATCAATGAAATATTAGCAAAGATACTTCCCTTTGTAGTTTCCCATTAGTTGTGTCACCTCGTGTGCATGATGTGAGCAAATGACTGTGACCAGGAGCTATCAACATGAACTGTCACAGTGTGATTTGCAATAAATTAAGGACAAATTCTCTTTAATTAGATGTTTTTTTAAATGCTCATATGTCCTTTTTGTTACCCATCAAGACTGCAAGTTTTGTAAAATAATTACATCCAATGTATGTTATTCAGGAGTGATACAATTTTTCCATTGAAACTGTTTTTTCCATCTTCACTGGGATGACAATGTTGTAGAGATATGTGAAAGAACTTTGTTGTCATTTATTTGTTTCAACGGGTTTTTTAGCTGTAAACCACAAGTGTTTTAATTAGAAACATAGTTTTTGTTCCCACACAACCTTTTTACTCTTTTATTCCTTAAGAGGAGATTGCAAAATTTTGAGGACAGCATGGTTCATGTAGAAATTGCGATTTTTGAAGCTAGAGGCAATTTTGCAGTTTTTGTAATTTTGTATTTTTAATTTGTGAACTTTTGATTTCCAGTGGAAAACTTCGGGTGCGAGTTTTCAATGAACCTTCAAAATTTAAAACTTTAAGTTTCATTGAAAAATATATTTGACTTCAATGCAACTTTTTAAAGCTTTTAACATTTATAAGCTAGTGTTTACACATTACTGTTGAGTATATTCTGTACTGGTATGCAAGTTTTAAAATGTTTTTCTGACGGATTCTTGCACTCAATTCTCACAGCATAATTTGAAGTAATAGATTTTGTCAGATGAAGGCTAAGGTAATTCAAGCTTTTCTCAGTTGATGGCAATGTAATTTTTCTATTTAAGCATATGCCTAATTTCTGTCTGGGAAAATGAACACTTAGTTTCAAAGTAAAAGTTGGGTTTATTAGCATTGAAATTGAACTCGTCTATGTAAACACTTGAAGGGTCTGAACATAAAATTGATATTTATTTGTAATGTTTTATTTGTCTGCCTATGCTTGTTTTGGTTTTATATAGATTAGCTATCCCAAGTTGTTTCCTGAAACAGCCTGCCAATCATTCCATCGATAGGATTCAAACTGTAAGTAAAAACTTGCTGGTTTTACCCAGTACCTAAAAACCTAGCTTGTGAGATGGATTCACCAGTCATTGAACGGGTTTCTCTTTTCTTCCTGGGAGAATTCTTTACACCAAAGTTTCTTAACATTTAAAGTCTATTTACTGAATACTCATGGCAGTTGAATGCAAAGTGGATGACAATGTTTTATTAAGTAACAAGAAGGGAAATGTGCTGGGGGAGTCCTGTAGTTATGGTTGATTTTGAATCTACCATTGCAATATTCTTGGCATAACTATCTCGTTCTGTAGGGAACTATTTGTTGCCATCCTGAGTCAGCTGTTTTCCTTTCCTTGTCAGAAACAAAGTACATGAGCCCAGTATAACCTTCACAGGAATATTTTTCTTTTGGGAGAAATGTCTGTGGAGCAGAGTAAGTACTTACCTCTGCCCCCTACTCTTGGAGAGGAGCCTCTGTCTTTGGGCTAGAAGTAGAGAGCAGGGAGATGGAGTTGGGAAACCCAAGACATTCTTGCCTGCACCTTCCTCTCCCAGATTCCACTTGCAACTTGTTGAATGCAGCCAACAGAAGTCTCTGCTGCCTTCTACTATTTAGGGATGCAAAAGAATAGCAAAGTGACTCTTAACAAAGGAGGATGGAAAAATAATCTCCAACAACCCTTTTTTTTTGCCAGGGAAAAGTCCTTATTGGTGTTTTAGTTGTCAGCCCTGAGTCACACAGTGAATTGTTACCCATATTTTTAAGTTGTTTTACAAAAGTTTTACAAAGACTTTCCTTACTGAAGTCTTGTTCTGCCTAACTTTGGCTAGCTAGATGATATACACCATGATGTAGGTGTGTTTGTGCACAGGTCTAAGTTAAACTAATAATGCAGTTTCAATATTTAAAGAATCATATTCCAAAGATTAAGAGAGGAAAAATACTTGGAATAAGTTTATTTTGTTCCATATAAGAGTGTGATGTTATGAGGCCTGGGGGAGAGCTCTCTTTAGTTGGTTTGGGTTTTTTGTATTTACAGTTTCTTATTAAAAATAATAAAAAATTAAAATTAACCAACATGAATAAAATGCATGTTTTCTTTAAACAGATTAGAAATAAAGCTGATAATGATACATTGAAAACTTGCAAAGTTTTGCTATAAAATTTTGTTCAAACCAATGCATAATAGAGAAAATTTATATTTCTTGAATCCACATCAAAATTTAAATTTCAAATGAGATTTAGAGCTTTTCCAATTTATAGTTTGGTCGGTTTTAAAAAAAAATTATTTAAAGCACGTGTCTTTCTGTCATATTAGCAGTCTCTAGAGGAGTACCATCATGAATAAATCTTTTATTAACTTTTTTAATTGCAAAACTTCTTTAAAATTCTTCCCATATGGAAAAATTAATAAACCAATTTGCAAGTAAAATTTGCCGGTAGTACTTTATCCTAGTGCTTCAATATTTCTATGTCAGTTAGATTTTTTTAACTGTTGACTGCAAATGGGTTCATAGTTTAATACAGTTTTCAGGTAGAAATGATAACTAAATAACAGTTAGAGAATCCTCAATACTATTTTAGAGAATGCCACACAACTGGAAAGGCTGAAGGTAGCCTTTCCTAAGGGTAGCAGGCACACAAGTACAGCTGCGTGAAGTATTTGGAAAGATAAAGACTGGAACCAAAACGTAAGAGAAGTAATTCTATATAAACTAGTCTGAAATATACTAGAGTAAGAAGAGTTTTTTGATAGGTGCTAAAGTTACTGCAAGTACTAGTTAGTTACTGGAAAATTCTACTTGTATTCAGATATATATACCTGTTTCTAGTGAAGTACGTAAGCATTGCTTATTAGGACTCTCCTTGTTTTCTCATACAATAATTTATCTGAAACACTGTTAGAGGGTCAGAACTCACAAACTAATAACATTTGGGTGAAGGATAACTCATGATTAGAAAATGTTAAAACCTGAAAATATAGTTCAATTTAAACAGAACTTTTTGTCCCTATTGGAAAAAGAATTTCTTGAGTAAGGAAGAAAATCAACCACTGTATTATGTGAATAAAGAAATGTTCCTCATTAGATCATTCTTGGGATAATACCTTCCTCAGAAGTGAATAACCACCTAACTTTCTGCTAAACTTTGGAAGTGCATTTCTGCTTTCACCTTTTTAGTTATAATAGTCATTCTTTAGTGTGTTTGTCTTGTCAGAGAGAAGGTTAAACAAATTGTGAAATGCCAGGTTAGTTTTATGTGATCTTGTCCAACAGTACATAATGTAGACCTTTAATATAAGTTCTGCACCTAACTTCAGTGCTGATAGATGCATTTTCAAATGCTGAGAGCGTTAAGAATGTCTTGGTACTTCAGGAAATTAGCATTGCTATCAGAAAAGTGTTGCAAACTGAAATTCTGTATGACAGGTAATAGAAGATTTTGTGCTATTAATAATGCAGAAGCT
Organism: Acanthornis magna; assembly: GCA_036785705.1. Classification (NCBI taxonomy): domain Eukaryota; kingdom Metazoa; phylum Chordata; class Aves; order Passeriformes; family Acanthizidae; genus Acanthornis; species Acanthornis magna. Next base: position 16,726,054 of record JAWUZG010000018.1, on the reverse strand, counting down.
GTGTATTTCTGCAAAGCACACAGGCACATGCTTGTGTCAGAAATGCAGGTTTTATTGTGGAAATAAACCTACCTCTTCAGATTAAAAATCTGGACAAAGAAACTAAATTTTATGAGGATTCTTTGTTTAGCTGAGCACTTTTTTTTTTAAGAGGAAAAATGATCTTTTTAGCCTTTTTTGTAAACAAATGTTCTATGCTTGGGAGCATTACTATATCAAACTAGGAACTGCTAGTGTCTTATGTAATGAAGAAGTTCATTACATAAGATACTAGCAGTATCAATTTTGTCTTGAATTATACATTCCTGTTTTCAAATGATGAAGTGCACATGAATGGAGTATGAAGGATGTAATTTAGAATACTTGGAGTAATCACACAGTCATAAAAATGCTCTGTTTTTCAAACAGCTGAATATTGAACTTGCAGAAGCTATGCTTTGGATTTGAAACTTGTGTTCCACCACTTACTCCTAACCTTCCTTTTTACCTTACTCTCTTTCTGCCTGTTCAGGAATAAGATGGTATTAAAGAGTCATAGTATGGTTGTGGGTTGGAAGGGACCTCTGGAGGTCATTTTGTCCAGTCCTCCCCTGCTCAGGTGGGATCGCCTAGAGCTTGTAGTCCAGGACCAAGTTCACATGGTGTTATGGATCGAGTGGCAGCTTCAGGCAAGCCCTGCCTCAGCCTCAGATTTTTGGCAGCAGCTTAAATTTAGGTGGGCCACACGTAAATCTGTTCTGACTCACAAGTTCTAAGGATGACAGATCAGGTCTATTATAAAATGAGCTATTTATTGAATAGAAAGGAGATAGAAGAAAAAAGGCCTTAAACAGAGTTATTACACAGTATAAACCAAAAGGTATTACTAGTAGGTTACATAAAAGATTACATGGTATCAAGGTATCTATATTAAAGCTAGCAAAGAAATAGTATAGATTAGAAGTCCATGTAACCCATCACCGAAATGACGATAGTGAGCACAAAGTTCTTTCGCTCAACCTGTAGAGGAATAAGCACAAAATAGGTGTCCCAACTTTGGGAGAGAAAGCCCCTTACATTTCCAGGGAACATGCGGAAGATTTCTGCTTTGTGAAAGTTTGGTGTAGCTTGTGTCTGTCAGTCAGAACTTCCAGCTTATCTTTCCATATTTCACTTCCACAGCAAGATGTTTATTGTCGGCTGGGAGGGTTACTCCCATGGTGCCAAATAACCTCCCTAGAGGACAAGCTGTCCTGATTGAGTTATTTCACCAGTTAAAGAACAACAGGTTCTTTACAGGCCCTTCTTGTGAGGGGCGAAATGCTCTGAGTTATTTTACCAGCTAACAAGTAACAGATAGGCTTTCCTGGGGCAAGATGCCCTGCTATAGATGGCTTTTAAAAATCTCCAAGGATGAAGAACTCCAAAATTTACTGAGTAACTTGCTACAGTGCTCAATTGCCCTCACAGTGCGAAAATGCTTCCTGGTGTTCAGAGAGAGCCTCCTGTGTCTAAATTTGTGTCCATTGCCTCTGGTCCTGTCACTGGGCATCAATATAGCAAGTCTGTCTGTTCTTTTTGTACCCTTTCATCAGCTATTTATATCCATCCATAAGACTCCACCAAAACTTCTTTGCTCCACGCTGAACAGTCACAACTTCTGAGCCTTTCCTCATAGGACAAATGCTTCAGTCTCTTCATCATCTTAGTGACCCTATGCTGGACATTCTCCAGTAGGGACATATCTTGAACTTGTCTGTTTTTCAATGTACTTAAACAGATACTCTCCTCCATGATCAAATTTGGTCCCAATGCTCCTTGACTACTAACTGGGTAGAAGACCATCTGTTGACCAAGTTTATTACTACTGGACAGCTAAAATAATGATACAAAATAGTGGGTACACTGAAGAGTTTAATTCTTCAATGGGTACACTGAAGAATTAAGTATGTGAGTCGCGTGCAACATTGAAAGGAAGTTAACCATAGCAATACTGAGCTCAGTTTGGGTTTTTAACTTGCATTTCAACTTTGGATTTTCTTTCTTTAACTCTCCCTTTATTCTTTTTTCTTGAGATTTCCCATCTGTTAGAGTTTTGTCTGCCCTCTTTCATAAGAGTGGTCTTTCAGCCATCCTTCTGAGGCTTTTCGCTATTGCAGTAAAACCCATTTTTTTCAGTCTCAGGCAGCATATTTGAGGATTTTCCAGCACTAAGATATCTACTTGAGCTTTCAGATTTTGTGTACTTATCTGAACTAATCTTCTATTCCTTTGAAGTGTGTCTGTTTCTTATATTAGTCCAAAATATGAATTATTTCAATATGAAGAATTTTGGTAAGAGTGTATTAATAAATTTGAACTTTGGACTTTGTAAAGGGAGGATGGTTGAAGGAACCTCCTGCGTTAACTTTTCATACCTCTCCATTAGAATTTGGTCATGAAAGTAAAGAAAGAAATTGGATAGTGAAAACTCTGCAAAGTGCAGGATGACTTCTTCCACCAGTCATTCCAGGCATTAAGAATTCCAGTTATAATATTCATTTGCATGCAAATGAAAACATGTGCTGTGATTTTGTGTGTCATTCAATTTCAAATTCACTTATACATGTGCTAACAAAGTCAGGATCTGAAGAGGCAGTGTCTATTCTGAAATGAAAATGTTGGAACAGGGATTGAATGTCTTTAAAATTATGCTTTTCCTGTGTGATAATATGTTATTAAATTCCCTTTCTCCTTCTAAAGTAGCTGGAAAATAAACTGGTAACAACTGTAATTTCTCCCTTTTTTCTTAGCAAGATGATATTGGTATCCAACCCACACTTTCACGAGTATTTAAAATAAGTGGAAAAATAACACTCTCTGTGTTTATTTACATTAATTTTCCTGTATCAGTATTTTAAAAACTGTAGCCTGATGCAGTGTGCAAGCCGATTTCTGCAGCAAAACACTGAGGCAAACTACTACGTTAATTTGTTCTATAAAATCTATGAAAGATAGAAAACCTAAATTTTGAAGGCAATGATTTAACTTGAGTTAAACATGCACTGTAGTTCACATCAATAATGGATACCTACTTGGTGTTTTGAAAAGACCAACTTAGCAATTAGAAAGCAATTATAAGGCCATTCAGGTGGAAGACAATTTAAACTGAAATAGAATGATATTAATTGGGAGCACTTTAAGAACATTTAATTAGATGCCCCCAAAGTCCCAATTCAATAATTGAAAGGGAAAACCAAACTGTTTAAAAAAGAAACTAGCTTATAGAGGAAGTAAGCTTTATTTTTAAAAGAAATCCTAAAGAAGAGGAAGAGCTAGGGGAGAGGGTAACTTGTTAAAAGCCTGTATTATCATAAACTGGTAATTTCATTTAGAAGCTAGTATTTGGAGAAAAAATAACAAATGGAAAAAACCCTTAGTAACTAGTGAAGCAAAGGCTCATCTCTTATTTTCTAAAGTATATTAGCAATCATATATATCCATTTGATTCTACTGCCTGCTGCAATTCTTGGAAATGTCTATAATGGCAAAGATTTTGCTTTCAATAGCTATTAATGATCTGTATTTGTGGGTGGGATGCCAGATACTCCCATAAGTTCTAATGAAGAAGGAAAGTTTCTTCTCAGTTAAAACTATAGTGAATGAGAAATAACAGTGAGATATCTTTTTAATTACAACTGTGAGTTTTTGCATTATTTTTCATAAGAAGAATGACAAAATTTCTACATGACCTGATCTCTTTGGCCTGCTAAATTAGAATAAGTGATAACCAGTTTCCTGGTGCAAACCTTTCAAAATTCCAGAATATATCACATAAGGACTTGAGCTTCAGTACAGCATGACATATTTTCTGTCATTATTTTGATAATGGTGGAAAACCAAATGAATTTCTTTTTTGTTTATGTTTTTTGGAGATCCTGAGACACAGAAAGTGCAGTGGAGTTGTTCAATACTTTAGAAAAAACAAAGAAGAGAGGAATTGTTAAGGTAGAAAATGTCACATTTAGACAGTTCAAATTTGCGATGAGGAGACTATTTCTAAAATGTGGTGTCTGAGAGGGAGAAGGCAAGAACTAAAAAGGAAAAAAAAATACCCCTGAAGACCACTCTTATACATCTAAATCTGAACTAGAGATGAAGTGATTGTGAAAGAAAGCTGGCTCATGCCTACACCACAGCTCATGTAGAAGTAAGATTTGTTCTGCAACCTAAAAATCAGATTTGTTTTTGTAGTCCTCATGATCCTTTTATTTGTGAGGATGAGTTGGAGGAGCCTTGTACTAAAAAGGCTCCCACAGTCCTTTCTAGCCAAATCCAAAATCTTAGCTTTGCAAAAAGGTGTAATGAACCACTGTACAGACTTGTGATCTTTGGGAAGCTTTGAAATTCACAGCACTTTTGATTCTGATTCTACTCCAAGTTGCCTGATTCCTGTTCATTCTCTGAGAAAGTAGTGGAGCATATTGCATTATCTTGGTTCCAATCAATTAGCCCTCAAGCTCTGTATAAAATGTTTACTAATGCAATAAACTTCTTGTAAAGATTTTCCTGGACAATAATCCTATCATAGTACTAAATCTAGGGATGTGCATCCATGCTCTCTCTCTAATTGTTGGCATTAAAAATTATGATTACTGAGGGATTGGCTCCAAAAATGTTATCAACATTTGACTGAAGAAAGTAATTACCAATAGATCTATGTGTTTGCTTTATACACATTGTGTCTTATTACCCTCCATTACTTATCTCAAATTTCAGAGCTGGTTTAATACGACTATCCAAAATTAAGAAGATGAAAGTATTAAGAAGCAGGTATTTAAAAAATGCTCATCTTTGACAAGGAAAAAATCTCCTTTGGGAAAGCTATAGCTGCTGGTTTCACTATTAACATAAGTTTGAGTAAAAGCCTGTTAGCTTCAATTTAAGGCTCTGGCATGACCTATGTTTGTTTCAGGCTGCATTGTATAAAAACGTGGCAAATTAATACTGAAGTGAAAGCCACCTTTTAACTCTCCCCACTGAATCAAATGGTAGTGCTATGATTTTCTAGACTTGCTGCATGTCGAATCAAATGTAAATATTTGCATGTGCTTGTACACATGCTTGCATGTGTCTATTCAGTCTTGAGAGCTGTGTTGACAGCATTGAACAATTGTTGATATAACATTCGGAATGGTATCTTCTAATTAAAAAAAAAAAGCAAGTAACTCCTATGTTCCTCGTAAGGCAGTAAGTAAGAGGCTGCGGGCACTGAACTTCAGCCAGGAATTCAAAACCTCCAGATAAAGCATGTACCTTTAGCTGTTAGGTGAAGTAGGTCACTGCTTAGAGTTTAGAAGATGTTGCTGGAAATTCTTGACTGTTTCTTCTTTTTCAGGCTGAATCAGAGAGTGTCTGAGAGCCCATGGTGCCATCAGACAGTGGACACATGGGTAGGCAAGTTCAAGTGCTCCTGCCAGGGAGGACTAGGTGGGGCTGTGGCTGCTGCTCGCCTCAGATCTCCCACCCCCACCAGCATTGCTTACCAAAGCCTTCCACACCCCTCCCTGGCTTTCTAGACTATTTCTGTTCTCAGGTTGTTCCTCCTCTTCCTCCTCACTGGGATGACAGCAGCTATGACATAGGAGGAGGTGTATGGTGCAAGGGAAAGTAAGACCCATCATGTGTGGGAAAGGGGAGAAGAAAAGGTTAACACTGCAAAATGGTGGTAGAGGTAGTGGTGGAATTGTCAAGACAGAAGGTGTGTAGGAAGCCAGGTAGGAAGCAAAGCGCCAGCGTAGGCACTCTGGACTCAGTCTTTACTGGTGTTTTTGTTTCTAAACAGAGTTGTGTATTTGTCCTTGTCTTGTTATTGCTGTTTGTTCTTCTATCGTTTTACAACTTGATTACTTCTATTTGCTGTTTGTATGACATTTTGAATGGTTTTCTCTGGGGAAAAATCTTCACAATACCTCAAGTGGATTGTTTTTAAAAGCAGTATTGTTTTCAGGCTATGACTGAATAACTCCTTCTTGACATATTTACCTTGATAAACAAGATTTTTTTGAGTCATGCAGAATATTTCCCAGTAGAGCAGCAAGAGCCCAGGTTGTTCCCTGAAGGTTGCTTTGTTTAATGTCAATTTCTCTTCAGTTATCCAACTTTGTTTATGAATTAATCAAGGAGCACTTTTTTTAATATCCTTATCTACTCCAAATTGTGGCTTGATAATACCAACATTGGGACTTTGGGTATTGTTTCCAGCTGATGAATGTCATGGCTTTAATACTAACAAGCCTATTCAAGCACACTTTTCATGAGAAAAATAGTCTTGATGAAAGACAGAATAGTGCCTCAAATTAAATCTACTTTAAAATAGTAGTAACTGATAACAAGTACATTAATAATATTCCAATATCCTTAGAAGAACAAAAAATGCAATCAGAGCTTATGTTTATCCTAAATATGGAGTGAGATTCACTGGTAAAGTGCTCTGTGAAGGGAGCAGGTGCATTGTTTGGGTCACTCACAGACTAAAGAAATCCATGGCATTTTGTGCATGTCGTTCTTTGCTATTTTCTCCTCTCTGGGGGAGGGCACAGGAAGGTGTTCAGCTTGTTGGGTTCTCAAACTGAGTGCTATCTGATTTGGGAGGGTAGAGGTGGCAAAACAAATAAGAAAACACTCCTGCCCTGAAGGTCTTGTGTCTCCTTGCATTAGACAAGAGTCCTGTACAGATTGTGATTCATTTTACTTCATATTGGGCACAGGAAGAAAATCTCACAGCCTTCATGCACACAGAGAGATTATTCTCAGCATCAGAACATCTTCCTGATTTATTTATATTCTGATCTTCTAGACAAGGTCTGTTAATGGAGGAGGACATGTAGACCAACACAAAACAGAAATGGATAAAAAGAATGGGGTGCTGGTGTTTTCTAGACATTCTTTTTGGTGGCAGTTTTGAAATTGTTTATTCAGTCTAGTTTTGTGTGTTTAATTCTGGATCTATTATATCTTGCTAGTAATAAAACAACTCGGCCTTTACTGAGGGAGAGATTCAGGAGTGACCAGCTGGGGCAGGGATCATGGCAAGGCAATGAAAAAGCACTGGCACCTGCAAGGGGAGCAATGTCCATGGCATTCTTGTCTAAGATCTGGGAAGGTACTATATAGGATAAACACAGCACTGAGAAAAGGGTGTGCACATTTGTATGCTGAGTAAAGAGATATGGTAATATCTGAACAGCATGATTCCTGAGAAACACTATTGATCCTTTTCTAAATATCAGAAGTTCTGAAGTTTGTGTTCTGCTGACATAATTTTTCTCTAAGTAAATAAAAGCCCCTCAGTTCATGTTTTTTTTTTTTTTTTTTTTTTTTTTTTTTTTTGTTTTTGTTTTTGTTTTTTTTTTTTTTTTGGGGTTTTGGGTTTTTTTTTGTTTTTTTTTTTTTTTTTTTTGTTTTTTTTTTTGTTTTTTTTTTTTTTTTTTTTTTTTTTTTGTTTTTTGTTTTTTTTTTTGTTTGTTTTTGTTTTTGTTTTGGTAGGCTTTGGTGGTTTTCTCTTTTCTAAGGGTGGATAATTGCTTGCTACAGAAAACATTTTATCTTTTCCAGATGTTTTCTTTAAGATCTTTTGAGGGCATTCAGATAATTGATTAAATCACTGGAAGTGGGCTTCATTATTTGTTCTTAGTTTTGATTTGCCTGTTAGATCTTAGTTCATGAAAAAATTACTGTTCTCGGAGTGATTAGATGGTCACTATGAGAGATTTTACAGCTAATGTTTCAGGCGTTCTCCATCTGCTTTTCCACCCTGACAAATAGATTAACCAGTTATTTCCAGTATCTCTGTAACCATCCAAGCATGCCATCATTTGCAGAGACAGAAAACAAAGTTATCTCTGTAGACCAAAATGGACAAGTCCCAATTAGTGTCTTTATCATACTTAGTGGCAGGAGTGGACGCTGTCCCACAGGCCTGGAGAAGTGAGGAGTTTGGCTGACTGATCCTGAATGGGCGGTTTAGGAGAGGAGAAAGCTTTGGAAATCTGTGTTCAGGAAACTTTCTCTCTCTGTCATAAATGGTCTTTTAAACTAAATGGTAATTTACATAGATCATTGTAAGTTGGTATGTGTAAGACAATGTAATTGTCTTTCATCTCTCTCTTAAACAAATTGTCTTGCAGAGGTCTGAGAGGTAAAATGTTGAGCTTTAAACATAGGAGTCCAACACTCTTTTTTGACATATATTCTTCTGATCTTTTCAACAAAATTTATGAAAAGCAATGTGCTTAATAGTTGTTCACAAGGCACAGAACTATTTTAGTTCTTGTTTATTGTTTCACCTGTGTAAGCATTTTTCAGTGCTGCTATACCAACTGAGTGTTTTGAATAGATGACTTGAGACTGGTGAGTAAGGGCAGGGAGGAAATGCAGAGGAGACCACAGGCATCCCTTCTTGCCTTCATAAGTATAAGAGACAGGGAATCTGAGTCACAGTTTTTCAGATATTCTGAGCTACTAATTTTCCCTGTAGTTTGGAATAAACTTGTCTTCATTTCAAATGCACTAAGCAAGGGCAGATTAGCTGCTGCACCGTAATGTGAAGATTTTGCAGGCCCAGGACACTCACAGAAATGCAGTCGTTTTTGTCTGGGAAGTGCCCAGAATAAACAGGAAACATCGGAGTTTCCACTGTTGTAGGAGGACAGGCTCCTATGCTGGTCATACATAGTTGTATAACAGCCAGGGTACTCTGGGCAGTCCTTCTGCAATGTGTTTTATTCTTCTGATGCAACAGGATACTCAGTATAGCCCACCCTTGCACCAGGTCTGCTGCAGGACATACTAAACCAGCTGTGGGTAGCCTGGACTGCATTCTGATGTGACACCATAGCAGCCCTCCCTCTTCCAGCAAGAGCCTGCCTTTGCCTGCCCTACAGGCTCAGCTTTAAATACTTGTGCACATGTTTTGTAAACACCCAGATAAGTCATCAGCTGAAGTGATCCTTTCTGTATCCCACCTGGTTTTGGCTAAGTGTGCTTTGCAACTTTTTGTATTTAAGGCAGAAGAAACTTGTATGGGAGTTGAACCTATCAGAGTGGCTTTGAAAAAGAGAGGATTTAATTCAAGATACACAAAAGTCTTCTTTAGTAGTTCTTTCTGTTCCTCACACCATTGAATGCTTTCCATTAGAGGTGAACTTCGTTTTGGCTGAGTTTGATATGCCTGAGTGCCAGCCAGGCTGAATTGACCCTGAGCTGGCCATTGTGTTTGCTGGAGCTCAGGGGCTCTGGAAGTGACTTTGCCTTAGCCACTTTGAATTAGTGCTAGATTACATATGACGGGTATTGCAACACTTTAAGAGGCAGGATGACTTTCCATGGAACAAACTCATGAGTCTGCAGCATGGCACAGTTAATCCCTACCTGGACACGGCACTCAGAGCTGATAGAGGGAGGGGGCTTGTTTAGTATATGTTGAATTGATACTATCAAAGGTCTCCATCTTCTAGTGGAACCTGCTATTAAACTGTGGTAGGTCACACTATTAAAATGCTGCCATACAGGATTCAAACGTGAGAAAATTACCATCATGATAATACCAGAGTAAGTAAAATTATTTTCCGATGATACTGAACTACATCCGAATGAAAATTTTCTTGGTTTTTTACCAAAAGTGCCAAAAAGATGAATTTCAAAGGGTTATATCATTAGCTAATGGATTCAAAATTTTAAGTTCATGGGCAAAAAGAGGAGGCAGATGAACTGCAGGGAAATAATGGTGTTTTCCATCTGTTACCTGTCTAAAAGCTGTTTGTAGCATGTTTCTTGACATATGCTTAGCATATCAGTGAATTATTTTGTCCTTGGTTTGGCGTAATGGACATTTTGAAATTAGATGTTGTTGTTGAAGCAAAAGAATGGTCTATGTTTCTGCCTCATTCAAAATCACTGAAGAGAACAGCATCATCAGAACAAACAAAAGCAGTTCCATATTTAATTTATAAGTCTTAAATAACTTTTCCATTTCACGGGAACCACCTGTTGACTGCTAAGGTCCTTGCTCAATAGACTTTGATATTTGAAACACTTCCTATGTGATAAAATTGCCTCATAAAAATATTAATTCAGTAATAAAAATTATTTTGATCTCGTATTTTTTTTTTTTACAATTTCTTCCAAGTGCTGATGCATTTGCTGAATTGTAAGCTTGAAAGCTTATACTTATGTATTTTTTTAGTTCAGAAATCTATTATGGATTCCTTGCACCCCACTAGGAAAGTTGGATTTGATATGTGAACACTCAGGCTCTTTCATGGTTGGACAGAAATTTTCTCAGAAGAATAGATAGGCCTGTTTGAAGCACTCCCTTATGTTTTTTCAATTTTTTTTTTTCAAGTTATTACTTGCTGTTTCCTGGAAATGTCAGTTTAAAGGGAATATTTATGGATTCCAGTCCATGTCAGTACAGTCCAAAAGGGCCTTGTTGTGTGCTAGTACAAAATGTAAATGCATTTTATGAATAATAAACTTTACTTACTAGTGTCAGCAGGACAAAAATACATTTGAAAGGATGTAAAAGAACTACTTAAATATCAGGCTGTGGGGGTCTACTGTCTTCACCTCAAGATCAACCTGTGCAGGCTATTTGGGGAATAATTAAGGAAAATGATGTTCTTCAGTATGATCTCTGGAATTGCTGTTTTCTGTAACTATCTACTAATGAACCCCGAGAGAATTCCAACAGAACAGAGAAACAAAATGTGATCCAATTTATTCTCAACAATTCTCACTTCTTCCATAGTAATATATCACATAATGAGCAACCTTGGTGCTGTGGGGTTTCACAACATTTTGACTGTAAGCCTCTAAACTGGTTTTACAATATTCTTGACAAGATTTTAATGTGAGAGATTGAAAAGATGTTTGATGCCTGTGAAATACAGGAGGGAGCTACACTTGGAGGTGAACTGCTGCAATAGTTCCATAACAGAAGATAAGCACTAACAGTATCAAAATATTGCTCCTGGGAATTATGTCAGTCTCTTGGACATTCTCAAAGACAGTATTATTAAATACCCAAAGGCATTATGCTATATAGGCATAAACGAGAGCACATAATCTTAAAATTACATTAAATGGTACAAACAGTGAAAAATCTTTTAAATTAAGAACTTTGATTCTCTGAACCTTTCCAGGACAATATAAGAATCTGGGTAAGTAATGCATAACATCAGTGTATTCCATGCACTTTAATTTCTTTAAAGACATAGTACTTCACTGAAAACTCTTTATTGCCTAAACTGCAATACGTTTGCTAGGACTCTCTTCTATACCTATGCATTACCTAAAGTGCAGTGGAATTAGATTCTCAACTTGTAAAACCACTGTATTTTTGATGCTAAACAGTAGAGTGAAAGAGAAAACCACACCCAAGAGTATATGATAAAATTAAATGTTTGTGATGATATACCTTTGAAGTTGAAATCTGTAATAATAAGCATGATGATGATGATGGAAAATCCAACATTTCTTAAGCCTTGGGTTTTTTCAGTTCACAGAAGTGTAAGTTGAAAAATGGCTGCACAGGTATCAAAACTTTGTCAATAAAAGTGACCCTGGGGTAAATACTGTTTGGACCAAAAAATAGGTGCCAGTAGAACTTTGGAAGGAAAGTGGAGAGAGTTCACCGATAGTAAGACTGAAATAGGTCTACAGATAGGAGACACCAAAGTAGTTTAATTTGTCATTGTTATGGTTTTGAGGGGTCTCTGTTGTAGGCACCTAAGTCTGGAGGTTAGGTTGTCTCATTTCCCCCCGCTGTCAGTGAAGAGACAGAGGCTCCTTGAGGCACCATGTTGGAGCTGCAGCTGGACTTACAAGTCCAGTGTGCCTCTGGGGAACCCTACCACTTTCCCCTGACAGTAAATTAAGAGCTATGGAGACAGAGTTGATAAAGTAATAGCCCAAAATGAGCAGTGGGATCATAGGCACATGCCTCAGCTGTGGTGTATACTATTTACTTGAGCCTTTTTGGGCCCTAGCAGGTAATTCAGTCAGCCATAGACCTTTCTCAGTAGACAGTTGGCATGTGATTGTTCGATTGAGAGGAGCTGGTGAGCCTCATGTGTGAGGAGTTGGGCAATGTACCTGCTGATTCCGCAAGAACTGTGCCTGGTCTTTTTAATCCTAAATGACTTGGCCTGAGGAGATGCTGGAGATTAAAAATACTGCGTTCAAAGTGTAGCATGTGTATAATAAAGGAAAATTTAAACTATTTTCCCATCCCCCTTAATGAAATGGTTTTATAAATAATTTCCTTTAACCAGAGCTTGCATGTTAGAATGCATACCTTGTAAATTGTATAGTGTACTTATTTGTAACACCAGTATCATTATCCTGGGGTGATGTAATGATAATCCTGTATCCCATATCATTTGCATGCCTGCCTAAAATGTCCCTTAACTTTAACTGTGCTAGCAGCCAGGAGAAGCTCTGCCAACGCGGGATGTTTTGAAACTCTCCCCCGCTCACTGTTCCGGGAGGAAGGGACATTGTTTTAGTGGGGCTGCTGCTGCTGTGACTGCTGCTTTTCCTTCCCTCCTCCCCTGGGATTGCTTCTTCATTGTCTTTTTTTGGACCCTTTTTTCCTCGACTTTTTCATCAGAGAACCCTGGGAGCCCCGGAGGACGGTGGACAGGAAATCCCTGAGGGGGAAACCCCTGGAAAGGGGTCGCTACGCCTGATGAAAAGGACGCTAAAGTTCATCAACCGTTCATTCGGGTTTGGTGATTCCTTTTCCCCTTTCCCTTTCCCCTGTGCCAGTGGGGGAACTGAATAAACAGCTTTTTCCACTTTCGTTCCCGAGCCTCTGTGCCTGTGGGGGACAGGGTGCCGGAAGCCTTTGCTGTGTGGGGACGTGTTCTGTTCAGAGCACTTTCCACCCAGGAAAATTGTCTTTAACCTGAGACAATCACACAGGATTATACTAGAGTCTTCACACACTCAAGTTCTTTGCACTTCAGGTTTATTATTATCATTGTGATTGTGCATTGAAAGAATACAATATTTCCTTGACTTATGAAACTTGCTTTGACATAATTGCAGTAATTTATGCTCTCTCAGCTTTAACTCAATATGTAATATATCATAATATTATGTTGAAATATGGAAATGTATGAATATTTCCACTGGAAAATAAATGGAATCAAACTTCAGAAAGGCAGAATCAGACTTCATAAAACTCCAGTAGTAGAAACAGCACATTGATAATCATTCTATATTATTTTCTCACTGTATTTGTAGCAAAGAACCTGCTTTTTTTTTTTTTTTTTTTTTTTTAATGCAATAATGGTACAGTGTGGCCCAAGATGGTGAGTTTTTGGAGAGCAAAACAGGAATTAGGGTCCCAGTTTTCATTGACTTTCATAGGATCTTCAGGGAAGTCACTGAACAGTCACAAGGAACCAGAGAAAATACTTCACTCTTTGCTGCCTCAGGTTTGTTTGAAGATGCTGATTTCTAAAATGTTCTCAGTCTTCCTGCTGCCTCTGACTCCTGAGCAGGTCTCAGCCATCCTGCTCCATCCATGGGCTGAGGTGTGAAGGGCTGAGCAGCTGTAGGACCTCAGCTACGTCATTGTGCCGGAAGGCATCCGCTTTTATAGTTTCCACTCTCTCTTCCTAAAAGTCCATTTCTGTAATTTAAACATCTCAGAAGGAAGTGGTCTTATCAATATGTTTTGACCTTCATTAGATTTCTTCTACTATTTTCTTCTGGATTTAGTAAGTAATACTGGAAATTAACTTTTTTATTTTATACCAGTGTTTGTTGCTTGGTGGCAGGATAATTTTTCTTAGGATTCTTTCCTTTCCCTTTGGTGTACAGTGGCAATAAATTACAGTGTAATGAGATGATTTGTAGATACCAATACTCAAGCTAGCATGTGACTAGGAAAAAAGTATACTGACAGATGGGCCCATTAATCTTTCAGTAAAGTCTTCTGATACCATTGTCATCTGTACTTCGCTTGACGGAAGAGACAATGTGTTGCAACACAGGATAAAAGAAGCAGTGCTAAATTTTATGCTTTTCTAGGCACAATAAGAGAAATAAAAATGTTATCATGGAAATTACTTGATTTCATCCGTTTTAGTAGAAAGTGTTGTGGAATGCAGAAGTATATTTACATGCAGTGAAATAAGACTGAATTGCAAGGGTATTGACAAAACACAGTACCAATAAAAGAAAGATTATCGACCTGTCTACATATAAAGTTACAGTTTCAACCAGCGGAACATATAAAGATCAAAGTTGTGTGTTTCCATGTGTTGAATAGCAGGTAATATTCTATCTTGGAACACTGTTTTGAAGAATGTGATTTTCTAGCACAGCTGAAATCATTGTGAGAAGATGCAAGAGGTATGTTGATTCTCTTGGTGGGGTTATTTTTTTGAATAAGCTGGTCTGAGAAAATAAGTCCAACTCACAAATAGAATAGAGAATATGTATTGGAAGTAACTTTTCAGATACCAAACTTGATCAAACCAGAAGTAGTATACTTTACAGAGCATACTCTGCATCATGTAAGCATTACAATCCCCATAAAAACTTGATATTTCATGGTTTCCTATGGTGTAGTTGGCTGGCAAATTCACCTGCCTTGGAGAAGGACATTCATAGTTTCCTAATACAGCATAAAATAAAATTTTCCAAGCTCTTTATGGATTCTCTATACTTGTGCTGCAGGAGGAAAACCAGTGTTATCATGTAGGACGAGTTTGCCGTCTTCTGAAAAAAAACTGACTCTTTTATGATCAGGATAAAAATATATTCTAGGTTCAAAACTGTTGTCAAAACTCTACTTGTTAGCAAGCCAATGTTTTCAGACTAATGTTAAAAATGTTTTCAGTAATTAAAAATGTATTCTATATTCACTCAGGGAATTCTACTACCCAATATCAAAGACAAAATGAAAGGTGTTCATTTGCACTCTGGGGACACAGTAGTCCAGCTCGTACTCTTTCTCCTTGATACAGGTAGGTGCTCCTCTTTCATACAGGAGCAGGTGCATGCTGTCAATTATTCTCATCTTTATTTCCCTGTGGGATGCTTGCTGTCTTATTAAGACTAATTGTTGGGTTGCTGAAAGCAACTGCAGAGCTGTAAGATCGTGAGCTGAGATAGTTAACCTTCTGTTTTCTAGACATTTTCATTAATCACTGTGACTTGTTACATACTTGTGAGCTCTGTGTTCTGTCCAAAATATGGCTTTGTACAGAAACCTCTTGAAGTGGCTCTCTTGTCATTCAGACTTTCTGAAGGAATGGAAGGAAATACAACAGAATGAAAATCCTCTTTGGTGTCAGTGCTCTCCTTAAAAAAAATTCCCCCATTTTACTAAAGGTCACTCTGCTTTTGAATGTATTGCTTCTCACTAAATAATAATGTCTGTGTGAGAAAAATATAAATTGGTGTACCACTTCATGCAGTGCTACAAATGAAAATGTAATAATTTCCCTTGATCTGGAAGCTTTCTTGACTTCAGAAATAATAAAAGTCTCTTAATAGATATCTGTGTTCAGTTTTGGGCACCACAAAATAAGAAGGATATCAAGTTATTAGGGACCATCCTAAGGAGGGCCATAAGGGTGATGAAAGATATGGAGGGGATGTTGTATGAGGAGTGGCTGAGGGCACTTGGTCTATTCAGCCTGGAGGAGACTGAGGGGACACCTCATTACAGTTTACAACTTCCTCATGAGGGGAAGTGGAGGCTCAAGTACTGATCTCTTCACTCTGGTGACCTGTGACAGGACCTGAGAGAATGGCCTGCAGTTGTGTCAGGGGAGATTTAGGGTGGATATTAGGAAAAGGTTTTTCCACCAGGAGGGTGTTTGAGCACTGGATCAGGTTCCTTATGGAAGTGGTCATGGCACCAAGCCTAAGGGACTTTAAGAAGTGTTATACAACACTCTCAGGCACATGGTGTGACTCTTGGGGGTGTCCTGAAGGGCCAGGAGTCAGACTTGATGATAATTGCTGGGTCCCTTCCAACACAGGATATTCTATGATTTCAGCTCTGAAAGTTGCTTACACAAAATGTCTCATAAAAGGCATAATATTTTGAAAAGTATTTTTAAATTTTATTAACCTAAGACACATGCACAGACACCAATTTTTAATATAAAAACGAGTTTAATTTTCTTTTTTTGTTTTCTCCCTGGTTCTAGGGAATTTCTTCCCATTATGTCAACAGCAAAATCATGATTGATGAGCCTCTGTGAATCTGTTGGTGTATTCTCCTGCTATGAGGTGTGTATATATCTGATTCATTGATTCATTTGTAGTCCTTATGTTTCCATTACTTAGAAAAAAACTTAGCAACATAAAAAGTGCAGAAATGATTCTCAATATCTTCCAGTGTTGAAAGGGTTTTATTTTATTTTAATTTTTTAAATTTTTATTTTAATTTTTAAATTTTTAAAAAATTTTAATTTTAGTTTTATTTTATTTTTGCTTTCTTGGTTTTGTTTCAATAAACTAGAAGTAAGCAGAGTATTGCCATTGCTCTAGTGTCATTGAGAAGAAGTTTTACACTCAGGCTCATCACACTGGACTCTGAAATGATAACAGATGTGCATCCACCCAGGAAATTATCATTTTCAATAAGAACCAGAGCAGCAAATGGATTTTCATGCATGGAAAAATAATGTAATAAACTGAGCAAGACCCTGGCTTGATAAATTATATGGTCATAGAAGGGAAAAAATATAATTTGTTTAAATTTCTGAAACTTCAATAGACCTATAAAACAGGAACACATTCTACTCTAAGTAATAACATAACAAGCAGAGGCTTACCAAGTAAATACATTTACAAGTCTGAAGCTTCACACAATTTTTATGTATTTCCCTGAAGACAATTCTATCTTTTCCTGTCAAGTACTGAAAATAGGAAATATTAGGTGTGCTTTTATATTTTTATAACACAGTGCTTTTTCTCAGGAGGCTCATGATGGTAGGAAGAAGGAAAATCAGATTCATTCCTTTATAAACCTTTCTATTCCCTAATTCCTCACTGAAGTAAATGAAAAACTCTTCATTGAAGTCCAAGAATGTCATAGAGACCTTGAGGACTGAAAAGATATAGGAGTATTGCAAGTGAAAATGAGTCTAAGTCTGAATAAAGAAAACATCAGAAAAACTGTTTATCCAACTCAAAAATTATTTTAAATGCTTTAAAATTAATTGAAAGGGACAAATAGTTATTCATAGTTATAATCCTGTTAGAATCAAATATAATAAAATATTATACTCTAGATCATTATTATTATAATATTATTTTTAAAGAGAATAATATCAATAATAACAATAATAATAATTATTCTAGAATATCTTACATGTAATATAAAGATAATGTATTTGCAGAATCAAAGAATATTTTGGGTTGGGAGGGACCTTAAAGATAATCTAGTTACAACCCCCCTGATGTAGGCAATGATACCTTCTATTAGATCAGATTGCTCAAACCCTATCCAACCTATTCCAGTGCCTCACCATCCTCACAGTACAGAATAATGAACATATTCGTGTTCTTTTTTCCTCATAGAAAGCTGATTTCTAGATCACTTGTGTGGCTTGTATTATCACTTTTGCTATGGCAGTTCCCTGCTCTGTGGTGCCTTGCAAATTCTGTTGGAAAAATGCTAATGATTGCATAAAGCACCACCTTAAACCTTGAGTCTCCACTGACTGCTAAGTAAATAATTTTCTTTGCTCTAAGAATCCCCACAATATCACCTCACCTATTTCTCACCTCTGCTATTTTCTTTACTCCCAAAACCTTTTTTGCATGCATCCAAGGGGATGTCTTTCCCTTTCATCCATCTCAGAACTCACATACATTGCTGTTCACAGGTATTCTGGTGATTTAACTGTGGCTGGGTGACAGGTACACACCAAATCCTCTCTATCACCCACTTCCTCATCTGAGCAGGGGAGAGAAAATACAGTGAAAGGTTCACAGATTGAGATAAGGGCAGGGAGAGATAACACACCAATGGGTAAAACAGACTTAGGGAAATCAATTGAATGTATTGCCAATCAAAATCAGAACAGGATAATGAGAAGTTAAACAAATCTTAAAAACACCTTCCTCCCTCTGTCTCACTCTTTCCAGGGCTTAACTTTATTGCCAGTTCTCTACCTCCTCCCCACCGTCAAACCAAGGAGATGGGGAATGGGGGTTATGGTAAGTTCATCACAAGTTTTTTCTGCTGCTTCCTCCTCAGGGAGAAGAGCCCTTCCCTTGCTACAAACTTTCCCTCCAGAAGCTTCTTCAGGGTGAGTCCTTTCCACAGGCTGCAGTTGTTCATTAACTGCTCCAGTGTGGGATCCTTCCACAGGGTGAATTCTTTCAGGAGCAGGCTGCTCCAGTGTGGGGTCCCGAGGGCAACACAAGTCCTGCCAGCAAACCTGCTCCAGAGTGACCTCCTCTGTCCATGGGGACACAGCTCTTGCCAGGAGCCTGATCCAGTGTGGACTTCCTAAGGGGTCACAGCCTTCTTTCAGGCATCCACCTGCTCCGGTGTTGATCTCTGCTTCCCCATGGATCCTCATGGGCTGCAGGTGCACAGTCTGCCTCACCACGGTCTTCACCATGGGCTGCAGGGGAATCCCAGTTCTGGCACCTGGCCCACTTCCTCCACCTCCTTCTTCCCTTACCTTGACGTCTGCAGAGTTGTTTCTCCCCCATATTCTCAATCATCTCTTCTCTGGCCACAATGACTTTTGCACAGAATCTTTTTTTTCTTTCTTAAATATGTTATCACAGAGGCATTACCACCATTGTTGATGGAATCAACCTTGGCCAGTGGTAGGTTTGTCTTGGATCCAGCTGGTATTGGCTCTGTTAGACACAGGGGCACCTTCTGGCAGGAGCTTCTGGAAGCTTCTCAGAGAAGCCACACTTGTAGTCTGCCTGCGACCAGAACCCTGCCATACAAATAAAATACAGGTATACGTCTCCTTTCTTGCTTCTCCTATACTTCCTCTTGACAACAAAAGGTTTATAAAGAAAAAACATTCACAATAAAGTTTTAAGAAATGCTTTAAAATTAGCTTCCTGAATTTAACATTTTTTGGAATCTCCCTTGTAGAAATGTTTTCTCGTTTATTTTATTCTTCTTATTATTCTGCACTCATGGATGCTAATTATCATATTAACCACTTGTAAGCGGCCCCACTTTTAGAATTCCATGTTTGTTGTGGCAAGATAACCCATAATTTCAGAGCTGTTATCCTGACCTAACATAAGAACACTCCCCCATGCTTTTTCTTTGGGCAAGGAAGTCTAGGTGATGAAAACGTGGGCAGTTACTTTTATATCACAATAAATACCTTAAATTGCTGTCATAAGAGTGTAATAATTACACTGTCTGAAAGTACTACTGCCTGCTTTCACACAATTAAGAACCTTTTCTATCTTTCTTATTGTGCTGCTTCTTCTTGTGTGGAAAATAGAGGGATTTAAAAAATTTAGGTTATTTCTAAATAGACTCAAATTAGAATTAACTAGGCTTTCCTGAAAGGCTGAGTTAAGCTAGATTCATGGCTTCTATAATTTTAAACTTTTTGCTGATTTTCAACATAATTTCAATACATTTATTTACACTTTGAATTGCATTAACTATTCCATCTTGAGCTCTGTCTGAATTTGTTTGTGGACACTTTTAGTATTTTGTCAGTTGCATTGTGTTAGGCTCTACTGTTGAACACTATCACTGAATAGCCAGAATGCCACTATAATTTACGTATTTAAATTTTACCTGCAAAATATCTGACATGATTGCTGTTTTTAATTTTCAATTTGAAATCAGTTGAGTATACAACATTTTTATGCTCATTTAGGAAAAATAAAAAGCTACTTGGGCTATTGTGGCATTTCAGGCCTTTTTGAATTTTTAAAATTTTTTTAAAATTTTATAGATAAATCTTGGTCTTTCTTTTCCTCATGTAATCACAGAATAAGTAGCAGAGGTTTACCAAAAGTAGTATTTGTTAAGTAAGGAAAATTTCCCCTGGAGTCACCTAACCAAACAGTGTTAAATTAAATATTCTGGTGTCCTGCTTCCCCTTTCATTTTCTAACTGTGAATAAAGTAAGGATGGTCATAATCTTTGAGATGTAATGAAGTCAGAGCTCCTGACCAGCCTTTTAAGATTTTTATGTTGGCATAGCCTTAACAGCAACTCTGTGGCCACTTTGGGCATGCTCAGCAATTTCCAAGCATGTTATAATGTGCTTCAGTGTCACTGATGAGGACAGCATAGAGTAGTACTGAATTTTAAACATAAACATATTTGCTAGAGTCACTAGACAACTTAACATGAGTTTAATTTATTTTTCAGAGGTGACCTTGGTTAATTAGTTCTTGTTGGGAAATACTTGCCAATAAAGTATCTTGGGTGTATAGGAAAAAATTTCATCTGAGTAATGCTGAGTGAGATGTCTGAAGTGTTTCTCAACAGATGGAAAATGGGTTTCTTGTACCATTCTTCTGTTCTGATCACACAGTTTGTTCCATGCTCAGCCACTCCCTAATTTTCCCAAACCTATTCACTGCAAAGTGCACAAGTTATAGTAACTATGACCCTGAGTTAGGTCACAGTTCTTATTCGTTATTGATATACTGATAGAAATGTGCTATCTGCTTCACAGTCTGTAAATCAGGGCTTCTACCTTAGGGATTTTACAGTCTGCTCTGTAGTTGGCTTTTTGCAGGGAAGTGCAGGAAAGACTTGACAAGTTTTTTCTCACCTTGTGTTTCTAAACGAAGTACAATGTCATTCTTTTGTTGTCTGGTGAGTAACCCAAGGCATGTTGTCTGATGCTAGCACTCACAGCTAATGGTAGAGATTGCCTGGGAGGTGGGTATGATCCCCAAAAAAGCAAAATGGCAGAATCAGACTCTGCCTTCCATTTGTGAAGCTGATCTGCATTACAGGTCCCAGACAAGAAGGGGACAGTGCATTAAATAAAATGTGTTGAAAGAGAAAAAGTAATTCCTTTTAAAAACATTTCATTGCTGTTTTAATATTTTAGAATCAATTTATGAATTAGCTGAGTCACACAGACAATCAATTATGCTAAGCACATTTTTTAGAAGCTGCCACACCTAAACTAATCACTTTGATGGCTTTGCCATAATTTAAACCCAAGCATTAAAGCAAAATGCATTAAAACCATCTATCATGCTGCTTAATCAATCACACTTTGGCTCTCTATGGCATACCAATTCATGCATTTGGGGCACTACTAAAAATTAATAGCAAGATAGAGAATACATTGTGTGAATGCAACCTTTAGTGTGTTTGCCAAAGTAATAACTGTAATGGAGGTCAGAAGATTGGGCATTGCTTTAAAAAGTTGATGTCTATTTACTCTAACTTAATTTGAATGAAACACTGAGTGACTTAATGGATATCGCATATGCCATAAATAAAAAAGAAATGAAACGTAATTTATCTCCCAGATATTGCTCAGCAATTTGCAGAATTTAGACATATCATATGACTAGAAGGTGAAAAAAGAATAATAGACTTGAGTAGTCAGAAATACAAAAAGTAATGAAAGCATAGATATAGTTAATTTTAGTTAATTAAAAAAAGTTGATTTAAACTAAAAGTCCACAGGTGCATTTGTAACTTTTCAAAATTGGCACAGAGAAAAAAAAGATTGAAGCAGAAATCTTAATTACTTAATTGCTTGAGTCCTCTTCAGAAGGACTTATATTGAAGAAAAAAATCTTAGCCATTTCAAACAAATTATTTTTTAAATTTAAGCACAGAAAAAAGGACAGAGAAAAAAAGTATGAGCGTGAAATATAAATGTTTGATGCAGCACAGCAGTTGCAAATGAATGAGTCATTGATAGAGAGCAATCTATGTGCCACAAAGATGCTGAAAAATTAAGACATGTACCACCATTTAATTTGGAACAAATAAGGAAGCCATTACATTGGATAATTTAGGTTCAGCAATTTGCTGCCAGAAATCTTTGCAGCATAATGTCTGTGCTGCATTCTGTCTCTGAAGGGCAAGACTTACAAAAAATAGAATCTGAAGTTGTGTCTCAAAAAACCTTATTTTTACTAGTATCTTATTTCTGATAACATGAAAGTTTCCAAAAAGGAATTTGGAACTTAGATCAAAATCCACCTAATGGCTATTAGATTTTTGATTAATTTAATTCATTACCCTATGTAGCTTTGTATCATTCTATTTGTTTTCCTAGCTTTTATGATTTTTGTATGAAACGCTTCACTCCGCTTTCAGTTATCATTTGTTCCCTTCATCATTATTAAATGGATCAGAGCTAAAGTAATTTCTGTGCAGTTCTAAATATTGTTTTTGATACAAATATGTGTACAGGGATATACATAAATGTAAACCATGCTCCGGAATGTCTGTTACTTGTGTGACCAGACTAGTTTTTGGTCATCAAGCAAGCATCTGTCTGTTTACATGAAGAGAACTCATTGGATAATTTGGTCTTTCTGTAACACCATGAGAGGGGCTAGCTGTGTAAATAAAACCGAAAGTTTTAATGGATTTTTTTTTACATGAATTTACCTATTTAAATGGACCTTTATTAGACCTGTGCTACAATGACACAGTGTGTGCTTTCCTTGCAGTTACTGTTGTGGACATTTCAGATAAACTCTCAGCAGTTGAGTTGCCATGGTGATTGAATATTGCTTATTGCTTCAAAGACAATAATACTTAAAGTGTTCTAAAATCCGTTGGATTTTGTTTGAAGTGCTCTAAAACACAATAAAAATGTTGAGACTTGAAAGATACAGACATGATGCATGGGCAGCTACTTGCTCTTTGCTTGATGTATTTCAGAGAGCAAGAGGCAATAGAGGAAAGTTGAACATTTGTTTCAACCTGTGATATTTTCTCTCCTCTATCAAAGATCCAGTGGGCACACCCCCATCACTGTTCTTCATGTCCAGACAAAGAGGTGGGTCTGCTGCTTTTCATTTGCCTTCCCAAACTTGCTGCTTTGGGGTGGTGTGTTTCATCAGCACCACCTCTTGGTAGGGGGATAGCAGCAAGTGATGTTGAACTTGCTTTTTTATGGACACTCTATAATAACTGTGTTTCAGGCTACAAAAAAATATGATTTAAAATTTTCGTATTTCTGATGAGCCATACTTTCTGTTGATACCAGGGATCAGTTCAAACCCTGGTGCTGTATGCATCTTGACAGCCAGCCTACATTGTGCACAGATTGCTGTGTTAATTATAACAGTTAGCTGGTGTTCTACACAGGCTGTATGCTTTCACTTTTGAAGTACAGGACTGCTTTTTTTTTCCATACTGAATTTCAAATGATAGCATACTAATAATGAGGTGTTGCAAGAATGGCAACAGATTTTATGAATAAATGATGTAACTTGAACTGGTGCCATTTCTGTCCCAAAAATCTGTTAGTTTGATCCGTAGCTGTATTAGCTCAGAGAATTCATCTAGCTTTACATGTTTGCATTTAGAGATAATCAGCTTCTATTGTCCTTAATCTGTTTTGAGGAGTGCCTTAATTTTTATGTTTTAATTCCTCACAAGAGAGAATTTTACATAAAACCACAGTAACAAATGGTAAGAGTATAAGTAGTTCTGTCTTCTTTGTACTCTACACTACCTGTCATGAACTTTTTGTGGTTGAGTAAAAGGTTGAGTGAAAACATTTTTCACTTAAGTACCTATTGTTATTTTACTGTAGTGTAGCCCTGAGTGTTGTTAGGGAATGGTACTTTAAACTGATGAGCTGTAGGGAAGGTGTGATGCTTGTTTAAATGTTTGGTATTTTGAAAAATAAATATGGCTTTCTGCTTAGGAGATTAATTTGATACCTTTTTCACAGCCTCTTGCTTCCTACCTATTCCTTATTTTTTATGGTAAAGAAGAACTCTATTTTCTACCATATTTGAATTACTCTCTGTGTTCTGATGCATCTTTTGGTAATCTTTTATCCAATCAATATTTTGGATAAAGATTGATGGAAATGCACATTGGAGGGCAGTTTCATTTTTGTACTCTGACTGGAAACACATTTGAACTGATTCATGTCAATTGGCTGCACCTGAGCCCAGGAACAGTGTAACAAACATAGATAAAAGGGTGAAATATTTAAACTTAAAAGATCCATGAAATGAAAGATAGCCCACCCTAAAGGTGGAAATAATGATTTTGGTTGTGTGAAAATTGGTTCCTGAAAGCAAGTCTGTTGTGTCTGTTGTTTCTTTTCACAGTTAGAAAAGGTCTTTTCTGTAGATCTGAGTACTGCTAACACTTGTTGGACTCAGGAAGTTCAAATATAGGCTTAAATTTAAGACCTGTGTCTGAGAAAGGAAATAATTTTCTTCCATAAGAGACAAGGGACATAGAATGCTGAAATCACCAGGTGTCTGGAATAAAAAGGATTTATTGGGTGGGGTTGGAGTGATTGGTTTCTTGAATTAACTCAAATACTCATTATCATTTTGTTTCACTCTAACAAAAACAGTCTGGCAGTACCATGTAGGTTTCAGGGATCTTTTATTTATTTTTTTAAATATAAATGTGTGCATCTTTACTGAATATTTAGTAAAATAATAAAAGTAAAATTCAAATTTCAGAAACTCTACCTACCAGGTATCCTATTTTGCTCCTTCTTTGAGTGTAAATGGTTGGTTTTCTTCTTGCACTGCATAACTTGGGAATGGATAAGCCAGGAAAAGGTGTAAGCACATCACTAAGTTCAGGAAAAACATGCTTATAGTGCAATCCAGCTTAAATGGATGGCTAAATTGGAAACTTGTTTTCAGCTTTTAAGTCAAAGCTACATAGTTTCAGAAACTTCTCTGTTACCAGTATGTACTTGATAAGCAAATTATATGTTTACAACAGAACAAAAATATTTATTTAAGGGAAGTGTACTTTATTTAAGGGAATCTTATTTAAAGGGAGTGTGAAGTCCTGCACCTGTAGACAAACAAACCCTATGCACCAGAACATTCTAGGGGCTCAATAGCTGGAAAGCTGTTCTGCAAAAGGGATTGAACATGGGCCATCAATGTGCCTTTATGGCAAAGGAGGCATCTTGGGCTGCATTTGGGGGGGAGTTGCAAATAGGTCAGGGGAGGTGACCCTTGTCCTCTACTTGGCACTGGTGAGGCCACTGTGTTCTACCCAGGAAAAGAGACATGGACGCACTGTGTAGTGTCCAGCAAAGGGCCACAAAATTGATGAAAGCCTTGGAGCATCTCCTGTGAGGAAAGACTAGGAAAGATATCTTCGGAATGGGAAAGCTCTGGGGAGATCTCTCAGTATCTACAAAAATGCAGAGTGAGGGTGCAAAGATGATGGAGCCAGGCTCTTTTCAATGGTCCCAATGTGAGCAGGGGTAATGGGAACCAACTGAAACACAGGAGGATCTTTCTGAACATCAGCAAACACTTTCTCACTGTGGGGGTGACTGAGCACTGGCATAATTTGGCAGAGAGATTGCGGTGTCTTGGAGGTATTCCAGAGCCATCTGGACATGGTCCTGTGGAACTAGGTCTGGGTGGCCCTTCTTGAGCAGAAATGTTGTACCACATGTCTTCCAGGGATGCCTTCCAACCCTCAAACATTCCGCAATTCTGTGATTCCATGAAAGAAAAGAAAAAAGTAAAAATTAATGTCATAGTAGAAGAAATGAGATAGAATATACATCAGTAATATGTAGCAGTAATGTATGTAGATGGCCATGGTTATTTATCTTGTTATTTTTTTCCTAATTTCTGTACAGAACCAAAAATTATTAGGTTTTGGTTTATGGAGCCTTCAAATTGTTTGTGTTTCTAGAAGACAAAGTAAAGTTATATTTAAAGATATTATGTTGGTACATTCCTAATGTGTTCATTAGAATTATAGTCATCTGAGGCTGCCTCTGAAGATGCTCATTAAGTTGTTATTTTGCTCTATATAAAATAGAAAATAGGATCACCACAAGGCCCTTTGAATGCTTAAGATAGCAAATTTTGGTGATGATTCCTGAACTTAAAATGGATCACTACAACTGCAACAAGCACTCTAGGACTTGTGTGGTCTTTCTGGAAGAGCTGACTGAGTTACTCCTCTAAGTTTGGAAAAAAGAATAGTGCATAACTGGAATCAAATTTGAGAACTGATTTTGTTGAAAAATACTGACATAAAGAGAGGATTTTCTGTCACTAACCATTGAGCAGTTGGTAATCTTGATCACTGTAGCATGGTTTAATGCATTTCTTAAGGGCAAAAATGACCTCTCTTCTGCTTTCTTGAGCAAGCTGCCATTTTAATTGCCTCTTTCAGCCCTCCAACTTTTTTCTTGCTTAATCCATGTCCATGATTTTAATCAGCCATCTGTCACCAGAGGTGCTTTATCCCATGTTGTAGCTATAAACCTTATTGTAACTGAAGAGGAGACAAGAACAAAAAAAAAAATCTGAAATATAAAATAATGAAAGAATGGTGAAATAAAAATACATACAGCTCTGCAGGAAACCCGAATAGGTTCATTTTGTACAAATCAGTTGTTTATTGAGGATTGAACTTAGCTGCTGAAATTCTTCATAGTCAACATTCATTTTTGCTTTTATAAAACATAGAGAAAGACATAATGGTTGTAAACAAATCTATTTTAAGTGGCTGGAGATTTGTGCAACCAAGATGGTATCCTTTAGAATCCAGTTTTTGAGAATATTTTAGCAGAAGATTCAGAGCCAGAGTGGGTTGGTATTTATGAGTGCATTTAGAGCAATGAAAGCGAATATTTTCCAAGGCCTGCTAAGAGTGGTACTCAACATCTCACACTGTTTAGTTTATACAGGGGAAGCTCTACTATGTCATATACTTTTGTGTGCTGCATTTTCTGGCAAGTGCTGGCATAGCTAAAAGGGCTATTGCTGCATCCAGTCATGTTCTAATTGCAGCACAAGTCAGTGCTTGAAGGCACTACTGTTTTCTAAGTTAAAAATCTAATTTGCAAGCAAGAGAATGGTGCAATACAGCAATACATACTCTATGGAAGAATATCTGATAAGGTTAGTATAACTGTTTATGAGGTGCTAGAGGTTTAAATTCTGAAATATTTTTTGTTTTTCAATGGAAAATGAAAAATAGCATTTTTATTGCTTTATTTCTTTTTCAGATATGCATTTTAAACTTTTTTTAAAAGTGTAGAGACAGAATAATATAAATATTCTACATTTTTTCCTCTCTTGATAATCCAAAGACTAAAGTACTGTGAGGAAAAACTCACTTGCTGATTCAGTAAATCTTTATTACAGATATTAAAAAATTACAGATATATGAGAACTAAATTTAGTCTTTACTTAAAAAGACTGCTGCCAAACAACACAAAATACTTCTGTTGAACTAAAGAGAGAAATGGTTATTTCATTTTTAACAAAATGAAGGCAGATTTTTTTACCTAGCTGAACTCAAATAATAATGATACGTTGCTTGATCTGAAGGTGAACTGATTGGTTACATTAGCAGAGGATTAAATTACTCTGATGTATGCAGTTATGAGGTTTGTGCGACTGATATTTGTTACATGAATTGCAAGATACTTTTTTGATTTAGAACTAAAGACAGAATCATCAGCTTAAGTTGTCTAGGTCTGAGGTGACTGATCAATGTAATTAATCTGTGTGGTGATTGTCTCAGAGGATAGAGCCTGAAAATGTTCCTGGATCCACCTGGTAAAGATAATGAGGAGTGTCTGGAAAATAACAAACTGCAGAAACAGTAAATTCTGCACGAGCTGAGAAACCACAGAATAACTTAGGGTGGAGCATTGTACATCTGCCAAGTGATGGACTGATATGAGTGCAGAATTAACTAATTAATAAAGCCTTCATCCTTCCCATCTGGAGATTTAACTCTGGTGTGTGCAGAAAGTAGTACTTATTAACCATGAATGGAGTAAAGATGCCTATGACTCCTCTACAACATTTTTATGAGGTGAGCCAAAACAGTTCCTTTTGGCTAAAGAGTACCAATGCCATACAGTGGCTCAGGGCTGTTTTTTGCTATTCTACTTATGCTGAATTAAGAAAAAAAAGAGAAAATAAAGACTTGAAAGTCATAGGTTTCACTGACCAAGGATATACTTTATAGATATATATATATATATATATACCTTATATTGCAAGAAATATATACTTTAGAGCTGGTTGTAAAAACACATTTCTCTAGTGGCTGAGTGGTACCAAGTGGCTCCTCCATCAATGGTCATTTTAGTGTCTGTATCCAAAACTGCGGCCCTGAGGGCCATGCTTTCCAATTAGTTGCAAGGTATTGTGCAAGATAACAGTTTCAGTGCACAGTTCATTAGAACCGAGGTGGAATTTTTTTTGGACGTATCAAGAAACAACTCCATTTTGTCTGGGTCAGACATCTGGTTCACACCTAACCTGACCTGAGGTAAAAACCAAAACATTTTCTGCATAGGACCCAGCAGGTGGTGGTCCCACAAAGCATAGCTATGGTTATCTTATTTCTTATCAATCAAGTCAGAGAGAGGTAGAGAAGACTAAATTTCTTTTTCTGACGGGGACTCAGACCACCTTTTTCCTCTGCAGAGTGACTTTTACTTTCAAATACTGAAACATTCAGCCTGCTAATGGAAAGAGTAAGGAAAAGTCCTGAAAATGTACACCTGATAAAAAAAGCTTAGGCTTCGGGCCTAGTAAGATATTTCCGGAATTTATGTTTTCACGTTTGATGTACTACCCAACCATTAATTAAAATATTAAAGAAGTTTGAAGAGGAACTGACATTCTCAAGTCATTATTCTGCAATTTTTTTTTCATTCTTTAATAAAACACTTTACTGTGCCTCCTTAGCCTAGGTGATTAGAGCAGTCTCTATCAAGATGAGACATATTTGAATCCAGACAGTAGGAAGAGATTCATGATTATTTCCACAAATGTTAGAGGTATCACAAAACAATGGTGGTATGTGGTACTGTATAACAGCTTCTAAAGGTGTCTTTCAGGAGTTTTAAATTAACTTTCAAGTGATATAAAAATAGGTGGCTGAAGAGTACCAGGAGAGGACAGAATGTAAAGTGTTAAGTGATTATTTGACAGAAAAAACCCTAGATTCTTTCAATATTCTATATCAATTATAATTTGAAAACCTTTTTTGTTTCCCATTTTCACTTGTTGAACTTTCAAAAGTAGAAATGTTCTTGTTAAAGGATAAAACTGGAATATAATGGTGGTATTTTAGATCTCTGCTTTCCACAAGAAGAAAAAAAACAAGAATTCAACATCTCACTAATGGGTTTCCTTTTAAGTGGTTGGTCAGAACAATGGGAATGTTCTGTTTGGATAGACTGGTAATAAAAATGACAGAAATCAAATTGAAGCACTGAAAATAATGTTTTGAGATCAAAGCTAAGAAAAGTAAAAGCAGGCTCTAAAAGCTCAACATCATACAAGCCAATGAACGATGTAATTATGCACAGAGTGAGAGAGACTGCATTAATGAAACCTTATATTGTAGAGTTACAGAACACTGTTTCTCACCCTGACATTGTACTTTCTGAATATACTTCCTGTTTGATGAAGATAAACTTTTCCATTTGTTGAGGGCAGTCTTTGACTTGAATACTGAAGGCTGTTCTTTAAATGTAGCTTACGATTACCTTGTCTTTTTTGGTATCAGTGGAGGAACATATTTTCACTCTTGAGTCATATATTTAGTTCTGCTCATAGTTTATCAGGTAATACTCTTTCCTCACAGCTTATAAACGTCTATAAAATTGTTTATAAAACCTGACCTTTATAAAAGGAATTCCCTATTTTCCTCTTGACCCAGTTGTCATGCCTTATTCCAGAACAGGCAACATAAGAAGCTGGTCTCATTCACCCAAGTCTGTGACTTGTATTCCAGATGACTATCTCTTCCACTTTTGTGCTGTTCAAACTGCCTCTAAATTTTACTTACTTCTGCTGATCATTTGTTTCTTGCCATCACAATTATTGCCAGTGTTTGTTTCTACCCAAATTCAGTTGTCCGTCTCTGACTTCCCTTCAGTTCCCCAAATCAAGCCTTTCTGGTTCCAAGTCAATTCTGCTAATGTTACAGATGGAATCTTACTTCTCTCCCCACTTTTACTCATCCTAGAAGAACCTTTATTCTGGAATGGAGGACCTTGTCCTTGGAGGTGAAAGTTGAGTTGAATCTTTCAGGTGAAGGACTTGCTTTTGCAGATTGTACTCACATTGTTAGGCATTTATTCCCACGAAGACTCAGGGATCATCTCCTTATGCCACCTGATTGACTATATTTACTTTTTACCCTGCACCTTCTCTTCCCCTTTCTCATACTGCAGAAAATGTTATACTTTGTACATCTTTCTTCCTAACATCTTGCACGACTCTGAACCTCCAAGATTCTAATTTTTTCTTCATATTGCTACTGTATGTCATTTGCAGAAGATGTCTTTCTCAACAATTCATTTTTTGTTGTTGATACAGTCATGTCCATACATTCTGTCTGTATGTTACAAAACCTTTTCTGGTTTGGTTCATAAGGCCACTCCCTATTCAGGAATTTTTGCAACACATTTATGACTCTCAGAAATACAGATCAGCTCTTTTACTCTTTGATCAACTTACACTCTTTTCTCCATCTCTTTTATTCAGGATACATGCTCTTTAGAGACAGAAGTGGGCCCTTGCAAAATACACTTTAAATATGGGTAGCATAGCCTTATTTATCCATTGCATTTTGCCTCATGGAAAGCAGCATTTTATTCAAGACATATCATTCCTTGACCGACAGCCATAGAAATATTAATTAGAAGAAAAAAATCCCATGCAAAGTGAACAATTAAAGGAAAGTAAAATAATATAAATACATTAAGCTCAGATTTCAACTGACCTTAGCTCAGCAAATTCAGAGTGTGAAAGAACGAGTCACCTGTGCTTTAGCCCAGACACAGGTCTCATGGTTGCTTCCTTGCAGAAAGGTCCTTTGAGCATTTAATTTTTCCCTTAGGGTCTAGGACGTGGTTGACCTGTTTAAGGAATAATGGGTCCAGTCAGGCAAAATACTCCTCTGGGTCTCCTTGTCTTGCCACCTTTTATCTCTCATTTGTGCTTTTGTAAGGTCTTCTGAACAATGTTTGTCTTGTAGTGTGTGCAGGTGCGTGGCTTTGCCAATGCTGTTTCTATCTAAGCTGTGATTTTATCATAGCAGGCACTGTGAGATGTAAGAACCATATGCACTGGTGCAAGTCTCTCATGTTCACTGGATCCTGAAACCTCTTGACCTATGCTAGTGAAAAAATCTGAGATTTGGTATATTCCTTGTCCCTTTTCTTCTCCCTTTGTTCAGTTTGAAAGCTGCGGTATGTAATTTATCAGTAGTAACTTTCAAGTCTTCCAGTATATGTTCAAACTATGAGACTGAGTGAAATCCCAGAAGGGTGTAAGTTGGCAGTTGTCAATTTAACCATGGTTAGTGGTAGAGTAATAAACAACAGGGAGTACTGAAAACCTAGATTTGTTGGTCATAAGCATGAAAGCAAACTCACGATGTGTTTTACCCATTCTATGTAAGCAATTACTTTATAAGTCTTGGGATGGATTCTAGGACATTAGCTTGTTCTTTTGTTTATCATTGCTACAAATCTATCTGCTGTGTTCTGACAAGAGATAATGGTATATGACTCATCTATTTCTGGAAATGTTTCTTCAGTGTACACAGATGGTGTTTATAGATCCAATGTGAGGGGTGAGCTATTTGAGAACAGGAGATCTGCAATGTCAAAGATTTGTCATATATATTGCTCTCTATACCGAGCAGAAAAACTATCCTTTCTAGTCTGGTTCTGAGGTGTTTGTATTCATGAAGCTCCGAAGACAGAGTCCATTTACTCCTCTTTTGTCTGTGCTAACACATAACTCATCCTTTATGTGGAATGCAGAATTCTCTTTTGTCAATATCTCTTGCTTCAGCTGTTGTCATGGCAACAAGTAGCATCTTTGCTGAAATTCAGCTAAAGTTTAACATGGACTTCGACTGATGCAATACATTGCTGAAATTTTAACCCACTCGGTAGAACTTGACTATTCTTTTTAGTCAAGTTTTGTCTTACAAGAAAGCATGTTCTGTTCTTGTATCTAAGCAGTCCATGGCCATTGCTTGTAACAGCAACAGGTGAAAGGAAGCTAGTTATTCCTTGATTTTCATATTTTATGGCATTCAGTTCTTGTATTTCAGTGCATAAGAGTCTCCAAGTCTTTTCTCTGTCATTCATTATTCTGTTTTTTAGCTGTGGTACCATCAATCTATTATTTTGTCTCATGTATATGCAATGCTCATATGTGTAATGCCCAGGTTACAGGAAAGTGGCACAGAATTTTCAAACTGAAAAAATGGGCCATTATACATGCTGTCCTCAGACTATGGAGATAAAATGTATTGTTTTATTCATGATTCTTGGCTGCTTGTGAATTTTACTGTGCAAGCTTTGTGACAGAGTATTGTTTACAAGCAAAAATAAATTCCTGCTAAACATTTATTGTTCCAAAGATCGGTCTCAGGAGATATAGAACAGCAGTAGTGTCACAGGTGAATTTATTGGGTTTTGTTTTTTTTAAATTGAGAGAGCATAAAAAGATTCTGCTATTTCAAAGTTTACTTCCTTTGATTTAAAATGTCAATATCCAGCCGTAGATTGAAATATACCTTGCCAGGATCACTGTGAGCATATTTTTTTTAAAATTTAAAGTGAAATGGAAGGAAAAAGTTACATGTTTTTGAAGCTTTTATAGATTTTGCTAGCGTGTGTTTGTTTTGGTCTTTTTTCTGATATAAGGGACCTGTAAATTGATCAGATTGTGAGTTCATGCCATTTCACAGTATTTTCTACTGCCTTTCCAAATGGAATGGTGTGAAAGCCAAGACAAATTAATTCAGAATTTCCAGAAAAAGAGCAGCAATTGCCCACTGTGCTTCATTTAATATGGTCCAAGTGAAGTAACTTTTGACAGTTTAGGATGAATTTGCACAACATAACTTAATGGCATAAGCTGAGTTAACAGCTCAAAAGAATTTTCAGTCTTCTTCCCCTTGCTGTCTTCTCTTTCCCTCCTACTTCTAGGACTAGATTTCACTGCTTCTCTTGTGCTCTTGTTGCAAGGTCAATCAGATAGGTTGTTAAATTTCCCTTTTTAACTACCAGGTTAGAGTTTTACTCTTTTCCTGAGACTGATCTAGAAGTTAGAGTATAGGAGGAGGGTGAGAGGACCAGAACCTCCTTTTTCACACTCAGCAAACCTCAGCTGTACTGAAACACCTGATCTCATCTCTAATAAGCCCAGCTACCTCTTAGAGCATAGGAAGTGAAAGAAATATGTTTAGATGTCTTGGAGGAGTATTAAATAACTGCTGAGAAGGAGTTATTTAGAGATTCTTCCTGGAGTGTAAGATAAGAAAAATTAACTAATCCTCAAATACATAGAGCCACTGTCTTCCTGGACCAAATTGTCCAGAACTTCCTGCTAGAGACTATGCAGCTCAGGCCTTTACCTAATAGAGCTAAACACATTGATGACATTTATCTTTGAACAGCAGCCAAAGAGGAAAATGTCCAGAATATTATTACGATGCAGACAGAGTTGGATGTGACCCTGAGTAAGTTTTATTAAAAAAAAAAAAAAAAAAAGGTGCACAGGAAGCAGTGATGCAGAATGTGCAGAGAAACGGATTAGACTGGGAGAATTGGATAAGGGAATGGTCAAGCTGTCTTGCCTAGTTTATTTTTTTTTTAATTGAAACCACGGCCAAATACCCACAAATTTCAGAGAAAGATTTGTGCAAGTGGGATGATATCATATATCTACCAACTGGAGGCAAATAATTCCCTTAAGAACATGGAGGACATTCAATCTAATGGATGAGATGACAGAAGTAATTGCCCTGTTGGAAGAAGTGATCAGATATTGTCAAGCTACAGAATGCAGATGTGAGTATGAAGTCACTTTGATATTTTAGGATTTTTCTTAAATAAGGGTAATCATGTATTTGACCATAACTGATCTTTTAAGTGAGTCTTTTTCATTTATGTTCTAGAAGTCACTGTTTACAACATTGGTGGTTAATACTGAAACAACAATTGTTTCTCATTTGTGACTGTGGATGTTTCATATTGCATTTTAAGCACTTGTGAGTATTCTGTGAGAAGGAAGTAACATTGGTAATTTTCTTCATTACTGCTGCAATTACCTATTTCCAACCACAGAGGCAGTGCTTGAAATGATCAGCTCTGTCAGGAAGAAAATACTAATCTTTTGTTTTTTTAATCACTTTTCTGTTTTCTGTTCTAATGTTTTATACTATAATTAATCAAGTTTTAATTTCAATTTGTTTTTAAATGTAAGTTTTCATGTTAAAAAAAGTTTTTTTACTCTAACAGATATTGTGTTCCTGAAGCTCTTCACAGTGAACAGCAGCATTTCTCCTTGGAGATAGTTTGTGACTGGAAAGTTTAAAATCATACAAGTGGCATTCTGACCAATTATGGCATGTTGGCTTCATCCTTTAGCATCTTCTAAATTTCTATTAAGTGGTTGAAAGAAAAGCCACATATTTCTCATAGCTCTTAAAATATGGTTTCTAGGAAGAATATGCCTGTTTTAAGAAATTGTTTACAGTTGGATTTTTTTACTTAAAAGGATGAGTACTTGTCCTGGTAAACCAGTTATATTTTCCGAATTCTGCATTTTCTTAACAGTTGCAGCAGATAATACATTATAAACCTGCTTTTCTGTGGGCTTGCTACAAGAGTTGGACATCAAAAGACTTTATCTATCATGTCTCACGCTCTTTCTGCCCATCTGTGAGAAAGCAGACCTGAGACTTTAAATCCCCACTTCCACTAACATCAGCTCAATGCTATGTTCGGACTGAGAAAACCAACTCAGAACCAGGTAAGAGTATCTCCTGTTAGTCCTTTTC
This sequence comes from Acanthornis magna, assembly GCA_036785705.1. NCBI lineage: Eukaryota > Metazoa > Chordata > Aves > Passeriformes > Acanthizidae > Acanthornis > Acanthornis magna. Next base: position 16,691,037 of record JAWUZG010000018.1, on the reverse strand, counting down.
TGCTCAGGAATCACAAGTGTTGTGCTGGTGACATGACATTCAATGTCTGTGCCTTAGAGAGGGGACTAGGGGTAGGAAGAGACAAAACCCAGTCATCCACTCATATCCATTATGTCTTCATGTCTGTTTGTGCCTTCATTAGCAATGGAACAAACGAGGTGTAGATGGACAGATGTGTGTCTTGCAGTCAGACTTTTAGAGGTCTGTTGCAGATGATCAAAGCTGTCCTTGTGTTTGGGACACTCAAAATGTTTCCCTCTGTACAGATGTCATCTGCTGGAAGAGAAAGTAATTTCCTTCTCTGTTTATTCCCCCAAGGCTCATTCTCTTCCACTGTGTGGCTGATTGTAAAATTGCAATACCTGTTCAGCCTATTACTATTTCCCCAGTGTGGTTAAAATTTCCAACAGGATTGAAAGAGTTTAGGAGGGAATCAACAGACAAATAGATGAAAGGTGAATATTCCCCTTTTTTGTGCATGTGCCTAGGGATCAAATGGGAACCTTGTTTCCTTAGGAAGATGGTGGAAAATAAATATCTCATTTGTGAAATGGAAGACATGGTATCGATTTAGTTACTATTTCAGTGAAATATTGTTTTCTTCCTTGGTTAAAGTTATTAGGTTTGTTTTGTCAATTATCCTAGAAGCCATGTAGAAAGCAAGGCTATTACCGTTGTTAAGCAACAGGACTTTTGCCAAGATATTTTTACAGTGACTGGTTAGTAAGCCTGACTGCAATATATCTTTCCATTACTGTAATTAAATGGAAAGGTAACATCCTCTAATGGGCTATGGCACAATGCTGCCTCCCACTAGATGGTCTGTGGTAGCCTTGAGCTTGCACACAATGGTAAGAGAGGAAGGACGGACACACTACCTTTGAGTTTGGCTCTGCTGAAACCTTTCAGAGATTGATCTGGGTCCTGGTTCAGCCTTAGTAATATGAACACACCACAGCACTGAGATCCTGAATTGAGCAATGTCTGAGGAGCTCACAGTCAGCCAAAACTCATTTCCATCCACCTATGTAGGCAGATTCTGAGGCTCCTCAGAACAGGACCTGGGTGATTTAGAATTGGTATGGGTAGCAATGATGAGTAGCCAATGAGACAAGATGGGTCCTTGATAGGTCCTGTTGGGTCCAAGATCTTGTTTTTGTTCTCAGACACACTAATCAGGGTTGAAAATTGAGACCTCTACTGATTTTTCAATTAACTGACCAAAACTCACTTTTTTTCTTTCAGCCCCACAATTGCCACAAGATTTGGAAGATGAATATTCAGTGCCTTCTCTGACTGAGGTAAACCTCACATTTTCTCTGTCAGGTGAGTAACGTAACCCAGAAAAGTTGAACTATCTAGTCTGGACTGAGCCTTTTGCAATAAATAATTTGATATTTCAGAGTAGTGAACATGATGCTGAAGTCTAGTGATCATACTAAATTCTAGAGGCAGATAGAGCAGGATTCTGATCATTTCTCCAACTTACATGAGGAAAACCAACAGCGTCTGTTCTCTGCAATGTCTGCATGTTAAGCCTTGGTGACATTCCTGAACAGGGGCTTTCAGACCACAGCTTCTGTTTGAGAGACTTCTGTCAAAACTATGCTTCAAGCAGCTAAATTTCTTTTTAGATACCTAGATGTGATGGGTGACATTCCGGTACCCCTGAGGAAAAGGCCAGCTTTTGTGTATTTTTTGCTCTGCCCATAGCAGACTCTGGCAAGGAAGAAACCATCAAAGGCAAGCTGACTGAACTGGCACCATCTACCTTTCTGTAGGTGGCACCAAGCCCTTCTAGAAAGGCCTTTTAAAATAAAGCAGTCAGTTTATTAGGTTTGCAGTCAGTCAGTTTATTAAAGCACATATTAATGAACTGCAGTTCGAGAAATACTGGATTGTTCTTTCTGTTGTTTTCTTTTTTTCCCAAGTTCTTTTGTGATTTCTTGTAGTACAGATTTTTTGCACTGTAATTGGGAGAGGTATTTCTGATTATTGCATTGTATTCCATAGCAAACAAAATATTTCTAGACACAAATGAGGCCAGCACTAATGACACCATCCAAAAATACAATGATTCTGAGTCTTCACTGAAGATGAATACTGTGACAGATTTTATTTACAAATGCATAAACAAGAAAAAAAATTACAAGTCTGTCAGAGAAGATGATTATCCAAAAGATGAAAAAACTGGCCAAATATTTCTAGCATCTGAGTTTTAGCTTGTCTACCTTTTCCATTTTTTAAAAATGTTTATTTATAGGGATTATTAATACATGGGGTGCCATTTGACACTTCTATACGTGTTTGGCCCATGTTATCTGAAGGATCAATGTTTGCTGTTTCACAGTTTTTACTCTGCTGTATCTGCTACTTCATGCTCTCTCTGGTTATGGCATGTCAGCCTTTTCTCATTGAGAAGTGAAATTGGAAAACAGAATGTTCCAGAATAATTTGTAGCATGTTCTTGATTTTAAAAGAACTCCCAGCTACTTTAATGTGATAATTTTATATTTTTAAACTTCTGATATGGCTTAAACTTGAACTTGTTTTCTTACTAAGAGAAGAGATGTGCTAGAACATTAAGTTACAGATCAACCAAACAATGTTATAATGAAGAAACCAAATCTGGAGTTGCTATTAGGAGTATTCTGATCTAGTTTGCCTAGTACACATAAAATTTGTGAAATAGACAAAGGTGTTTCTTGGGCCTTGGCATAAAGTTCACCAAAATAATTATTTTTGGTAGAAAAAAGAGAAATCTCCCTTTTAATAGAGTCACTTAAGACACTATAATCAAAATATTAGCTAACAATATTATAAGTAACTCGGGCTTTGTTGAATTTGGGGTTGCATTGCTCAATGCACAATGTAAGTGCATATAATGGCTCAGTCTAAATAAAAGAACTTAACATGGTCCTGGATTTACTGTTGTTCCAGCCCCAATCACCAATATTTGAACTACCCAAGTCCAAATCAGAGCTTTCACTTTTGGGGTACTGTAGTGCTGGATGAACGGGAAGGTGGTTAGCGGGAGATGCTGTGTTTTGTGTATCCCAATAATACTTCTTCTGCTGTGCTAAATTTAAAGAACTAAAAGGAATGATACATGGCTATAGATGACCCTTACTGTAATTGGCAAGGATGTCTTCTTTCTTTTCTTTATTGTGAATACAGGTTGTTTCCTTTTTAAAGAAAACCTTGGTAGTAGTTTGTATAGGTAGCTTCACTTAAGGAGTGAGGGAATAGCAGGAGTGGTAGCCAGAGGCCTTCAAGTCCCTGGTGAGCGTGGAAGCCACAGCAGTTTGTAGGTTTAGTCCTCCGGGTATGCCACAAATGTTGTTTCCATTTCTGTTTCCATTGACAAAGCATCCCAGTGTAAGAAGGATATCCTTTTTCCCCGTCTATGTATCTCTTTCTTCCATTTGGAAAACAAGACAGTAGTGATAATATTTAGTGATGATACTCGCTATTGTAGCAAAACATCTTGAGATTGTCAGATGCTATGGAGGAGCGATATCAATGTCAAGAGGCAGTTACTGCCACAGCTGTAAATCTGGATGAAAAGTATCACACTGAACAATTCTGACAAAACAGCATTTTTCTAAAGAAAACTGAACCATCTTGTGGGATCACTTCTAACACTAGTTTTGACAGGAATGTGTCAAAATGAATTGTTCTACTTTTTTGTTTCATTTCTATTATATCAAAATATTTCACATGAAGTCATTCATTTTTCATGTCTTTTTTCTTTGACTGCTTATGGGTAAATTCCACCCGTGAGCTCTCCTCTGCATTCTGTCCCATGGGCTCTCCTACCAGGGTAATCATTCTAACCCAGACAGACAACTTGATAACACTGCTTGTCCTCAGAGTCTGATTAGTGGTAAAAGAGGGCTTTGTACTCTCTCTTTGTGGTTTGTTAAGAGAAATAGCAATCTCTAGGTATCTGTCCTTGATACTTTCAAATCTTTCTGTGTGGATCCCCACAAATCTTTCAGTCTCAGTACGGAGCTCTTTCCTGTGTTTGAAATCCTCTGACTGAGAGGGTGCAACATGGTTAATGTTAAAGGATACTTTTCTTCAGAAGCCCTGGGCCTGTGAGTAATTACAGGGACATGGAATAGCATCTTTTAAATAGATGTACTGTTTATTCACCCCAAAGTACGCAGGATGCAAACAGCCTGGGGCTCACCTTCTGGAACACTTATTTCAGATCTGAAGTCTTGAGAAATAACCCAGCTCAGTGCCATTGCAACCGCCTCTGTCTAACTTGGAACTGAGAGAAGGACTTTCCTCTTCCTGAACACTATGACTCTTTCTGCTGCATGTTCCCCTCTACTTTCCTCCAGGCTGAGGGCCTTAACAGTTCAGTGGTCTTTCTAGCCTTGAGAAACAGGCTGGTGAAAGATATTTCTTACTGACTGATTCACCAATTTTTTCCCCTGTGGACTTTTAGTATTCTGACTGAAGAGATTCTAATGATGACATTACTTTGTTTTCTGCTCATTATTGCTAGCAGCTCTCTTTGATTTAACTTCACACAGCCAACCAAAATAATGTCAAGTAGGTAAAAGCAGATACATCAAAGCATTGGACATAAAATGAGGAGGAGAAAAATGCTTCCAAAATAGTAAGAGCGTATCATATTGGTGAGGATTATAAGAAAATATTTTCACACCTCAAATTAATTGATGAAATTGGATTTCAGACAGACTATCTAAAATGAGGATTTAATATGCAAGGAAGCATTTGTGTTAGATTTTTAGTTTTGTTTTTATGCTGTCTGCTTAATTTTTATTATCTTCCCTGTCCACTTCTATCCAATGAAGTAATCTAAAGCTAGATCAGAAACTGGAATTATACAATGGTCAGAGATAGAAATAAAGAGGACAATCTGCTCGGTTAGGAGAGTTAAGAACTGCATCATAATTCTAGTTCCTTAGTTGTGTCCCCACTCTATTGATACAATAGCCATTAAGGAAAGCAGGAAAAAGACACAACCAGAGTTTTAGTTTTAAAGCAATCACTTTTTCCTGTAGTTCTTTGGTCTCTTATTGGAAGGAGCTATGCCCAAGTATATATTTGTTGTAACTAACTTTGACAGAAAAGTATTTAAAGAAATGGAGAATTGAAAAATGGGCTATGATATAATATCTTATATCTTTTTTTAATAAGGACAGCTAAACAGAGTTTACATGATATATAGTGCTATGTCTGAGTAATAAAGTATGCACTGCAACGACATGAGAAAATTACTTTGAAGCTGGAGAAAGTGGGAACTAGCTGAACAATTATTAAAAAAATAAGGAGCTGAAGCAATTGATGATAATAGACAGATAAAGGAAGTGCTGAGATTGGGACAGTGGTTGTACATTGTTCCTGAATGTATAGTTTTGAATAGATAACTTTTAATATTTTATTTAATAATGTAGATATGAGAGCAAGGGAAAGGAGCTTTAAAACCCTCCTATGGATGGTTTCCAAGGCATGCTTCATTATTGGCTTCTGGTCCAGCTCCATGCATTTGCTATTTCATGTGAATACCTGTAAAGTCCACTATATGATAGAGTAGGAAATAACTCCCCCACTGATCACAGTTCTGAAAGCCTCTTGGAGAAAGCCTCTTGCAGAAAATATTTCTTTTTTGTGATGCCTCAAGCACTCCATCTTCTTATAAATTGATGAAACCAACTATCCTCATTATCCATCAATTCCATATTTGTTTAGCTAAACTCTATGATTGTTGTTCCTATCACCCACTGGAGGCCAAATGATGGCTCGAGGCTAATCAGGAGTAGGCTGTCATAGTTGTGTAATGCTGTTAGAGATTAGAAAAGCATTCAGTGATTAATTTTGTTAAGTAGATGTTTCATTGCTGGGATTTCTTTGATGTTTATGTCTATTTTTCCAGTGGCAAATCCTGTGGTGAAGTAGTACGTAGAAACAATTTATAGCTAGAAAAAGATACAAATCCCTCCTGCTTCAGATTGTGAGGCAGATAAAACAGTTTTATCTTATCTTAGTTTGTCTTTACTGAAAAGACAATCACATCTTAATTCTTAGATGTAGTCTTAGCTTCTTTATTTTCTAGGAAGAAAAGAAAAATCTTTCCAGTGATTTATGACAGAATTCAGTAACTAAGGTAGTAGATACTGCTGAGATGAATTGTCTGCTTACCGTGTCTCATTTATTTTCCCTTATACCTTTTGAAAAGGAATGTAATTTTGGCATTTGGATAGCCAGACCACAACTTAAAGTTTGACTTCTCTGGTAACCAACACATCCTGTTACATTTCAAAATCAATTAGTGAACTGCCCAAATAGGATTCTAATCAGGCAAATATATACTTTGTATATGTATAATTCAGAAGTGAAATTGTTTCATCTGTTCATGTTTTTGAATTAGAGTATAAAGAGTAAGTTATTTCATTTTTAGTATTAATTGAACTGAAGGATAACAAATTTGCATTTAATGAAAGGTTTTTCTTTATTTTCATTAACAATCCATGTGCTAATGTGTGGTGTATTTTTAAAATAATATGTTAGATACTGATTCTTCCATTCTGCACTTTTTTCTGTCAAGAGCTGATAGTTAGTAATGGTTTTTAAATTATCATGACCATAATTTTATTGTGTGATTTCCTATTAGATGTCGTAATGCTGTGTTCTTTTGCATTGTATTGCTGTTATCTATTAATTTCACTCATTTATTTACCAGAAATAATTTTTTATATATTTTTAGTCAGTCTGACATGAAAAGCAAATAAAAGATATTTTTATAATTATTTGTGTAAAAAACTGTAACTCACAAGCATCTCATTCACTTACCTGTGTCTTCTTATGACCACAGGTACTGTATATGTAAGTACTGCTACATGAAGTGGGAATGAAAACTGTCTTATGCTTGGTAGATAAATGAGTTTAATCTGCTGATGGTATATGCAGGCTTTTACCTGGTTCCTGAAAAGGCACCTCACAATTGAAATACTGTGTGATTCGAGTTCAGTGTATTTGCTATGTAGGTTAATGCTGGACAATAAAGAAAATGTCCCAGATGTTACTGCCAGCAAGTTTTGGCAGAAAGTAGGGCAGCGAGGAAGGCAAAATGACCACAGATTTTCCAAAACTGAGATCATCTTTTATCTCTGTATATTCTATAATGGACATTGAAACTAGTCTTTCACAGTGAAGAAAATTTTAAAAAGTCTGGAAACCTAAGAATAGCCTCCATGTTTCCTAATTTACATATCTCTTAAAATTAAACCAAATTGCATTTAGATATTGCTGAAAGAGAGTGCTCTTTAGGTTTGGGAACTCTGAACCTGGGGGAAATCAGATAGGCAAATTTAGCACAATGACTCTTTCTTTTTCAGACACGTGTATGTCTGTAATGGAAGTCAGATGGGATAGCCTAAAGCTGTAAGTTTAGTTTTCCTTTTTTGACAGTTGATAGACAAAGGAAACACAAAAATTTGACTATATGAAAACTAATTGAAAATCAGTCAGTATGTTTTAAGTTTCCTTTAGAGAAAGAAATGTGAGGTGGGAATGGCATAATTTTCTAAATTGCTTCCCAGATTGTCTGCTAGTAGGTATTGTATTGCAGTACAAAGAGTTGTTTCTGTTTAATATTATAGAAGCCTCTGGTGGACCTGAAAATCTATGTCCATGTTTTGTTAGTTGCCCTGTGAATACTGAAAGAAGGTAAAATATCTTTGGTCTCAGCCTTAAGTCTGTATTGTGTCAACTGTTTGGGCAGCAAGTTTTGCGTTAATGCTGATACAAAAGAGATGAATGATGCAGGTTCAGAAATACTCTAGTGACATGTTTCTTCTCATCAGAACAGAAAGTTTACAATTTCACTAATTCTTTATTTCTTCTATGCACACACACATACACAGAGTGCAAATAGAGAAGACTAACAGTAAAAGCAAACTGTCATATATATTCCTTCTTCCATATTTCTGTTTTGTTTTCTTGCAAGTGTGCATTTATGTGTACATGACGAACAATGAAGAGCAAGGATGAAGTACAAAAGCTTTTCACTTTTACCTGTGTGTGCAAAAAAATTCTTTTTCTGGAGTCACCAAAATTATCAGAATTGCTTCTTTCAATGGGCTGTGATAGTAAGAAGACAACGCTCAGAACAGCATGTCAAAGTATTCTCCAAGACAGCAGTGGTGTTGGACACTTGCACACTTAGGAAAAGCAAGTGAATGTAAGAACTGAAAAAGTGATGAATAGTAAATAAAAATGGAAGTAAATTTTAGTTTTTTTCCTTGAGCCCCCTGCTGGTTGTTTCAGATATTTTCTATCTTAGCGTAGTGCATATAACCAATATGTTTCATAAAACTAATATTTTTCCCCCTTTGAGGTGTTTGTAGAAAATAAATGCTTGAGGTCTTTGGTGATTTATTTTCTATTTTCATCATGTATCTTAAATGCTCCATTGCATTTTTATGGCTTTCTTATACCATACGTAGAATCATAAGGACGCCATTAGTAAAAAAGCATGGTCACTCATGGTTTTGGGGCTCCCAAGACATTTCTCCAAGATGAACTAAATAGCCACGAGCTAGAAATACAAAAGTGAATTTAAATGTTTTGAAAGCATGTAAGAAATTATTATTAGGTTACTCTTACTGAAATAGTAATTGTAAAAAAAAGAAGTTAGAATTGTCTTTTAAGTGTCACTTTGTAACTGTTTTATATGATTAAATATAAGAGTTATTGGATACAATGGTAAAGATCATAATGAACTAGAAGTTCACAAGCAAGTGCTGAAATTCTTTCACAAGTTGTAATTAAACTGAGCACGTGTAAAAGGGCAGGTATATAAATAAACCCCCTTTTCAATAAGGATAATTGATATACATAATTGTGGACTATCAAGGAAACAAGTAACTAGTTCAGTCTTGGGCAGAGCAGCTAGTTACTTCAATGGAAATTCTGATAATAAAAGTGTTTAAAGGTTGGATATTTAAGTGACTATCAATGATGTTTCTATCTATAAGAACTGGTATTTTTGTCCCCCAAAATTATACGTAAAACCCCATTTATTTATTTTTTTTTTACGCCTAAGGCATAATTTTCTACAAGAGCTGAAACTTAACAACAGTGATAAAAATCATTCTGTCAAATGAATTGAACAAAAGGTTATGATGAGCCTGCAGCAAATAGACTTCAGTGGAGCACTGAAGTAGAAGTGAGAAGAAATGGATTCTTTTTCTTTGTTTTCCTTGTAGTGTGATATCATAGATTCATAGAATGTTTTGGGTTGGAACAGGCCTTAGTAAAAACCATCTAGTTCCAGCCCCCCTACAGTGGACAGGGACAACTTGCACTAGACCAGGTTGCCCAGAACTGTTGTATAACGCCTGGCTTTTCCTGGCCATCTTCGACTGAGGTGCCAGCCCCTAAATGCTCAGCAGCTCACCGCGTCACTCTGAGCCTGGCGTGGCTGGATCACGCGGAGGTGGGGCTGCCCCCAGCGAGGGACCGACAAGGTGCTGATGGAATAAGGCGAAAGAGGCAAAGGGTTGCAGGAGGGGGTCGCCCCCGAACTCTCCTTTATTAGGGGTAGGGCGAGGGGATCCGGGAGGGAGAGCCGTGGAGGAGAACACTGGGGAAACGTCCCCGTGTAGCTGGTTTTAAGGGGGGGGTAACAACCAATGGAATAAGACAAGGGGAAGGTACAAGGGTCGGGGGTCCAATAAAAACATTTGAAGGAGGGGTACAACAGCTCAAAACCAATAAAGCTTTGAACATAACAGAACTTTCGGGAAGATGGGGTTGGTCCAAGGCTCTGGACACGCCTTTCAGCAACCAGGGTTGGATCTCCCACACAGAACCCCATCTAGCTTGGCCTTGACCACTTCCAGGGATGGGAAATCCATGGTTTCTCTGGACAATCTGTTCCAGTGCCTCACCTCCCGCAAAGTAAATTTCTTCCTGATGTCTTACCTAAACCTACTCTCTTTCAGTTAAAACCATTAGCCCTTGTCCTTTTGCTACAGGCCCTTGTAAAAATACCCTCTCCAACTTTCTTGTAGACCCCTTTTAGGTATCGGAAGGTGCTATAATGTCTCTTTGGAGCCTTCTCTTCTCCAGGCTGACCAACTCCATCTCTCTTAGCCTGTCTTCATAGGAGAGATGCTCCATCTCTCCAGTTGTCTTTGTTGCCTCCTCTGGACTCACTCCAGCAGATCCATAATCTTCCTGTGCTGAGGACCCTGGAGTTGGACACAGTACTTCAGGTGGGGTCTCATGAGTGGGAAGTAGAGGGGGAGAATCATCTCTCTTGATCTGCTGTAATATTCCCTACTTGAAAAATGCTGGGATATATTTTTCTACGTATGACTGCCCATAATTTTTTATGAACCAAGACTGGCCTAGATCATATTCTCCAGTTTATAAAAGCAAAGTAGGCTGAACTGTAGAGTTATATAGTTTGTGTAGTTTCAAAGAAGTGGACTGCTATTCTTCATTGTTCAACAATGTCTTGGGAGGGAAATGATCTGACAAGTCTGACACAGACAACTTCCTTTGGGCTCCATCAGTAGCACCCTAATGAGATTTTTAAGGCTGCCATCTTTTCAACATCTATTGAAAATGCAAGGGCATATGAAGCTGGGGTCAGAGGGATCTTGCCTGTGTACTTGCAGATAATACAAATCAACTTTAATAATTATATGATTATATCAGGGCAGTATTTATGTATTATACTGCTTATCATACTATTTATGGCAAATGAAAAAAGACTGTACTTCAGGGGCTGCTCTCAAAGGGACCGTCATCAGGGTCTAAATATGCTTAGCTCCAGAAGGAAGAGTAGAACTGTTGCAGCCTACTCAAATTTAGGCTTTTAAGTTTAAACTCCAGGTGCAGCAGCCAGTCTGACAGGGAGCCTTGTTTTTCTGCCTGTATGATTTTCCTGTGAACAGAACATAACCAGGATGGCATTCCAGTTTTGGAGTCACATCCTGGCTCTTGTTTCAATTCACACAACACTATTACTTGTGTTAGGCAAGAGCTAAAGCCCAGAAATCAAATTTTTTGAAAGTCAAAACATTTATGTACGTATCCAAGCCATTTTACTAACCCTTCTGGATTTCAGTCAGGGTGTTTTGTAGCTATAAAGAATTTCAAAGAAGTAAGAGTAAATTAGAAAAGGAAAAAATTATGCCTGTGTCCTGTACTATCTTGAGAAAACTTATAACTGTGTTTAATCTGGGTATAGGATCCTAATGTAATATTTTACAAAAGTCTGACAAAGATTAAATCAATCAGAAGAGAGCTGCAGTCCACATTCTTTGCCTGTGTTTTTTCTGTGATGTCTAACAATTGGAATGACACTGAGAATTAATCATATTTTGTTATTACATGGATGTCTAAGCCACAGATCAGTCTTTGGTTGGCTTATGTACGTTTAAATCATAACAAGAAGATGCAGTAGGTAACTCTAGTGAAATTCTTAATAAACAAATTGCATATCTTCACAAATGACTCATAAATATTACAAATCGTACTAACTGGAAATCAGGGTTGTATGAATAGTGTGGGATTCCTGCAATATTTTTATGAAACTTGCAAATAAATGATAGACAGGTATAAACAATAAAAAGAAGCACAGAACAAGCTGAGTAGGAAGGGACCCACAAGGATCATTGAGTCCAATTCCAAGCCCTGCACAACACAGTCCCCAAGAGACACACCATGTGCGACATTGTACAAATGTTCCTTGAAGCACATCAGGCTGGTGCTGTGACCACTTCCCTGGGGAGCCTGTTCCAGTTCACCCTCTGGGTGAAGATCCTTTCCCTGGTATCCAACCTAAAACTGCCCTGACACAACTACAGGCCATTCTCTAGGGTCTTATCTCTGGTCACCATAAAGAAGGGATCAGTGTCTGCCCCTCCACTTCACCTCATGAGGAAGTTGTACACTTCAGTGAGGCTTCCCCTCAGTCTCTTCTCCTCCAGGTTGAACAGAACAAGTGCCCTCAGCCACTCCTCATACAGCTTCTCAAGGCCCTTCACCATCTTTATTTCCCTCCTTTGGACACTCTCTAATAGCTTTAGATGCTTCTTACATTGTGGTGACCAAAAGTGCACACAATATTTAAGGTGAGGCCACCCCAGCACAGAGCAGAGCAGGACAATCCCCTCCCTTGCTCAGCTGGCAATGCTGTGCCTGATGCCCCCAGGACAGGGTTGGCCCTCCTGGCTGCCAGGGCACTGCTGACTCATATTCAGCTTGCCATTGACCAGGATGCCCACGTCCCTTTCCGTGGCACTGCTTTCCAGCATCTCATTGCCTGGTCTGTCCATACACCCAGGGCTGCCCCACCCTAGGTGCAGAGTCCAGCACTTTCCCTTGTTAGACTTCATTCAGTTGGTGAGCATCCAGCCTTCTGATTTGTCACAGTCTCTTTGCAGGGCCTCCCTGCCTTTGAGGGAGTCAATAGCTCCTCCCAGTTTTGTATCATCTGCAAACTTGCTTAGTATCCCATCCAGTCTTGCATTCACGTCATTAATGAAGATGTTGAAGAGCTCAGGGCTGAGGATGGAGCCCTGTGGAACCGCACCAGTGACAGGTCATGAGTTTGATGTCACCCCATTCACTATACATAACCCTTTATGCCTGACCTGTGAGCCAGTTGCTCACCCATTACATGATGTTTTTATTCAGACGTGTGCTGGACATTTTGTCCAGGAGGATCCTGTGAGAGACAGTATCAAAAGCTTTATTGAAATCCAAACAGATTACATCAACTGGCTTCCTTTGACCACCTAGGTGCGTTACCTTGTCATAAAAAGAAAATCAGATTTGATAGGCGGGACTTTCCTCTCCTGAAGGTGTACTGGTTGTGACCGATGACTGTGTTGTCTTTCAGATGTTTTTCAGTACCTCCCAGAATAAAAATCTAAGATTAGAACTAGATGGAAATTAGATGACTAGGCTCAAAATAATTGTGCAAGAGATTTGAGCTTTCAAGCATTTATCCTGGGAGTGGATTCTGAGCTCAGAATGTCTTCTGGTCATATCTTCAGTTTACAGCTCTTGTCAGGCACGTACACAAGCATGAAGCCTTGGAGCAACCCTGTGTGTTTCCTGCTGGCCAGATGTAGGTGGGTCCCAGTCCTCATGGCCTGTATGTGCCCTCTCTTCAGGCTTTGAAACCCTCTTCAAGGACCAGACATGAAGCATTTAGGGTTTTCATCCCTGGGCTTGGAGGCAATTGTGTCCTTCCTGGAAGGTAGCCCTAAGTGCTGGATGGTACTGTGGAGTTAATGGATACATCATATTTATGACACAGAGTATTGCTTTCCTTCTCATCTGTTCTAGCTTGTAATGTAAGCAGACAACATTGCACATATTCCTCCTCAATAAAAGAGAATGGAGGAACTTTTTAGCTTGAAAACAGCACTGACCTTTAGCTGATAGAAGAAAACTGTTCACATGTCAGCATATTTATGTGCATGTACGTGAATGTATGTAATCTTTTGTGGTATTTATACTTTGAAAACAGCCCATATGTTTTATAATTCAAGAGCAATTAAAATATTTTGAAAATAATAATATTAGTTCTGATAGCTGGTATTAGACTGCTCTTGTCTCTGTACCAGTTAAATTGCTATGATGAGGAAAGCAATTCATAAATATTGCAGTAGCAGATGTGACTGAGGAAGTGGTTTGCAGTTCCAAGGCTATCACTTTGATTGATTGTAGTGACAGTAAAGTTGCTGGAGGTTATATTTTTTAAATTAGACTTGAATTTAAAATAGGCTACTAGCTCCCTCTTTTGCGTCAGAATGTGTTATTTGTCTCTGATACAAAAGAGAACATGATCTGGAAAAGTAGACATTACTTAGACTTAAATCCATGATTTTTAAGAGTAGTCTACCTAGAAATAGTGCACATTAATTGACTTTATTGAATTTATAATGCTCCAGATAATGTGACCTGAGGAACAGGGTGAGGCATTTATAGAACCATGACGTAAAACGGTGTGTGTAGTGGTTTCTATTTGTATATCTGAGCAGCTCTGCTCTTCCCATTGTATCAGCAGGCCATGCCAAAGTGTCATCCGGCATCATAAACTGATTTCCAAAGACCTCCTTTTCCTGAGGCAGAATCCTCTTGTTCTAGTGCTGGGGCAGGAAAGAGATAAATATCTATCTCATTAGTACTTGTACTGTTACTGTGGGGAACTCCCCACAGCACAGCAACCTCTCTTCATTAGAAACATTATAAACCATTTGTTGTAACATCTCTTGGATTTCATGGGGTTTTTTAAAATATTATGCAAAAAGTGATGATCTGATAGTTTATTCAATATTGAATCATGTCAGTTTCCTTTATATTTCCTTTTTTCTCAGTCTTTCAATCTGCACAAAAATATTTTTCTAGATACATACTTATTTACACATATGAAGTTTCTCTCAGGGTTGTAGCTAATTTGATACTGCTTCATAATCTGAAATTTGTAATGTCCATCACATGTTTCTTTTGTTTGAATTTAATTTCCTGTGGGTAAGGCAACTTAGTGGTAAAATAGAGGACTCACAAAAGTGGTATACAAAACTTTGGTTCCTGCATACTAAACATAAAAGGCGTATACTTCAGTTTCTTAGCAACACCTGCATAATGATTCAAAAAATACATACTCATTTTGGAAAAGATCCTAAGGCATATTAACATAGTACTTTGGTAAGCCATTCTTAGCTACATTGTAACTTCCGTGTTCTGTATGCTGAACTTTTAGGAGCATATGTAGTTCCTGTGGATCTGCCCCTAGGAGTGGGTATTTTTAATTACAAGTGGCTGTTTCTGAAAGTCTGTTTTGTAAAGTAAGTTTCAGAAACTGCCTTCTCAACATAAATAAGACATATTGTTACATAAATAAGAAAGTATCTGCAGATCAAAATAAAATTTTGACATTGCTAATTGACACTGTTGCCTCTTCATAGTAAATTCATGTTGATTTTGTGTCCTACTGTCATGAACGAACATCGAATTCTGGAGATGACACAATATGGGGTGGAGTGACTAATATGCTAGAGGGTCATGCTGCCATGCAGAAGGACCTCTGACAGGCTGGGGAAATGAGCTGTCAGGAACTTCACGAAGTTCAACAAAGGTGAGTGCAAAGTCCTGCACCTGAGAGGGAACACCCACACACATGCACACATGCTAGGGGCCAAGCACCTGGGAAGTAGTTTTGAGAAAGGACTCGGAGATCCTGGTGGTCTCCAAGCTGAACATGAGCCACCAACCTGCCCTTGGAGCAAAGAAGGTCAATGGTACCCTGGGCTTCATTAGGAGTGCTGCCAGTAAGTCAAGGGAGGTGATCCTTCCCCTCTGCTTAGAGCCCTGGTGGGGCCACAACCGGAGTGCTGCACCCAGTTCTAGGCTCTGTGGCACAAGAGAGACATGGACATACTGGAAACAGTCCAGCAGAGGGCCACAAAGATGGTGAATGGCCAAAAATATTTCTCGTATTGAGAAAGGCTGAGAGAGCCGGCACGGTTTAGCCTAGAAAATCTTGGGGTGCTCTCACCTGAATGTACAAATACCTGAAGAGAGGGTGCATGAGGGATTGAGTCAGACTCTTTGCAGTTGTGCTCAGTATCCAAACGAGAGGCAGTGGCACCAGCTGAATCAGAGAAGGCTCAGGATGAATGTCAGGAAACACTTCTTCACTGTGAGGGTGACTGGACACTGGCACAGGTTCCCCAAAGATGTGTGGAATTTCTGTCCCTGCAGATATTCAAGATCTGTCTGGACATGGTCTTCAGCAATCTGTTCTAAATGGGTCTGCTTGAGCAGGGCTTTTGGGCAAGATGACCTTTGGAGGTCTCTTTCAGTTTCCACCATTCTGTGATTCTATAACCTCATTTCTCATTGTTTTAATTTTATATCAGCTTTCATGCTTTGATATGAAGGAAACAAAATGAGACAGAGAGACTGCTGCAGGACTATATGCACAGCAATCTCAAAAAATTATATTAATTTTTCTAATTTTAACAGTCTACACTTGTGAAAAACTTTGCTTTAACACAGCAAAATTTCCAGGAAGGTAGAGTTTAATACTCTGATTTTATCTGTGGGATTTAGCCCGGCATTTTGTTTCGCTTGCGCTGTGAACATGGCATGTATTTTCACACTGCTTTTCTTCAACAAACTGTTCCTACTAGGCATGTACTGATTTAATCAAATCTTACAGCTGTAGCTGAGAAGTGTTCTGAATAATAATAAGGCTTTTATACTGAATATGACTTCATTTAGAAAATATTACTGATGCAAGATGGCAGATTCATTAAGCTGCCTAATTGGTCAATGTGCTTATACTTCAGAAAATTCTATCTTTTAAAGTTAGGTGACTTGGCTATCAAATAATATTTTATATACCTTGTTTTGCCTTATAGTGTTGCTTGGTGAACAGCTCTTGTGAACCTAAAAATTAAACCAATGATCCAGAATTAGCTCCATAAAACAGGTGAGATTTTCCAGTTTGGTGCTTTTCCATGTGAGGATGATCATGGAGGTTTTACATGGAAATACTAGATTTATTCCTTAAGTAAGCTGGTCTTTGTAAGTTGCAAACCATCAAGGATGCTTAATTTTTAGTTTGTCGAAGAGACCTTTTGCCGTCACTATGACTATTTCACTTGCTTGCTAGTATCCCTATTTCGTTATTGCAGATAGATGCAACCAAGGTAATTCTTTCTTCAATAACTAGACAAGGAGAGAAAAAAGGACAGCTGGACATTAGAGTAAATTTGATCTCTTTGCTATACATTGAATTTAGTTCAGACTGGTGGTACTTTTTGGTGTTTCAATAACCACATTTTTGAAACTACGGCTGTCCTTTGAGACAGAACAACTGGTTCAGTCTTTCTCATGTTTGTAAAATTATAGTGCAACCTTTATACACAAGTGTAGTGATTAAAATTCTTGTTTTAAAGTAAAACATAAACAAGACTGCTTTCTATCAGATTCTGTTACCTTTTTACTTTAGGCCTTACTATTGAAGATGGAAATTGTGGGATTCACCATTTAGTTTTTAATCTGTGGCTGGGTTGTCTGTAATAAGGAGTAACTATTTATTTTAATGTCACATTATGCACTGATCTCATAAATTGCAAAAAAATTAATCAGGCTCTTGTCTTCAAAGTAGAAATTTCTCCCCTAAAATTCTACCGTGTTTATTCTAATCATGATCCCATTTCATTATATCAATGAAATATTTTCATTCGCAACTAAGTCTAAGTAATAAAATATTGTCTATGAAATGAACTGCCTAACAATTTTGTCGGTTGAAAAACTGAAAACATTTGCCATATATGGTGGGGAAATGACATGACATTGGTCAAGAATGTGCTAGAATCAAGACACTAGAAATGGTCAATAACAAAATGAAAATTTCTGTGCTCCATGCATTCATGCGGATTTGGAAGACAAGGGGATAGATTTTTACTTAAGGAAAGAGTGCACAAGAACACTGGAAGTTAGCAAGCTGGCATTTGGAGTTTATACTCTACACATAATGAAAATTCAGTTGGGATCATTTACATTGTAGTAAGCAAAAATGTCCCAGCTTCTATGATTAGTTAATATAATGGCTGATTGCTTATACCGATCATATCTGACCCTGCTTTTAGAGAAAATACACTGTGAAAATCTAATTGCCTAAGGAGCTATTTCTGATAAGCAAAAGCAGATAAAAGAGAAGTGAGCGCTGTCCTTTCTGCTGGGAGAGATGCAGAAGAAAATGACATCACTGCATGTTGCAAATGATATCCCTGGGTGTTGTGCCTGCTCCAGCCTTATGCATCCAGTACAGGATATATGATGACAAGGCTTCCAGACTGTCATGGAGCACATGAGTGAAACTCACCCTGGCAGAACATAGAGATAAAAGTTGAATTGGATGAAAAATTGTTTGATTTGCATTATCAAGTCATATCATAATGTTTGTTTTCTATTTTTTCTCAAAGGATTTTATTTTTTCTCCTGATAGAAATTCTCATTATTTTGAGGCACAAAAAAAAAATTTTCATAATATTAATCCATACCTTTGGGAAAAATGCTTACTGATCTTTTAGTCACAGAAAACAATGACCCAATGGGCAATTGTTATTCTTTCTGCTATATATCTCTTCACAGTTTTAGGAAACTCTCATTCTTGTCTAGAACAGGGAGGGAAGAAATTTTTAGGTTTCATTTTAGCTGAGTTTTTTGTCAAAGCTTAGGAACAGAAATATTTATACAGATTCTTATTTAATCCTATATTATTTAATTCTACATTATTTAACTATGTGAGACTCAGAGTAGAGTTGTCTGTAATATTCTTCAGATGTTTGGGCTCTCTCTTGCCCTTTTTCCTTTACAATGTCCCACCTGCATTTGTGTCTGCATGATTACCTTTCAATACCACCATACTGATAGAAAATTTGGCAAGTTCTCAAAGTTCAAGCATTTTAAAATTTTTATAAAAGAGGCCTCCGGCATTACTAGATCAAAAATCAACAAAGGCATGAAAGTCGTATGGGGGGGGAATTTGACTTATTTCACATTTTTTGAAGACATGAATTTATGGAGATTTATTTATTTTGAAATTACATATTTTCATTAAATTTTATTTCTCGAACATATTTGGACTTTATTGAGCTGGAGGTTTTATTGATGCAGAATATACTTCAGCGGAATCAACAAATCAAAGTCTATCATTGGCAGAAATTGCTTAGCAGTGCATCCAAATACAATACTTAATGCTAATTAATTAGTTGCCACTCATCCAAAAAACCTTAAAATTTAAACTGCAATCATTGAAATTAAGATGATGGCAGTTTAAGACTGGTATGCATTACTTGTTCAAATTCCTTTTAGTCCAAAAAAATGAGGTGTTTCACAACAGGGTGAAAAACAATTTATACAAACCTTTTCAAAATTGAAGAATAAACTCAGTGAAATAAAAGATAATTAGTAGGCTTCTTCAGGAAAATTTCCAGGCAGTGTCTGGAGTTTATTAGTAATTTTATGACTAAGCTCATGTTTTGAATATCCCTCTTTAGTGACTGAACAATCTTATAGTGTTAAGAAAACAGAAATTAAGTAGTTTAAGACATATACCAATGGAGTTATCAGGTATGGCCACTAAAGGAAAACAATGTAAGTCATCTGTTTAGCTAAAAATCTCCCTTATTATTGTGTAAGACTTTGTGGCTACAAGGATTGTGGCGTACAGTACCCCTGAAATTGTTCCATGCACCACTTTTTAATGAAAAATGGATAGGAGAGTTGCCATCACTACAGAAATCATATTTATTATTCAGGATTTGCAAAGTTCTAATAGGATGAGAAACAGTTGTTGTAGTCACTATTTTCAATGTTTCTTCTCTGACATTTAGTGTGTGTAAGACGGCAGACTCTCTACTTATCCGTGCCCTTGGGTTTGTAGTAATTACTCTTCTATTTTAAGTTTGCAAGAGGTAGTGCAGGGTAAGTTGCAGGTAGATGAGAAGTCAGTACTTGGGTTCACCTGTCTCAATGTCTGGTATCAAAATATTAGTTTGCTAACCTTTTTGACATTTCAGCTGTAATTTTTAACAAAAAATATATTAATTCTGCCATACAGGAGATTGCATTTAAAAGTGTATGGTACCTGAACATTTCTTTCTGCTCTTCAGATTCTAAAATTCACACTTTTTATATCTATTTGTCCAGTTGCATCTTATCTTAAACTGTTGCCTTGTTGGAATTACATATGGGATCACCATCCTTACATAGGAGATATGAAACCTGAATGAAGATAACGCTGGTGTTTCTTTCCATAGTGATAATAGGATTTGGTACTGAAATTCAGAAAAGCTAAAATATCAAAACTTTAAATTCAGAAGCTTATGCAAAATGTGATTTTTATTTATTTGAACATATGTAATTTTTATTAATATAATCCACCCACACCTTGAAGGCAGATGCCACTGGTATTTTCAGATATTCCCCTCAACCCCTAATAAACACATCTATGTACTATTTTTGTCTATGCCAACATGACAAGATACAAAAAGATACATTAATCCTGTTGCATGGTAAATTAGGCAATAAGCTAAGGGCATTTCCATTCTTTAATAAACTAGCAAATATTTCTAGTTTGCCCTCCTTATACTGGAAGTTTTCAGAACAGTAGAGACATAGAAATGAATGAGAATGGGGCTCCAGAGATTTGGAAATTTATTAATTTTATTTAAGTGAACTATATTTGGGTTTATTTTCAATTTCATGTATTTCACTTAGAGAGTTCAAGGCTGTCCATCTTTTCAGCTTTAAAAATAAAGCTGTTTCAAAGGTGCGTGGTTGCTTTTGACAACTGGATGCCTGTTACAAAACTTGTACTGTCTGCTTCAGGAGGATGATTAACTGCCTCCTACTTACATACATAGACTGCTCAAGGCAGGTTAATTAGCCTAGAAATGACTTCTAAAAATAATTTCTCTTCTTATCAATTTCTCATGAAAACTTCAATATATGATCTGTTCCTTAAAATGACAGCTTTGTGGATGGCAGAATGTAAAAAAAATGACCAGAAGTGCTCTAGTGATTTAGTCCATCATGCAAATATTTAGAAAGAAAAGTGCCTATTAGTTCATGATTGTTTTAAAAAGAGGCCATTAAAATCTAAAACATCTTCTCAAATTTGATGATGTAATTTTTTCAGCATATTCAACAACCTGTGAATAATAGAAAAAGGAGATGGAATCCCCTCATTACCTACTGTCTTTGGAGAGGTGTTTTTTTGAACATGTGTAGTACATCCTGTTTTTTTAATTCAATTTAGGAGAAAAACTTATTGAGATTAAAAAAATGCAGAATTCATTTTTTTTCAATTTGTGTAGTCTTGGAAAAAAATGTTGGGTTTTTTTTTTTTTAGATTGTTAGAATTATGTCTCCAACATAATACTCTGCTAGATAAAACAGATTCTTTTATCCTCTGAATTATTAATTAAAAAAAAAATAGATCCCTATACATAAACATTCATTATAAGTCATTATTAAAATGGACCAATATCTACACTAGCAGATATCAGCCTTAAGTATACATCCTGGCACTTATAAAAATTACTGGAGTAACATGAAGGCAATTTATACCCAATCTTCCAAGTTTGCTGCAACACCTGACTTGATAAATTACAGCCCCACTAAGACAGAGACTTGTCTTTTTGATTATGAGTAATGAGAAAGGTTTCTTTGGAAGAATTATACTGTTCTGACTAAGTTTCTTGTGCGATTTATGGCGCAAATAGTGTAAACACTGATTATACAAGGCTTTCTGTATTGAAGAATTTCTGGATTGGAGCCAAGTGGGGAGTAAAATGAGAGGAATGAGAGAAGCAGAATCTGCAGCCTACTGGAGGATTTCTGAAGCTGAGTTTTACCTTTACACTAGGCAACAAACCAATGAATATTCTAGATAAATTGGACTGATCATCTTGGTTTCTCTCTCAAGAACTTTATTGTTGCTATATTGCATCTGAATGAGTCAGATTAATTTCTTTTATATCTAGTAGTCATCTGATCTGATGATCTAAATTACCCCAAAGCTTATAAAAACCTCTGCATGTACCACACTTTTTTATGAAGGAAAGGCTAGCTAGAAAGTATAATATTAAATACTGTAAAAGTGCTTTTTGTTACCTCAGGAATAGCCTTTCCTTCCCTTCTCCAAAACTCTGAAAACTGGACAGTGATAAAGCCAGGGGCATTGGTTTTCTCTCCCTAGTATGAGGTGCCTGGTTTATGTGTCCTCATATGCTCAGAATTAGAATGATTTATGAGCTCACTGGAGTTTCTGCCTGGGAATGTATCTCACTTGCACATATTCAAATAGACAAGCCAATGTGCACTTGACTGGCTGTAGAATCATTGGTTTAACCCTGCACTGACAAAAGCTTTTTCAAAGGAAGTTAACACAGACTTTTTCCAAAAACCTAATGAGAACACCAAATCTATTCTCTCTAAGATTCAGTAGTGGAGACAGATATTTTCAGATTTTTTTTACTTTGTGGGAAATTGAGTTTATTTCATATTGATAACGTTTTAAATGTTGTTATAGCTCATAGGTAAGTTGTAGTTACAGTTATAGCTATAAAAAGAGACTTTCAAATAACCAAAACCTGATATCTTTGAAACTTGTTTTGTCAAACTGTGCAATCCTTTATTCAAGTAAATAACTGTCCTTAGTTCAAAAACTAATGCAAATACCAGCCATAATAAGTATATTATCCTTCTGTTACAGGATAAATTTTCACATTTGAAGTTTTCAATCAGATACTGAAATAACATCTAGAAAAACCATTGTCAAATTCTTAATTTACAAAATTTTTCAGTAGCACAGCACTAGCGGAAATTATTTGTCCTCTTATTTGGATTCCCAAGTAAAATTTAAAAAAAGCCAAACGACACTCAAAACAACAAAGCTAGAAACAAGTACAAATTCATTTCAACAAAATGTGACACTACAGAGGGAAAATTACAATAACTAGATAATAAGCAAGATAGATGCCGAAAGTGAAATTATCTGACTTTGCATTCTGCCAAATGAGTATTTGAATTAGTAATTGTTGTAGCACAAGAACTAACTTAGAGAAGATATAATAAAGGACTCTGAAATAATAAAAAAAACATAGAAAAGGGTTCACACAGAAAATATACTTATTGCTCCTTAAAATGAAATACATGGTTGTGATCAAGGAAGGTGCCAGGCAGAAGATTTTAAGTAAACAGTCTGAACTATTTTTGAAAAATGCATACTTACACTGTGGAACTTATTCATAAAGCTGTGGTGGTTAAAGAATAAATGGGAATAGTTAATGCATTAAGCAAATTAATTAACTAGGGCAGGCCAGTCAGAGGTATAGTCTTATTTCTGCAACATGAAAGGACAGAGAAATGAAAACATATTTCTGCATTTTTCCTAATTCATATATTCCCAATTGTTTGTTACTGGCTTCCTTCAGAAACAAGACATGGGAATATTTGGGCCTATCATTACAACTGCTGTACTACCTAGGAGGAAGGAAACTAGATACGTCTGTCCAAACTTAAACAGCTTTCATGCAAAGAGAGATTACAGGACTAGGTCCCTTCAGCTTCTAAGGGAGATGATGGGCATGGAAGTCATACACATATGTAATGCCATTGGTGAGATAGAAAAAAACCCTTTTTTCATCTTATATTGTAAAAGATGGCACAGTAAATCAGAACTTCGTTTTGATCCCCTTTGACAGCTGTTAGATAACAGCTAATCCTAAAAGAAATGGAGATGTTAAATCAGGCTTTCAGAAATGTATGAAAACATTCTTGAAATGCCTGCTATTCATTTGTCTATTTTTCTTATTCAAACCCACACTGGACATTATGAGAATAGACTGGCATAAAATAGTAAATTTTATTGAGAACATTCCAGTAATAAAATGAGAAAGCTTTCTGAAAGAAATAATTTTGATCACATCAAAAAAGCCTGTATGAAAGAAACACGCAAAAATTGTGTTGAAGGTTTTTTAAAGAAGCAAAGCTTATTCTGAGAAACCAATTATCTGTGTGATAAAGTATAGGAATTATATAATTTATTGAGTATAGTCTCTAGTCACATTAAGGATTTAGTTTAGCATAATGAGCATTTTCTCATGGTGAGAACAGCCAAGCACTGAAATAGGACTGCACAGAAATGTCATGCAATTTCTGCAACAGATGAACTTTAAAATCACTCCTGACAAATGTTAGAATAGTACATTCAGACTTGATCCTTGTTTAAAGGAATAGGATAGACTGTATGATCTTTCCCATTCCCTTTCAACTCTACTATTAAAAATAATTTTATAATTTAATGAGAGTGTCTAACATTTACTCAGCTTCAATACTACACAATGCTAGGTCCCAAAAAAGGACTTTGCTAAAGGTTAGGTAACAGAACTGAGATCCTGCAATCCCAAGTGAAGAGCCTGAAAATCCTTATTAATAGCTGCCAAGTCCTGCAAATATGCAAGCACCACAGTGCTCTTGAGGATCACACAGGTTTCTGAAGAGCCATGAGATCCTTATCCATGTCTGCTACAAAGATATGCAGCTGTTCAGGCATCACAATGCAGGCAGAAAAGTGACTGCTGTGGGATAGAGAGAGACATGAGCAAACTGTAAGTTAAAGCTGGTCTAAGTCACCACTGGCAAAGGAGTCAGAGAATAAGGAATTTTTGTGCAGGCGGTTTACCTTGCTTCTCAGACAGCGCAGAGCTATGTCAGGAACACAAATGTGACAATTCTGTCAGACTTGACATTACTGCATACCGTTTACCTCCCCACAAGACAAATCTGAATCTGAAAACTGAGTAGTTCTCGATCTCTCTTGCTTGAAAACTCACAGAAGCAAATGTGCTCTGAAAATATCTATTCCACAGTCTGTGATTGAGCTCATGGTACACCACACACATTTGACTTTCAGTCCAGGCACACAGTGCCTCTTGCCTATTTATACACTCTTCAATGTGCAAAGGCTAAGAAAAGCACGCAAACTCACTAAGTCTACACAGGCATTTCTCTTCTTTTCAAAAATGTGGAGATTGAGGACTATTTTCCTCTCTCTCCAAATAGCCCTTCAGCTTACAGGAGAGCTGGGTAGAATACTGTTTGCCTCTGCTTCAAACCCACATCTCCACCTCCCTAAACAGGGGTGAAACTTAAGATCATACACTACTCTCAAGCCTCCCTTTTGAAGTACTTCCACTCTTCAGCAGAATGAGGAAATGAAAAAAACATCCTGATTTTATTGAGTGGTTGGAGTAATTCTGTTGTCCTCTGTGTGTGTTTCAAGGACAGGGTACATTGATTAGTGAAGAAGTGAGGAGAGAAACAGGTTTTACGTTCCAGTTCTCTGTAGAAGTGCCTGGCTCTGTCCTACAAGTGTTGTCCAATACAATAAACTGATGCTTATTTTTATTCTGAAGCACTAAGTTAGAAACTTTTACAATAAGGCAGATATAATAATTCTGCTCAGCTTGTTTTCATGTCCTATATCTGAATCTTGGCAACTTGTTGCTGAACATACTTGTTACGTTTCGCTCTCTGACACCTCACTACATAAACAAAGTAGGGAGTCAATGCATTTAGCCCAGAGATCTGGAGACAACTGTGGAAATAAGGCATCTAGGAATATAGGCAATATCTACTCAACAGTCATTGTTGCTGGGGTTTATGGATGCAGTTCATAGACCAGAGTTGTTGGGCTTATTTTATGTGCTTTACTTTCCGAGTAAGGTATTGTTTCCACGTGTAGAAGCAATTACAGTGGGATTTTTCAGCTTCATACTGGTGAACATTTACCAAGACCATAGACTGGCTCTGAAAATCATTGCTCCTCGAAAGGGATCTTATCCTATCCCTTCCATATGTTCCTGAGAGCATCACTGCATTGACAGTTTATATAACGGTTTTCTTAATTTGTCTGTTCTTCCAGTTGACCCAATGGTCTTCTGAGGAACCTTTCTGTAATAGATTTCAGGTCATGGCTGGTTTTCAGATTAAAAATAGAGAGCCTTGAATGTCTCAATTATATTTCTAATAATAGAAGTGAATATTTAGTATGCAAAATTTCACAGGCACTTTTAATGAAATTAATTGGGTAGATCTTTCTAACAGATTCTTGCTTTCCTTTTTTTGACCCAGTGACTTTAAGAGAAAGTATTTGCACAAAAGTTTTTAGTATACCTGTATAATAGAGCTTGTAAAAATTTGGGTAGGATTTTTTCCCACATTATTCTGTTAAGAGTTAGTATGTTTGCCCTTTCAGTGGTAGAAAATGTAACATACACTTGCAGGTGTTAGGAGATCTACACCTATAGTGGCACGTGGTAGGAGATGGGAGGCTTTACCATGGGCCAGTAAGTGAATTCTTGTGTTCTTCAGATCCTTTAAAAGCTTCCACATATTGAATTCATAGAGTGGATTTGTTTATTTGTTTATTTCCACTACAATTTTTTGTGTTACATTCATGCTATGAATGAAAAGGCAAGTCTTCCCATCAAAGGACATAGGGTTGTAGAAAAAGTTAGGCTGGAAGGGAACTTTAGACATTTTTTCTAGTCATTGCTCCAAGGCAGGACCAGTTACAAAGTTACATGAGGGATTAAGGTTGCACTGATTCTAATGCGGCAAAAAGGTGAGAGAGGCCAGCCTTAACAAAAGGCCTGAAAACGTCTCTTTTTACTTGCCACCTATGTCTTTTCTGGGGCATAAACTTATTCATCTGTTTTTTTTAAAGTAAAATTTTAAAAGGTTTTCCTTGCTGCACAAGCTCCACATGATCTTGCTGGAGTGCCTTGAAAGTCACCTTTTCTATCAGTTCTGAGGTCTGGTTTTGGGTCTGCACCTTGCTGCAAATGAGCTCCTCACCACTGCAACCTGCTCTCCCACCATTTTCTGCTTATCAATATTTTTTGCTCTTGTATAACCAGACCATATTATTTTCTCCATCCTCTCCCGATTTGTTGTATTATTGCAGCTGCTTCCAACAAGTGTGCATGGTGTCCTAGGTAACCCGAAATGTTATTTGTAGTCCCTATCTACTGTGCCCCAAAATTGTTACTGTCTCTTAAGGCCTGGCAGTGAAGCCAGAAATTGTAAGATAGCAATTTTTTATCTAGTGATTATTCACTTTTAATTGGTTTTTTTTCTGCCTGTTGCTCATTTGCTTGTTAGTAAACTGTAACTTTTTCACTCATATCTACTGGTGTTTGTATTGGTGGAAAGGGATTGGTTAAAATTGAGGGGACTTTACTCATTTCAAAGTGTCCACTTCTTTAAATTTTCTAAAACCAAGATATGTGGTTTCTTCCAAGAAGCGAAACTCTTCTACAGATTCTCACCTTACCCAGGGCAAAACAAGCAAGATAAAGGACCTCACCTATACCTTTGAAAGCAAATCACACAGTTTATGATACACCGAAAACAGGAAATTGTGATGCGACAACCACAGTGCTCTTAATGAGTATTTTCAAAGTTTCTAAGGGATATTAGTTTTCTAGGGATCCGACTCCCAGATGAATTGTACCCAAACAAAAATATTAAGCTGCTTTTTGAAAGAGGTGAAAGCCCAGTTCTCTTCTCTTTTAAATGGCCCAAACCTTCCCAGCTCTGGAGATTCTTCTTGCAACAAATTGCATTTAGGCTTCCACATGTAAATTGCCTGTTAGTTGCTTTGTGTAATTGACTCTGATTGATCTAATTTAGGTAAATATACTGGATCTCATTAATTACTTGGAACCTTAGCTATAAAATAATTGTATTCTCCATGAACATGATGTGAATTACTAAGTTGTTGGCAGAGGCATAAATGCTTGCAATTTTTCACATATAAAATTCATAAAAATTTCTGTTTAATGATAACTCAACACAGGGAAGGCCAGCAAGATAAATTAAGAAACAATTATATCTAAAACAGAATGCATTTAAAATATTTTATGCATGTCTTGGCTTAAATAAATTATTTATGTTTTTCTTTCCTAACAGGTTGGCATTTCATAGTCTGAGATTTATACAGAAGGCTTTCTCTGAAATTGGTCATTCTGGGACTTATAAGGTAACCGAATCACATTAAAAAGAAAGCTATTTATTAATTTCAATTATTTGTAAACTAAGGTTTTAAATATTTTCTTCTATTATCCAAAACTTTTCATGAGGCTTTATGTTGCCTAGATGAGGGCTTACATTATTTAGATCTAAATTTTTAGCCAGCCATATGATGGAGAGAGATTAATTTTTTTTTTTTCTTAAGGAAAGATCATGACTGATTTACACACACACTTCTGCCCTTTAATTGCCATAATTTTCAAATAATGCATTTCTTGATGTTTGCCTAAAAGGATAAATTCTCAGAGATTAGGGGATTAGGGGACATTAACAAACACAATTTACCACAAGTCAGGTAATAAGCCTTGCAGTAACTTTTAACAGATGATTCCAGTCCAATATTTTCTGAGACTCCAGGTGTTACAGGAAAGGGGGGATAATCACTGGGGCTATGCTAGCTATTTTTGCAGTACAACTGCTTTATGCCGTGCTGGTCAGGCAGAAGGGCAGACTTACATCATGGAGAGCAGGTGTATAATGGTGACTACAGACTGTCATTTCAACATCCCCAGAACTGCCCAGAGTGCCTTGTGTGTGT
Source organism: Acanthornis magna (assembly GCA_036785705.1). Taxonomy (NCBI): domain Eukaryota; kingdom Metazoa; phylum Chordata; class Aves; order Passeriformes; family Acanthizidae; genus Acanthornis; species Acanthornis magna. The sequence continues at coordinate 16,662,812 of JAWUZG010000018.1, read as the reverse complement.
GATATTTGCCCAAAGTTCCCATCTTGAGTGCCTTTCCTTATAGATGTCAGTGTAAGGGTAGGAGCTTGAAATCCCAAGCAGCAGTGGGACATGCTGCCAGTGGGATCCCCAGCAGTGACCACAGCTGATCTGCTCACAATCCCTATGGAGCCTGTCCTCTGCCTGCTCGCTGCTCTTGCTCCTCTCTGCTGGCAGTAAGTTTAAGCTAAAATTTCCCTTGCTGGAGCTCCAGATCTTTATTCACTCTAGCTGTCCAATCCCTGTCTGTGGACTGCGAGGAGTTGCAGAGTGTGCTGCAAGGATGGCTGCAGTATAATCTTGGAGTGTAGGAGAGGGTCTGTGTGATGTCTAGAACCTGTGGCATGGGGTAGGCATGGGAGGAAGGAGACTCAAAAAAGTCCTTAAGTAAACCACATCTAATCAATTTATTTTCGACACAAAACCAGAGAAAGCAGTAGTCCTGCCAGAAAGGTGATTTCCAATATTTCAGTTTGTTTTCTGTGTGGAGCAAACAAAGATAATTTTTTAATTGCAGCCATGACACAGAATCTGTGGTTGTTTACATGAGTCATCTATAGATGCTTAGGGATGTCTACACCCTTGTCAAATACCTGTATTTCATACAGTATTGCTGGAGGGCTGGGCTTTGCTGGAAAACTGAGGTTTGAGTGCTAAAATAGTCTTCCTTCTGTTTGCTGAACAGTAAAATAGACTAGCTAGGCTACAGAGTGTCTGTTTTCCTCCTTCCTTTTCCAGTTCTGAATTAAAAACTGCTAAGCTTAATGGAAACACTATCTAGCCCCCTATCAGTGGAGAGATATGCTATCTGCTCTTAAAACATCTGTTCCATTTATTTTTCATGGCTTTTACATTTTCACTACTTAGTATAAAAGAGTTAAGAACAGATTTCTAAGACTTGCTTCCAAATTTTCAGTCTTCACAGGAATGACTATCAGATGGAATTCACTAGGTTTTGTATAGTTCCACTGAGAATGAGCATTTCTATAAGTTTGTTCTATTCCTTTCTAAATTGTTGCTGATTACGTCTATGATCTGATTCAATTTGCATTCCCTCAGACCTGAAGGCTACTGATGAGGAACTTAAGCAGAGCTCTGTGGGAAACCCTTTTGTCCTGTGGATGGTCAGGGACAATGAATGACAGTGAAAGACTATGCTCTTTTCCAGAGGAATAATCAATCATTATACAAAGCGAATATTTAATTTTTTTTCAATTATATTCCAAATAGTTGATAATTGAACAATTTTGTTCTTGATGTGGGATAACTCCTTGAAGGGTAGAAAGTCTTTGAAAATTTAATTCTCTCTGGGATGGTCTAACACACCATGAACTTTACAAGCTTCCAGGCTTAATGGGCTTTTCTTCCAGCTCGCCAGCTCTAATTAAAGGCAAACTCTGTTTCAGTATGTTATTCTATTAGCTTGCATAAAATCACTCACATTTGCATGAGCCTGTCAAACTTCATATTTGACCCTGCCTAGCCTCCTGAATGAAGCAAGAGGTTTCCTTTCTTTTTCTTCTGGCCATTGTGGTCTTCTGAATTAATTTTCTGAACTCTTTGCTTCTGCAACTGGGAACCTGACAGGTCGTATTTTTCTCATTAACAAGGCATTTGCTCGTTCTGGTATCACACTGCTACTTCATGCCACAGTAAGACTATTTCCTAGTCAAAGAAAAAGTAAGTTGCAGAGTCTCAGAGGCTGTCTATATAAAAATGACTACATAATGGCACAGATCCTACAGACAGAAACTTGACAAAATATTCAGTATTATATATTCTCACATTAGCAAAGAAACACTAATTGAATTTCTGTTACTCTCTTAATTCCTTTACATTGTAATAGACATTAGTAACTTTAGTTGTGATTATGATATATAATCATTAAAAATAACATGGAAAAAGCAGTGATAAGCCAACAAAACTATTTCTACAAACTCTTTGTGAAGATATTGGCCTTTACTTTGAAAAATTGGGTAATGACAATGTAAAAACCCTGACTATCTTTTCTTGCCATATATATTTGTTTTATTTCCTTTCACAATTACAACATTAACTTAAAAAGGAGCAGAATCTGTCATGACTCTAATTCTCTCCATCCAGAAAATTTGCAAACTACTTTGCAAATCATAAACTTTTACTCTGTTGACGCGTAGTTCCTTTATAGTGAAATAGAATGTTTATCCATGTAGAACAACTTGGTAAATATGTTTGAGGCAGATAATGTGTTGTATGTATTGCATCAAATACAAATCCCAATGTGATTTTTCAGATTGATAAAGTGTAATTATAGACTTTAAGTTTTAGCTAGGGCCATTCAGCCATATGTTTAATTTGTTCCTACTGATTTGTCATATTTGAGTGCCCCACTGGGCACTAATGCCAGTGAGAAATGATAATATGATTAAGCTTATTAAGCAAAAGCAGAACTGAATCACTGAGAAACAAAGGATCCAAGTTAAAATCCATTGAGAAATTAAAATATTTGGTCAGCTTCACCTGACCTTGAATCACACCCAAGTTTATCTGAAAAGACTATCAGTGGCAGAGAGTCTCTTAAGCAAAAAAATTATTCTATTATGCAAGGGGAATGGGATTTTTAATCAGTGGGAGTGATATGAACTGTAGTTTGAAATACCAAGAATACTGAAATATCAGTAGTCATACTAAGCAGTCACCAAGAAAAAATATTTTCAGTAATTTTCTCCTAAAAGAAACACAACTGACCTGGACAGTTTTTCTTACTATTTCTTACTATTCTTATTTCTCATTATATACTAATTAAATAGTATTTGATTTGTGATTACAACAGAATTATTATTCCTGATGCCTTCAGGTACGTATGTATGTATGTTTGTATTAAGAGCATTTCCTTGCTGCCGACACTTTCATAAAATAATATCAGCAAAGAACCCCTACAGTGAATGCATCTGTGCATCTGTTAGTACAATTGGTTTCAGTCAGGAAAACTGTCTCCTCACAGCAAGGGTTCGTACAGCATTTACGATAGAAGAACTGCAGGACCGATTTAACATTAGTGCACAAAATATTGTACACACACATTGCTGGAAATATAAATGTTAAGCTGGCAATGTATTATAAAAAACCTGGTAGACCTTAGCTGATATGATTTAGCTTTTAGAGAATTTACTGTGGCCTTATATATTGAGGATGACACTAAGAAATTCTAATATTTTAATAAATTTCAAAGGTCTTTTTATCCTCTTGGTGTTTGTAACTATAGTGAACTTTAGTATATCCAGCTCCAGCTTCTGTCAGGATTAAAGACCTCCCCCAAGCTCATTACAATTATATGTATCAGAGCAACATCTGTGTTAGAAAACAAGTTATACATTCCCAAATGAGAGGGGTCAAACAAACTGAAACCTTCAGCTCAAGGTCTCATGTGCTATTACTCAGACAAACTCATCTGTTGGGATGCTAGTAAATAAAAGCAATTTAACATTTCTCCTCTTTTTAAGAGTGAAAAAAGGCAGAGAAACCTAGTGTCCCACCACGTGGGATTTTTCATTCTAATGGATGGATTTGGAGCGCTGCAATTACCCAACTGCACAGCATTTTGTTATGTCAGTTTTCCTAGAATAGTTCTTCCAGGCCTGTTTTTTATGTGTTTGCCTCTGGCCTTCACAGTGTGCTCTAAGGTGCCATTTTTCCCATTTGGCCATGTTCTTCACATGAAAGTTTATTTAGCTATAGTAGGTAAAATATTCTGCAGACAAATTTCTCGCTTTCCAGCCCACCTCAATAGTTCATTTAGTTCTTTCTCAAATTTTCTGTTCTGTACTGAGAGTCATTTGATGCATCTTTTGCATCATAATTATAGAAAAGTCCAAATAGTAATTTTCCTTGTATTTGTGTTAACCAATTACAATTGTTCTAGTTGTCAGACATTAAAAAATCAGTGTGAGGGACCTGAAGAAAGAACTTTTGATGGGGCAATAACAAATGCTTATGTTTTAATAAAGTACATCTCCTTGGACTTCAATCTTAAAGTGTTAGAAATTTATATCATATTGTCCAACAGATTATTGGAAAAAATTCTATGAATAACCCTTCTTAAAAGAAGACTTTTCAGTTCTGTCTGTTCCCAAACAAGATCTTACACAAGTGTTGGGTTATGAAGCCACATTTTGCAATTTAAAAGAATTTCAGCTATATCTCATAAGTGGTTCTGATATTCCTGTTATGATTTTTCAATCCACATATGCATTTTCAGATTTTTTGGCAGTCATACTTTATTTTCTTTATTTTTTTTTTACCTAAGAAATTAACATTGTACATGATGTTATCATATTTGAAAAATTCTTGTGTGGCCTTCCCTCACCAGTATATATCTTACCTGCTTTGATTAAAACTCCCTGAAGCAATGCTAAAGAGTAGTATCAGCCTGTTGCTACTTTTCTTGAAGTAGCCTGAATCATCAATAACTTTTTAAACCATGCATATATAATCATAACCATGAATTATTAATTTCAATTATGATGAAAAAGCACTAATTAAGCATTAAATGGTTGCTTACAAATACCAAGAAGGCTCAAGTCATCTGAAGTTTAAAACTATTGTGTGCACAAAAGGTACTTTAATATAATTTCCATCACTTCAAAGAATAGTGTTCTGTTTTTTCTTCTGTCAGAGAAAAGACTACCTGAAATCAATGAAAATTGCAGATAAGGTGACTGAGGTCTGAAGTGTCTTGACTTTAGTGTCTCTGGTGAATAAGCTGACCAAGCCTTGTGCTTTGATAAGCAGGTGAATACAGAATTATCTCATTTTGCATGCGGTTCTGCTGAGACAGTCTCTTAGGTGACTCCATTACCTAAGCTATTAATACATTGGTAGATAACTGGAGTTGGAGAGTCACAGGTGCTTATTGGTCTCCTGCATGATTTCAGGTTTAAACATGTCACAAAATTATGCAGGACAGGGAAAGAAGTCTTTGGCAAAAGCAAATATACGGTGACATGAAAGCTAAAATTTAATATGATATTTAGTGTGTGGTAAGCCAGCAGATCTGTTAGTTTTGATTGTGCAGATATCTACCTTTTTTCAAGTGGTAGTAACAGTTCAAGAGATCTCCAGGGACAGAGCTGCAGTACTTCCCTTACGAACTGCAAAGAGAGGGTAATGGTCTGCACAAACCAATTATTACCAAACAAAATCAACCCACCGACTTCACACTGGTCATCCCAAACATGAAGGACACACCATACAAAAACCCCCTAAAACTTAATGTAAGATGTATATACGATTAGTTTTGCTTCCTGTCTCTGAGAACTTTTTATAATACTTTTGCCATCAAATATAAGGATACTGAGCACTGATAGAAAATTTAGAAATTACGGGTGGGGTTGATGGTTAGTGGCCTTGGGTGATGTGTCTTTTCAGCCTCAGCACTGTGCTGGATACCTGCTATGTCTGGAAAGCTATGGCAGAAAGTTCCATATTGTGTCCAGCTTTCACATCCAAGGTGAATTTTGGAGCTGGGTGGATGAGCTAGAGGCTGCCTGGACACAGACATTTTTCTTCCCTGAATCCTGCAGTCCTGCCCTGTGCATCCAGGAACCAGGATGCCACCTGAGCAAGTTTTCCGTTTTCCTTTTACAGGTTTATATCTTTTAATTTATTACTTCCAATCAATGACCAAGAAGAAGTGCAAAAATGGAGGAAAACACTGTGGAAAAAACAGCTCTTCCAGTCCAAAAAAGGACTCACTGTTTCTGCCTTTGCCTATCTTGGCCCTGCTTAGAGCATCTCCAAGATGCGCTAGGATTATGTTAGACCTTACTGATTGAGGAATGAAATGCAGGATCCAGCCAAGGGCATTTCTGCCTTTGAATGTGTTTTTGTTACAGTTCATAGCCCAAACTTCTCTGAATACACATCTCCCAGGTTTCCCTGTCTTACATTAGTCCAACAGCTTTTTCTGTTCTGAACATTAATCACTGCTTACCCGTAAAGTCCAAATGTCCTCTAACATTTATAATGACAGATGTGCCACTACTTCAGCAGCTTCCATATGTCCTTCCTCTCCTGGCAGGGCTCCCTTATGTCCCCCCTGTCTCCTGGCACAGCTCTACTTTCAAGAGTTAGTATTCCCTTCACTTTTCTGTTTGGCATTTCCATTCCTCTTGTCATTAATAAACATCTGTTGCTCGAGTTCTGTGATACACTATTAATCATCCAACTAAAGTTACCAGGTACTTTTTTTTTTCACTTAGATCAATTTTCCCCTGCTTTTTGCACTGTCACTTTGATTGTGTTTGAAAAATACTGCTGTCTGTAGATTATTACGAGCAAAGATTTTCTTCACTTTTGTCAAACTGGAAGGTGTGCAAGTATTACCAAAACATGAAAGTTCTATCAACCTTCATATTTATGTCCCAAAGAAAATTCAGTTGGAAACCAAAAGATATAAAAAGCTTTTAGAAATATTCTTTCAGGAGAAAATTCAAAATTCAATAAATGAGAACCAATTAATTTATTTCTCTATTCTTGGTCTTCAGTCTGAAAAGTATTCTTTCATTAAATTAGAGATAGATCTTTGCCTGTTTAGAATTATCAGTAGTGGGTTTTCCATAGTATCACAATTAAAAAAATCAGTTCTAAAGACTTGAATAATATAGCTCACCTAAGAATTTATGGTCTAATTTAGTATTTTTCTTGTACATACCTTGATCTGGAAGTGGAATTTGTTGTGACATCAATGACAACGTTTCAGCAGCTACCCCATTTTCATTAAATTTATTGAAACTGTAAATCACTGGAAGTAGATGAGTATAATAAATGTTAGGACTCATATATTCATTTTTTAAATTTTATTTGCCTACATCTCCAGAGTTTGAAGCTACACATCTGCTTTTAGTAGTCAGTCAAAGAATGATAAAAATGCATATAATAAAATACTACATTTCTAACCCCAAACCATTGAAGTCAAACCCAAAAGATAATAGCAATTGTTTCTTACATTGTAGGTTAACTGTATCCTTTCTGAGAATATAAAGTATTATACTTTTCCTCTGTCCATTCCTGAGTACTAATACTTAGCTGGTAATCCCGGTAGAAAACAGAAAAAAATTTAAAGGTTTTTCTCAGGAATTTCCATTCTTCAGTTGAACTGGATGTCAAAACAATGCACAAAGTTGCTGCATTAGTACAGTACAAATTTTCTGCCTTTTGAATTCAGGTACAGAAAGAGTAATAAAGAGTACTCCTTCCAACTAATTTATTGTCATATTTACTAATAAAAGTGCATATAGGTGTTTGTATGAACTAAATATAATTAATACATTTCTATGTTGTGAAAAAGGCTAAAGTGTTATGCTTTCATTGAGAGTGTTCATGTGTGCCTGAATGCCCTTTCCATATGCATGAGCACTCACAACCTGCAGCACCAAGAAATTAATAGTCTGCACTGCCTTTCCAAAGACAAAGTCGAGACGCATGAGTCACTTTACTATTGATTCAGGAATTGGCAGTGCCAAGTTGTTACCAATAAAGTAATTTCCTAAAATCCTAGCAGTCATGGTCTAAAATTTATCACTGTCTTTATGCAGCAAAACATAACTTTTAAAAGACAGAGGAAAATTAATTAGAAATTCAGTGATGTTCGATGGCAGTAGAAAAGCTCCCTGAATTAATGCAATATATAGGAAGAAGATAAGTTGATAGTGGGGAGAGAAACTGTAATGGTTATGTGTTTTTTCTCTAAGAAATCACTGGGGAAAAAGGATTTAAAATAGCGATTCATCTGTAATATTACAAATCATATTATAGTTCAAGAAAAAAAATTAATTGGAATAGTCCCAGACACAGTGTTCTATACAGTTAAGGTAAAATAGTCTATTCATTGACAAAATATATGGTTACCTAAAGAGTTTCTTATTTTTCAGAAATGGTTGTAGATTAATTAGGTGGTGGTCAGATCCACTGTGTTATTTTCAGCACTCCTCCTCTACCACAGAAAAAACCCGTGTCTTTTCTCCTTCCTTTAAATATGACCTCGTCTGTCTCATTGCCAGGGTAACAGAAGAAGCCTGTAGAATCCTGCCGCAATTAACTACAACATGACTCCTTTTTTCACACCATTGTCTTAACAAGGTGCTCTTCAGTTACTGATATTATTTTGCTGCTTTGTTTTCTTGTTTTCCAACCTTTTGCTATAGATCCAGAATTTGGAGGCCTGGAAATATCTTCTGCAGACCTGTCAGTCCAACATGTTAACTAAGAAATAAGCAACAATTATATATATGTTTCTTTTTCTGTTAATGTTAGCTCTAATTTAAATTGGAATAATATTCTCCTAAATTCTGCCTTCTCAATTTCGTCTCCATTCTCAGTAGGATGTATATTATCTGCTGTATGAAAGTTTTCAGATACTTATGCTAGCTCCCTTGGCCTAGTGGCACAACAAAATATCCAGCAACAAAATATCCTTGATACGTTATCTTGTCTAGAGAAGGTACAGTCACAAAAAAAATGAGAATCAACCCTTAGTTTATATTGAAAAGCACTTTATAACCCCACCACAAAAGTCAGTTCTGGGTTTATTCTTTCCCTGGATCCAATTGCTACACTGAAATTTGGGCAAGGTACCTTTGCCCTTCCCAAGACCAAAAATTCCTCAATGATATTTCTTCTGGCAGTCCCTTTCCCAAGTCCTATTAGCTGTAGCTGTGTGCTCTCTTTTGCTCTGAACCCCATCTCTAACCATATATAGGTTATCATACCCCGGTGAATCCCTCTCCCTCCAGGAACCAAAGTCTCCACGGGAGAATTCCAGCATCAGCCCTTGGCTGTTTGTACATAATTCTTTCCAGTTCCCAGCCTCATACATAGCTCCAAGCATTCACTCTCTTTAATCTTCATCCCTTACCCTAGGCTGAGCTACAGGGAGCCAGGGCCCTTTGACTCATCTAGAAACAAAATGCTAGTTATTTAAAAATGCCCAATTTCCTTTGACAGCTATTCTCTATTATTATTTCCTTTGTAGCTCTGGGCTTTCCTTCCCCTCAACCATAAACTAACTCTTAGACAAGACACCCTTTGTCTTCCTCTCTTTCTCACAGAGAGGAATCATTCTTGTGCCCACCATTTTGCTCTCATAGACTGTCTCTGACTATTTTACATCTGCATTTTGGGACCTTTTCTTTCTTTCTTCACTTAACTGTACACTGGAGCCATCGGTCAAATTCCATGCTCCATCCACGGACTAAACCAGCAGCTCTAATGCTGCATTGTTTCTGGGGGTCTCTGTGGCTTATTTTGAAGTACTTTTATGTTTATGTGTACCTGTGAATAATATACTGGAGATTCAGGAGAACAATAACATAGAAAACATGAAGAGTTTAGGATATTTGCTATCAGAACAGTATTAAGGAAACAAAAAGATTCTTGTTATACTTTAGAAAATTGAAAATATTTGTAATTTTTTCTTACATATCCCTCTGCTTTTTGTTTTTGTTTGTTTATTTTTTGGTTTTTGTTATTATTATGTAGCCTGTATTACCAGAGAAATTCACACTATGATTGACTTTGCTCAAGAGCTCTCTACCACATTAGTACAAAGTATACTAACATGAGCATTTATGAAAAGAGGGTCATGGAAACCTGCTACATGTGACAAGTCCCACACACCCTACAACACTCCCCGTTCTGCACATTGTGTTCATATTACAAGTTATCTTGGCCTTGTTGTTTTTGTGACAGTAGTGGTAAAAAGTGACAAAAATATCAGTGAAGTTTGCACCGTTCTGCTGGGTTGGCTCTAAGGTAAGATCTGACCCTAATTGTGGGCAGAGAGGTTGGATTTTACTTTTTGTGTCTTTTGCTCTCTATGCAGATTGTGTTTAAACCTGCTTCCCACTTTGCCCCCAAAGTCTGCAATTTGCCACTGAGATTGAATGAAGTTACTTAGAAAACCTGACAAGAAGGCTGGAATGTTTCATTACCTGAGAGTATTTCTTGTAAGGAGTGGAAATTAGATGGATGATCGTTGTCCATAGATAAATGCTCTGGGCACACTGACTGCTTTTGCCAGAGTTATATTCTGAAATACAGGGCCTGCTCAGAGGTAGACATAAGTAGGCCATGCCCTAAAAACAGCGAGATTAAGGAAATATCTTCTCAGCATTGGTATTAGTTGCCTCAGCTGATACATTATATATTTTAAGGCACGTGCATAAGGTACTTTGGGTAATAGAATGCACTTGAGGAGCCAGAAGCCAAGTTCACTACATTAAATTAAAATTCAAGGTTAAGACCAAAACCACTTCAGGTTCAAAATGAAAGTGATCCAGAAATGCTTCTCTCTTCCTGTTAGCATCCTGGAAGAGCTTAATGATCACAATTTTAATTCAGATATTTAGGTATTTGAATCTAGAAAACCTGGAAAAAGTACTCAATTATTCCATTTTGTTTTAGTAGGCAAAACTAATTTTTTTGCTGTTGCTGTTAAGAAATTTCTTCAAGTTATACTTGTTTTAAGCATCTTCATTATTTAAAAATCATTAGCTGATCTGCTATGAATGTAACTTTTTCATATGATTTCTCTATAAAGAATGAGTTTTGACGTTGAAACCTAATCCTAAAACATAAATGCAGAATTCTTTCTCTAGACATCTGGATCTAACATCAAATTTATTTTACAAATAAGCAGAATGAAATGAGTTCACTCTATTAAAACAAGTTTGCTATTTAACCACCAAAAATACATGCTCATATTTTTCAATCCTTGTCTGTCAAGCTGGTTCTAATTCAAATTTTGAATGATTTATGTTTAAAAACAGTGAAGTGAGGTTTTTATGCTTAATAAAATACATCTCTAACATCCGTGCTATACTGTACCTAGAACTGCTGTTGTTCCAATATGAAAAATATCACTTTTTCTTTCTCATATTACCTTGTAATTGGTCTGGTTTAATTATATCACTGCCAGTACACTAAACTAGAAAATATATATCCAATTTACCTTAATTATATTAATAAAAATGATATTAACATTCACATAAATTAAAGTATGTTTTCTCTTTTCTGAACCTTATTTTGTGTTGTTGTCAGTCTTATATCCGTGGCTCTTGGAACACACTAGGGAATTTTAACCACTCAGGTTTTCTCTTTTCTAAAAGAAATATAAAGAAATGACCCATATGAAGTGTTGGTACCCCAGCATCATACGGGCAGGCCTTATAATAAAGCCTGTTCAAATAAATCTGTGAATTAGTGAATGGAGATTTATATAAAAAATCTTTTAGTGCAGAAGAAAAATGTACTTTGTGAAAAGACTGGTGTGGCTTCAGTCTGCTAGTGGAGACAATGAATCAATAAAATAAGTATCCCATTGCACTGGGTAATTTTTATTTCATCTCTGACACTGATTGTAAGTGAAACGAGCTTTTTATTACATCTGAAGCCATAATGTCAGATTTTCTATGTTATACCAAAAGAGAGTAAATTCCCATGGGATAATTGCTATTTGAAATCCTTTTGTCATCATTTCAACACAAAAAGTACAGCTGAAAATGTAACTGGTTTGATTCCTGAAAATCCCGAAGGAAAGACTTAGCTGTACTTTGTACATTACAAGGCATACCTTTCAGGCTCTTGACCTCTAGAATGACTTATTCCCTCTGTTAAATGGTGAAGCTTTCAAGTGTGGTGAGCTAGGTACCTAGGGATGGACTCTTGGCAGAAGAGGAAAACCGGATAAACCAAATGGAATTCTCTGAGGACTATTTAAAGAAGCTAGCATGGGACTTTCCTATACAGTAATTCCCATAGTGTCACTCATTTTTATCCTTGTATATCACTTTTATTCAGTCTCAGATCTTGAGTAGACAATATAACTTGTGTAGAATTTAAGCAATTTATGTGTTTGAGGTTTTTCTCAAATCTTACTTGTGTAGACTGCGAAATTCCTTTGTGAGCTTAATATTTTTAAGGTAGTGGCAGGCATTTTTTATTAGGTGTGTTTGACCTATTGCAAATATGCTGCAGACAAAATACAGAGAGGGTGTGCACAGCATTATTACATTGGGGGGGATCAATAGCAAGGAAACAAGGAAAGAAGGAAATGCCTAAGGTGTAAATGACATACAGCTGCGCAGCGCATAATCTCTAGGACAGATGCTCTCTGAAAAATCATCCTTCTTAACAAATGACTTTTTCTGTCACTGTGCACAGTGTCAGTAGATCCAATTATTTTGCTATATGATTGTATAAGATTATGTATAAGGTTACAAACAGAAATGTTGTAGCTCATCGTGAGTATTGTTGGCTGTTCATGTTGCCATCCTATAATTAGGCAGTACTTTGTGGCACGATTTATGAAATTGACAAATTATGCATTTTCAGATTTGCTTTCAGTGGGGGGAATTACTTATTCTTTAAGTACTTTTAGCATGGTATTTTTATTGTAAGTTATTTCTTGGTAAAATATTAACCTGTGTTCTGAGCAGGAATTTTCAATATTAATTGAACATACATGTTCATTGATGGAAGGAGACATTCAGGTAAATGTGATCACCACAGTCGCTTTCAGAGAAGATCCTTCTTCATTTGATACTTTCCTAGTTAAAGTCATTATGGCACCAATTTTGGCACTACAGGTGAATAAAAGATCTTCCTATTGTAGCATGGCAGTTGATATTTTCATTTATTCTTATTTTCGGGAACTGAATACTGCTAAAAATTCTATTACATAGAATACAGTATATTTAAAAATTTAGTCTGTAAAGAGATTTTTAAATAATCTACAATCCGTCCAGAAGGAGTATTTTGACTGGACTTTGTGTGTCTTTGCAGTCTATAATGCTTATCTCATTCCTTCTCCTTTCCATAATTCACTACTCAGGACAGAAGCTTGTGTTTTGGATCTATATTAAACCAATGTGAATCAGATTCCTTCGCAGAAGCCAAATGTCTCTGGGCCTGGAAAAGAAAGGACAGTACATGTGTCTTACTCCCTTCCTGGGGAATTAGAATTTGGCTATGTCATTATCCCTGGTGGTCCATTTTCTAATTTTTTTAGATCTGTTTATGCATTTGAGGCAAAAAAATCTGTAATTTCCATCTTTTGTATGCAGAGCAGCAATGCTTTTGCCTTACTAATCCAAGATAAGAAAGTATTAGTGAGGACAAGCATGTTTTTCATACCAGAGTTTCAATTCTCTAATGTTGTGGTAAAGTCACCTACAACTTTATTTGTATATACAAATGGGAGTTGGAAGAAGCAGGTTAATTCTCAGCTCAGACACAGAAATGCCTGTACGATGTTAATGAGCCAGTTAACTGAGCTCCAGTTTCCAAATATGCAAAATACAATATTACCAACTGCCCATCTCAGTTTCAATAACAATTTTAAAAGGCTGTAAGATTATGAATTGCCTTCCGCACACCCCCACCAAAAAAGTATCTGTGAATAACAAAACTTTTGGAGAGTTGTTGTGAAGTTGACCTGACCTTTCTCATCTTGGTTCTGTCTGTGTTAGCAGTAATTCTGCTGCAAGGGAAGATTTGCAGAGTGAAACAGTTGATGCCGAGGACCTCATATTCAGACTAAAATAGGGTTTTTTGTACTAGCTTTAGCCTGATCCATGGAGTGGGTGATTGGAATGCAGTAAGTAAGCACCTGGATCAGATCTTGTACTCCAGTTGCAGCTAATAGAAAAGTATTTATTTGCCCTAAGCGCACTCCACGATGTAACCTAAAAGCATGTTAAGTGTGGATGATTTGTACATTGAAAAGCACACTGTTGATGCAAATTAAAACACTAATGTAATTGCATCCTTAGCCTCTTGAAAGGGTACCATGTTTGAATACAGGAGAGTTGTTTTTCTATGTTCTCACAGATATGAGATAGTATAAATTCCATGCTCTAATAAGAAGACCTCCTTTAGGGTGTTTGCCTCATTCAGACCAGTCAGACTGACCAGCCGTGATAGCTCCCAACAGTCCCTCTCCCACAAATTCTTGGTGTTACTCTAACAACAGATTCATTCTCCAAATAATTTTATTGCCAATTCTGAAAGAAATTTTTCTAAGGATTTCCGTTTTCCCAGACAATGCTTTTCTTTGTCTTCAGTCTCTTAATTAGGTTGTTATGATTTAACTAAAAATCTTGTGGGACAGAATTTGTAGTTGCTTTATACCTCTGTGTCATAGGTGAAACTTCTCCTTTGGAGAAGACCGTAATGAGTAAGGAGTAAAAATCACTGCAGCTGCTTGCTTTGAACACGCAGAAAGCAAGAGACGTGTGTGCTCCAATCTGGTGCAAACCACGGAAGAGCATCCTAACTCTCACAATTATGATAAATGCTGGAAGTGAGGCAGAGAAGATGACCTGTGATGAAATCTTAATTATGTCATTTGCAGGCAGGGATTTCCCCTCAACTGTGAGGCTATTGTGTGAATATTTTCACAAGGATAGTGAAGTAGGAATATGGTAAGTCATAGACACTTTATGAAAGAGCTCTTTTCACACACGCAGAGAAAGCCATTGAAAAGTACATTCATGTATTTCAATTTGTCTGTGTTGGAATACTAACTGGAGTATAACAGTAACTAGGCATTTATCAGCTTGCACTTGGGGTTTCAGAGTAGCCCAGATCTGTTCTTGAAACAGCCAAAATGTTTATGTGAAACTATGCAGAAAATTACAGTAGCAAATTTATATGTAAACTTTAAATAAAATGTTCTGATTGAGTAATCTCTAAATGCCAACCAATTCTACCTCAGCCTGGGCAGAGTGCCCACATTGGTTTTCTAATGGGATGGGTTCTAGTGCCATAATGCAGAACAAACTAAATCTGTTCATTTTTAAGTAAAAAGACAGCAGATTGTTCAGGCAGGTTGGTTTCTGACTAAATAAATACATTTGTAAAAGTTTTATTAATTCACATTCCAGTAGACAAGATAAAGGTAATAAAAGGCTTAAAGAGAAGATGTTTGTATACACATACATATTCTAATATTGGCTCCAAGCCTGGTTTTACAAACCACAGTTTTTCTGTCACTAATGAAAAAAACTCTGTCACACCATAGTTGATTGTCAGATGCAATCCTATGAAGCTTAGTGCAAAAACATTCCAATGAACTCTTCATATATATTCTTGTTAGAACAAACATGTAAAATTGGTAGCACAACTACATGAAGTGTTTACAAGTTAAAAGAGACTTAATTCTACCTCCTTGTATGCATCTGGAATGGCAGGATTATCCTGGGAGACATTTTTAAGTGCTTCAATTTTTCATCTCCATTCTGATTACTTAAAACAATTGTAAAAAGAGCAAGGAATTGTGAAAATGAAACAATCTGCTAATGAAGATTATTATCATTCATGCAATAGAAGCTGCAGTTGATCTCTAGGGATCAGCTGATATGAGTATTAGTTATTGCAGTCTCAGGACCTATTTTACAGCAGCATAAAACAAAAATAGAATACAAAAAAAAATGGCAAGCTTCTTTACTTAAAACCAAATTTGTTCCTCATTTAAATACTTTTTTTGCAAATTAGATAAAAAGTATTGAAACTTTCAAAAAATTAATTTTCAAAAATTCACTTAAAAATTAATTTTCTCTTAACATGCTGTTGAGAAAAGCTGAAAGGACCAGCAGGTTCAAACTTTTTTTATACAATTAGATATCTTTCTTATAGCTATCTCTTTTTCACTATGAAAACATCCTTTCAATTTGTCAGGAATCATCCAATAAAACCTTTACAGGAGCAGTGAAAAATTATTAATATATTTTTAAGAAATCTAGTTAAGTTTATCCTACCAAAAGGAAATTCCTTCTCTCTATCCTCTCCAATGAGCCAAACTGATGCTGGATGTGCTGCTCCCAAAGGCTCCACCAAGAGCCATCACCATCTCTCCACAGTGTCAATTGCATCAGATAACAAGCTCCCTAAGGAGTCCATCTCTCCCAGGTGTGGGTACTTGTCCTTACCAACATATAAATAATTGCTTGGAATCCATTATTTCCATGAATGCATACCTGGATTTGGTGACATGAATATTATTTTCCCCGCCTCTTCCCTTTCCTTGAAATAGTCTTGGTGACTCACTGTTGGAGAACAAGGGAACAGAATGGGAACCCTGTCCGAGTGATCTCTTGCTACAATCACAGCTAAAAAAGCTTCTGTCCAGCCTGTCTTAAATGGTATATGCATTATTATGCATAAGTCATGAGGAGTCATGAGGTTATTTAATAAAATCTCTTTAATTTAGCTCATTAAGCGATACATATGTTGATGTCATGCATGTGGGAGGTTTTCTAATCAGCTCTACAAGCCACAAGCACATTTCTCAGAAATGGAGCAGTTGATGGTGTGCATAGGAAAACAATTAAGTCATTAAAGATCATGAAATGCAAGGTTGCTAGGATGTTTGAGCATTCTAGCTGAAGAGTGTGCTATTGCTTTGCAAAAATTTGCACATGTATAATTGTAGAAAAAGCACAACTTCACACATAGCTAAAAATGCAAGGTATTCTGGATACATCACATATTAGTGCCACTGCATTGTCTGGAAAAAGCCTAGAAAACTGAACTTTGGGTTAAAGCATTGTCACTTACACAGCTTTACAAAGAAGATGGATTTCACACATTGTTTCCCTTCCTTGCAGAAAATACTTTGGCTACACTTGCTAACGATGGGTAAAATTAAAATCATAATTTAGGTAGACCTTGGAAAAACTAGAGCTATGAGAAGAAATCCCACTGATTAAAAGTAGAATGTCTTTGGGCTGTAAATATCACTGGATAAAATAATGTGTTCTTATTTGTTCTTAATTTCTTTGCCGATAAGTACAAAATATTTTTGTTCTTGATAACACTGAGGTGACATGCAAAGTGCAAGGTGTGGGTTGTATTAATTTTTTCAAATTAATGTAATCATTGCTGGCTGTGCATACATACCCATTATCTCAACTAATACATTGCAATAGTGTTGTTTTTATTTGTTCCATACAAATACTCTGTCTTGGGTGACAGCTGCGTTATTGTAAGAGGAGAAGAAGAAAGGTGATAGCTCAGAATTGTAAACCAAAGTATATGTTAAAGGTGAAAGCAGAGTGAATCCGTCTCTCAGCCAAAAAGTGAGATCATACTTACATGAGTAAATGAAATTGCAAGAGGCTAAGATCATGTATGACCAGTAACCCTTACAACTGAGGTTCATGTTTTGCTTTAACTTAAAAATAATTTTGCTCTTATTCTTTTGTAAAGAAAAACTTGATTCTCCCTTTCCAGAAAATGCATTGATTCTGTAATTCTTAGGAGAAGGAATGGTACCTTAGATTATTTTCCATTATCATCTGAATCTCTGTTATGTTATCAGTGTTCCGTCTGTTCATGCCTTTGGAGTTCAGTGTTATCTGGAGAAGAAATGTTTTACTAGAGAGCTGTGCCAGCGAAGAGCAATGATCAAAGACATGCAGTAAACTAAACAAAATACTCAGTGTCTATGCAGTTAAGCTAAGTGATGTTAGTAAAATCCTTTTCCCCCCATTTTTGATGCAGCTTCACTGGTGCAAAAATTTTAATTTTCCATTGTAAATATACATAGAAGTTGAATTTGTGTAAGGGAATGATCTTTTGAGTGAGATCCAGGCAGCTTAAAACCCAATGTTATTGTGTAATTTATAGTACTATTTTTGTCTGGCATCTGCCCAATCATCTCAGTCTAAAACTATGCCTTTGACAGATTTTCATAGTTATTGGGAAGAACTTTTCATTTTCTGTTCTTTTGCAGAATGCTGTTATATATGAGCATCACGCATACAATTGTCAAATTGTGTATTTTTCTGCTTGTCTGTCTATCTTCAGTCTATTTTCAATGTGTCATTGGAGGAAATAAAGAAAAATAAGCATATGGTCTCTTGTACAGAACAAATATCTCATGAAATACAGATGCAGCCACATACAGAGTTCAGGAAAAAAGTGATATAACTAAAAACATCTGATCAAATTCAATTATTATGAAAATAAAATGTCATGCTGGGAAAGCAGTCATAGGACAAAAGTATAGAAATTTTTGATGTACAGCCCTCTATAATGGGAACACATAGGAGAATAACCTCTAAAGGAGGTGTCAAACCAAGCAAGCTCACCCCAGTCTCTCCTGACCCACTGTCAACTGATCGGATAGCTTTCTTTGTGCTGGGGGAAGTTTTCAGGCACCTAGATAAACTAGAAGGTAACAGTGTGAGATCACCTTGGGGATGGATGAGAACCTGGAAAAGATGAGGGAATACAGTGGTTTTTTGGTTAGCAGCAAGTTATTATATTGCTTCAGCATCTTATTTCAGACGTAGGTATAGAAAATTGCAGAGCCTCGTATTGTTATGAGCAATGCAGGCTCTGTACATCTCCAGAGAGCCAATAACACAATAGGAATCATGAGTTTAATAGAATACATAAGTGGCATTTAACAGTTTTGTGTTTGATACATTTGATGAGAAGCAGGCCCACTGAAAACAAGGAAGAAGGATTAGAAAGGGCTCAGATTCACGTGGGAACAGGTAGTGGATATGGGCAGATACACAGAAATTAGCTCATGGGATCTGAAAGCTGACATGTGCCTTGGCTGAAATAACAGATTCAGAGCTTGCAGCACAGATGAGGGCTTTGTCTGCCTGACGTGTGGGATCCCTGATGCTGACTTCTAGGACATGTTTCCAGTGAAAGGCTCTGCTTGAGTTAAATAATATTGTGCTTTTTTCTAGTTGAAAAACTCAGAAAAGCAGTGCTTAGTCTGAATGCTAAGCTTCAAATGCCTCTAAATGCATCTTTTCTATGGTCAGCTGTTAATCTCAGCTGTAGCTGAGGGAAAGGTAGGTATTGAATTGGTCAGTTAAAAGTTTCTCCATAGGTGAATCCAGCTCAGGCATCCCATGGGATATGCACCTTATTGATGCTGATCTTCTAACTAACATTTTTTTTTTTATGAAGCAGATTTAAGCTGATGAGTTGAGCTTTGCAAAAGTGTTGTTTCTGGTAGGTGCTAACATTTTCTACAGGGAAAAAAATACTGAAAAACTAAAAGTAACTCTGGGCAAATCCAGAAATATAACTGCAAAAGCATCAGTTAAGTTTTAATCAGGTCCCAGGAAATGCAACATTAGAATAATTTTCAGAAGCTTCACACACCTGAAACACTCAGTAGCATGTTTTCTATTGGAGGCTTCAATCAACTCAGACATGAGATTATATTTAATCACGAAGACTGGTGGTTTCCCAGTGTTATCAGTAGAGTAGATGACACAGTTTATTTCCAAGGATGTTGCCTGCTTAAATGAAATTGCCGAAACTCAAGCTCTCTTTCAATACAGCACAAATTTATGGTTTTTAATAAATGTACACTGATATAAGCATATTGTGACGTGAAATGTATAAAGCATTTCAAAGTTTTCTTGCACATTTAGGCAATACTTTCATCTTCCTCCTGCATTTGAAAGTTTTCCTAGCCCAAGGCTGGAGGAATTATTGTGCTCATGTCCAGTTCCACCTGCAGAGGGTATTACTGCAGAATCTGTTAAAGTTGATGTTGCATAAAAAAGCATTAATATAGGTTGTAATAATGGCAAACTAGGTTTCCAAGGCTGACTGCCAGTTTTGATCAACTTCAGAGGTAAGCTTCCATTTTCTTAATTTGAATATACATAAGATGAAAATTACTTAATAAACTGGTCAGTGGAAAAGGTTGTCTAACTATGATATTAGTTAATTCTTCTTGGTCAAAGACTATTTGAATAATCATTAATCTATCCAATAATAGGTAGATTTTCTCTGATTTCTTTAACATGAAATGAAATTTTATGTTCATAATGGTCCCATCTATCTTCCGTAAATCAGTGGGTAGAACTGTTCTCTTAATCAGTCTGGTCAGAAATAATCTCAATATAACAGCAAATATAATGGCTTTTAATCAGTAAACAACATTTTTGCAAAGCGACTTTAATTTTTGATTTTGTGAATTTTGGTTATTTGTGAAAGTAATGTAATACAGGGTAATTTACTGTCTCTTTCCCTAAGCTTTTTCCTCTGCATCTATATGGTTCTCAATTAATTTTTGGTTTCATTTCAAACAAGTTTGGAGTCTTCTTTTCAACACATATTGAGGGCTCCACACAGAAGATGTTCTGACTTCTATGATCTATTTGCCAGAAGTATTTCAGCAAGGGATGAGAAATACCTGTGCTGATTGATATGTTGGAAACTTTTAACCTTGCCTTCCGTCTGGAAGACTTTCATTGCTTTCTCCTCTCTGTACTATTTTGCTGCTTTATCACACACCTTTTTCAGATTCCTCTGTCGCCCCTGCCTGAACACTCAAGTGTTCACCACACATTGTCTTCCTTTTGTTCAGAGTATTTCAATCTATATATTTTAACCAAAAATGAAAGAGTAATAGGTCATGTAAACTGACTGCAGATATGCTCCTTGCTGTTGTACTTACAAAGGGTTGGGAGTTCAATAAATGCAGAATCACAACAGCAAAGCGTGGAAATGGTTGTCATCCTGCTCCAGACACAGTAAATAATTTCAATTTAAAATACTTAAAGTAAGTTCTCTGCTGCAAAATCCAGATAAATGAACAGGAAAAAAAGGCATTGAAGAAATGGTGATAAAAGATGAGGATTGAAGAGTTAAAACAAATTTGAAAAATTATGGCTCTTTTGTAGAATCAGAGACAGAAGAGAACAGTGGTTTAAATGCAAACAAAAGAAGTATTTCAAACACATAATAAGAATTCTATCTGTGGAAGATTAAAACAAAACCATCTATAGTACTAAATTAAGTATGAAAAATGCAACAGAAGTTACTGTAAAAGAGAAATGCAAAATTATTTGTAGGAGTTTAGACTTATGGTTTGGCGTTTTTTTAATCTACTTTGACAATTTACAATTTGCTTCCAATAACAGTTTGCATATCTTATCTAAATATTGCTTACTGTAAAATCATAAACAGCTTTCACTCAATTACCTGTCTTGCAATTACTCATATTAATCACCAGGAGTAATAAGTCATCTGTTTGAAAAGGTATTCTTCTTGGAAAACAGATCAAGAAATCTAAAACTTATAAGAACAAATATCAAAGTGAAATAATTCCTGTGAGTCTGGGATTTTTGGGATTTGGGTGTGAATGCTGGGAGTTGTAATTCCAGTGATTGGTTTTTATCTGTTTGACATGAAATATCATAATACATCATAGTTTATGGATGAATTCAGTAGTCACCAAAAAATGTTGCTGATGGCAGAATTGCAACACAAGCAAGTAAGAAATTAAAAGCAAGTGAAATTCTAAGATACTGTGAGTTACAAGTAAACATTGGACTGTTGCTGTTGACTTGAGTGAATGTAACATAAAATGGGGTTTGAAACGGAACAAGTGGCATTAGATTCCTCTTTGTGGTATTCTCGTTACTGACATGATGAAGTGGGAGGCTGGAAAAATCTCTTGCTTTCAATGTAGAATTACACAAATATCATTTACACCATGACACATATTTTGACCTATTTTATGTTTTTCAAGGTAGAATTTCCTGTCTCAATATTCATATACTCTATTCTTATAATTGATTTTTATTGTATTTCAAAAGAGCATATCTCTAATCTTGTGATAATAAAGGGTTTTTAAATATAAATATGTGCATGCCTCTAAAATATGTTAAGAGATTTACTGACTGTGAAATCCATACTTCCTTTTAAAACTCATGTTTATTTCTTCATGTGGCCAACATAACACTAAGTGCATATAGGTCTGCTTTTGCAAAATTTAACAGAGTAAAATCAACATTCACCTTTTATAATTTTATACTTACATACGCTAATTTTTTTTTTGCATTTGATGGAATCAACAGACTGGTTATATAAAACTGTTTTTTTTACTCAGGTTCAGATGTCCCAGTTTGCTCATAACCAAGAATCTGTCTATGCTGTGAGACTAAACAAGCCTGAAAGCACCTGCTGCAATCCTAAACTCAAGGAAAGTGTTTATCCTACTAGAACCTGTTCTAAAATAAAAATTACTGAGAAAGATGTAGGAAAAAATTTCTCAGGTCTTTCTTATTTATGCATCTTTTTGTCAGCTGCTTCCTGTTTGCAGTGTTTACATGCCACTGTAACACCTTTCAGAAGCATATAATTTCTGCAGTGTCAATAAAGCTACAGACTAGTGTGTAAAACCCTGTGTAAATAATTTATTGGAATAGGAAGGAAAGATCTTGACATTGAATTCTTCGTTTAATTGGAAATGTTTATATCTCAAAGATGAGCAAGAATTTGATTTAGTGGTTCATATTTAATATTTTGCATCGGTCTTGTTAAACCTATTTGATTCTTGCTGCAGGAAACAAATTGTAGGAGGATGAGGATGTAAATTTACATTTGAAGTGAAAAGGTAAATTGAAACCATTGTGGCTAAGTCACATGGATACAGATTTGAATGTTATATGCTTCTCTGTTTAGTGTCTGTATAGGTTTTGTGCCTGAATGTCAAGAGAACTTTATCCTCACAGCAGAGAGTCAAGTATGAGTAACTGCTCTATGTGGTAGGACTGCTGGCATATTTTGACTGTGCTGACACGTATTCATTGGAATTCTAATCGCAGGTTCAAGAATTATTTAAGAACAAATGTAGCTAAATTAATGAATGGATTTTAAATAGTGTATTTTAATTTACAGATATTACAATAGAAAGAAACCCCATTTACTCTGTCCTTCATCTCAGAAGCACATCAAACCCTGACTGAATGAAGGGTGACTCTGCATGAAGGGAGAAACACCAGATGACAGTACTGGGTTGTGAGACATAGTAGTAGAGGAGAAGGTCTGAACCATCAGCCTGTCCTTGGCTTATGTCTAACTTCATTGTTCAACAGAATACAGCTGCAAAAAATTTTAATGGACACATCTGCTTGAGAAGGTAACAAACCACTACGGACTCTTATTCTTTGCTGGCAAGAGCATAGATAGAACTTATCCTAAGGAAGTAAAAATGATAGACCTAAATATTAAAAGTAAGTGTTAAATAGGGCTGACATGAGTTCATCCTTCATAGAGCACCAGATTACCCCAAAGGATAGCTCTCAGTAGACATCATGGATATGTCAGGTAATGGAAATGGTGAGCTGGGAACTACAGCTGCCAGCCTTCCAGCCAACAATATGAGTGGATACTTGGGCTAAAAAAGTAATTTACTTGATAGTCTATTGACAAATTATTTTTACATATCTAATAAATCAAAGTTTATCTCAAGTTTTGAGCTATTGTTTCTATACCTCGTGATATACACCAAGTAATAATAAAATTTCTTCAAGTCCTGAGCTCTGGAGATATTAAATGCTGATGTTCTACTGTTGTAGTCCGCTTTCGAAGCCGCCTGGCCTTCCTGGCTGCCCTCCCCCTGGACACGAGCCTTGGCCACACTGGGCTACTGTGTGGATGACTCACACTGAGGTGAGGCTGTTCCCGAGGAGTGGTCAGCTGCAGGCGACGATGGTAAAAGAGGCGAAGACGAGACGAACGGCTAGCGGGAGGGAGTCTCCCCCGAGCTCTCTTTTATTAAGGACAGAGTGAGGAGGAGAATCTCAGGGAAATGTCTCCGTGCAGCCGCTTATAAGGGGAAAGGGTTAATCAATCAGGGAAGAGACGAGGGGAGGGGACAAGGGTTCAGGGACCAATCATAACAGAAGAGGGGAGGGTACAATACAAGTTAACCAATAATACAATAGGCTTAACAGAAAATACTGGAAAGGTGGGTGGATCCCGAGCCCTGGGCACGCCTTCCCTTCTAGATCCAGGGGCAGGCCCAGGCACTCCAACCCCCAAGGTCCTCGCACAGCAGGTGGAGCCGGCCTGGGAGGCACAGGCAGCTAGGGGCAACCCACCACCTTCTACCTCATCCTTCGTAATTGTTGATCAAAGACACACATGCTTATGGTAACATACATGTCCTTAAATATCCAAATCAAATCCTCCAGACCATTAATGGTTTTCTTTTTTATTACCCTGAATTCCCTGCACAATCTAGAGTTAGTGAGGTGCTTTACCTCCTTTTTCCCATACATACATGATGGATGTAAGTTATGGAAAATGTCAGTGTTCAAATACAGACTGTCATTTCTTCACATCTGAAAGAACTAAAGTTAGTCTGCATTTTCCAAGAAGTTCTGATTTTTTTTTTCTATTAGAAGTTAAAAATGGCAGCCTGAATTGCATAGACCTATTCATGTTTGCGCTTAGTAAAAATCTATACAGAAAAAAAGAATCCAAAATCATGAAATTTTTTTATACAATAGCAATTTCCCCTGCTGCTCATTGAGAGAGGAGGTTGGTGGGTTTGTATTTGTTTTCCTTTCACTTAAAACGAAAGGATTAGTCAAACAGTTCTATTCACAGTGTTAGAATACAATAATTAAAAATAATTTGGAAAATTTAATATACAAATGTTTACAGGAGAGTATCCAATGATCGCTTCCTCACCTGTCTATTATTGTAAATGGGTAACTG
This sequence comes from Acanthornis magna, assembly GCA_036785705.1. Classification (NCBI taxonomy): domain Eukaryota; kingdom Metazoa; phylum Chordata; class Aves; order Passeriformes; family Acanthizidae; genus Acanthornis; species Acanthornis magna. Next base: position 16,638,263 of record JAWUZG010000018.1, on the reverse strand, counting down.
GGTCTACTCTTAATATAGGTCTGAATCAAGGATCTGGACAGTTTCAGCTTGTGAAAAGTTGACATGCATGCTTGAATTTTAATCAATAGGTCCTATATTTCTCCAGTGAGCTTCATCAAAGGTAAGATACAACAGCGAGTTTAAAAATTTTAATATACCAAGATATTTTGTGATAATTTCATCAGTGCTTGGTAACAATGCCTACTGGCTTCATAGCTCTAGGATCACACATTATATGTCATCTTCAAAGGTAAGAGGACCTGATTATGCCAACATGTGAATTAAAAAAGATTTTTACTTAATACTAAACAGATTTTTGTTTTAATATTATAACAGTTAACATTGATAATATACTGCATTGAAAATCTACCTACTTTATCTGTTTACTCCATAATATTTTATCAAAGATTGGGTAATAAAGAGAAAAAGTAAAAGCTTTTATCCAATGAATTTAATTTCATGTATCTTTTAAATAGGTGTATTAGATACCTAGATGAAGTTCCTTCTTTAGTCACTGAACAGAAATTAGTGGTCCCAAGGAACAATTAATCATCTTCCAAAAGCCAATGTAACTGTTGCAAATCTCCTGAGTGTGCCTGGATCTTTCCTTTGATTTTACAGTATCCAGATGTTGAGTCTAGACTCGATGTGTAACTTTCAGTGAGTTTCTGAGATGTGAATCCCATTCTCAGCCAAACAAACGGAATCTCCTACAGTCAGATGAACAAATTGGTACAAAGATGTATCTTAACATGATCATTGAGAACAGCAAAAATCATGCAATGTAACAATTTAAAAAATACAAAAATATTTACAGATACGCTGTTACCACAATCATTTAACTGAGTCCTTCTATCTTTTCTCCCATCTCTCTCCCTTCCCTACCCCCATGGAGAAGAGAACCTTTTTTGGAAGAAGGAAAGATCGATGGAATAGTACAAAATAAATGCAAACACAGACGTTTTGAGAGCAAAGGTGCTAATTACAATCAGTAACAGGTAGGCAACAGAAAACACATAATAGAATTTAGTACACAAAAACAGAATCTGTTGTTCTAGTTCACCATCATATCTGTTTTTCTATTCACATGCATAGTAGATTCATGAGAGCACAACATTCAAAAATCCATTTTTAGCTTCTGCTGTTTCATGGTATATTAGGTATAACTCCCACCGTGTGACCACATTTTTTGTCTTTATATAGGAACCATTTTTCCAGAGGATCTTCTAATGTGCCTATCCCTATTCTATATGAATTCCTCACAAACAGCAGCAAATTTATGCTCATAGTATCATAGTAACTCTGTGAAATAGAAGTGTAATTGATACCAGTACAGAAACTGCTATGTATTTCAAGGGGACTGTGAACCTGGTAGCCCTTCTCAAGTAGGTGTTTGCAACTGCACACTGAAGTCCCATTTAATATAGTGAGATTTAAGAATAGACTGATACATGTATATAGGCTGAATTTATATGTGTATCACAGAGGATTGGCAAAAGATGTAAATTCCAGACTGAATCTCTCAGTCACACTTCCTCTGACTGCTCTGTTAGTAAGATAAGTTTAGGATTAAAAAAACCGCTCCCCTAATGCAACAAGTACTTTGAATACTGACATAAATGTTTTATCTGAGTAGAAAAAGGAGTTCATTAGTTGCTACTGCCATTACTTGTAGTCTGAATTGATATTAATAATGCACAATGTCATGAAAGAAAACTGAACAAAACATTTCTACCTTTTCAGTCTATGTATGATATTAAAAAAATAACATTTTCTATCAATTCAAAGAAATCTTCCTGAATAGAAAACTTTAATTTACATCTTCCTTTATGTAATTCATACAAGGGCTGAATTTCTGGTTTGCAACTGAGTCCTGTGTTCAGTTTTGAGGACATGGAGAAAGGGGTAATGTAGTCATTGTTAAGACTCAAAGAGACAGTGTAATTGTCAACCTTTGATTAAAAGGTATCAGCAGCTGGATCTGAAATCTCTGAAATTCTTCACAGGTGAGGGCTCTTATGAGTCATGGGGGATGCACAGATGTGGACAATAATGTGTGAGATGGAGAAAAATACAGTGAGTCTTCATCTCCAGCGGCCTGGAGTCACACAATCAAGGTCAGTGGCTTTTAAAACTTTGAAACCAGCAGTGAGGTATATACATTTGGTTGAGGAATTACACTCCATCTATTCCAAAATATCCCTGTGAAATATGTGATATACACATATATATATATATATATATAGTAAGTTCCTCATAAAAGTGAGGAACTTCAACACATACTGGTTTAATCCACCAATTTACTCTTTTTGCATTGATTGGTAATGTCAATTGATTGGTAATGTCAAAAATAAAATGACACATGCTGACACAGTGCATTGGATCCTGTAGGAACAGAGAGCATTTGGATTGGAGAAATATTAAAAGGTTGTGACCTTTCAAAGACAGTTTTGCACAGCATAGTCTGAGACTTGCTGTCAGTTTCGCACCCCCAGTACCTCACACAACCATCATGACTTAAAAAAAAAAACAACTTCTCTGTTAAACAGAAGAGAAATAACAACTGAATAAGAGCACTATTTTTCTTTCTAGAAATTGTAGCTTAATCTGTAAGAAGCAGTTACTTTGTCAGCCAGATTTTGAAACCAGCTACTCATCTATGAATTAGTTGCCTGTTGTCTGAGGCTATGTATCATTATGCAAATATGCATATTGCTAAATGACCTTTGCGGTTAAATTTAGATGATCACTTAAGGAAAAACTGTCAGTTTCATTTCATTTCCCCAAAGTCTTTGTCAGTGCATTCATGGGTTTCAGTCACCCTGGAGTAGCGGTTTAAAACACGCCAGGATGCATTCAAGATGTGATTAGCAAAACTAGCTCAACCAGATTCCTCTTTTTTGGTTCTTGTGGCCTCTTTTTGTTTGACAAATGCTCCTTAATTTGTTTTATTTAAAAACATGCACCATTAATGCATAAATGTTTTATGACAGGTGTCATTTCATCGGCATTTTTCCTCAGAGACTTCAGTCAAGTTTGGGAACATTTTTTTATTAGATGGAACCTCTCAAGATAAATGATAGTGCGTTTTTTAAAAGTTAAATGTTTTATTATAATGAACAAGTTTTACTTCTGTGTAAGTGAAAGGACAGGCCTTCCAGGTTTAGAATAGAGGACGTCACAGTAAATGTTTTCATAAGTAATTGAATTTCATTTACCAGGTAGAAATGCACTGATATTTTCCACATCTGTGAAAACATGGCAATTATAAAATCACACTACCTTATTAAAATTGATGAGAAGTGTTATAGGTATATGTGATTTGTTAAAAGTATCACTGAGGCTGATAATTTTACAAAGTATGCAGTGAGAAGTTTAATAAGTTATGCTTCTGGTAAAACCAGAAACATTTAAATTCTTCAAAATCTTTCTTGCTTATGTTTTTTGAGTGAGAAATCACCGGAAAAGAAACCCCATACAGTTAAACATTTGGGTTTTTTCCATTAAAGTTGTAGTAACATGATCACTTTAGATCAAGACCTTCCCTGAAAACAGTTCTTTATATTTCCCGTTTCCTTTATCAGTTTTCTAACAAAAACAGCACTAATGATATACTTAAACTTTTCTTTCTGGTTTTGACTGAAATTTTAAGTTTTAAATCACGCAACTATTTAGATAGGTTTGCTTAAGGGGTTACTTAGGCTCCTCTATGGTCTTATATAAACTAAAATGATTTACTACTTTAGATATGATTTATTTGAAGTCTGTTGAAACTCCTGGGGGTATTTCTACTGACCCACAATGTCTTAGGACACACAAAATTTGGTTGTATTTTGTTAGGGGTTGCTGAATTTGGAAGCCAACAGGGCTGAGGCTGCTGCAGCTCTGTGTGAGCTCCTGGTGAGTCTGAGCATGTGAGTTTGTGAGTTTGTAGAGTGAGTGAATACAAAAAAAGATTACTGCTGAAATTTTTTTTAAAAGAAAAGTAGTCACAGCCATATCTAAAAATATTCCAAGCTATATTTCTATAAATGCACAAGTACTTAGCCAAAGGCTAAGAAATATTAGCAGTACTATCTAACTAATATCCAGTGTGCAATACTGAAATTTGGAGTAATCATAATTATGGCACAAATATTGTACAAATCTAAATAATTAGCGAGCTGAAGGGAGTTGTAGTTTGCTCCTAAAATTTGAAAAGCAGAAACAGCTGCTAAATTAAAAAGATTATTCTTCATGAGATGTCTACTCAGATCTAATATGTGACTAATTCAATTTTCATACCAAATGTAATAAAAAAACTAGAGAAACTAGCATAGAATTTTCAGGAAAAAGTAGGGAATGACTTCATCTAATATTTTAAACTTTGTTGTTCATCCAAGAGTCATAGAAGTGACACCTTGTGGTAATGGAGAACATTGTTCCAGTATTCATTAGCCACTGAAAGGGTGTTTTAAACTGTCTTCCCTGTAATAAAAATAGAATAAGGTTATAATTGAATCACAGAGTTGGCTAGTAATCTTTCACTCTGAAAGGTACCCTCTGAGCATCAGGTTAATGTTATTTCAGATTCAAGCTGTCTTAAATGTTTTTTTAACCTTGCTCTGGTGCTTTTGTAATAATTTCACATCTTTAGAGTACTAATTGGGTTTAAACAATGCTTCTCAGGTTCAGCTGAATGTTGTGCTTGCTCCTGATTTTGATGAATGCACAAAGCACAGAAAACCTGTGAATCAGATTAATTACCACTTCTTTATAGACACCATGCGCACAAACGTGTCCCTCAAGGGCAATACAGAGAGCAAATTGTTTCGCTGTGTCTGCAGCACACACAGGGGCTGTACAGTGATATCTCTGTTTGCCACCTTCCTTTTTGTCTCTGCACAGTCATTGCAGAGCTAAAGGCTAAAAGGATAGTTCAGTAATTTTAAATGACGTTGGGGAGTGGAGTAGCCAAACTGTTGCCCATTTAAAGCTGCTCTCTAACAAGTTATCACAGCTTGATCATTCATAGGAGGCATGAATGAAAAAGCATATTCCAAATACCTTGTCATCATCAGGCTCAGAGATTACAGAAGTTGAGGGCTAGTGTGAGAGAAAAGTCGGTAAAAAAATTTTAACAAATAGGTGATGAATTTCCCTGAGTAGTTAGCCAGACATCATCCAGAAAGGTATTAATATTTTTGATAGCAGTAGTTAAATGAATTCCATCTTTGTTAAATGATTCTTCCAGGAAAGAACATTGAAGAGTTTGAAATATTGTGTGTTGTGAAGGGATTTGTTCAAGGAGTAGCTAAAATGTGACAGAATTATAATCATAGTTCTTATTTTTAAAACCTTTGTTCTACTGGGGCGAAAGATGAAATATAAAGGTGATATTAAGAACACGGTAACAACCTACTGAAGAAAAAGACAGAATGGGATAAAGAACTTTGGGATTTTATATAATTTTAGGAAAGGATTGATTAGAATTTTACTTAAACCTGATGAGTTTTTGTGGTGTTCTAATGCCACATTTGGCTGTAATAAATGATTTTGTAGCTCTATTTGAAATTGTTGAAGCTTTGCATTTGGATATTTGAGAAATATAAGGATTGTCTATGTTACAGCACTCCATAGATGGTAGAATTAGTAAAACTGTAGCAGGTGTAGACACTGATGACTGTTCTAGTAAAATTCAACATTATCTCTTAATCCAATGAGAAAATAACATCACAGTATGGTACAAATATAATTATGAGTTGATACAAATTTATTACACTGGAATATTAAATGAAGAAAGACATTTAAATCTATAATGTACAAATTATGGTGGAATGAAGTGAAAACTTGTAACATAGTCAATTGCACTTATGGTCATACTCCAAAGTCAGATCAATTTACTCTTTTCGGTGAGGCGTTAGGAGGGTACAAAGTGATTACGGATGATTAAGGTGGAGCGGCTGACGTGCTGGATTTTACTGCATAATTTATACTTATTCATATACCCGTTCCATGAAGTTCTCAATTTCAAAAGGCAAATTTTCATTCATCAAGGGAACTAATTAGAATCAACTAGTTGAAGAACTAGTTGATACAGAGCTGGTACAGAACTGTACAAGACTATAAAAATCAATAAAACTACATGGAGTCAGGATTTTAAGTAAAAGGGGTATGGAGAGAACTTGTATAATTGAGGTCTAACCTGAATTACCATTTGTGAAGTACCAAACAAGCCAATAATTTATATGGAACAGAAAAATGATATGATCAGAGAAAAATTGCTAACTCTCAGAACTCATATGTAAGGGTAACATGAGAATTGCCGAGATTCAAGGAGAATTACATCTTGCCAAGATAGTTATATACAGTAAAAAAGAATTTTATTTTATTTTAAAATACAGATAAGCTGGTCACACTCAGTGCCAGAGTCCTATTCCTGCTCCCCAGGGAGTATCAAAACTGGAAAGTGTTGTGTAGGGCACAAAGGATCAAATAAGTCATCAACTTCCTAATGGCTAGGAGAAGTGGACCATCAATCTCATTGTGCAGCTGTAAGATCCAGGATAGGGAGCAGGTTTCAAGGCTGTTACCATTTTTTCTTTTTCCAGGGAACAGATTCAAATCTATTTCAAATCACGTATTTACAGGAGAGCCACATCCAAGAAAGGAATTATTCTGCACCTACCACTGACCTTTGCTTATGTGAACTCCCGGATCATCTGAGAAAGACTTCTCTTATCCCGTATGACAAAAGAATTGAGTAAATAGAACAATTCAGAAGAATCCTTACTAGCTGCTGCCATGGGAGCAGAGGAGCAAAGCAGCATCAATTCTTGACCTCTTTGAAGGTCAGTAAGTAAATAGTGGCATAACACTGTCATGAGGCAGGTCTTAAGGCATATTTTGTTCTGGCTTTTAGCATTTGACTGATTCAGTGACCATCTCACATCAAGCCTGGCTAACTGTGCAGCTGGCAGGCAGGAAACAGAAAAGACTGATTGTGCTGTGAATAGTGAAAACAAACACATACACACAAATCAAAAAATGTAGATTCCTGAGAATTCAGGCACTTCTTGCACTGTTCTGTCACCACTACAGGAGCAGCCACCATTATCTTTTCTGAATAAAGGTCTTGCTTAACATTTCAACTGAGGACTCCGGAATAGAACAGGAAAATGAGAAGCAGTCTAATGACAAGCACCACTAGAACAACACTGTAGAGAAGAACTGGAGAAGACAAAAATAATTCAATTGAGGAAATGAGTACAAAATTTCAAAATACAAGGGGGTGCACTAACAGATCAGGGAGGAGTGGCTTTGCCATCAAAACCTTGCCTCTAAACCCAGGAGCTGAAAGCATGTCTGTGCAGTATTGAGTCAGACAGTGACAACTGCTGAGACACAGCTGCAAAAAAGAAAACTTAGATATTTCAATAAGGTGAAGCATTTAGCAATGCCAGGAAAAATCTAATTAAGGCATCTTAAACAGTCTAGGCCTGATGACAATTACTGCAGGATGCTTTGAGAATGGGTGAAGTATCTTTAATGTACTTAGAGGACATCCATGAAAATCCTTGCAGGTTGGGAAATACATCAAAGTCTGGAGAAGCTATGTCCTCTTTAAAAAGGCAGTACAGTTAGGTACAAAAAGTGGATGGTATTTAAGTTCTAGCTGTTGAAAAACAACAAGATAGCCAAAAATTATAAGTCTCAAGAATTCTATATGTAACAGATCCGTGTTACTTTTCAGGGACAAAGTATGATAATTAGCTACCTTTTACATTAGGCTAGCAGTTTACTAGACAATGAGACAACTATCTATTGGATATTTTCTAGTGCAGGTAACAATTGTGGCTTTCCAATGACAGTTTTCAGACAAAGTATATTTCCTCTCTTTGAATAGAACTAGATATTCTGTCTTAAAGAAAGGTATAGCCTTGAGATAGGCAGCAGAAACACCCTTTCTGAGTTTCTAAGATGTTTCTCTGGAGAAAAAGAAAACACATTTTCTATTTTTCCCTATGGGCAGATTTCTATTTTAGTTTATTAACTCTGAATCATGCTTCCCAGATGATTTCCAGCATCTGTGTACTGCTTGTTCGTAGAGCATAGCAGATGCTTGTTTAGACCCTTAGAGGGGTCCTGTTATATGTTGCTCTGTTATGAGATTAGAGTTAGAAATAGTCTAGAGAATAGAATATCATGTTTGTTCTTCTTCTAGGAAAAATCCTCTATGTATGTGGTTCAGGCAGCTGGTACACATGTAGGTTTGAAGCTCAAGGTACTGTTAGATCAGTCTGGGGTTCTGTGCTTCTCTGTGCCTCTGTATCACATCATCTTCAGCATGGTTTCTAGCAACTTTAAAGGAACATGGTTAACCAGTTGAAAGAAAAGACCTTTGAAATGTTTCAAATAAATGTATTTAAATTCTTTTGTTGTAGGGCACTTTTAGTTCTCTGTGCTATTCCTCTTGGAGATTTTGGCTGCTATATAAAAAAGACTGAACACTACTGCAAGAATTCTTCCCTGGGGTGCTGTTTGGAGCATTTATATGCAATTCTTTTTCAAATGTGAATATTGGACAAGACCATCACAAAGATCTTTCAAAAATCAAAAAATACATCTTGACAAATATGGATGTATAAGTAGTTTAATTGTAATCCCTGCTGCAGACGGGCAGAATCAACTCCCTCGACCTACTGGCCCAAGATAGGATTGGCTTTCTGGTCTGCTGGCTATAGGAGACCAGAGGAATGACAGACTGGCCCAAAACAGCTAGGTAGAAAATGTGTGTGTGAGGGAAGGAGCAGGACAAGTCCTGCATAGGTGGGACAGTGCACTGCTCCACACCCTGCCCCTGGAGTCTGTGGTCTGCTTCTGGAGAGGCTGCTGAGCCACGTGGCACCCTGACAGCCCAAAATGGGTCTGGATGGCCACATGGACCCCTGAGGTACATTAAAGTGCAAGTGTGCATCTGGGGGAGGGCCCTGGGAGACCAGAGAAGATAAAAAGCAGTGGCACTGGTGTGATGCTGATGCACCCCACTGCCTTGGATTTACAAGCAGCTGAGGCCACTCTGGATCTAAGGCATACATCTTTCCCTCTCCTTTTTTCTTTCTCTTTCTCTCTTTCTTCACCTAACTTATTGAAATATATTGTAAACCAGACTAAAAAATTCCAGTCAATACTGTCGTAAGTGCCTTGTGTCTGGATAGCTTGAAGTTGGCTAATTCTAAGTTTTTTAGGATAAAGTTCATGAAGTGACTTACTTTGAACTGGATGTTGTTTTAAAATTTGCCAAGTACCTTATTTTACCTTAGTGTTCTAGAGTTTGCAAGTAGAAAGTTTTTATTAAATCTCCTGAGAATTTTGATGCTTCTCTTGTTCACCACCAAAGTGAACATAATTACTTTTCCCCTTGAACCCACCCAGAAACTTGGGACTTAACAATGGTGCACATTATTTGTCCTTGTTTCCACTCTCTGGGCATTTGAATGCTTCTTTCCCTTTAGTCTGACCAGCAGTTGCTTATTCAGGTATGCTGGTCTCTTGGTCTTCCTTGCTCTATTTCTTGCTCCTGGGATTGCCAGGTCTTGCACTTAGTGGAAGATTCTCTTGAAGTTTTGTCAGCTCTTTTCTGCTCCTTTGTCGCTGAGGGCAGTCTCCCAGGGGATCCTATTCACTATCTCCTTGAAGAGCTGGAATTTTGCTTTCCTGAAGTTCATGATTCTGCCTTTACTCCTTATCTCAACCATATCCCTCAGGACTGCAAACTCCATCAATGCATGATCACTGCATCCCAGGCTGCCTCCAATCTTGATATCTCTGATTAGCTCTCTTGTGTTGGTGACCAACAGACCCCTCTGGCAGGGCTGTGTATTACCTGGCTCAGGAAGTTATCCTCCATGCATTCCAGGACTGTCCTGGATTGTCTGCAGCTCACTGTGCTGCTTTCCCAGGAGATGTCGGGGTGGTTGAAGTCCCCCATCAAGACAAGAGCCTGTAAGCGAAATGCCTCCTGTAGTGGGAACAAGGAGTCTTCATCAATGGGTTCCCCTTCATCAGGCAGCCTGGAGTATACATCAACTGTTAGGTTCCCTTTGTTGCCTTGATCTCTGACTCTTACCCATGGGCTTTTGACCTGTTCTTCAGAGACAACTCTTCACACTCAATCCACTCCCTGATGTAGAAGGGCAATCCCTCCACCTCTCCATCCTCTCTTCTGAACAGTCTGAAGCCATCGATAGTCACACTCCAACCATGGGATTCTTCCCACCAAGTTTCAGTAATGGCAGCAAGGTCATATTTTTCTAGCGGCATGGTGGCTTCTAGCTCCTCCTGTTTGTAGTCCATGATGTGCACATCAGTCCCTAGTAATATACAGCCAAAAAGAGAAGGACTTTTACTGGTGCTTGTTAGTGCCTTATCTGGATCTTAATCTTTTAATTCCTTCTGATTTTCTAATTATTGTATTTGAGCATAACCTGTTTGGCATTATTCTGCCTCAACAACGAGACCTTCTGCCTTCAGTAATGCTAGACTTTTTGAACCTGAGTCAACAGGCTGTCAACAGCTGAGCTGCCTGTTAAACACAAATGGGACAAAAAATTGACTGATTGTTTCAGTTCTTTTCCTCTTTAATTAACTTAATTGAAGTAACTACAAGAGCTAGAAAAAAGCTAGAATAAAGTGTTCTTCATGTTGTTCAAATAGCATTTGCATTAAACAGTTAGAAGTTCCTAAGAAAAGCCTTGCCAAAATTGTCAAGTTCCAGCATTAAGCACAAGCCAGCATTGAAAGTGTGCATTACAATATTGTTTTAAAATAATGATAGCGATTTTTCCAGTACACTTGTTCATAGTTCAGTTATCTCTTACCAAAGAGCTATTCTATAGTTCACCTTAATCATTCTGCAGCCCATGAGCTCATGCTTTATTTGCCGTGCATTATTCAATACCTGCCTCTACCACAGCTATTGTTAACTTTCTTTTCAGACTTCCACCTCATAGGGGATCCTCCATACCTAATACTGCAACAAAAAAGTTTACTTCATTGCCAGAAAAACCCCAGTCTAGGCTTCAGTCTATTCCTTCTCACAAATAACTTTGACAGCTTGTCTCACTGTGTTGGTGTTCATCATTGTGCGCTTCAAGCATTACTTTATCAGCTAAGAACCACTAAGTAAAAGCAGGAAACATCTTCCTCACACTGAAGTACACCCAGCTAATCTGGGTGGCTTGAACCTGCTCGTGGGCTGGCTGCAGATTTAAACATTGGTTCCAGCTGCCAGTTAACCACATGTGTTTCCCCTTGTAATTTCTTTTCTTACATATTTTGTACCACTTGGAATTTCATACCACATTGCCATTTTTGTTGGAACAGAAATTTACTTTTTATGTCCAAGACAGAATGCCAAACATTTGAGTTCCCTCCTTCAAGCATAGTCATTCCAGACTTCAAAGAAAAGATCACCAGAATTTCTTTTACTCTCTACATTTTATTCTTCAAAATTACATTTATTTTTGCAATAACAAGACCTCTCTCAAATAAAAACATAGAATACCTTCAAATATGACTTGTCAGCAGCAGAAATCTGCAAAATATCAGCTCACACATTTAAAGCTTGGCAACAGAGAAGATGAGCTCTTATAATGAAAAGACCTAAGAAAATCTTAATGAAAAATGGTGGTATTGGTACCAACTGTAACTATTCAATATTACATCCCACATTCAGATCCCAGATGTTAATGGCAATGCTTTCTAAACCAGGCCTTTTGAAAACAAATGACAGCCCATATGTAAATTCAGCCTCCTGTGTGGGGTCCTAAACATTCAGTATCTTAGAATCTTGTCATCAGTCTCACAACATCAGAAAAACGCTATTGCTCAAAAAATACAATAAAAAAGGTAGGAGTTAAGAAAATTAGTGAAAACTGTTTACAGGAAACAGGCATGGCTGCATGCTGCAATTCCCATGCAATCCTTAATTGGGCAAGCTGCCTAAGGTGCAGACTGCACGAAGAGAGGGGAGCTGCTCACCTCTTTCAAAAGCCTAGGAAAACATTGTACTGAGTCATGAGTCACTTTAGGAGATTTGTGTCAGGGCCTGGATTTTGCCCTGACCTTCTTGGGTATTGAGCTGCCTGGGCTCAGGGCCAGCCCGGAAGCAGCACAGCTGAAGGCGCTGGCAGAGCGAGCAGCGCGTCCTTGGTGTGTGCTGAGCAGCTCTGCCAGGGAGCCTGGGCTGGGGGTGCCTCCTCCTGCTCTTCAGGCTGCTGGGGCTCTCGTGGTTGATCCCTGCCTGAGTTGTGCTGCATCTGGGCTGTGCCTGTGTCCTGCTGATCCAGATCCTGACTCTCTGGCTTGATGTCCCTGCTGGACCTTGGCCTTTCCCTGTCACTGAAAGCGTCTGTGATGAGAGGGGTTGTGGGCTGCCCTGGCTGATGCAGTCCTGCCCTTTCAGCACTGCTCCTTGTGTGTGCATCTCTGGGGGAAAGTGTAGGGTCAGAGGGGTCCTTGTCATATTCAGAAAAGCCTTTCACTGTTCTGAAATCATGTTATGGTATTTCATACTAAGCAAGCTGTGCTTTCCAAGCAAACTTGAAACTTGTTTTACTCCAGTTCCTTTAGATATTTATATTACACTAATTACAATAATATTAACAGAGTAATCCACTACTGCAAACTTATTCTTAGTATATATTGCAGAACCTCTCCCAAAGTTATAGAAGCTGTACAGCTTCAGTTCTATCAACTCATGGCTCAACATCAGCCAGGCAATAAGTTTACCTCCAACATATTACCATGCCTTTGCTAAAGTTGTTTCTGTAGTATTCATATGTCTGGAAAATTCCACAAATCCTGTGCTAATACATATGCCTTTCAGTGTTGTGGTCTTCCACTCCACATATTGCCTTGTGTTGTGACTATATCTTCTAATTCACATTTAATAATTTGAATGGTTTATGGAAAAGCAACGTGTTTGTATAAAAGAGTGTATTTGCCCACTTCCTCTTAAAAATATTTCCAGATTGCATTTGTGATTACAGCTGGTGGACATCCTCAAGGACATCTCACACAGGAGGAGGAGTGACTGGGAAGTGCCATTACCGAGAAAAATATTCTGCTATCTCTGCTCCGTTCTAGGGTCTGAGCTGTGGTGAAACAGAAAGGGCAAGTAAAATTCAGTCATGCAGAGAGAATGATCTATGAAACTATTTCTTCCTTTTAAAAATGAAACCGTATTTTTGCAAAGAATTTTAAAGTTGTCTCTTCTACAATAGAAAATTAACATTCCCTTCCTTCCAAAAGTGGATTTCCATCACGTTTCCCTTTCCAGTTCCTCCAAAATACAGATAAGGGTGTAGAAGTGCAAATTATCTCTTTTTTAGAGTGTTTTCAGCCCTATAGGAGTGCTTGCAGTCAACAGAATGCATGTCACATTTTCAGAAGGTTACTTCCAGTCCTATTTCCTTCCAGAAGTTTTATTCCCTTTTAAAGTCAATTGAGGTTAGCTATATAAAATAGAAAATAAAAAACGGAAAAAATTCTTTACAATTCCATTTTTGATTAGTAGTGAGCCATTTCACTCCTAGGATCTGGCCTTACTTTTTAACCTGAAAATACACAAAAAACCTCTAAGTTTCTCTGAGTTGTAGATTATTTCTCCACAACAGCTCTACAATATGCACAGAAAAATAAGACACAGAAAAAAATCTTTTTATAGCTGATTATTCCCAAGAACTTGGAAAATCTGTAGTAATGTTGAGTCCAGATTATATGATTAAGTAAACACACTTTGTGTAGTCCAAAAGCATACATTTAGATTGTGCTGTAGTAACAGTTAAGAATTTTTTTTTTTACAAGAAAGGTTTGCCTAAAGGTTAAAGTAGGTTCTGACAATCTAGAATGGGATGATTTCACGTAAGTGAACTGGGATAGAAGACATTTTCTGATTTAGAATATGAAAAAATATAACTAAAACTGCATATAAAGCAAGGTATTTCTTTGGCTGACAAAAATACTCTTTTTGTCTCAAAAGGACTTCTAGCCAGAAGAGACTGTGGCTTCCTCACTTTCTATATAATGTTGGAATTAGTATTCCAGAACATATTCCTTCATGTAAAATAGCTTGAAGTTAAGCCAGAGTTTTCTGTGTATATGTAGCATTCACAACCCACAAAGATACTGACCTGCAGTGTCCTCCCACCTCCCAGTGGTTAGTCATCTACACTTGCAAAGATGTGGGGTTTTATTTCTTTCTCTGAATTTCTGTGTTCACCTGTAGAGAATTAAACTTAAGAGCTCTATAAGCACTCTTCTAGCTGTTCAATTATTTTCCCTCCTTTAAGGTAAACAGACAGATCTTCTTGAGGTTTTGATGGTTTTTTCTATAACACATTTAATGTCTTTGACTGTTTTGACTAATTGTGTTAGTGCTTCTTTCATCCATGGTCCTTATAACTGTAACTTAGAATTAGGGCTTCGATCTCAGCTTAGTACTACAACAGCTTCTCCCTTGGGATACAGGAGCACTGCAATTCTACACTGCCAACCTCTCAGCACCATGGAACTGCCCCGCTACACTTGTGTGTCACCCCTTTTCCTTGACAGTCACTATTGCATCCCCTTCTGTTACCACTGGGACTTGGGGCCAGGTGTGTTTCTGTGAACTGCCCTTGGTTACCATGCATTGAGATCTCTAGGGAAATATTCAGATATTCAGGTTGATAGAGACTGAGCTGTGTCTCTTTATCTGAGTCGTCCAGAAAGTCATAGAAGCATAGAAAGGTTTGGGTTGGAAGGGACATTAAAGATCATCTTGTTCCAACCCCCTGGCATGGGTGGCACCTTCCACTTGACCAGGTTACTCAAAGGCCCATCCAACCTGGCCTTGAGCAATTCCAGGGATATGGCATCCACAGCTTGTCTGGGCAGCCTGTTCCAGTGCTTCACTACCCTCACAGTAAAGAATTTCTTCCTAACATCTAATTAAACCTGCCTCTTTCGGTTAAAAAACTTTACCTTTTGTTTTATCACTACATCTCAAACTATTTCTTTCATACTGTAAGAAGGGCCTTCATCTTCTGCTCATGAATGCAGATACTATCATATTGAATTTTTCCTTCATTGATTGAGCCTGCTTTCCTTGATTGCTCAATGAAACCGAATTTATCAACACTGACTGAATTATTCTTGTCCTCAGCTCTATGAAAATACAAATACAAGTAAAATCAGTCCAGAAAAATGTGATGGAAGAAAAATAGCCATTGGTAATATTCCCTATTTGCATAGCATGTTGAGATTTGAGATGCATGTTCCTTAATTGTTAAACCCATTAGTATGTGCCTTGATAATTTTTATCAACTGCATTTATAATTTCATAAAAATGATACCAACGTAATTTGACAAGATCAATTTTTTATGTAGCCCTGTTGATTAGGAGTAATTACATTATCCTCCTTCAGTTACTTATTTCTTGAATCCCATATCAGGTTTTATGTTGTAGTCCCCTTTTTCGGTGCGTGTCCCCTTCCTGGGATCGCCCCAGCCCTGGGCACGGCTGCCTACCACGAAGGCAATTGGGTGGATGTTTCACCTAGAGACGGCGCCATCCCTGCCAGCAGTCGAGTCTCGCAGGAAGTCGCATGGAAGAATGGGACGCGAGGAGGCAAAGGGTGTGCGGGAGGGAGTCCCCTCCAGCTCTCTTTATTGGGGGTTATGGTAGGGGTGCTAGGGACTGAGAGAGGAAGAGAATCTCCCAGAAAAGCCTCCGTGGGACCACTTAAGAGGGGAAAAGGGTAACCAATCAGGAGAGAGCTGAGGGGTGGAGTAAGGGTACACAAACTAATTATAACCAAGGGGGGTGGGGTACAGTTTAAACTAACCAATGATACAACTAACAGAAAGGAAGGTTCAGGAAAGGTGGGCGGGGTCCTGAGCCCTGGGCACGCCTTCCCCGGGAACCAGGGGCGGACCCAGAAGCCCAAACCCCCAAGGTCCTCCCATGGCAGGCGGAGCCGGCCCGGGAGGCTGAGGCAGCACAGGGCAGACCCGCTTCAGTTTTACACAATTACAACAATCTTTTTAATACTGTCAACATAAGACCTTTGACTGATGACACTTAGATTATTTTCCCCTGGTAAGTCAAGGTGGGTTTTTTCCACTAAATAATCCAGATAAGTGCTTAGATACCTATTCATCCTATTCACTAAAATCATATATTAGTGTGAACATAATAGTGAACTGAATAATACCCTACCTCATGGTTTATTTGGTGAAAGATTTTACCAGAAGGTTCAGACATACTTTAGTCTGAATTGTCATTTCCCTAGAAACTTGGGGCTTTTCATATTCAAAAATATTTTTGTAAGATTTCAGTACATTAAACACTTTTTCCTAGCAAAGGAAGACATTCAAGGCATTTTATTTCATTCCTGATCATTCTTTATGTTTTTCTGTTGGAAGTTTCAATCTGAAAGAATCAGTGACTACATTTTATGTATTTTATGCAGGCACAGGTTACATAAGGAACAAAAGAAGCCTATGAAAGTCCCACAAGGACTAAAACTCAGACTGACCCTTCATGAATATTTTTAGATGCACCTCCCAGAAAATGCAGCTGGCCTTTAAACAGGGGTGGTATAGAGACAATGAGGGATGGAAGGAATCTTGATTACTTATCCTCTCCTATCTTTTCCTAAGAATTTAAAGTTTATTAAACATTTAATATTAGAGTCCATACATCATTTAATATCTTTATGCATTCATTAGCTAGAACGTACTTTGAAAATTTTATTTTAGTTGTCTGCAAAGTGTCAGAACCCTGATAGGTTTTGTCCCCAGAATATAGTCTGGTATACAGCTATGTGTTTAAAACCAAGGGTCATTTATGCTTCCACACCTACAGGAGAGAGGGAAATATTTTTCTGTATCTTTTTGTATGTAGACATCTATTTCAGGCATTCAGAATATCAAAGGCACTCCTGTGTAAATAACACAATGAAGAACAAATTCATAAATTAAAGATCAAAGTCAACTAAACATTTTTATCCTCTGTGTACTCTCAGAGATTTATTTGGTCCTACGATTGTATTGTTTTATTTGCAATTAGTAAAATAGTTTGCAATAGCCTATGTCCTCAGATATCTGAAGAACAGATATCCAAGTGAATTAATTCTTCTTCTGATTTTGTTTTGCTATGATTTTATTTTAAGAATGCAATATGATCAATTGTTCTTTTTTATCACATCCCTTCATTAATTTTAATTAATGAAGTCATAGCATTTTTAATTATAAGAAGCCTTTGAACACACACTGATGGAAAATCAGCATCTATAGGATAAATGAAAGTCTTTGGAAAGTTCTAATTAAAAGGCTGGATCTAACGCATCTCTTGCCCTAAGTGGTACTGGATTTTATACATGTGTCATGGTTTAAGCCCAGCTGGAAACTAAGCCCCACGCAGTTGCTCGCTCACTCCCCCCTGGTGAGATGGGGGTGAGAATCATAAGGGTAAGAGTGAGAAAACTTGTGGGCTGAGTGAAATATCATTTAATAAGGAAAGCAAAAATTCTGCACACAGCAAAGCAAACCAAGGAACTCATTCACTGCTTCCCGTGGGCAAGCTGGTGTTTAGCTATCCCCAGGAAAGCAACACTCCATCATGTATGATAGTGACTTGGAAAGGCAAACACTGTCACTCTGATTGTCACACCCTCCCTTCTTCTGCCCCCAGGTCTACAGCTGAGCATGACTCCATCTGGTGTGGAATATCCCCTTGGTCGGATGGGATCAATTGTCTTGGCTCTGTCATCTCCCAGCTTCCCATGCACCCCCAGCCTCCTCACCAGCATGGCTGTAAGAGAAACAGGAAAGGCCTTGATGATGTGCAAGCACCTCAGGAAAAACAAAAATCTCTGTATTTTCAGCACTGTTTTCAACACAGATCCAAAACACAGCCCGTACTAGTGACAGTGAAGGAAATGAACTCTGCCTCAGCCAAAAACCAGCACAACAGGGCCTGAAAGGCTTAAATAGATGTAAAATGCTTAATACTGAGCCTATAGGTTGATGTCCCCTAAATTTTTGAAAAATGTGTCTGAATTTAGTTGAATGTATGTCATCAGGAACTTTGCTGCTGTTCTGGAACACTTTCTTTTTTCTGAACAATAACTTTGTTTAAAATGTTTTGTTTAAAGATCAGTGAATATTTAATATCCTTTTCTAAGTAGTTTCTTTCCTTTGGAAGATTCTCTTGGAAGCTGATCTTTTTTTCTGAGATAGGTTTTAAGTATGTGGTTAAAACAATGAAGGGCATCCATGCTTCTGTCCTGTGATGATCATGGCCAAGACAGTATTTTTTAAATGATAATTATTTTCCCAAATGAAGAAAACAAGTAGGTTTGAGTTGGATGCTTTTTGGTACTGCTACTCAGGGAATGATTTTCTGGATTTTTATGAGCAAGAAATACATGTGATATTTTGTATCACCTTCTATTCACTGAGTAAGAGCTTTCTTCTGCATTATATATGTCAGTGAAATCTAAGATATGTGTGAACAGGAGCTTGAGTGAAGGTGAAAAATATGTGAGTGCTCAAAGATAATGACGCTTAATGATTTTGAACTGAGAATGACATATATTCATGTTTTAATAGTTATTCTTCTGTGATTTTTAGTGGTTTAGTGTGACAGGAAATTAAGTTGGTGGCTAAGTTCCTTTCATATAAAGGCAGGACTCCTGTGTGGTTGTGGATACAAAGGACCTCTAATTATATGTAGGAAACAAAATGTAGAGCGTATTACAAAGAAAAGGAGTTGTGAGTTAGATCCTTAGCTACTCTTGGAGCACAGTGATTGATATCAGGTAGGTACATGAGCCTAAAGACCCTGTCTGATAACTGAGTGGTTCTACATTCTCTCAAATATTATTTTGAAAGTTTTTATTTTTCATTTAGTTGTTTTTAGAAGATGGTGGGGAGGGGTGTTAATCTTTCTAAATTCTGCTTCTGGAATAACACATCAATCTGGGATGCTACCAAAAGGGAAAATAATAAAATCTATGCCTGCTAAAATGTTTTGTATAGAAAAAAGAGCTATTTAATGATTAAGAGGTTATTTTTCATATTTTTTCACTGCAAAACTTCTAAAGGAAAATTGACTGGTAGGAACAAAGAAAATATTTATTGAACTTTTGCAATGGCTGTTAAAATCCATTACTTCAGTTCAAGCTGAAGTAACTGAAGCTGAACTGAATAACCTTGAACCATCTTTAATGATCCTTCCTATGTACCTTGAACATCTTTTGAGTGGAGAGGCAGAATTTGGTATACAGGGAGGATACATTCCCGTACCAAGTGTTTGAACATTCTATACAGATGCAAGACGATTGCTGAGGAGTCATGGCGGTTCATGAATCTTTTTAAATTCAGCTGAAGTTCAAAACGAGTTGAGCTGGCCAGGTGACTGCATCATGCCATGGAAAAATGTCTGTATGTCACTCATAATGTTAAATTTTCATATGTACAGAAGTAGGGATTCTAGCATATCACTCATTAGAAATATTTGAAGGTTGCGGTGCTCAGTGAATATTTTCCAATGCCAACTGTAGTACCCAGGGTAACTGGGATAGTGTTGGGAGATTAGGCGTGTTCAAAGAGTTTTTCCAGTTATACTAGAGATTATGGGTAATCAGTTCTTCAGAAATGAGCTTTATTTTAAACAGCAGAGATGGGAAGTTACGAGCAACAATGCAGGAAGAGATATTGTACATGGATGGGTCTGCCATACAGAGAAATGTTTCTCACTGCAGTTTTCAGGAAAGATGCTCTGTTTTCAAAAAGAAAATTCCAGGAAGAAGGAATTTGCTTCAGAAGCACAGCATTTGTAATCTACAACAATGTCATATGATGACCGGCTTAGAGCTGTCTGCCATATAAACATCTATGTTTAAATGGAGCTTCCAGGTAGCTTTTGAGACTGGCTTGAACAACAGAATTTGAAGATATGTAAAATAAGCCTAAAGCCATTGTTACCATCAGAAAGAGGCAGAAGAGGCCCATGGAATTTTCCATAAAGCAGGTTCTTGTCAGTATGAGCGAGGAAACTTATTAACCTAACTGCTTTGTTCATTTCTCTCAAGAGAAGACTTTTCTGAGTTCGGAATAAAAACTCAGTAGAATTGCTCACTCTAGATAAGATTTGAAATTTAAAAGCCTTCCTTTTGATGCTCAAAAAAATTAAAATAGCAATAAATATATATGTACATATATACATATATACACACACACACACACATATTTAAATTTTTATGCTTATCCCCCCATTCTTAGAAGTTTGCACTTTTTTTTCCACAGATGTAAAACTTGTGCATTGAATTATGTCATACCTTTTCTAAGGTAATTTTTTTATTCTGATGTCATGCTTATAACCTTTCCTGTCTTGCTGTCATGTACTATCTTTAGAGTGTATTCTTTATTATGTATTATAGTCCTCAATAAAATTTGATCCTTGATTGTTTTCTCCTCTTGTTCCCTGTCAGATTCCATTTTTTTTGTCATCTTAATTTGTATTTATGCTTCTTTAGTTTCCTTCTTGACTTAAAGATTGTCTCCAAGTTGATTATTAGCCCTTAGGCTGTCCATTTATTTCCAGTGACTCTCCTCTTTATCTGAGCCTTCTTAAACATTAACTCACTGTCTAGCTTTACATTAACCGTCTGTAGTGGAAGTTCCTTGCTCCACTTTCTTTAATTCCAGCTGTTTTTTATATGGAATACTTAGCATCCTGTGACAAGCATTCAAGCCAGAGCACGACAAAGCTAAGGTTTTACTGTCATCCTTCACTCTGTTCTTTTAAAATATATCCAGTATTATGCAATCATGATGTGCAAAACCATACTGTCATTTCTGCAACAGTTCTGTGAAGTGCAATGCAGATGAAATGTTCAGGAAAGAAAAAAATTGTTCAGTGTAGATGTTGTGGATGGCATGGCAGATCTTAGAATCACAGAATGGATATGGTTGGAAGAGACCACAGTGAGTCATCTCATCCAGTCCCCCTACTCAA
This sequence comes from Acanthornis magna, assembly GCA_036785705.1. Taxonomy (NCBI): domain Eukaryota; kingdom Metazoa; phylum Chordata; class Aves; order Passeriformes; family Acanthizidae; genus Acanthornis; species Acanthornis magna. The sequence goes on along the minus strand of JAWUZG010000018.1, from coordinate 16,617,214 downwards.
GCAGGGTTATCCCAGAGCACATGGCACTGGATTGTGTCCGGATGGTTTAAAACATCTCCTGTGAGGGAGATTCCACAACCTCTCCGGCCAATCTGTTCCAGTGCTCAGTCACCTGAACAGTAAAGTTCCCCTCATATTCAAATGGAACTTCCTGTGCATCAGTTTCTGCCCATTGCCTCTTGTCCTGTTGCTTGGCACCACACAGCAGAGCCTGGCTCCATCCTCCTGACACCCTCCCTGCAGATATTGACAGACATTGATGAGGTCGCCTCTCATCCATCTCTTCTCCAAGTTAAACAGGCCCATCTCGCCCACCCTTTCCCTACAAGAGACATGCTTCAGTCCCTTAATCATCTTCATTGACCTCTACTGGAACTGCTCCAGGAACTCCATGTGTCTTTTGTACTAGGAGGCCCAGAACTGGACACAGCACTGCAGATGTGCCTCACCAGGGGTGAGTAGAGGGGCAGGATCACTTCCCTCCATCTGCTGGAAGTACTCTTTTTAATACTCAGTATCAGTATATTCCATGAGTAGTATCCTACTTCCCTGAGGCAAATATTTAATTGAATGATATTTTCCTGGTTTTGAAATAGGATACAGTAAATAAATGTAGTTGAGCTTTATTTTTCAAGTGTTTAAATCTTTGGATTCATTAAGTCGGCTTTTTTTTAAACTCAGAAATGTCAGACATGCAGCATAGGACCACTGTCTCTAGGTCTGATTTGACAGGAGCCATAATTCATTTTTCCAGGAAAGAATTGTTATGGCAGGCTGTGATGATATATTTTCCTAAAGCAAAGATGTTTGTGGTACAGCTTATGCTCTGAAGCATGGCCTAACCATGTTCTAGGCTATTTCATTTCACCCTAATATAACTCTGGATGATGTTCACATTTATGTGGACATCTTAGGCTTGTGGAACTTCACTATAGTCTGTGTCAGTCTTGTGGCTGTTAGAGTTTATTGGGTTTTTTTTCCCCCCATTTTTTCTCATCTTCCCCTCAACAAAAAATACCTGTCCTAATCCCCTCCCCTTACTATATGTAGTACATAGTATATAAAAGAAATAAAAATGTTGGTTTAGCTCTTCAGACACTGTATTTTTCTAGTTTCTAAGAAACATAATGAGATTGCAAATAAATATGATTCCACCTGGCTATTCCAGGCACATGGAATTTGCACAGGTTCCCGGTTATTGTTACAGACTGAGATCACACTCCAGAGCATTGTCACTCCTGTGAACATGATGCTTGGATGCAAAAAGAGTGACCAGAAAGGAACACTTGTTTTCCAAGTACAAGGTGTCTTCAGTGCACTGGAAAGTGAGATTCCAGATTGTCTAAATCTCAGCCTTCTCAGATAATAGTGGGGTTTGTTTTGCTCTGTTTTTAAGGTAAATCACAAAACTGTTTTCTGGTTCTACAGTTTTAGAGTTGCTGAAATTCTGGCTATCTAGTGAGAATTAAAGAGGTTTTGTAGAATTTGAGATTCATCAACTACTGCTGGTTAAATTACAAATGTAAAAAATTGCAAAAAATAAATTTGGCTGCAGTCCCACCATAATTTTGAGTATAGTAAAAGAAGGACTGCAACAGATTTTGTAGCTCCTACAGCATTAATTAGCAGCACAAAAAGTAACTCAAAATTGTAATTCAGCATACTACAAAATATATTAGAAGTGTAAAAATTAGCAGAATAAGACTTCTACTTTGGTTTACAAGCTCATTTGGAAGATTTCCCTTGAGCCTTTATGTCTTAGATGTTACATACTAAATAAGTTTTTTAGAGAAGAGGCAAGCTACATGTTTTCTTTGTCTTTTTTTTTGTTTGTTTTGTTTTGTTTTCTTGGTATTTCAGTTTAAAATTCTCATGCAAGACAAATTCTCCTTCTTCTGTATCATACAATTTTATGCTAACTTATTGTACATCTATGTTTTTTTCTCTTGTATTTCTTTTTATAATAAGAAACTCTTGTAGCCCATGGGTGGACTTAGAGGCCTGTGGAGACAAAACATTTTTAAGTTCCTTGTTGCACTCTTGTGGTATCATGGAAAAGAGGAAAAATAAATAGTTTCCAATCTGTGGCATACTATAATTATTGTTTTAAATTTTAAAACCATTATAATAACATAACCATAATTGAAGCATCTCACGAAAGCATGTTCTCAAGGCATTTTTGTCTGTTACATGTATTCTCTATTCTCCCTAAATCAAGCATCTGGAAGACTGAAATAAATTATCTGTCAAGAAACAAGTATTTTATTTGATGTCACTAAGAGGTTCTCTCCTGTTTCATAGCATACATTGGCTGAATTTTAGCACATGTGGGAGGAAGTTATGAGAGATATTTCCACCATTACATAAAATCTAAATAATTTAAAACTCAAATACTTATGGTTTGTACTCTAACAACAACTATCCTTGTGGCTACTGGGGATTGCAGCGTATGGTACTGTACTTACATTCTGTCCTCCCTCCACCACAGATATTTCTAGATTATTTTCCCTGACCATGGGTCTTATCTTCTACTTAAGAAGATAAGTCTTATCTTTTTCTAAGGAATATCCCTCAATTGAACATATTCTACTGCTGAGTGTAACACTGGACCACTACCATAGAAAGATCTGAATTTTTTTCCACTTCTAATTTTTATGCCTGCAAAAAAACTATTAAAACTGAAGCAACATTAATCAATCATGCAAGCACTTTCCAATATTAATTAATCTAAAAATGTACTAGCTCCTTATACTTAAATTAATCCAATTAATCCTCTAGCTTTTTTTTTAATATTTAAGATTTTCAGACTAGTATTGTATATAACCTAATTTTTGAATAGAATTCTTGCTCAGTCACCTATTTTTAGGTAGTAGAATATCTGTTTACTGAATGAGTCTTCACATCTCAGACATACTAGCTTATCATCATCAAGGACTAACATCACAAATTTATGTGTTAAGTTAAAAAAAAATCTGAAAATTCTAGCAGTAGAAGAATAAGCTAGAGGTCACTGTCTACAAAATTTGGCATCAGATTTTAAGAGTGCAGTTCTGACACTATGGCAGATAAAGGATTTTGAAATAATTTCTTATAGATAAAATAGGAAAAAAATTATCTCCTTGTCCTTTTCTTATTAGGGTGTTTTTCATGGAAATTTACCTCACTCAAGCCATATAGAAATATCTAATGAGTTTTGTGGGCTTCTGAAGAAGACTGTTTCCATTCCTGACCAGAATGATGAATATACAAATACGTTGTTAAAATGTTTCTGTGGTTCAGAAATAGTTGACAGAAATAGATCAATCGCCATGTAAAAGGACTGTGCCAATCTAATCCAAACTTGATCATTTAACGGATGCATGTTCCTGTTCCTTTGGATGTAGCATTTTTTTCCTGCTCCTTGCATTTCCACACAAACTTTGTTCTTACAGAGTTTTTGTATCTTTTACCCTGAGTTTGGCCTTGGTCCTGGCATGGCTAAGTAGAGATAAAAGAAAACATTTGTCAGGTAAATATTGATGTTCCATGAGGCCCATCAGGAATGCTGTGAAGAAGGCATTCAAAGAAAAGGTGAAATTAGGATGATGTTGTCCATACTACCAGTTTATATACTATTTGTAGAACAGTAGTTCAAATTAATATTAATCATGAAAAGCAGTTAAAAGTAGAAAATTATTGAATGGAAGCACAAACAACTACACAGTGGGAAATATCAAAAACATGCACATCAGATAAGTCGCAGTCTGTTCAGACCAAAGTGGAAAATTTATAGGTACTGTAAATATAAACTATGGAAAAAAACACTAATGTGAATGCAAACACTGCATCCAAACACTTCTAATTGAAACACTTATGCCCCCTAATCCACTTAGCTAAGAATCTATTTTTTTTCCAAGGTTTTTTTCCTGCAGAAGTAAACTTTAAAATTGATATGGAAATATAATCTGTATTGTAGAGAATCATAGTTTTACTACTATTTGAATGAAGTATAGATGTCATTCTATAAATTGAAAATAAAAACGATATTTTGTATAAAACAGATTTTTATATTGGTTAAAAGGAGCAATGGGTTTAAATAGCTAAATCTATTCAACATAAAATGGCTAGAAGAGCTTTGACAAGCTCATTAAAATTAATATGAACATTTCAGTGGGACAGACTGGCTGTCATAAATTATTCAGGGAAAGTAATTATGCTGTTCAACAAAGCATGCATTTTTTTATTAAAACACAAACAAAAAATTAACTAGTAGCTAATTTCCATTTCACCCTGAATTACTAGTTGTATCTTCTGGGGGTTCCATAACAAAATCAGTTACAATAAACACACCCTGAATTACAGCATTGTGGATCAGTGAGCTTTATTGCCTTGGGTATCCATGGTAACCAGTCACTGAAGAAGAAAAGAGACAAAGATTTGACAGCAGCTTATTGTGAGCCAGGAAACCACAAATCAGGTTGATTTTGTACCTTTTTTAGACAAGAACTGGGGCTATTGCCTGTCAGGTTTAGGTGTGTGTACGTGTGTCTGTCCATGTACACAGTGTGTAATGTGACAAGGAGTGGCAGGGGCCTGCTTGCAAGATGAGGTGGATTAAGCAACTGGTATAAAGGATATGTTGATAATTCCTGTCCAGTTTGTATCATCAGTCTGTATAATCTAGGAACACAAAAATGTACAAAGGATGCCTCTCGTTGTGACTTCAGTTTTCCACTGTTGAAGACTGCTCTTCTAAAACCTTCCATGAACTTTAAAAACTGCATTTTAAAATGCTTGTAGTATTTACTCCTTTTAGTCCTGCTGGAGGATTGTGATTGTGATAGCTAGGGAAGTACTTCTAATTCCCCATCTGTATCTGTTTATGCTCTGCAACCAGTACAGTATTTATTTAATTGAAAATAACTTTATAAATTTTTCTTTCTTTTTTTTTTCTGGTTAGACAAAGCATTTTTTAGTTTCCTTCGAAAACCTTTCTCCTTTTCCCTGCTCTTTTACTTATGCCATCTCTGAAGAAGGGCTCAGCAAAGATCTGGTTCTTTAAAAGTTCACTCTGTTTGAAGATCCATGAGCAGAACTGTGCACCATGCTGCAGAGGACATCTACTCAACCTTTTCTAGACTGGCAATGGCAGTTTGCTGTCCCTCTTAGAGATATTTTCTGAGCACTTATTGGGATTTTATTTATATTTGAATGGCAATGATGAGAAAAATGTGAAGTTCTTGATCAAAACTCTCAGTACTGATACAGTATGTAACCAATGAATTAAGAAGACTCCCTAGCAAGGCCTAAGGGAAAAATAAATTGAGTAGAAATGGTTGAGTAGACCCACAGCAGCTTTGTTGACTTTACATGTTGAGTCAATGTAGTTTTACCTTGTCTTCCTTCTTTAGTTCTAAGCTGCTCAGCTTAATGCGCACTTTTTGGTTACTTTTGCTTCTGGAACATTTTGGAAATTGTTGATGTAGTTTAACAAAATAGCAGGATGCTTTCACTGTTTTACCTCCAGCCTGACAAAAATCTAGACTTTTAGGACTTTATCTGTAAACAGAGATGAGCTAAAGTATTCTCCATTTGAATTTATTTTTATAAGTACTGTAAAATCAGTTATTATATCAGCTTAATTTTTTTTCCAAATATTCTCAGTAAACTCCCAGATTTTTTGTGGCATCTTGTTTTCTATGAGAAATGACATTTCATCAAAACTTCATAAGAGAAATTCAGAGAACAGAAAGAACAAAATTGGCTCTCTTAGTAATTATTCATTTACCTCAAAAAAGTTTGCTAGTTTCTTAAAGTCTTTGGAAGAATTGATTTTGTTCAGGTCTTCTGATTTTGTTATAATTTTCTTCACTTTAAAATAGACTCCTCTTTCTTTCTAGCAACAGAATACTCAAAAATTTTATACATTTGATTCTCTGTCACTTCAAACTTTTTTTATTCCTTCAAGCCTTTTTTATTCTTTCAACTTTTTTTATTCCTTTCCTTAATTCTTTAGGCATGGACATTGATTTTAACAAAATATTAGTGTTAATAGAAAGAAAATATTCCTATTTCTGATTGCATAATATCTATATCTTATATGATTTGCATCCCTTCATCTCGAAATACTCCAAAATTGGGTAACTTTAAGAGACAGGTAAATAATGCACAGTTTTTCAGGAGTTTCTTTTTCCTTGTCTTTGTGAAATGACTTTTTACATATTGATTTTAGGTCTGAAAATACGGAAAAAAAAGTAGCTTTGTAGAAGCTCTTCTGCGATATCTCCTGGCTGAATTGGCTCTTGCAGTGTGAAACTGTCAGGCAGTAATAATAATCCTGGCTGGAATACTTCCAGTTCTATTAAGCTCTTTCAGTTTTTGATAAATAATTAGTCTGCCCTGGCCATAATCTGACAAAAGGCCAAAATTAAAAAGGGTGATAACATTTCTGGAAGTCATACTATCAAAGCTGGACTTCTAAATAGAGTACAATGATGATAAAGGTTATGTGTGGAGTTTAAAGTATAATAAGAAGTTGAAGAGGAACTGGTTTTTTCCACTTGGGAAACTATAGCACAATAGGAACAATGGTGTGGTAGGTGTTCACAGGAAAAAAAAAAAGAGTGAGATGTAGACATGTAAGACCTCATATAATGCTTTGAAAAATCTGTCAAGGGGATATACCCATTGTGAAATAAAGAATTTATATATATAATAAAGAGTTCAAAAGCATATGAGGTTTTTTTGGAAGACTAAGAATACGGTTACAATAGTGATGATGAAGTCTTGTCTTTCACACAGACTAGGCATAAGAACAAAGTCTTACACTTGCATACTGTATTATAGAATAATTTTTCTTATATTTATGACATTTTCATTGTTCAGGGGGAAAGGATGGAACAGGAGCTCTGCTTTTCTATTCTTATGAACTTTACAATGATTTATTACAATATTACAGTAGATTACTAATCCATAGTAAGTCTTTTGCTCATCTCTAATAGTGTATGAGAAAGTTGTTTTCAGATCAGTCTGTGTTAACAATGTGAGCCTTTCAATTTTTTTTAATGAAAAGGTTTTTTATTGTTGTGATGACTGGGAAAAACTATTGAGTGTTTCCTGGGAGAAGGTGAAATACATTATGAGGAATCAATTTTAAAATTGCACTTTCTGTTTTAGGATTTATCTAGTAAAGATTCTTAGTTTAACCATATTAATCATTCCACTTTTCTGAGGAAAGAAACATGTCTATACACAAGGAAACTTCTAATATTTTTTTCAAGTCAGTAACATTCATTCTGTATGATACAATTCAACTCGGCTTCAGATCAGCTGAAATAGGTGTGTCTGTGCTTTTCCAAATATCTACGCTATCTAAAATAATTAGGAGACCTTCTAAGTACATTTTCAGAGCATCATGCATAGACCTGCTTTCTACTGATGTATCAATACTCATTGCATAATCAATGGTAACTAGAGTTATTTGAGAAAATATTCTAGCATCTTCATGAAAAACAAGACTGAAGGAGCCTTTGGACAGGCAGGCATGGAGCTGGTGTTGAGACATATGTTCACGTCGCATTGCTGCTTAGAGCAAGAGGAATTGCAAATATTGTGTTTCTCTGGGTGACAGTTTTTCTAATTGTATTGGAGATGCCCAAGGACTTTATGTTGTGTCTTCAGGTAAAGTGCAGAGGTATTACGGAAAGGAAGGAATGATTTCAACTGAGCTATTTTATGCCACTTTCCTGAGTGCCCCTGCCTTTTCAGGGGCTTATCTCACGGCACTTAAAACCTGCTCGCTGAAATGAACTGTTGAGAAAAGCTGGAAGGACCCTTTACTCAGGCTCTCCTACCAAACTGCTCTGCATGCATGCAAGCTCCCAGTTCACTTGGGACAAGCTTTTATGTTGAAACCCTCGTGCTTGAAGATAACTTCACTGCAGATCTGTGTAAACAGTACTAAGGCTATCTAATGAAAAAAACAACTCATTTTTGAAAGGGGCTTGGATGGGATATTGACTAAATACAATCTTCGGTTTTTTTAATTAAACATCTGCTTTATAAAGCTGTTTACTGATCCTGCTCATTGAGCCCTGTTTCACTAAGTAGAGAATTTGTGTTTTAAATGTTGAATATGCAAAGTCTGCTTTACGCCTTTGGACTTCATCATCTCAGATGCAGCTGGCAATCCATCCTGTAACAATGGCACAAAGGAGTATTTGTGTTTCTTCCTTTTTTATTTGAATAACTGTTCAGTATTTAAATAATTGGCTTCTGTCTTCAGTTAGCCAAATTATAGTTGTCTAGGTGATTTCTTTATGAGAAATTGGCTTCCTATCTTCGTTCCTTTTTTGTTCAGTTGCCTTCACTGTTTAGCAGAATTAGCAGAAATACACAGCTTCACCTTTTCTTCAGGGATGGAAAACACACACATTCTAAACCTTAAAGCTCAGATATTGCTTTTGATCCTCTGTATTTTTTATAGTTAGCAAAAACACATAGCACAGAAATTGTCATTCTTTTCCACATTTTGACTTCAGTTCAGTGAGTTTAAGTCTTACTAAGGGAGCCCTTTCATTTAGGAAGCAGTATCTGATTGCCTGAGAAACAAAGAAGAGTGTTGATACTAGTTAATAAATTGGACTTTCCACATCAATAGCTGAGCCATATCAGCCTGTGACTGGCATTTGCTATTCAGAAAGTAGGAGAGTAATCAGGTATTCTTCCTTTCATAAGGTTGGAGAACCATCTCATTTGACATCCCACTAATACTCTCTTCTGGAAAAGGTATCTTTGGATCTTACTACAGCTTGATCTTAATTTACTTCAGCCATAAAGAGCTATATTTTTGAGTCTCATTGCTGCTGATGTCATTCAGTTGTACAGAAGTCCACATATTAGTTTGAAACTTATCTTGTTTGGAGGTTTTATTTATAGCTGATGAACTTCAGAGGGGGAAGCAACTCTTCTCTGACCAAAAAAATGGAATCAAACCCATTTCTGTATATAAGCTTGTCAGTTGAGACCTAAGATGAAGGGAAACACCCACATCCCACACCCTCCCTTCCCTCCTCCTTCCAAGAGTCCCTGAGGTCAGAGAGACCTAGATTAGGACAGTGCTTCTGTGCGTATCTGGTACAGCAAAAGAAACAATGTGGGAAGATATCAGAATATTTGGTTTGCATGTGGTGTTTATACAATTTTTTATTAAAGTCTGCATTTTAAATATGTTTTTCTGTCAAAATGTTTGTGTGAGCTGGGAAAGTGTGTGGTCAATGCTAGCCATTTTTTTTCAGGGGATGAAATATCAGAAAAGTGGGAATGAAATCTGTGAAGGTTACACAGAGCAGCTAGGTAGGAAAGTCCCAGGACAAGGCAGAACTGATGGGAGAGATGAGGAGGGAGAGATAAGGAGGGAGAAGAATAAAGTACACCACCAGCCAGCTCAGCTTTGCTGGGCCACAGCAAGACAAGTTACTAGTTTCAAACCACAAGTGAAAGTTACCACAAGTAGAGAAAAATACTCAGGAGACCTAAGGCATTACTCAGAGGAGAAGAATATCAGGTAATACATTTACAATTGTTAGTATTTTAATATAATTTATTAGTAATTTTTTCAACCTTTAATACAATATATTTTTATTTGTCACTTGATTAATGCTTTTTATTAATAAAAATTAGATTTTAACATGGCAAATTTCATATAGCTTTACTGTTAAATTAATGTAAAAAATACTCTCCAATTCCTGGGAAGAGGAAGCTGAATGCAGCTTTCCCTTTCTATAGATGCCACTGAAATGACCCCAGTTCTTGCTGCCTTGCCCCAATGATGTCGCCCATATAGTAACAGAATGGTTTGTGTTCAAACGGACCCTAAAGATCATCTGTTTCCAACCCCCCTTCCATAGTCAGGAATGGCTTTCATCAGACCAGGTTGCTCATGGCCCCATTCTGGCCCTGAACACCTCCAGGAATACTGCACCCAAAACCTCTCTGGGCAGCCTGTTTCAGAATCTGATTCTGTGTGGAGTGTCCAGGTCTTTATAGATGACTTTTACTTTTTAGCAGTGTTGTACACATGTATTTTTCATAACGTGAAATACAGGCATTACATTCTTGTTAGACGCGGATACCATCTTGTGGCAGAATGTTGAAAGTGGTATCAGACAGTTTTAATTTAGATGGAAAAATGAAGTCAAATTTTTGCAATATTTCCTGTATTGTTTGTTGTACCATCATACATTGAATCATGATCATAATATACATATATATTGACAATATCTGGTGAGCTTGCAAGTGACTGTTCAGTCCTTAAGAGAACGCACTGATGACAAACCTCTGATGCCAAAATTTGTTCGGCATTGGGAAAAGTGTGATAATTCTTTCCTCTAATAAGAATTAATTTCAGAATTAAAAAAACCCTCTTTATTAAAAAAAATGGAAAAGAATGATTGGTATGTTTCACTCACAGAGAAGGGGTTAAATTACTCATGTATTTGTCTTCCATCTAAAAACTGATAATAACACAGGATGAGATATTAGTGACTAGTTGAATGAAACTAATTAATACTATTCCTATCTATCTTCTTTTACCATGCAATTTTATTATTTATAGTAGCAATTTGGAAATGTTGCAAATATATGACCTCTGTAAATAAAATACACAGACTAACCATGTGTCACAATAAAGATTTGTCAGCAAGACATACAAGGTTTGTAAATAGTCTAAAAATAGATAAAGTTTAGATCAATAACATTTTGATTGAGATTAATATTTAGAGTTTACATTATATCATTAAAGGAGAGGTGAAAAAATAAAACAATTGGTGCATCACATCTAGAAAAATAACAGTAAATAGCTGTGAACAGGTGGACTTGAAGAAAGAGGCATCTGTTGCACATTGTCGAAGCAGTAGGGAAATCACACAGATGTGACAGCCTCTGTAATCACCAAATGTGTAAGTACCAAGGAGTCAGCTTGCTCTCAGAATTGTTTTTCACTGACTCCTGCCAGCTACGTCTTGCCTGTAACAGAAATCAGGTTAATGTTTTGATAAATTTTTGGTGTTGTATCAGGTGGATTGCAATATAGAAGCCAATAACAGAAGATGGTAAATTAAATATTATTTCAGTAGAAACACATTTCTAGAACAACAGCCTTGCTCTTCCTCTGACTTAAAAATTAGGTTAGTCCTATGTAGTATTTTGGAAAGAAATGAATTTTTAGAGATTGAAAATGTGACTAAGGGATAGCACAAATAATGTAGTTTACTATCTGTACCTTCAATGCAAAGAGTAAGTATTACAAACAAAATGTCAAAACCATACATTTAATTTTTTTTATGAAGAAATAGTTCTTTTTCCAAATTTGATGGTAACTTAAAAGACTCTATTAAAATGACAGTTAAAAGTGAGGCAAAAAGTCTCATAAATTCAGGAAACATTACATATTCACACGTGATAACACTGAATTTTTCTATGACATTCACAAGGATGAAAAACATTCTTGGAGAATATAAAAGCAGAATTAATTACTAAAAAATCTGAAAGTAAGAAGTTACCTCTGTCTGTGCATTATGCTTTAATCTGAAGATTTTGGTAGCTATTAATACTGGACATAGAGTAATTCATATATTATAGAACGGCCCATATGATTTTGATATAATGAATAATTTCTAACGCTTAAGCTTTGTAGAGATACTGTGTTGACTGAATATGGCATGTGCAAACAGTTAAAGTCCTCAGAAATCTATGCAGATCAGTCTATAATTCTTCATACCTATATTTTCAGTGTCTCACTTTTCCATATAAGAAATGTTCACTTTTACCAAGCAAGGACATGGCTATTATACTTTGCTTTAGTAAAGAGGTTGCAAAGTAACAAATAAATAGTCTTATCCTGACTGATATCGCTGTCACTTGTTCATCTAGAAGTATCACAGAAATATTCATACCTTTCAACACAAAAGAAGAGAAATTGGGCTGTTAGTCAAGTGAACACCTTGTTTTGCCACTTTAAACGAAGTTCTTCTGAAAGATCACTTCTGCCACTCTTCTGCAAATAGCGAGACAGGAGCTGCTGTTTATCAGCCGACCTTGGAAGGGTCTTTTTCCAACAGCAAAGCAGCTCATAGATCTGTTGTGTTAAATTATCAGGGCACTTCAGCCTAACAAGCTGAAGTATGCTCCGTCGAACAGGTAAACATAAAGCAAACAATGATGTATTATCTTCTGCAAGCTCTTCTGCAAGCCAAAACAGCAAGTTGTCCCATAGGGCCTCTGAAGGGCAAAAATTAGTGAAGTAAGAATAAATCTTCTTTATTTATTTATTTATTTATTTATTTATTTTTTAATTTAAGGCTTTCTAAAGCTGGAGTCTCAGTGGGTAACCTCCCCAACTAAAGAGGGTTTGTTTCTTACTTTGGTGGAAATGTCATCCCATCTCATTTCCAATGCCATTTTTGATAACTGTACTGTGATATGAATTTAGTCAATAGCAAATTCAGCAAAGATCCGTAATTTTTGGGACTGAATGAGGAAATCTAGCAGTAAAACAAAAGGGTTTTAATATTTACTGCAACAGATACATCAGTTATACTGGAGCTTTCCATTATAAACTGAATTTCCTTTTACAGAAAATTTTGTGTTGCTCAAGCATTCCACCACAACATTATCTTAAAAGAGCTCCTGCATTTCCTGATAAACAGATTTTTTCCTTTGACTATCTTTAAACAAATTAACTATTTCCTTCCTGAATATGGTATTTTAAAGTGTTAGTTACAGCTCAGAAAATCTTGGCATTTAAAATATAAATAACAAGTATAGTTGTTATTTATGTTATTTATATCGACATTAATTTAATGGCTCTTTTCTTACCTGACGGATCAGAAAAAATTCTTTTCGTGCTTCGTGGACGGTTGATCAATTTTTCATGCTATTAAAGAAAATATGTTGAGGAAAAAAGATATGACTAAATGAGTAAGAGGTGAGACTTGATATGGGAGTGGATTGCAGTAAATTCATTGAGGATTTAAATCTTAGCATTTAAAATTTGTTCTACTTACATAGAAGATTTTTGTCATTATTGAACACCAATTAGCACCATCAGCAGATATAAATTTGTATACAGCTATTAAAGCAAATTAATAAAAATTCTATCCATCAAATGGATGTTTATTATCTCTCATTAAAAAGGTCATAATTCATGTAATTTTTACAATGTTTGATTAATAGCACACTGCCATTACTGATGTACAGGAACTGGGTGTATAGAAAATATACAAAAGATTTGTATAGAACCTTTGTAGATGCTAGAGATTCTGAGTATTGCATTAACTTTGCCTTTGTTCTATGCAAAAGAACAATTTTTAGGTATGCAGTAGCTGTTGTTTGATCATGTAATCATACTATGTTTGTAGCTATAGTTATTCATTTTACGTAGTTCAACTTTTAATGATACATCACAAAAAAAATAAAAAATCAGAAGACAAGTTCTAGTAGGAAGTACAAAGTTCTCCATCTTTCTTCCTCTAAACATTGGAGAGAAAGAAAAAATACTTTGTCCTTTTTTTCCTATGACTGAGAAAAATTAAATTCTTGTGGGCTTTAGTGTTGTTTCCCACTACATGTAGAATAAGAAATTACTTACATAAGCACTGAACACAAAAAGAGATTAGTTTGTATGAAGTAAAATTCAGATTTTTTTCTTAAAAATGAAATTACCCTCTTTTAGTGCCCATGTTACTTTTGTCACACACATTCAGTTGTATTACCTGGTTGTTTATGCACAGCTCTCCCGAGGAGATTTGCTTGAGGTTTATTTCCTGATCTTCTATTTTTCATTTGTGAATTAAGAGCATGAAACTCTGACTGTAAAAATTATTCTAATTTTCTTTCTGATATACTGAGCATTATGGAGCTTATCTTAATCACTTTTATGATACAGACTTTAAATTCTGTTGAATATTTGGAGTGTCTGAGATGCACAGAGTTGCATAGCCATAAGGTCAATATAATCATAAGCGTTACCTACTGTGAATTAACCAAGTTTTCATCAGGTCTGTACACAGCCATTCTGGGAGGTGATTTCAGTGTGCACAGGGTGCACACATTATGCACTGCATGACAGTGCAAAACCTCCTGTGCTGTACCTCTCTTGATGTCTTGGGGGTTGGACCAGGTGACCTTTAGAGGACCCTTCCAACCCAAATTATTCTATGACTCTACGAGCTGAATCTGTCTTGTTTTACATGCTTCTACAGCAATCCTGTCATTGGACGTGCCCCAGTCGGAATATAGAATGACGTGGCTAAAAATAGCCCCAGAATAAAGGGAATATAAAGCTCTTCCAGTAGGGGGCATTGCTTTTCTTCCAAGACTCAGCTTTCTCTGGCTTTGTTTAATTATGCATTTATATTTAAACTTATTTTCATTCATTAATGAGAATTTAGCACCTCAAAGGTCTGTATTAGATTTTCAAAGTTATTGTAGATGAACCCAATTACCCATGCATTGACTTTAATCTGAACCACTTTATGCTACTTAATGTTAAAATAGTAATAAAAATTATAAGAATTGAAAATTAGTATTGTCTAGAAAGAGTGTAATAATATACAATGCATTAGATCTAAAACATTAAATTGCCTTTAAAGATTAAGTGTCTGTGGTGAAGTGCTAAATTCACCCACGGTTCAGCTGCACTGGCATGTGGTCCTGCTGTTCTGGTTGACAGCTTAAGTAAAATACTCTTAGCAGTCAAAGCAGTTTTCTAGTCTGGAAAGCCCTTCAATTAGCTAAGCAACTGCCTTTCTGAAGCAGGGGATAACAGGCTATTCTGCTGTTAGACAGTCATTAGGCATAAAACTTCAGTGGAATAGTAATTTCATAATGTCTGTATGTATTACAGCAATCTATTTTTGTAAAGCCTTCCCAGCCAGTAACACTGATGTGCTCTGTGAAATGGACCTCTCAGACGTGATCAGACTCTAGTAGCATATCAAAGAGGGCAGAGAGAAAAGGAGAAATTATTCTTTTAACTCCTTAGTCCCGTTTTACATAAATACAAAATCTCTGAAATCAGTAGATGTGCACACACATAGTTGACATCAGAACCGAATGCACTGTATCTGACTTGAGTTGACAAGTGTCTTCTGTTGCTGAGGCAATGAAAACACCATAAATAGGAATCATTAGTGAAGATCATGTTACTTCTGTAAAAATATAGCATGTTTAATGTAAAAACTGATGTGAATGTTCGCATATAAAGTAAACAAACACTATTTTGACCACGGTCAGAAATACATTTGTAAGTGGATAATGCGGACACATATGTATTAAAAAATGGCTCATGATCTTATAGTTACTGCCTTCTTTCCAAGAGAAATTTAGGTGGGAATTTTACAGAAATGAGTGAAAATGTAGTGGTCAGAATGGTCGCTCTAAAATGATTCCATCTTTGTCAAACCAAAATCAGGCATTCTGGATGCTTCTAACTATAAACTCAAAAAACCCCCCTCAAAAATACCCCAAAAACATTTTGTTGCGAAAATTTGTTTTCTTTCAGGCAGCACTGTGAACTCATGTATATTAAAATGAAAACATTAACACAGGTAAACTAAACTTTATATACATATATACATATATATACACACACATATATATATATATAAACTCAAAAAGTAGTAGAAATATAAAGTCTTTGCTGTTTCTGCCCTGCATTTACTGCTATCATAGGGTTTTTATTCCCAAACCATGAAAGGCTCCCCCAGCATACTGGGAGCAAGTAAGAAGACCATTAATAATGCTACAGCTTAAAGTCGAGTAGTGCACAATTAAGACATGAGAGCCTTACTGTGGCAACTGGAATTCTGCAAGCCACTGTGTGTGAGAAATACTGTAAAATACTCCGCATTACCAACAGGTCAGATGTGAACACTGACTGCTGTATTTTCATATCCATGCAAGGCTTGTGGCAGCTCAATTGCTGCTACTACCGTAGTAGAGTACATATGACAGAAACTAGTAAAATTGAAGGACAATTGCTTGAGTCTCTGTCTATGCACCTGAATGTGTGGACAATGCCAGTCTTGATTCATATTATGTAAATATATATATATATAAAAATATAAATATAAATATATATATATAAAAATATAAAATAAATAAATAAATAAATAAATAAATAAATAAATATATATATATATATATATATATAAATAATGTATAAACATTAATGCTAGACCTGTACTTAAATGGAGTGGTAAATAGCAGTTGCATTTGAGTAGGGTAGTTTGTATAATTAGCTCATTACATTTCTTCCGAACTTTATTTTCATGTCCAATTTTAACTAATTCCTTTTCTTTCTTTTATTCATTAGAAAGCCCACCTAAATATGAAGAAATCCTTGATTGAAATATATTGATCAGATCATGGATAGTAAAAACAGAATTAAAGTTCTCATGTTAATTTTTATTGACAGTGCTTTCATCACTTTCAATAACTTTAGAACACATCATAAAATACGGTAAGTAATTAGAATTTCATTTTCATTGCTCTGGCATTTAATTTGATTGTTATGTTTAACATATAGTTCTGCTTCTCTTCCATTCAATTCCTTTTTTAGCTGAAACACATATTTAATTGCTGCAAATATCCTGTGAAAATGAGTTCACCATTTGATTATTTCTGAATGTAAGATGTTCTTTCCTATCACTGATTACACCTGTGTCATATAAATATCATTGCTTTTATCTCTTGTGAAAGAGGATTCCTTTTTAAGTTGCTCCTTAATATTCGTAAGTGTATACAATATTTCAATTTTACTGAAGCTGCCTGAAATGCTGAGATCAATGTACTGTCTCTCTATCTAGGAGCAGTCCATAATTCTGATTATCTACTTTCTTTCCTCTTCTTCCAAAACCTCTTTCTGTGTTCTGTGACCAGAACTTCAGCATGCAGTCATGATGTGAATGCCTCATAATGTCTCACAGACACATGACATAGTCTTGTTCTCTGGTTCATAGTTTTGTTCTCTAATAATTTAGAACATTCTGCTTACCTCTTTATTTACTGCTGAATGCTCTGAAAATTCTCAGAAATTATAAGAAAAAAAACTTGGAACTTTTTTTTTTTGAGCATTAATAGGTAATTTAAAATCTGTCAGTATAAAATTAGATATGTACTTCCGCTGCAACAAAACACTTACTGACATCTAATTATCTAATTTTCTAGTGGCTCAGTATCAGATTATGTGACGCTTCACTGACAACTTTAGTACTCTGACTATTTTGTAGACTTTTGGACATTTCACTTAATTGTTCATAAGTTTCTGAAGAATGTATCTCTATTGATCTGTATGGGACTGAATTAATCATCTTTCTTTGAGAAAACCAACCACTTTTTACCAGGTTTTTTTTTTTTGGTTTTTTTCTTTTTTTTGTTTTTTTTTTTTTTTTTTTGTATCTTTCAGTTAGGAAATAATTTTTGTCCATAAAATTTCTCCAAGTTTGTTCAGTATGGAATTCAAGATTTACTTGGCTGGAAGAAGGTATGAAGAGCAAAAGAGTGAACAACACTGTAACTTTTTGTTAACACCACTAGTGGTGGGGATAGAATTCTCACTTGCCTTGTGTGTTTATATACCAATGATATGGTATGTCGTACTTAATTTACTAATTATTCAGTAAAGTCAAATAAATTACTTCACTGAGGTTTCATAATTCATAAAAAATAACAATGTAAGTAGCTAAATAAAGGAATATTTCTTCACTATTGAAAATTGACTTTAGGCATTATCAGTTTCAAATTATTGCACTGGATGGTTAGAAGTTAGGAAAAGAAGTAGGACAATTCACCAGCTATAGTAAAGTATAACATTTTGTGCACTAATATGACTTGCAACATAGGGGAAGATGTTTTTTTTGATGCTCTTCTTCATTCTACAGATCAGTTTTATTCTATGTAAGACAGAAAATACAACATAATGAAAAAGTTATCAATGTGCAAATATTTTTAAGCACTTCATCACTTTCTGGATATAGTATTTGTAGTAAGTGAAGATTTTGAATGCTTTGAAATGCACTTAAAATGTATTTAAAAGAAGCAAAAGCAAAATTATTTGCAAGACGCTTCTACATTGATTTTCTGAAGTGATATAATAATTCTGTTCCTCTAAGCAGGCTTTTTGGCATCAGACTTGGGTCCTCTGTGCTGGAACTGATTCAGCTGAAAATAAAGCCACTACTCAAAAAGACGCAGAATAAATATTGCCAAGGGTTATCACCATTCCTGAAGTTTGACTCTAGCTCTAATTTTCCAGCAATGGCCATGTCTCCTTTGCTTTCCATTTAAATGAGTAGGCTGAGGGTGATACTCTGTACCCACGTGTATTATATATTCTCACACACTGGTACAGACTGACCAGATTTCAAGACCTCAGCCACCCCGGAAAAAAGGAAATACAGCCTTAAATTTAGTAGGGGAAAAGGACAAGTCAGAAATACTTGTTGAGAAAAGTCCAAATACAACATTTAAGGACTAATTCGTTTTGCAGTAGGCTGTATATGCCAACCCAAAATCTAAGACACTTGATATTTATCTTTGTGGTTTAATGCAAATGCAGTTCGATCCTTTAAATCTTATTATTCACTAAGATTAAATAAAGTGGAAGAAGGGGATGGAAGCTAGTCAGGTGGATGGAAGAAAACTGATGCCTTGGGTGTGCTACAGATAATTTTTTTTTATTATAATTTTTTTAATCACCCCCATTGACTTTGAGAGTTTGTAATTTCCTGTCTGTGAGCTGCACATGGAATGCTAACCCTTCAGAAAAATAAAGTCCTTGAGGTGAAAAAATATGTTTTATATGGAGATTGTCACTAAAAGAGATCTCCTCTTATAATCGCCTGCAGTTAACTCTTCTTAGCAGGTGATAGCTTAAAGAAGAGTGAAGTCAATTAAATTCAAAAAGAGAGATATGCTACTGTTTGTCCCCAGCAATTTAGACCAAGTGTTCCTGTACATGTTTTGATATTAAAAGGTATGCAACTTTGATAGTTGTAGTTTAGTGGCAGCATTTTGTGCGCTATAGGGTGTAGGTACATAGGCCCTTTGAAAAGTTTTCAATGAGATTTCATTGCAGGAATATTAAAGATTAATTTATGTAGCACTAGCTCTCACCAGAGATGAAGATAATTGCCTGCATGGCTGTTCTGCAGAGGCTAATCAGGAATAATAGGATGATCAGGTGATAGGTGGAAGACAGGTTACACAAGCCATTTAATGATCCTACAATTTGTAATTCTGTGCTTCCAAGACAATGAAACAAGAATGATATAACTGAAATTTAAGTAATAATTTCACAGTGCCATACCAGCTGGGGAGAGTAGATGGGTGAAAATTTTCTACTAGAAATTTTTCCATGCTTATAATTGGCTATGAGTCCCTCCCTACAACTGAGGTATTCAGAGAATGTTTGTACTTTGATGATGGATCAGAACTCCATCAGTGACTCCTGTGTGCATCTGTAAATCAAAAGTCCAAGATCCCTTTTCTAATAAATATATGGTAATCATACCAAGATCCTTTTCCTAATAAATATATGGTAAGGGAAAAAGGGAAATGTCTCTAACATTTTCAAGTAAGAAACCCACCTTTGGTAATGTTAATGCTAATTTGCACAGTGGAGACTGGTGTTGATATTCGTCATATGGTAAGGCTTGTTCCCATTTCTTTGTTATCATCTCTCTGGTAATTTTATAAAACACTGCTGTTCCTTTGTAATGAGGTGAACTGTGGTTACCAAATTCATCCACTTCTTTAATTTGGAGCTCAAGCCTGGGTTTTCTTTGTGAATGAAAAATCAGTCTGTAGACTTTCCCAAAATCTTCTCCATTCTCTGCAGTCCATACAATAAAATTAAAAAAAAAATTTTTTTTACCTTGTATTCAGATGCGTGGCATCTAAAATAATTCATTAACATGAGTCAATAAAGGTAATCACATAA
The DNA here is from genome assembly GCA_036785705.1 of Acanthornis magna. NCBI lineage: Eukaryota > Metazoa > Chordata > Aves > Passeriformes > Acanthizidae > Acanthornis > Acanthornis magna. The sequence continues at coordinate 16,597,233 of JAWUZG010000018.1, read as the reverse complement.
GATGTGGTTGTTCCTTTGTTGTCCTTTATCACCATTATTATTACTTTATTGAGTGTCAGAGCCTGTGTCAGCAGTAGAAATATCCTCATATTTAGCTATCTTAGCTGGTTTAAAGAATAAGTGGTGAAGGCAGTGTTATAGTTGAAAAGCAAGGAACACAAAAGAAGGTATGTACATAACACAGAGAAAAATAAAAATAAAAGGGTGTTGTGAATAGAATTAGCAGTATATGCTTTCTGATTATTCAGGATGGATGCCTACCTGTAACAACAAAATGAATGGAGGCAGAGAGGTAGGTGGATTTTTAGGATTTCTAATTCCATTTATTTGATACATCTATATACACTATCCTTTGTGTACATGAGCAGGCATTTCTCAGGGGCTGGAGGCTTCTCTTTTTGAAGAATATTTCTTTCTTTAGGGTAAATGCACTTTTCAATGGGAGAGTTTATGTACAAAATGTTCAGAGGGCCAAATACATATTTATATGTTCATACTGAAACTGACAGAATAGACTATGTGTGATTTTGGGTGAAAACCTTTCTGAGGCTTCCTATATCTTTTCTCTTTAAGCAAGTCGCTGAATGGTGGCTGCCACTGCATGGAATTTTCTAGGCTGCTAATGAAAATGGCATAACTCTCTCTCTGATCACCCCAATTCATAGTGCAACTCACAACAAACAACATTTTACAATGGATTTCTTTCTCACTCTAAGTGAATTTACACAGATAAAACACCAGACAGAAGCCTGGCCTTTTGCAATCATTCATAAAATACCATGCCTTTCTGAGGGACCAGGTTTCACAGAAGGCAGCTCTTTAAGAGACCCCTTAAGATCATCTTGTCCACCTGTCCTGCTCAAAGCAGAGTCACACAGAGCACCTTGCTCAGGAGCTTGTTTGGGAAGTCCATTTTCTTTTCAGTTGGAGCAGCTTCCCATTAAGTTCCACATTCCTTTCTTTGACAAGAAATAAAACACTGAAATAACTAAATGTACTGTGACTAACTGCAATCTATCAGTGTTCCCGTACAGCATTGATTAATAGCTGAGGTAATTGATAATGTCCATACAGATGCATGAATTAATTGCCTTACCTGAAGCAGAAATATTTCCCCTAAATCTAAAATGAATCTGCTCTCCTTCTCTTAGTGGGAACTGCTGTGTGGGTTCTGGGGGACCAAAATAGCCCTCCTCATGGAGATTTTGAAGTTCATTGGTCAATTCTTTGGATGCAGACAGCAAAACTACGATTTTATATGGGTTTTCTCTTTTCTGATACAATATCACATTAGCCATCGTGCTACGAAGAGCTTCTTCCAGAGCCTGAGCAAAGAGGAGAAGATAGGTGTTTTCCAAAACAAATGAGAGGCGAATGACCACAAAGCTGTATTAAGAAAAAAATAAATTAAAAAAGGAAAATTAAGTAAAATACCTTTATATTAAGTAATTTTATCAACTGCTAATAGTTGATTCTTAAAAATAGTATGGGGCTCAGTCTCCAAGGGACCTTTTGCTACCTTTTTTTATCCTTGTTCTAACACACAAAAAGGTGGAAATTCACTTTCTTCTCTAGTGTGGAATACATTGAGTATGTATGTATGATTTTGAATATATATGAATTTTACGTGAAAATAAGAGAATATTTCCTAATAAAATTTTTTTTTAAAGTATGATTTTGTAGTTAGAAAGCTAAACCACATTTTCCAATTAAGACTGATACCTGAATTTCCTGTTTCAAGTTCTCTATGGACTACATTGTGTACATTCTATAAATGAAAAAGTTGGGGAATTTTTGTAATTATGAGAAACAAATCTGAATGATCTTATACTTTAAAGTGGAAGAAATGGCACGTTAATGCTTAAAAATGGGATATTTCTTAACAATACTAATTGCCACTGATTTGCAAACATGGAAGTAAATATTTCAGTAAATAAAATTTTGTTAAATCATTCATACATTACCTTTCTAAGTGCTCATTTAGTTCAAATGATACGAGCCCATTCTGGGAATTCTGGATGATAACATCATCAAACACCTTCCACCCTTCTTCTTTGTTTCCATGACCTAACAATTTCAAGGTATCACTGAGATTCTCCCCACTTTTTCTCACAGAAGTGCTCACAGCCCTGGAAAGCCAAGTAATTTTAGGAAAAAATAACATAAAAAGTAGTTCTTCAGAAAGAGTCTGTGTTTGTAGCTGTTTTCTCTTCTGCTTTCCTTGATGACTTTTTCTTTAGGGGGTGGGTTTACCCACCTTGCTTAAAATCTGTAGCTGGAACTATACTCCAGAGTATAGTAAATGATATGAAGGGATATATTTTTCAATTCTCCAGAAACAGAGGTGAAATTTAGACTTTTTTTTTGGTTGTTTTTTTGTTTTTTGTTTTTTTTTTTGTTTTTTTTGGTTGGTTTTTTTTTGTTGGTTTTTTTTAGGAATCCCCACATTTTAATGCTTTTTTAAGACATGACAAAAACTAAGTTTTAGAAATTTTGTACATTGGAAAAATCTGGACCTTTATTTATCTAGTGCATACAACTGACCTACTATAAACCATTGTGCCATGCATTTAGATTCAGGTAACCTTTGGAATGTGTAGAAGTAGAGATCAGAAAATTCAAAAGTCAGATTCAAATCAACTTGGTGTGTTATGAACACAGCAGCTTTAAGACATGTCTGTCCTTCATGTCCAATGTTTGACTTTGTTGAGAATGCCTGAATGTTTTTGCTGAAAATATGTCACAAAGACTTCGTTCTGAGTCTTTCTAGAAATGAAATGGTCAGCATATTTAAAGAATATACATCAAGTACTGTATTAATTTTTCCGGTGAATCTGTAGCATGAGAATTGTGGGGTGTTTCTAGTGTTTCTAATAATGCTCCTAAGTATTGTATTCTATATTAAAGAACAAACACATTTGTAATACAAGAAATTATTAACCAACAACTGCTAAAATTAATTGATTTTTATGTTTTAAAAAATGGTGAATTTGAAGAGACGTTCTTACCGAGGATGGTATGCTGCAGCTACCCTCTTTACTGTGGCACCGATGGCTCTTGTGTGTTCTGTCTCATCTCCTTGCCTTTTTTTTTCTGGGTTTGGAGGACAGGGTAGAGTAATATTGACTGAGCTGTTAAAAGGTTGGCCTGAAGGATGCTGGACATGAACTAGTGCACTGGTAGATATCACGGAGTGATACATATCATGTCTTGTTTTCAATGCTGAAACCAATGATGGCTCAATTGGCTGTATCTAAATATGGAAAGAAATTGTACAATAACTTTCAAATACATAGATCTTCCGTTACATGCCTGTTTTTATTTACAAATTGGTTTATCTTTTGGAGTTGGATAGGCTGTCATAGAAGAATCAGACTCCTCTCTTTAACCCAAGAACAACCTTACCCAAGTATCAACACTTTATACAAAGCACAGAAAAATGCTTGAAAGTCATCAAAAACTGGAAATTTTATTGACTAAAATATTTGGGCTTTTTTGTTCCTGATTTGAGATTACTCAGATTTTGAAAAATTTCTGAGATTTTTCTAATCTGTGGGTTTTAATACTTTTAGTTTTTCCATACATTCAAATTAACATTTTTTATGGGGAGAGGGAGAAACATATTATCACTGAAGCAAAATTTGAGATTATTCTCAGCCTAAGACTAAAACATGATAAAACCTTTTGTGGCACTTGCTGCCACCAAGGATGAAGGTCAGGTGAGAAAAATTGTTCCATTAACCTGACCACTGGGCCAAGCAGTCAAAGTTTTGAGTTGACACATCTTTATTGAAAGCTACTATATTTTCTGAACTATATCAAACAAAGGTAGATAGATCTTCTTTTTAGCTAAAGATATCCCTAACATGTGGTTTTAACAACGCTGACAGGAAATCTGCATGTACAGGATGTGAAGCTGCAACCACTTTTCATAGACTTCTGATATTGGCCCAGATTGAACTTTGACATCATTGGCATTCTCACTTCAGAACTGATCAGATAGCAGCAAGTATCACATATTTCAAGCTTACCTTTAACTGCATAGGTGCTGGAGAACTGAATGCTTCTGGATGGTAACAGAACGAGATTCTAGAATCCACACTCAGCTTTTTTAAGAGTCCTGCCTTTGGAACAGTAAATGTTTCTTTCTTTAAGCATGACAACACAGAAAAAACACCCAGATGATAAATTTCCACTTCTGCAAAGCTTTCCTGAATAAAGAGAATGTGGGGTTAGAGTATTGGAGGGAAAGGAAGCTGTGTTTCATAGTGGATAAGCTTTTTGAGAAGGCAACATTCTTTATAGAGCAACATACAAAATGAAAATAAATTGAATATTATTGCCACCTGCATGCCCAAGTGCCTGGTGATCTCTAGTCATCATGTGATGTCATTAATATTCCAGTGTATGATTGGGGTGAAATGAAATAAACTTGTAAATTGGGTAATGAATCTGGTCCAATGCAACACTTCTGTATTTAAAAAAAGAGAACCATTCTGTGTTCCTTTGATATGGAGTTTGGACTTATGCACATGGAATTGTGCTACTTTGCTGTGATGTAAAGTATAGTAATTCCCCCTAAATTTTACTTTTATCAAAAAATGCAACACATTACACATATTTACAAAAATCATTAAGCATTACTCAGTCATTAGTATTGTGGGATCAAGAACCTGCTCAGCACCATAAGTGAAAAAAAGAACATTATTAAATACTAGTTTTCAAATAGAATTAGTTCTTGAGAAAGTAGGAAGAAAAGTTCTGTTTAACCACACATAGTAGGCAATGTGATTTAATAATGACAACTTTACTTGCATAACTCCAGATGGACTTAACTGGGAACCTCAAATGATGCTTTTACAATGCTTTGATCATTTACTCGCCTTATGGTTTCCTTGGTTTCCTTGCAAGGAAATAGGAGTTAAGTAGTTTGACTGAAAATTCACATCAGTGACCTTCACCATAATCTCCCGATAATTTCCTCTGAAGCATGATGTAAATGGGATTGCAATGTTGATGGGGAAAAGCAGTTTTTCATCATCATAACATTCAATACTGATGACATTGCTGACCAGCTCCTCAGAATCATCCACCACCAAGGAACTTGTGTCATTGAGTACATTACACTTCAGATTCTCCAGAACAGTTGCAGGGGCTTTAATAAAACAAACTGTTTCATGTTTATTTTTGCCACTGTCTTTGATGAGAAATCTACGAAAAAAAATATTATTCTTTATATTTTGAGTGAGGTAGTGTCTTGCATTTTTAATTAAATACTTCTATATAATGATGTGCTATAGTGAAGTAAACGAACATCAGTCAGAAAAATATGTTTTTGAATAAATGAGAAAATCATGAAAATTTTTCACAACAGCTTACAAATTACTGTAAAACTGATGAATTGGAGTCTTTTCCTAGTAATTTCCAACAATCTGGAGATTATTGACTGTACTGGCTGTGACTCAGTTCCTCTCTGGCATAAAAAAAATTATGCAAATAGAAACTAAGAGTTTACTCTAGATCAAAGGGAAAGATCTTTATTGCGCATGTTTAAATTGTGAACTGCTGCTATGTGCATGGCCAGCAGCTGTTCAGTACATGTATATTGAGTTTCTCCACCCACACATGTTTATAAGTTAATAAGCAATAATTACGCACATCCATTTCTAAAAAAAAAATATGTACTTACTCTTTGTTCATCCAGTACCTAGATTTTTTTACTTCTGAATCACTCAAAGAAGGATTCACAGCAGTATGATCATAGGTTTGTGCTGAAGATGGGGAAGAATTTAGATAATTTCTAAAATTTGTTTCCATTTTATTGCCTTCCATTTTCTCTGTTAGTCTGTGCTCTTCACTTTCTGGCCCTTTTGAAGAGTCTCTGGCTACTTCCTTTTCTTCCTGTTCAGAACAATTCATGATGGTTCTGTCACAAATGTCTTTCAATGTCCCAGACAGAATGCCTTCCTCACTGCTTGTAAGAGCACCTTGAAAAGCCAGCTCTGGAGGCTTTTCAGTAACAGAGCTACCTCCATGAAGTTTATCCTTTCCATTCCACTCTTTTTTCTCTGTAACAGAGACCATCAGTAGTTTGTGTTCACCATCTTCCTTTTTCATTGGAGATTCTCTGCTAGCATCCTGTTCTTGAGCAGATTTGTTTACAGCTAATGATGCCACTTTTCCCCCAGTTTTAATTTCACTTGTGTGGGTTTGATTAACATTTTGACTTTCTGTCTTGTTCAGGGAAGGGGTTCTTTGGAGTTGCTGACTGGGACTGGAAGGTGCTTGCACAGAGTCTGTTGCTTCTCCTTCCAAACAATGCACTTCTGTTTCTCTAGAAGCATTTTGACCAGTCTGGTTCTGAAGATCACCATCTTGTCTGCAGTTTGCAGTGTAAAGTTTATTTTCTGCCTCATGAAGGTATGAGACTGTATTTATCAAATAATCCTTCACTTTCTGCAGATAATCTATAATTCCATTGTACTCTGAGGCAAAAAAATAAATAACCAATTAAGTTTTGCTATGAAAGCTAGACCAAAAATGTGAAAAATACTATACACATACATACTGAATTCCACATAATCCCATAGGTCCATTCAATACATGAACCACACTGTTATTTCCTGGCTTCCATTTTTTTTTTCCTATATTGCTATTCAGGTGGACTCAATTAGTTAGAGCTCTTCCCTCACCTTATGCTTTCAACCTCTATGACTGGAATTGTGTCTTCATTAGTTAGATATATTGCAAACCTTGGGAAATTTCTTAATTATTTCTGTTTGCTGCATGAGATCCTGAAGAATTTTGTTTTGCAGGTTAAATCTAGTGAAAGTCAATCCAAATAAGAAAATAGTAGAACACAGTATGGTGCGCTCTCTACTTACAATGGATAGAGACACACAAGGAAAGGAAAACAGAAAGGGTTAATATAAGTCTTACCGGAGGCCTTTGATGTACATTTCACTTTTTGGACAATTTCATATGAGGTAAATCAAAATCTCAAGGTTGTCAGCTTCGAAGATAATTTTATTAAGAATGTCATCACATATCAATGAGTGATGTTATGTGATCTAGTTAGGCTTCTCATCTCTATTTACATGTGATTAATTCAAACCTACAAAGAGTACAGTTCAAAATAGCTTTTTTCTCATTTAACTTGGTCTAAAAAGTATTCTTTTCTAATACTTCTGTAGTCCTCAAATCAATTGTTATTAGGTTTTGACTATATTAGGAGAAAAAGAAGAGGAAATAAATAAAAAAAAGCAAGCAGATACATTTTTAAAATACTTTTTACACTGCTATTTTAAAGAAAAATATTATTTTACTGTTTTTCCAGAGACAGTTTCATAATAGCGAAGAAATCCTAAACAGTTTAACTGGGCTGAGAAATAAAACATAGGGATTGGAAATAACAGAGCTTTGTTTGCAGAAGAGGTTTTAAAAGACCACTTCCCAGTTTCAGTGTAAGATAAGGTTCAAGCTTAGGCAAAACTGCCAAAATTTACGTTTCCTCCCTGAATTTTGCATTTTCTAAAAAAACCAAAAAAATCCCCAAACAAATTTTACAGGTCTTTAAACTTCCCTAAAATCTAATTTGAAGATAACAGGGTGATTCAAAACAATGACATTTTCTTATGCTGTAAATGTGACTTTTCTAATACTGGCGAGAAAAAAAAAGGCCTTGTAACTGTGCACTATTCAATTGTGTCCCACAGAAAGACACTTTTTGCATTCAGTTACAAGATTAACCTCTAAATAAGACATCTCTTGTGTTTTACCTCTCCCTCATCACTTTTCTAACAACTTCCTTTCTGTGCTTTTTCTCATGTTTGATAACACAGCTTTAGAATACAACTGTCTCCAAATCTCTTTGCTGACTGTTTTAAGGGAATTTGTCAGATGAGGAATAGTAGCTTTTTGGAAGATAAATGATTCTTGGAAACCTGATTTAAAAAAAAAAAAAAATCACATAAACCATGTGGGCAACAGGAGAGTTATCTTGCTTGGAGCCTAGAAGGAGGCTTTGTAAACAAAAATGTTTTGTTACTATTGCAGACTTTATAAACCTGTAGGTCAAAGACTCAGAAACACAAGCATAGTTAAACATTTCTATCTGTAATCTCTTTCTTTCTCTGTCTTTGCATCACAGAATCATCATAGAATGATAGAATGGTTTGGGTTGGAATGAGATGATGCTTAAGGCTCTTTCCAACCTTCTTTCCTGTCATGGGCAGGGACACCTTTTAGTAGAGCAGGTTTCTCAAAGTTTCATCCAACCTGGTCTTGAACACTTTCAGGAATGGTGCGTCCACAGGTTCTCTGCCTTCTTCTCCCACTTCCTGTGTCTCATTACCCTGTGAGTAAAGAGTTTCTTCCTAACATCTAATTTAAATCACTCTTCTTTTATCTTAAAACTCTTCCCTCCTGTTCTATCACTATATGTGATAGCATCCATGTAAAAAAAAAATCACTCTCCCTCTCCCTCTCTTTTAAAAGCTCTTTTTGAGAATTAGAAGATTGCAACAAGGTATCCCCAGAGCCTTCTCCAGCCTGAAAAACCTCAACTCTCTCAAGGTGTCTTAGGAGCAGTGCTCTGATTCCCTGTGATCATTCTCGTGGCCTCCCTCTGGACCTGCTCCAACAGGTCCATATCCTTGTGCTGTGGTCTCCAGACCTTTAAGCAGTATTCCAGGTGAGGCCTCACAAGGGTGGAGAAGAGAGGGAGAATCAGCCGCCTTGGCTGCTGGATACTCCACTTTTGAGGTTTAATTCGTTAGACCTCAGACAGAAATGTTAGTTTTCTCCTCTTCTTTGACAAATGTTTGTTAATATGTTCATGCCCTCCTACTGCAGGATGGAGCTGAGCATGAAGCAAAGACCCTGTGAAAAGATATTTAAGAAACGACAAGAACACCAGAGAAAAGTGAGGACTGAGGAAAAAAGTGTGAGAGCAGCCCTGCAAACAACAAGGTCAGAGAAGAAAGAAGAGGAGGTACTGCAGGCATGGGGCAGAGATTCCCTTTCAGCCCTTGGGAGCCCAGACTGGAGCAGGTATCTTGTAGCCTGGGGTGGACCCCATGCCAGGGAAATTAAATATTCACTGAAGGAGCTGCAGTCTGTTGAGAATCCAGTTTTCCTGACAGGAATTGCTGACCAAGGGAAAGACCCACAGTGGAGCATGGAAAAGAGTGAGCAGGAAGGAGTGTAGAGGGAACTGTTATGGACTGAATGCTGCCCCCATTCGCCATTGCCCTGCACTCCTCAGGAAGGGGAAGAGGTAAAGGAGTTGGGAATGAAGGAGTCAATTTGAGTGTGGAAAAAAGAAGGGGTGGAGGAAAGGTCTTGTTTCAATTTTTTGCCTTTGCTTCTCACTATCCAAATCTGTTTAAATTGACAATAATTTAAATTATTTTTTCCCTTAAATTGAGTCTGTTTTGCCCAAAATGGTAATTTTTAAGTTTTTCCTGTCTTTGTATCAATCCAGGATTTTTTCCATTTATTTCCTTTCCTTTTCCTGTTGAGGAGGGATTAGTAAGTTACTGAGTGAGTATCTGGTGTCTGGGCACGATAAACCCACCATAGTATAGTATACATAAAACTTTGAATAGTTCTGTTTAGTTAATTTTACTTTTATAATTTTTTTTGTCACATAATGAGAATTATAAGTCTCATATTGAATCTCATGAATAGACTCAAAACAAGTGCGATACAACTGTAGGAATATGAATTAATTTGGTCTAATGGATGACCAAGTACTGAAATACTAACAGATGAAAATTCATGTTCCCCAGCATCATCAGACAGCAGAACTCAGCATCTAATACACCCAGCCCATCTGCTTACAGCTAAGTCCTTCCATACTTGCCTGGACTTCCAGTCAATTCCTTGTGTTTAACATGGAGAGCACTCAGTAAATGGCAGGTGTCTTGAGTAATTTCTGTAACGCTCTCCAGCAGCTGGTTGAGAGATCTGCTCAGCTCTTTTGCTAAAGAGATCAGTCCAAGCACATACTCCTCTATACCTTCTTTGTCCAGATCACTTTTCAGAAGCACATCTCTCGCTAGCAAGTTCAGTTTACAGATTTTTCCCAGGACTTGTCCTGATTTCCCTGCAGGTGTAATATTACTTTCAGCCATATCCATTTTATGTTCAGAATACACGAATACAATTTTTTTTCCTGCTCAAGCACTTCCACAAGTTATTGTCCTTGGTTCAGGCTACTACACTCTTTAGCATTTCTAGTCTAAACAGAAATTTTAGAAGCACTGTATTCCACAAACCAAACTCTACCTGAGAATCTCTGAGTTGATGTTGACTACTAAAAAGTTCCTAGGTGACAGAAAGGCGTGGCTGTTCTGTAACTATGGGCAAGGATTGCTAGGAGATGCCAATGTACACCATGCACCTTTAAGGGAGGTTATGTAACGCAGTTATGTAGCAGTGAATTAAAATTTCAGGATATCTAAGCAATTTCTTACTTCATTGGCTAAAAAATAATCAGTATCTGTGAAATAAAGCTTAACTGGATGTTCATAGGAAGTGTTTTCACTGCAATATGATATTAAACGCTGTAGGTAATTTGACATTGCTTTCTGACGACTGTATTTTATTTGTTGTTCACAGACATCAAATAGGTAGGGCAGGCCCAAGCTGCCATGAAGTGTGGATGATGTATTTGAACTAAATGGGTGTTTCAGCAGTAGAGGGGAGGATATGCCTGAAAGCCTCATTAGCAGAGTTCACTACTGGGCTACAACTGAGGTATCACACCAAAATATTTTATAATTTAAGAAATTTACTGCAGAAATTGTTGGTATTGTGGCTTTCCTACTAAACATTCCTTCTCATAGCCCATTGTAAAAATAATGAATGAAATTTTAAATAGCAATTAAAATAGGATTGAGATGTAAAAACACACTGAAAACTGCATCTTAGCATTGCAAGAACGAATAAGGTAATGTCAGCAAAATGCTTTGAAGATGTAAAACACTGTATAAATGTTAAAATAAAAATGAAAGATGGAAAGTGTCTTTAATTAAATCTATGAGCAGGAACTAGTTTTAATTCAAAAGGAGAGTTACTTTTGACTCACTATATTTTGCTTGATCACACTGAAAATACAGCACAGCTAACAAAAAAGTTTGTGAGTCATTAATCTAGTTACCATTTCTGATAGTTCAGTATCTCCACTTTTCCGAGATTATTCCTGGTAAAAAGGGAAGCCCAAAGAGAATGTATAGTTTCACGAACAGAGAGTGAAAAAAGTGTCATCTTTCCACCCAAAAGTTTTGGAATGTGTAAGTGAAAAAAAAAAAAAAGATGAAAAAATGCATTAATGTGTAAATACTGTGCAGTATTGCACTGACTGACCTCTTGTTGTGAATCCACATTTACCCCCTAACGACAATACAGCTGAATTCATCAACTCCAGATCTTCTCCAATACATATGTCTCCTCAGATTACTTCTGGCCCAATCAAGTAGCAATGTGCAGATGTGGGTTATGAAAAAAGACATTAGATTGAAGAAAGGTAAAAAAAAATCTAATTTTTAAAAAGTAACTTTGCGTGAAATAGATAATAATAAAGGAACCTGTTATCAGAATATGTTATTCATTGAATGTTGTAGAGCTTACAGGAAGTTACTGTAAGACCCTGTAAATATCACAGTTTTATAAGATATGACAAGAACTGATCTGTGTTCATTTTATTTGCCATAAACAAATTCTTTTGGTTTGGGTTTTTTGGTCAGAAAAATTATATAACTAATTCCTATTCAGTTAATACATGTCTGTATAAATGATTTGTTCCTATTCAAAAGAAGACATTGCCTAGTTTAGAACATGTATTTGTCTGAAACATATTCAGTAAGAAAAGATAAATTACTCTGATTATTTATTGAGCAGTTAAAACAATGTCAAGCCTCAAAGATAAAAAAAGTAATTATATTGTTCTCCTCTGTAAATGAGTGAAACAAGCAAAAAAAAGAAAAAAAGCTTTTGTAAAAATGTGAAGAATTTAATGGTATACATGGTATAAGGACATGAAATTATAAAGAATTATAGAGTGGTCTATATGAGACTTTATTACAGAGGCAATTACATTCTCACTGAAACAGTTATCACACCAGCACTGCTATTGGGAGACATTTAATTTTTAAATGCAGGATTCTATATCACATCTCATGACAGGAAAGGAGACAGTAATAGCCACTTAAATTACAGTTGGCTCTTCCAGGTTTGTTACTCTTCAACAATCATAAAGAGAATGTATATTTAGGCTGCACGATGATCAGCATTTGAAGGCCTCTAAATTCAGTGATTCATATAGGAAAATCATTATTTTAATTTAAAAAAATAATAGATCCCACATTCTATTTTAATTTCAGTTCCAGTGCTGGAGTACAAAAACGTATTTATTATATTTTACTATCAATTTGCTGTTTCTCCTTAGTTGAAGAATGGTGATAAATTATGCAAATGAAATTTCTTAATCTTTGATGCTGTTTAGTGAATAGTCCTATAATTTAAGGCTTGTGTTTATGTCGCATACTGACAGGTGTTAGACAATGTAACTGTAAAGTCTTTAGGAACAATCATGGGTTTTCACTTGGCACAAGCTCTTGTCCAAAGAGATCCAGTTGTTGCAGTAGGACTTTCAGGGCTCTGCATGTCCCTGTGCATTTCATGGTCCAGGTCAGCCTCACCTGGTGAGTGCTGGTGATTAGCTATGCCGTGCTTTGAAGCTTTCTGAACACTGTAGATTGTAGAATATGTTGTTGAAATTAGTAAAATATAACTGGAAGACAGGAAGGGTAAAGAAAGTAGGAAACACAAGTTATTCTGACATATTACAGGGTATACTCTCTGAAAATATATGACTGCCGATATTAATATATAGTATAGAGTATACTCAAGAAAGTAATATAATATCACGTGTGAAAGAGGAAGTCCTTTCAAGGCAATATCATAAAGAATTTAGTACAAAGTTTATTTAGATAGAATAAAACTTACACAGTAAATGCTGGAGACACTTTAAATTTGTACTTTCGTGAAGTTAATTCAGCCTGGATTAGTTATCTGACTTACTGTGCAGCGCACTGGTTACAAAGAGGATGTTGAGACTTTAGGAGTAAGCAGACTTGATAAATACAGTATTAGTCACTTCTCCAGTTTGTTCTTTCAATTTGTTCTTTCAGCTTTTGCTACCGAAAATCTCAGAAGAGAACAAAAGACACAGGCACACAAAGAGACACACACAAAACCACTCCAGGGATATCTGATCAGCAGTAACTCTAAGACTTGGCCACTGTGGATCCTCAGCCTCATTGGAAATCCCTGCCTGAAATACATCCTTTAACTGAGAAAGAATCTGGCCCATTCTGGTAGGATGAAGACACAAACTGTCATGTTATCCATTGCCCACGGACATCACCTACTTACTATTATAATAATAGACTCACAAGGAAAGAGATATGGGTGTCCAGCAACCCAATTGTTAAAGTGGGGTCCTATGCCCAGGTAGAACATAAAATGCACAAGGAAGAAAATGGATATAATTAAGAGACCAAATGTAAGAAATAAAAGTACAAAACCAGTTGTGATCAATTGTTACTAGGTTGGGTTTTTCAGACCTTGTGATGTTATTTATTTATTTATTTATTTATTTATTTATTTACTTCATGTGAAAGAACTAATAACAAAAGACCTGTGCACTCATTCTCAAAGTTGAGCTCTCCACTGAAATTTGTCTTTCCAGGGAGTGATCCTATTCTTTAGCAAGGCTACATCAGCAAAAAAAAACAAATTGGAAAATTGGCTCTGTGCTTGATTTTGTTTTAAAACAATTCATATTCCTGGGTTACTTTCACATTTAACTGTAGTCTCTAAGTATTTGAAAAGCCCTTTAAAAATGAGCTTTTTTTAATCCGTATTAAATAAGTAGCCTTGAATGTAGGAGGAACAAAATATCAAATTTAGAAAAATTGGGATCAAATTATACATCTAAATTAAGTTACCCTTTAGCAGATATACATGTTCTTTTCAGAATGCCTTAGCAGTGTTGCATAGTTGATAGCAAAGGAAGTGGACTTTGTTCTGCCAGGAAAAGAGATTAGAGTGTATGGTGTAGATCCAGTAAGTTCTGTCTATATACTCTGCATATAATGCAAAGTTCAGTATGTGAGAATAATGCATTTTGGTGTGTTTATTGATCTATTCATATCTGAAAGTACGTGGAATGGTTTTTCTTCCTGTCTCTAAGGCCCAAGTGGAAAAATAATAATAGTATAAGAAAAACTAAGAAACAGCAACAGGTGCACTGTGTCATAGAATTGATATCATGTGTTCACGTAAATGCTTCATTTAGCGCTCTATCAGAGTGACCAGTGCTGGATTTTCTGAAAAAAGACATAATCCCTTTGAAAAGAGTAACTATGAAATAACTTTTAAAAAAGTTATCTCTCCCTAAATGCAGTCACAGCACTTGACTTCAAGATGTCTTAATTATCAATCAAGTGTTCAAGAGCCTCACATTAGGAAAAGCAAAGCCCCAGAGCTGAGGAGAGAAGGAAGTCTGAACTTGTGCTAAACCCTGTATGGGGCGACCTTCATACCTGTATTCACTGAAATGCATGGTGGTATTGGCTCAGTTGGCCATTGAACTCAACTCAGTTTCTGTGGAGCTTTGAGGCAACCTTTGTTGAAAAAACAAACTGTTCTGGGGTAGTGCTAATACATAGAACATGAGCTCAGGGTGTTAAGTGTGGTTTTCTCATTTCTGAGCCTGCTTTAACTGCATAGCCACAGTCTTTGGCTATCTTTGTGATTGTGGGGAAGAATTAAAAAAGACAGGTTATATTCTTTATGTGTTCTCTTTTAGTTTAATTGATGATAACTATTTGTAAGCAGTTTGAACAACATTCCATGGGAACAAATAATCATCTATCAAAGAGAATGCAGACTGGGACTTCGAGTTCTTGTCTTTGGTGGTCAATATCTTCATATTTGGAATGGTGGTGGAACTTCTAGCTCATCTAATCTGTTCTTTACTACTTTAGCACAGACCTACAAAATATAGTAAGAATGAAGGAGAAGATAAAAATATCAATACATACTCTCAAATACATATACTGTATTATCCTATTTACATTCTTCTACAGAAAACAATCTTGGAAATCTCACTGAAAATCTACTCTGCCTGAAATCCAGCTTGAACTGTAAAATGCATAAGTAATAACCTAATTATAACCTCTAGGCAAAACTAACTCTTAAAAGAAAAATGCCTTTTTCATGTGATCAGCAACAGTATTTTGTAGTTATTAAACATGATTGATGTTGTTTTAATTTAGTGTTTCATTATATAAGAAAACCAGTAGGCTTTTCTATCCAATATTGAAATAACACTTATTTAATTGCAATCTTAATTAAATTTTAGAAAGGGAGAGACTGTAGAAAAATGACATGAAAGTATTGCTTTCACTTGGTAGTATTTCTTTTTATGATGAGAAAGTCCCAGTCCATTTTTACTGCTGTCCTCAATACTGGAGTTAAACCTTCATTGCTCTGAAAAGATCCCATTGGTACAAAGCAATGTTTGAAGGAAGCATGATATTTTCTGTATAGAATAAGGTGAAAAAGATAGAAAGAACTATCTAGATATAGAATGTTGTCTTATCATAAATTTCAGTGGAGTTTGTAATATAAGCTGAATATTTGAATGAGATTTCTTAAACGGCAATCTAATTCAAAATTGTAAGCAGAATATTCATGCCATCTTTGATATCTGAGATAACTAAGGTTACTGGTAGTTTCAGTACCACATGGTACTCCCCATGTAGCTTACCTGCTTTAAACAGCATTTTATATTTGAGGCTGCTTTTTGTTGTTTAGAAAAGAGACAGGAAACTAAGGAAACTGTTTGTGAAAGGGGAGGTATACACGAAAACTCTGAAGATGTGATACCTCTCAGCTTCTAACTTAACATAGTAACTTCACAAGAAATTATTCATGGACAGATGGGGTATGTTTATTTTGAGTTTTCTATTGAAGTGTTATTTGTATATAGAGTAAGCCTCCTGTTTAGCACCTTTGACAGCATCAGAGCTCTGGGAAGTGAGTCAGCTATCATGAGTTGCTTTCTTTGGGCAGAAAGCAGTGGGGAAAAGGGAAAACAGAAGAGAGAGAACATGTTGTCCTGAGAATTTATTACAGAGAACCCCATCCCTGAAAAAGTTCAAGGCCAGTTTGGATGGAGCTGGTCTAGTATTGCTGCCCACGGCAAGGTGTTGGGATTAGATGGTCTTTGAAGTCCCTTCCAACTCAGGCCATTCTACAATTCTATGATTCTATAAGAATGTGTTCCATCAGACCTAAATAACAGTGTGAAAGCACATTTAACTACAGACAATTTCAACAGTGATTGTATTATGGGATTTTTTTCCTCTAGAAATAGTTCTGTGATGTCTATTATATTTCATTACTTTCCATGACAAATTTGCTTAAGCAACAAGCAATGAAAGAGAGAAGGAAGTGGCTGAAATGGTGACCTTTAAATCTAATCACATCTTTAAAAGTGTCATCTGTGGTTTCTGTTGAGTTTGAGTAAGCCAATGCTGTGGATACAAAACCTTAATGATATGTGATTCATTACAACTCAATGAACTGTGCAAAAGATGAATATGGGAAAAAAATTAGTACTTTAATGTGCAGGAAAGTTCCTCAGAGGAATTTATTTTCAAACAAGTAAAAGAATGCTCCATTACAATTCTCGAAGATGACAGGAAGCTACGTCAAGGTAACTAGATCCCCTACATGAGAGCAATAGCAAAGAAAGAAAATCCCCTGAATATGGCGCATGCTTTGAAGCTGCATTTGTATTCAAAAGCAACTTGAAAACATTTAAATTGAAATGAGAGACAGAAGTACTAGAATAAGGTCCCACATGGAACATGGCCCTCTGAAAAAAAGTATTAAAGCCACTAGATTTAGATTTTCTAGTGACAGTTTCTTGGAGAAACCCTAGTCAACAACTAGAATGATACATTGATGCCAGGTATTTTTAATTTTTCTTTTTCTTTTTTTTTTCTTGGTTAGATGCCTTTCATTTGCAGCAAGAACTTAACTCCCTTGCATTGCTAGAATAAATCGCCTGCTTTCACTTCCAGGCTTGTAAATTCAATAATGCACTACTGCAGACAAAATTCCCAGCTTGTTTCTGTAGATTAAAACATGTATCAATACACAGGAAAGTGGGTGATCACTAGCCCAGAGGGCTGTCCAGAGGTTTGGGTGCAGGCCCAAGACTGGACATGGAGTGGGTTAGTCCAGGGAAGTGTGTACCTAGTATTGTGTGCTTTGGCAGAAGGCAGCAGATAGAGCCTTCTTAAACTCCTGGAACCTCACATTGACCCAGGGAATGTGTTTTGAATTGCTGTCTTTGCAGACTTGTGTTGGAAGTGAAGTCAAGTTCAGTGTTTCTGATTCACCTACCAGCACTATGCGAGAGGCAGTAATTATAGCAAACTCTACTGTTGGTTTATAAGTAGTTTTATGATAATAAAGAGTATGGCAACTTATCTAGTAACTTCTTGAGAGAATTTTGCATGTGCAGTTGAGTGTCATATGCAATATGTAAGCCAAAAAATTAATTCTGACTTAACTGGCACCAGAATTGGTGAAGGAAAGAAAAACACCAGTACATTGTAAAAGTAATTAGTAAACAGTACTCTGTGGGATCGCTTCTACACATTTGTTTCAAAAGTCATAAATCAATATCAAAAGAGCTAAAGGGATTCCTTCATGACTCCATCAGCAGTTTTAACAAAACACAGACTGCATTAAGGTCAAACTTACAGCCATTAAAGGAAGATGGCAAAAGCCAATATCACTGAGTTATCGTACCTGTATAGAATTATATTAATAGCATATAAAATGATAGGCTAAAAATCCATCATATGGTACAGGAAACTATCTTATGAAACTTCCTGGAAATCAGACTATTAATTACATTCAGATATGGGGTATGGGTCAAACTGGCTTCCAGGTCTGAGAAAAAATGGAAGTTGGTATCCAGTATGACATACAAAAGTAACTGAGTTATAATACACTGAGAATGTGGCTGAGAGGAATCCCAAGGACACATAAACAGTTGATAGGAAATGCAAAACTTGAACCTAGATATCTTAAATATTATGCTTTTTCTTAACTGCCGTTCGCAACTTTGTATCATTTTGTCTCACCCTGACTGAAATATGTTACCACATAATAGAACTCTGCTTATGAAAATTGTAATGCATTGTTTAATTTCCAAGGTTAGTTTCCTGATATTTTATTAACAATAATATCAAATTTAAACTGTAAGAATAATAGTGAGGCCTAGGTATTCACCTGCTGGTTGAGATGACTCTTCATAAGTTCCAAAATCTAAACATATTCAAACTTCTCAACACCTTGAGGAGACTGGTGGATGAATTTTATTACCTCTGCTTTAAAAAGAGGAGCAAATGAGACTGAACAGATCACAGAAGAACAAGTTTAGAACTTAGACCTTGCTGCCTACCTTGGCCTGTGTTCAATGAGAATATGTGGGTTGTTTGTTTTTGTTTTTTTTTCAGGAGAAAGAGAAATAATCTCATTAAAGGTCACAAATCAACTGAATTCTTCTGTGCATTTTTAGGTAGCTAATAAACCATGTAAATATCAGAGTTACCTTTAAGCCATCCATAAAGGAAGGAGTAGCAGTTGTTTCCTCTATTTTATCTTCTCAATTGGCTATTTGTGTAGCTAGATTTGGAGTTCTTAAACAGAATAAATATGCAGCAAGTAGAACAGTTCTATAGTTTTAAAAATATACACATCTAAAAATTACAATATTTGAAATTTGGAAAATGTCTGACTAGTTTGTGTCAGTTGCATTGAAAGCTTAATAAAGGATAAGAAATGTGGCAAACATCTGTTCTGACATCTGACAAACCACACAGAGTACAGAAATCTGGGGTAGATTAATATCCTAAAGATTAGCTCCTGTGCAATTACATGAGATTATTCAATTTTTGTTTAAACACAGACTTACGTGGTTATTCTTATGAACTGATGTTAAAAAAAATCAGGTCAATATCAATCACTGGAAAACAGGGTTTTTAAAAAGGTTTTGTAATGATAAATGTGAGCTGGAAGGTATTCTTAGCATGTTTACTACGAATGACCTTGTTGTATGGTTAAATTTATTTTAGAATACAAAAGCCTTAATGTCTTTCAGAGAGTATAGCAGGAATCATGCAGCTCCTATTTACAATTAATTTCTAGACTGAAATTTTATCTTGATCTACTAAAAAAAATGGCCTACCTAACAATTTTTCATGACAGCAACATAGAAACCCAAGAGAAGAGGAAATTATCAGATAACAATATCTCTGCAGTTTTCAGGCCTGTCAGCAGGATTTTCAAAATTCAATCTTATCAACAAGTCATAGAATAGTACTCTGCCTTATGTCATATCTGAATAACATAGAGATTGGTGAGATGCAATTTCCTGCTAGATTTTTGTAAGAGTTTTTTTGTATTGTAGTGTTAGAAAGCTGCCATTCCATGCTCATCAGAGAACTGTATGCTGTAGATAAATTAGAGACTTGAGAGTTTTCCTAGAACATGATATATAATGTTACTTTATTTCTAGCAAGGAGTAAAATATCGTACATTAAATTATACTACTTTATTTCTAAAAAAGAATAAAACATCATATGGGATTGTGTGGTACTGATAATGTCATTTAGAGATACACAAAAAGCCAAGAAACCCCCCTAAACTCCTAATAGCACAACATGGCTTAAAATGATCTTGTGTGTATTGCAATTTTTCTGGACATAGCACAAATGGAAATACGTAAGCACAGCTATGTATGCGTTTAATGTTTATTTTTCCCATTCCTTGCCCCCTCCCCCCCAAAAAAAAACCCACTGAAAAATAATTATCTCATTTCTTGTGGTCTTGTATTGTGGTCAGGGAAAATAGGTAAGTAAAACTATGGTTAAGACCGAGTGTGTCAGGGTGCAGTGTTGTGTTGTGCTCCGAGGGAAGATACCACTGCTGCACAGCTGTAAATGTGCTGAGGGCAATCTCTTTCCGTGGGTTCCACGTGGGACTCTGACACCCTTTTTTCAAAGACAAATGCTGAGGGGACCATTATCTATAGTCTCTTCCACTAGCCCATTGACATGGGCAAATCACATGGGTCCCTGGAAGAGGAAGAAATGTGGGCTTTATAGAAGGACTTGGGAATTTCTTGACCGAGAAGAGAGAAGATCTCAAGGGTATTAATCAATGACAATACCCTTAGACTTGCAGGAGAAAGAAATTCTAGCTCACCACAAACTGCTAATTTACTGAATTTTTGTATGGTGAGGTAAGCGTTGCAGAGGAGGATGGTCTTTTGTTGTTTCCAGGGCCTGAATCTTTCAAATAGTTTAAGTTACTGCGGTTAAAATTCCTTTTCTAAATCAGTATTCATTGGCATTCTTACTGTTCTGAAAGGAAGCTATGCTTAGCTGGAAATGTTAGGCAAATCTGCAATCAGATGATGCTGTGAGTCATTAGGTTACAATCCAGAAAGGCTATGACAAAAAAGGGTGTTAGTATACTTACCTGAATCACATCTGTGCACTCACTTGGTTTGGAAACATATCAGTCCCTTTGCAAATAACTGGGAATGACAATTCCTCATCAGGGACAGACTCTCCAAAAGCATTAATAAAAAGACATTGCCAGAGCACAATTCATTTCTTTAGATTATGAAAAAAAGGCGAACCCAAAAGTTTGCTTGCATAATAAAGGTTTAGGAGGTAAAATTAACTGCATTTTTTTGGTACACAGGCATTTATGTATCTAAAAATTAGAACTTGCAGCTGGATTTTCAGAAGTGCTTGGGCTATGGTGGAATTGCTGCTGTAATGCTGAACTGTAAACTTCTAATCTGGAAGTTTTGAGTGTTAGCTGGATAGTGAAAACACTGTTTGCATTCAAAATGATGATCCTGACACCTCATTTTAGTACCATGGCGCCAACCTGGTACTAAACATCTAACAGCCCTGCTACTAGTAAGGCTGTTTAGCAAGGCTATATTTAGTGTGTAGGAAGCAGTCTTTGAAGCAGGAAAAGGAACCCAGGTTTACTTGCTCCTAAATTAGCACTTTAATTACTGGCTTCTTTTTCTCAGTATATTTTTGCTTCTGTTTTGCTTCGGTAGAGTGAGTGGCAGACCTCAGACTTCAGCTGCAAGACTGTAAGCCTTCTGGAAATGCTTGGATTTCATTAGAAAGGATTAGAATTGATGCGTCAAGAAGATGTGTATGCCCACCGACGCACTACATTAAAGTAGTTTCAGTACCATTTTGTGTAACAAAATGTTAGGTTCAGCTGAGTGACAGTTTTCCACAGACATAGGCGAGTTCCAAGAATTGGGGAAGTTACACGAATTACTGAAAGTTTAGTAACTTTTTTTTCTTTTTTTTTTTTCTTTTTTTTTTTTTTGAAGCAAGCGATCATAGCTGTGTCGCTGCTGGCAGGCTGTCGTGCTTCCTCGCAGCTGGAGCGCTTGCCCCGTGCGTGGCTCGGCGTGGCGGCAGAGGCGGCACCGGGGTGCCCTTTGCTCACTGGCCGGGCAGCCCGGCAGGGAGGGAGCCTCGCCGCCTGCCCAGCCCTGGCTGGGGAGAACGGGACGCCTGTGAAGCCATGGCTGGGGCACTCGGCGCTCCGGAGCCGAAGCCTGCCGGCGGGCTTCCCCCTGACTGCTCAGGAAATATGCGGCCGGGCCAGCCCGCCCTGCGCTGCGCTGCGCTGCGCTGCGGAGGGCGGCGGGCGCTCCCGGCGCGCCCAGGTGCGGCTGCCTCCTGCGGCACGGAGCGAGCTCCGCGGGCGCGGCCTGCCGGGGAGCAGCGCGGGGGTGGGGTGGGGTGGGGTGTGGAGCCAGCCAGGCAGGAAGGAAGCAAGGAAAGAGAAAGCAAGAAAGAAAGTGAGCGAGCGCGGAGCCGGAGGGAGAACAGAAAGCTGAAGCTGTCTAAAGCCGTGCGCGTCTTTCCTCTGCCTCCCTCTCCCCGGCAGCCGCGGGACTGTGCCGAAGGTGAGCCGGCCTCGGCGGGCGCAGGTGTGCGGGTGTGCGGCAGGGTCTGCCCGCCGCTGAGCCCCACGCGGGCCGGGCCGGGCCGGGCCGGGCCGCTCCCGGGGATGCTGCAGCTCCCGGTGCCGCCGGCAGCGAGCCCCGCGCTGCCGCTGAGCGGGGGCTTGGGAGCTGCCGGAGAGCGCACAGCGCTCTGGAACCGGGCACGTCCCAAATGAGTGACAGAGACTGGCTGAAGTTGGGTTCGGACTAGAAATAGCTGGTAGGCAGGTAGGAAATAAGGCGTGTATTGTTCGCTGTTTTCTTTGTGGCTTCAATTGTTTTAACGATTTGTATGTAAATGTCATGCTAAAGAGCAGTGCTTTGTTATTGTGTATGTATTTACTCTGTGAGTTGTTTTTGTGAAGTCAGACATGTGCAGATCTGGAGTTTGCTGTCCTTGTATACCTGGAAATTTTATCATAAATTTTAAAAAAGTTCAAGAAGCAGTAGGATGTCCTGGATCGAGAATACGAAGTGAAGGGTACAGCACCATAGTGTTGCCACAGCAACTTCCCGAAGTTCCAATTCCACCTTTAGTTTGCTTATTCAAGCCATGCAGTTCCTTACTGCAGCGACTCTGCAAGTTGTTCCACTGGAATTTCTTGCAGTATGAGGTTTGACTCCGAGGTAACGAGGGTGGCTGAAATTTTTTCTAGAAGGCAAGTGTTCTGATTCAAAAAAAAGAAAAAGAAACATTTTGACAGAGGATGTGATTAAAGTTATTTTGTAATTGTCCACTATGTTGGCCTATGCTTAGTAACTTCCTTGTATTGGCAAAGGAAACAGTTCTATGGGAATTGTTGCAATCATTATCTTTTTGATTTTCTTGGTTTTTTTTTTTGTTTGTTTGTTTGTTTGTTTTTTGTGCAATTGATATGCTGATTGTATTATGTAGGTTTCTGGAAAGATTCTTAATATACAATGTTTTCTATGTTAATCTTGTCAGTTTGGAGTCAATTGAAGATGAAATTCACTACTTGCAGCTCCATGGTAAGACCTGTTGTATTGTTTTATTTTGGTGTAGTTGGCTTTGGATTTTTTTTTTTTTTTTACATATTTATTAGGATCATAATCTATTACGTGGTTTAGCAGAAGCTGGGAGCAAGCCTGAACTTGCTTGTGTTTGTTGAACTGATTGCTTAAAGCATGATTATCTTGCCATGTACTTCTAAGGGTTTGACAGTTTCTTCAGGCTTGTATCAGTATTGATATTGGAAAAAAGGGAAAAAACTAGTCCCACTTGAATGTTTCTGTGTTCACCTATAACCTACTGTTCACACATTTCATTATTAAAATTTGGATTGCTTGCTTGCTTCAACAAAGATTTGTCTATCTCCCAGTCAGTTTTGTCTTCAAGACTTTTCAACTTGAAAACCACAGAATGGAAGAATTTTAACATCAGTAGATATAGCTTTTCAAAATGATAGATGCAGGTACTTAGCCTTGATGTGGGGAAGGGTCCTGAAAGTTACAGTTGCCATTTTTCTTTCATGGTATTTATCTGTCACTTTTAGTAAAACAAAAAAACCATTAGGCCACTCCGAGTTATTTTTGCCTCTCCTTGTCTAAGTCCCTTCCATTAGATGGGAGAAAGAAGACATTGAAAATCAGTTTGTAAAGAAGTGTGAGAAACATCTTCTGTGAAAGAACGTTGGATGATCCCTTAGAAGGCTTGGGATGTGCAACACACATTGCAATTCCTCCCCTGCTGAAACATTTTTCTTAGAAGAAAAGCCCAAATGATTTTCCGTGTATTACTTTTTCTACATAGCAGTTTAGGTTCTTTTATTCTTATTTAGATAAAATTGGATGGTCAGGTGTCTTCCAAGAAGTTTGACTTGAAAAAAAAAAAAAAATATAACCACTATGGTATTTTCCTATTTTTAGTAACCATATTGAGAATGGTAATTTTTGTCATGGTTACCCTACACAGGAGAATATAATATTATGACAAGAATCATTTTTATTTAAGCAAGTTCTAATTTCCCTTGTGGTTTTTGTTTGTTTGTTTGTTGGTTTTTGTTTGGTTTTGTTGTTGGATTTTTGGTTTTTGGGTTTTTTTCTATTTTTTTCTATGCATTTTGCCTTGCTTCTGAGAGAAGATTTGTTTTATGGAATGTATGCAACCATGTGCACTAATGTTGTTTATTTAAACTTGTAGTGGTACAAATATGGATGTGAAAGAGAATGAAAGTATTCACATAAATGTGTATATGTCATATAGATGCACTCCATATTTAATATTGTACATTCTTTAGGGTTTATTGTGACTTATTTTTTAATCAAAGCTAAGGAGGAAATTAAATTCTTTTTTAAATTGATAATAATCATATTGAAACAGATTAATGTAATGAATAAGGTGGTCCTTGAGTTCTGCATTTCTGTATACTTCTTGAGTTCAAGCCTTTAGTAAGAATGAAATATTTTAAGACGTGATTGAGCATTTTAAGAAGTGATTTAAACTTTTTAAGTGATTTTAAGGGATTAAAACATTTTAAGAAGTGGTTTATGTTCTAGCCTGCAAAACATTCACTAGTTTGTTACTTTATTCTTCGTGTGAGTAGCGAAACCAAACCAGTTGTCAGTATAAGCCTTTGCTTAGACCCACAAAATAATATGCGCTCTTATGGTATTTAAGCAGTTGCATAGCTAGGCCAGATCTATAGAATGTCTTCGTAAATCTTGATGGATGCACTGACAGATTTTGCCGTAGACAACTACAGGAAGAGAAAGTGACTTGGGCTTTATCTTCCAGCAGCGTTGGCATCTTGTGGTCAAAATGTCTTCTCAGCAAGCAGTTCCTTCTTTCTTCTGCCACATGCTTTGTGCATAAAATACACACCAGAAAGTAATCATTCTTACAGATTTGGAAGCCCAGCTTGTTTTCTGCTAGGTAACCCTTTGTGTTGGTATGTGGTTCGTACAAAGATGGGTTAGAATCCAAATAGCTGATCACACATGGCTGTTTGAGTTCCTGAAGCAACAACACTGGAGGTGTTCCAGAATAAGGTGTAGACAAAGCTATTGATTATAGAAAAAACAGTCTTAAGATAGAGAAGAGAGAGTGTGTGGGTATAAATATATATGTTTATATAAAATCGATATTTATTTATAAATATATAGGTAAGGCTGCTTTCCCAAGTAGGTTTTTTTGGTATTTTGAAAGGTGGAGGGATTGAGAAAATGAGAGTCTGAAAATGAACACCTTAGGGAAAAAATAGCCAAATGCTACCATGAAACCCAGAACTGTCAAGGAAGGTGAAAATGGCTGAGATAACCAACGGAAACTAAAAGCCTTAGACTGATATGCTAACACTGTAGAGGTTTTATATATACTTAAATGTGTGTGTGGTTTGGTTGATTTCTTTCTTCTTTTTTTAAAATTTTTTTTATTGTGTTTTTCATTTAATTATTGGGCACCTGAAGGACTATTTTCTGGCCCAAACAGTACATGTCTGATACTTTTTTCCCAGTAAGTAATTTCTGTACTAATTTTTGTTTTATTCTGTACTCAGATTCTGAGAATATATATTCAAATTGATAAGAGACTATGTGTCTATATTTACATTTTCCAGGGTTTAGAGTCAAGTGGAGGCCATACTGTTGAATTGTATTCTTTATGACTAGTGGCTGCCCTGAAAACTTTGAGGAATTGCGGAGTTCTCAAATTTTTAAAATTATGATGAGCGTTTATATAAACATGCAGGTTGGGATGGGACAATGATAAATCCACGAAAGTGGATTGTTAATCAGTTTAGATCAATCCAAGGCTTTTTGAATTTAAATGACTTGGGAATCTTTTGTTGAGGGTTAACTCCATAATAAAGTTAATCTCTCTTGAGAGGTTGATATCTGATTGACCTATAGAATTCTCTCTTTAAAAGGTTTTAATTGTATCATTTTAATATTCAAGATAACAAGTCACTTCTCAGACTTGTGGGTAGTGATCAAAGCTGATAAAAATATTTCCACAGAAATTAAGTTAGAGACTAGAGAGAATCCAATGATTTATTTTAATTAATAGGGATATATTATATGTTCCAAAGATATAAAAAGGATATATTATATTATGTTCCAATAATGGAGCATGCATAGTAGGTATGCTATGTTGATTTCTACATCTTCTAGAAAAATGTATGTTTGTTCATCTCCGTTTTTTCTTAAAATTGTGTCACTTTCATGTATATATGGTGTAAGTATGAAGAATCTAGTTTTTTCCTTGGTTTTGATTACCACTTTATGAATGTGTTGGAGTAAAAGATATTTACAAAATTTTGCAAGAAAAGACTTCTAGCAATTGAGGTAGTTATTTAATAATTTATTTCATAATCATAATGAAGTACAATCACTAATAGCAGTGATAACTGTTGTGCTTCATTCAGTGCATTATTTAAATTTAGATTTATCTGTATGTGGCTTTGGGTAATTAGGAGAGGCATAAAGATTCATTAATTATCACCTTTCTGAATAATCACTTAGATATTCAAAAGACATTGGAGTAATCTCACAGGAAGGGGGTCTATCCTTTATTTAGGAATTGATATAATGAAAATGTAGGCAATCTTTTAAGCTTCAATTCTAAATCATAAGTACTGCATTTTTTGTCAGGAAATACTTTGAAGAATTAGGTATCAATGCCTGCTACCATGGATAAATTCTGGGCATAAGATTTCTCCTCTTTCTAATTGCCACTTAAGTCTTAACGCTCTCCTACTGAAGCTGTTCTTTTTTTTCCAGGCTGCTTAAGGCTAGTACCTGCATGCCAGGACAGCTGCTACAGTCAGCAGGTTTCCCTAAGGCCAAATTGCTCCTTACACAGAAAGAGGTGAAAAAACCTGTTGAGTGTTGCTGATCTTAGACCTTTGATGAAACATGATTTCAGGCTGTTTCAAACACCTTCAGAACAGTAGTGTCTGGATTTTGTAAATTGTGAATTTTGATACGGACCTGAAAGAAAGAGTAACTCAAATAACTGGACTGTGGAGAGTGTAAGAGCTGAGTTGGAAAATACTAAGGAAAAACCCATGGACAGCCAGAACTTGCCTATGGGGTCATGCCTCTTCTGTTTGTGGCCGAGGGAAAACTGCTTCCTTGTCAAAGTTCAGATGCTGGTTACCTGTCTCCTGTGTTCCTGCATGGCACTTTCTTTGAAGGGTCAGATCTACCACTGCAAACTGTTTTATTGATGGCAGTACTTGTTCAGTTGGATTCTGATTGGAAGAGGACTTGAATGCACAGTTCACATAAAATGCTCTAGATAGTCATTTTTCCTTTGTTCCATTGAAAGTGTGCTTCTATGCTAAAAGAAGTTTGAGGTTCAGAAGATAAGGGAGTAGAAGTCCTGTCCTGTGGTTAATTGGTGCTAGTGTGGATATAGGAAAGCTTTAGGTTCCAGTTCTGGTCTTGGATGACTTTCTTTCTGATATCCAAGTACTGTGTAATAAGAATGTGCGTGTAGATAAGTGCTTCATCAATTAACTGTTCATCTTAATGTTTAGATACTAGGAATAGATGTTTTAAATCTGTATTATTTATGCTGAGACTTCAGCTTTCCTATTTTCTTTATATAGGCTAAGATAAAATGGTGGAGAAGTAATGCTGTTTACCCTTGTTGAAATTTTCATATACAAACACTTTAAAAATACTACTGTTTGAATGACAGGGAGTCTTTCACAATTTTATTCAAGATAATTGTGACATTCAGGTGAGAATTTTTTTTAATGTCCTTTTTCTTTTCCATATGTTTGCAGTCTTTAAAAAAAACCCACTTTGAACTGAAGAAATTTGAAGAGGTGTTGTGAGGAAACAGATATTTTCTGCTGGCTGGAGGACACCAAATTTATGAGAGTTTTCTTGCTAGTGAACATGCATGCAACCTGACTATTTCTACATGACTGTGTGGGGCAATATACGGAATGAAGTCATGTCATCCAAAGGCAGTGACACTGATATTGAAGAATTTTTGGTCAACATTAACCTTGCACAGTATCTTCCTAACTTTAAAAGATATGGCTATAACATTGTGACGGATTGCATGGGAATAAATAACAGTGTGCTTCAGCAAATGGGAGTGTTGCCTACAGGGCATCGCAGAAGGATTCTTAAGCAGTTAGAAAACAGTCTTTCGAAAATGCAAGGAAATTCTCTTTTCTGTGAAAACTTAAAATTCAAAGACCTGAAAGTTTTAGAAGAGAAGCAATATTCATCCTCAGATCAGGAGTCTCCTGTAAACAATTCAAGTGTAGATGGGACTGGCTTGATACCTGCAACATCATCAGAACAACTTAATAAATCTTACGTTACTAGGAAAAAGTTTGAACTTGCAGAGCAAAACTCGACGGAGGCAAATGATGATATCTTTACAAATTTGGATTTTTCTACTTTATACCAGAATTCAGGCAGCATACCAAAGTCTGTCAGTCAAAGTGGAAGTATCAAGACGAATACTCAGCCAGATGCATCCCTGACAGAAGCTGCTGCATACCAAGCTGATGAGCACTTGACTGGCCCTTTGGTGTTTCGTGATCCTCCTTCATTTGTTCGTTCATGCGAGACAAAACACAACGAAAACGAACATCAGAGGTTTGCAGATGAGGGTGATTTGTCTGATAGCAAGCCAGGTTCTCCATTCTATAAGTTTAAAGGAGAAATGATAGACAATGACTTATATGATTCCTGTACACTAAACTGCATGAAAGTATTTCCAAGAGCAAGCCGATCTTTTATCTTAAGGCATCGACCTGTACCAGAAATTCCTGAATCAAGTAAAGTTCAAGCTTCATCAAGGTAATTGCTGTTTATTACTAATGAGACATTACTATCATTGTAGAACTTATGGTTTGGGGCTTCTTGATTTTTTTTTTTTTTAATGTCTTTTTTAATATGTGTTGTAAATACACAGGATCTGATATGAATGTTGCCAAATTAGTTGAAGGAGGGTTAAGCTTCAACGTAATTTAAAAGCAAAAATGAGAGTATAAAGGGAAACTTTTGAACAGTGTGTCCTTATAACCTCCCCAATTTTCTCTGCGTCTACTAATTAAAAAAGAAGGGAATCTTTATCGCTTTAGATATAACCATTGTTAAAAACAACTCTATAATATGAATATGTATATTCACGCTTAAAGCATAAGCAAGAACTTTCTTCAAGATGGCTCTTCGATTAATTTCTTAACATTTAATTGTTAACTTTGGAGAATGAAGGCAGCCATTTTGTCATATTATGTGTTGGCTTTTGCTGGTGGTCTAGTAACAGCAAAACCTTAGCTTTTAATGATATTTATAGTCTAAAAATATTTTTGAGACATTCCAGCAGGGGAAAACAGCAGTGGAAAAAAGGAGGAAAAAAAGAGGGTAGATGTGTATGGTTTTCAGAGTTTATGGAATCTTTGAATTTGTTTCAAAATATTCCAGTGTATTTTTCTTCCTTCAAAATGGTTGGGTTCATAATTTGAATGCACAAATTACAGAGTGGCAGTTAGTTTCTTGAATAAGCATTATTTGTTGTAACTGTCTTGGAAAAATATGAGAATATTGAGGAAAATGTCTACTGTTGGAACTTAATTCAAGACCTATCTTAATAAAAAATTAATTTTTTGAATCTTAAAAATGGCATTGAATATGTACTCAATCACAACACGATGTTTCTGGCTGTAAGCAAAAAATATCTCCACACAGATTAAGTTGTATTATTTTTGCATCTATTAAGTAAAGTTTTAGTCATCATGCTGGCTAAATGTCTTAAACAGAAGAAAAATTCATGCAAAGGCATATGCAAACTTTTGTTGGCGTAGCCGTATCTAAATCATTAGGTTGCATTTATTTTATTTTTTAATTTTTTTTTCACCACTAGCTTTGCCTGGAAGGGACATGTCTAAGAATGTTTTGTATTTATCTTGCGTTTTTCATCTGCATATCTCAGCAGTTAGAAACATCATCAAGTTTATACATGCTCTAAATGCAGGGGTTTCCCAGCATTTATGTTTCTTTTAGTTTACTGAAAGAAGTCAAAACTAAATCTTGTAATACAATTGTTTGAACAGGTGGAGAGTCAAAGATTCTTTGCAAGAATTAGAGATTTTTTTGTGTTCCTTAGAAATTACTTCATTGGTATCTTCTAAATGTCAGAAAAATTGTGCTCATTGAAATTTAAGTATACATATCTTTCTGTGAGGAGCAGATTTATGTTAACTTTTGTAGAGTGATTATCCTTACTTCATTTAATAAAGCTATTCATGCTAAGACAAAATGGGATTCTCAGCCTAAGAGGTAATAATAACTAGATACTAAAATCTCAGTCATCCAGATGAGAGAATATGCTATATTTGTAATCTTCCCACCAGGGGAGTAAATCCTCCAAATCCCAGTCTATTAGTGATTGATATGTGACTGGGTCACTAACTTCATTAGCCACCATTTTGATTTGTGAGCTCCAGCTTCTTTTTTACATCTTTATGCTCCAGTTATAGCAGTATGGAAATCCTGAGGGACCAGTCTGTCTGTGGAAGATCAAGACTAAACAAGAACTTCTCAGCAGAACTTCAGCTTCACAGAAACCTTTGATAACCTTTCCGACAACCTTTTTATAGTGGCAGAGAATTAATACAGAACTTTAAAATGCCGTCTTGCGATCATCTTTAACCTCAGGAAAGATTGTCTTTCTTACAGAATTGCAAAAACAAACAACCTTAACTGGCCTTATTGACAGATGCTGGTTTCATCCTTGTTACATTGTATAAAGGCTGTTCCCTAGAGGCAGAGAAATCCTGATGAAATCTGGGAAACTCAGCATTACTTTCTAGTCATTCATGGATATTAATCATTAAATTTTTATGCAAGGAATACTTTTCTCATCATCTCCTATGTGCCTTTAGCACAGAAAGTTCATACAGTGGGTCTCCTTGTGCCCCTTGATAGGGCTATGACCATGTAATTTTTTATTACTAATAATGCACTTTCTTGCAATTTTATCTGCTTCCCTTTGCCTCACTTTTGCTCCTGGCTCTTGTCTGTAACAAAGCACACTGTCTGCTGGAAAGACACCGTAGCATTTTAGAAGTCAAAAATACTTGGGGTTTATTTCTTTTTTCAATTACAGCACTACAGTGTGGCATCACTGTAGTATGGGTGTGGGTGCAGAATTAAAATAAAAAAAAAGAAAAAAAAAGAAAAAAGTGGCAATTACACAACATTCTTAATAGCATAGTTATTGTGCAGATTTTAATACTGTTTTTGCTGCTCAGTGTTGATGTGTAGTTATGCTAGACTCTTTTCAGGTAGACTTTGTCATATCATTATGAGCTCTCTGTCATTACAGAATTAATAAAGATCACTCAAAAGGTGTTTAAAACCCCAAAGTGAAAAATTGAAGGTTTTCTAAGACGAAATAGTGAAAGTATTGGAATGGATGGAACTAACCACAGATGTGTCTTTAGGACAACATTAAAGATAATTAGTTTTGAGATAGTTTTGGAGGTTTTTGATACTTTGGGCCATGTCATCTAGCAGTCACTCTTCCATGAAATAGTTACCATTGCATCATTCCAAGAAGCAATCTGTTCAAAGAAAAAGCTGAAGCAGATTTACAACATGGTAGACCTGATTTTTATGCAGGAAAATACCCAAAAAACATTTCAGACTGATGAATTCTACATTCATTTAGATTTTTTCATATCCCCCATCTTTGTTGTGTTGTACAGTAGTGGGATTGTTCTGATTCTTTATTAAGAGAAATAAGAAAAAATAGACCAAAATTCTGGACAACATCCTGCATGTGTGGGAAAATACAAGTAAAATAGATAATGGTGCTTGGCCTGAGCAGGCACCATTTGTTTCCTGCAGTTGCCAGATCCTATGGTTGGAATTTCTTGCTTGGTGCTGCTATCCTTTAGACTGTTTATTAACGTACAAGTGGTCAAGATTGCTAATTAGGTGCCAAGGTGGTGCTGCTATCTATCTCTACCATGTTCTGTTGCACAAAATAAATTTTTTAGAAGAGAGAGCTGCTCCCTCTCTTTTCCTGTGGTAAAGTATCACCATTAAGTTACCTCTGCTAGCAGTCTATGAACCCCAAAGCTTTAACACAGCGTGGTAGTTTTGATGTGTTTGCATTGTGGGAGGGTTAGGTCTTGAGATGGATAGAAGAGAAAGCATGTCTTGAATGAGTTTGAAAACAAAAGCTTCTTTCATTTAAGACTCTCGGCAGATGAATGCCAGTAAAAACTTTGAAGCACTGACTGCTTGCACTGACCTCTTTCCCTCACTTTATTTGCAAGGTAACAGAAGTATATTGAATAAACCATCTTGGTGCAAAGTTTTAGCTTTCCAGCCTCTCAGCATTTAGCAGGACCAGTCACTGCCTCATTACACCCTTTCATCCTGTTTGTGCATAAGAAGGGGTGCTAGAGAAGCGTGTGCAGCCTGAACCACATCCGGTACCCTTAATCTATGAAAATAGTGAATCTCAATCTCCACAGCTGTGACAAAGGCAACATTAAATAATAATTGAAATTGTTATTATGTCTTTGAAAAATTGGCGTATTTTGTGATTGCCAGACTGCTTGCACCAACCTTCCTTTAAAGAGCAAAATAAAGACTATCTTCTTGGATTGAGGTACTCAATTTTTGAATTGAAAAAATTCAAGAGAAGAGGTATTCACTTTTTGAAATAGTTAAGAAAAGTCATGGGTTGATATAAGATTTTTTTCAGTTGTTTTCCTCCAAAAGACGTTTTCAGTATTTTTCTCTCTTTTAATAAAGGTATTAAATTTGTACAATAACTAGCTTATTATGCGTTGACATATTATTATCATTTTATAGCTTTCAGTGTAGTTTTTTTTCTGATGTATAATCTTTCAGGCAGATATTAAAGATAAGCTCATTTCATTTATTTTATATCTTGAGATAATTTTTAATTAACATAAGTTAGAATTTTGCTTTCCAAAATTGACATATAGGTTGTATTTTTGAGTGCTGGAAAAAAAGACTATCGTTTACTTATTAGCAGGTTTTTGTGCCATGTATACATAAATGTAGGTACATGATCAAAAAGAATACAAAAGTCCTGAAAAGTATATGGATGAAAAAAAAGTGGTGCTGTTGGGTTTATTTGGTGTTCTTTGTTGTTTTTGTTTTTTTCTAAGCTGACTTGTTATTTTTCATTTCCTGGTGAATTTATCCATCCACCCTGAAACTAAGCAAATGACTCACTGTTTTACATAAAGAAAACCCCCATAATTTTAAAAGCTACTCAATTCAAAGCTGTTTCTATGTAACTCTTAATATAGTTTAATGCAGTTAATACCCTTTAAAAGATACCAACCTAGCATCAAAAAATCTGATCTGTGTTGAAATACATTCGGTTAGGGTGTTTTTAAGCATACTGAGTTCTTTAAAATTAAGTTAGTACAAGCACATGAAGTTAGTTTGCTAATGGAGCTTCAAAAGATGTAACTACGTCAATTTTAGTAAAATGTATGATGAAACACAGACTTTTAAGGTATTCACTGTGTATTTATTGTAATTATAACTCAGGAGAGTGAGCAGTTGTATATGGGAGCTTGTATATGATCCACTTTCACTGGTCAAAGTCACCCTGTACTTTCCAAAACCAGGATTTTATGAAATAATCATTGTGGAACTTAGTTTATATAACCTGAATAATATTTGAAATGTCAAGTAGCTTTATAAGGTATGGCTTCTATCTTGAATTTAATCAAATACATTTTTTGAGGCAGATTTAAGCGTGGACTAAAAATTATGTGAAATAGTAGTTCCTGAATGCCTGCCTTCCGTCACAAAGAAACATCATAAGGAGTAATTCAAGTTGGACTTCATGGGGCAGTAGGTCTAAAGTTTCAAAGTAGCTTATATTAAAATAATAAAATTTCTCAATATGTTAAGTAGGGAAATGAAAGTTAGGAGATTGATATTTTTAGTAAAAGACAATTGCCTTTGGTTTCAAAGGATGGAGGACCTACAAACTGTTAGGAAAACTGATAAGGATCTTACATGGCATTTATCAGTCACAGAATATTCTATAAGGATGCATGAGAACCTTTAGCACTGTTATTTTAAGTAGTGAAAATGAAATCAAGAGGAAAAATTTCTAATTATGTTAATGGGGGAATTCAGAGCTTGACTGAAAAGAGCCCTAATACAGACTGCTGAGTAGTACAGGTGGTACAGAGCAGTAAAAGTGGGCTAGAAATTTTCTAATTCATGCATTTTTCTTCCTGTGTTCTGATTATAAAGCTGTCTTGGCCTGAAATATTAATAATAACAATAATATTGCATTATACATGAAATTACTGAAATATGTGGGGCCAGCACAACACCACTAATGAAACAACTTTCCTACTGTGTATGGAGATACATTCTTACCTATGTATAAAATGTATTGGGATAGACACAGGCAGTTGCACTTCAATGCCATTTACCTCTTGGTTTTAAAATTTTGTGGGGGGAAATAATTCACCTTAGGAAATCAAAACTTTACAGCATTTTTTTTCAGTGGTTGGGAGTAGGTTTTGTCTGGATTCTCAGGCCCCTTACGAGTTTAATGTTAAATTAGATATTCATAGTACATCCTTTTTTAAATACAGTCACTGGTAATCCTTGTGAAGGAGAAGGGAAGGAAAAGGTTGGGGAAAACTGTGGGATCTCCACTCTTCAATCTAAATGTTTTGTAAGGTCAGTTCAGAACAAAACAAAACCCCAAATTTGGGATGTCTGCTAGGATCAGAGAAGTATTCAGTGTCATAAGGGGAGGAAAATACACTGTTGTGTGATTTTTAAATTATATCTGAACATTTCCCAAGACTTAAAATCTATTATTTCTATATTTGTATAGAATTTTGTTTAACTACATGAGATGGTTTTGCTTATTTTCTGGGAAATTTCAGTTAATGTTTTCATTCTGTGCTTTGTTTTGTTCAAGTTCCCTTCAGAGAAGAAGAAATATGGACCTTGCAAATATTTCTTGCACTGGGAGGCAAATTTCACAAAACAGTGAGTTAAGCACATTGATATTTACATCTTGAATATTAAGGAAAAAGAAACCTTCGACCAGTTGTCTAAAATAAGTATTACTTGCATATTTGAAGAAATATTGGGCATTTCAAAGGACTAGAAGAATGGATTTATGTGATAGCAGAGCATTTAATCACTTCTGCATTTTTACTTAGTTTTTGATTATGATCAAATAAAGTAAGAATTAGAGAATCCATTCTTTAAGCCTCATTTATTTTAATATACATTTTTTAGACTAGTGTTTTAAGTTTCTAAGATTAGATGCAGATTTTTTAAGCAGAGTTAACTTCTTGAAAGATACAAGGAGTGTATTCCTGACTAATGCTGCTTAATTTGTTTGTTAGTGCTCATAGCTCCAGGAAATAACAGGAAACTAATTGTATTAAATAGTTTACTGAGGCGTTTAGAAGTCTTGTGCAGTCAGCTGTAAACTTCTTTCATATTTGAGAGATATGTTTTGTTTGAAGGTGTGTATATTTATTTCAAGCAAATACTTGGTGACAAAACGAAGATTGTGCACAAAAGAATTGTATGGTGGTTTATTTTTGTTTTTTTTTGAAGTCAGAATAAAGAACACTTTGGAGCCATTGCTTCTTAGACTAGACAACTAAATGTTTTTTAATTTTAACTTGATGGAGGGTAGGAAAGAAGAAAATGCCTGTATGCAAGTTAGATTCAAATTACATAGTAATAGTGATAGTGTCTGTGGTGAAAAGAAGGTATCTGGAATTCACTTAGAAATTGGACATTGCTTCTTGTTCCTCAAAATTTTTTCTGGGAAGGACAGAGAAATTACAAGCTGAAAAATCTGTGTCCATTGTTGATTTTATAATGACTTTAGTAGAGCATTTTTTACTCACAATAGAGCACAGTGTGACTGTATTTATTTATTTATTTGTTTGTTTGTTTGTTGTTTGTTTTAAGATACTTTCACGGAAGAAAAGCCTCCCATTATCTCTCCGTATGGGGAAACCTTTATTTGTGGCAACGTTAATGATACTAAAGTAAGTTGAGAAGCCTGAATACATGTAGTCTATCTTCACTTTAATCTTCATGCTAGGTATTCCATGCTGCCCTTAATTTTTTTTTTAAAGTGTTTTTTATTTTTCAGTATTTTTTTTTGGTGTTTTTAAGTACATGCAAAGGGTTTATGATGTAAATATTTGAGCACTACTGACTTTTTTTAATCTCAAGAGACACTTTGTATGTTCAATAGTAATAGGAGGTTGTGGCGTGTGTTGGTTTTTTCTTTTTTATTTTATTTTTTTAATCCAACATAGGACAGATAACTGCCTATTTTTTTTTTTTTTTTGCCCCCAGTGCCCATAGCTGCCATACTGATGCTCTCAGGTACAGTGGTATTATTGCGAGCCTTTGTGCATAATTAAGGTTAAGCAGTGAATAACCATCAGAATTTCCTAAAAAGGGTAAAAGTGGCTTTTCTTTCATCTGAGAATTGCATATCAAGACTGGGCATCTCTACACAGACATATCCTGTGAAAGGAGCTTGCATGTTAGCTTAGGTGATCTGATGTTCACATTTGGCCATATCCTTTTTCAATTCCTTTATATGAAAGTTCTCAGGACTTTTTAGTTCTTGCATGACATTTTTCATGCATCTCCTAAACTTGCAGTATACCAAGAAAGTCACTTTTCTTTTAGGATTCTCTGAAGTGAACAGTTTTGCTGGGGTCAGTAGTTGGTGGTGTGAATGCCACAGATGGCATATGGACAGACTTCTGAATCGCATGGGGGGAGATGTGGGAGGTGAATTAGCTTAGTGAGGCATCTGCCAAATGCCCTGAATTTCTAGCTCCTGCTTCTGTCTCAGCAGGATGCAGACCAGAAATTGCTGATTCTGTGATTACTTATACTTTTTCCAGCTAGTCTCAAGCTACAGAATTAAAGATAACAGAAAATTCTTCTGTCCTGGTCTTCACTCAAATGTTTCATGTTTTAAACTATTGTGAACTATTGACTAAAATAAAAGCTATTCGAGTGGATGCCTAGGATTTTTCTGTCTCCAATTCTAAGTTCTTAAGAATTGATCAAAAAAAGTAAATAGTTCTAATTTCATCTTCTAATGAGAGTAATTTTATAGCAATAAAAGTAATCTACTTTTGATCATACTTTCTTTTGGAAGTCTACTGTGCTTTTTTTGTTGTTGTTGTTTTCTAAGGTGTTACACATAAAATCATGCCTTGTCTTTCCTTCTTGTTCTTATGTGCACGCGAAACTGACTTTTTAGTGTTCATTTGCTTTCCTTCTGTGCCATATCTTGTCCATGCTAGTTATTCTTGTTTGTGCCAATGTCTTTAAAAATTCAAAATTTAACTTTAATTATTTCAATGGCTTAAGCTGATTTGCTAGAAAATATTTCCTAGCTCTTGTTACTTCTTAGCATTATTCAGTACATTTCATTGAAATGGTTGATTGTGAAAATGCATAGTCAGAAAGGTTGTCAGCTCTCTTTCTTATCTTACAAAGGCACCAAGTACAAAAATATCATGCTGTTAAACTGGATTAACTGCTTGAAATTAAATTCCTATTTCTGCTGGTTGTAGAATCATGATTAATGCAGTATATTGTAACATCCTTTACCTGATCTGGATTTTAATATCACTTTCATGTATGTGAACAGTTTCTCGCGTTATATTTATCACATGCCTGCTGAAAACTTCATAGATGATTTTAGTTCCATTGGAACTTAATTGCAGACAAAAGTCATAAAGAAGAACCATAAAACAAACCATCTTGAGATACATTTCACTTTCAGATTTTTTTTCAGGAGATAGCAAATATCCTAGGAACAAATAAGAATATTTAGATAACACTGTAAAATATCTGAGATTTTAGACCTTATTGGTGCGGTTTTATGTTGTCACATGAGAGTATAGTTTCTCTATATAGAATAAAAGGTGTCAAGTTGTTATACTTACTGACTGAAATTTGTTCTAAGGGCATGTAAGTTGGCCATCACCCTTCTTTCTGTTTCACTGGTGTAAAGAAAAGGCTTCTGTGGGCTTTTATGAAGGGAGTGCCTGTAGAAATAGGTAATGAGTCACTACAAACTGGAAGTAAGTGAGAATGAGAGAACAGGGGAATGAAGGTTATAAAGAAATATGCCTTTGATTTGGGTCAGGAAGAAAGACAAGTGGAAAGAGAAACCTCTGAAGGGCAACCTGAAGAAGGAACTTTTTTTTTAATATTGATTTTAAAATCCACAAAAATCCAAATGCTTTAGAGCTGTTTTCTTGTGTCTAACTAAAAGAGTCAAGTATATTAGAATTCCT
Organism: Acanthornis magna; assembly: GCA_036785705.1. Classification (NCBI taxonomy): domain Eukaryota; kingdom Metazoa; phylum Chordata; class Aves; order Passeriformes; family Acanthizidae; genus Acanthornis; species Acanthornis magna. The sequence goes on along the minus strand of JAWUZG010000018.1, from coordinate 16,558,761 downwards.
TCAGAGGAGAACTGAATTCTAATGAGTTTAGGTCTCAAGAGTGAAATATTGGCTTTATTTCTTGCTGTAGACTGTCAGACTAAATTAAACATGCATATTGAGCTTGGTAAATTGTGTGAGCTCCTAAGCTCTGGGACATTGTGGAAAGCTGGCCAGATTGCAAATCTTACCACTTTAACATAAGAAGCCTTAATATTTTAAGAGGAGGAATTTATCTTTATGGACCCATTATAAAGTTGTATTGCCAAACCATGATTCAAGAATCAACCTGAGAGCTGTGTGACATTAGCTTTAATAGGACACTAAGGTAGTATCTCCTGAGGAAGATGCCTCTCCTCCATGGCACTGAATCTTCATTTAATGTAGCCACAGTCCTGATACCCTTCATGCAGTCTGTGTTTTGGCTTTCAAGCTTCTTGTCTTGCTGTTGAAATCAGGAGGATTACCTGTTAGAAAAAGCTAAAACCAGAAGTATATCTGAATTACTTCCTGATCGGAAGTAGAGGGTTTTCATACAGGCCTGTGAGTGGGCAGTTCCATCTGTCTGGGATCCAGAAGGCAGGTTTCTTTGTTAGGGGTAGCTGCTCCCTATGTATAAGAAAAGTAGATATATAGACAAAATACTTCTCTCTGTAAAGGTGACTGCATGAGAAAATGCTGCTACCTCTGTATGATACCTCAGAGACTTGCAGGAGGTGAGGATTTTGTGTTGTCTTGAGCCTGAGCATCTTGCCGGGTATTTCTGTAGCCAGGACATTGGAAATGCTTGGGATTTAATTTGTGTGAAATACATGTTTGTGAGCAAATAGAACTTCCTTTGCGCACAAACTGTCTTTATTTGTGGACTTTTATATTTTAAAATCTACTGACAATAGAAATGCATTATTGCTTGGAAGCTATCTGACTTCCTGAATTCACTTGCCGAAGTGCTGCTGGTTATGGAGTGAGCACAAGCAGGACATCAAACCACTATTGGAATGGTTCATGATAGGCAGGAAGAGGTACTACCATGAAGCTTCCGTGGGTAGGGTTTTCAATTGCATCCTGATAAGCAAATGAAGATAAAGGATACTGACTATTTTTACTCTGAAGGTGTTTCATGGGCTGTGATATTAGCCTTTTGACTCCTGCGTAGAAGTGTACCCGTTTCTCCTTCTTTTGTGAGATTCCAGGAAATCCAAGTATTTGATAAGCAGTAGATAGGTTGCTTTTGAGTTTTCTATTAAATTTGTTTACAGGGTATATGGATGCTTTTTGGTTGGGGTTTGTTTTTTTGGGGTTTTTTTAGGGGTTGGTTGGTTAGTTTCATTGGTGTGGGATTTTTTTTGCCTTTGTTTTTTGTTTGCTTTTGGTTTTCTTTTCTAGCCCTTGGTGCAATAACATAGTACTGTGATGTGTGGGTGGTTAGGTTTTGGTGGGTTTTTATTTTTATAATGGATCTGGTTGCAGACAAAGACAAAAAGTTCACTTAGATTTATCCTAGCATCAGACTATGATTTCTACATTTTTGCTGCAGTGTATACTTCCTGTGCTTTGGACTATGTCAATTTTTTTAGTCTTGCCTTTCCATGTTGCCAAGGTACTGTCCTCAAGAACAAGATTAGATGCTGCTACTCAGAAAACAAATGACAACATTGTGAAAGCTTACCCACTTTTTTCTGCCATTGTTCAGCTTTGTCACCTACACATGAAAGCTTAAATGAGTAAATGAAAATGCTTAAGTGAGTAAATCAGAAAGCATGAAGATGTTAATTTTAGGATTTTTTTAAAGGAAAAAAGACACATATTGAGAAGCTTAGTAGTGCAATATGATTTTCAGATTAAGTTTAGGGAGTGTAAAATGTGATGTTCAGCAGTTTATGATAAAGATTTCTAAGTAAAAGTTAATAAATGAGCCTTTTAGGAAAAAGATCTTGGCCAAAAAAACCCAATGAGATATATTCAGTATGTCTGAGTTCAGTGTTACTTTAGGATTTTGAATATCCATTATTTTATCTTTAGTGTACTATGAAGGCTTTACATTTTTTCTGAGAAGTGTTGATATGAAAGACAGCCTAGCAGTGGCAAATCATAAATGGTACTTGAGCTGCATGTAACATGTGGCTCTTGAGCTTAAAAAATATTCAGTTGTCATGGTTTAATCCCATTTGGCAATTAAAACACAGCTGCTCGCTCGCTCCCACCACAGTGAGAATTGGAAAACAAGTAAACCTCTTAGATGGTGGAATAAGAACAGTTTAATAATGAAAACAAAACAAAATATAATACTAATACTAATGCTAATAGTAACTATAGTGGAAATGAGAGAGTATGATGCTCTATGATGTGGAATATCCCTTTGGCTAGTTTGAGTCATCTGTCCTGGCCATGCTCCCTTCTGGCCTTCTGTGCATGTGCTCGCTGGCAGAGTATGGGAAACTGAAAAGTCCTTGACTGAGAGTAAGCAGTAAGTACCCAGCAACTTGTTACCAGCAAGGTGTTACCAACATGATTCTCAGACTAAACCCAAAACAGCCCTAGTACCAGCTACTAAGAAGAAAATTAACTCTACCCCTGCCAAAACCAGGATGTCAGTGGTGGTTCGAGAAAAATCAGAGCACTGATGTTTCTATCCACTGAATTTCTTTATCTGATTTGTTTGTATTGGGTATTTTGGACCATGCTTAAATGTTTTATCTGATTATTATTATTTAAAATTAAAATGTTGAAATAACATTTTTTGGAATACAAAGATGAGCTTTCAAATGCATGTTTGAAAACGTGGGAAAGAAGAGTTTTGCTAGTTAGGCTGTGTGTGGTTTATATCTACAGTAATTTAAATATCATTTTCTCCTTCAGTACAGATGTTGGTTACAATGTCTTTCTTTTCTAGGAACTTCATGGAAGTGAATTCCTGGCTTGTGAAAATAAATTGGATCTGGGAATGAGTGAAGAATATTCTTCCAAGAGTCTATGGTATTAAATAAGAATTATAGAGAAAGTCAAAGTGTAAAGAAGAAAATGTTATTTACTGATGTCACAAGTAGATCTTTAGCTCTGAAGGCACAACCATGACTGGCATTTTTTCTCCTATTTGAGCCTTTACCCTATCCTGTAGGAGGCAAAGCAAGGGTCTGTGGCTGTTCTGAGATTGTCTAAACCAGGTTCCAGAATCTCTTGTGGGTTTGGAAAGCGTCCTTGTTTTCAGTAGAATAAGGAAGAACAAGTTCTATTTTTGTATGTCTACTAGCTAACTCTGTCTGAGTGCTCTCATAATTTACTTCTTCATTAGAAAAAAACCCAACCAACCCAAGCAAACACAAAACTAAAACCCTTTCACCACTCCTGTCATGAGGCAGTGGTCAGTGGTTTGATGAAGTGGGAGCTGATGTGCTCCTTCATTGTCCAGTCTGCACCAGGCTCCTGTTGAGGTGGGAGAGGGAAGAGAGAGGTGATACTGCAAGTCCTCCAAAGTATGCAGATGAGGGGAGCTAGTTTTTGGAGAAAGGAGAATTAATTTTAAATTTCTGTTCAGGCTTCTAAAGGAGCGTTATCTTGGTACCATTCCTGTTGAATGGAGAAAGTAAGATTCAGGATCATCATAGATATGACAGGTTGTGCGTGTGTGTGTGGTCATCACTATGATTGCACAAGTTATAAACATACTTATGTCTTACTAGTATTTGTTCTAATTATTAATTTTATATATTTGTACATTGTTGTAATATACTTTAAGAGTAAAATGCACTTTTTCTTTCCAGTTACTTTAATAACCAGAAAGAGAAGACAAAAGAATTTGCAAAAAATGAATCCTTGTCTCAGGAAGACCAATCACTAACACCAGAAGAATCTGAAAGTGAATCTGTATATTCTGTTGTGGAACAACATTCTTTGTCTTCAAAGAAAAAGAAAAATAAAGCCAAAACACACTCTGCATCTTGTAGTCAGACACAAAGTGGAGATGCTTATCGTTTGGCCAGTGAACATACGAATTTTCGGCAATTTGGTGGAGATCAAAGTTTGATTGGAAATGAATCAATAGCACCATATGCTTGCTTTTATGGACCATCAGTAAAGAAGGTTAAAGCAGGATGGCTGGACAAATTATCCCCACAAGGGTATGGTATTTGCAGTGATTATTGTGTAATTGTGACAATGTATGTTTGCATCAGAGATGATAAGTTTGTATTTATTCACTGCTTAATATTTGTGGCGGGAAAGGGAATTGTTTTTGTTGAAAGACCACCAGGCTCTTGTGAGTTCAAAAGTTTTTAGTGATGTTACCTATCTTGAAGTTTCATTAGGAGATGCACTCAGGGAAGATATTTTTCTTTAAATTGTTGGTCACAACTCATGATCTATAGTGGAAAAACACAGAATTAATTTGTACCAATATTTCCAGTTTTTATATGTTTGGTGATATTTTTTGTGAGCCAAAAAGAAAGTGAAAACAAACTCTCATTCTGAAATACTACTAATTTGGCCATGAATTATAATTTCATAATTAGCGTGAGTGGAGACGCTGTTGCATTCTGTGTGTACGAGTTGAACTTTGAGTTTAGAAATTCACCTGGGGTGAATTGCCTTGTGGTTTGATATATTTTTGTGCCTTAAGTTTGGTGGAAGGAATCTGAGCTTAAGTCTTGTTTTACGATTTCAAATAATGAAGAGGAGAGGGGAGAACAATAGCAGATGAATACTCTCTGCCACATTTTGAAGTTAAACAACAACCAACAATAATAACAAATCTTATGTTCGATTTCTAAGTTTTTTGTTTTATTTTAACTGATTTTAAACTCCAGCTATTGTAAAACAGTTTTTCATTAGAGAAGGCTTCATTATTGGATCTTTCCTTCATAAGTACTTGCAAACTCTGATGAAGTTCTTCTAACTTCCTCCTTTTAAATTGTAGTTTTCAGTTTTCCATTTGTTCTTATGACTTCTTATGTTCTTATAAATTCTATGAATTCTTTTTTTTATTGAAAGTGGCACAATTTTACTTTTTAAGTCTGTTTCTGATCTTCACTAGTACTTAGCATCTAGAAATTAAAGCTGTTGTACTTGTTAGTGCTGTAATAAATCTACTGTACTTCTATTCAAGCCTTAGTAAATCTGCATTCTTTGTTCTTAGGACTTTATTTTTAGCTGCACTGAAAGGTATTAAACTGTTTGGCCTTTCCTTTGATTATTTGTGGCTATAATAATCATCACTACTCAGCAAGTAGTAATTATTTATCTTTTTTAGTTTAGTAAGAAATTTGTTTAATTAAATTGTTATAGAATGCAATCTGATTTGAACCCACTGGAAGAGCTCTGTTGTATAGCAATTTCCATTTTTTCTTGTTCCTTTCTAAAAATTCTGACTTGACAAGTTTGATCTTTTTTGTGTTTTGGTTTTGTGTTAATACAGCGGTACATGGTTGAAGGTGAATAACAAGATATAGAATATTAGGTTTAATAAACTTCTTTTACCATCACAGAATTTCAAGGTGCTCAAAACTATTTTCTTTCCTTTTTAGATTGTTTCAAAAGTTTCATTCACAATTATGGATTGTTATTGTTCACCTTTGTTAGAGAATCAAAGAATAATTATACACAGAACCAAAAGACATTTTTCCCAGTATAATATGCATTTCCACATTTCTTTTTTTTTTTTTTTCTGAATTGTTAATGTACTGAATTCTTAGAGAGCTGCAGCTAGTTGTAACTGTTGTTGTATTTTACTTACAGGATAATTTTTTTTAAACACCACGTTTGGCAGTTAGTTAGCAGAGTGATAAATAGTTCTTGATTCCAGTTGGCTTGTCTTACACTGTTTGAGGGGGTAGAGCTGTGAACAAGCTATGAAAGCTTTAATAAAGTCCTGTGTGAGAATATATTATCTGGAAAAGATAGTGAGCTAATCACAAAATTCGTACTGGTTAGTACGAGTAGAACAGTTGCAGGGTCATTAGCCTTGGTCCAGTGATACTTCACCGCTACATTTCAAGGACATTTTCTCAGGCATGGTTCAATGAATGCTACACTTTTGTTTCTCTTTCTTACAATACCATTTCTCAAGCATCTGAAGAATTAAAAAAACCCCAACCAAATTAAAAAAGATACCTTTTTTTCCGAAGTATTGAAACACTGTCATATTTTATTTCACTTCCCACCAACAGAATGTTTAATTCTGTTCTACACCTCACATCCTTTTTATAGAGCTCTAATTTACACCTGACAGTGACCTGAGTTTGTGACTCCTCAGGGAAGAGAATATATACTGTTTTCTTAAATTGCTACAAATCATGCAATTAAAGTACAGCCTCTCTTATTTTACTTAACACACTATAAATTGTACAGCCATTCAGTTTGCTCACCTTGTATGTGATACTTAGGTTCACTCTTCTCTGCATAATCTTGAGTTTATTGACATTTTAATGGAAAATAGATTGAACATTGGCCTTTCCAGGTTATGAAAAATGATGATTTATTGTAGTCATATAATACAAGTTAATTAAGCCAGAGCTGCTGTTTGATTAAAGTTTTGATAAGTTATCACAGTCTGCTAATCCTAAAGCAGAGCCCTCATTTAACAGGAAAGGAAATAATGTTGGGAAAAGACATTAGCGGGGTTTTTTGCTTGCTTAATTAACTTGTTTAATAGATTTTAGAACCGAGACATTTATAGATAATAACTAACAGGCTGTCAACATTTTTAATGAGTGTAATGGACTACTTCAGGTTGATGTAAAAATACATTTTTTAGAAGGTCCTTACAGAGAGTGAGTTAATGGCACGCTGAAATAATCAAAGGAGTTTCTCATTAATGATGTCCACTTGATAACACACATTGAAAATTAAATTTTATGTGGTACTTGTTAGGATATGTGGTGTGACTACCATCTATTCATTGGCCAGGAAACAGAGTCTTAGAGAGATGTGTAGATGTTGATGGCTGGAGGTACCATAGCCTGTAAACAGAGATGTCCTTGTTGTAAGAATGACAGTGAAATGGTCATTTGTGGTTCTCGGCTTTCATTTTTGGAGAGTATCTTAACAGAGCTTGTAGCAGTTAAAGTTATTCTCTGTGTTCAGAACATTAATTTGAACAGGAAGCTAAACATTATTTGACCTTTCTATAATTTGTGATTGAGACATTCTTAAAAACCAGTGTTAGCTGTGTGTTCATTGTGTTACTTTTTGTTCACAGCAAACGTGTGTTTCAGAAGCGCTGGGTTAAATTTGATGGAGAGAGCATTTCTTATTACAACAATGAAAAGGTAAGGGACATGTTTTAGTCATGTTTGGAAATGCGTCTGTGTAATACACAAGTTACCATAAATAAATTATTGAATAATTACAAATGAATACTCATCTTAAATTAATTTTCAATTTCTCTCATAATTAAATATTTTAAAGTGTCTTTGTCTTCATGTATTGTTCATCCTTTTATTTCCTAGAAGGGCATGTATTACTCACCTTTCCAGGCAGATATCATCAGAATTTTTTTACTTTAGTGAGAGACTGACACTGCTGCAGTCTGCAGAACAGAACAGGATCATGCTAAACACTTTTGAGAGATGTTATTTTGATGGTGGTGGCAGGGTCTTGTCATGGGAGCCTCTCATGCTGGAGATTGAGAGAAATTAAAAGTGGCATGGAGAAACTTTTAAAAAACAAAACAAAACAAACCTATACACTTGTTGACTCTGATTAAAAATACCTTTTTCCTGTTTGTTTTCTATGAATAATTGCATGCCATTGAACTAGGTTAGGTTTGAATGGGAATGTTCAAAACCAACACAGTGCTACAATGTCTGTGTTGTTTTTGCTTCTGTACCTAAGGATTGAATCTTGCTGAAACATTGACAGACTCATCAGCTACTTTGATTAAAGTAGTTCACTTCTTATGTGTAAAAGTGCATTCACTTCAAATGCACTTTTACAAAAATGCATTTGTAAATCATCGTTTTCAACAAAGGGTATATTCCTTGTACTTCTCTTGCAATTCCGTGTAGTTACCTTTTAGGGCACTACAAAATTCTTTCCCTTTTGCTCTGTGTTTTACTAATTATTTTTTCCTCTTGGAAGTAATGAAGACCTTCTTAGAATCAAAAGTGGTAGATGATTATAGAATATGCATGTTAAGGGAAGTTGAGGCTATATGCATAAGTGTTATTTTAAATGCTGGAAACAATTTCCTGTTGAAGATATATATTACATTAGGAAGAAAATACAATTTCAGGTAAAAGTTCCAAAATAGTATGCTAGTTGGTGGTAATCAATTAGAGACCTATAGATGCTTTGTGATAGGGTGGGGGTGTAAGAACTGGAGTAGGATAAGACTGTTTATTTTCTAAGGGTCTGGGGAACTAAGAAAAAGCTCAAAAAACTATTTACATTGATATTTGTGCCTACTGATTGCGAACTTGAAACAATCTGGTTTTACTTGCTTTGTTTCACTTACAGCAGGAGTCATGATTTTGTAGGTGAAGGGAGCAATAGAATAATGTTGAGATTACAGTGACAAAAACTGTTACCCCTTTGTGGTATTGATCCCAAGGCTTCAGAGGAGCAGAAAAGCGGGGTTAGTCATTAAGATAGACTTGAAAAAATATAGCATTGGGATTTGTTTAACACTGTCTGCAGCATAATTAGGGAAAGAAATGCTAATAAAGAATCTTAAGTCTTGTATCTACATTGGGGATTTCCTTTTTAAAATTTTTTTATTTTATTTTTGGAAAGCTACTGAAAATGTTACTTGGAGGTCAGTTGTGCTAGAATAGTACTTGTTATGCATTCATCTGTCATAAGAGATTCCAGAAATCTTCCCTTCTGCTCCAGAGAGTGTTTAGTGTGTCACACGATGCATAGGAACTTACCAACTCTGCATCCTCTATTTAAAGGTCTGTGTGGTAGGTTAGGCTGTCCAGAGCTTGGCAAACACTTGTGTTGGAGCCTCTTTGTCTCACTTTCCCTGGAATCGGAGTCCAAACCTCACTCTGGGTATTGAAGGAGATGCTGTTGGTCTGAGTGTGTGTACGGTTTGACCAAATGTGGCTTTCTGACTTGTTAACGTGGTGAGTCACATATGTGAAGAAAGGTATAAATCTGAGAACCGCAAGGCCTGAAGCAAATTCTAGGAACTGAGGATTTGGTGAAACTCAAATGAGCTTGCAGATAGGAGGAAAACATAGCTGGGTGCCAGTATTCCTTAGTGCCGAATGGGATTGTGTTACTTGAGCAGTGGTGGCACTGGGGAACATGAGTTTTTGATGCAGTGGTCTCAGTGGATCACTATCCCCACACCTATCGTGTTCATATTTCCTGTGAGATGGATATCAGCATCTTCCTGCTGCTGCTTCTGTGTTGTTACCTTGACATCATAAATAACTATTTGCAGACCCATCAAGACCTGCACGCAGCTCAATCTCCTTGCAAGGCCTTGCATGTCCCCCCTCCTACTTAGCTGGGTATTTATGTATTTAAATGGAAAAGTTGTTGTTTTAACTTTAGAACTTAATGGCAAGTTCAGTTCTGTCTGTTCTGATATGTGATTTTCTAAGGACACTCCTAAACAGACAAGCATGCTATAAGAAAATTGTTACACTTTCGGTTTCACAAATCAATTGAAAGTAGTTCTCAAAAGGAAACCAATCCATACTTGATATTTTTCTTCTTATTACAAGCAGAGAAGGTTAGACTCAGTGGAATGAAACAGTTTATTTTACCCAGAAACACTACCAATATTAGATAGCTCTATTTGTCATTCAAAATAGGAACTAGAGAGAAGTGAGGCTCTCAAGAAGGGGAAGTGTACTACATGGCTAATGAAGAGTGAAATAATTGGAGAATAGAGTGGGAAGACACAGAGAATATTATTCCTGAAAATGCACATATGAATGCTTCTCTGAACAATTTAAATCTTAATTTTATAAATATTTTTCTAACTTTGTTCTAGTTGTGCATCAGCTTCTTCTTTGATTTGTATTTGCATATATGAAGAAAAAGTATTTAGTTTTTAACAAACAGCATCTGACCTAGGGAAGGTTTTAGTTTGAATCTGTGTTGTTCTCTTTTCTCTACGTTTTTGGTCCTGAGAAAGTTGATGTAATCAGAGCAACGTCCCATGTGGCTTTGTCTTAGTAGAGTGTGGTTAACTGAAGTGAGAGGAAACTGAATAGGGGAAGGTAGAATTGGAGAGTTTTTTTTCAGATACCTTATATGCACAAGTTTTGTTTCAGATTTCTTCCTACTTTTGGCAGAACTCTGGTGTTCTGCCATGCACTTTATAATAAGGCAAAAATTCCTAGTTATGGTGAAAGTTTTTATTTAAAAAAAGCTTAGCATCCCTGACAAATATATTAGTGATTTAGGAAAAAGACTTGCCTCTTCAAGTGGAGAACTTCAATATTTTGTTGTGTTATGATATGTGCAAGCATAATAAAGAACAAAATTCACTGTAAAACAGGTGAATCGTTATTTTTGGAATAGGTTGTACTTAATCTGTTGTGGAAGTAAAGCCAAAGAAGTCCAAAATGGTATTTTCTAGGGTCTTTTAGCTCAAGTCTGAGTTACAACTGTCAAGGAGTGATGTGGGGTTGTATTTGAAAATAAAAGTTTCTATCGAACCAGCCAACATATAAAAAACACCCACCCAAACATTTTACTTTCCTCCCTAGAAAATTTTTCTGTCAGAGAATTTTTAGTAGCTCTTAAACAGATTTACACCACTCAGTAACAGAATAAATAGCTGTGAAGTTCTTGGCTGCATTTGTTTGGTTTTGTTTTCTACATTCTTAAATAATTCACCTAATTTCTAGTCTGGCGTATTTCAAAGAGAGATATTGTATCTTGATCTACAAGAGCTTTTTAACAGGCATTATTTTTGCACATGAAAGAAAAGCTGCTGCAGAAGATAGATTGATAAATTATTATGGTTTAAACTGTGTTTGAAAATATGTGTGCCTTGGAGAACAAAGCTTTAAAAAGGATGATGGATGATTGTTTGAATAGCAAAGTAAAACCATGCTCAGCTGAAAAGGAAATTGACTTTTTTTTGAGCAAATGAAATAAAGCAGTTGTAACTTCCAGCAGTCTTACTCTCTTGCAGTAGTACCAAATGCAGCCAGTAGATGCCTGCAAACACCATAACATATTTATAACTGAACACCTACAGAAACAGTGTATGTAAAAATTTTGTTTTGCCATTGGAAGGATTAATAGTCAACATAATATCCTATCAACATAACAATCTTATTTACAAATATGTTAAAATCCTTTTTTTAACGACTGTAGCCATAATGAAAACAGATATACAATTCTATCATCATTGTATTTCTTGTGTGTAACTATAGTAACATGCTTCCTTCTGCTGTATTCCAGTATTTCTATTTATTTATCCACTAAACAACCTTCACCGACATGTATTAGTACCTCCAAGTGAAATGTTAGTATATTAAACTCAGTAAACAAAAAAATGATCAGTGTGTCTTTCATGCTTTGCATTCACAGTGTTCCTCAAGTGGTTGTATGAAGTCTGTTATAATAATTTACACTTTGGGAGGAAAATTCTTACAGTGCAATTTCTTTATGGGGAGCTGACTCTTGGACTATTACTGCATCTGGATCATAAATTTTATCAGTATATCTGAATTGTCTCGGCCAGAAAACAAATTGATCAAAGCATAGGAGAGACAGGAGCAGTGTTAACTCTGGAATCCAGAAATCATACAAATGTATTTCCAAAGTGCACTTCTGCTTGAGCTTTCCTTTCCCCCAACCCCCACCTCAAACTCTTAGGTTAATTAGGTTAAAAGATAAGCTTTTTAGCACTGACAGGACAATGTATTTTTCCAACGTGATGCCCATCTTTTTGTTCAAATTTAGGGAAAAAATTAGTGAATTTACGTCTTATTGGCTACCCACTGATGGGGCAAGGTGTGGGGGGAACAGAAAAATTGTTTAGAATTCTCTGCCTGGAGAAAGTGCAATATTTTTCCCATGTCTGATTCTATCATACAAGTATAGTAATTATATGTTTTAAAATTATTTTTCTGTGAGATAGCAAATGTAATTTACTTTGGCATAAAATTGTAAATTAAAGAGTGTGATGCTTTGCAATATTAATGCCATGAGACAGTTTATGAAGTTGTATCTCAAATACGCACAATCTATCTCATCATGGGATTTTATGCTATTTTAGAAGGTAGAAGATGTGCATATATCCAGAACCGTGAAGTTGGCGATAGGTAGGTAGTGAAGGGGTTTTCTTATTAATGCAGTTTTATTAAGTGTGGTGAACTTCCTAAACATCATGACAAGTAGTATTATCTGAGACAAATTTAACATTCCATGAGAATTAAATATTTTGACTGCCTTTTTATTGCAGGAAGTGTTCTCAAAGGGAATAATACTGCTCTCTGCTATAGCAACAGTACGAGTTCATGGGGAGAATAAGTTTGAAGTTGTCACATCCCAGAGGACTTTTGTTTTCCGTGTGGATAAAGAAGGTAAGTAGAGGATGTGTAATTCTAAAAATTTGCAAAAAACTGTGTAATCACTGTTGACAAATTCTGTTTGTGAAATATAACTTGTCATATTACGAGAAATATTTGTGGAATCCAGTTGGTTTGAGGTCATAAAGTGAAACTGGAGATAACTCTAAACTTTGTAAGAACAATGGAAATTGTTGAGGAATGGCTTTTTGAAATATCAAAATGAGAAGACTATTTTCCCAACTCTTCTGCCTCCTTCCCCATCCTTCCCAAAGATTAATTTGTCTGGACATTTCTCAAGTCTCACTAGCAGCTCTTATAGCCTGTGTGCTCTCAGACATCTCTGAGTCACCACTTGATACAAAATTGACAAAGGGACAATGAGTGATGGCTGGGATGTGATGCTGTGGTCAAAGGAAATCTGAGGTTTTCTGCCCCATGCAGTATTTTCAGCCACGTATTGACAGAGATTACAAATGTAAATTGTAGCAAGGAAGTTAGTGTGCCTTCTAATTGAATGCCTTATCAACCTTCAGCTGTCATACATGGAATTAATATCAGTGCATGTGTGATTTATTTATGGAAACAATGAAATAAAAATGAATGCCTAGGAAAAAGAGTTGTGCAATATGTATTTACAGCAGTACATGCCAGACCCATTATAGCTAAGGGTCTCTCAGCATTTCCATTACCAAATCCCATTTTTATGGGTTATGGCTTGGTTCTAAACATTTGTTGCAGGCTGTAACAGGAGTGCAACATCAGTGAACAAATCCTTCTTATCAGGTTTGGCTCAAATAATTTCAGTCATTTTTATGCTCTTAGCTGAGCATAAAAGTACGTATTTCTTTATTATTTTTTCATTTTGCTTCTGAATTTATTTTAAAAATTTTTTCATAAATTAGAATATAACCATCTTGGTGCAATACATTTTGTAGGGCTGCAATTTGTTTCATGCACCTTTGCTTTGGATACTATAAAAATGTTAAAAACTTATACTGACTTGTGAAATATATTCAGAGCAACCACTTGTTATACATGGAATTCCATTTTCATATAGTATATAACCATCTTTGGAAATAGTAACCTGTCTGTGAAGCTGTTCACTTAAGGTTAGAAATGTTTGTTGTATAAGGAATTTGGTCCTTACTGTATCCAGAACTGGATGATGTATTCCCAGTAAAGTATGTAAATAACCCTGACGGATTTCTGTTATGTGCACAAACCTGTTACTTGCTGTTACTTCTGTGGGTTTGTGATTGGGAATTGCTCTGGGACTATTCAAAGCATACTTAAACTTCTGTCAAAGGTTTTGAAATGGAGACTTTTATATGTACTTTGAGATATCAGAAATGCATTACTTTTGGATGGATTTAAATATCTAGAGGGAAAAGCACTATACATAATGGTTTGGAAAGTTTAGGGGCTTTTGGGGGCAAAATAAATAACTAAACAAACGACAGTAGTGAATTAGAACATAACCTGCTCAGATGCAGTGAGATTTTGTTTCATTGGAGAGAAATATCATTAAAAAAACACTTCTGCAGTAATTTGATGCCCTCAGCTGTACTAAAGTACTTTGAAAAGATTACTGGAGTATTTCAAGAGAGCATATATGTATTTTATAACAAAATTTCTTACAGGAACACTTGGATCACATTCCCTGTGCTAATCTCTCAGGCTGCTATCTTCCTTTTCTTCAAGCTATTTTATGATACATAAATTTGTATATTTGTCCCTTCATGTTGCACACATGCCATTTATGAAGTTAGCACGTTATCTCAATGGCACTCTTTGCAGTCTTTCATGGTAACTTTGCCAGCTTTATACATAGAGTGTATAGAACTTGCAATCCCTCCCTGCCCCTCCCCCCAGTATATTTCATGATCTGACTCTTTCAGAGCAAACAGTTGAAATATTCATGATTTTCCAATTGCATAAGGCAAATCTAATTCATTCAAACTACTCAGCATTAAAGTATATTGATCTTAGTCCGGTGAAATGTCTGAACACAGTGAATGAGACTGAGCGAAACTTTATTACTTCACCTCCTTGTGTTCATGTATTTGTAAGATGTTACATTAATAATGCATGCAAAGATACTCAAACATGCATTTTCTTGATTACTCAGTACCCTTGACAATATCAAGCTTAACCACCACACCTTAATGGAATAGATTGTAAACTGCCAAGTGTTTTTTCTTAATAGCATGTAAGAGCACTGGTGGTGGTTTGCCTCTTCAGTGACAGATATTTAGGCTCCCTGGTTTCTGCTTACATAACTGCTGTAGTTCTTTCCCATTGATCAGGCTTCCAGAAGGTGACCATGCCACTTGTCTGTCACCTCAGTCTTCAAGCTGTCTGGAATAAAATATCATAGAACTAGTAGTTGTGCCTTTAAGAGTCTTGTTCATCAGTTTCTTTCTACTGCTGTGTTGATTATTGGGAGTTAATTGAATGGCTGTCCTTCTAAAACCTCCACTGATACGGATTCTCATTATTTTTATTTACACCTCCTCTTCAAGGTGGATGTTACCTCTTATTTGGCATAGCCATACCATCAACCAACATAACAACAACATTGGGAAAACCAATGTGTAGAGAAGAATGATGCTGCTGAACTAACTGTCTTTGACTAATGTGTTTTCTTGTTTAGAAGAAAGAAATGACTGGGTTAATACGATGCTCAATGCCTTGAAATTGCAGTCTGATAATAACTCCCAGTCTCGAACTTCTGCCACCCCTGAGAAAAGCGGATATCTTGAGCTGAAAGGATACAAAACCAAAATCTTTATTCTACTTCAGGGGAGTACTGTATGGATCTGCAAAAATGAGCAGGTAAATTTTTCATGTGCTTTTTTTGTGAATGAAAGCTTATAAAGATGGTTGAAGTAGTGAGGTGGAAATTGATGGCTCTTCGTGAATAGCTGCATTTCAATATAAATACATATCTCTTTATATGTAGTACTTTATTGCTGCAATTCTCAGAAGGCTTCACAAAGTAGGCAAAGTGTCATTATGTCTGTTGTACAATAGAAAAAAGGGACTATATAGTGAGGTGAAGTGAAAAGCTCTGAATGTCACAACATGTTAGTGTCAGGGCTGGGATTAATTCACTCTTAAAATGTGGGCCATAAGCAGTCAACTTAATCAGAAGGCTTATTTTGTGCACTGGTTTCAGTGTTTTGTAATACAGGGCTCTGGAAAGTGTGCTATACAGAAGCACGTTGTGGTATTTAACTGATACTTCAGTGAAATGTTCAAATCTGATGTTCTTTTTGTTTCTAAGAATAGAGATTGGCCAGTTTCTGTTGTGCACTGTAATATTTTAAACAACTCCAGTATTAAAAAATGTGAAGTAGGCCTATCATTTCAGCTCCCAAAATCTAGGGCTTTTAGTTTTGTTCTGGGTGTGACTCCATGATAATACAAAGTATTTATCTGTGGAGCTCTCTAGGATGCCATAGGCAGGGAATAAATGGGGATAGTTGGGTTCAGTGAATAACTGTGTGAACTAGTGGAAGAAAAATCTATTGCAGGACATTAAATGGCAGGTGCTATTTCTGTGTGAGGCAATTGATTGCCCACAAGTAGCTGGAACCTGGGATGGAATTTGGGGAGGTGTTTTAGCATGCTTGCCTTGTTCTGTTTCTTTCAAAGTTGTGTACAGGCAAATCCCTGTCTCAAATGTGAATGGTCTCTTTTGGAGTTGATCTCACTTCTTCTCCTGTCGTCCTCTTCTGTGTGAAATTATTTAGGTGTGCTTGAGGGGCCACGTAACGCTTGATGTTAAAGCTTACCATTCTTTCCCAGGGTAGAGCAGGAAATTTGAGACTGAGAAAGACCTGTTTTTCTTTCTCCTTACTGTACTCCAAGGAAGTTTTAACAAGTGTACTTGTTAGGTACATTTTTTGAGGTCAGTCAACAACCAGCTAATCAAGAATATTTTATTGGGTTTACATGGCAAACCTGAGGAGGGAGGACCAGCAGAGACAAAGTGTGATGAACTGACCACAACCCCCATTCCCCATCTCCCTATGCTGAGTGGGGAGGAGATAGAGAAAATCAGGAGCAAAGTTAAGACCAGGAAGAAGGGAGGGGTGGGGGAAAGGTTCTTTAAAATTTCAGTTTATTTCCTGCTCTGGTTTGATTGGTAATATGAAATAAAGATTAAACTAATAAAGAAATAGAGATAAAGAAATAGAGATAAAGAAATAAAGAATATGAAATAAATACTAAACGGATTTGCCCAAGTGAAGTCTGCTTTGCCCGTGATGGTAACTGGTGAGTGATCTCTCCCTGTCCTTACCTCTTCCCTCAATACTTTCATTACATTTTCTCTCCCCTGTCCAGTTGAGGGAGGGAGGAGTAATGGAGCAGCTTTGGTGAGCGTCTGACATTCATCCAGGATCAACTCACCACAAACATGATACATTTTATGGATTTATGCTTTTCTGTAGCTATAACAAAACTCCACAAATGATTTAGATGTGTAATATGATACCAAAAGTGTATTTACTATGTGTCATTTTAATTTAAGCCTGCAGCGTATATTTTGCCAAATGAGCATCCTGGGGAGAAATTGGTCTTCATAGCTGAGCACAGTACTCTTTATCTAGACTGAAATCCTCAGGCCTGCTTATTGTAATGAATAGGTGACCTGTCAGTTTATTTAAGTAAAGTTTACAGCTCCTCTTTAAGGAGGAACAAAACCAAAGTGCAAACACCACCCCTCCTTTCTGACACCCTGCATTTCAGTGAGGTTTTCTTGCATTTGGAAAGAATGAAGTCGACCAACTTAATTTACAGTTGTTGCTTGAGAGACTCACTGTGCTGCAATGCTCGATGTTACTTTTACATCATGGCATTTCCAGATATTTTATCAGTGAGGATCCAAGGAAAGCATTCTCATCAATGACAATCTTCTTTTTGTGGATGTTTATTGTTAGCAAGCCACTTTTCCCTTCAGAACTTTTGCTTGTTGGATGTTATGTTCCTGAATATTTTTGAGTGGCTCTTATGGATATTCTCAGCTTTTTGATTGAGGAGCAAAGATATCCTGACTTGTGGAGGAATTTCTCCCCTAGAGTGATAGGTAATTTTAATCTAGCTATGTCCCTCTTGAGAGCTGCAATACCTGGCATCAAATCTTTGCTTTTTTTTCTTTTATTCTTACTCTATTTGAATCTAACTGTTGGGAGCATGTTTCTTGCCTCCAGTTGTGCTTTGAACTTTCTCTGTTGATATGGGGCACTCCCAGCTCTGCCCACTGTGCTGAGTCAGTTTTTCTGACTGTGTGTTGATACAAAACAGAACCACTCACTGTTGAAGAATTCCTGATTGCTCTTTTCTGCATTTTTAGAGTGCAGATTATATGGTTCAGATATTCTAAGGCTGCTCCCCTCCCCTATCACTTTCTGTTTTTACAGATTTTTTAAAATGATTTTTTGTGTGTGTGCACATGTGTGTTGGTTCTATTGCTTGCGCAGTTATGTGGCAGGTTGTATCTGCTCTGCTCTTTAAACATCATGGATTTCCAAATTGCTTTAGCTGATCGTGAAAGCACACCCTTATACAGCCTTTTTACTAGGTATTGGTTCCCTTCTACTACATAGATGCTCTGCACAGATCACTGACTGCAGTGCAGCAGAAGGAAAACCAAAATCAAGCCCTGAAACAGAATGCTTAGACACGTTGCCAGCCTGTCATCTCCTCTGGTGTGCATGAATATTGCAAACAATGGTGCGAAGCTTACTTATCTAACCTCCAAAAAATTCAGATGGTCCTAAGAGGTTTCTTTTTAGATTCTCCATTTGAACAGTGTCCTTTCTTCATGAAATTTTTTTACTTTTGTGAGCAGAAGAAATAGCTTCTGTCTTTAGGCTTTCATAGTCTGCAATTCTTTTGCTACTTCTTGTGTTTTAATTTCAAGTGGAAAACTGATTTTTACTGCAGTAAAGAAAGCCATCGTAATACAGCACTGATCCATTAGAGGGCGCTGTTGATCTAAAAATCCTTCCCTGTCTCGTGTTTGCAGTTGAGCCAGTCATTATCAGGCAAATCTGCCCAGGGATGTCCTCAAATCCTGTTCATATTGGAATTCACATCCATACTAGACTCCCGGAGAGCCTTAGAGGGGTTTATTATAACTGCAGTGCTAAAAGACACCTATTTAGACTTCTTATAATGTTGAAATGAGATTGGATCGAGCTGATTCATTGATTTCTAATAAACTTGATAGAGGAGAGTGTGCTGTTACTTTAAAAAAAAATTCTTCTGTGTTAAAAGTGGAGAAGATCCTAAGCCAAATGCCAAATCGTAACATAACCACCATGAACTTTGTGAAGTTTAGACTGAGATCAGAACATCATGTCTCAGATCCCTTTCTAGTTAAAAAGTGATTGGTTTAGCTTGAACTTCTGGCAGTGATTTAGTGCTAGTATGAAACCATCAATTTCTTTGACTCATGTAGTGTAAATTTCTTAAACTTCCTATCTTGAGCAAAAGTGAAAAATAAATCGTACAGAATCAATTTGTTCAACCTGCAGCTTGCTGAAATTCCCATTTCAGTTTCAAAGTCATTCGTGCTTAAATAAATACATGTAATCTGATCCTTCATGGCAGTTCAAACATTGGCTTGAAATGTCAGTCTGCTGTGGTGGTGCCAGTGATAACCTTCCCTCTGTTACCATCAGAAGGGCTCTGACAGATGCTTGTCTGGTCTGCTTGAATATATCCCTTTTGTTAGGCTATATTTAAGATTTACTAGTATCTAAAGTCAGGGAGGGCCTAGGTGTCATAGTGTTTGTGCTAGAATTTGGCTTTGAAAAGAGAAATCAGGATCTTCTTGTTATTGCTTTGGGTGGTTAGATGTATTTACCCGGGATATTTGAGTAAACTTTGCCAAATACAAAGATGGGGGAATGGTATGGCTGTGTGCCATAATAATTTGGGACACATTTTCTCCATGCATGACTCCAAGTTAAAGCTAGCATGGTGATGAGTATTCTCTTTGTTATGTATAAGCAATAATATCCATTACTTATTAAAAACCTCTTACTTCATTTTGGCTCAATGTTCCTATTGATTTCAGAGGGTTTTTTGTTTTGTCAAAGATTGAAATGATTTGCTCTGTGGCAGATGGAAATGTTTATTCATGTTGAATGAACCAGTAAGGGTGCCTAGTAATTTTCATTTCCTCTGTAATGCTAATGGTGCACTTAAAGCAAAACTGGACAGCACCAAAAGATGTATTGCAAGAAAAGATATTAAACAGGCAGAAGATGGAAAAGGGTGGGATAATGTAGAGAACTGATACAAGGATAGCTGAAAGGGCAAGCCAAAGGTGATGCTTGAGACTGACATTTTGAAAGAGAGGAAGTGATGTGAATGTCAGTGGAAGGAAGCAGAAAGGATGTGTGCATGTGTCTCTGCATAAGAGCAGAAATATGTTCTTATCTCTGGTAAGAAATGCAGGCTTAAAGGGGAGTGTTTTTGAGCAACCTCATCTAGTGAAAGATGTCCCTGTTGGATATGTGTTTCAGGGGGATTGGATTAGATGATCTTTAAAGGTCCCCTCTAACCCAAACCTTTCTATGATACTATAAAATACAGAGCCAGAGACAATGTGGTTGGGATTCAGGGGCAGATTTGGAAGTCTTTTGATATACAGCAATGGGAATTTATAATGATACTCTGCAAAGGGGATTGTTCATTAGGAAATGTTCTGTTTTTTCCTGGAGAAAATGGAATTCCGATTAATAATCAAGAACATGATGGATGAGAGAGAAATCCTTTAAAAAAAAGAAGTATCTATTAAGAACAGTCAAAAGCGTTTAACAATGGAAGGTTACCAAAGAACAGTTAAATGAAGTCCTGAAGATGAGTAGAAATGATGCTAAAGCATCATCATTTCTACTAAAATGCTAAAGCATCATGACAAAGTCTTTTTAATGTGTGTAGATTCTATGGTATATCATCGTGATTATACTTGTGAATATAATGAGTACAAGGTGATGGCAACAGCAATAAAAAAGAAAATCGGAGTGAGGAGTTCAATGCAAGTTGAGCAGAAAGGAAAATAATTACTTAAAAGTTTTGAGATCTAGTGAAGAACCCTGAGCAAAGCAACTGAGAGTTTGGAGAAGGAAGCTAGGGAAAAAGATGGGGGATAAAGGTAACAAAAGGAAGCAGGAGGAGGAATAAGACCATTCAGATGGTCAATAGTGAGAGGAGAGGGAAGTGCCTGCTGGTGTAGAAGTGGAGGGAGGGATCATTAAGAATGAAAAAACAAGAAGTGCAATCCTTGTAATTGAATTCCTCCTGTTCCCCATCCTCATTCCCCATCCTCATCTCCTCTGCTCCAAGAACATGTGTGCTTTCAGAGATTTTGTGAAGATAAATTGTTATTGGCAATAACTGGGAAACTAAAGAAACTGTGCTGTACGTGATTGCTAGGGCAGACTGTGATCAAAGATGGTTACAAACATACAACTGAGCTTGTCCTGGAGTGCCTTAAATAGGTGGATGCAACAGAAAAACAAAAGAACATTTGCTCTTTGTTATTTGAGTCATTCAGGCTATGCTTTTCCTTCATAACAATACAAACCTGAAGCAAATGTTAAAAAGCGAAAACAGAATAACCAAAAAATATACCAAACAGATTGGAGGGAGAAAGACTAATATGAAGAAGTGTTTTAAGATAAAATATACTGATAATTTGGAGTGCACTTGGAGTGCAATCAAATGATCCAGCCTCTTTAAATACAGTTGTTTGCATCACGCTGTAGTTGGGATGATAGATTAAGGTCATATCCCTAATTTTCCAGCAGTTCCATGCAAGAAATTCATTCCAGTCTTCCCCACTCAAAAAAATCCAACATAGCAGTGATCAATTGCTGTGCATGACATAAGAAATGACTGAATAGGAAATAACTTGAATTGTGTAAGAAAGCTTTAAATCTTCCGGTTTTGCTTGTTATAATACAAAATGAATGATTACAACAAATCATGCTGAGTGAGGAAAAGGTTTGTTTTTGTTTTGACAATTACTTCTTCAGTTCTAAACTAACTGCGCACATACTTCAAAAAAGATTTAAAAAATAGATTTCAAATAACATGCTGCTAAAGTGGCTCAGAGAAGAAAAATGTGGGAATAATCACCTTTACGGGGAATATCCGCATTTTACATTCAAAAATAATTTTGTGTGATGTTATTCTAGCTTGTGGAAAATATTATTAAAGATCACAGAGAAGGGCATAAACCGGACTTCTATCAAAAAAAGATTTCAGAGTTAGTGTTAAGTTCTTCTATGTGCAGCTAAACTTTGACTCTGTGAGGATTTTTTCCTGTTAATTTGTTTTTATGCTATTAGGATCTTGTTGAAATGTAAGTACACTTAAAGCAGTCATGAAACATGGTAAAAAGCCTAATGCTTCCACAATGATAAAAAGCTTCATGATTAATTTGATTTGGAGTAAAGTTGTCAGTTTTTCAGTACTGCTCTCTCAAGCTTTATGGATGACAAATATAGCCAGCTACCTTGATCACTTAACAATTAACAGTGAAGAAAAGTGGGATTTGTTTGAATATTATGAAGATTTTATATAGTGGCAGAGCACACACATAAGCAATTGAAGAAGTTTTTAGGTCTACTTGCCGTAAGGCTATAACACTATTAATGCAGTGTTGGGGAAATCCATTTACTTCTAAGGCTACTGGAATTTCTCAAGATGGTTGCCTATCACTGTATGTGTTGCTTCTTTTTAAGAACTACTAGCTTTGCTTCAAATCCCAAGGTAAAATAATGTATTGGATCAGAAGCCTTATATATAGGAACCAGAGCATTGTTATGGGAACTTCCTTTTATCATTGTAGACTGGGTCTGCATTTTTTATTTTAAATCACATAAAAATTATTTCTGCATTCAATTAATCTGAAAGGTTGTATAATCAGTACATATATATACACACACTTGAATAACAAAGTTTTCTTTTTTTGTATGTGTGTGCAACAAGAGGATTTGAGGTGACAATGAAACTGAAAAAAAGTATTTTTAAGAATACTTAGATCTCTCTTTTTTCAACAGCTTGATATACTGTAGAATTAAATGCAGCTAGAACACATTGATTTCTGTTTAATTGTAAACATTTTAGTCAGCTCTCCTAGGAAACAGGCCGAAAAACTAGTCAGTAGCTTTTGTTTGCTTTTTCTCCTTTAAATTGAAGGCAATGTAAAACACATTTTCCCCATTCCTCTGTTATTCCTATGCATTTGCCACGTTTGGTTCAGTTTAGTGATTACTTTCTTCCTCAGACTTTTTTTCCTATACTTTATTTTGGCTATTAAACTAATTAGCATAGCTAAAATACTGATACTGCATAAAGTTACATGGCCATTACCACAGTGAAGAGTAGAGCATTTCTGAGGCAGTATAGACAACATATCCTCACAGAAATATTTGTTCCACAAACTTAGATAGGTACAAGGATATGTTAGGATCACCACAGAATCTTCATAAAGTGGCTTGGGTTGTAAGGGACCATCCCCCTGCCAACAGACAGGGATGCCAACCTCTAGTGGGACCCTCTAATATCTAATCTAAACCTGCTCTCTTTCAGTTTAGATCCATTTCCCCCAATGTAGTCATTCCATCATAGAAGGCCACTAGGTTACTTAGGCAAGACTTTCCCTGGATGAAGGCAAGCTGGGTGTCGCAAATCTCAGTCTTCTGCTCATCTGTTGTCACCAGATTTCCATGATAGTGTATGTGAATTCCATGTCATAATTAGTTTAAAATACCATGATACTCTATTGCAAATTTCTAATTGTTTAGTATATATGTATATATATGCTCTGTTATCAATTTGCCAGGTTTGAAATCCGTTATGATGCAATTAGGTAAATGCGATTTCTGAATTCAGTCTATAATTCCTATGGCAGAGGTCAGACAAGTAATGTCACAAAAGGATATTTTTCTCTTTTGATACATTGCCTATATGATAAAAAACCTATATGATAAAAGTTCTATGGATATCCTTCTGTGAAAGGTAACACAGAGGTGGGGGCTATTCTTTTGTGCAGTCTGAAGTGGAAAAGCAATATTGCTGAAGACTAGGATTTGCCTAATCTTTGACAAGTATCATCAGATGAGCACTGGCAGTCACTTTGTGATGATTAAAATTTTCTCCTTGGTTGCAAAACTAAATAAAATGGATTAGTGTGCACCAGCAGGAAACCAGGGAATATGTCTGCAATTCATTAATGTGCCTTGTAGCTGACACTGTAAGGCCTGGAACTCCAAGCACTTAAAATCAAGTGATTGATCATAATGCCTTTAGCTTGCAATAGCTGATCAAGCAGGAAATGCACAGTGTTCATAGAGAAAACAATTTTGGCATTTATGAATTTCTGATGTTACTCAGTGGTGATTTTCAAGAGTGAGTGGTCTTACTTCAGTCTCTGTTGGAGTTTATCAGAGTAAGGACCATTGCAACTTGTTGAAACTACCCAGAATTTGTAGTATCCCCTCCCTTTTTTCCTCTTCATACTTTTTCAGCTCCCACCCCTTTTTGTACCATTGCTTAATTCAACAGTAGACACTAGCTCCAAAGCTGTTCTTTTCTGCACTGCGTGGGCTGAAAATGGCAACAGTATCTTTGATGGCAGTGCAGAGAAAGCAGGTTGGAATTGTTATTGGACTACTAAAATAATTAGGCCATTGGAGTTTTCATTAGTTACACAAAGTGGATAGTTTAAAATAAGAATTATAGACATGATCCTTAAAATACTAAGGTCTTTAATATTGTTGTAGCTCAAGTGACATTTTAATATTTTTGAACCATAAATATTTTATTTTTCTTCATCTGTGCTGGTTTCTTCATATTGTTTGGAGCAGTATGGTATTTTGCAGATAATAACAAAAGATTATTTTTTCTACGCCACTATCTTATATCTACAAATTTTAGTCTAAATAAATGAACTATCCTTACAGCAAAAGGAAGAGAATTTATGATTTACAGCTTAGTACGAATGTGGGGAATACCCCAGTGTGCTTTCTCAGCAATAATTTCTGTCCCTGGTTAATAAATTGCTAGGCCAACAAATTTGAACTTAATCAACTCAGACTGAATTCTTAGTGGATGAAATACTTCAATGTCATGGTTATTAAATTAAATTCTCCCTCTTAAATATTTTGCATACAAAGTAACATCTTGTTAGAAATGTCATGTTTTAAAACTCATTCATTAAAAATCAGTATCTTAGAGATATTGCCAGAAAACTTCACTCAAAAATTATTTCCATCTCAGCATGTGGGTCAGGACCCCTCAGGGATCCATCAGAATGATTGATTGATATCTAATGCTTTTAAAGAAACATGTGAAAAATGTTACATGCACTGAATAGCAGAAAAAAAAAAATCAAGTTTTGTTACCTCCACTTTAGATGGAAGTTTGTCAAAACACTTGGCAGTGGGCAGCCAGAGAACCATGTGAACAGGCCTAGACAGTGGTTGAAAGGAAAATATATTCAGAAAAATATATGAAAAGCAATGATTCAGGAAAAAAAAGTTAGAAATAGTCTTGTTTGTATTGTGAGTCATGCCTAGTGACATACATTAGGATGTTTGGAGCATTTCAAACAACTTTGGTTTGGTTTGTTTTTCTTGGTTCTTTTTTCATCTTGGTAGACCTTTTTGTTGTACTTCTGTGCATTTTCAATAAAATTGCTTTGAAAAGAAATGCTGAGCCAAATAATGCAATGGTTGATGAGTGTGTTTTACTCGTGGAAATAAACACTTTAATTATTGACTTTGCTAATCCTTTTGGGGATTCTGGTATGTATTATTTAATTATTACATTAAATTATGTGTCCATTTTTTTGTTTAAGGTGACTTAGGCTATTAAAAAATAGTACAAAAAACCTGCTGCTGTCTGTTGGATATGACTCTATTTCAGTTATCGCAAAATTGCCTCTGTCTCGTGCCAGCCAGTGTTTCCAAATTGTTGAGATTTCTGTGCGCTGCAGGCAGGCAGAGAGGAGTCTATATCCACTGTACTGCATTTGTCCACATTTATCCTTGTCTGTGTATAAGTCCAGCATGCAGACCTGCGTTAGAGGTACGAGTGACGTTTGAAAGAGGTTTGAAGCAGAGCGGCTGCATTGATATAATAAATATGGCTTTGTGTCCTGCTTCCTGGTTCACGATCAGCCTGTCTGGCACTTATTTGAGAGGCTCTGCAGGATGTTGTGTGTATGATGCTTTTTCCAGCTGAGGGCTGTAATTCCTTGCCATGGGGTCACAGAGAAGTTCAAAGGCAGATAAAATGACAGCAGTCAGCAACAGAAGCGCAGTTCCTGCAACACAGGAGTAATTGCAGCCCATTATTACAATTGACTCTTGCTTCTTTCCCCTGAAGGAACTGAGCAGCTGCCAATTTACTGGGCTGCAAGAAAACTGATGAGACAGGAGATGGGGGTCTTAGCAAAAGTTGAGAAACTGATCAAGGCAAAATTCATTAGTCCTGAGTAGCCATAAGAGAAGAGAAGGAGGTAGTGCTGTGACTGGTCATCACCGATACCCATGTGGGAGATGGATTCTGACTTCCAGGTCTGTTTGTTTCACCTTGCACTTCTTTTTTTCACAAAGAGAAGCAAGGAGGATTCTACAATCTTTCATCTTATTTTGTAAAAAACAAGGCAACCACACCACAGAGGGCAGGAATCCCTTTATGGGACTTAGCTAGAAAGTTTATTTCAGCCTGAATAAGTGTATCAATAGGTTTTTTGTGTGTGCTGCAGCTAAAAAAAGGGATGATCTACAGCTTGTTTGGTTTTATTTAACAACAATGTGCAGTTGGATGATCCTTAGGTACTTGCTTATGGTCAATATGTAAAATTAACAGTGTGAAACTTGTGTGTCTTTATTGGTGTTCTCAGCAATAAATGCTAATGTAGAAATGACAGTGCTACATGTAGAAATGAAAGGGTTACATCTACACAAAGCTGTGTTTCAGGTTCTGTTTCTTCATCCTTCTCTCACTGATGTGGTATGGAATATCAGAAACATATCTCTTAATATATGCAAGTGGAGATGTAGGGGAATTTTACAGCGAGAAGTAAAGGTTAATAGAGTGCACTGTAGGTACAAAACCAGAGGATGTTATCTCAGTTCTGCGTGATTCTGTGGTGCTGCTCAGATCTTCTAATTGTGCGGGTCTTTTATCCTCACCTAAATTTCATTCTCCCCTACTGCATGTAGACGTATTTTAAAATTAACGTTAAGAGGTGTGTACAGATTTTGTTGTAGCTGCTTGAACTTCTAAATAGAAAAGTTAAAGATGCATTGCATTTTCAGTATATATGGGGCCATTTAAGGAAAGCTGTTGCTTGTAGGATCTATACACAGATACCTGGGGTGAATCTCCATCTCTTTGAATGTCAGCTGTAGTTTTGCCATTCATGTCAATTGCCAGTTTTTCATTTTAGTGCACTATTTTGTTTCATTCCTGAATTCTTTTTCATCCTAGTTTCTTAAATGACATGTTCATGTTGAGAAAATATACCTTCTTCTAACTTCAGTGTGTTTGCAGATTGCAGCTGCCCGTTCTTACTAATATATAAGGGTTTTTTGGTGGATTTCCTGTTCTTAAAAATCACTGTAGCATGTTACAATCCTCCCCACCCACAAATGGTACAAAATGCTGCTGCTGGTTTCTGAATATCCTAAATTGGAGTGATTTTGTAATTCTAGTTCTATTTTTACCTTTTGCGAGATTCTCTTTTATGTGTTATCTTGATTGAGTCTTTGCAATTTTGATGCAACTTGTGTGTGATGGGATGCATCTGCATAGCTTCAGTTAGGAGCCAGAACAGTGTTTTTATCACTGTGCTTCCCCATGAAATGAAGTGGGGTTCAATTTGCTGGTCAGGGTGTTGCTGTATGGTCAGCCTGTAGATCAGTGCTTCCCGGTTTTCCATGAACAAATATTTAGTACAGGTGCTTTTCTTTACTAATCATTGATTTGTAAGGTATATTGGCTTATCTGAACATAGCAATATGTGTGCGCTTCAAAATTATTATTTTTTTATTACTATTGCATGATTTTGAAGGCTATTCTAGCACAGCATTCAGGAAAGAAATGAGTAGTAATCTAGGCATGTTGCCCCTACCCAAGAATTGCTGTTGACAAGTTTTGTTTTCTCAGTTTCGCATTAAATTCAGGTGAGAGAGATTTATTTCTTGCTTGTAAGGATTTGGGCATGAGTGAGAGACTCAAGAAGTGAAAACAATGTAGAAGACAGGTGGAAACGTTATGCTACAATTATGTATCTGTAGCTTATTGTGAGTCCTAGAAGACCTTCCTGTATTGTTCAGTGGGTGACAACAGGAAGCTGAGTAAAACACGGAGAAAGTAAATGTGAAAATGGAGATAATTTATTAAAGATTTAATTTTTATTGTTCTTTCTATTAACTAGCTGTCTAGATAGTATCACAGAGTATAAAGGTTATTTGAAAGGAGTTTGTGGAGGGCTTTTTTTAAAGGATTTTGGTTTGTTTGTAATTTTTGATTTGTTGAAGTAAATTTTTTAGAGAATGGTTGCTCCATATTTTTACAGATAATTTGTACATCTCTGTTAGGTATTAGCCACTGTTTATCATTAGCAGAAAATAATTTCGTTGAAAGCTTGAATTTCCTTTATTTTTACATAACACGTTTCTAGCTCATAATTTGAGATGGGAGGAGATATTAATAAAAAAATTAATTATGTTCTTTATGACAAAGGCATTTTGTTTACTTGGAAAGGTATATTAATTCTACACACAGGCCCGAAAAACATGAGGATAGTGCAGGTATTTTAGAGCTGGATCCTTCTTTAGCTGTGATGGTTACCCATCTTAGCTTTGACCATTGTAAAATCCAAATTAAAAAAAAAAATCACTAAAATCAAATGGCAATGGCTTTTACATGCACTCACAATAAAACTTATTTACAATGGATTTAGAAGGAATTCAGTTATCTCTATAAGTATTTAATACTGTAACCATTTCAGTATTTAAGTAGTGAAAAGTAGATTGCTTGTTTGTAAATCGTATTGATTTTTGAAACTCTCTTTTACATATTTGCTTTTATACTAACTGGGTTTTTTATGTGAAATCATTACCTTCATGACATTAAGCCTAGGCAAGTATGAAAGTGAATAGCTGCTAAGCAGTAGCTATATGTGTGTCCATTAGTGATCTTGCTTACAAAAATTCATGCAGTATCTCTGCATTTATCTGCTATTTTCATCCTTGTCACATAAAGACAAATTAGTATGAGTGAATCTAAAGCCAACAGAAGAAGATCTTTTCTTTATAAAGGAAAACAAACCAATCCCTCAAAACAAATCAAAAAACAAACAAAACCCCAAGCACACTCTATTTTTGGCTGAACTAAATGTAAGGAGGACGTCTTCCCAGGAGAGATGATGCTGAAATGGCTGAGTGGGTTAGGAAAGATGTGTGCTTACAAAAAGCTGCGGTGCAGCATTGCTGTTGTCATGGCATCAGCCCTCTCTTGGTCCAGGCACAGAAAAATGTATGGCAAAACTGTTGGTGCTGCTGTCCCTTTACTGTTTTAGCATAAGAATTAGGGAAGTGGGAAGGATTCACAAATCATAATTTGGTCTCCTTAGGTTTCTGATTCCAGGTGTTAGTGAGAAGGTGCTGCTTTATGTTGGCTTCTAGAAAGGGTCTGAACCTCCATGAAGTCTGACACATTCTTCAAAGTTAATGAATATGTGTGCACACTCTCAACATTTAGGTCTTCTCTTAAATATTTATTTATGCATTTCTCAAGGAAACACAATATCTTTTTGGTTCAGGTATTCCAAACATTTCTGAATTTAAAGTTTGAAAATTTTAAATCTGAAATTGTATGGAGTTTGACGTTTCTTTCCTGCAAAGGTGTACGTTTATTAAATAGATCAGAGTTTATACTGTCTGGCCAAAAGCTTTTGTGTGGGTCTATACTCTCCTAAGCTTATTTTTTTTCCTCTTAAATTGATGATCATGATGTCGCTTGTTAAAGTCAAACTTTTTTCTTCATGGCTCTCTAAGCAGAAGGTATCTAAAATCTCCCAAGCTGGAAAAAGTAGCTAGTACATTCCAGAGCTCTCCATATTAATGTAATTTATTCATCTATTCTTATAAAGTGCATGGTGTGTGTGTGTGCATGTGTATGTGTTTTGTTGCAATAAATGTCGTCTCTGAAGAATAATTCAGTTTGATAGGATCATAAACCTAAACTGTTCTTTTTTACCAATATCAGCTGGGAAATCCCATAGTGATCTAGTTAGGATAAAATGGGGTATGTTTGGAATATATTTAGATAGCCATAGATAATTATTTTTAAGATATGAAAATGTCTGTAATAATTAGTCCTATTTGGATAGTACTTTCAAAACAGCTGAAACTTCTTTTTTAAATTAATTGCCCTTTGTAAATATTTTGAGTCATGCAGATTACTTGGAAATTAGCATTGTGAGTAAAAAAAAGCTTTGGAAATCTTTCTTCATCAGGGAATGCTATTTTTGCTTGTGATTATTGAAGTAATATGAATTACTTTAGTTACTAATTATTTCTACTAGTGAAATATAATACCATAGAATTAGATTTTAATTTATTAAAGAAGGAGGCAGTAAATAAAATAAGCAGTTTTTATATTTACTGTGAGGACCCTTTGTCTTAGCACCTTGCTCTTCGTAGTCAATAGGTAAAAGCACTGTGCTTGGTCAATAACACTTTACTGTCAATATCATATTTGTTTATCTCCATGGGCAAATTTTGGAGGAAAGCAGAAACTCCATTACTTTTAGGTTTTCTTGATTTGTTAGGAGAATTTTGCCAGTGGGGATATCATATCAGTTTTCTCTCTTATCTAGTGACAACTGTACTAAAAGTTTTATGAAAAGGATTGTCAATTTTGTGTGACAACTCTTGTAGATTTTAAGGTATTGTAAAAATGTTCACAATTTGTTCAAACACTTTTTTTATCAGTTTGTCTGGATTATGGAACACATAAAAAGATCTTTGGTGTTTATGTAAAGTTTTGGCAAGAAAATTATAAAGATATGAATTCAGAAAATTATAACTATATGTGGTATTTTAAAATTCACTGATCCTTCTGGTCTCCAGAACAGTCTTGCTAAATCTAAGAAGGTTTCCATTCATGAAGCACTTCCAAAGAAGAGTCCAGATGGCTACTTAAAATTGTAATAGTAATATCTATGTTTAAAAATGTCCTTGTATGAACCAGAGTTGCTCTGGGTGCTCATTGCAGGGAAGTGTTTAGCTAAATGGAAAAAAAAAGGTTGAAGGGTCAAACACTAAAAGTGAGGAAAACTGAGACATTTCTGTGTAATTTTAGATTTTGCATATGTTAAACTGGTATCCTTTTGGGATGAAAAATATGTGAATTGAGTAGCAAGAAATGGGCTCTAAAATGGAATGAGTTTCCTTGTGTTAGAAGTTGTGTATCTTAAGGAACATGATTGACTGTTTAAATGAAATGTTACGAATAGCCATTGGAATAAAAGTAAAGTTGAAAGCCTTGAATATAGGCTGTACTTGCTCCTGACAGTCTTTGACTTTTAAGTGTTTATTTAGCTGTACTGTCTTTGTCATCTCATGATTTTTCATGAAGCAGCAGAAGTAAAGATCATAGCCCAGGCAGCTGCAGTGGCTGCAGCCTCTGTTGCTAATAAGATGCTGATTTCTGAATGATCTCTGTGCTGCAGAGAATCCCTACTGGAAGAGAGTTACTGCAATTGTTCAAACTGGAACTTTGCCTACACTTGTCTTTTGTGAGTGTGTGGTGTGGGAGTGGAGGACACAACAAAGAGAGCAGCTTTGTCTCTCTTGCTTGCTGTCTGTCAGGGTGTTTGGGAAGATAGCAAGGCAGGTTTTGTATGAAGTATTACCAGCTTGCTTTCGAGGCTTGGTTCTGTCTTGTGTGCCTCAGATGTGAGACTGCTGCTTTCTTAGTATGTTGAGTGACAAGGAAAAGAAAGCATGTGTCTGAAGAATGGAATGTGGTCTGAATCACACTTTCTGTACTTCAGCTGAGCTCTGAATTGTAGAATAGTTGAAGAATTCAGTTCCTTCGGTGTCTTTCTAAAGCAGGAATACAGATGACTATGGTACCTATAAGTCATGAACTCCACTTTCCACTAGTAACTTTAAATTACTTTGTGTTAAAATTTAGAACTTTACATAGAATTTGTGTTCTTATATTGATGCAACAACTTGCACAGGTTGTTTCTGAAGTAACATACTTTGCATGCATACAAATTATTTGTAATGACAAGGCATGGTTGCAGCATGGATTGCTTCTTCCCCTACCCTTTCAGCATGTTTCAGCACAAGTGAATATTTGGAATGATGATCTTTTCTCTACTCTCTGTTGTCTTCTTGCTTTGTTTTTGTGGATTAAGAAATAGAAACTTTTAGTTTATATATTTATGTGTTTGTGGCTGTTGACTTTGACCATCTCCTTCCAGACTGCATCATCTTGTCTCTATTTGCTGTGACCGTCCACTAAGGCCTTTCCTTATGGGACTGGGCAGTAAAGGAGTGGGGAACCTAGACTCTGTGTTCTCTGTTCTGACCTACTTTCCTTAAATCTTGATAAGACCTGAAGGTTCATTGGCTGCTATTATGCTGAAATTGATTGAAGCTAAGCACCTATCTAGAGTAAGAACTTGGGGTTACATGGGGAGACAGATGTACCTGTGATTGCGTAAACCTAATTTTTGTGAAGATCTCAGCTAAAATCCTTTGAAAATTCAAAGAAGGTCTGTGTGAAATAACATGACCTTGATTGCAGATCTGTGTACCCCTCTAATCACGGGAAAACTGGGCTCATTTCTAAGACCTTAATTTCACCCAATTTTAGTATTGTGCAGTAGATACTATAATATGCTATTTCCCTTCACAGGATCACTGCCTCTTTCAGTGTGTTGTTTATTTAGTAACTGTTTGGTAATTTTAATTTCTTTTCATGAAGTAGCCCATGCCTTCTTTATTGCACATTGCTGAAAAGTGCCTTACATTCAAATGAATCCTTCATCGAAAAAGGAATGTTCTCTGAGGAACAATGAGAAATTTATTTTTGATCAGTTCCTGTAAGGTAAAGGAACATGATTGTTTCCTCCATATGACCACACAGTTCTGAGAAACAGAATGAAGGATTCAAATATCCATATATTTTGCATTCTCTGTTTTCTCAGTGTTTCATGGGCGGTTGGGAGGGAATAGTTCTCTGTCAAACTGTACCTGCTCAAAATACTGCTTTCATATGTCTTGGTTGAAGTTCCAATTTCTCAGCAGTTCTGCAAATCAAACCCTAGAGCATAAAGTCAGATACTAGAAAATGAAAAATGTGCAGCAAAATGACAGTATGCTAAGGCTTTTGAGTTGCACTGAGTAGCGACTGGAAAAGGCAAAGATAAGAGCTAACTCTCCAGGATAGTATTCAGTCACATTAATTATGTGATCCTCCTTTTTTTTTTTTTTTTTTTTTCCTATTTTGCAGCCCATAAAGGAAGGGAGTTTTTATCTTCATGTGTCCTAGATCCATCCCATACAACAAGCAAGGCATGAGCCTGACGGTGCATAATCAAGTGATATAAAATTGTATTGATATTGCAGAATACATACACATAGATGTTGAAGTGAGGATTCTGAATTACTCCTGTAGTAAGTGAATAGAGAGATCTGTAAGTTAAATGAGAAGTAGCATCTGAGGTGGTAACTACCTTAAGTGTTGTTCAGGAACGCATTTTTTAAACTAATCTCTTAGTTTTTCCCACTTCTTATATGTTGGCTTTCATCATAAAGCCATCTCAAACTACATGTATTATATTTTTTTTATAAAATGATAATGTGGAATGATACAGAGACGGATGTACTCCAGCAGTATATCCAAAACACTCCACCGCAGACAAGCTTACTATGCGGCACTGACTAGAGCTGATCTAAGTGGCCCTTCTTGTCTTTTGCTGTCTTCCTTCTTTTTAACCTCCAAAATTTTGGATGCCAGGTTGTCATTACAAATTTCTTTGCAATAATAGCATGAGTCATTTTCAAGTGGTTCTATAATGAGAGGAAAGAATTTTGCTTAGTTAAGTGAAGAACCTTAAACTGGAGATGTTACTACCTCACATATCATAACAGATGAGCACCAAGCTGCAGAGTTAACGTGCATAGACAACTGGATTCTAGCATCTCCTTGCTCATGAGTTAGGGCTTGAGTTAGCAACCTTCATGTTCCTTTAACATTACTTTTTGAGTGTGTAATTATGTACTGCATACTTCACTCTGGTTTCATTTTGGGACTTCTCATTAGAAGACTGTAAGACAGAGAACATATGTGGTGATTTGTGTTCCAATCCACAGTATGTAAGTATCACTAAAAATCTATATTAAAAGGTTTTAGGCTGTGATGAGTGATGTAGAAAAGCCTGATGAAAAGTAACTGGGGGTCCTAAGCACAGTACATAGAGAAGGAGAGGATATCAATATAAACTTGTGTAAATTTAACGTCATCAAAGCAATTTCTCTGTTACTAGTCACTCTTTAATACATAAAAATGTTTTAATTTTTCATTAATATAGGAGCCATTTTCTTCCCATATTTCTGTTGCAGAAATTAGCCCTCCATAATAGCTGGAAAGGCTGAAGTATATGCCTCCAGATAACGAGGAGAGGAAAGAAACTATGAATGTTTCATCTGAATGATTCTAGTTACTGGCTTTTAATCTCTTTGGAATAATTGGTTGTTTGGTAGGAATCAAATGCCTTGGGGTTAGAATAAAGGAAAAGTCTAAACCATGTTAAATTGTTAAAGGGATTTTCAGATCTTGCAGGAATAGTGTAATTGTCACAAACTTCTTGGCAACTTCCCCAAGGTAAACCTGAAGAGCTGTTGCAAATTAAATGGTAAATACAAGGGACCATGTACAGTCCTATTTTGTACCTCTGATCAGAGATACTGTGATTAAAGGTCAAGAACTTTCTGTGTATGGGCAGTAGGAGAAGAGAAGTGTCAGAAATATGAATGGTCTTTTTGTAAATTAGCGTTAGGGTGGTATGAAAAACAGTTGTTAAAAAGTAATAAAAAAGTGTGCATTTATAAACATATACATTTGTGTGTGTATATATATCTTTATATGTAGTATAATGTCCTTGATTTATTATCTGTTATGTCTTATCACTATTGGAGCTTTTATATATACATATATGTGTATATATATCTGTGTGTGTGCACACACATGCTTAAATATTGTATGTCCTCAAGATCTGACAGCCAAAGACAAACCCAAATGCATCGTGATCTCATAATTCACAGCAAGGAAACTGATGTACAGTGAGAATACTCAGTTGATGTAAAAATTTCCGAAAGTGCTGTGTTTTCAGCATAAACCAGTGTTATTTCTGTACTTCAGAGTCTTGTACTTCTGTATTTTTTTTGCTTTAAGATAAGCTACACATATATATTTATATGTGAAGGTATATACATATGTACGTATATATGCATGCATGTGTGTGTGTAGAAAGTCTATTGAATTCAAGGCAGCAATTTTCCTTTTTCTCTGCTGTTGATGTGATCCTCTTAGTCCTCAAAAAAAAAAAAGATAAAAATATGGAGTGATATTTCTAATATGAAAGGAGTAGTTAGTTAAACTTTTATTCTTTTTATGTGAGGAGTATGGGTAAAATTATAATTGTGGCTGGATTTTTTGGTTGCATTTCTCTGAGATGTTTTCCTGATGCAAGGATTTTTTTCAATCGACTTTATATATTGGGGAACTAATGTTAGGTCCGTGAAAGACAGTGCATTCAAAGACATGGTAATAACTGCTGGAACACTAAATATTGGGGAATACAAGCAGCATCTCTAGAACTCCTGTGTTCAGATGAATTTTGGTTTGACTAAACCAACAGGAATGACAGATGAGGTGTTGTTAGAGCAAAACCAAATGGAAAGGAAAAAATAGAAAGAAAAATTATTATGCTTTCTAGGTAGAAGAGTTTTTTTTAGAAATGCAATTTTGTGGAGAAAGTCTGTTCACTAACTGAAATGTTAATTCTCTGATTACAAATTTATTTACAAATTGCGTGCAGAAAGCTGCCCAAGTCTGTCTTTTTAAGACAATATAGAGAAAATTAGGTGTCCAGCAGCTCTGAAAATTTCACTTGTTTGGATAGAGTTGCATGATTTTATACATACAGGTACTTTAGTGTTCTTTAACCTTGGTGTTTATTTCTGTGTGTAAAACAGTGGTGGTATATTAGAAAAGGTGTGAGTCTAATTTTGAACCTTGAATTTCATCCAAAATATAATTGAAGAAATGTTAGTAAAGCCTGTCACAGGACAACTTTGTCCTCTGCAGAGATAATGCATAATAGAGAAGGCAGTTTTATACACTGAGGCACTTTATAGACACATGTTAAAGGTATGTTTAAAAATAAAAGCTAAATAATTTCGTGGTTTATATACAGATGACAGGTTTTCATAGGTTATGTTTTTTTCAGACAGGGTGATAACAACAGCAATATTCACACATTGTAATCATTCACCCTTCAGAAAGGAACAACAGCTAATCAGAAAGCCAGTACTCGACTTAGTATTTTTAGCCTTCAGTTAACTGTGCTGTTTAGTGAATATTTTTGATCTATTATTATACCTGTAGAGAATTTTATTTGGGCTTTTTTTAAAGCTCTTATTGTCAAGTAGTTTTTCAACCTTTCTTCAAATTCATGAAGATAGTATAAATATAGACATTGAAGTCATATCTATATTTAAATTTTTAAAAAAGCCTGAACAATCCAACCCTCATCTTTCTCTGTGCATTTTTGAATCTTAAACTTTTTTCCTTTGTCTGAAAGCGTAGCACAGTTCAACGTATCTGAAACAATGAGCTTTCACTGGGTAGAAGCAAGACAATTCTTGTTCTGAAAAGATACTTCTTGCTCTTGCTGTCGATATTTTTTGTATAGTTCTTGAATGGCCCTATTGTCCTTCTGTGCACTCAAAGTGAATGAATTTATCTTTCAAAGTGGAACACTTCTTTCTTCCCTGTACCAATTCCCACTTCTGTTTCTGAAGGAGAGAAGAAGACTGCACTCCTGAAAGCATATAATTCTGAGCACTGAAAATTGGTTTCTAGTGTACCTGTCACAAATTCAGGTTTATGCCAAGCATTGTCCTGTTACCATAAGGAGTTTGTTTGGACCATTATGGAAATAACTTCTCTGTAATGTACCAGTGAAATTGCTTAATTTGCCACCATCTTCTGTTCTGAAAAGTAGGTTCTAATTTCTTGAGGTTTCTGACATTCCTCACACTGAAGTTCAGTACTGTAAGTTCTTATACCCTTGCTAAATGTAAAACATAATGAGTTATTCTCTCTTTAGTGGGATTGTTTATACACTGGGCACTTGTGCAAACTTTGGAGGGTTGGTGCTGCACCTGAAGGTAAAGACTTTCAAATTAATGCACTTTGTTTCTAGAGTGCATTCTTGGTTCTGTATTTTTAAGTGTAGTACAGCAAAGTTTGGTGTCTGTTTTCACAGACATTAATGTGTGTGTGATCTTTGTGTGGCAGGTTTCTTCCATGCAGCTTGCACCATTTTGCTCCAATGAAAGCAGGTGCAACTAGCTGTTCGCAGGCTTAAAAAGAGACTGAAAGGAATATAGGATAAATATTTTCACAAAGGAACACTGTGGAATAAGTAGATGAATGAAGTTTAGTTGGTGTTTATTTTTTCTTATGTTGTGTAACGAAATTCTCAGTTGACAGGAAAAAATTGAAAATTCTCAGTTGTCAGGTGGCAACATCCATATACAAAAGGATCTCTTTTTTTCACAACCATTGTTTGGGAAATTTATGAAGATCCTACAGAGACCTCAAAGCATGTTGTTGTTGTTAGGGTTTTTAAATTCCTTGAGGATGTGTCTGTCAATAGCTAGTGAGCATAAATGGCTTTGCTGCAACTGTTTGTTCAGGGACTTTCAAATTGGATGTCCTTAGATTTCTGGGAGCTTGTTTGGGAAGATGAGCATGCACCTTTTCTTCTTTGCATTGTTATTATGACTGTCACCAGTAGCAAGTGCCTAAAGGGAAGCTGCTGTACTGGGGAGCTTTTGATCTGGCTCAATAAGGTAGTTATTATTTTGGTCATCTTCATTAATCATTTACCTTCAGTGAACTTTAATCTGGACCTAGAAGTATATTGAACACCTGTTAACCATGGCTTCTGGAAGTGATTCAGCTATTATTTAATAAACAAAGAGTGCATTGCACTGTTCAGGTGCAAGTATAATCTCGATACCTTTCCTTTGAAAATCAGGATATCTTAAGGCAAATTATTTGAAATAATTTGAAATAATTGAATCAACGAATGAAACCTGCATCCAATTTACATCTCAGAAGCATAAACCATTTAATTTTAGAAAGTTAATGGTTTTGGGTTGTTTTAGTTAGGTTTCTTCTTTGTATTTCACTGAATGAAATAAAAGCTTTGTATTTTTCTATCCTCAGTCTTTTTTTTTTTTTTTCACTATTTCATGGTTCTGTTTTTCTCACTGGTATGTGAAGTTAAGAATGCTTCACTGCTACGGAGGATGCTGTCAAGTTCACACTCAAAAAGAGATTGTTCTGCCCACTCTTTTCCCATAGAGGGTGAATTAGGGACTGTGTAGGCTTCACAGAACTTTCTGCTCTCTTCTGAGGCAGGTGTGTCACTATGAAACCCCTTGATTTATAGGAAAATGGAATGGGGGCTGAAGATGAGGGGAGAGAATAAAAATGTTTAGGTTACAGGATATGAGGGTAGAAGAAAAGCAGAAATATTTAAAAATACATGTTCTGTGGAGTGGCTAAGCCAGGTTAGTTACTGAAAAGCTACTAAATAAAAAGGATTGTGTTGAAATCCATACCTGGGTCCCTACTGTTACTCTCAAGTGTAAAAGAATGTGAAAATCCCAAAAAAATTCTTAACAAGAAGTCTGGCAAGGAAACATTAGCTGACTTATCTCACAGTATATTTTATTCGTTGGAATTCTGTAATTTTAAAACTCTCATCCTGTAATGGATATTATTATACTTTTTGGGGCACTATTCTCTTCAGTGCCTCATATGATATAATTGATACTTCTGCTTGTGCATAGACACACACACATATGTGTGTCTTTCGTCAGATTTAACCTTAGCAATCCTGACTAAAATTATATTTTTATTTGCTCATACCTGAAACAGGGGAATAAAATTAACAGAGTTTTGTGAAGTATTTTCTCCATGTAGGCTTTAATGCTCAAAAATTTAAGAATCTTACAAAGAGAAACTTGTCAGTGATGCAGGTTTAAATATGTATTAACTAGAGAAACAGTTCTCTCTGCAGAGGGAGGCAACTCTGGAGCTTTTACCCTTTGGCGCTTTTATTTTGATTAGTCCATACTCAAGTACTTGTCGTGTGAGAGGTAACTTAGTGAACCTGCAAGTGGTAAGATGTGTGAATTTGTCTTTTTGCTTGGGTGATACAGTTTGTTTTGTTTCAGATGCAGTTACTGTTTTCAAGAAGTATGCTAATATTTCCAGAAATTAAACTTGTGGAAGTGACTGCCATTAGATGAACATGTAAATAAATTGAAGAAGGAAATTCCGGTGGTATTCCAGATAGTTCAGAAATAACATACATATTTATCAGTTTTTCCAAAATCCATACATTTGGGAGGCTCTCAGAAGAGCTCACTGAACATTTTAGTTCCCAATTTTGTCAATGCAAAGGTTATTTTTAAGTACATTTTTCCATGAAGGAGAAAAAAACCCAAACAATTTCAAACAATCTCGTTTAGTTTAATGCAAAAATGCTTTCTAACAATTGAGTCACAAGTAGCCCTTTGTATATTTTAGCTGCTCTACAGGGCTTTTTTTCAAAGATGTTTAGTTCACATAGTAGAACAGAAACATGAGCAACCAAAGGTTTAAGAAAGAATTTTATACATAATATATTTTATTTTGTTAAAATGTTCAGTTTTAAAGCAAGAAATCTGTGTCAATGAGAAGGGTTTAGATGTATAAAGATTATTTAGACACTAAAGCATGATTCAAGCTAGATACTTACATAATTTTGCATTCACATTTTAATTCAATCTGTTTAAATTTCTTTTCATTCTTTCCTTTTTTAATAGTTAGTGTGTGCATCTTTTTTCTACCAACAATCAAGTTAGGTCATTCTAGCAATTAGAAACTTAGGGTTGGACAAAATTTAGTGGTGGTTTGTATATCCATTAATAAATTAGAAGTGGCTTGTATGTTATGGCAAAAATGTATTACTGACTTTGTTTTTTTGGACCATGATGAAATAATTCTACTTTACATGTTTGATTCTTGAATGATAACCCCGTGAACTTTTGTTATCTTTTTCCTAGGATTTTAAGGCAGGATTTGGTATCACTCTAATCCCTATGAATGTGGCAAATGTAAAACAAGTGGATCGGGCTGCAAAGCAATCTTTTGAAATAATTACTCCTTATAAAAGCTTTAGGTAAGAACTTAAATATTTACATTACAAAATATGCAATTAACTAATACAATAAAGAAATACTGTTTTCATACTGCAGTGCCTCAGCTAGTTTGGATGAAAAGGTAATGTTTTTGTTAAGGATGTTCAGCAATTTTTAGAAAAATGGAAGGATTTTCTTTCATTTGTTTAGCTGTATGCTTCATCTCTTATCTCCTGACTAGGCATATTATGCCCACAGGTTTTTATTTTTATGTAGCCTTCTTTGTTCATTCTGTGACAGAGCAAAAGGAATAAAATGAGAAAGGAATTCCTCCACTTTAAGAAATTGACTCCATCTTAAAGAATAATAAACTTCAATAGTTAAATAATGCTGCATCCATTTAGTATTACGCATTTTATTTGAAAAGAAGCTTTCATGTAGCATCCATTGTAGAAATCCTTGCTTGAAAGCAGTTGAAAGTTTCACTCTGACTGATGCTGAAACTTGCAATGATTTTAAGAAAATGATAGTACATGCTAATAAAAGCCTTCTGTGAAGTGTTTTAGTGTTTCTTAAGTGAAACCTCGTGACGAAGGGGAAAAAGAAATTGCTTTCTTCTCCTGGGTTTATTAAATGTTAGCAAATACTTTCATTCTCAGTCAGGTAAATTAGTCTTGATCAGCAATTTGAATCTGTTGCTAGTTGGTAAATAGCTGGTTCTTTGATTTTCTCTAAGACATCACCATGTTGATGTTTGTTTACGATTTAATTTTTTAAAAAGATCAATTTAAATAAAAAGCAAGTCCATTTTTACTTCTTAGTGCGTCTCCATGTTTCCTTATGTCATTCTA
The DNA here is from genome assembly GCA_036785705.1 of Acanthornis magna. Taxonomy (NCBI): domain Eukaryota; kingdom Metazoa; phylum Chordata; class Aves; order Passeriformes; family Acanthizidae; genus Acanthornis; species Acanthornis magna. The sequence goes on along the minus strand of JAWUZG010000018.1, from coordinate 16,517,901 downwards.
TGCTTTTTGTTAAAGTTCAGTCTTTGAGTTTGGTAATTGGTAACATAAAAGGATTGAAATTAACTCAGGGATGTTATGTGCATGTTACAAAAGCTGTGTCACTTATGCTAGTAGAGGTTTTGTTGAAAACTGAATGCTAAAACAGAGGGAGTTTCATTGATTAAAAATACAAAATAATACATTGCATTTTAATATTTATATCTGTGGAGAGGAAGACTTTGACTGCAATTTTGAGTGTAATTGTAATAAATAAGAGACACTACAGACCATGTTTAATTGGGCTTTAAAATAAAGATCAATAACACAGAAAAGTCAATTGTTTCAGCTTTACAGCAGAGTCAGAAAGAGAGAAACAAGACTGGATTGAAGCACTCCAGCAATCAATAGCAGAAACTCTATCCGATTATGAAGTAGCTGAGAAGATTTGGTTCAATGAGTCCAACAGGAGCTGCGCTGACTGTAAAGCTCCCAGTCCAGACTGGGCATCCATCAATCTCTGCGTTGTCATTTGTAAGAAGTGTGCAGGTAGAGTAATTAATGACAAGCTATGTGGGTTCCACAAAATGTCATATTTGCATATCTGTGTATGCCCTTGAATTGGCTTTTTTTTTTTTTTTTTTTTTTCCCATTTTTGAAGCATTATCCTTGTGGAAGTTTTGAGAAACAAAATGTGAATGTAACTTTTTCTTTTATTTAATACCAAGGGCATCCTTATTCTAAAGCACTTCCATGCATAAATCACATGTCTGTGGTGATTGAGTTCTCTCAAATGAATAATCCTTCACAATTACTGGAAATTAAGGCACAATAGCACTTCATGGGAAAGGAATGGCTCTTGCAAGGCTAGATGCCAAAGGATAACAATTTTTAGTGTAGAAATTTTGGGTATTAATTTTGTTATGTCTGGGCATATTTTACTGCCGATAGGGATAGCTTTTTCAGATTCTACTGAAAATCTAGTTCTGTCTAGTTCTCTTAAGCAGTAGATTCAAGGAAATAATTTATAATTCTAGACTTTCTTTTGAACCAAACACTCCCAGAAACAGTGTACATGAGAGACCCTACTTTGTTTATTCATTACTAACAAATTAAATCCACTTTTATTTTTCAAAAAACAGGTGTATTTTTGATGCTTTTATATTCAAATGTCAAACCAAACATTTTTTAAAAATAGCAAGTAGAATAAATCTGTCTTCATCACTTTTTTTTTGTTATCTCAGCAGAAGAGAAACCCTGTTTAAGGGCGTGAATTAAATAATACTCTTGGGTTTTCAGGACAACACAGATCTTTAGGACCAAGAGATTCAAAGGTCCGGAGTCTAAAAATGGATGCCAGCATTTGGAGCAATGAACTTATTGAGGTATGTTGTGATATTCTAACTCTTCCATCTTGAAACCTTCTGTATGAAAAGGAGTTATTTACTTCTTTACTCACAAGAAAACTGAACACATAACTGCTAAACCATATGGTGCTGTTACAGTAAACTTGATGTTTCTGTGCATCATGTACCTTTGTGTAATTAATTTGTTTTCCTAACCATCTATACAATTTCTCTTAGTATTTCCCCAAGTATCTAATATTTTGGGGAAAAAAGAAATAAAATTCTTTTGGAGAGCACTCATGATGGGGCAAGGGGAAAAGGGAGGAAACTTTTCACTACTAACTCTCAAGTTTAGCTGCTTGGGGTGTTAAAAAGTGGTGGTCGTAAAAAGTGGTCCTGATAAAAGAGGGTTAGAGCCATCAGTGTTTTCTCTCCGAAAACTGAACTCTCTCTGAACTCTTCTCTCTCTCATGTTATTCTTCTCTGAACTTTAGATAGTATTTTCTAATATACAATGAAATGTTGTAAGTGATTAGCCTTGTGAAGCTTAGCTGCTCTTGGTGGTAATTGATGACTGTAGACTTTATTATTCATTAATAGATGACCATAGGCAGTGGCTGAGAGAGGCTTCTGTTTCCTGCAGGAAATTTTCTTTTCTTCAATAACTTTCTTTTTCAGCTTTTAGCAGCTGAAAACTGTTTAGAGGCTTCATATCCTTCATACTATTTTGCTAATTTTTTCCTTGTATCTCACCTAGCTCTTTATCGTCATTGGAAATAAGAGGGCAAACAGTTTTTGGGCTGGAAATCTTCCTCCAGATGAAGAATTGCATATTGATGACCCTGCAGAAAAAAGGATAGCATTCATTACACAAAAATACAAAGAGGGAAAATTCAGGAAAACACCTTTTCTCTACAAAACCAAGGAACAGTTGAATAAGGTAATATAGCATGGTTAAGCTCATACTATTGGATTTGGATCCATACACTTTTGGATTGTATTTTATCTGTGTGCAATTTGGTCATCTTGTTAAACTGGTGAGAAATTAATTCAGCATCCTGACTGACACTCGGACACAGCTGAATAAGGGTTGTTTAGGAGCCTTTGCAGGAGTCATTGCATAACTACTTATCGTCTTGTTTTCCCTGTTTGTTTGTTTGTAGAAGGTTATGGTACTTCTGTGGTACCTGTAATATATCTTCCTGAGCCATCAAAATATGGATCCTTATTTTGATTCAGGTATAGTCTAGGATGGGATGCAAATTTCCACTTCACTTTAGATTACTTCTTTATGTGGTTTTTTTTAATACCCTACATGTTTGACATGTAAAATTCACATACATTAGATGATTCATTTTTATCAATGGTGAAAATAGCTCATACACACTTACGTAGTAGCTTATTGGAAATGAAAAAGCTAAAATTAATGATGGAAAATATGTGTTCTTTTCTTTCACAAAAATAACAAATTCTTTAGAGTTATAAAATGGAAAATTATAATTATCAATATCTTTGTAAATTTTGATGTCCATTTGACTGAATTCTAACATCTGATGGTTTGAGTCATGATTGTTTAGGGTTAATGCATACAGAAGAGTTTAAATGTATTTTACAGTGTTAATCTGTTCAATTACATGAATCTAATTGTCTCAAAGAATATGCAGAGATTGTGGGGAGGCAGTAAAAATTGTGTGGTTTGAACCATAGTGGTCTCATTTCAATGTTAGTGTGTGGAAAAGGAAGTGTTGTTTTTTGTACATTTTATAAGTTATATGTTAGTTATACACATGATTAAAAATAAAGGCATATAAAAATAGTTATCACTGAAACAACTCTAGCCAAAATATAGAAACCTTCTAGCCAAAGTATAGAACCATCTCACTTTATAGCTTGTGTTTGTTTTCTGCATTTCGTTGGAGAAACATTTTTGGGCATCATGGGGAACTCCTTGTCATTGCAAAATGAGACATTTGGATTGCTTTCTATTTATTGGTAATAGCTGTGAGATCTTCTTTAATACTGTAAGACTGCAGAAAACAGCTCAATGTTATACAAGCATGATTTTTCTTAAATCTGTGGGATTTGGTTTTTGCGGGGAAGGATATGTGTCCACTAATCATTTAACTACTGGGAAAAGTTATCAAATTCTCTATAGAGACATGAAATTACCATGTAATAAGGCATTCATTGCCAAGTAGCTCTAGAACTTTTACTGAACTGTCTTTATTATCTTGTGCATCCCGGATGCTTATGTGTTTATTAGAGCAGCTAAATTTTATAGGAGAACTCTTCTTATTTTGAGTGACTTCTGCTTTAATAATTTAAGAAAAACTCAATCATTAACTAAGTAACTTAAATATTAAATAATAGAAATTTTAATGGAATAGGTTGCTGTAATTGTGTAGCTATTTTTGGTTTAAAGGTTTTGGACCAATCTTATGAAAGAAGAAAAAAGTTGATCATTTTTGTCTTTGTATATACAAAAATAAAAGGAGACTCATGTTTTAAGATGTGGTGAGATGTTTATATTTCCAAGAAGATGAACAAGTGTTAAGATACACTGGAGAATAGCTGCCTTCTTGCCTGACTGTAGTTTTAAAAAAAATCTACCTAGGAATTTAAATCTTTGTCTTAGTAATAGAGTTTAAGAATCTAATCTCATTTTTTGTTGAACTTCTGAGGTCTGAAATAATAAGATTTCTTCTTTAGTAGTTTGATGTAAATAAACAACAAGCTTCCTCTCCAGTTGTATTAATTCACGTTGTCTGTCCCAGGTGAAATTTGTGACAGCAACATCTTGCAGAGTTTGGGTTGATGTTTTGGGATTTTTTTGTTGTTGTTGCTGAGTTTTTTCTAGATCCAGATCATACTTCATGATTTTCAATACTTATCAATGTTTATGGTCTAGCTATGCCGGAGGTGAAAGGATTTACATCTACATTGCATGTATTTGTTGCCAGTAACTTTCTAATTTGAACAGACTTCCTATTTTCCCTCTCTGTGATAAGGCCCTGTGTGCTGCTGTAGTCAAGCAAGATGTGCTAGAAACTCTGATGCTGCTCTTCAGTGGGGCTGATGTTATGTGCACCACTGGAGACCCTGTTTACAGCACCCCGTACTTGTTAGCCAAGAAAGCAGGACAAAGACTGCAAATGGAATTCCTGTACCATAATAAGTTCTCAGGTATGATGCATTTCTTTCTTTTGATATTCTAATTTTATATTGTGAAAAAGAGAAGGAAATAATTCAGAAGAAAAATTGGCTTTGCTTTGAAAAATAGCGGTATAGCAGAGCATTTTATTAGTGCACAATTTCAATTTTGTGCAAATTAGCTACCTTGCTCAGACACCATATTTAGGATTTAAAAAAACTCCAAGCAACACAATCACTCATAGATCTCATACCCTTAGTTATAGCACAGAAAAAAACCATCATCTTCTCTGTCAATATTACCAGTTTTTTACCAGAAAAAAATGGGCATATACATTTAACATGTCTAAAGAATTCACCTGGCGCTTTGTTTTTTCTTAAAGCTTATTTAAATTGATATCTACTCCTATTGCACAAAGACCTAGCTGTTTTTTCACAAACTCTCCTTCCAAAATAAAACTCACCTCTTGAACCTGCAATATGATCTATCCCAAAAACCTCTTTTTCCCATCACAGCTTCTGTTGCAGCTTGGAGCAAATTATAGACTTTGGCTTGGAAGTCAACAGTTCTGTTTGCAGTATGTGGCTGCTATGAGGCTCTTGGAAACAGAAAGCTGTTATTAATGATAAATAAATTGAGGTGTGTGGGTACGACTGAACTTTTCTTTTAAAAGGGCTAGACAGTATGTGAAGCAGACAGGAGTTGAAAATTCACAGGCAGATTTACACTGAAAAGAAAAGCTGTATGGATGTAGTCCTGGACCAACTTTCCACTGGCTTGTGTCACTTTGCAAAGTAACTCTGTATAGGCTGAACAAAAAAAGTTTTAGTGTTAATTCCGTGTTTAGGGAAACACAGGAATGAATTAAGGTTTCCAAGGGCAAACACAGTGCCTTAACTTCTGCCTGAGCACTGCTCAGGCCAGTGCCATGCACTGTATCACAGGATGTTGAGCTCAGTCACGGTGCAGACATGTAGATAGGATTTTTTTTTTTGCTAGCTGTGGTCTCAAGTGGTCCTAAGGCTGTAGAGAGAGAACTTTGCTTGTTTTGGCTCTGTCTTTTCTACTTTTGGCCTTCCAGCCAAGGCAGCACCATCATGTTCTTATCTTTAGAGAAAGGGGGGTCAGTGCATGCCAATGATGATTCCCAGAATCGCTGTCTGTCTGCTGCCAGAATTGCTAGTAAATTCTACATAAGCCCTCAAGAGAAACAATGTCCTTCTGTTGAAGGATGTTACCTAAGGGATGAAAATCAAAGTTTGGTACATCAAAACACAGTATTTTATATTACCTTGGCAAGCAGTGGTAGACAATGGCAACATGGTAACAAATGTGAACCAATGCTCTTTTATGAATGTATTTTCTGATTATAAAAATAAAACCTGTAAGTTTTATCAGTGTTGTAGTGAAGATACTGCAGAGCAACCATATATTTACAGACATGCATTTAGAAAGTTGTGTGGAAAAATGGCTTTAAGTGATATAACTGAAGATCTATATGTTATTTACTCCTTTGAATAGATTTCCCAAACTATGATACTGGTTTTGAAAGTGGCTTCTCTGAAGATTCTTCACATTCCACCTTTCTTTGTGAATTTTTATACAAAGTTTCTTCTAATACGCCTAAGCTTCTTTCAGAGAAGAAATTAAAAGAAGGTATTTCACTTTTAATTTATGTATTTGAATAACATATGAATATGTATGATTTGGATGAATTTTATTCTTTTTAACTTTTTGCATTACTTTTTGAGAGATAAAATATCTTTGATATGACATATCCTCTTTTGATTCAGTAGACCTCTTTCAGATAAAGAAAATACTGTTTGTCTTGATCTCTTCATTCAGTAGTTGACAGAGGAAGAAGACTGAACTTCTGAAAAATCATTCACTTAACACAGTAATGGAAAAATAAAAAACTAATAGAAATACTTCTTGCTTTAATTATATTTAGATAAATGCTAAAAATTAGTTTTCATCTAAAATGATTCTCTAGCAGAAATAATTTACAAGTAGTGCTTTTTAGGAGGATATTTCTGAAGCTCACAAATTTACAAAATATTCCAAGTAGAAATGAGCATCTCCAACAACTCTATGACAAATTGAGCTTTGTGGGGTGATAATGTATGTATATCACAGTAGATATGCATAGTCTGCTGTGAATATCAGTCTTCTGTTATTCTTCTTTTAATGAGAGAGAGGTGTTACAATATTTCCCTTTTTCTTCCCATTTTTGTTGCTGTATTTTTCTTCCATCTGAACAAATAATGTGGGTTTTTAAAAGCTGTGCTGATTTTTTATTGAATGTATTGCTTCTAAAATCCTTACATGTCATCCTGCACTGGTGTGTACTTATTTTTGCATGATTATGTCCGTATTCTCATGGCATATGCCCTTAAGGTCCTTAGTGGACATTAAAAGCTTGTTAAAGCATAGAACTCCTGTTTAAATATGCTTTTGAAGAATCTGTGTGTTGTTGTGGCTCTGAATACTTGAAAGCATTGGGTGAGAACAGAACTAATTCCTGATCACAGGCACTTCCCAGTGACTTTGCAGTTCTTAACAAAGGTGCCTGTTGTGACAAAGGACTGCTGCGGGAGAGGACTTCATTTAGGGTTGCTCTGAAATTGCACTGAGCTTCTTCAGGAAACAATGTAATAACTGCAAACCTCATTTCTACTTTCTCCAAGTGCAGGCCTGATGTTCTGTGCTGTGGATGTCTGTATCTATATTCATAAAAAAATTTTGAAAAAACCCCAGAAGTCAGTGCTTAGTGAAGCAAAGAGCAGATACAAGGCCATCTCTTCAGGCACAATGGCATATTAGAAGATTTAGCTGAAAGTGCTTACAGAATGGCTTCTGTAGTCCTTTCAGGGGAGATGCACTGAGACTAAGCATTGCTAGTAGGACTTCTTAAAATATTTATGAGGAAAGCCCTCAGGCAAGAAATTTTGACTGTCTTCCATTTCAAGCCTTTAGTGGACAGAAATGAAAGAAGCTGCTTTGAAAGTCTGTAGTCTGGTGCTTATCATTGCACTTGCTACTTGAAGATACATACAGTAAATGGAAAGGATTTCTCTCAGCTCAGGCTTTGTCGTCTGAAATTGTGATAGTGTTTTGAAGATGGTAGATGTTCTATTGTTTGGTTTTTTGCGGGTGGGTATTTGTTTTTGTATTGATGTTGAATTACCCATGGGTTTGTCAGGATTGATATTTCTGGGATGGGCTCTTTACAAATACACAGAGAGGTAGGTTTCCTTGACCACTGGCACTTCAAGGAGACAAGTGGAACAAGGGAGGGAGATGTAATGGCATCCTTTCAACAACAACAAAAACCCCTGCAATTTTGAATTAGAAACTGCTTTTGCCTTAGGGCTCTAATCAATCTCTGCCATGTTTAAGAAGTAGTATGACAAAATTTATTTTTGCTATTTAAAACAAAAAATATGTAATCTCTTTTTCTCTTTTTTCACTACTGTTTCTAAATCGCACTAAAATGAAGTTGCATATTACAGATTATTTTGAATAAGTGGATTTTTTTTTCCTCCTTACTCTCTTTAGGAAGTAATTTGAGGGTTAAAGTGCTAATATGTGGGAGAAACAGTTTCAGTTCCCTCCTCGGTAGATATTTAAATGAGGTCATGTTACCTGAAAAATCTGACCTAACTGCTTAGCTCCAGTGGACTCCTGTTGAAACAGATCTGACTTGCTGTGAACTGACTGAGTCCTCTGCAGGCCAGAGAGCGAGCACCATTTTCTCACAGCACTTGTCTAAATGTGGGGCTCCTTTTTTTTTTTTTTTTTTTTTTTTTTTTTTTTAGTGCTGTATGTGGATAGGGCTCCAACTCAGAATCCTGTGAAGCTGTTTAACCATTAGAGTTGAGTTCTTCTTCAGTGTTAGGAATCTCTGAGGCAGTTGTCAGCCTTGCCTTTAGCACCACAGGCTGAAAATTTAAGCACTGTGTTTGTTGTCACAGAAAACTGTTACCCATTTGTCGACTGGGCCCTAATGGTAAAAGACACTCAAGAAATCATTCAGTGCTGTGAATTAACGAAGGTTTTATACCAACCAGGTGGAACACCTGGAAATACAGCCCAGTTTTTCATTACGTGCGCCTCAGTACAGAAGAGAGCCAACTCTGTGTGTGCTTCTCATTATAGCAGCATCAGTGGTTTCAGCAGGGATGTGTAACTTCTGAGGAGAGTTGTTGTTAATTAACAGCTGTTGATACCAGCAGGAAGAGAGTTCCAATGTTGGTGCTATTCTGATGTAGTGGATGAAAAGTAAAGCTTTGAGGTTTAGAGGCTCAAGTTTGACTTTTTGCTTCTGTTTCTAGTGTAAAAGGTTTTATGGAGCCCTTTTAAAAGCCTTGGTATTCCAAAATTGTCCTTGAGAGTTTAATAATTTAATGAATATTGAAGTAGTGAGCTGTTTTGTAGACTAGGTTCTGGAAATGGGAGGGGGAAAGCCGTGGGACAAAACCCCCTCGACGTTCAAAACCTTAAAGTTTAGTCCTTAACTCCTGTAAACCTATATATTATCAAGCCATTTATCTGATATTTATTTTAGTACTTAAAATGTGTATTTATACAAAAGCTTGTTAGTACTAGATAAGAAATAGCATGATACAAATACATACTAATAAAATAGTACCAACATATCTATAAAACATAGAGAAATCATACAGAAAACAACAGAAAAAGGATTAGGATGAAATATCAGATAACATAGTGAGTATTTGCGAATTGCAGCTTTTTCTTGTTTGTTTTTTGCAGGTGTGTTTTTGCCAGATCTGTTTTACGAAATTCTCAGAAATACTTTGCCAGCTGTATAGGAGTTTTAAGACTGTAGAAAATAAAAAGAGTAGTTTCTTTTAGGGTCTGCTTCTGTGCAGTAGTGGAAACATGCACGTCAGATTTTGTTCTAAGAGCTAGATGGAAGCTAGAATAAATTAATGAGTATTTTCAGTAGCAAATAGTCATTACTACGCTATGTTATGTGTTGTGTTCATATTTTAGGTCATAAGCCAGAGTAAAAATTTGGTTGTAATTAAATATTCCAAATAATTCATTGAAATTACTCTGCAGACTTTTTTCTCCGCCTTGTATTTACTTATTTTTCTAAAAAGAACTTCCTTAAAAAAACCTGACCTTTCTATTATTTCTTTAATCACAGATTGTAACAAAAGATGGTGCACTTTGGAAAGTGGCTTTCTGAGCTACTATGAAAATGATAAAACTACCACTCCTAATGGTATGATAGACATCAATGAAGTTATCTGTCTTGCAGTACACAAGTCAGACTTCTTTCTAAATAGAGGGTAAGCTCCTGAATTTGTATTTCAATAAACTGTTCATTTTTTCCCTGAATTTTGAATAGGCAATTTACGAAAAAAAGCGGAATTGTTTTATGGGAGTTCAAGAAATAAGTGCCATGTGATATTTGGGGATTTTTTTTTTAAATAGTGATAGAATGGAAATATTAGGGTAATTTAAAAGGGCAGCTTAAATTAGATGCATCTGTTTCTTATTAAATCTGTAATACATATTTTCAGTGCTTGAAAGGTTACATGATGATAAATTGAACAATTAATACTCATTTTTCTTTCTGGGATTGACCTCTGCCTCAAGCCAAAATTCTTGCTTTGTTTCTTCCCTATATTGCAGCAGACTAGAGCTCTCCACAATGCTTCCAGATTTGGTCACAGAGATATTGTTCTTTGAAATCCATTCTTTGTTCTGCAGCTGACAACAATGTAACTGATGAACATTGTTAGTTTGAAGACAGCAGCTTTTTTTTTTTTTTAGTGTGGTCTTTTTTTTTTCTTTTACAGCTCTCTCACATCATATTTGTACATGAAAAACCCCAGGTGGAGAATGACCTAAATCTGAGTTGCATTCCAGTGATACTCAGTTTCTTTAGGGCAACATTTTTGTTTAAAATATGCTTTGTATATGTCTAACAAACTCCATAACACTTCCTTTACATTTTTTTAATGTGTATGTATGCATGTAAAGTAAAAATAACTTTCTACAGTATAACACTGTAATGCTTTTAGTTACAAACCAGATTTTTCTGCAAAGAAAGCATAGTCTATTCAGAAAGCTTCTGAAAAAGATAATGGGAACAAAGGACTTAGACTATTACAGGGGAGAGAAATCCTGAAACATGGTGGTGTCTCAATATGCTACAAAATATAGGGAAGTGACCTACACTATTCTGCAGTAGCTTTGTGATATCCAGAAAAAAGAAAAAAAACCCCACTTTATTCTTCTGTTGTCCAATCTAACCTATTGCTTGTTACATCTCCAAGTGGTTCCATTTTAGGATAATACCTAAATTAAAAAAACATGTTTGCTGAATACTTCATGCTTAGGGAATAACTAACCTCCTGTTGTGCTTTACCTGCAATTGAGGAGTTTTATGAGAAACTTCTTTAGGTTTGATATTTCATGTTGTGAAACAGCTGGTCCTTAAAAATGCCTATTCTATTAGTCAGAACTAAGTGTTTATATAATTTTCAAAGTGGTTATTGAAAATGACAGAAATGACTCATGCTCTGTTCTCCACATTTAGACAAATCTTAGTCTCCAGCATTGAAAGGAAAAAGTGTACTCCATCTATTTGCTATCTAGGGAGAGGTCACAGACAATATCATACTATAAATTTGCGAACCATAATTTGTAAGTTAAAGACTGACCCTAAGTTCAACATGATATTTATTTTCCAAATTCTACACCAGTTTTAACTGGTTTGCTTTTTCTTCTTTTACTGTCCTTATTTGTCAATTAAAAATAAAAAACCCAGGGTTCACCTGCTTAAATAATGGCATAATTTTTAAAAGGAAAAAAACCCAAGAACCTCCCTTAAGAAAACTTTTAAGTGCTTCTTGAACTACAGCAACTTCAAAGTAGTCATATTTATCTTGGTGATGTCAGGGGGATACAGTGCCCATGCATTTCTCCCCAGCAGATTCAGGGTGTCTGAGAGGAAAGCCTCTTCATTAGAGGGGAGGTGGAGGACAGGAGTGGGCTGGTGAGAAGATAAGTCCTCTCCATCCTTGACTGCTTTCAAGCCTTCTCATTGTGATAATCCCTCTTTGAGCAGGAGATTACGCCAAATGACATCTAAAAGTCCCTGAGAACCAAAATTGCAACTCAGTTACAATTTCCTGTTCAATTATTTGAACTGTCTGCTTATATTAAACATTAAAAAAATATTTTGAACACATCACAAAAATATACTTGAACAAGTTACATGAACTTGCAAAAGTAAAAAATTCCCTATGCATTTTTAATGACCGTATGTAAACATTTTTATGCATTTTGGAATTATTCAAAAAACTATTACACCATAGACTCTAAATATGTGCTATTGTTCTGCAAAGTCCTGTTATGTTAGAGTATGCAAAGTACTCTATTATTAGCTGGGCCATACTTGTAAGATTGGAGAAGAAATGCAGACGGATTCCATTCTGTACATATGAAAGAATGAAAAAATAATGAAATAAAACTCTTGTGTGTCTACTTTTTAGAAGGATACATACAACTCTGTTTCTTTTCTTGCTTGCTTTAGGGACATCTTTACATTTGAAATATACTTAATGTCAGAACGTGTTTTTCTATTTGGAGCTGAAACTGCATATTCACAAAGAAAATGGACTTGGGCAATAGCTAAGGTAATACTGATAATTATCTTTTTCAGTTAGGCCAGGAGCCTTTGCACAAATAATAAAATGTCATTGTTAGCTTAAAACCTTTGAGAAGCCATTCTTGATGAATACTGATCTATCCTGTGTGTAAAGGTTTCTTGTGCAGCAGGAAGAAATAACTTTGGTGATTTAATGTTTGAAATAAGAGAATAAAATAAAATGTGAAAGGAATTGAAGCAGCATTTTAATGCCGACCTTAAGAATATATTAAAGCTGTTCTAGTATAAAGACATATACTATATGAATATATTTCAGCTAAGTTTTTTTATGGTTGCAGTTCTATTAAATTTATTTGCTGAAACAGAGTTCATAAAGCAATACCATATTTTATACAGTTCCAAATGTTAATAATCACATTACTAATTAAATCAATGATAGTTTAAAAGCAAAAATATTTGAAATGTAGAATAAGAATGGAAAAAATATTAAACTATATTTTATATTTTCAGTGTATCTGTAGGTTTATGAGTGGTATATCTCAAAGTTTTATTTTTTTACTGTGGCCTTCATCCTAGAATCCTATGGATTTGCAATATCTTGATTTTGTTTTTTAGGGGCAGAGGGTTTTTTTCTTCATCTGACTCACCCCATTTTCTTTGGTAGCATTTTGTTCCCCCTGTGGCTGAATCGCTGTTAGAGCGAGACTGTGACCTGATTGGGCAGCTGTACTACAAGGATCGCCATAACCTCGATCAGTGGCGGAAAGGCTGGTTTGCTATAGAGAAGTCGAGCCTTTATTTTTGCCTTGAAATGGAGGATGCTGAAGAAGATTCCATATATCTAAGGAGGTTACAAGAACTAAGTAAGAACTTTGTTTAATGTCTGCTGTTCAGAGAATGTTCTACGGGATTAATTCACTGTTAAGGACATTTCTATTACATTTCAAAACAGTAAACATTGGGAAGCTCAGTAACTATTCCTTCAGATGAGTCAGATGTTCTTCCAACTCTTATCTAAATATGGAGTTGGTAAAGTTCTGTCTTGGGGGCTTTTTTCCTACTTTTTGGCACATCCTAGAGAAATTTTTCACAGCTTTATAATGAATGATGACAATTTTTTGTTCCTGTTGCAGCAGTACCCTTCTTACAAGAGCACAGAATTGAATAATAATATATAACCTTTTGGGATTATTGTCTCGTATTTTTGACAGGGCAGAAATACTCACTGCAGAGCATGTTCTTGAAATGATGGACAGGTCTAGTTTTGAAATATTCAAACATACTGGAAAACTATAATTCTCTTGGAAAACTGTTTCACAGACTAATAGTCTTTTATCTGATACTAAAAATATTACTTGCTCAGTATCATGATGTGGAAAGATATGAATGCTGGTTCAAATGGTCGTCTGTGACCAATTTTATATCGTTTGTAATTATGCTCTGAATCCTCTTTTAAGCATATCTGCCCTATCTGTTTTTCTATTGAACAAGTCAATATGTTTGATAGAAAACTACACATAATTTGAGGTTTTATAATAAAGTAACATAGAGAAGATAATTTAGTTCTTTATTGATGATACTCTTTATAAATGCTGTCAGATTGTGGACTATTTTGCAGGAGCTTGACTAATGCCGGTGGGTTTTCTACTGCTTATTTACTGCCACCTTGTATTTGGTGTGAATAACAACATGAAGGTGGTTTTTAATCAGGAATGTTTTTATGCCTCTAGGTGTCTTTTATCTTGTGAATACTTTTGATCTTAATTCAGAATTAAAAGATTAGGAAGTAGAAGAACTGTTCCTGATATTTGTTATGATGATGCAACTGTAATTCCCTCTGCCAGAATCATAAGAGCATCCAAAATCTGTGTGTATCTCATGTATAAAAATGAAACACTTTTGACTTTCAGTTGAGAATTGGTTTTGCTTGGGTTTTTAATATTAGTTGTATTTCTTGGAAATATTATTATATTATCCATACTCTTTATTTCGGCTTTCTCCAGAATAAATCTGCTCCACTATTAATACTGATTTGTATAAATGAAACTTGACACATAATGAATCATTTATGGAAGTATAGTCACCTTCTTGATATTTGACTCAGTAAATATAGGTGATGCTAGGAGTTTGTGTGATACAAAAACATCATGTAACATGCACATGCGCAATGTGTTTATTGAGTTTCATTGATAGTTAGTACTTTACTGTCTCTGGAAATTAGTTGAAATAAGGTATGGATTATACCTTATTTCAACTAATTCCCAGAGACAGTATAGTCTCTGGGAATTAATTGAAATATATAGTTATATAAATTAGTTGAAATATATAAATTATATAAATATAACTTATTTCAACATGCGCTTTGAGAAATTAACTTCTCAGAATTTCAAATTAGTGAGCAGGTTACATTTCATTTACTGATTTTGGATTACTGCACAGTATACTTTTATAAGCACTGTAACTGGAAACGATCCAGATGTATTTGCTGTATTATGTATAATGTAGGTGTTTTACATGGTGCTTTCTTTAGCAGGGATAACATAAGGCAACATAAAGAAGGTGGCACTGATCTTCACGCTGTAACATATAACTTGCCTTATGCTATTGTCAATGTGTGCAGCCATCAAGGTGCAAGAAGTTAATGGGTTCCAAAATCCAGCTTACTTCTGAATTCTTATGTCTTCTACAACTCGTATTTACAAGTTTAGTATAATAAAATGCTGTAACATGTTCTCACATTGAAAAGTACATGTTTAAACTTTCTTGATAATGTTCTGTATCTGTAGTTTTTCTTTTAAATGTAAATGTATTGTGCTGTTTTGTGGAGTTTTGTTTCTATTATCAGCAGCATTCTTTATTTATTAAGTTTAAGAATTCCATGCTCCTTTTGCCACTGAACATAATTTTGAAAAAAAATAGGTCTGTATGTGCATACATGTATGTATTTGTCTAGAAATATGTGTCTGTGAACGTCACATGAATGTGTATGTGTTTTGTTTTCAGCAACCAGTAGTGTGATGCAAAATGGAGAGAGAATAGACGTCCTGCTGCTCGTAGAAAAAGGAAGGTAAGGGTCCTATCTGGGTATAGCTTTGATCTATTTCTATATTGATATCTTAGAATTATCATTAATAAGTTCTGAAGTTTTTTCATTTAAGGTTGCTAGCGGGAGAGTAAATTTGTAGACTTTTTAAGGGAGGGAATATCTTTGTGCATTAATTACATTTTATGTCTGTGTCACGAAATGTTAACAAGCACGACTTAATTAAAAGCAGTTTTCCCACTGAGAAAATTATTCCCAGATTAGTCTGTCAATAATGGTTTCTTCAAAAGAACCTAACTCCTTTTACCCCATAAAAAAAGAGTACCTCTTTGGAGAATTTACTACCAAGTTCTTGATTTTTAATCACTCTTATGTCTCAGAATTCTGTGTCTCAATCTGCCTAGGTCAGGTTTGAGAAGATATGAATGAGTCCCCTGATTAATCATTATAATATCTGATCTCAGTTAACAACATACTATCTAAGAAAGAGCATACTTATGAAACAAACATGATCCATATCTGCTTCCAAGTAGGTAATATTCTGCAGAGATGACAGTGTCACATCTTATAGTGATATGGGAGGTTGAAACTGTGAGGTAGGTTATTTCTGCCTCATATATGGGTACAAATTCAAAGGCAAAGGTAGAAATTATGGAAGATAATTCTTAGCTTGTAATAGGTTGAGGGTTTTTTTATTTCAATGATAGGTTATTGGGCAAGTGTCTGTCTTGAGTGGCGCGGTATTTATGCGGTCTTTCCAACAGCCAATGATAGGTTGAATAAATGAGAATTGTTTTTCTCTTTGGCAAACAAAAAAATCCCCATAGTTACCTTTGACACCTATTCAGAATTGGAATAGCTTGTCAGAAATGCATTGTAACTTGTGTGTTCTGAATTTTAACTCTTTCTAAGTTATTGTATAAGTTTCAGAATTCAGTAAGGCTATGCAGTTTAGAAAGAAACACTTTTTCATGGGTTTTTTTGGGGGGGATGTTCTGTTTTGTTTTGGGGTTTTTGTTTGTTTGTTGGTTTGGTTTGTTTTCATTTGGGTTTGCTTTTGTTTTTGTTGTTTTTTGTTTTTTTTAAACATATGGAGAGATGCAGTGTTAAGTACGCTACGTATGCTGAGCAGTGAACCAGAGGTATCTGATTCAAGGTGCAGTCCAATAGATGGATATAAACCATGAATCTAATTTCATAGTTATTAGTGCTGAACAAAACTCTTACTCCAATTCTGTGTTTATTATTTATTTCATGATAATATTTCTGTCAATGAAGGTAGGTTTTCCCTGAACTGGTTTAGTAGTTTAAGGGAAATGCTGAACTATTTGAAAATAATTTCAACAGGGACACTGGCTGATTTAAGTTGGACATGAATATATTTAATTTTTCTTCACTGAAGTCTGCCATGAAGAATTTAAATGCATGGTGTTCACATTATCATAAACATTGAGAGCCATATAGGTGTATAAGCTTTGGCATAGTGATTCTTGTTTAGGATATTACTTCAAAACTATCCAGGTGTTCAGTGCAGTTGTATGAGATTGCATCTGAAAGTGATATGCAATTTAATGTCTGTGTGTGGAAAATGATTAAATAGAAAATCAGCTTTGTCTTTACACTCAATTACTGTAAATGGAAATAAAGCCACTAATCCTTTTGTGCTCCTCCAAACTCTAGATAAATTAGTTAATATCTTTGAGATGTCATCAGCATCAACTAAATGAAATGTCAAAGTTTCTAGGTTTTCCTATTTTGTCTGTTATTTTATATCTGTGCTTGTCTAATGTCAACTTTAACACAGATTGATCACTTGAAGGAGACTCTATGTAGCTGATGACTTTCTTGTTAATTTGTTAGTTAAATGCAGGATAAATTATAAAATCTAAAAAAAAAAAAAAATGTAGTATTGAAAGAATTAAATAAAGCAAGTAAGATTTTTTCAAGATTAGGAAGAGTTTAGGGAAAAAAAACAAACCAAAGACACCAAACCAAACCAAAGCCACCCTATTTTGCCTAAAAAAATAAATGTCTTAAAGTATCTGGCTAAATTTTATTAGAAAAATTTGGAAAATTCCTTGTGTATTTTTCTACTGACTTTCCATTTTTTACAAATACTTATGCCTCTTTTTCAAGTCTCAGTGTTTGGGCTGATTAATTAGGGAAAGTCATGCATTTAATGTGTCATATATCTTTCTCATTCACACTTCTTTTATATACTTTAGGTGAAAGAATTACTTCAGTTGTTACAAATGGATTTATCACTTAAGAGTGATTACTGCTGAAATAATTACAATCTATGAATTCTTGATTCCTTAGAAAATACTTAATAAATTCGGGACACATAAATTTAATATTAATCTGATCCATATCTACTCAGAAGAATTTACAATTGATTTTGGGCTGTAGTGTACATAATACTTTCTAGCTAGTAAAAAATACAAGAATTCTGAGACAATACTACCAAAAAAGGCATGTGAGACTTTTCTGAAGTGTCTTAGACATAAATGCAGTCCAAACCTACCTCTTCCTTTTACTTTTCCTCTCCTCCTTTGCCCTGTTTTCTGCTTGTCACCCTGCTGTTCATTTATTCTCTGTCTGACATGTTCAGCTAATGCTGTCTACCAGCTCAGAAATAAGAGGTGGTAATCATACCAAGTAATAGAATGTCATGAGATGCTGAACCACGCTAAAAGATTTCTGAAACCACAAGACTGCTTTTCTTTTGAAGATTGTTGTCTTTTTTGAAACTCAATGTACTTTCTAAATCTTCACAGTTATTCTAGATGAATTTTAATTCTATATGATTTTTTCAGATCTCAGAGATGTTAATGCTTGTGTTTGGATGACTTTGGTAAAGTAAATTGCAGATGAATGCATTCTCTTTTATAACAGCTGCTGGAATTTTGTTGTATTTGGGTCTCTACTGGAGCATATTGTCTGGACTGTTGGAACTGTATGTAACTCAGCTGGAAATCTTAACTTCTCACTACAATGTTTTACACCATAATCAGATGGCTATTTGCCTCTTATTGTTTTCCACTTTCATAGTTGAAATATTCTAGTTCTGTAGTTGAAATGCTTCTTGACTTCTTGCAAGAAGTGGCAAACCATTTTACGTGTTTCTGTGTTTGAGGCTTCCCTTTGTCACACAGAGATGTCCTCTGATTTGCTCCATATTTGGATTTTTTCCTTTGACCTCTCTATTTTTAAAATGCTTGGAGTGACTGGTGATACTTGATCTCCTGTAGCTATCCAAACAGAAGCTGAGTTGTACATTGGTGAAACATGTACTCCTGTGTAGTTCAACAGAGGCCAACAGAGGATCTGCACAATGAAAAGAGGAAAGTTGTCTGAAAACATCTGTATACAGTAGTTTTAAAATATATTTTCTATATGTAGAATTTAATGCAAAAACTTTAATGCTATGCTTTAAAGAAACACAGTTGTGCAGACAATTAATTTTCAAATATTTCTTATATTTTTTTGAAATAATTTAAGCTCTCTCTTAGGTGTCAGTAAATGTTTTCAGACCATAATGTTATCCAGATGGTGCTTTTTTCCCCCGTTATGCTTCTCTTTTAGTTAGCTCTTCCTTATTTTGGATAATAATCCTTCCCTACATACTGGCACAATTTCTTTATGCAAATGGTTCATTCAATGCTTTCTTCTTAACCCTTTGGTGATAGCAGTATGTTTTCTCATAAAAAGCAGTTATGGGCATAAAATTCTAAAATCTAGAATTAATCTAAACATAAGAGTCAGATTAAAGGATTTGTGCTTCCAATATGATATGCTGGATGTAACACCTTTAGAAAGGTCCCTTGTAGAAATACTGCTTGGTTACATTTAACAGTCATTATTAATGGAATATCCTTCTTTAGTTGCAATTTGATTTTCCAAAATAATTTCATATTGACACTTACCTTCTTAGTACTTCTGTTTTCAGACAGGTAAATGATTAGAACCATGTGGAAATTGCCAGAGGGTGCTGATTTGTGCTGATGTCTGTTTCTCACTCTCCCTCCCCATGTTACCCAAAATCACTTAGTACCACTGCTTTCCCATTGTAGAGTTGTTCAACAGAGCATCTAGACATAGCTAAAGCTAGTGCACTTTGCAGGATGGGTTAAAGACAAGCCTTTGCACTCTTGTGGATGAAGTGTGGTCACGTTTGTTGTCTGACTGCTGGGGCAGAAGGATGTGCTGGTAGTCAGCAATAAAGCTCTATAGGTTACAGTAGCTTCCTTAATGTCGAGACTTGGTAATTGTGCACTGCTGCTGTCATTTGTGCCAATTCAGTTCTCTCAATTCACTAAGGCAGAAATCTATGTTGGCAGGCTGCCTTGTTTGTTTGAGTACTTAAATTATTAATTTCTTGGCTATGGACTGCATGTGCTTCACACAACATAGCAAAAACTGCCATTTTTCACTATGTTGTCACTGTTGCTAACTATTTGTTATGAAATGTGTGATCTTTATCAATTTGTAGAACTGGAAGCAGTAGCACATATATAAACAGTATAGAAGGCACTGTATTTATGTTGTAGGAATGCATTTCGGTTGAGTCTGTGGGAAATAGTTGGTAAACTGTGTGGTAGATCTTCATAAACATTACAGTACAAATGCTTTCAAACATGATTACTTCTATAAGCTCTTTACATTCCTCAGTTTTGTCCTGCATGGGACATCACTGCATTTCAACCTGTGTTTATACTTAGTCTTAAACCTTGGATTTAATATAACTCTATATTTCAATAATGACAATTAGTTCAGTGAGAAATGAATATGTTTGTTATTACTTCTATCTGAAAACTGTGTGAAAGAGATGATAAATTGACATGAAAAACAGTGCTTAGGTCTGCAAAAGTATCTCTATTGCTTCACGAAGTTCAGTAGAAGACTTCTATTGTGCATAAGGAAAATTCTGCTCTTTTGCTAGTTATTATTTCCCCTTTCCTTGTTATTCCTTCCAGGTTCAAGGAGATCAACAAATCATTTCCAATTAGGTGGAAAAAAATGTTAGTTTGTCTTGAAGGACTAAACTGAGAAAGACTGCTTTAAATGTCTTACTTGTAAATTGTTGTATGTTTTTTATTATTTAAATTTACTCCAGGTGTGTTCTCTCAGCCAAAAATTAGTGAAGTTTGAGATGAGCTTTTTAAGCCACTTCCACAGAAAATTGACTGAGTTCTGAACTGCATCTGGCACTGGTTTAATTTCCTTTTCTCCCTTGTTCACTTTTATGGTATTGTGGTGAAATTGTTTCTCTGATTTATCTTACTTTTTGACGCCCCCACTCTGGAGATTTTTGACTGGGCAAATTTAATCTTTTGAAAGATAGTTAGTTGCCTTCTATGAACAACCCAGGTTCCACGATGGCAACAAGATTTTCACATTTATATTTCTTACCTACAACTCCTCTTTCATGACTGTGAAAGTCATGAGAGTCAGAAGTCTTATGGGACTACTGCTTTAAGAAATAGCACATTTTCTTTGTTAATTATTCAGCAGCCTCTTCCTCTGTAATTTGAATTAAGCTCAAAATTTAGAAAACAAAAACATCATCTCTTTGCACTTCTGATATATTTTTTCTAATACGATGCATTGAGGGGAAGATGGAAAGATCCATAAAATACAAGGTCATCTTTTCCATGTAGTTTAGATAATTCATATATCACAACAGTTGATTGACAGGCACATGATTTAGACTTTTGTATCTCTGTGAAAAATACTGATAAGTTTATATGACCTTTGAAGTTCAGTACTGTATTTTTTCCTCTCCTCCTCTGGTATCAATTCATTGATATGCAGCAGAACTGCCCTTTTCTTGTTTAGAAGGAATAATATTTTCACTTTACAGTATGCTGCTTCTTGTATATATCATAATTCTTTAGATAACAAAAAATAATCTGTTGAGGCTTCCATTTATCCTTTTGCATAATACCATAATGTGAATCCTGCTGTTCTGCAGGGGAAATAAAACCACAGTAATATGCATATACGTGTGCATTTCTTGTGTTGAAAAGCATCATAATTCTTTTATAAATCATTGTCCTAACCTCTTCTGATCTGTAAATATTAGTAGTAAAGGAGTAGACGCACTGTCAAACTTTGTTTAGCTTGCTTCAAACTTTTTACTTTCCTTATATATGTGGCAAGAGCAATACCAGAGAATGTGGTGATGTGCTCTTAGGAAGGCATTGATTGAGAACTACCTGTTCTGACAAGTCTTAAGGAAAAGCTTGAAAGCGGTGAATTAGGCACACTCATTTCCCTGCAAAAATAGGAGAGCTTTATGCAAATTATTATTTTTTTCTTAGTGGAAGAGAGAGGCTGTGTTTCTACTATCCAGACACGTGCGGTGGTTAACATGACTTTTGAAGTAAAGATGTCTGAAAAACGGGCTTCAGTGGGATGAAATGTTTTAGCACCATCTACTCTGCTGCTGAATGGCTCAGTCTGTATGGTGGATCTTGAGAATAGTTCAGATCCTGGGACTGTGTATAACACATTGACTGCATCCTCACTTCCTACCAAGATAGGGATGCTAGAATGGAAACATTTATAAAAGCAAAATTGAAATATACTCATAAAAAGAAGTGAAATTAAGTATTCCCTCATTGTATAAAATGCTTCCCTCCCCCCGCAATGAACTAATTAAAATGAATGTTTGTTCTATTTTGATGAAACTGTTTTTGTAGAAGTTCAGTAGAGCATTTTAACTTTTCCTAATTAGCAAATTGTCATTAGAGAAAATTTATCCCTTACATGTCTTTAGTGGGAGATTGGAAAATGTATGTAGAAAAGTTTGCTAAATATTTTAGCACTTGAAGCAGTTGTTTATTACACACATGCATATGGATGGACATACACCCTTAAACTTTTCACTTTTGATATTTTCTCTTAGAAGCTTGCTTGTTAGGGTGGCACAGAGGAGACTACTGCAGCAGGCTTAAATAAAAAAGTCAGAGTAAGGCTGTGCTTTGAGATACAGGGAAAGTGTTGCATTAACTTTTTCTGCCTCAAGTCTTAGCTTTTTCGTATGTGTTCCTTATCTTTGTGATAGTGGGTGATCATTTTGATACTTGTGTAGGAAGGAAATTCAGTGTGTCTCAGCTACTCTACAGAAGAGGTTGGTGGGTGTGTGTGGCGTTTAGGGGTGTCAATACAAAAGAAGAAAAGCTTTTTACAGTATTGAAAGTTGTCTCTAAATCTGTTTCCTGCTTAACTGTGTCTTAGACATGTGAATGCATAGTGTAGGAGCAAGACTGAATAAGAGTAATTAAAATGTTGGCAGGTTCTTTCAAAGGCTTGTGACAGTGTTTGTGGATCTTTCATTTTTTATGACAGTGGTAGTACAAATGTAGTTGGAAAAAAAAGGATGCTGTAACAGTAAAGCACCACCACAGCTTTATGTGGTGAAAGGTGAAAGGTGCCTTGATGTCTTACTCCAAGTATTGTTTTGGATTTTTTTTCCTCCCTGGACATCTGCTTTGTTGCTGTGGTACATCAATGTTGGTTTTTTATTTCTTTCCTGGATTCAAAATACTTTTATACTTTTCAGAACGCTATACATCCATGGTCATACAAGGCTGGATTTCATGGTCTGGTATACTGCAATTGAAAAAGCAGCAGGTACAGATGGTAATGCATTACAAGATCAGCAGCTCAGCAAAAATGATGTTCCTATTATAGTGAACAGCTGCATAGCATTTGTTACACAGTATGGTAAGTATAGTGGATTTTATTCAACCTAAGATCATTTGTATAATACCTGAGCACCCCCAGTACCAGACTGTATTGAATGAGTTACTTAAACTAAATCTATGCCCCTCGTTAGCCTTGCCACTTTTTGATGAAATGGTGCAGTGCACTACCACACATCTGAGAATGGCCAGTTTGGGGAAATACAACTTGCTATATGCCCTTTATAGATGCCTTTCAATTTTAAATATTGTGTTGTTTGCCTTGTGAAACTCAACCTTGGGGTCCAGTGCCCCAGTGCAGGCAACTCAGCCCAGAAAATGAACCTGTGAATCTGGAAAAGCTATGGCCTGATCACATCTTCTTGGAAGCTGGTATTAACTGATGAATTAAGTTCAGTCTGAGGCTGCTGTTTTTTCAGTGAAATAGCCTAAGGATCTATAGTCAGTTACCATTTATTTAAGTAAATTTTGTCAGCATAACTTTCTGTGGCATTAGGTCATATGCAGATGATACTCATGTCCTTTTACTACTGCAAATTCATGAGTTTTCTTGTGAGATGCTACATGCATATCAACCCTGTACAAATCTGTCTTTGGGATAAATGTGTCTGTAACCTGTCAGTATGAGAACACCTAATTTCTATTTGAGTCATTGAAGTTAACTAAATAATCTCTGAATATAGCAACACTGCCTTATTGTAAATAGTTGTATCAGGGTTACAACTGGTGCCTAAAACTAAGAAAAAAGTTTTTGCTAAATTATTTTTTAATCATAGCAATAAAAATTATTCTGAGTATAGTTCACACTATTTCATGCACTGAATTGTTAAAGCAGGGTTATTATGTCTGCCACTTAGAACAATTTGTGTGATCTAAATTAAAATTCAATTTCCTAATGTCTTTTAAATCAGTTAGATCTTCATCAAAAATATGTTTTTCATGATCAGCATTAGTGGCTGCTAAAATGATAATTCGAAAGCTAACGAAATTATTTGTATGCATTGCTTGCATGCATACATGTTTTTGTGTCATCATTGGAAAGGCTCAGTCTTTAGCTGTAGTCTACAGAAGACAGATGTTATTGCCTTCCAGGGCTGTTCCTGACAGTAATACCACAAAGGCAATACCAGCTCGATGTGCTTGTGAGCATTACAGGAAAGGTGAATTGTAAAAACATTAGACATGATTTCATAGGTTTTGACAAAGTACTTAATTTGACAGGTATATAAAAAAACCCCAGAGTTTTGTATAAAGTATCATCCCCTTTCAAGAAAGGTGAATGCAGAAAACACCTTTACAAAGATGAATAGGACTGAACATCTATGCCAAACTTACACAAGTTTTAAAAACAAAAGTTTTGACTACCATCAAATATGCAGTGATTGAAGGTAGTCATGACTTTGTTTTAAACTATACATTTTCTTTTTAAGTTGACTTTGGTGGTTTTAGTTGTTACATAGAAGAATTGTGGCTGACCGATGTCTTCCAGAACATGAGGAAAATCAGAAAAAAGGACATTTTCTACTAGTCTTGAGGCTTTTAAGAGAAAAATATTTCAGGTTGGATGAATGCAATAATACTTGGAGTCTTAAGCTGAGTTTATCAGTAGAGAAATAAAATAAAAGGAGTTTTGCTCATGAAAGCAGCTGTGTTTTATATGTAATACAATACCTATCATCAAAAACTTCTTCTCTTTACTATGCCTTTTGAAAGTACTGTTTTAGGAAGTCCTGAAGAGATTTGGGGATTTGAATTGCCTGTAAAATACTCCTGAAATAGTGATTCCAGGCTTTCTTACTATTGTGATGAGTATTTTTGCAAAGTGGTCTAGCTGGGTGTAAATGACTTGGCAGTGTTTTACTAACAAAGTGAGTATGTGTGAAAAGTCAGAGAGATTTTGTTAGGAAATGCAATGTGTTTGGCAGCCACATATGGTTTTCATATAATGATGTGTGGAATTTTTAAAATAATACCTGATTTTACATGAATTTATTTTTCTGTCCTGTATTTCTATGCCTTAGGTTTAGGTAGCAAGCAAATCTATCTTAAGAACGGTGATCCTTCCAATGTGGCTGAACTGCTGGAAAGCTTCAAAAAAGACGCCAGAAGTGTTAAACTAAGAGCAGGAAAACATCAGCTCGAAGATGTGACTGATGTACTGAAAAGTTTTCTTTCTCAAATAGATGATGCACTTCTCACTAAAGAGCTTTATCCATTCTGGATCTCTGCATTAGGTAATGTATTCAGTAACATTCTATACAATAAAGGTTATATGTACATTTTCAGTATCAGATTTAAGGGGGTTGTTAATTTACTTGCCCTGTGGCAACTGTAGTGAGGAAAGAAATATTTGGGACTTGGCTGCAATAGACCTATGTTAATCAGAGATGATTTTTTTTTTCCTATAAGTGAAATAGAATAATAATATCAAATAGCAATGTTTCCCTGACAATATATTTGTAAACAGCAGACCAATATTTCATCGTATCATATTTGGAACAGCCAAAGTAAAAGGGGGTGTTTTATATTTTATAGAAGCATTTAAGATAGAATTGAAGAAACCGATGTATGTTGGAGTAGGAAAGAAGTGTGTACTCTCTTTTGACCATATGTAGTTCAAAACCAAGAAAATATTGATGCTATCATCTGCACAACAGTTAAATGACAGCCTTGTGGCTTAGATTTTTCATGTGTCTTTAATGAACAAGCAAATTTATGTATAGTAACAATGTAAACTTGTTAACTGTTACTTGAGGTTTTTTTCCCTAAGAAATATTAATTTAATTGGAAAGAATATGTAAGTAATTTCCTGTCACTGGATATTGTGAGGTATTTAAAACATGAGGATGTGTATCTCTGTATAGTTAAAAATAGAACTGTGAGATTACTAATGCATTAATTACTCATTACATAAATTGTGATGATTTTTAAAATGTTCTTTCAAAATAGCTATATTTCTATTTGTTTCTATATTGTAGTATTTGCATACTGCAAGAAACAAGTGGTTTCTCTGCCAAACTGAGCTATAAAATTGCAGCTGAGGCACAGCAATAAGAGATGCATAGGAAAAGCTGACACAACATTAATTTCTACCTCATTGCGTAGGAGTCACATTGGCATATTTACTGTGTGGCGAGTTTTGTCCTAAAGACATTAAAAGCATATTCCTCTCTGATTTTTCTTAAGTTCAAATATATGGAGGTTGCTTTAATATGAGCCACTAGATTTTCAGGAAATTCAAGTATTAGTAATATTATACATTTCTAACCTTTAACCTCAATTTGAAGAAACTAGAGGAAAAAATATTAAATATTTATTCACTTACCACATGATCTATCTCATCAGAAACCAGAAAAAGTTCTAGCTGAAGCAGTTTAGATTTAAGTCAGCTCTTTTTAATGGTATTACAGTGATTGCCCTTCCTGATACGTACATAAGGCTAAAATTCTACTTCAGCTTCACAGCAGGGAATCCTGTCCTGTTAAGTGATACAGAAAGTACTGCTAGGAAGACTAAAACATTTAGGAAAATAGAGTAGAAGACCTTTAAACTGTTGTTTTGTTGCTTGTTTGTTTATTTTTTCTTCCAATTACCAAAGAAATCAAAACATAATTAGTAGTTAGTGGAGAGCACTATCAATCAGCTGGGAGAGATTCTGTGCTTTCTTTTCAGAAACTTGAGAGAAACAAGGGATTGAGAGGGAAAAGATAACTAACTAAATACAATCTATGTTAATTTTGCATAATCTCTGAGCATAAGGGGGCATAAGCAGCACAGGGAGGCAGACTTGGTTTAAGGTAGAGAGCTGTGGCTGTCTCAGATACTGTCATTCCCAAGATGGAATTCCTGCCATCGGCCCTGCCGTTATTCAGCTATAAATAACTTGGTACAACTTGTTTACCAGCTCTTTCCCTTTGCTCTCCTCTAATCAGTCCTATATATACTTAGATCTTTAAAATGCCTTGTGCCCTGAGACTCTTTTCCAGTAAAAATTTAAAATTTGAAAAGGTCTTTTCCTTTGTCATTTCAGGGAACTCTTAGAAGTACCTTTGCACTTGTGCATAAGCAGTTGCACTCACACGTGTATATGCACAAACTACAGATTAAATATGCTTTGAGAGGAAAAGCAATTGCTATTCTGGGCTTCAGTCTTAAACCGTAGCAAATGATGCTTGAATGTAGAACTGTCCCACTTTATTGCTGTTTTCCTGAACTGGTGTACAATAATAGACTTTTTTAATAGTATATTGTCAGCATTGCCTTTATGAAGAAGAGGTTGATTGGGTAAATAGTAATTTTAAAGGACTAGATGATGCTGATAGAGTTAATGAGAAGTGCTGTTGGGTTTTAGCGTGCATTGTTATTAATGCTCAATGATTATTATTTTCTGGCAGATACACAGAATGAAAAGGAACGTGTGAGGAAGTACAGAGCTTTTATTCGGAGTCTTCCACCAGTCAATAGAGCAACTCTGGCTGCTTTAATTGAGCATCTTTACAGGTCATTGCAAATAATGCATTGTAGCAGAGAAATTCTTATAATGTGTTCTCAGTATAACTCTACAATATATGAAATGTAGTTTGTTTCATTAACTAGTAATCACAAAAGCTTATCTAGTTGCAGCAATTAATTACATTTGAATTCCTTTAATTGATAATGTGTTTTTCCTTTGGTTGTATTTTTAGCAGTAGGTATCTATAAAAATCAATGGATTAGAACAGCCTTACAGGGAGAGAGGGCTGCCGGTCTATGTGTCCAAGTAGGGTAATTTCTGATGTCACTTTTTATGCAATCTCGTTTTACTCCAGTCTGCTACTCTTCCAGAGGATTGTTGCAAATGGTTCTTGAAATTAAAATATTTTTTTCAGTGAAAATGTCCTTCTCCACAATCTGTTTTGCACATAATAACTTTGAGAATTACCTACCCTTTCTGGTTTTCATCAGTGCTTCATTTTACAGCTGAGGTAGTGGTAGAGAATATCCAAAATACAAACTTGTTTAAGCACCAAAGGCCATGACTTATTCCTAGATCAAATAAGGGGCAGAAAATGTGTAAAAAGTATGTGACAGGATGGTTCTGAGGTGTCATGGTTAAATACTACTGGTCTATATTTTATCAGCTATTTAACAAGTCAAATTATATTTTTGGTGAATTGCAGTGAGTACGAAATGTGTAGAAACTTCTCTTTACAGGATGTTGTGTTCAGAAATTATGTTACATAGCCAGGTAGGTAGCAGATGTAATTAAAAAATATTTATATGATTGTGAAAATGTTTGGTGCCACTATTGGGATAAAGATTATAGTATGTATTGTGTTTAAGAAGTTTCTAAGTGCTTCCAGTTAGAGATACTAATATGCTGTTGTATCTGTCCTGAAAGTAGTTTGAATTCATGTGTTTAACAGCCAAAATTCTGTGGTATTTTAAAGTGTTTACATCTAAAAGAGGACATGTTATCTGAGCAACAGAACTGGTAAGAAAACTTTACCATAGGGATAGGAACTATCCCTATGGAAGGAGAAGGATCTAATTTCTGTCCACATTTTATTTGATCTTAGATCATAAGTTTGTAGGATATTGTTACATAATATAGTGAAACTGTATTTTGCATCGGTTTGGCCTCACCTGGAGCACTGTGTGCAGTTCTTGGGGTCTGCAGTTTCAGGATGTTCAGATCTTTGAATGCATCCAGAGGAAGGCAACAATGCTGGTGAAAGGGCCGGAAGGAATAGCCTGTGGGGAGTGGCTGAGGACTCTGGGCTTGTCTACTTCAGAAAAAAGGAGGCTGAGCACCTCATTACTCTGTACAGCTTCCTGAGGAGGGGAAGTGGAGAGGGAGGTGCTGATCTCTTCTCCCTGGTATCCCGTGGTGTGGTGCATGGGAATGGTTCAAAACTGCATCCAGAGAACTACAAACTTTTTATCAGGAAGCAGTTCCTTACTGAGACACTGGTCAAACACTGTGACAGGCTTCTTAGAGGGGTGGTGGATGACCCAAGCCTGTCAGTGCCTTTGGACAGTGCCCTTAGCAACATACTTTAGCTTTTGGTCAGCCCTTAAGTGATCAAGTAGTTGGACTACATGATCATTGTAGGTCCCTTCTAACTCAAGTACTCTATTCTGCCTTTATTCTGTTCTATTCTAAATAGTTTTGTTGCCAGTTGAAATGCAGTTAGAAAGTTTTCATTTCTGTGATGAGAAATAAAGAATATAAAGAAAAATAAATAAAAATTGGTACATGTTTTTATTACATTTAATATAGCTATCTTTTTGAAGTGCACTCCATAAAGGCACTGCAGACAACTAAAGGAATAATGAAACCGGCTAAATATGTTTATTTTTCCTTCAACAGGGTGCAGAAGTGTTCTGAAATTAATCATATGAACCCTCACAACTTAGCCGTGGTGTTTTCCTCATGCTTATTTCAAACTAAAGGCCAAACTAGTGAAGAAGTCAATGTAATTGAAGATCTAATTAAAAATTATGTGCAACTTTTTCATGTAGGTATCTTTATATAAATGTATCCTAATTAGTCAGATGTTAGAGATTCAAAAACATAAAAGTCTGCTTTAAAATGATCTTGCTATTAGTTCAATGATCTGAGAATTTGCAGGGTTTTGTGAACTCTAATTTAGTGGATGTTTTTTTGACCTGCTTTTAATTTTGTTTTCCAGATAGCTTTATCTGTGCAGGAAAGAATGTATTTATGGGATGCTGTGAGCTACTCTTTTCCAAAATGGTGCTCATTCTCTTTGCTGTCAAAAGCTTACTAAATTTAAGAAAATGTTATGATTATGACTATTAAAAATAATGCTTCTAATCAAATTTTATGAGCCCAGGCAGAACTGAAGCATGTTAGGATTTTGTGTTCTTAGTCTCTGAACTGTGATTACAATGTGTTTTGTTCCTAGACCCAGAAATAATGTTAAATCCAACTGGACAGAAAAGCTACTGCTAGGAGCAATTCATATTAGCCATTTTGATTTAGAGTTAACTATGCCACTATAACATTGTTTCACAGTTGTCATTGATTCCTCTCTGTTTTAATATGCATTCCATGAAGTTTATAATAAAGAATCTTATCAATGAAGAGCTGTTTCTGACTGATAGAACATTTTTCACACCTGCTTCTATAAGAACATAATGAAGAGTATTGACAATTGTTACAATAATTATTATTAATAGCTCAAAAATTATTTATTTTAAACAGATAAATGAAGACCAAGTCAAACAAATGGATATAGAGAACAGCTTTATTACAAGGTGGAAAGACACTCAGGTAAGTGAAAAATATCAACTGGTGTGAGAATTAATTTAACAAAGACTATTTTGTTATTTTACAGGTTTTTATACCTAGATTTCTAAAAGTAAATCTGTAAGTTTTTGTTGTGATCAGTGTTGTTAACTACAGGGATTAGGAAAAGAAAATGAAATGAAGGAGGAGGCATAAACTGATAAAAGCAAACCAGTTTTTCTTAAAGCATCCTGTGGAATAATGTTCTGGCTAGAGCACTGCACTGACTTACAAGTTGTTGCATGCTTTTAGTAGGCTTCATAAATTGTGTTAAAACAAATATTCAACAGTTTCAAGTACAAGAGTGATGATCTGTCTTTTTATTTAATTTTAAACATGCATATTCAATACCTCCAAGTGTATATTAGCTTTTATTATTTCATGAGCTTTGAGTATACATGGTCTCCCTTCATTAGAATTTCACCATCCCTTTGAGTTTAAATCATATGAATCTTTACCCAATTCCTGTTTTGTGACCATTTCTAGAATCCCAAAGCACAAATAATATTTGGGGAAGGTAGGCACATGCTAACAGTCGAACAGTGAACTTCAGGACACAATATAAGAAAAGGGGAGTTCTTGTGCCACTTATTATCATCTTAAATTCCAGTTTTACCTATAACAACTTCTGAATAATTTCAGGGTTGTAAGAAATATCAGAGTGATAGCATGTTTCACTGTCTGAATGGCATTTGTGTACAATTCTAATTAAAGCAAAAATCACTAAGCTTCATAACACTACCAAGATGGTTGAACTAGGAGAGGTAAAATGAGATGTAGGGAGCTTAAAAACTTTTTCAGAACTTTAAAGTAATGAAGAAGGTTTCAGTGATTTTGGAGCTTACAGGACTTTAGAAATTGAGAGAAAGCTAGGAGAGAAAATCTATAATGCTTTGTCTGTTGGATGCCTTCTCCCTTCCAACCAGAGTTGTGCAGTACCTCACAAGTCATGTACTGTATCTTTCACCCCAGGTACCACTGTGAAATCACCTTTATAAGGTATATTATATTTAGAAGGCTGCCTATTGAAGAGACTTACTTTCGAATTTTTTTGTTTTTTAATTAAGTCTAGGCTTTCTAAAATTGGTAAGGCTTTTGTTGAAAAGCTTCTAGCACCTAAAAAGCTTGCCTTTCACGTTTTAAACTTTAAAATCAAATTTGGACCTTCATGAATAATTACGCTTGTTTGGACAGGTTTCCCTGGGACTCTTATGATTGTTGAGAGGTGGAAATATAGAAGGATTGAGCTGGAATTTTAACTGCTCTTATTTTGCTTTCAACAAAGTCTCCTTTGCTTTTATAATCAGTTTTCTGAATTGATGATTACACTTACTGTGTTAATAGACCCTGGCTTGATTCTTATAGCACAAAAAAATAAGCTTAACCTTTTTTACAAAAAACAGTAATAATACTTTAAAAATGAAACTTAATCTGATACTTAATCACAGAAATATCATAGAATCATGCCTCAAGTTGGAAGGGACCCATTAAGATCACCCAGTTCCAGCACCCTGAAGCTGACACAACTACATATAACTAAACCTTATGGCAGCATTGTCCAGATGCTTCTTGAACTGTGACAGCCTTGGTGCCGTGACCACTTCCCTGAGGAGCCTGTTCCAGTGGCTGATCGCCCTCTTAGCGAAGAATCTTTTCCTAATCTCCAATCTGAATTTCTGTTACTATTCTTTCAACCACTGTAGAGGATTCTCAGTCTGGTTAAGATGGATTTCCCAGCCTTATCAAATCATTGATATCTCTACTGTATGGCATTTCCTGGGAAAAGAGCCACCAGATAGCAAATATGACCTGAGGAGACCATAAGTCGTTTGGAAGCACTTGCACCAGAGAGAATGGCCTTTTTCTTTTTCGCTTTCTAAGCAAATGACTGACATTGGAACAAAAGTTCTGCCTTTTTTTTGTTAATGAATTGAAGTTTGAACAGCTTTTAAGGGTGAGGACTGCATTCCCCCTGTTATGCCAACCTATTGCCCTTGAAATAACAACTAAGAAATGAAGTTTTGAAGAGCCTGACTGGCATTTGTGGCAATTTGATTGTGTCTATGAACATTTTTCTGAAACTCCATATGCACATAACATATGAAATGCACTGTTGTCTAATGCCAAGTACTACTTCAGTGCAGAAGGGAGGGCTTCATATTATTTCAAAGTATTTACTGCCTGAAGCCTAATGGTTAAAGAAGCTCCTTCTAAGGCAGTTACAGTATGTTTAGAAGTTTTATGTATAGCTGTTTCTCTAGAAGAATTCAACATTTCTCTAACTACATGTGGTGTCATCAGGAGGTTTTGCAGGGGGAATACATTAGACCCAGACCTGGACTAACACTGAGTGCTTTTGAAAAATGCTGACCTTCCTCTCTGTTATATTTTACAATTATAAATTCTGTCGTGAGTATATAATACATATTACGCATAATTTCAGAATACTAGATTTTATTGGTGGCTACACTTTACATTTTACCAGGCTTAGAACTTTCGTGATCACAGGTTCACGAATTGTGTGGTTTATGGAAGTAACAGAAGTACGGGTTAGAAATTGCTGTTGATAAATGCAGTTACTGCATCAGCACTAAATATACTAAGGCTAGCCAATGATTAACTAAGCCAAGTTTGTTAATTCAAGGTAAATTAACAAATCCAGCTTTGCACTAATCTAATCTTAACTTTGCTATTATGAAAGCTTAGAGCCACTGAGGTATGCTCTGGTACAGTCAGAGGTCCAAATCTTGCCAAAGAGGCATCCCTGTTTTGGGGAGGAGAGAAAAGCAAGCCTGTCAGCTGGCCCCTGAAGAGGGGTTGTTTTCTCATCCTCTAAAATGGAGAATTCCAGATATCAAATTTGCAATTTTAGGAGAAGTGGAGATGAGACTCTATATTCAAATACAACTGGTTACCTGTTGCTACCATCATAGATAGTGGGGCGGCCACTTTCTCATTTTCATATTGGTGGGTGTATTTTTTCATGTAAATGACACATATCAAGGAGTTTGGTTACCTTTGTTCAGGGTGTTATAGCACCCATGGTTGAATCAAAAGCAGAGCAGAACCATGACACTTCAATATCACTTCCTCCTCCATCCAGCTGAGGCAGCAGTAAAGGCTATCTGACCTTTGCCTGCGGCATGTTGCAACCAACATCTTGTCTCCTCCTTAAAGGACCAAGTTTATCCGGTTAGGCATGGATAGAAGGGAGTGAGGCTAACATCTCTGTACACAGGTGTGGGTGCTCTCCTGTGGATCACTGAGACAGCATCGGGCTCGGAGGCTCCGCTTCACCCCAGGCACTGTGCAGTTGCTAGAGTCACGCTCGAACCAGGTGTGACATAAAGTGGCTCAGCTCACATTCTTGCTCAACCAGCCCCATCAGTTCTCCACAGCAGTTTTCCACTGGCTTCTAGTTACTGTTAAAACTAATGATGTGGTGCAACTGAGTGGTGCAACAGCATTGCTGCAATCATGCAAACACCAAGGGTAATTGGCAACTTAGGCCTCAAGCAGATACAATTAAGAATTGTAAGCATTATTTGCATTTAACAGCTGATAGTCTGACATCATTGCATCAAAATGTGTGCATATATGTAGGAAAATCACTGATGTAGATACTTGATACTTTGGAATATATAGGCTGCCACAGTACTATTATCTCTGGTGATGCAGAATGTTCAGAGAAAAACTGAACCAAATTTCTGCTGAATTACTTGAAGTTCACATGTCTGAAATGTCACTGAAGTTCTGTTCCAGGTGGCACTTCATTAGTCGCTTTTCATTTTCTGTCCACCATATACTTATGCCAGCTGTTGTAGTAATTTATATCACATTTTCTCTCCTTATGGTTGTTTACATGAGCCCAGTGGAAATCATGTGTCAGCTTCATTCTTATTTCCAACCTTTTTCTGTAATATCATCTGAAAAGCAAATTTTATAACTAAATGAGCTTTTTTGAGTCTGTGCCACTAGAATTAAGCAGCTTTCTTCAAAGTAGCTTTGTAATGTTTTTCCTCACAAATGTTTCCATTAGTTTTCCGTTCTCAAAGGCTAAACTAACTTCAAAGTTGCTGTTTTTCAGAATGTTAATGGTCTTTAAAATTCAGCACTGCCATTTATTTTTCTATAGAAATGTAATCTTAGCTTCTGTAAATTGGTCAAAATGCATCCCAAAGCTCAACTGCTTATATATATGTAATGTTTCTATATACTTTTCTTAACCTCTTTCTCTGTTTGTAGTAATGTATGAATAAGTAGCATCACTATCAATACCATTCTCAAAAATGAAGACAAAAATTATTATCTTAATGTTAATTTGATTATGAATTCTTTATATTTATCTATTAATAAAATTATACACCTCCTGATAAGTCCCTGTTTCTGTTTTAATTTTTTCTTCCTATGCTCTGAACATCACCAGAAAATACTTTTTGGTATTGGACTGAGATGAATTGCAATCTTTTGAAGATGCTTATGACTATACTACAAGGGAATTAGAGCAGGGAAAGTGTGAGACATTTTTAACTATGGAAAAATAAAGTAATTTCTGATCCTTGAAGATAATTTTATTGCCACAGATGAGCAAACCTAGTTGCGATGGAAAATATTACATTCCTTCTCATAAATCATACTTTTCTCCATGTTCATAAAATATTGGATTTACTGCCTTTCTAATTTTTTTCGAAGTTTTATGTTGTTAGACATTCTTAAATAACATTTGTTAGTATTGTGTATATGAAACTATTATATGTCGTACATTTGTTTTATCTGATTATTCCACATTAGCATTGCATGTAAAATTTAGCCTTCTCTCCAACAAATTTGAAAAACTATATTTAACAGAGGTTCATATCAAGAGCATTTGTTTTGATTCCTTAATTATGTCAAGTTTTCATTGTGATTAAGAATCATCAATGTGGTCTTTGTAGTAATGAATTTTTATTTCCTTGATGTGTACATGTGGCTATATGCCTGAAATATTCTGTCAGTTTAGGGTTGCAGTCCTTTTTCATTATTTTAAATTCTATTCATCTATTTTGATTCTGAAGTGAGTCTGACTAACCACAAAATCAGCATTAGGGTTCTTCAGTTTAAGACACTGAGGTACACTCGTGTCTTAGACTTTGTGGTCTTAAATATAAATTTAAAATTTTGACTTACTTCATGTCTCCCTTAGTTTTCCTGCTCTTGAAAGTGTATTTGTAAATTATGTTAATTTTTTTTTATATGATTCTGTTGGATTTATTCAGGGTTTGGATTTTTCTCTTGAATCTGTGAATAAGTATTTTTTTCCTTACACTAATCAAATAAAAGGGAATAATAATTGTACTTTTAATAATTGTTCTATGTAAAAGGAAACTTAACATGCTTTTAAGATGGTCTTATTTTTTAAATTGTTTCATTTTAGGTTTCCCAGGCTGGAGATTTGCTTATTGAAGTTTATGTGGAGAGAAAGGAGCCAGACTGCAGTATTATAATCAGGGTTAGTGCATAAAAATGATACAATGATTTTATGAAGCACTTTTTCTTGAAGTATATAAAATGTTATTTTAATATGTTTTTTTATATGTACACAATGAAATTATGAATTTATGTTTGTCAATATTCTTTAAAATATTTTGTTTTAGAATTTGCTTTGTTGCCTAAATAATGTAAAGACTGATTATGATGTATTTTTAAGAAAAACGTTAAGATACAATTTTAAAGGGGAGATGTCCTGCTTTAGTTTTACTGTAGTATACAGCAGTGTAAATTCTCGCAACTCTCCGTGTGCAACACACGAGAACATTAACAAGTACACAGTGAATGGGTATGTGGTATACTTAGACATATGCACATAAGACATGCTTCTTAAAATAGGTATAAAAATGGGAATATGTACTACTAAGGTAAAAAAAATGTTCTTTAATATTTATCTTCCCACACCCAAGAAAATATATCAAGGTGGTTTTTTATCCATATTTTTCTGGGGTAGAGAAAAGGAATTTAAAGCTACCAAGTTATCAGACAGTTTAAAAATATAACTTCAATCTCATGGAACAAAATAAGGAAAGCCTGCTGGAATCTGATAGATACTTTATGGGTTTCCAACTCATATTTACTGCTGCCTTTTTGTTGCCTTTTTTTTTTCTTAAGGCAATTGCTGGGAGGAAGACTTTGAAAATATGTATCAGAAATCAGTAATTGAAATGTATTATAAACTGACTCAATTTATATTACAGGTATCACCTTTGATGGAAGCAGAGGAATTAACTAATGATGTTTTAGGAATCAAAAACATTATTCCCAGCAAAGATGATATCTGGGCTGCTTTTGAAGTACTTGAAAATGGAGAACTAGGTTAGTGACACTGGAATTTATGCATGTCAATCAACTTTTATCATTTTAATTTTTCAATACTTATTATCATCAAAAGCTTAGTTAAAGACTTTGTGGAAAGAAAAAAAAAGGCCTTCATGCCAATATTTTACATTTGGTTGGGGTGGCATCTGCATGATTTCTTCCTACACTTTGCCAGAAATAATGTGATGAATTGTGGTAAACTGCTTATAAATTGGAGGCTGAAAAGATGTTCTTTATATTACAGTGCTTTGCAGTTCATTAATCATCAGCTATAGAAAAATAGGTCGTATTGAAAAGTCTTAGAGGAAAACTTATTTTCATTAGAATGTCAGCACTTGGTTTTATAAACAATAATACTTTTAAAAAAATTAAATTATAAAATGCATGTAATACTTAGGAGAAAGTATCTTTGCTATTTCATCTAGTGAATTATTTAATATATGTAGGTGAAAAAACAAGGCATAAAGTGTGTAATTCTGTGTTTATGGCAAGTGGCATTACGGTGTATCCAGCAGAAACTTGAAAAATTTGTTTGAAATACGGTTCTGCTGCCAACAAAAGCAAATGTCACATGGTCATACTATTCATGAACCGTAAAGAAGTTTTGAGAGTGCTTTATACATGCAGGAGCACATATAAAATGCTGGAGCATTTTATTGTTACAGGTACCTAAAATAATGTTAAGTAATAAGGATTTTTTAAATTAAAATGTATTTTGATGACTATTCCCTTAGGTAATCTGATTTTTGAAGAATATGTGGGGACAGAATTATGCAATGTCTATTTACAGTTCCTAGTAAGTTGCTGCTCTTAACAATTCTCATGTTACAGAGGGGGACTGTGGACTTGTTTATTTCTATACTGAAGATACCTATTTTAAAGTCAAGAAAAGAAAAGGACAAAATAGGATTACTAAATATGGTTTCAATATTGTTTGAATAGTTGTGTTTTACTTGATTTTCAGATGTGCTTACAATAATTCCTTCAATTTTACTAATATTACTTATGTACTCAGTCTTGAACTTGGTGGTATAGAAAACTAGAATGGAACTGTATTCTCCCTTTCAACTTAAAGTAAATTATTCTGAGCCCTCTTCACATTTTGCACTCTGTTGGTGATGCTGTAAAGAGTTGTAATATAGAGTTCATTTCCAGATTCATAGATGTGGGTGACAACTGACAAAGCGTGCTAGATCTCTAGAAGAGTCCTGATAATTCCTACAAGTACAGTACAAATCATACTTCTTTTGACTGAATAATGGGAAAAAATTAATTTTATTTACTTAAACTTGATATATGATGCTTACAGGAACATGAAAACTAAACTAGATATGGCCAAGAGAACATAAAAGTAAATAAATAGACCCCACAGCAGCTTCTTGAGGTATTTGGGTGCAACAACTAATATTTTAGTGGGGTGTAGCAATGTTGTCTGAGCTAAAATCTATGGAAGACAAACAAAATTAGGCAAAGAGTGAGACAGTACAGGCCCTACATAAGACAATAAATATTGGCAAGAGATTAGAGTATATTCTACTGAAAGAAGAGTTTCTAACACAAAGTGGAAATGGTGTACTGGTA
Organism: Acanthornis magna; assembly: GCA_036785705.1. Lineage (NCBI taxonomy): Eukaryota > Metazoa > Chordata > Aves > Passeriformes > Acanthizidae > Acanthornis > Acanthornis magna. The sequence goes on along the minus strand of JAWUZG010000018.1, from coordinate 16,479,805 downwards.
TCTTAAACCCAAAACAACCAAGCAAAAGGCAAACTAAATTAAGTCTTAATTCATCACCTGACTCCTGTCAGTAGAGACTGTGTTGATGAAATATCTTCTTCATGGGTTCCTTTCTGGAAGACTCAGTGCATTAGAAGAGGTGAATTATTGTTTCAAAATAAAAATAATATTGTAGTAAGAGACACTCAGGTAGACTCCTGTGGTGCTGTGGCTGAATCTAGCAGGTTTTCAGAGGGTGGGAACACAGAGAAAATTAGTTCCATCCAGTCTTTGGTCCAAATGAGGCACTGAAGAACTAACATACTTGAGTCTTTGCTACTGCAAGTTGATTCTACTAGTGTCATTTGACAAAGACCATCTGAAGTACTTACAAATTAGTTGAGATTCTGATACATAATGACAGAAAAACTTTTCCATATTTGTTTCAAATGTACATTAGAAATCACAGTGTCTTTTCTGATGAAAATTAATTTTCTGCTTTTTTTCCTGCCATGGTCTGCTAGCTGTCCAGTGCATGGTTGTATTCTTTTTCTTACACTCAATCCTGAATTTTTATAAGACTTATTTAACTTTTTAAGACGCTGCCCTGAAAACAAGCCCTGAGAAGGCAAGAAAATTAGAATCATATTTTCTAGAAAGTAATTTTCTACTGATAGTTAATGTTGTTTAAGATGAAAATGACTGGTTTAGTATATTTACTAGCATATGATGACTTAAGTGAAAGAAAGGGAAATTGAATGTGTGTTGACTGCTTGCTGTTCAAAATACTAAAATTGCAATATTAAAAAAATCAGCTAAATTATTTGCATATAGAAAAGCTGCAATAATTGATGATTTTATCAAACCTAATGCAGAATATTCCATACCATACGCTTTTACAAAATAAGGTGTGTATATTTTTTGTTAATAATATATGATTGATGGATAGTTTGTAAATGAGGTGTGTTAGCAGTAAAATAGCTAATGGTTTTCAGCATGATGATTTATGTACCATCTAATCCATAATGACAGATGGTCTTAAATGGACCTATAAATAAAACAGTAGGTGTTTACTGTGGGAGTGCTGGTGTTCTAGGAAAATGTGGTGATTTGCCAGTCTCCTGCCTTTGATTCGTAAAGTTCTTCATCTTAAAGTGGATTTTTTCTCTTGTACAAAGGCATCAAGTGTTTTAGCTTTATCACAACAGAGTCCACAGTTTCCCAAAATTTTTAGAAGTTTGACCATTTAAAACAAAAGGGCCAGAAGAAATGGTGTTATAAAGCAGGGGTTGAGCTGCTAACTATAGAATGGCAGTCTTGTTAGTCTGCTTTGGTGTCATGTCTGAATAAAGAAAACTTTATATAGGTGATATCACAACTCTAGGGGCAGGGTAGGGTTTTTTGCATCCCAAAATAGCAGGAGTTTTTTCTGTCACTTAAGTGTGTTATTTGTGACTGCTGCTTTTCTGAGGCTCTAGTGTTCAGGTGTTCAGGAAAATACATTCTGCTAGACTGTAGTGCTGGACAGTCCCAAAGCAGCTGTTGACATTTCATATTCATCTAGCATAGCAGGAATGAAAAATGAGATTATGGGTACATACTTTGCCCTTCAGTCCTCAAGGGACATGGCTAGACTGTGTGACCCAACATGACAGCATAGCACAGGTGTGACTTTCCAGGAGCCATAGGCAGCTCTTGTCAAGGCCTGACCCACATCCATTAGTATGCAAATGAGAACTCAGATCTTTTGGAAAAATCTCTCTTTGGAGATAAAATGACATTTAAACCCACAAAGCCATTTTCAAGGCTTTTGTGTTTTCATGAATTACAGTAGGTGCTTGGTGCTGAGCAGGTGAAAGCCTTCAGGGGTGTGAGTGTGTCTTCCCCCATCCGCATCAGTGTTGCCTCAGGCTCTGCTGTTCATGTCACACACAAATTTCTGCTGGATCTGGTAATGCAGATTGAGGGACTATTTGCATGATCTTTTCTACTTTCATTTGGTATGCGAACTGGGGTTTGTATGGAGTACTGGCTGAACTTTCTTATCACTGTAGTTTTTCAATTCTGTGCTAGGTCTCAGAGTTTCTCTTCAAGGATGGATGATGTCTATCAAAAATGTGTACTTGAGCATCTGAAGTTTTGGAGTACACACATACATTCTAGTCATGCCTTCACCTTTTGGTAGTTTAATCTTGCTATACTTTGTGTACAAGATTGAAATATACAGGTGTTGGAAATTTGGAAATTCCCTTATGACAGCAGTGGGGAGAAGACCTAGTAAGACCACATGCTTCTCCCTTCTAGTAAAAAGAATGTAATGAAATCGGGAGTCTGTTTCAGTCTGCTTTGATCAATAACAGACAGTATAATCCCTACCAGTTGGAGGGGTTTTTTCTCACTGTGATCACTCCAAATTCTTTGTTTCTTTGATTGCAGAGTATTGGTAATGATGATGTTTCATTTTTGTATTGAGCATAGGCCAATAAGGCGCAGTATAGCTGAAGGCCTCAGTTCTGTTTGATCATATTTAGGTATGCCCCGTAATAGGCCTTAACATTTGTATTTAGTTTAAAAGCAGTGCTTTAGTGTCTTTTCATTAAAAATACAAAAATACGAGCCACTGAACATTTGGTTACTGTTTGTTTAATTTTATATTCCTTACCTGTGCAATCCCTGCCAGCAAAGGTATCGTTAATGAAGTGCCTAATTGTCTTATTTTGAAAGCAGTGATTTTTTTCTATAAATCAAAGTCAAGGAGGCACTGCTGTGTACAGGCAAATGTAACTTGTGAGGGCCTTCAGTATTGTTGCGTTTTGTCTTTTATTTCAATTCTGGGTTTTTGTATTTTGTTTCTTCCACATTTTTCAGAACGTCCTCTGCATTATACAGAGAATGTACTAGAACAAGTTCTTCACTGGAGTTCACTACCAGAGCCTGGCACTGCATACCTAATAATAAAGAGGTTCCTAACAGCAGACATGATGAATCTCTACTGTGGTATGTAACTTTTTTTTATTTAGTTATTTTATATGGAGACATGAGGATGGCAATTGTTTTATAGCTGTTTCAATGGAGCAAAGTGTCCCAGAACTTCTAGGTTACTATTACTTCATAAAAGTTGCAGATTTACAGAGGGTTGTGTTGACAAAGGAATTATGAATATTTGTTTCTACAAACTATAAGATCTCCCATTTGAATATAAAAATGTACAGAAATTTTGCAGTCAGTTCACTCTTTGTGAACTCCTGCTGTGGAGCTTGAAACTGCTTTTTTATCTAAAATATATAATTTGTGTATATTTATATAATTATGTTATACTAATAACAATTTATATTATCTATTTCTATGCCTCCAAACTACAAATCTAATTTTACAGAATCACAGAATATTCTGAGTTGGAAGGGATCCAGAAGGACCATCAAAGTCCAACTCCTGGCCTTGCTTAGGACAGCCCCAGGAATCACACCATGGGCCTGAAAGCATTGTCCAGATACTTCTTGAGCTCTGAGGCTTGGTGCTGTGACAACTTCCCTGGGGAGCTGTTCCAGTGCCCAGCCACCCTCTGGGTTAAGAACCTTTTCCTGATACCTAGCCTAAACTTCCCTTATACAACTTCAGGCCATTTTCTTATCCTGTCACTGGTCACAACAGAGAAAAGATCAGTGTTTGCCCCTCTGCTTCCCCTCATGAGGAAGTTTCTGGCTGTGATGAGGTCTCCCCTCAGTCTTCTCCAAGCTGAACAGACTGTGACCTAAGCCTCTCCTCATATTGCTGACAGCTTTTTGTCACCTCCGCTTTTCTCCTTTTTCTTCCTGAGTCCTTAAAGGTGTTTGAAATAATGTTGGTTCAATAGTGAGCCTAAGGAACAGCTCTTTTAGCCTCATTTCATCAGTCTTCTCTGTGCAACTTTTCCCATGTTCCTTATGCATTGTACATTATTAATTTTTATACTTATTCTCATCTTGTCCATTTTAAACTATTTTCTCATGTTCTGCAACTGAGATGAGCACAGTCGGTTAGAGCAGGGTGCTAATAATGCCAAGATTGTGGGTTCAATCCCTGCATGGGGCATTCACTCAAGAGTTGGACTCTATCATCCTCTATATTCCAACTCAGACTGTTCTGTGATTCTATAATCCAAACCTTGTATTGAGGTCTAGATGTGTGTTTTGTATAGAAATCAACTTTCCTTTTCGAGGAAAAAAATGTTAGTTTATTTGTATTGATATGTTTCACTAAATTTGGGGTGAATTTTCTACTTTAGTTACTCGTTCCTGACAATTTATTCCATAGCTTTTCATGCTTGTTGCAGGAGCACTCTTTCAAGCGCTGTTCAGTAGGACAAGGTGTGCATTGTATTTTGGTATAAGAGATACTTGGGACAGCTTAATTTTATTTCAAGACCCTTTCTCTTCTCCTTACCTAAACATTTCTCATATGAAAGTTTTATTTGTTAGCAAATCAAATATTATTTATTTGTTAGATTTAAAGTGTGTGTATATAGGTCCTTGAAATTTTACGAGAAAACTATTGCATAATTTGAGTGGTAAGTATTGATTTCTGAGAACAGGGACAATTATTCAGAGATACTCTTTGAAACACAAGCTTCTAAACCATAGGTGGATCAATCCTGCATGGATTAAGTGCACCTACTTCCTAGTTACAAAGTTTTAGCAAGTTTAATGTGTTTTTTAAAGTTTGTGTCTGAAAAATACATTCTGATTAGAACACATACTGATTATTTTAGATTTACTTAAAGAAATGTTGGTTTCTGAAGAAGATAGAACATCATCAGTTTAGAGAATTATTATTTTTCCTCCTTCAGGTTTGTCTAAGATCTATTTAAGTATCAAGTGTTTGACACATTTGCTACCATAGGAGTACTTTGAAGTTTAGAATGAGTTCTTGTCATGTCGAGAGCTGTGTGCAGAAATTTTAAATCTTCTGATTTGGTACTGAGATGGAAGTATCCTGCTACTCTCATTAAGTACCCTGCTACTCTTATTTGGTATGGTTTAAAAAAAAATTAAGAAATGAAAAAAGCACTTGTGATTGTATGGAAAAGGATTCACATTCTATTCTGAATATGAAATAATATTCTTATTGACAAAGATAGAATAAATCTATGCTTTTTTTAACTGTGAATGTATATTGGAACTTACAATTGAGGACATCTAAGTAATTTCTGATTTTAATTGTCAAAATGTATTGATTCTGTCTTTAGTTTCTTATTTTTTGATATTGTATCATGTTCTGCTTCTTAATAGTAGAGTTTTGATATCAGATGCTCAAATTCTAAGTGGACTTTTAATGAGAAAAGCCAATTGAGTACTTGGGTGAGGGTGAGATTTTCAATACACCCTATACCCATTTTACATCATAGTTTTATCTCTTATCTTGAAATGAATATAGTATAAAAGCTAGTGGTATCATTCTGTGACTCCTAAACCAACTGGTTCAGTATTTCCTAAATAAATGAATGACTTGCAGGAAATACCTACACATAGCGAAGGAAAATAGGTGTTGAAAACCAAAATAGGCATAAGTAGTAGGCTTGTAGTGTTTTGGGATAAAGGAATTATTAGCCCTGTTGGTCTGGCTCCCTCATCAAGGTGAAATGGCATTGAGTGGAATGGAGGAGAAGGCTACATCTCCTGCCTACCTGCTCTCTTCTCGTGTCTGTAGTCTGCTTCCAGCACTGTTTACCTCAGGGAGAAAAGAATACTTCAGAATTCTGCTGAATTCTGTGTTCTGTCATACAGTATGAATTGTTGTCTTTTCCTTTGTTCTTCCTCACTTTAACTATTAAAGTGCCATTTTAGTTTGAGTTTCAGTTTATATACATGAGTCATATCATCATGGCAATGACTGTAATTAGTGGTCAGACATTTTTGCTCTGGAAGTGTACTTTATGGGAAAAGCTGATAAAGTAATGAAAAAAATATACATATATTGAGGAGAATAGAAAACCACCTAGAAGTGCTGGTTCAGTAGTTTATATGCGCTAGGAATACTTCTTTACATTATTTTATTTAGGATTTTAAATTGCTGAGAATGTACTGAGAAATCTAGTCTTTAACACTGAAAGCCTTTGATAACTCTGGTATATTTCTTTTTTAAATAAAAAATTTCTCAGCACAAAGTTAAATGCTTTATAAAGCTGACTGCAAAGCTACTGTTTGGGAGGTGGTATTTTGTTTGAGTTTTTTATTAATTTTACCAAATATATGTGAGTTTTTGTGTATTTTAACACAAACAAAAAAATCCAGATAGACTCATGAAAAAATCAGATCTTTATTAAAATGCTTTGCCTCTCCTAAACACAAAGATTAAAAGTATCCATGTCATGCTTTTGGACTTAACTGCACATTCCATGCTGAAAACATTATTTGAATTAAAGTTAGTCAGTATATTCTTTCCATGTTATGGAAGTGAAACAGAGTAAACTTTTTTCCACCCAGTAATTAAAATAATAAAAATTAAAATAATAATGGTATATGTTTAAGAATGCCTTCCTTATTAATATGTATTAATATACTATATATATTATATATTATATATTATATATTATATATTATATATTATATATTGTATATTGTATATTGTATATTGTATATTGTATATTATATATTATATATTAATATATGCATTAAAATGTAATATGGTTTTCTATATGTGTATGTATATGTGTGTGTATGTAAATATATATAAGATATAGAATTAATTTCATTATTATTATATATATAAAGCATACCATATGTATACCAAATCAATCTTACCAGTGTAATTTGAGGTTTTTTGATAAACAATAATGCTTAAAAATTAGGAACTTCCACTGTTGAAAAATTTTCTAACAAGATGCTTTTTTTTTCTCTTGGTAGAGAAAAATGAGAAAGGTAGCGTGAAAGCAGGCAATCTGAAGTACAAGGAAGAACCATCAAAACTACTGGCTGGAAACAAATTTCAAGACCGTTATTTTGTGTTACGGGAAGGAAACTTACTTCTTTATAAGGATATGAAGGTACAGCAGACAAACTCTCCACCAAACTCTGAAGTACTCATTAAGCTTTCTCTTTTGTATGAAAAAGAAACGGCAGGCAAACAGATCAACATTTCTCATATTAAAGGGCAACTCTAGAGTCTGGGGTTGAAGTATAAGATTTTTTCTTGCTGGTTCACAGGTGTGTTAGTAAAAGGAGTTGTTGTGAGTTTGTCATTGAGCTATTGTAGTTAGGCATTACTATAAGCTGTAAAAACTCAAAATAGAACAATGTTTGGGTGTTTTATACTGCCACTAAGTTATTTAAAAACTTGCTGTAGAGAGAGCAGTAGCAAAAGTAGTATGAAACTTACGTGAGTGCATGCCTTTTTTTTCTTGATATTTCACACAAAGCCCTTAAAAATTGCAAGCAACAGGGTTATTATACCTACAAGTCTCATGATAGAAGAGATTATAGGGAGCAATAACTCTCAATACACTAGCAAAATCTTTCCCTGCTTTCCAACAATTTTCAGATGTATTCTCTGTCCTCCAAAAACTAGAATTGATAATTAGGTTAGATATACCTCAGAATTCCATAGAAGTGAATTTACTCATAATTAATGGCAGAGTGGATTGAGTTTTAAATATTTCATGGGAGTTTTCTTAAAACAGTGGGTTTGAGTGTTTGCACCTTGTATTTAAGTATAAATCCAAGTAATATTCATCATGAAGTGTTTTCATTTTAGTTCCAATAATGTCTGGTTTAAAAAAAAAAATCAAAGTTTCAAGTGCTTTTATTTTTGCTGACTACTGTTTTTTCTCACCCAACAAATGTAGATGTGTACTTGCTGACCTTCATAAAGTACTTTTTTAAAGCCATATCCCTTGCTCATGTAAGCTAATGCACTGTATCTTCTTGTGAAGCTGTGGATACAATCTTAATTAGAATGACCCCAGAATGTCAAAAATAGTGTGTTATAATTTAGTGCTAAAACTCAAATTGGCACATATGTGAAAATAAATTAATATGCCCATAAAACCTTAATTAGTATCTAGGAAAGAGTTTATGACAGGAGTGTTGTACCCCTTTATAATCTCCTTTTTTAACCTATTCTAATTTATAAAACACTGAATTCCCTAACTCAGGTGGAGGTTTGAACACTGTTGTTTTTAAATGGCTTTACATTTGTTTTTTTAAAAAGCAAACAGAAATACCATTCTGATCAAATAGTGTATATGAGTTTGTTTTACTTTCTTTTGAGTGATATTAATCTATCATGAATAATCTTGGTTTAATTTTAGTCGTATTTAGTAATGAATAGTAGGAAAGCTTGACATTGCAGATGGAAAATTGTATTTAATAAGACTGCATGTACTAATTAATTTATAAATTCTCATTAACAGCTAATTAACTTTGTAAATGCAGGTGGAGATACATTCTGTTCAGTGTTTCTCTTGTTGAAGAGCAATTATCAAAAACTTTGAAAGTATCCATGAATACTGTATGTTAAATTACTATATTGTGCTAATTGACTGAAATAATTTACCCCTTTAATGTTCTGTTGTTAAGAGATAAGCTCACAGACAGACAAATGGCTCCCTTAAGGTGCATTATTGTGAGAAGTATGCAGTTGTGTAACTCAATAGTATGTTCTGCAGGGTTATTTTTTCATCCTGGCAGAACTCTTCTTTTGAGCAGGAAGTTACACAAGAATACCAACCATAAAACTGTTCTGTGTTTTGTTGTTTTCTTAAGTTTTCTTAAGTGTCTCTTTTCCCCCACACTGTAGTGTTAGAGATTGAAAGCTGCAGAATGTGAAATTGAGGATCCAGGGACAGTAAACACTAAAAAGTAGCTTTGTGTACTGGGATTATAAGATTTGTCAAGTTGTTTGGTGTATTTATTTCTAAATTGAAAGCTAAAACACTTGACCTAGAAGTACTAAAGGAATGCTGTTGTGTTGTGTTAAATATTAGTTTTGCTCTGTAGTAGTGTAGTAGAACTTTATTGTTTCTTTCAGCACTTCATCTTCCAGGCACATTCAGTTCTCATTCCTAGTGTGGGTGTATGTCTGTTGTACATTGAGTAAAGGCAGTTTGTTCAAGAAGGAGCAAGGAAGGAAGGAACCTCAGGAGATCTCTGGTCCAACTTCCTGTGCACAGCAGGGATAGCAGCAGAGGTCAGGACGTGTGCAGGGCTATAATCTGTTAAGTCTTGAAAAACCATGAGGATGAAGATTGCACAGCTTCTCTGGACAGCCTGTTGCACTACCTGACTGTCCTCATGGGGGAAAGGTTTTCTGTCTTTACATATAGTCTTCTCACAATGTGAGAACCTCACTTGGTCTGCTTGGTAAGTTCCCTACTGGTGTTTGAGGGCTGCTGTTAGGTCAGCCCCTCCTCACAGGGCAAGTGCTCCAGCCCCCAGCTGGCTTGGCGGGCACCTGCTGAGCTCTCTCCAGACTACTGATTCTCTTTTTTTTCTTGAGGATGCAAAAGATGCAGTCACACAAGTATTGAGGGAAGGAGGAGAATCACTCTCCTCCACCTGCTCATTGTGCTTCTGCTGACTCAAGCAACGAGACCAGCTTTGCTGCCACCATACACTGCTGGCTTATGCCCAGTTTGGCACCTACCAGCATACTCAGGTCCCTGTCAGCAGAACTGCTTCCCACTCTGTGTCATTGAATGGCTTTTTTCCTTCACCTATGCAGGAGTTTGGATATATCATTGTTAAGTTTCATGAGATTCCTGTTGGCCCATTTCTCTGTCCTGTATAGGTTTCTCTGAAAGTCCCAATACTGGTGTCCTCCAGAAACTAGTTGGATTGCTTCTGTCTCACTGGGCTGCCCTTTTTGAAGATACCAGGAAGAACAAAGCCCTGTGCTCCCCCTCCCCTGTCTCATAATAATCAGGATATATTATCTAGAGACTTCTGTGGGTTTGAAGATTTCATTTGCTTTTTTTTTCATCCTGATTTAGCAGCCCCAGTGACCTAGTGGATGAAGGCTAAACCAGGGTTTGTGGGGTCGACTAAGTCAGCACGGCTTCACTGAGGGCAAGTCCTCCCTCACCAGCCTAGTGGCCTTCTGTGATGAATTGACTATGTCAGTGGACAAGGGAAGAGTTGAAGATGCCATTTATCTGAACTTCTGTAAAGCCTTTCACACTGTCCCCCACAATATTCTTTTCTTTAAATTGGAGAGAGATTGAATTGTTGAGTGGACTGTTGGATAAGAAAGTGGTTGGGTGGTCACATCCAGAGGGTAGTGGTCAACAGCTCAGAGCCCCAGTGGAGACCAGTGACAAGTGGTGTCCCTCAGGGGTACTTACTGGGACTAGTGCTACTTAATATATTCATTAATGACACAGGAAAAGAGATTGAGTGCCCCTTCAGCTAATTTGCAGTTGACACCAAGCTGAGTAGTGTGGTTGACATCTGGGGGATAGGATACCGCCCAGAAGGTCCTGGACAAGCATGAAAAGTGAGTCCATGGGAATCTCAGAATGTTTAACAAGATCAAGTGCAAGGTCTTGCACCTTGGTTGGGACAACTCATGATATCAGCACAGGACAGACATGGACAGATCCAGAGCAGCCCTGCCAAGAAGGACTTGGGGGTGCAGGTGGATGAGAGGCTGGACATGACCCAGCCATGTGCACTCCCAGCCCAGAAAACCAAAAGTGTCCTGGGCTGCATCCAAAGCCCTGTGGGCAGCAGGGCAGGGAGGAGATTCTGCCCCTCTGCTCTGCTCTGGTGAGAGAGACCCCACCTGCAGTGTTGCATCAGCTCTGGAGTCCCAGGACAGGAAGGACAATGATGGAATGTTGGAATGAGTCCAGAGGAGGAACACCAAGTTAATCAGAGGGATGGAGCACCTCTCCTATGAGGAAAACCTGAGAGAACTGGGTTTGTTCAGCCTAGAAAAGAGACAGGCTAGGGAAGACCAATTTGTGGCTTTCTAGCACCTGAAAGGAGCCTACAAGAAATATGGAGAATGATGTTTTCAAAGAGCATGCAGGAACAGGTCAACAGGGAATGCCTTCAAACTGAGAGTCAGTTTAGATTGGATAGTAGGAAAAAAATCATTACTGTGAAGGTGGTGATGCACTGGAACAGGTTGCCCAGAAAAGCTGTGGATGCCCCATCCCTGGAAGTTTTCAAGGCCAGGCTGAATGGAGCTCTGAGCAACCTGATCTAGTGAAAGGTGTTCCCGTCCATGGCAGGGGGGTTGGAGCTAAATAATCTTAAAAGTCTCTTCAAACCCAAACCATTCTATTATCTGAAGAAAATTCTCACCATTCCATGAAAGACGTTCTTTCAGAGAGGGCATCTCATCTTCCCTGTCTCTCTTGAAGAGCTTGTGTTCATATATAGCAGCACATTGTCATTATTCTAATTGTGTTACAGTTTTGTGATTTCATGTGAACCTTGAGTTCTTAATCAGTCTGCTTCCAGTAACAGTGATTGGTACAATTTGTTAATGACAAAGAAAGAGATAAAAAAATTTAAGGATCTGCTAGAAAAGAGGGGTGCACTCCGTGAAAGAAACTGAACTGTGAAGTCAGTCGTGGCATTTTCTCTTTGGCACATTCCTGATACAATAATTAGAATCTTACTTTATTTGCAGGCTAGCAAACCTGAAAAGGTGTTGCCTGTCAATACTCTGAAGCTTTATCTTGGAGTGAGAAAGAAAATGAAGCCACCAACAAAGTAAGAATAGAAAAGAAAATAAGCACTGTGTAACAAGTATTGTAGTATCATCAGTAAAGGGGAGCTTAGAATGTTGTGGAACAAGGAAAAGTCAAGAAGCCAATAGCAGTATGCTGAATTAAATTATCCCCTGTAATATTATTTGTTCTGTTCCTATATCTGTTTTCATGTTCCATGTTAACTCATCTGTGTTAGGAAATTACTTTATTGATTGGCTTTTCTTAATTTAAAGTGAATTTATTATCTCTTGTGGATTTGTTCGCTCCTAGCTCACCTAGTTTTGTGGTATATGTGCTGCATTGTCATTGGTGGACACACCTTCCTTGCACCAAGTAAAAAGAAAAGAGAAAACCTACCAGTCATGGCCCTTAGTGGCAGTTCCTGTTGTTCAGCAGTGGGTTTTCCTTTTTCAGGATCTTTGTTATTTTGATGTTTCTTCTAGCTGAAGACTACAGTGCCCTTTACAAACATCAGTGACTATCTCTCAGGAAAAGAGCAGTGAAAAATGACACCTGTTTTTCTCAGATGTTTCCAGTTCTTGTTTGGTCAAAGCTTTGAGAAACTGAGACAGTGCACATAGGATCTTATCTCAGGTTGGCTGTAGCCTTTTAACAGATCTGCTTGAACTTTCCCTTTTCAGCTAGCAAATCAAAATACCCCAGAAGGGTCTGTGAATCTCAAAGCTTAGCCATGTTAAAGAAAACATTGGTGGCTTTTTTGCATGGCTCTTTTTTATTCAAGTGCAGAATGAGTAGAAGATTAGTCCAAAACAGGAGTAAAAAGATTATGTAAATGAGTCTTTGCAGGTGTTTTCTTACCTTGAGGTTTATTTTTATTCTACTTTCAACAGCAGAGCTTACCAAGTCTCTTCTGGATCTCCAGAAGTGTCTGTTTGTTTCACCTAAGAGGCTTCATTGTGCACCCACTCCCTTTTTATTTCCCTAGCAATTATTAAATTCCTATAAACTCATGTAATTCCTTTTCTTTTATAGTGCAAGCATAGCTCTCTTCCCTCTGTGACTTCCACACTGTAGTGGACTCTTTAGCAAGCAGTTTTATTTCCAGCACCATTTAGAAAGCACAGCCCCAGCAAAAATGAGGCAAGTAGTCACCATCATCTGCAGTGCTTTGCTATAATGCTTTGTCCAGAACAGTAAGTTCATTACCTGTGAATCAATTGGGAGAAAATGAGCAAAATTCATCCTCAAACATACAACTTTATTCTGGATTTGCAGTACACGTTTAGACTTTGTAACTTAATATTTTTTTTCAATTTAAAATTACTGTATAAAGGTAATTAATCTCTGCAGTTTGAGGAATATGTCCCTGTCTTGAGTTTATGGAAATAATTTTTGAAAATTTTATTTCTTTCAGCTGGGGACTTGCAATATTTTCTGAAAAGCACCAGTGGTAGGTAAACATGAAACACATGATTTGTGTAACTTCACTGTCTCATATTCGTTGAAATGTTCAATTGCAAAATAAGAGTGTTTGAAAAATAATGAACATTATTTTGCTTGCATGTTGATTTTTTTTTTTTTTTTTTAAAGTAAAGAAACTTTCTTAAATCATATGATTGGTTCATCTTTGGAGTTTAGGTGCCTGGCTTCCTTCTGTGGCCAGAAAGAAAACAATAGTCATGAAGTGAGAATGATAGATTTTAATCCTATGCACATGCTTAAAATAAATCACAGGCATTGTCTTCAAAGTAGGTGAAGTGATAATTTGAAGTATTTATATTTGTCTGTTTTTTCTGGGAGAGTTAATAATAAATATAGACACAATAAATGAATTTAAGCACTATTTGAAGTAGTTTAGAAGCCTATTCTGTAATATTTTTAACAGAAATCTCTGTTGTTTTTCATGTTAATTATGTATCGTGTTCTAGGTATATATGTTGTGATGGACAAGATGTGCAGATGGAGTGGATGATCAGCATTTTTATGGCACAGGTACTAATCTGATCAAAAAATGTAACTTATTCCGCTGTTATGAAAGTCCCATTAAATATATAAGTGTTATGTATAAGGTTCAGTGCCAAAGTTTCTGGAATACTTAATGCAGTAAAAATGCCGATAGATCTTAATCCATGAAGACTATGAGTGCTTTGAGAGTGAGTGAGAAGAGCATTGGATCCTGGCATCATCTCCCCACCTCACCCTGCTGTATTGTAGAGATGCTGGTTAAAGAAGGACAATTATTTCCTTTGCAGAAAATTCTTCTGGGTGATATTCTGGCCATTGACCTAAAGGGTTTGTTTGTGTGCCACAATATCTGAGTGCTAATTCTCTGCTCATTAGTTTGGATGCTGTTAAGAAGGGTGTCATACTTAAAAGCATAGTGGTGTGAACTAGCCCTGTTGGAGAGCTGTGCCAATATAGCTTTATTTCTCTGGTGTCCAGGTTAGCTTAGTTAACACTGACAATTCATTGTGTTGCATAGGCATTATCCTACATTAAGTACTCTTCTGCTTGCTACGAGATTGTAAGTAAGATATATGTTTGAGTGATATGTAACACATTCTTGGAAATGTTAGTATTTACATTAGAGAAGTGGAAGTAAGAGATGGGAAGAATTCAGCCTGACAGGAGACTGGAACATAGTTTAAGGTTTTAACAGGATTTTGTGTCTGTGTCAGAATTTTCTTGTCTTTCCCATGATGTCCAAGGAGCTTTGCAGGATATCACTGTGAATAAACATTGCTAGATTTGTGATTACTTGGGAGCTTTGTGTTGCATAAAGTAGGCTGAGCACAAGACTGTTGATATACAGATTTACAGGCTTTCTAAAGCAGAATCTGACTTTCATAGATAGTAGTGCTAGAAGTATAATGCATGCCTTGAAAGTAAGGCTTCCAAATTCTTGTCTTATTCAGCTCCCCCAACTGAAGTAACTGTTGTTGTTTCTATGGAAACAGCTGGCACACATCTCATGGGCATAACATGAGCAGTGTCACAGCAAATAGGCTCAGAGGTTATTGATACAGGTAACTTAGAAGTAACTCATGCAAGCTTGGTAACTGTCAAAGTCTTTTTGACATAAAGTCACAGGGAAGGACAGTGCGTTTGGGTTCCGCTCAGGCAGATGTAGAACCTTCCTTTGACAATATAGATAAAAAACTGCGAGACATTTCTCAACATCCAGGATAATTGTTTCTAACAGAAAAAAATTTAAACCATTTAATGTAGATTGAAAAAGGTTTACTATGGATTCATAGTATTTTTTAAAAACGATTCCAATGAATGAACAGTGTAATGAGTTAGGAGTACTACATTCAGAGGGGTTTTTGTATTGGCTTGTTTTTTTGTGGATTTTTTTTTTTTCCCCACTGGCATCCTGGACATCAGTAAAGTTGTCAGTATATAAACTACATGAGAAACGATGTGCTAAGGATGGAGATTTAGTGTATTGTTCTTATTGCAATCTGCTTCTTTGTTAAAAAGAAAAACTCCTTAAGAATGCAATGCCTCATATTGGTAAAGCTTGCTATAAGATCTCTAAAAGGTTTTGTATCATACAGCAGCAGACAATTATTACGATACTATCCCATTTCTAAACCAGAAAACTGTAAATGTCAACTGAGGTTATTTTTAGGTAAAATTTTCAAGTTGAGAGCATCTTTAGGGAAGACAGCTTGTTTTTTTTACCTTATACATTGTCACTGTATTTGAACACAAATATTAGAGAGACTGCAGGCAGCACATTTGCTTTGTCAGTGGAGTAACTTAGATTGGAAATTGAAAAATACTGTAAAATCACTTTTGGATTATTAAGACATTGACATTTAATGATCTTATGCAATTAAGAGGGACATAAACCAATATTACTGTGCTCCTCAGTGCTTGAGCAGAGTAAAGCTTTATTAGTAATTAATGTCAGTAAGATAGTAGTACTATTATTTTTCTCCTGTTTTCTGATAATGTTTTTTCCTCTAGTATAAACAGTGCAGAGCATATAAATAACAAAGTGTAGGTACTTCTGTAATCTAGTGACAAGAACACTTTTGATACAGGCAATCAAGTTAACCCAGAGATTATTAATCTTCAATTTCAAGTTGGTAAATACTAAGTGTTTGAAGTAGGACCAATGTTTCTTTCAGTTCTGTGCAAAACCACCCTGAAAAGCCTGGCCCTGAAACTTGATTCTTGAATTCTGTAATAGCTCTGTACAAATCTCTTAAGAGCATGCATAGCATAAAGTTGGAAGTAATTAATTGGTATGAAGATGGACACAATAGTATTCTTCCAGTTTCCTTGCCTTTGATCAGCTGGAGGCACATTATACTATTGTGAGGTGCAGTTGAACAGAGGGGTCAAAACTATGAATAAATACATTTTTGATGTGGCCTAATACATTGCTAGTATTTTTGATATACTTTCTCAGAGTTCTATTTTAAGAAATGTTACAGGCACAAAAGGGAAATCAGGCTGCTTAACTGACAGGGATGGTTTCCTTAGGCTTGCTGGGAATTAAGGCAGACAGTTTTCTTCAGAAGCTGATTAAAGTTTCTCCATCACTTTCTGGATTGCATTTGTTTGTTGTATCTTGATCCACAATAAACTGATTTTGGTTGGCAAGAGCTGCTCTTTCAGATAATACCTTCTCATTTCATTGGAAGAAAATGTTCTTAATGGTCACTGGAGAGAACTCTTATCACAGACTTTTGCGTCACCCTGGTCAGCACCATAGTCCATAAAGATGTGAGTTGATAAAATACATTTTCTAAATTTGGAACTGGGACTTCCAATTTCTAGTCTGCCATCACGAGTCAATAATCACTGAGTCTGATGGCTTTTTAATGGTAATGCTGATTTTACTTTCAGACCATCTGCAAGTATGGTCATAGATCCACAGCTGTTTTTTTAAATACAGTCTTGAAGTGTTTTGCTTCACAGATTTGCAGTCCTGACTTGCCAGTTTCTTTCAAAGTTTTGCTGATTTAGCAGTAGGCCTTGGACATTCTCTTTGATTTGCAGAATCTCATGTTGAAGATTTTCCAGTAAAATACTCTTATAATACTTTGTGCACAAATCTGTCTTTCTGGATTCCATTAACATTACCAGAGGACTCAGAGCACACATTCTCAAATTTGAAATATTCAGTTAGTAATTTATGGTTTTTTACTTCCCTTTTCTTCCCAGTCTTGTTTTTCACTCAGAGTGAAACATCATATTTTTCCCTAAAACTAACCTCTTTCAGTCTAGCTAAAGCAAAGACTACTATTGAAACCAGATCTGCATATTTGTAGATGTTGTTTTGGATAACATGTGTTGTTATCATAGGTTAAACAATTATTTTCTCTAACTTATTAGCATAAATTTTCACAGAATTGCAGGATCAATTAGTTTGGAAAGGATCTTAGAGATCATTGACTCCAATCTATGACCTAACACCACCTTGTCAACCAGACCATGGCCCTGAGTGCCACATCCAGTCTTTTCTTAAACACCTCCAGGGGTGGTGACTCCACCACCTCCCAGAGCAGTCCATTCCAATGTCTAATTACTCTTTTGGGGAAGAAATTCTTCCTAATATCTAACCTAAACCTGGTGCCGTTTAATACTATCTCCTCTCATTGTGTCACTTGTTCCCTGGAAGAAGAGGCCAGTCCCCACCTGGTTTCAAGCCCCTTTCAGGCAGTTGTAGAGAGTGATCAGGTTCCCCCTGAGCCTCCTTTTCTCCAGGCTAAACTCCCCCAGCTCCCTCAGCTGCTCCTCACAGGACTTGTGCTCCAGACCCTTCACCACTCCATGTCCCTTCTGGACACACTCCAGCACCTCAATATCTTTCTTAATGTGAAGGGCCCAGAACTGGACACAGGATTCGAGGTGTGACCTCACCAGTGCCCAGTACAGAGGGACAATCACTGCCCTGGTTCTGCTGGCCACACCATTGCTGACACAGCCCAGGTGCCATTGGCCTTCTTGGCCACCTGGGCACAGCTGGATCTTGTTCAGCAGCTGTGGACCAACACCCCCAGGTCCTTTTCCACTGGGCCACATTCCAGTCACTCTGTCCCCAGCCTGCAGCATTGCCTGGGGTTTTTGTGGCCCAAGTCTTGTACCCTGCACTTTAGTCTTGAACCTCAACAAGAAATGCATTTTGAAGTGCTTGCACATTGGGTTAATTTCATCTTATTTCAGAAACTGTTGTTGGGACTTCTGAAAGCATGCTTCTGTGGAATTTTGAAATTGTGAATCAAGTCAATATGTATGTTGCATTTGATGATATTTTCTATTTTTGAAGATAATTAGAATAATATTAGGGAAGGAAGATGTTTGATACATGACAATTATATAGAGATATTTTGGTTCTTGCAAAATATTAACATGATTTTAAGCATCATAGTGTTTTCCCCTTTCTCCCACAAGAGGAGGGCACAGTGTTGTGCAGTATATAGCTTTTTCCAAGGGGCTTTTACATACCAAAGAATTTTGTGTATTTATAAAATTCCACACCAAAAATAAGGAATCCTTTTGTTCTTCAGCATGCAGATATATGGCCACCTGCTGGAAAAGCAAGAAAACAGTCCATAACTAAAAGTCCAAAGATCAGAGGCCTACCACTAATTCCCATTCATCAGGAGAAGAACACTTTTAAAATCAGAGGGAATACAGAAGTAAGTGGGGTTTAAACTTGGTGTAGAGCTTCTAATCACAATGCTGTAATTTTAAGTAGTCCCAGTAATAATGAACTCCCTGGAGCTGGATAAATATAAAATGTAGATGCTCTTATTATCAATGTCTCTTTCTATGTTTTGTCATTAAAGGAGCAGTTAGGACAATTTAATGTAAAAAAGCTATTGTAGTCTCAACTTGTGTAACTTCTCTGGCTGTTCTGTAAATCAATAATGGATTTTTATTTGTGCTTGGGGTTTTTTGAGCAGAGATTGTTCATTGGGAGTAAGTAAGACTTCTGGCTGGAAATAATATTTTCATATAATAATTTCAAATAATGCACATTATTACAGTGCATTTTATTACAGATTTTTTTTAATAAGATCCTTGAAAACTGTCCTGCATGCATATCTTACAATATCTTTTCTTCTGTCTAAAATAACTGCACTGTTTTAGTTATCTACTCTGTGAATATAATGGAAAAGCTCAGATGGAACTAACTTTGATACATTTAAGTTATTCTATTATTAGTCTGGAAGAAGAATAAGAGGCTTTAGATACAACTCTTTGAATAGGCTGAGCTTTGTCACGACATTTTGTGCATTTTTCATATTAGCTTGACATTACTTTCTGGTATCCACATAGAGATACTGATGCCTGTGGGGAGACCTTACTTGCCTTACTTCCAGGTGAAGCAGTGGAGTCACTGTCCTCCTTGGGAATAGTAGTGGTGACTAGCCTGACTGCAGCAGTGAATAACTGTTGAAACAGCATCTTGGTCCTTTGACTGTGGCAGTATTATTTCTTGCACACTTCTGGAGATTTTGAAGGGAGGTAGTTAATATGGGATGTGTTATCACCACTAACAGAGATGGCACAGAGTAGTAAAGTTGACTCATTTCCATAGTAAACCAAAAGTTAAAGGTAGGCATAGTGCTTTGTGTAAAAGACAACTCTATCTTGTGTTACACTTTCTTTCAGAAAGAATTTCTGCTGTGCCTTACCGCAAGAGTATAATACATTGTGAATACAAACATTTTGTATTTTGTTTACAAACTTTAGTTGTAAAATTTCGTTTAATTTGTCCTTTTTAACCTTCTCTCATAAAGTATTTTTTGCATATTTTTAATAAGTTCTTTCTGATGTTTGTATTTTTCAAACTTCTTTGATGAAAGTAAATCATAGGTCTTGTCAGTCAAAAACTTCATAACCTTTAAGTGTGTCTCTTACCTGTTCTTTATGCAAGTACAGTTGAAACCTCTGGTACATTCTTTGAAATGGCTACAAATGCAGACATTCCAGAATAAAAGTTTTATTGGATTTTGAGCTTCATGATTAAAAATCCCGCATTCCTTATAGTACTGTATGTATTATTTTACTCCTTTTTTGTGGATAATTTGCTTTATTAGGGAGGACTCTAATGTTTTGTACACTGCAACTTTGAGGAAGTCTGCATTTAAGCTTAAAAGCAGAAATCCAGAGTCTTCATTATTTATGCCATGACTAGATCTAGAGAATTTTTATGCAAAAGGTATTTGCATACTTTAGGAAGGTTAACACAAAAATGCATAATAAAAAAATAAAAACTAATGCTTTTTTTACATGGAAACCCAAAACTGGAATGAACAGTAAAATAGCTAGAAAGTATATATATGATGTGGTTTATTAAGGAGAAATATTGTATGGCAGTGGAGTCAGTTGAAAAAAATATGTACCATTGGGAGACCACACCTTCAGTCTTTCCATGAATTTGAGTAATTCTCCAACACAGAAAAAAATCTCCATTTTAAAGTATTAGAAAGTAATAACAGGAACAAGAATTTTCTGAAAGATGCTGGTTTGTGGAATATGGAGGTCTGTTTACAGGTCAATGCATAAATTTGTAGTAGAAATATGATCAATTTATACAGGCAGGAAAAGAGACTCAAAGTTTTCCAAACAGTGAAAAAAGTGATATCTTTGTGACAGGAAGATGAGTGGGGGGGAAAAAAGCCTAACCCACTAAAAGCTCAAAGATACCCAGAAACCGAGTTTAATATTTTTTGCCAGAACATCTATATTGAATGTCTGATTTTTCCCCATTATTGGAAGCAGTTTTATTGTGTCTTAACAAGACAAATGTGTGATACCAAAAGTTTGAAAGAATCAATAACTAAGAACTTTAATAACAAATAGAATCAAAATATTTTGGTTATTTCTACACTGCCTTTTGCATATGTGGATAGTGCAATTTAAAATATGCATGTTTCTCATACAAATTATTTAATTGAATTAGAAACACATTGTTGTGTAGCTTTGGTAAATATTTGATTTTATTTCAAAATACAAGAAGACTGAAGAATGAGGAAAAGCTTTTTCTTTCAAACATGATTAAATACCATACTGATTTATAATAGGTCATACAAGAAAGGCCTGCAAGAAGGCCCAGACCATTCTATAATTCTGTGTATCTAAACTAGCGCCTCACTAGTGTTTGAGTAATTTTTAATGTTTATTTTAACATATATGAGGTATAAAGATTCCAAGAAACAAGTTGCTCATGTGATGTGGGTGAATAACTCCATAAAAATGCAGTCAAACTGAACAAGTTCCACACAGGAAATACAAAAAGAACCAAAGTCTCTGTCAGCTTTCTCTGCCTTTTGGTACTCAATAAAGATGCCATACATGAAAGAAGAATTTCAGGATCTAATTTTGTTTTAGAACTACCAGGCTTTTCCACAAAAGGAATGGTATACCTGCTGCCACACCAACTGAGCAGCTTGTATACAATAATGCATATTTAGATGCAGCATCTGATTCACCTTTATTTTTCTACAGCTTAAGAACTTGAAAATAGCCCACCAATATGCAATTTCAAAGAGCAGCCAGTGTTTATAATTTATCAGTTAATATTTAACAGCTGCTGAAAATGTTTATGTAATTATTATCTTTTGTATATTCATGTTGCTAAGTCATTACATTATCAAAATTGCAATATAGATGGCTATGTTTGTTCCATCAAACAGTTCTGAGTCTTTAAGAGTATATGGATCTGCTGCAAAACATTAAAATCTAGTCTACTGTGCTAGAAAGAAAAATCAAATTGTGATGATATGAAAATAAATGTCTTCATTGTCATGGTGCATGATATATGTAAATTTCAGAAGTACCACTAATTGAGAAACTGCTCAATAAAAATGCTTACTAAATGATAATAACTCAATTGTGATAATTTAAAACTGACTTGCTGTCTCAGCTCTTGAGTAAAATTAATTTTTTTCTTTAAAAATTAAGTGAAACTAATGAGCATAAATTGAAATCTGAATATTTTTTAATATTGTGTGAATGAACTTATTTCTCCTTGCTTGTTTGGTAAGAATATAGAGCTACAAACTGCAAAATCAAGATTTGGTGAACATCATGAAAATGATCTTCTGGAAGAAAGAAAAAACTTGAAAGAAAAAGCATCTATTGTGGCCCAGTGTTTGGAAAGGAAGGAGGAGAAAGTGCGAAATCATGCAAAACCACATCGAAGCTTGATTTCTGAGGATGGTGCAGGTTCAGGGATGACTGAACTACACCAAAGACCACATAAGACACTGAAGAAAAATAAAAACAAAACAAACAAAACTACTTTGGAATTGGATACTAAATTGCCATCAAATGTGATTCAGGAACTAAATACAGTGCTGCAGAAGAACAGAGCACTTCATGAAACATCCAGCTGATTTCCTGAGTCTGAAGTGTAATACTTATATATATGCTTGTGTGTGTATTTTCTGTTCAAAAGTAGTCTGTTTTGATGAATGTAGTTTGTACAGTGCAGAGGAAATATAACTTGTTTATATGTGTTTATATACACATTTTGTATATGTGTATGCCCCATGTTATAATTTAAGATTGAACTGAGAGTACTGATTGTGTAAAAATCCTGAAATTTTGAAGCTTTTCTGTGCAGTGCAAGGACACCAGGGTTTCGTCTATTTTTTTTTGTTTTATTCAGATTTTGTTTGATTCAGGGATTCTAAGAACTGTCAAAATCTTTTGCTCTGTTTACATTCTGTAAAACCTTGTAAGTACTGGAGAGATATTTTTGGAAGACAAGATAGATATACTCTGAAATTCATACTATCAGCCTGCAGTATTTTTGATTGTCTAACACTATAAAAAGTAGTAACATCTCATTTGAAACTGATTTTTGGTTAGTTTTGTTTGGGGTTTTTTGGTGGGGTTTTTTGGGGGGGTTTTTGTTTGGTTTGGTTTGGTTTTGTTTGTTTTGTTTTGATTTAAGGAGAAAATTAATATTTGCTTCCAGATTTATCCTCTGACAAAGTGTCAGGCGAAATAATTAAAAGGGAGAAAAATGTGGTAGATGAGACAATGTATTAATTCCTGTATCTTGAAAGTGTGTCTCTATGGTGTACATCTGATTATGATATTTAAGCAGTGAGAATACTGAGGAGGACAAAAAGAAAGTCTTCAAAGAAGCATCTAATTTTAAAAGGTATGTGAATTGGACGAGTAGGATCATCTCTGTGCTCAGTGGGCTGAAGTACTTTTTTGAACAGGCCTTGGTTAGCTCAGGATGACAAAGGCAGGCTTTTCTATTGCTCTTTGGATAGAGCTTGCTCGGTGCTAACAAAGTTGATGACCTCCCATGAATATTTAGTATTTGCATGAGAAATTAATTCCCTTAAGAAAAAATGGTCCCCACACAAACAAATCAGAATGGTACCAACACAATCAATTAAGAAGTGCCAAATCCTAAATGTGGGAAGAGATTTACCTCTCTCTTTACCATGAGGACAAAGGTGAACAGCATACTGTTGGCAGGGACTAGGAAATGCTTGTGCTACAAGTGTAGCACAGCTCTTCTGAGTGTGAGGACAGGTCCCGGGGTTGAGAGAACAGCCTCACTTTCTGTGTTCTGAGTGTGTAGGTAGCTTTTCCTGAAGATATGTGATGTAGCACAGTACAGCTACTTTGATATTTAAGCTCAGAGTTCCTTAAATTTAAAAATCAGCACTTCTCCTCAAAACCTATTCAAGGAATGAAATTATTTTTTGTTGTTTTGTAGATCTTATCGTCACTTATCCCTTGGAATTGCTTTCTTCTTATTTCATGGCATATCCATTTTTCCTTCACTGCATAACAGCTGGATGGGCCAAAGGCCCAGCTGTGCTGAGGCTGTTTCCAGGTGTTGTAGATGCTGTCTGGTTAGCAGCAGGACCAACAGAACGGAGAACTAATGAGCTCACATGGCACGTTTGCTTCAGGGGAGGCATTAATAGGAGCATCTGCTTGTTTTTGCTTCTGTCCCTTTTTTGGTCTGACTAGCCACAGATTCTCACCAGCCTTTTAAGAACTTACTGATGCCTTTATTGTTTGATTGGAATTGGCCAGATCTCTTAGGGTAGAAAACAGGAAGCACAGAAGCAGTATGCTTGCTTATTCCCTCTTCTATTTTGGGTAGTCACAGGTGCTGTAACATTTCTCACATCATTTACTTCTATTCTTGATTGCATTGAGCAGCTTAATTGGAAAAATAATTTGTTTGATTGAAGAAATTAGGCAAGTGACTCAAATAATGTGTCTGCCAACTCTGCTAGGAAGCACAGAGAAAATGAGATCAAACTCAAATATTTTATAGTTGTATTTATTATTCTGGAATGTAGCACTGACAAAGCAAGTCTAGTCTTTCAGACTTTGCACTTACCTTATTTGACCAGTTGTTAAAATTGAAACAAGTTTGTAGGTTTTAACTTTCCGAGTGCACTATTGACTGTTTTGCTACCTTCAATTTGTAATTGAGACTCTTCTAATCATTGAGGCCCTGTCTCAAGAATGCATATCAGCCTGAACTTAAATTGTATTGATTAAAGCTGGTGCTTTAATGTTAATAAACACATTCTTAAATTCTGATTTGAATTGGGGCCTAATGCCAGCAGGAGAAATTACTTTACTTCCTGTCAGGCTGGACCTGAATGTACTATTTACAGTTGTACTTTTATTTGCAGATATTTCTCAGTATTGAGTTATGGTTCCTATATTGTTTATCTTTTTATTGGGTCCTTAAAAATGACATTCACTTCACTGCTGAAAGCCTCATGCATCATTTAAGCCTCTACACTAATGGAATAAATGGAGCAGTGGAAGGGTTTTGTGCATTGAAGTGAATATATCCCTGAAAAAAATGGTTTGTGTATTTTTATTGGATTTAAGGACTACGGAAACACTTGTTCTATTTCGAAACCATATCACGGATAAAATATCTCTATAATTGCTGCTAATAGGCCCTAAAAATCAAGAAGATAATTAATAAAATGTGTTTAAATTTGGAGTTATGTGTATACCTAGGCAAATACACACATTGTGCATCCATTTATGTGTGTTTTCACAGAAAAACACTGAACAGTGACAGTGTTAACACAAGTAAAATTTATTTGGGGAAATAGAAATTAAATTTACAATTAATCATTTCAAATAGGTATCAAAGTTTTGGACCAATCATCTAACACATTATTGTTGCACTACACATTTCAGACTGATTTAAGACCTGTAGAATAAATGTGGTTTGTTGCAATATCTTAATGGCTTCTGGTCTTTTGTTGTTCCTGCGCCATGTTGTGGACTGGTAAAAGAAGGGTAATTTTCAGAGAATTGTAATTATTTGAATAAATGCTATTTCTCAAAACTAGATGATAGACTTTTTCAGGAAAATAATAAGTAAGAATGTTAAAAAAAATAAATTCTGTCTGCTCATATGAAAGTTATTGAATAACTTGGCAAGAACTTACTTTCCCAGCTGCAAAATGAAGTTAAATGGGAGACCACAGTTTTATGTAGGGCCTGTAACAGTGAGAAGACTAAGATTAAAATCTTAGTAAATCTCAGGTTCATCATTACCTTGTTAGACTTCTGTAGCCATGATAGATAGGCGCAAAGCTGACATGTAACCATTGTTTATATCTTAACATAATGCCTGTTTTCTATTTATGTGTGGTTTTTCCGTATTTATTAGGATGGATGAGGGAAGCAATTGAAAACCCCAAAAGAAATATGTGCTAGATTCTTTGTTTTCTTTTTCTTTACTTGAGCTGGATATTGTCTACTATTTTAGAATTCTTCTTTGAAACAGATCCCTTTCTGAGGTACTATTTTGGGATGTCAGTTCAAAAGGGCAGTTTGACTAATAGGTTTTGTGCCTCAGCAGAGACTGCTTTAGTGTGGGGTCAATTTCACCAGCTGAGATCTCCAGAGTGTGTTCATGCAGACCTTACCTTTACTGTGTGACTCGGGCTGAGATGCAATTTTTGCATTAAAAGGTTTTGTAAATGTTATCCAAGAATCTGTCCAGTGAGGAAAAGATATCCCCAAAGATTTCTTCAGTTAATGGGGAAGGCTTGGCCATATCGTTGATTTTTGTTTCTTCCTTGTGAAGAGCTCTGGGCTGTTCTGCCTAAGGCAACTTGTTAGTATGCCTCCAGCTCTGGCTGCCAGAGGCACCCCCGGGGTGCCTTTTGCTGTCATGTGTTGGGGTAGTTGTGGACTGCTCTAGAGATACAGGTTTATCTGAGCGTAAAAGTTACAGGAATTTTATCTCACTGCTATGATTCTTCTCTCCCCCGATATAGCGCTGGTACAATTTGTGCTCCTATGAGTGCTGCCAGGTTACCGCCAGCTCCACAGCTCAAATTCCAGAGTAAGAAGTCTGAGAAAAAATTTTCCATGCTCTGCTCACAATGGGGGTGGTGTCTGCAGGAGTAAGGAAGTAAGGTGTGCATCTCTCACTGTCTGTGACACTTTGTTATGGGCTTACCTGGTTATATCACCTTTCTGATTTTTATTTCCTGTTTTCCAGGGCAGTCTGTTTCAGCGGGAGAGTCAGGTATCAGACTTTGCTTGAATCTGAACTAGAACAGCTTCAGTTATGCTTGAGTCCAAATGGAAACTAAAAAAAAAAAAAAAAAAAAAAAAAAAAGGAAAATACTGACTCAAGTCCCTGTTTTGAGCATAGAATGCTCTAAAAAATTATTTTGATTTGGGCTACTTAAGAGAAATTTGTGCTTTCAACAAGTTACATACCTTGATGGAGGGATTGAATGAATTCCAAGTTTAAATGTTTGCAGAAATATGTAATAACTAGCAAAATTTAGCCTATTGTGGCAAGATTGTGAAGATTCAGAATTTTTCAAAACTGTATTCCTGCTTCTGAACCACTGGAGAGATTCTCTGTGCTGTCAAAAAATGAAGTATTTGTCAAACTCAGTGTTTTTTTGAGTCTAGGCTGTTCTATGTAAAAAGGCAAAAAGCCTTGCAAAGTTTTTGCAATGGTTCACAGTCAGTTTGGAGATTGCACTGCTTTACTTGCAACTCCACTGAAAATGGGATCCATCTGAAGCTCAGTTAAGGGGAAAAACAGTCCAGCTATTTTAGTTCTTATTGCTGCTGTAGCTTAACAGTCTAGTTATTGTCTTTGCTGAAATTTCTTTGAGAATATTCCTCTTATGCTTTGCCACTCATCTTTCACTAGAAATTCATGATGATCGGTGGTACTGATGAGGAAGGAGGATGTGGATGTTAATGCCACAGCTGCAGTAGACAATTGCTTACCTGTATTTTCACTGAAGTTCAGAATTTTTCTTAGTCTATCTGACCTAACGTGAGCCCTGCCTCTTTTTGCTCTAGATCCCATTCTGTGTCTTAGACTCTGGAACATCCTAATCTTTAAGGTGTCTTCTAGGCACACTCCCATTCTGGTCTAATTTATGACTCAAACTTTAGCCATGATTTCTGTTTTGATCCCATGACATCTCTGGATATTTTTTTGGCCTTTGTTTGCAGATAGTGTGTGCGTTACAGTCAAGACCTTAACCTCTTTGTAAAGTCCTAATAGAGATATTCTCAGTGCTGCCATAGGGAAAGGGATTTCACTGAAGTAACCAAGAGAGAGAGGTTTAGATGTTGGCCAATAGGTATTCCAAAGTTTGTAACCCATTCCTATAAACGCCTCTGAAGATTTTCTACCTACTTATATTTGTAGTCCTCAGCAAATCAGAAGGCAAACAAAAGCAAATGTACTCTCTTTGCCTTTTAAAATAATTTCAGTTCAGTTCCTTAATGTTCCTATAATATTTGCTGTTCCTTGTAATAAAGAACACAGTTTCTTGCAAATTATACCTTTGGCTACATAAAGAGTAAAGTCTTTTCTTTCCAAATTTAATTTGCATTGGTTTTTCCAGTACTGCAGACAGTTTAAGAACTATTAGGTTAAGGTTTGCTCTATGTATGAGTTTTATAATGTCGTTTTCTCCCCATCTACATTTACAATATGTTTCATTTAAAAGCAAATAACGCCTTTGTATTTGACTATTTTTGCTTTATATAGCTATTTAAATTGTGGTATGATTGAAATGTAATTTCTTCAAATAGACTGTAGCCATTAGCCTTTAGTTTGTTGTGTCTTAGTAGTTTACGCTTGTGATTGGTGTCCAGCCCTTACATTTGCTTTCAGAGTGTCTCTTTTTCCCATTGTTTACTCATTCATCCTACATACTGGAACTTTTAAAGCTCATTGGGTGATAAATATTATAAACTGCATATAACAATTCCTAGGTCTTCCCCAGCTGTTATAGGTAGAATATTTTTCACGTGAGAATCCTTACAGGTTTCCTTCCACGGGAAATCAGGTTTCATGAGAGATTGCACAGCTTTCATCTAGGAGAATATGTCTTGGAGTCATGGTTAAATGGCTGAGTAGAACAACAGCACACTGTGTCCATAACCTGGAGGTAGTTGGATTAGTTCCCTTTCTGTCACAACTTGATCTTATACAGCACAGCTTGGCCAGGTCAGTGAGGTTTGAAAATGTTGGCACAGGATCTGTTCTAAGAAGTAGAATACAGAAAACTAGGAGTGAAGTGTCTCTAAAATAGTAATAAATATGACCATTAATTTAAGAAAGTTTCTGGTTTTACTCATTAAATGGCAAATTCATCTTCACTGCTTTTTTCTTCCAGATTTTAGAGAAAAGTTCTAACTAGCTTCAACTTACTATGAATTTTCAATATTAGTAACGAAGTTTAATTCAGAAAGCTTATTTTTCAAAAATAATCTTGATACAGAAAAAGCTACTAATTTTTTTAAAAGACCTTTTATAAAGGTTTGCTTTCTTGTAAACTAGCTACATCATAATAGCATTAACTTGTTTAGTTCTCTCTGAATAGTAGTTCTGGGATAAATACATATCTTGTGATGATTATTGATCTTTTTTAATGTCAGTTATGAAAAAAATTCAAAAGTTTTCCACCTATGACTGAATTAATTAAAAAGTGTAAATTTACATTATTTACCATTTATTCTTGGGTTTTGTAAAAATAATCTGATGGTATTACATAAAATATTGCTTTTGAGATTCAATAGCTCTGAATATGTTGTTTACTTAAATAATTCAACTTTGACTTGTTATGGCCAGTGACAAGAAATTAGTTACAGAAAATCTGATGTTTCTGCAGTTTAAAGTTAATTTATCTCCAGCTGAGTCTCTTGCAGCCATCTCTTCTTCCTCCAGACTACTTGGGTTTCAAGAAAAGATATTAGCTTAGAATTCCAAATGTACAGCCAGAAATTCATCTCGAAAATTCTATTACAAAAACACCCCCCAAACAACCTACAAAAAATAACCTTCCTCCTTTAATGTTTGCAAAAGCTTCCTTTATTGAATGATTTTTGAGAGCCATTTAACAAAACAGAGGGAGGGCACCCATGCTGAAATTCAAATAAATTTTGCAATATGTGAATGCTATTTGCCATAGAATGACTCTTTTTCCATCAGGTAGGTTATGGTGATCAAACAAATGTTTCAAATTATTTTACTTGAGGTCAGAGTCCACTGGCAAGAAATTGCACCTGTGTCTTGCTGAGGACCTCAAAGGTGAATGTTGTCTACATGGTTTCATCAAATTTTTATTTCAGTTATTATAGAAATGCTGAGGCAGTTCAAGGAAATAGAATTTAGGACTTACTTTAATTCTCTTCCAGCTTATGGACACTGTAGTTCTGTAAAAAACACAATGATTTTCCACTTTTGAGCGTATGCTCTGACCTGTACCTGAGACTTGCACTCCTGAGTGGTATCAAAAGCATATCTTAATAGTAAGTGGTCTTTTTTTAGTTTTTGAGTTTATGGGAATTCTGGACTCTTCAAGGAAGACTAATGAAATCTATTGCCAAATAATAGTTTTTTTGTGGAACTAACCTAATTTCTTTTCTTGATATATTCTGAAATGAGCAGCCACGTTTTAAATGGACAAAGTCTTTGGTCAGATTTTCAGTAACTATAACAGTGTTAGGGTGAATTCTCCTTTTGAGTGTTTACATTATATTAGGACTTCCCTCATCACACAGGTACTGGAGGTTTGATATGATTTGGGGTTTTTTGGCTGATCAATCATGTCATGCAGCCAAATATTGGCTCTCCGGTAGACATAACGTGGTATGTTTGAAGGTAAGTAACTAACCAGAAAATGTTAAATCATCTCACACATTATCCATTGGTAAACTTTTGTGATGATGCTCCTGTATCATTTTGGTTTTCATGGTAAAACTTCCATTACAATTTAAAAAAGTGATTCAAAGATATTTTACAAATCAACTAACATTATTCGTTCAAGTTTTACTTTCAAGTTTTTGTTAGGGCTTTTTAAGCAGACATTTTAAAAGATAGGTATAGCACTGAATTTTTTTCCTGATTGTGCTAAGCAAAAGCAATGAATAGATATGAACTGTCATTATATATACCTTATTTTACCCTTTCTAAGACCTCAATTTTCAACACCTTTAAAAATTTTTCTTATTTATTAAATAAAGAGTTGTCAAATTGTTTTCTGGTGCACTCATGCTGCCTTATTATTACTTAAAAGCTATGAAGAGAATCTTTGTTCTTGCTTATTTTCAGCTGTCCAGAGAAGAAAAATAAGTAGTAAAAATTAGAGACAGGTCTGTTATCTCCAAAAGTACAGTATGCTGTATAATGCCCCTTTTTATAAATGTTTTCAGATTCTTAGCTCTTGATATTCACCTTTCTATTCCCTGGTGTATCATTAGTGAGAAGAACACATAAAAGTGAATCCTTCCCTCATGGCCATACAGGACCCTATCATAAAATTGCAAACTCACTGTTCGAGTTATCTCTTTGCAGTTAATGAACTGTGAAAAGAAATTGCACAGTGAAAGAATGCAGCTGTATTTATGATTTGGTCTTAAACAGAAGGCCAGTTTATATCCTACTTGGATTGCAAAAATTACTTACTTTCTCCTATTATGTTTTTATTATCAGGATAAAATGTCTAGTAGGCCAACAGGAGTAAAAATTCTGAATGCAAGCAAAATGATATAGGCTCTATTCTGAGTAAAACCATGTCTCATGAACATTCCTATTTATATATTCCATTTTCAGGCAATAACTAGAGTTTATTAAGATGCTCAAGTTCACGTCACCATCTACTTTCCATAACAACTTTTGAACTAATACGTACACTAGAAACTATTTTCTTTCCCAGAATCAGAACTTTTGCCATAGATTTCTAGAAACAAAATAGATTTATATTTTAAAACTAATTTTGAATTTCTTTCACGATCAGTTAACTCAAGTTGGATGACAATTAATTGAACCATGAGAAAGCTTTACCACGAAGGCTGAGACACCTACCACATTCAGCATGCCGTACATTTTACGTGATTGAAAAAAGTCATGTTGCCATGTGTCTTGTTCCTTTTTAAGACCAAATGCTTGTTCTTGTGTTCCCTGATATTTGTGTACACTTTATTTTCAGTTCTCGAGCTCCGGATTCCAGTGGAAAAATTTCCCATCAATCTATTTGGTGTTTCCCTAAACATTTACAGGCAAAGGAGATATGCCACTTAAAAGAGGTTTCAGAATAAGCTCAACTGTTTTGACAGCAATAAATGTTCCCCAGGAAGCTGCATCTGCATCTTCAAGAAAGGAGTAAGGTCATCTCACTCTGATCTACAATTTGATTCAGGCCCCCAAAGGTTAATGTCCAGTACATTAAGCATGTTATAATTGAACTGTTAAGAAGCAAAATATTAACGAACTGCCTTCCCTTTGGAAGTAATCTAGGTTTCTTATTACTAGCACTGCCAGCATTCTTGTTCTTAACATCTAATCGACACTTAATGGAGCTCTCTCGGTGTCTCTAATTTTCCATAATTAATGTGCATGTAAAATGAATCTTGTAAATATTGTGTGCTCATATACCACATGCTGAATAATGTAAGCAAGCTATTATAGGTTGCTTATTTTTGTCCCTTGTGGTCTCTGGATCTCAGAACTTTGCATTAACTCAGAGATGTGAGGGAAAAATCTACCAGGCAGCTCACCTTATTGAAGCATATAGCCCAGAAACAACAAAAAAAATTTTACAGGGCACAAAGATCAAGTAGGTTCTTTTTTTTATTTCTCCATACCAAACCCATCTAGTGAATTTTCAACTGATATGTATTAGACTGTTTTACAAATACACGTCTCTAAACTAATTATGTTTTTAATATCTAAATGTCATACAGATGGTCTTTGTGACTACTTATGAAGGCAAAAATTGTCCACACTTGTAATATCTAGTGAAATCATGAAATACAAATATAAATTTTATATTGAAGGACTCTACCAAGAGAAATATTTTTTTTCAGTTTTAAGTATGGACTGAGTTTCCAGAAAATGAACTATCAGGTCACTACCCAGAAATTTGTTGTAGATTAGAGAATCAAAAATTTCTTTTCATTTTTAAAAATCTTTTGTACCAGTCTTTGCAGTGCAGAACACTGGCTTAATATTATTGTATTGGATAACTGTGATTAAAGAAATAAAGATTTTCTCGCCTTATTATTTTGCTGCAATTATTTTGTATTTAATGCTGCTTGCCTTGTAAGCTTTACTGAGTTTAAAGAAATTTCAGTGAGACAGGTCAGGGAGTCTCAGCCCTCATAGAAAATAGATACCATAAGAGTGTCATCTTTTAACGGTTACGTTTTTAATAAGCTCTTTTCCAGCTGCTGCTTGTAATATACAGTCTGTTCCATGGAAATCAAATAGAGTCTTCATTTTTTCTGATTGAAGTTAGAAAGGGCTTGCTCATCAGAATTCCCTACCAGTTCTCTTTTTTCATCTCTTCACTTATCACCTGCCACTGGAAATTACATGAAGGTTGAATCTGGATCCATGCAGCAATCTGGCAGCTAGGATGCCTTATTTTGATACATTTTTCCACACAGATTCAAATAAAAATGAATTTTAAAGTAGAGAAAAACTTAAATAAATATAGATTCAGCTTAATTGAAAGAAAACTTATGGGGTCCTTACCATAACAAAGCTGACTGTAAGTGTAAATAAATGGTGGTCCACTATTGCATGTCTATTATAAACTTGAAGAAAATGGTTGTCTAACACACTGGTGACACATACACTTTTGTGCTTGTATGTGTTCATTTTGAATGAAAATATTTAGTCGTGACACTTTCTTTGCAGTTCATCAATTATTTCTCTGATGCTAATGCCCCTTCTGCTGTTAGCTGCTTTTCATGTGTGTATTAATGGTATTTCAAAGCTGCTGTCGTTGCCTTGTGGTTAAGCTGATAGCAGCTTTGCTCTTGAGGCCAAGTGAGTTGCATTGTCATGGAGTGCCAACTTGACCTTAACTACTGGCTCTGTTTTTCCCTTTCTCCAGGCTCCACCTTCCCATGCTTCCTAGAATTACAGGAAGAGAGGTTCTCTCAGTTCCACTGACCCATTTCTAGAGTTAGATTAAATTATGACCTATTCTACACAGGCTGGGAAGTGGTCACACACCTCGCTTACCAAAACATTGGTGGGAGCATTATGGGGGTCAAACATAAGTAGTGATATCTTTAAAATAACATTGCAGGGATGAGAGAAAAGTGTCTTCACTTTCTTTTTATAGTTTCTTGAAGTTCTTCACCATACAATGAGTCAGGAATGTAACTTATGTTTTTAGTGCCATAGAAATTTTTTTGATTTGTGTGTGACAGGGAGATAGAAGAAAATGTTAACCATTATTTATGCATTAATGGAGAAGAACTAAATATATTAACTCAAACACCACCACCCCATGCAAATTCCCCTGCCTGTAAAAAGCAGTGTCTGTTTCTGAAACATTTTTTTTTAAATTTTGTCTCAGTTCTCCATGAGTGTTAAGTGCAGTCTTAAAGTATTGTGGAAGAATCATTAATCAGCTAGTAGTTGAACACAGAACTATTTCAGTAGTCTCTGATTCATAAATTAATATTGCAGGTTTAATGAAACAAATATTTAAGTAATTTGCTAAAAATAAGCATTTTCAGGCTGTTTTCTTCTAAAAGATGAATCAGCACTCATCAAACCTTAAATCTAAGTGAAAGTCCAGTATTATCCCCATGTACCAAAATGAAATCATATCTTTTTTATATACATACTAGTGTTAAATAATTTCACGTTCAACAAAAACACTATTTGTATCTTAACTTACAGAAAATTACTGGCATCCTATTAAAATCAGGTCAAGAGAAAAACTGTATGGAATTCCTAGATAAAGATTTCTTCTTCATCCCTGCAATGCAATTTGGAGACCTGGTGATAATGTATTCAAAGATGAAATGTTGATACAATTTTTTTACTGTAGTACAGTTGCCTTACAGCACATTCATCTCTTGTAGTGCCTTACAGTGACCTAACATGAATGAGGTCTGAATGTGGAACAATCTAGATAGAAAACACCACTTCAGCAGGGAAAAAATAATGACTTAGCTTTTGGAAGGCATTATAGTGAAGGACTGAAGCTGTTGCATGTTCCCATGTGCTGCTTATCTGATGTATATTTTCTACTTTGTCTGCAACTTCATAACCTTAAAGAAAGGTTTATGTAAAGTTATGAAAGGCTGTTTCCACTGTATGTAGTTTCTGCCAAGAATCAATTGATTTTATGGTGAAGGGCTATTTTAAAACATATTTTCTCAACTTTGTGCTGCAGAGACAATTCAGGATAATTGAGTTGCTTGGAAATTTAGGCTTTCAAACAGTTCCTTTCTTTTATGCTGAATGTCCTGGTTTTACCTTCAGCTAAGAAAGATTGTCTAGACTTGAAATACTGGCAATCTCTTCCTGTAGAGCAGGAGATAATTTTATTTCCTAGATTTCTCTGCTCTTATTTAAACAATAACAAATGCAGGTAAGTGAAGGTCATCCACTGCTAATGTGAGAAATGTAAAGTTTCTCCATTTTCCGAAGTTAATCTGGACACTAAACAGAGCTACTATGTGTTTTCTCTGTTTTCTTTCCTTTAATACTACACCACTGTGTAGTATTAAAGAAAATGTAGTAAGAAAATGCCTTTCCCAAGTACTGAATTTCTCCACCACAAAATAGATGGTTAATGGATGAGCTGATTCTGATCCAGTACAAAACTGGAGGAGATTCAGCTATTACAAAACTAAGTAATATTATCCTACTCCCTTCTCCCTTGACAAAATCAGTATGTATAAGAGCAATGTAATACTCTATAATATTAAAATTGATAGCACAGGTGTTTAAAATATTTTAGAAAAAAGTATGCCTAGACATATTACTCATGTTAACGCCCTGTTGCTTCACATGTGGTCCCATCATTCCACATGCATTAGACAAATAATCCTGAATTGCAGAGAAGGTCTCTAAACCACTAGAAAAAGCGGTGTATAAAATATTTTCAGGTAATTATAGCGCAAATTTCCAGCTGCAGATTGTAATGTGC
This sequence comes from Acanthornis magna, assembly GCA_036785705.1. NCBI lineage: Eukaryota > Metazoa > Chordata > Aves > Passeriformes > Acanthizidae > Acanthornis > Acanthornis magna. The sequence continues at coordinate 16,444,729 of JAWUZG010000018.1, read as the reverse complement.
ATTCAGGCTGTGGTCATATTTAATACATCACAGGCATAAAATTTGTGTTTTGCTAAATCTTACATGCAAAGAGGTTTTCATCTAGTTTTACTTTATAAATAATGAATGAAGGTGAGATAATGTTGTCGTAGCATGATTAGGTGTGCTGGCAAGGGTGACTCATCAATCCTAACTCACCCCTGTGGAAAATAGCATCTTGTATAACTTCACAGTCAAAGAGAAACACTACACTATGTACAGTCTTTCAGCACACTTCCAATTTAATATTACTTTCAAGTCAAATTAAAAAAGGAGAACTTTTTGGCAAATGAACAGTTTTTCCTTATTAATGCTGAGTGGAAAAGAGAGGAAAAACAGCTATTGACAAGTGAAGATACATATCCCACCATATGGATTCTAATGCTTTAATTATATTGTTCTCTTTCTTTTTATGGCAAGTTTTAGTGATAATAATTTTTCAACTAATTAAAGACCAGCTGCTACTTAGCAAGCTAGGCACCCAATTAGGAATCCAAAACCTGGTAAACAACCTTTACTGCCAGACAGCTAGTTGAATCACCTCCTGTCATGGGCATGGAAGTCTTTTTGTAGTTTTTTATAAACGCACATTTTGTTCATTTTGACTGACTCTGCTGAATGCTCTTCCTTGAGACTAGCAAAAGAGTCCAACATCATGTTCACTTATTTTTTCCAGGACAGCCTGCAATACCATGTGGTTTTCTAATTTATTTTTTTGTTTGTTTGTTTTTTTGGTTTTTTTTTAAGTTTGCTAAAAATTAAAAACAGTTTTTTAGAAAAAAGTTTACAGAGCAGAAAACCAGATATATTTCCTGGATGCAGACAGCATTTTTCCTACAGCAGCTTCATGCTACTTAATGATATTTAGAGAAATTATTGTATTTCAGATTGAAGTCTAGTTTTTCTGTGCTGTGTACAGTCCATATGAATGCAGCCAATGTTTGTCCTGCCAAGTGCTGTGGAGTTAAGAACATAATCCATATATATACTGCCTTAGCTTTATTTATTTATAATATATTGTCACTGTAAAATTAGGACCAGAAGTCACAGAAAAGAAATCTTTGAAAATTGCCCTGTTGTTCTTCTCTGATTGCTCTGACATATATGTTTAGTTTTGAATTTAGTGGCAGAGACAATGGGAAAAGGAAAAGAATTCTGCAGTTGACAGAATCCCTTAGGTTAACCAAAGCTAGAAAAACATGAGTGTAAGTTCAGGTGTACAGTTTTGGAAAATATAAGATGATTCATATGGAAAGGAATTGTTTGAATTATTCATATTTATTCCAGCAAGCCATCTTTGGTGTTGCAATGAGAAAAATTAGCTTCTGTTTTATATACACCCTTGCTCAAAAAGACAAAAACTATTAATACGTATCAACATAAAATGAAAAAAGTAGTAGTTACAAAATGTAGTTGTGAACTTTCCACGAATCTAGTGCTTGCTTAACTAGTACTGAGGAAAAAAAAAATCATTAACAGACTTAACAGAAGAGCACAGTAATTTTAAAGCATGAAAGAAAAAGTTGAGAAGTCTTGGGTTATTAGGTTAAAAAGAAAGTGAAATAATTTGTAAAGGAACAATAAGATAATTTTTGTAAACTTGATATATGAAGATTTATATTTCATAGTTTTAGTGACAAGATATCAGTCATGTGCTCAGAGCAGACTGACAGGTTCAGGTCAGAGAAAGTTTCCTTTACAAATGATAGGCAGTTCCGATGACAGCTGTTGCTTTATTGCCTTTGCTCTAGCTTTGCAGGTCTGTCAGCACAGAAGGTAAGCTGCACAGAACGAAAAGTAGATCTCTCAATAAAAACACAACTCAGTAAATTTTGAAATTATAAATGGAAAGAAAAAAGTTCTCAACAGCACGATAACTCTGTCAAAAGGAATGGGCTCAGATGAAGATATTAGCAGAAATGGATGCTTTTATGAACTACACAAACATCCATTTATTTTCAAAAGAGAGAGAACTGATTTACTTTGGATAAAAATATAGATACTGTTTTGTGTTTTTACTGGGAAATGTAGTTTCTAGTGTCAACATTAAGAAATGTCACAAATTTTCAGTCACAAGCCTGAGATCCAGCAAGTTTCCCTGGCTCAGATTTTCAGCTAAATGCCCTTCTTACCTTCATCTTATGCTGCACTCTACAGTCTAACTTTGCTCAAGAAGAATCAAGATAATTTGCTGTAATATTTCCTCCCTGCTCCTGCCACATGTAAATGGTTGATTTTGCATGTCTTGGCCCACCTCTTCTGATCAAAGTGACAGAATTGCAAGCAGAATAATTCCATTTGTCCTTCCCAGATTCAACCTGGAAGCAAGGAGTCTCTTTTGCTCTATGCAAGAACTAGGTTATCAGCACCGTGCAACATCCAATTCCCTACTCCCTGTGCTGGTTGAGCTGGTAAGTATTTTAGCCTATAGCTCTGCTGAAAGCTCAAGGTTTTATTATGCTTCTAAGTTTGGGTCTTTTTTACCTTGTTCCTTAACAACAGAATGAAGGAAAACAAAAAGGACAAAGCAGACACACACAAAAGTGGTAGAAAACTGATACTGGGATTGTAGTTTTCCCTTTGTGGATTAAGTCGTTCTCATGGATCTGGGACAGAAGACATGGTGATATTAACATTGGAGTATACCTCAGGCAATACACTAACTTCATGAAGTTGCACTGAAAATTAGCTGGTAAACAAATTTCTCGTATTTAGGATTAGATTAAAAGTGAAATCAAGGAATATCCATCAGAGCGAGGTTGAAGCTTCCCAAAGGTGTTTTGAACAGCTTTCTTTTCTGAACTGCTTTTGCAAATGACATTCTTTTAACCCAAATAAAAGTGTTCTGAGCTTTTGTGAGACATCCATAGCATTAAGAGTACTGAGTATTGTGAATGCTAAGCAGCTGTACTGGAAAGTTAAATTACTTGGCCATTGCCCAAATTTTTTTTTTTTGTGAAGAATTGACAAGCTTAGTGTACTTTATGGATTGTCTGCTTGTTATATTGAATTTTGTCCCTTTTCTTTTGCTTTTCTTAAGCCTAATGAAATAGAAAATAAAACTGTATCCAAGTTGTATGCTTTTACTCTGTAGAGGTGGTAAAAAGAACATGTAAGCATTAGATATTTCAACATAGTGTAGACTTATTTGATTAGAATTAGAATTTAATTATCTTCTCCAGTCTACTCAAAGTGACCATATGTTATGATCTTGTTAGTGGGAGATGTCTCTCTCCGAATTAAGGCGCAAATGAAACCATATGCCAAAGTCAATAATACGGATTTTATTTAATGTTCTTTTGGAGTCATCACCTTTATACAGTACAAGTCTCAAGTATCCATAGGGTGGATACAGATGTTCCTATAATTTGGGGTAACATGTGTGTAAGCAGTTGTTTCTTTTTCCATAGCTGGCCACAGAGGGAATTTTTGTCCAGATGCATTAACCAGGATATGCTAACCAGACCTCACCTCTGCTAGGCCTGGAATTAGTGCCTTCCTCTTGTGCTCATTTCAAGTACTCACTGTGGTGCCTTAACTTACGACAAGTTCCTTCTGTGGCTTTCACAGTGTTTTGTGACAGACAACTGTGCTCTATAAGTCCTCACACCTTATCACATTGGGAGTATACAGTTGTTTGCTTTTGACACTCAGTATTTAAGTTTGTTGCTTTACCTATAGTAGCTTTTATATTTAGAAGTAGAATTTTTTTTTTTAGAATTAGGTTCATTGTGGCTTTACCCAGAAATTTCAGTCTTAGTGTTCTAGAATGTGTAGAAATACATGGCATGGAGGTGGGGGGGATGGTGGTGCTAGAAAAATCATTAATGATGTATACTGAAAGGTGAATTCATCACAGAGCTGCTGTTGCTCTCTATTAAGAGGAGAGCTATTCAAGTCAAATGCAATCAGTTTACTGTTCCTAAAACAGGTAAATCTTAGGGATTTTTAAATACATCAGCACAGGGTTGTAGAACTGGAAGGGGCCTCCTGCAACTCTGTGTGCAGCCTCCTAAAATTAGTCTTGAAAAATGCCCTACCAAACAAGAAAAACCCCAAATCCAAAACAGAATATCTTTGTCTTCTCTGACACTCACACTGGAGGTCCTGCACTGGCCACACTAAATAGTAAAGCAAAGACTGGTGCAGCTTAACCTAAAGTGGCAATGTAGTGGGAGCAGGGAAGGGAAGGAAAATGAAATGTGTTACAAGTTTACCATGTGCTGAGCTGTCTGTGGGAGGTATAGTGTGCCATGTTTGACCAAGACAGATGTTAAAATCCTGCTTTTTTCTGAGAAAGAGGAAAAAAAGTCCAGACTAAAATTTTAAATGATCAAGAAATTTCAGTAATGGCCTAGAGATCCTAAAACCCTCAGCATAACCATGCATCATGACCTGCCTTTAGCCTGGGCAATCTCCAGTGCTTCATAAAAAGTTTTTTCTTGAAGGGAACAAGAAGAGGAGGGGAATCCTCCTGCAATGCAATCAGCTAGCTTCTGGCATTACACAGAAAAGAGAGTAATCCTCATGCTGCAAAAAACAAATGAGACAGCACAACTTTCCTCAGGTGATTTCAGCCTTCCTCCATTACTTGAAATATGCATGTACGGGGATTTACGCCTGTGTGCAGATTAGTGTGGAAACAGAGGTTTGCGGTCACACTGCAAGGACAGCTTGCACAGCTTTGGTTTTGTTTTCCTGGATCTGACAGAAATCATTAAACAAATTACATGAACTGTATTTCATTTCTGGAATAGAAGAAAACAATACATAACAGTATTTGTCCAGAGATTTGCATGAATTTCCTGTGTAAATTACTTCTCATATTTTTTTCTGTAGGTGGCAAGTAGGATTGCCATAGGTTTTTTTTTGTTTTTTGGTTTTTTTTTTGTGTGTGTGTGTTTTTTTTTTGGTGTGTGTGGTTTTTTTTTTTTTTTTTGTTTTGTTTTTTTTTTGGTTTGTTTTTTTTTTTTTTGTTTTGTTTTGTTTTGTTGGTTTTTTTTTTTATTTAATGGTTATCAGCAGATAGAAGGTCTGGTTACCCCAGCTTTAATGAAGAGGTTACAGTTTCATTTCGGGCCCCAAATGCTAATTATTCATCAACACTGTTAGTAGTTGTTTTATTCTTTCAGACAGATCTTGATGGATACACAAGCAGCTTTACTTCTTACTTTTCCAGAAGAGAGCAGGGATTATTAGCCTGCAACAGGTAAGGAAGACGGCCTGTGCAAGATTCTGGAAATGTGTTATTAGTGATTGACTTTTTCTTGAAGGTAGCAGAATACAAGATTGACTTTTGACCATCAGCGGGATTGTTTAAAAATATCAGTTATTTTAATTCCCACTTTTCTTACTTACTGAATGCTTCACTAGGAAATGGCTTGTTAGGCACTCCTTCTTGAAGGACCTCTTAACCTAAGCTGCAATTTGTTTGTAACAGCTCTGGACTGATAAACACCTTTTCTTTCTACCAGAATTCTGAAGAGTACTTGCAAAATGTACAATATTCTTCCTTTCCTCAAGCTCAATTATTATTATTATTTTCAGGACTGAAATATCTTCATATATTTTTGGCATCATAGTTTGGATGATGTAATTTTCATTCTTACCACATTTCAATAGGAACAAAGCCAAGTCAGGATTCAGTATGGTATGGTGTGTATTCCAGAATTAGAGTGGCCTGCAGGTAATTTAAGTTAAAAGAATAAAAGAATAATTTATATATAGGAACTCAAGGATGGTCCTTGAACATCTTTATAGCTTTTATATTGTCACATTATTTTTGTCACTTATGTTATTTTTCCACAGGATGACAGTATATTTAATTTCCTTATGATAACAATGATAATCTATTAGTTATATTTCTAATTTTTCTAGTTATATTTCTATATTTTTCTAATAAATGGAAAATATTCTTTTCATTTTTGAAGAAAGTTTCCCATTTCACTTTTCTTAAAAATGTGACAGTAATGATAACAAAAACTCTAAAGACCATTAAATCATTAAGGTAATGAAAGAAGTATGGTCTACCAAAAAAACTGTTCTCTTGTTGCAAAGTATGTCTATTCCAGAAAAATTAAAGGGAATGAAGTTCTAATTTCAGGTTTTGTGGAACCTCAGTGTTTGGACTTTAATATGAATATTTTGCCACGTATTTTTTCCTTCTGAGGTCATAAAATCTCTGCATTTTGAAAGAAGAATAGAATAAAGGTGTAACAGGAACTATGGGTTCCTGGAATTCAGAAAGGTCTAACAATACATTAGTTATTCTGCTTCCATATATGAGTAGTGCTAGAAGTTCATAACTGGCATAAAGCAATCAAAACACACGAGGAAATTACTGAAAAAAAAAGAATTCTTCTCCTTTGACATGTAATAGGAGAAATGTCGTTATAATTGTTGCTCTTTTAAGATATGCAACTGACAAGTGTTTAGTACATCTGTTCAGCTGACAAAAGGTCTTTTTCACTGTGATGATGAATGAAAAAGGATTGTATTAATTTAGTTATAAAGAGATTTACATTTTACTACTTCAGACTTGTCTCTGCAAGACAGATGAATTAGAAATAACAATTCTTTCTAAAGCCACCACTGTAGAATGAGGTAAAAAAATTCCTCTTGTTGAAGTGTGTATCATATATCTGGTAGGTAAACCCAAAGAAAATTCCTGCTGTTATTAACTAAATCCACAGGAGACAGCAGGGTTCGTGAAATGTATGACCTTAGCACGCTGTTGCAGGACAGGAACTCCACCATGCTGTTGAGTGCAATACCTTCATGTTTTTTGGTTTCTTTTTCTTCTGATATGCTTTGGCACATTTAGCAATGGAAGGTTGATGTTGTGATTAGTGTAAGATTCTTCCAGTTTTCAGGTCTTTTGAATGATATATGAGGAATTAATTTGGGTTTTTTATGAAGTACAGTAAACAGTGGCATAGTGATTCACTTGTTTTCGCAATCATTGCTTTTCATGTAGCACACATTGACTACTTTATAGTCTGGATTTTATGTAGAACCACACTTATGCAAAATTAACTGGTATACAAGCTCAGTGTTAAATTAGATGTCTGATGGATCGTTTCCTAAGCACTCTGATAACACTGAAAGGATTAACATGACTACCTAAAAGTGAATTATAGAACGCAGGATCTGAAGAAAAGGAGAAGAAATGTATTTCAGAAGCATAAAGTCATCTCTGAAACAAAATTATAACAAAGATGTGTGGAAATAAACTTGGTAGTTTTCAGCTGTACTAATAACTGTGAAATATCTCCTTGTGCTCTCAAAAGATGGTCAGATGTGACAGAACAGCTAAATGAGAATCAGAAATTTTCACCTACTGGCCATACTCACTGTCAAATTCTGCAGAAACCCACATACTTATCAGATATTAAGACAGTCTAAAAATGGCATGCTATCTAAAAAAAAATTAAAATCAGAGATTCAAGAAGTGATGCTTTTCACTGTTCTTTAAAAAAACCCAACCAAACAAAAACCCAAGGCCACTAAGGTCAATTAACTTCAGCAATAAAATATAACAAATTCCTGTTTCCTGTTCTCTGATATGTGCATACTTTTATCTATAGTTCTTGTCAAATGGCAGTATTTTTAACTCGAACTGCAATGCAGTTGCTCTTTCAACACTATGCAATAATTGCATATCTGCCTGTCCAAATTATTGTACTCTGTAGAATATGCAAGCATCATAACTTTGGTTGTGCGTGTGCTGTGGCACTGCCTGCACAACCACTGCATGCAGGAAATGTCTCCAGAGGGCTCCTGAGCTATTTAGAGAATTATGACCCTATTACTTTTCCTTCAAAGGTTATTTTTCACTAACAATATGTTTCTTCTGAGCTTCATCTTTCCCTTCCTTTACTTTTTTATTCTTGATTGCCACCAATTTTTTTTCTCATTAAATATTTTCATGCCTATTCATGTACTTTTCATTAAAATTTCATCCTCTCTTTTGTTGTTTCCTTTCTGACTCCTTTTGAATATACATCTAAACTTCAGTCTCTACTCTCATTGTCTTAATAGCAAAATCTGAGATCTTTTTGCTCCTTTGTGAAGATCAATGGGGATGTCTTGCTCCATGACAGAGTTTTAAGCTGTGAATTCAAGGTCTCCCCTGAGCCCTGAATCATCAACATCAAAAAAGGCAATATATCACACATACCCCCATCCTTTCTATGTCTTGTTCTTTGCTGGCTGTTTTAGTTTCTTGTGATCTTCTTATGATGTCTGGTGAGTTAAATTATAATCTTTATTGGAATTATTTTCTTAGGTTTCCCAAATCATAACTTTCATGCCCTGTCATGCTCTTTCCCAGAGCTGAGTCTCGCTGTTGTCTGTGAGTGGTGGGAACCGCTCTGTCAAGTTACAGCTTCAAAGAAATTGATACCTACACTGGCATGCAAGTGCATCGGGGTTTGAGGGAGGGAGGAGAGGTTAAGAATCAGCGATTTTATGCCAACTAGGAATGTTTTTTTTGTTTTCCTGCAAGGTGTAACACTGTGCCACTTTGTATATATATGGTAACCAAATGTTATATCAAACATAAAGCCAGAACACCACACTGAGAAAATATAGGTGTTGTCTGCATTCCTCTCAGGAAACAGTTAAATAAAAAGTATGATTTACTTTTTTGGTGCCTGCTAGTTTTCAGACATGAAAGGCAACTGAAATCTGAATGTGGTCCTTTGGGGTGAAACCCTGGTTCTCCTGAAGCTGGCTGAAGTATATTCATTGCCCTAACCAGGGCCCTGATTTTGACTTCTACTTTATATGTGTGCAGGAAGAGTAAGGTGAGAGTAAAAAAAGCTGTTTCAGTTGAATCTGTGCCACCGGGAAGTGTGCTATGTTTTCTGCAGCTGGAATAAACTACAAGTAGAAAGAAAGTGTGAAAGGATTAATCACTTGGATAAGAATAAATGCAGGATGGGTCATGGCACAATATGATGATAAAATTTACATGAATGTGTGGTATAAGCAAAGGCAAAAAGAGCTCTTTTGCAGTTGCTCCTTCAGCTGTATCATAAGGAAATACCCAAGAACAAAGAAATTGTCTTTGAGAGCTTTGCTGAAGCCTCTTCAATATCCACATGAAGTATGCGGCAAAGGAGCTGGCCAGCAGTATTGAATTTTGATAATGAGAAAATTGAAATAAATTCAAAGATCATTAACCCAATTATACATTTGCAATTACTTACTCTATGTAATATATATGTGTATGCATACATATATACATTTATATACAAATGCATACATATGTGTACACATTCCCCTAAAAGAAAGCCAACCAAAACAAACAGATCAAATTGAAAAAGAAAGCACAAAGTCTTATTGTGCCAAAGGCACCTCTCTAAAGCAAAGCACATGATTATGTTGGCATGGTAAATCTTTTAAGATCTAACCAACAGGCGTGAGTTCAGTGATGCTCCTCATTAAATTAACCGCCCTCCCCCCCACCCCCCCCCAAAAAACCAAACCAACCCCAAACCAAAACCACTCATGAAGGAATTTAAAATTAAATTGCTTATTTAGTCATTCTTAAATTCATGTTTAAGCAGGATGGTCTTAATCTGAGGGAAGTATGTGGTTATGTAGTCTTTATTTTTTTGAAAGCGAAACAATTGTTTTAAGCATGCACATTTGCCTTAAGAGATGAAAATGCATATTGCATTGACCAAGAAAGCAAAGGGAAGGATATTTACTATTATTCTTTCAAGTGAGTGATGTGAAGGGTAGAAGGAAGGGCTGCACATCTCAGTATGGTGTTTCCCCCTTCTACAGGCCACAATATTGCCATGTGACACTGACTTATATTAAGCTTATGATCCAATGTGTAGGATGTTTTTTTTGGCTAGTCATTTCCCACTTTGGTGAGATTTAAAAATACAAGCACTATTTAATTTCAGGAGAGGACTGACCAGGTCATTAACTGTCTCAAATGCCAACACAGCTACTAAAAAGTAATAAAAAGAATCTGTTATTTTCATTTATGACTGAACAAGAAAAATTGGGCTGAATTGAAGTACCTATTATTCAGTTCACATGTCAGGAAATTTAAGAGGTGCCCATGAGGCACAGCATGTTGTCTAAGGAGTTAGGGGAGTCTCTGTATACATGTCTAACATGGTCTGTCAGGAACGAAACAGCTGAGAGTGATCCTGCATTGGAGAGGCACCAGATTATCTTTCCAGCTCCATTCTGGTGCCATGTAGGGAGATAATGTTGCTTTTATATGCCATGGTCTAAAGATGAATAGGGGACTTCAGTGGTGCTCAAATCCAAAGGAGGTATACCACGCAGTAAAAAAAAGCTGCCTATATACTTGGACTTTTGGCTTATTTCCATAGTATTTTTACCACTGTAAAAGAATGAGGTAAAGAAAGAGAATAGCTAAAACAAATAATTAGCTCTAAGTATAGAAAATAAGCAGAACAGATGCATTATAAATTGATAAAAACAATATGGTCTGTGATTTGATGATAAGTATTGTATTATTTTCTCCTGTATTTAAAATGATTCCTTTTAATAAAGTTTGCACGTAATTCATGAGGTAAAATTTGTGAGCATTTTTCTACTATTTGAAATTCCAGACCTTCTGGCTTGCTTTCCTGGGGTATGTATGTCATATATTTTCTTTTATTTAGAATTTGAATCTTATTGCTTAACTTTGAGAATCAGCATGATTTTCACGCCATGATGAAATTAATGAAATTTTCAACATAATATTCATGGTAAAATTTTTGTCAAGGACTTTTTTGTTTACGCGTAAAATTACCTGTTCTTAACTAATATTGCTGTGAACTTGAGTATATAGGCCAAGACTACTATCAAAGGAAATTTTATATTTAGTTCAACAGAAAATGCGTATGAAAAGCTTTTCTTATGTCTTTAGGTGCTTTAAAAAAACACATAATTTCTTTTTTTCACTAAAATTTGCTGCACTTGAAACAACTGGAATTGGCTTCTAGTTAAAAGAAAATAACTTTTTTGGTTTCAATAGAATTCTCATTTTAATTGGAGGTTTTGACTAAAAATTGTGTTAATAATATTCATAAAACACCATCCATGTGATTTTGTACTTTGTTGAAAGTAATGAAATGAAATAAAGCTATAGCTATATCTGCTTTTCTAAATATTTTTATCACCACATTCACTGAGTGTTTACAAATAGATCTGCCAAACAGTAAAGACCAGGAATAAACAATGGTAGATCTTTTGAGATCTAACCAACAGATGTGAATTCAGTGATGCTCCTGATTAAATTAACCACACCCCCCGCCTCCCCAAAAAACCCCAAACAAAAAGACAACCAAAAAAAAACCCCAAAAAACCCCAAACAAACAGAAAAACCCAAACAACAACAACAACAACCAAACAAAAAGAAAAAAACCCACACAACAAACAATCCAAACCCAATACCCCCCTAAAAAACCCCATAAGACAGAGGAGTAGTAAGGGTCATATAACAACCAAAGGAATAGGTAAAGTATAAGTAATTTCTCCTTCTCCCATTAGAAGTGTAGAACTATTAACCCATTTGCACAGATGATCCTCTTGAACAAATACTGATTTGTGGTCATGATCTTCTCATGTATTACCTCAAAGCTGTTAGAAAACATGATGATTTGAAACAAAGTAAATTCAGGATTTCAAAATGGGATAGCCTCATTTTAAAAATTTTATTATTATGAACAAGGAGAAGTTTATTTTCATGTGTCATGTTTTCCTGCAGAGTGGCAAAACAGAAGAGGAAATAACAAGGTAAGCACAGGTTTATACAGAGAAACTAAAATAAACTTTTTCTGCTGCTCGTTCTGCCTCATGCTGCTCCCTTGCTCCAATGTGGGGTCCATCCCACAGGCTGCAGTCTTCAACAAACTTTGCCAATGTGAGTCCTTCCCATGGGCTGCAGCTCTCCCCAGACTGCTCCAGCATGGGTGACTTCCATGGGATGCCATCCATGTCCTCCAGTGATGGGTCCTCCAGGGGCTGGAGGAGGATATCTACTCCACTGTGGTTCTCCATGGGCTGAGTGGAATCCCTGCTCCAGTGCCTTGAGAAACTCTTCCCCTTCCTTCTTCATGGACTTCCCTTGGGTGTCTACAGGGCTCTTTGTGATTTTGCTCACTCCTCTCTCTCATAGCTGCCATGCAGCATTTTTGGCCTTTTTTGACCATGTTTTCCCAGAGGTGCTTCCATCTTGGCTGAGGGACTCCTCCATGCCCTGTGGTGGGTCTGGAGATGGCTGGAGACGACAGTTTCCAGCCATCCCACAGCTCCTCCTGACAGTGCCTGGACACCAGCACCAGGCAAGTATGGCTGAATTCGCCCAGGCTGATGGATGCCTGTGGTCTAGGTTGAGGTGCCACAATCAGCAAGAATATCCTTCCTTGGAAGGAATGAGAATGCATCCCACTGATCTTACGTGCTGAGATGACAAACCTGTGATTCTTCAATGTCCCTGTGTTGGACAGGTAAACACATAGATAAGTTCATTAGTATGGTTTATTCTTGTGTAATTGCCTGTTTTCATTTGGACTGCTTGAATATTTAATGTTAAGATATGTTTATTATGCTGGAGGGGGGACCTTCCTTTTTACACCTGCTGCTCAATACCATATGATGCCAGAAGGGGCAGGAGGATAGCCATGCCCCTCACCAGCGTTGGTTCCTCCTGCACTTGCTGACTGATTGTTTGCTCCCTGGTTGAACCTGAGCTAGATGCTAAAACACCAAGCTGCTATCCTGGCAGTCCTCTGAGAGAGGTTGTGAAGTCCTTTTCCAACACCTGAGGTTATTCTGTTCCCACTGATTTGAGATTTTACTCAGTATTCTATTGTTTCATGATAATTTCATATTGAATGTTTTACTGGTTCAGCACAGTATTACTAGGATATGCTGAAAACCAGTGCTTCCAATTTATAATTAGAAAAAAATGGGAACTACAGTCAGAGATTTAAATAAATTATTTGGAAACTGCTGCATTGCAATGTCTGTGAAATTGCTTCCAGGTTTTTTAAAAGCAGCTTTTTCACTTGAGTTTCTGTTTGGATTTCATGCAAAGCATGTTCATTTATCTACAAATGAATCCTAATGAGGAGCCTTTCAGGTTTCATGATGTGCAAAAGATTTCTGCAGAAACAGAAGCCACTCGCATACAAAGTCTTTCTTACCTTGTTTCAGTGGTGGATCCTGTGATACCAGAAATGAATTTTTCACAACTGACTCCTCAAAGCAGTTGGTAGCTTAGTAATAACATTTCAGCACCTGCAAATACCATATTAGAAACACTTTCATGATTCCCTCGCACCCCTGCACCAGGACTCACTTGCTGCAAAAATCTTCAGGATTTTCTCTGCAGTCAATTTTACACTTTGTAACCCAATCTATCACGAATATTCCCATTTGTATAGCAATATAGCCCTGGACTTTCTGCAAATTTTAAAATTTCTATAGGGATTAAAGTAAAGTTATATTTTTGCTAGGACAGAAAATTACATTCCTAAGTGTATTTAACCAACAGAACCATTTCTTTCAATAGGAGTGAACATATTTATTTTGATTGTTGCTGTATTTGCATCTATTGTTGCATTTTTGAAAAGGTTATGTATTTTTATTTAATGGTTCAGTGGCAATATAAAAATTGAATGAATAGGAAAATAGATTACTTATTTCTAGAGATTTAATTGATACTTTAAATCAAGTTTAATAATTTATTATTTTTTATATCAGATTTGTTGCCAGCATAGTCCATGTATTTGTGTGATTCTTTATATAATTTTCATATGTTTGAATCCACCTTTAGAAATTTGATTCCTGCTTTTTTAAATGCAAGACAACCAGTGTCTACTGGCTTGTACCAAGTAAAACAACAAGGAGAAATTAATTAAAAAATACCCAACCCAAACAAAAAAAATATATTCATTAATATAATTCCCTTTTCACTACAGACACAACCCAGCAATCTAAGTGCTAAAATACTGCAATATAAATCCTGGTGTAGGCATGTAATTCCTGCTAAAACAAGTTTCATGCTGTAAACAAAGTAAATGTCTCAAAACAGAATTTTATGACTGGTTGAACTATTTTGAAAAAAAAGACAAAAAGTATTGTGTGAGGTACAGATAATTTTTTTTCTTTATTCTATGCTGTTTAGGCAGTAGAAAAAACATTTTATCTGTATCTGCTTGATCAAATACTTTACTGAAAGTATTAGAATTTGAAATTGATTTCTATATCATTTACAAAGCAGAGAAACCTAGGAGCCCTGAAATATGTGCAATCTATCTTAATGAAAATTTTTAGGGTTTTACTAAGTCAAAGAGAATAAAGATGTCAGTACTTGTGTGATTCAAATCCCACGACGTCCACTTTCCTTTCAAAAGCTTTACTCAAATGCTTTTCTGTATTGAGTTATAATTACCTCTGTGCTTTTGTTATTGCTGTAAATGTTGTTTACCTTTAGGTAGAAGATTTGACATCCTCTAGGGTGAAGAGTAACTCAGATTATCCTCTTTTTAAGCAAAAATAAGTGGTAAATAAAATTATTTGTATCACCACTCTTCCAGAACTTGATTGAGGTAGCTGCTTTCCTATGGTGCTGGAGCAACGCACAGAATGAGGATTTCTGATGAGCAGCTGTTTCTATAATTTTAAATTTTTCTAGTAAGAAGTACTTTTTGTCAGTGTATAGGTCACTTCAGATTCCACTTGTGATGTCCACAGATTTTCAGAATATTACTATAGCAAGAATCATTCCCCATCTCATAAGTCCAGCGGCAGCCAGATTCGTAGCTTCATTATATTTCCTTGCTAAGAGACCTGTCAAGAGCATGTTTATGCTGCTCACTTCTCTACTACTACTGTGATTCTCAGGGTTTTGATCCTAGAATTCTCCTAGAGCTGGACTGCTGGTAGTATCCTGTGCTGACTAGTTTTTTGGCATTTAAGTTATTTTGTGCGTCTAATTCTCTGCCATTTGTCTGTGTCAAAGATTATGACAGTTAGGAATGTTAACAGAATTTTTCAGAATAACTAGAATTTGTACAAATATCCATTTTGTGTGTGCTATTTCTGCATTTATGGCAGATGTTCTTGGGAAAAAAACCCACACCTCCCCCCCCACTCCTCCCATTCCCTATACCTCTACATGTAGCCTTGTTCATCCAAAATCAAATGGTAAATCTCTGTGCCTGCAACTTGGTGGACTTGGGTTTACTAAGTAGCCACTTCATGCATCCTTGTTTAGTCAAGTGTTTTAAGTGAAACAGGAGAAAGAGAAGGCAAACCTATTATTTAGCTTTGAGAGTTAGCAGGGTAAAGTGATGTGGGCTATTAGACCTTAGATACAGAAGCATACAGCTTCAGTTTTTTCTTATTTCTCTGTCAAATGAAAAAAATATAATTCCTCCAATCTTTCCTACTCTGGTTAATATACACAATTTATTTAATTATCTTGCAAACACATACAGGTCATTGCATTTTGGATTTTGCATGTATGTCAGGGACTAAGCTCTAACGTGAATAAATATAAATTGTTCACTGTAGAATAAGCTGTGAATACAAGAAGGTTGGTAAAAAATGCAAATAGTAAAGAAAAAGTATAGAAACATCCAGGAATTCTGCAAACTTTATGAGCTAAGGATTTCTTTTTAACTGTTAAGAATATTCTGCATTGCTCAAGTGATTGCTCTTTGGGTGCCTCTCCTTGATGAATAGATTCAGCACATCCCAACTATCGTGCTTTTTTTTCTTCTATGCACTCAAACCTAATAGATTTGCAATAGTGATTCAGAAAAACCTTTTTTTAAATGCACATCATTAATTCTCCAGGTTTTATAATGCTTAATTAGGATGATTTCTTAAAGTATCCCCTGCTCCTGCAAAAGGACATAAGTGATATGGATGTTTTTATGTCTAAATGCCACCGTTTCTTGTAGTCAATATTTTATGTGCTGGATGTACATTTACATAGCCATTTATATCTGAGCCACTTTTCCAATGACCAGGTGTGAATGCTAACGTGTAAACTTTGTTACAAAAGTGGAACTCCTGAAGGAATAACTTAGCAGACATTAAATAGAAATTTCATGCATCAATACTAACCCCAGTGTCAACACAGAGTCAAAAATAACAATTCCGTGAATTCACCAACTCCAAAGTGGCAAACCCCACCTTCTTAGTAATTTGTGTCTTCCATCTCCCATTAAGTTTAAGCTTCCTTACTGGTTCCCTCTGCTGTTATCTGCAGATCCTGCTCCTGTCCTTTGGCCCAGAGCACTGAATCACCAGCCACTTGCTGCTCCTTATAGCGCAGGGCACAGGAGCTTTCCTTCGCCTTTGGGGAAGAGGATGGTTTGCAGCTGCATCCCCTGTGGCCAGGGAGTGGCAGCTGGGCTGTGCTCAGGTGTGTGGGCCCACAAGTTTGGTTAGAGCCTTTGAGACTTCGAGATTCTCTGCCAAGAGAGTCAGACCTGGAAAAGGAGATCAAAACTGTGTGAAGAGGTGAGGGAAAGAAAGAATGATATCACAAGAACTTAATTTCCTGAAGAAACAAGGTTAATGCATAGATGGCACATCACCTTTGTATTAGATTTGCTTGATGTTCTGTAAGATTTATTTTCAAGAAAAGGGTCAAAAAAGAAAAGTAGGGCTGAAAAGTGTCTGTGTGAGAGCATTTTCAAAGACTATTCCTTAAACATTTATGAAGAGAAACCAAGAGACTGCATAGAAAATTCAAACTGTGAAATTCTACATCAACAGACTCTTTTTGGAAGAAAAGTCTCAGTGTAATCTCATTTCAGAATATGATCTCCTTTTCATAATCACTGTCAGGGTCCCTCATAATACCTATTTCAGGCTTTTTCTGAAGGATATCACAAGGCACATAACAAAGAATAGTATTTATACATAATAAATTAACTGATGAGGTAACTTTTTGGGGCAGTGCCTCAAAGGGAATTGTGAGATGGTACAATAAATAGACAACTTAGTAATAAGTACAGTAATTAGGAAAGTTAGCTTTTACTATCTTCAAGTATTTTAAACTCCCTTTTCTTTTAAGAGGGGAGTAAACAAGACTGATGTTCATTTTCATATTTACAACACTAGATAATATCCTCTGTATCTCTACAACAGTAGTTGATTTGCAACTAAAATTTCCTTAGTCTATATGGTAGAAAGTAATTTACCAATATCAGCTTGAGGTTTCAATAACAGATATTAAAAACACAGGCGTAGCACAATAGCATTTTATGTTGTATGAAACTGTTCCTATCTGATCAATAATTTATTTCTTCTTAATTATTCAATATTATTTAGTGAAAATTTTATGCCTACTGGAATATTAATATGATATAATAACTGTAAATACACCCATTTAAATTAAAATACTTCAGCAAAAGTTTTGATGTATTGATAGTCATGACAAAGCAAAGTAATCTATTGAAGTGCAAAACAAAGGCAAGGAGTTTTAAAATTCCTAAAGAATTGCAGGAAAATTATCTTTATAAATCATATACTTGATTTTTTTTGCTTTCAAACACTATTGTATGTATAAATCATATATCTAAAATATTCATAAATATTCTGGTTTTCTATTTAGTTTTTCATGCCCTGTGCATAACTTTTCTGTTTCTCAGAGCTTTTAGGAATAAATGATGCTCCTATTTAGTACTATAGAATGTCAATCTCAGATCTCCAGGAATTTAGATTTTTTTTTAACTGAAAAGACTCATTCCAAATGGAGAATATACCAGATTATATATTCCTGTGAGAACCATGAAAGTACTACCAAGCTTCTGGATACATTTATGTAAGGGTGATAATATCACTGAGCAGACAACCTGCACAATAAAGAGCTGCTTCAGATCCATTGTGGACTTCAGGCTGAGGCTACAGTCCTGGATTCACTGGTCTGGACAGCAGAAATCTTCTGAAGGGACCTCACTGCACAGTGGTGCAGGGAGAGGATCTCATTGTATTTCCCCTCTGCTGAAGGTGTCTGACCAGAGTTGCCCATGACATCTGGGCAAGCACGGGGCAAGGAAAGGTGAAAACAAATAGCAAAGAAATTCTGCAGGAGGAGCAGTGAAAACATTCACAGAACATCTTAAAATTCTGCTTCATGCTAATACCATTATGTACTTATTTGGCAATTAAAAAAAACAAACCAAACAAAAACATAGCAAGCTCTCTTTCTTTCCAAAAAACTTACTAAATAATGCTGCAGAATAGGTGATAAAGGAAGTTTGGGATTCTGAGATCTGAGATTAATGTATACTTTAAACATATGAGCTTGAACAGTCCTTGGAGTTGTAATCTCAGACAAATTGGAAATTTATCTGCTCAAGTGATCCTTTCATTAAGGTATATAACAATCTACGACACAGGGACTCTGCAGCTCCCAATACTGAGGCCGGCTCAGGTAGCACCACATCTCATGTAGTCATCCCACACTGAGGTTTCTCTGTGGGGCACTTCTCAGGGTTAATGCATGTGCTTAAGTCACTTTGCTCAATGGGACCCACAATGCTGTGAAATTATGAAAAGAGAAAGGAGGAATCAACTAATTAGAAAGGAGATAACATTCACAGAAGGAAAAAGGGGGGCAAAAATGGGTTGGACTACATTTCCCCTTGCACTATCAAATATATTGCTGTTCCATTGGTAGAAATGGCTATTTTCACTACAGCAGCACCTTATTGTCACAGCTACAGGTTTCAAACAGACAAAATGTAATAGGCCTTACTAAACTGGTGCTGGTGGATAAGAGGTGAAGCTTAAAAAACAGAAAAAAGTAAACCCAACAGAAAATGGATATTCCTCTCTCACAGACACAATATTAGGAATAAAGAGAAAGCCTAGAAAACTTAAAAAACAGAAGTTATGAATAATGCTGTAAACTGCTCAGAGATATTCTAATTAAAGTAGGCTGAGCTATCTCAACCATGGGATGCCCTCTGAAAGGCCTCATAACTTGCATATGCCCATGCTTAGCGGTCAGTTGCTGATTCAGATTTGGAATTTAATGTGTTATAACACTTCATATGCCTTTACATATTTTCTGTTTTTCAATAAATGCATGAACCCAAAGTATTGGAAAAAGAGAACAAGCTAGAAGAGGATATCTGTAAAGGCACCAACTTACTAAGGCAGACCAATGACCCCTCTAGCCTGAATCTTTCAGCTCCTTAGAGAGCCAAGACAGTACCCAAAGTCATCCCCATGGGACATCACATGTGTTTCTTCTCTATCCTAGAAAGAAACTATTAAGTCTTAACTTTTTTTTCTACCTTTACATCAGCTTTCAACTCATAAAATGTTTCCTACCTTCAGTGTATGTGGCAGCTTTGTTACTGTCTAAGCTTTTAGTGTTGAATCTTCTCAAGCACTTCTCAAAGATCCAAATACTTTATTCCACGGACCTGTGTTTATCCATGCATGCATTTGCATGCTCACAAAGTACTAGGAGATTAGTGAGAAAGTGTTTGCCTTCACAAAATCCTAGGTCTTCTTGGTTATAGATTCTTTTCTTTTAGCAGAGGTGGTAGTCAGCCACCAGTTTCCAGAAACCCCATCCGGATCTTGAGACAGGAAAAATTGCTGCAAACCATTCCTTTTCATTTATTTATTCATTTTCAGGAAAGATTTAAAAAATATTTAAGGGTTTGAATCAGTGCTTGTATGTGTTACATGGAAGTCTCTCCAAGCCCCCAACATCTGAGTTGAAAAGGGAAAAAAAGAGGGACAGAGGGAAAAAAAATTTCTCTCTTTTACCCTCTGAGTGTTCCCCCATTTTTAATGCAGTGTTTGAGGAAAAACTCAAAGTGACATCTCTAGTACAAAAGCAGTGGAGCTACTGTGTCTGTTGTCATTAAGGTTTAAATTCATAAATACTATAATTACAGTTAGCAGTAAGCGATATGAACAGTAAGCATATCCACTTGTTCAAATCCTGCAGTGTTTGCCTATGTGGGAAACCCTGAGAATTCTAATTTAAGACTTTGAGTCACCTCTAAGATAGGGAAGTAGAGTTGTTTGTTATAAAGGAAGGCACAATACTGTAATTACTTTTTATGCCACTGTCAGCATCTTTAATAAGTATCTGCACTCTCTTCAGCTTGTGTACTAAACCTTGATGCAGTGGTATATAATAAAATTGGCACTTCTTTGTCCTGCTTTGTCCTTTCTATTAAAGTTTTACAGGCAAAGCTGAGATAAAGATGCTATTTTCTAACTAATTAATAGAAAAGATGCTTATTTTATTTATTTGTGGCATTATTGCATACTTAACACAGGATCCATCAGGAACAGATTTTGGGGTTTGTATAGTGCTCATCATTCACAGTAGAGGAAATATAACCTTTGGCATAATTTTCTTTTCTGTTCTTCTCATACGTGGCAAAATCTTGTCTGTTCTACACATATTGAGCTCATTTTTCCTTTCAAACATAATAAATATGTTAATAAAAATGAATAACATAATAAATTAAACTCAGAATAAAGATTCTTAATTTCAGTCTCAGAATGTGTTGAGTCTGTTTCAACCTGTAGAATCATTTGTGTTACCCTAATCTTGTCTCCTTAGTCCTGTTTCCCCTTTTCATTTAACCTTTTCAGAAAAATCTCATCTCCTTTTAAGTCTTGCTTTCTCTTGGGTTTTAAACTGTCACAATTCCAGTAGCATTACAACCTCAATAGCTGTCGTAGTTACTGGATGGCAAAACCAGTAGCTGTTTGAAGGGCTTTCTGAATAAGTGATCGGATACATTCACAGTGTGATTATTTGGTTTCAGAATATAGGCCATAGGCCGTCCTCAATTTTCACCTGCAATGAAAGAAAATACTGTCTTGATTTTTAAATTACCAAGAGGAACCTGTGTAACCTGTTCTAATTATTCCCTTCACAGTTAAAAATGTGTACCTGATTAAAAGGCTGCATATGTCTAACTTCAGCTGCCAACCAAAGGAACTTGTTATATTGTCAACTACTAGGCTGAAAGCTCATTATCAAATACTATTATTAATTTAATTGATATTTTGTTGCTGTTTTAAGATTAAACTCTTAACGGATATTTCAATCTATGCTGTAAAGCCATGTGAAACATTACTCACTGCAGACAGTCATTTGGGGCATGACTCTCCTCCATCATTTACTTGGAAAACTGCACAAAAAGAGCAACTGGAATGAGAATGGACAAGTCAGGCCTGCCAGTGAGTAACTCCTGCAATACTCCTGCTTTGTACAAATGTAAATGGCTCATCAAAGTACAGATAATCAGCTCTACTGAAGTTTTTTGTCTACATGCTGGAAAGCATAAATTTAAATTCTGAGCAGCTCTCATGTTTCACCACATTCCATACACTCTTTATTTGATATTTGCAAATATTCATGTGAATGTCTTATTGTTCCAAAGGATTTTTGGAGAATAGCTACTCTACATATAGAGATATGTATTTGCATGAAAACAAGTATTTCTGCAATAAAAAGATTAATCTATTTTTCCATTTTAAAACTCATAACCAACCAATCAAGGAATAGAAACAAATTCCAAGTATTAGATGACCATTGGCATGCCCTGAATAGAGAGTAGGAAACAATTGAATTCACAGAATGTTTCAGGGTTTTTTGTCTATCTGTCAAGTAGATCTAAATAATAACAATTTTCACATAAATAAATCTTTTTTTATTGAACAGAACTCAGTACAGATTTTGTTTACTATGAATGATTTCCTGTTGTTCTGAAAGAAAAAATTATTTTCATCCATTTCTGATACAGAAAGAATGCTATTAACCATCAAAAGCTGGTCTTTAGAACAGTCTTGGCTTTCAAAATTTCAAAATGTGCTTGCTTGCTTTTGGCACTCCTGCAGTGTGAAATGTTATCTCTTTAGGTCACTGCTTTCATTCACGGAGGTGCTGGAAGTGGAGCAGGTAATAGTGCCTGGATAGATAAAACACATTCTCAATACCTCTGTTAAAATATTAGAACTGCTGGTCAGGAGTGCTCAGAATTGTTCAGGAATTTTAGGTTCGTGGTGTTCACAGATGAAAGTACAAACTATCTATCTCAGTGCACATGGTGACGTCTTTGATGGGTACAATGAAGTCTTTCTGCTATGTTTGTGAGTAGCTGCAGGAATATATTTACAGCTCAGTGACTGAATTTGCAAATCTGTTTCTCTTTTCATTTACGGCATGAAAAGTGGTATAATATTTGTTTCTCTTTTAAGAAGTCAATGGTCTAATAAATGTCTCTTTTCTTTCAAGGGTGAATGGAGAGAGCAGAATATGTTCCCTAAATATCTGTTTCAGAGAAAACTAAATTACATCTGATTAGCTTTTTATCAAATTAATAAGAGGCCTTCATTTGTGAAGTAGACAGGTTTATAGGCATGTAAAATGTAACGAGATATTTCTTTAATTTGTCCTTTAGCTCTTCTTTTGTGGAGAACTATTTCTCACTGCCTGGAGATTTTAAATATTTCCCAGATCTATTTTAGAAACTGGAGAGACCTCATTGTCTTTCTCTTGAATTTTCTACTCTGAAACTAGCTCTGGTGATGAACAAATGTACTTTGCATGCTCTTGGCACTGGCACTAACAGCTTCAAACTAGAAATTAATTTTTAAACACCAGGCTTCTGTGACCACTGCACTGTTATTAAGCTCTCTGGCATGATCTTTAGTTTCACTCAGTTGCAGTTGATAACAGTTTTTACTTCCTGGTTTTTTGGGGGTTTTTTTTTGTTTTTCTCTTTTTGAGCTCTATTTTATAGTGCATGTTACCTTTTCCCAAAAATTAATATTTAACCCAAATTTTATCGGGAAAGAAAAAAACCCCAGCATAATACAGGTACATCCTGGTCATGTCAAAGTCTTCACTTTATATGCAAATAATAGAATTTCAGTTTGGCTCAGCTGTTTGCACCTTAGTGGAAAAACACAGTATTGACAATTTTCTGTTCCTTTCAATGGCTGTCATGCTGTAAAAAAAAGCTGCAGCATCAGCAGGCCCAGCAATCGAAAGCTTTTAAAGGAAATACTTGAAAACGAAAAGCCAGTTGTCTCTTCCAAAGTTTTTCCCTTGCTGTCTGAAGGAAAAAGCTGGAACACCTATTGCCAGGCTGGGCATTTTAGTTGTCTTCTAAAATGAAGTCATGAGTCTCTTGACTGACATCAAAATGCAGATGAAGATCTGTGATATGTAGTAGAAGAAGGATCAAGTCAAAAAAGCTCAGATGGGAATTGGGAAACATACACTTCAAATGTTCATCTTTCCACTCCTCTGGGACCAGTGCTGAATAGGTTTCAGAACCTGAGAATGAAAATTAAAATGCATCTTAAATTCATCATGTCAGAAGAAGAATTTAACGCTTCCCTTAAGATTCCAGAGGGCAGAAGCCTTCCAGAAGGCTTATAGCAAGCAATCATGCAAATAATTCTATCTCTTTTTTTCTCATTTTAAAGTGTGGTATTATTTAAACTGCTGTAAATTACACCACTAAAATGAATGAACATGATGTAACAGAAGATTTAAATATGAACTTGGGCTGATTAAACTGCATGTTTATGTGTAAAGTGCAGGTGCTATCAGTAACATGTTGTATTTCCTTAACTCAATGTTCTCCAAACTTTGTGGTAAGAGCCCAAAAAGGACTGTGCTGTTACTAAAAATATTTATCTCTCTCAGGCTTCTTGATTTTATATTCTGAAATTTCCTGTGGCTGTAAGGATATTCTCTGTAGATTATGGCTTGCTTTAAAAGTCCAGTGATCATTGATATTTTGCGTAAATCTGCAGAAAAAAACTCCTTGCAACTTGGAATACTAAGGGATGGATAAAATTCTGTCCTTGTTGAAATCAACAGCTGTTCTCTTTCTGAGACTAGTCTAGGTCAGATTTCATCCTTGTCAATGAAAACCAGATACTTTCTTTGCCTTGACTAGACTCCAAAAATGAAGAAGGCTATGTCCAAAATCCTTCTCTTCTTTGATTTGGGAGTTCCAGGACATTTACCTTGTTTAGCATTAGTTTGGATGGGACTATTTTGTTCAAAAAAGAAACAAAATTGGAATGCCTAGGCAAAAATCCAGAGCATAGAAAAGAACTTTTTTGAAGGTGTTGCTACGGGAGCCCAAGTATTTCTATGTTTCTGTCCTCCTTCTGAACACTGCCCTTTAGTTGGAGCAAAAATTTGCTACTGGTAAAACCAGGTAATTCCTATATGTTATTGTTTATACTGAAGATTAAGCAACAGTATGACACTGTGTAGCAGCTGTGATATGTTCTAGATATTTAATGTATATTCTAAATTTTCTAACAGAACCTTTTTTTTATACCAGTGTGCCAGATAAAATGTTCATTTGGTATGATAGTAAAATAAAGATTTTACCTTTATGTTGCTGATATCGACTGTTACAGTAATTTTTTGTTGTTTAGGTAAGGAATTTATATGAAATATACATGTATACTTATATGTTGTAATAATAGATAAGCATCATTCACCTTATGGTATGTGTTGATACTGCCTTTAATGCTAAAGCAGGTTCCAGAGTTTCTGAGGCCAGATTCTATGGTCTTGAATATTTTATCCCAACACAAACTCTGAGGAAGATTTTGTTCACACATATCAATGGTTTTAATGCAGCAAGTTTTCAACTGGATCTAAGACACAAAAATTCTTCAGTGTGCTTGGGAGGCTTATTCAGCACTGTGAACTTGAGCTCAGTTGAATCACAATGTGGCAATGCAAAGGAGCCCACAGAAAACTAAATTAAAAAATAAATTAAAAATTCAGAGCAGAAGCCATTGTGGAAAGTTTACCCTATGTATAAACAAAATGTTGGAATGCTTGAATAAGTTACTGTTCCATGAAGAATATCAAACTTCTCTCTTCCAATTTATTCTGAAATTTAATGAAAGTTGACAACTCATTTTCTGGGATAAAAGAAAGCAATTGTGAGCTCCTGGAACTCTTTGAACTATCATTGGTTTGCCAGGTGGTCCTTCAGTCTCCTGAACTCATCTTGTGATCAGGGCATGAGGACTACTATATTTTAGCAGCGATTCATTATTCTCTCTGTGTTGCCTTTTCTATCTCACCTATCATTTAATGATGATTACAGCACCTTCCAAGCATTGAATACTTACTTAAAATCATGTATGTCATAACAATATTTAAGTCTTCATTTACAGCCATAAAGTCACTCTTTTATTTAAATAGAATAATATACAGGATATGGATTAACTGGGCTGGAGGGCTGGAGAAAGATTACCAGGAATCTGAATCAGCAAGAGACTGGGAGAGGATTTGCATGCTCTAAGGTATACATAGTCATTACTGGAGTTCTGAAAAGTTCTCTGTAGCGACCTTTTTGATGCTTGCTTCCCTTGTTGCAGAAGGAGGGATTGGTGTACAATGCTGTATTTCACGGAGATGCGAGTCCCAGAATGGTGGGGTGCACTCAGTGGCTGACAGGCAAAGGGAGAAACAGTCACAGTGAAAGGGGTGCCCTGTTGGACAACAGCAATGCGTCAAGATACCACCTGAAAGGCAGAGACATCAAATAATGCTCTATGAAGGACTTATCTGGCAAAAAATCAACAGGATCTGAGACTCCTTGGTGAGGACTATAAATTATCTTCCTGTGTGCAAAGGTAGCGGACAAAGAGCCTGTTTACTTAAATTGAAAAATGAAAGAGGATATGAGGTTAAGATCCATGTGACAGGGTAAGATGAGACAAAAGATCCGGGAGCAGAATTTCAAAGCTCTTGAAGAGACGTATGATTACTATAATAGCATTTTCTACAATTCTTCCTATCCAGGACAGTGGAGGAGATAACACTGCAGGGATATGAAATGAGAGCAGATCTTTCCCGTTCCCCACTCACAGATCTGCCCTCCTCAAACTAAACATGTTCTGTGGTGCCTGAGAAAGGAGAAAGCTATCCTGAGAAAAAAAGCCCATCCTTTTTCTTCCCACTGGCACAAGCAAATGTCTACAAAGGTAGATTTTGTTGGAGTATTATAACACAGATTTTAGTTGTTTATATGTTTATACCTTGGAAACAAGACTTCACTATAAATCATGTAAATTGGTTGTATTGAGTTACTGAGAACAAAATAGTTTTTCAATTAAAAACTGCATGCTTTTACTTAATGCATGCCATTTTGAGATAAATTCTGGTATATAATTTGCTCTGTTGTATCAAAGTGGAATGGTTAAATGATATTTAATAACACTGTTAAAATGTCTGAATTGTGAGTAGTAAGACTATTAAAGTGGGGGATGGCAAATCCAAGATATCTCACTATATAAGAATGCCTCCCTAAAGATTGCATGAAGTGATAGCTATTGTAAAATGACACTGTGAAATGCAATTCCTTGGTCCTGCAGTGTTTTCCTTCCATGTAGCTGGCATGGAACAGTATTAATTACAATAACTATATCAGTTCATGAAAAACTTGCCTGTAATACACATAGCACAATTAAAAAGTATGTGAAAATGCCCATGTCCTTGTTGCAAAGAAACCTCTTTTTCAAAGGGAGTAAAATAATTTCTCCTGATCCTCAAACATTTCTGATGGCCTTCATTTGCTGAAACATGGCAAACAAGATACAGGGTCCAGTCATCCTGAACTATCCTGCTGTGGTTGTTTTATTACTTTTACATCTTTCATTCTTCTAAATGATAATAATGAGTCCCATTAATTGTTAGCCACTTCTATTTGTATAAAGTGTAATTTTTCTAATGTTAGTGGTTATTAGCTGAAATGTAAACTTCTCCTTTCTGATCTGCAGAGGAAATTTAGCGTGGGTGAGTGCTTTGTTTATATCAAATACCAGCTAGCTGCTGTTTTTTTATTTGCCAGTGATAACTGGGATGATGGTGTTTCTGGGCTGACCAACTATAGCTGTCAAATATTCTTTTGGAAGAAGTGATCACATTTCTCAGCCATGGAAAACTCTAATATAAGGTCAAGGAGGTTTCAAAAGGTCATGGATGCTGTTACACTAAGCTACAAAGGAGCTGATAAAGCAGAATGTTGGTCTAGCAGAAATGATTCCCAGAGGGAAGTGTTAATCAGACTATACGTGGCAGGTAGAAGGGCAGTGGAGAGAATGCTTGGAGGAGAATGTCTCCTTGGAATGGTAACACCATAAAACCTTTAGTTTTTTAAAGTTTTAAGTATGAAAGCAACTAGCCCTTTTGTAGAAGATGTTTTGGTAAATATACAGGTGTATATATAATAATAGATATTTGTAGACATTTAGAAGTTTTTATTAACAAATCATGTAGAATTTAGTCATATATCCACATCACAGGATTCTATCCTTATCATCTGTCAAGCAGTGATGGATTTTGAGCTCTTGCAAGTAATTTTTGGTTGGAAGAATCTGGAGATTTTGTTAGGCTGCCTTGCTGTATTTATGTTCCTGCTTCTGAAAAGAAGGAATACAAAATACACAGGGAACTCTACTTTTTTAAGTTCTCAGCCGGAACACTAGAATCTGCTTCTCAGAAAGCAGTGGTACTTCCAAAACTGACTGTTGTAGACGGCATGAGGCAGACAGAATTTTTTTGGTATATCAAAAAGAATGTTGTCTTTAGCTAGTTAACACTTCATTTAGAAAAGGGTATTATACTGTTTTTTAAAGAAAAAAAACAAGAAAAAACCAAAAAACCAAAGCAAAACCAAACAAAAACCCCACAACAAAAACAACAACAAAAACCCAACAAAAAAATTAAAAAACCAAACAAAAAAACCACCAACCAAAACAAACCCAAAATATTCTCTGGCTGAATTTGAAAATAGAACTGGAAAAGAATCTTTGTAGGAAAATGGAAAATATTAGAAAACCAATAGGAAAGCTCTCCTTAGCATCAAAATATTAACAAAGATATAGTTAGAAGAAAACAAGTGGGGCTGTTTTTTGGTTGTTTGTTTCTGGTTATTTTTCATTTTTCAAATGCACCTGTATTTTTTAGGTAACCTAATTTGTCTGAGGATCAGACCACCTGCTCTGCAGTTTTTGTCTTCCAGTAGCAGTCTTAAATGTTTTTCCACCCTAAGTTCTATGTTTGTGTCCTGGTTTTCAACACTGCAGATTTTCAGTTACAATTTTTACACTTTACCATCAGTGCAACCCTACCTAATTGCATATGAGGGTAGTAGTTCAACAAATAATGTTCAGCAGTCTGAGCAGGATATTGTTTATTTTATTTGGATAACAAATGATCCAGGGAGAGTAAGACATATTTATCTATATACTTATATAGTGATTTGTGTGTACATGTATCTCACTAGTTCTGTGGTGAAGAAGTGATTAACCATCTACAATGAAATAAATAGACTGTGTTGTCATACAGCAAGTAATACTTCTATCCACAGTATCAGGCAGGAAAAAATCCTGGTAATGATTAGCTCAAAAAATGACTAATTTAGATATTATTCCTTCCCTCACACACCATAAGGGAGCATCCTTTAGTTAACTGTACTGTAACACTTTGAGAGAAAAGCACAAAATTTAAATATAGATCCTTTTTCTTTTCCTTCTATTTCAGTTAATCCTGCCTGCAAATCTTAAAAGACAGGTTGTGTCTGGAAGAATTTGCAGTCTTTTGTGTTGATTCACTGGCACGATCAGGGCTTAAGAAGAAGAAATGTCAGTGTAACCATATAGGTAATTCCTTACAGAAATAATGTGTGTGCTTACTTTTAGATAATGGAATCTTACTACATTATTAATATTATGATAATAATATATTATTAATTAACATTAGCATGACATTGTGTTACATATAAGCACCGTTTAAACTTACAGGCTTTCACAATATTATGCCAAGATGCCATTTTGTTTTTATTAATTGCCTAATTTTTCTTTCACGTTGACTACTTCATTCTTCTTTCACATTGGCTGCATGTTACTTCTAGAATTAACTAGCAGAAGTCTGCCTTAAACCTATAAAAAACTGATATTTGCAAACATCACACGACACATACTGTTCAGAGTATTAAGAGACGTTAGTAGAAGAAAAGAACCTACCAAACAATATTTGGCTTAAGCCTATTAAAGCAGACTGGCTAAAGAGTTATTCCTTCCAGGCAGAAAGCATATTACACAGAAGGGCAGCGAAATGCAGCTTTAGGAACGGCATTGCTGTGGCAAAGCATCAGCCACTGGGTGCCACTGTTGGTCCATGCGGCTTTATGCAAAATACTTCCTTTGGCAGAACAAATGTTTCTCCCCCCAAGAACAGCAGGTGCTCTCTTAACTGTTTGAACATCCCTACAGAGACGAAGAGGGCCTGATTAAGGAAAAAGACTTTCTTCTTTCTCTTTTTTTCCCTTATTTTTCTGATAAAGATTCTTTCTATCCACCACCTCTGTTATTAGTTAGCCTTGCCGAAGACATGTACGAGAATGTAAAACTGGAACTAAGTTTAAAACTGGGATTACTTGGTGCTTTGTGTAAGGGTTGCATGGATTGCGATCTGCTGAATTTCAAATCTAGTAGAGTGAAAGCTAAAAAGGAAAGAGGCTTCTATGATAAGAGTGTTTGCTGGGTTTTGTGGCATTGTGAACACATGAACACATGCCCCAATTTTACGAGGCTTTTTTTTTTCCCCTGCTGCTGCTGTTTGGAGTGTGGTATACAGAAACATCTCAGGAAACCGAGAACAAGGAACTCGCCCATATATGAAATAATATTGCTTTTGTAAAATCTTTGTTAAAATACTCTTCCTTTTTCCCTGGATTTTTTAACGGAATGAGTAATTTTTCCCCTGTAAGACTGAAATCAAGAAGAAATAGCAAAATGAATGTTGTGGAGTTACTTCAGTGGAAGTTGTCAAATATGCTTCCTATTTTGACTTTAGTCAATGAGTTTGACATTTTTTCCATAATCAGACTTCTGGGAAATTTTTTTTGTTTGAGTATCATATTTTTCTTCAAGTTGAGGTTTTCTGTTTGTGTCCTCATTATATCTCAAAACACTAATGATTTTTATATTCCTGTGAACTAGAAGGTTCTTTTTCAGGGTTCTGTTATAGAATTCAAATGTCAAAAATTCATAAAAGAACACACAGCAAACCACTGAATATTCATTGGTATTCATTCTATTTAGGGCTTTTCATTTCAAATCCTCATCAAGGCAAAACACAGTATTTTCCAGATAAGCCCAGAATTCATGGCAAGTAGAAAAAAAGACAAATGTTTAGAAAGTCAATAAACCAATGCTATAACTATTCAACAAACTAGACTTTTAGGAGCAATTCAGGAAAATGATATCCTTTCCTTTCTTTCACCTAGTTATCTGCTTGCTCAATCAGATAAAAAGGATGTTAAAACCATATGGGAAGAGAGAAGTAATTTTTATGAAATAACTGTTAAATACTTTAAAAATGCTAAATGACATATCTCAGAAACCTGTATACATCAACTCTTTGAAGGAGAAATTTGTTTATACATTTTCTGTTCCTTTCAGCACTGTAATGTGCACTAAACTGGAAGGGCATTGGGGTTAGTTTATGAACTCTTACATTTCTTTTGCAGCATTCTTACTGCTAAGAAGAAATAATAATACATCTCACATTTCCTCAGTCCATCTGAACTCTTTTTCTTTTCCCATTTCCTATCCTCAATCAGCATGGCAGATTATTTCTTTATATTGTGTCATTTTTTAAAGATATAGAAGCCTATACAATTCAATTCAGAATGTGATTTTAAACCCCAAAGCACTTTTCTTTTGGTCTTCCTCTTTCTTTCTTCCATTATCCTTCTACCTCTTTCTTTCTTTTACTTCATTAATTTTTGGAGCACTGTATAATCAAATACCAATCCACTTAAAACAAATAATGATAGATAGAATTTTACAATAGACTGTGAGCTCTTATACAGCTAAGATGGACCATTTCTGTGTGGTCCTCCATTTTTTGAGCTAATTTACTGGGAAATATTCCAACAAAGTGGCATACCAATGCAAACATCACCTTTCTTCAGTGCTTTCACTGAAGGTTGGTCTGTTCAGTAATGCTAGTGTGTAGAGCATCTCCAAGTGGAATTTCTAAGGTATAATTGGGGTGTATCCAAAATGTTCTTTCAATTCAAAACTTGCCTTTAGTGCTTTCTTTTCCCTGATTTTTTTTTGTGTGTCTTTTGAGTATCTTGAAAAATTTAGAGGTACTTGTGAAGTGTCAGAAAGACATGTACTTATTTATATGTGCACAGCATAGCTTCTTCTGTTTGGATAAACAATATATCACTCCGAAGATGCACAGTATCATATCAGGGTCAACTGTAAAGAACAGAAGCAGTAAATAAAAATTTTTTTCCAAGCAGCATATTTGTTTAACAGTGTTTCAAAAGAAGACTAATTTACTGGTGAGAAAGTTCAAAGAGGTACAAATATTAAAAAGAAAAAAAAATCCTAAAGCTAGACTGGGAAGGTGTGAATGAATTTTCATCACAGAAAAAGCCTGAAATAATACAGTGATTAGAAATCAGCACCAATGTGCTAAAAGAGAGATGAGTATGAACTGGTAACTTTTACTGAAGCTATCCTTTATATAAGTTGCCTATAACTAAGCAGATTTTTGGGAAGTATTAGAAAAAATAATATGAGAAGCTACATATTTTTGTTACTGATGATAAGTCAGAGATATCATATTTATGATAATGTAGTGCTCAAAAAAAAGGAGCTGACATTTCCAGGAAAAAGGTTATGGTTTTGGAGTTTGATGTGATTTAACAGAAGAGTAGTGCTGCTGGTGAGACCTGAATCAATATGAGATAGATACTTCTGAATGTACAGATCTTAGAAAATCATATGGTATCTCAATTTTGCTCATTACTACCTCACTTTCTAAATATGGTGTGTAGCTTTGTTTTGAAGGAAGGGAGACCAAACAGACTTATGAAAATTATCTAAACAAGTAAAAGTTTTTTATAGAGGAAGTTTATTATTTTGGGAGTTCTAAATCCTATTCCACAACATTGGAGAGAACTGGAGCAGTTCTCATCTTTGGTATGTTTCAGTGTGTCTGCGTGCAAAATTAACAAGGTACTTCAGTGATGACGGCAATTGACATACAGGTGTGTCTTTTCAGATAAGAAGAAACTTTGTGGAGGAATGAATAACACAGAGCAATTAAGATATAATTTTATCTTTTAGCTTTGTGTTGTACAATATCAACACAGTAGAATATATTACACTTTAAATTATTTTCCTGCAGGACACAGTAATTCATAATTTGTACTGAGTCATGCAGTATTGTTTGGCTGAAGACAAAGAGTATATTTAATGCACTACAGATTGAGAAGAATTACCAGAGAGAAGAGAATGTATTTTTTTAGAGTAATTTTAAAAAAATCTGAAATCTAATAAATTTTTTTAGTGAACAAATTACTGAGTATCAATGGCTTCTTCTTAGCTTGCAGTAATTCCTATACATTTGTAAGTGTGAGGATAACAGAAACACTGTCATTGAGTATTAAAAATATAGAAGATACATGAGATTTAACAGTAAATATAAAATAATATTCTTCTATCTTGAAATATGAGATCAGAGAAAAAAATCTTCTTGAGTGATATGATTGTATATTAGATTGTGTGTCACAGATTTTATATTCTTTTCTATATAACTTGTCTTGACATCTGCCAGAACAAGTTAATAAGGGCTGCAAAGGCAATTCCTGTACAGACACAGGACAGGAGAGAAACCAAAGGAGTGGCTTGATTCATCCAGGTCGTGAACTCCAAACGACAACCTGTCATTGTTTTTATGACAGATGAAGTTGCTAAGCCACTATCCATCATATTTAAAAAGTCATGACAGACTGGTGAAGGTCTCAGTGACTGGAAAAAGGAAATCATAGCCCCCATTTTTGAAAAGGGGAAGAAAGGAACATACAGGGAAAATACAGGCTAGTCAGTCTCACCTCTATTCTGCAAGATCCCTCTGCAAGGTCATGGAGAAGCTCCTACTGGCAACTATGCTAAGGCACATGCAAAAGTGACAGGTGATTGGTGACAGCCAGCGTGGCTTCACTAAGGGCAAATGATGCCTGACAAATTTGGTGGACTTTTACAATGGGGTTACAGCATTGGCGGATAATGGATTTGTGTGCAGCATTTGACACTGTCCCAGCATTTGACACTGGCCAGCAGGACATCCTTGTCTCTAAACTGGAGAGATGTGGATTTGATGGATGAACCACTTGGTGGATAAGGAATTGGTTGGATGGTCACATTCAAAACGTTGCGGTCAGCGGCTCAGTGTCCAGTGATAAGTGCCTCCCTCACAGGTCTGTGTTGGCACCAGTATTATTCAACATCTTTGTCAGGGATAGAGACAGTGGGATTGAGTGCACTTTCAGCTGTTTTTTGGAGATGGGATACCATCCAGAGGGACATTGACTGGTGAGAGAGGTGAGCCCATGCAAACCTCATGAAGTTTGACTTATGCAAGGTCCTGCACCTGGGTCAGGGGAAACTCAAACAAGGATACAGGCTGGACAATGAGTGGATTGAAAAGAACCCTGCAGAAAGGACTTGGGGATATTGGCAGATTAAAAAAAAAAAAAAAAAAAAAAAGAGCTGGGAATGTGCTCAATATGCACTCGCAGCCCAGAAAGCCACTCCTGCTCTGGACTGCATCAGAAGTGTGGCCAGCAGTTTAAGAGAGGTGATTCTTCCCTCTCCCTAACTCTTGTGTGATCTTGGTTAATTTATGCTTCA
Organism: Acanthornis magna; assembly: GCA_036785705.1. Classification (NCBI taxonomy): domain Eukaryota; kingdom Metazoa; phylum Chordata; class Aves; order Passeriformes; family Acanthizidae; genus Acanthornis; species Acanthornis magna. The sequence goes on along the minus strand of JAWUZG010000018.1, from coordinate 16,410,952 downwards.
TGCACATGTACAAGCTCTAAGGGGAGATATTAAATTGATTGGGGTTTTGGAAATAAGAAAAATCAAATCTTAATGCTAAAAAATTACTAAAACTACAAGCAGACTATCCTATTCAAATATATTATTTGGTTATCTTATTCTCAAATACTAAATACTCTTCTATTTGTCTGATAGTTCTCTCTGTTCTTGCATTGCAGGATAAGGTCCAGGATACAGAAAAATATATTAAGCAAACAAAATTTTTTAAAAAAAGATATTAACTTCTGAACCCTTGAAATTGATAACTGGAAATATGTTCTGTCTGAATACCTACAGATTACTTGGATGGTGGAAGAAATTAGATTTAAAATTATGTGAGATTTTAGTATTTTACCACTGCAACGAGATCAATATTTGGGGGAGGGGAAAGCTCTGGGATAAGTAAATGCTACAGTTTCAATCTGAGCACTCCCTGAAGTTATCTGTTAATGAAAAATAAAATCTATACCTCACCTTTGAAGGAAAGGAAGTTTCATAGGATGTGAAAAAGAAATACATGGAAATACACACTAAAAACATTTTTCTCATCATTAATAGAAGAAAAATTACTGCGTTTCTGCAAGTTAAAACAGTAAGAATTGTCAAATTAATAACTAGGCTAGAAAATTTTCAATAGTCTCTCTTTTTAAAAAAAAACTATGAAAAGACTGTGCTATTTTTTATGGTTTTACTCTATTATGCACAGATAAGAACTTGTCTGATTGGAAAGAAGAAATGCACATGGAACAAATAAATGGACAATTGGATAATATTGAATTGAATCTGGGCACTGTTGCTCTCTTTTATTCACTTTAAAATGCACTCCAAACAAAAGTAAACATTCTGCTCTCATCTGCTTTGCTATTAGTAATCAGCCTACTCAATAATTTTTATACAAGCCTTCTTAAAACAGTATTAGTAATAGAATTGATATATAACAATGGAAATTTTGTAGGATTTTTTTATTGGCATCTCTAAATTATATAAAATTGCTATTTAACTGTGTTGTCACCTTAAAATTCTGCAAATTTCACATTTTTTAAATGTAATGAATACCTTACAAATAAATCCAGCTTTATAAACTGAGATGGTTAAAAACCTATGCCACTGAATTTCCATGGTACAGAGATTAATGGTGGTTAAAAGTAAAAGCATAAGGCTTGTAGTGGGAAGTCTCAATGATTTTTTTTTTTTTTTTTGTCTCCAATGATACTAAAATCTTTGCTATAAATATTAGCAAAATATTGACATGTCAAGAAAATTTTTAAAAGTGTTCAATCTTTGAAGATATTAGATGAGCAAAAAGGAATTTTCCAAAGAGCTGTCTCTTTCTCTCTCTCTCTCAATTATGTGGAAATAAGTTTATAATTTTCTAAATCAAGGAAAATTACATGAGATTTTCAGGAGATTCATCCATCCATTTTAGACATTTTAGTCTTGTTTTATGGTTTTGGTTGTGTACTTGGTTGACTGCTTCTTTCTGTTCTGTTGGTATAAAGTCTGTTTTCTTCTTATGTTTTTGTCCTAAATAAATAATTTAAGCAATATTCATTGTTCCATGTTGTGACTCTAAGTCAAGAATGCTTCAGTGAAAACCAGTGCATTGCATTTCAGTGTAGAAGAACTCTACAATGTCATTTCAAAATAGATTTGCTAGTTAGAGTTGTTAATGCCTGAAGGTTGTCAGAGGGATGGGAGGTCATTCTGAATACTGTCACAGGTAGAAATTTCAAGTGCTCTGTAAAATTAGAACTGTTCTGCAATTTTTTTTTCCCAGGCCAGGAGAAAAATTACTTTTTTTATGTGAGTTTCACATTAAAAGGAACATTCAGTTTTCCATAGGATTTCAGCTTATTAGAGAGTGAACATTGCTACAAATTTCAGATTCCTTGTCATTCTTACATCAAGATTTTTCCTTAACTCTTGGTAAAACAAATGAAGGCCTAAAGCATGAGGGTTCTTAGACCAGTGCTCAAAGTGAAAGTTGGAATTATTATTCCACAATATAGGTTTTGCTAAAATGTCCCCTCCTTCAAAATTTTCAAATTAATAATTTCCTTTTGTCTAAAATCTAATTCTAGTTTCAAGAGAAGTGTGAGAAAACCTTCGCTTACCTTAGGCAGTAAAACTTTCAAAGTGGCTATTCTGAATATTAGAGTAAAATAACATTGAACTGAACTGTCCAAAACTCAACTATTTTCATATTGCAGTCTGTCTTTCTTTCTTAGCAAACTCAAGCAAATGCATAAACTATCCAATTACTTCAGCCCAATATTAAAGTTTAATTGGGGAAATAAAAATGAACCACTTTTTTTTACTGATTTCTGAAACATGGCAATGCTCTCCATCTTAGAAAATGGGTCTCAGTCTCCCTACCCTGCAGTACTCACCAGAGGCTTCTGCAGTTATTGTGGGAACACCTTATTTTAGCCATAAATCATGTTATTGACATAGGAACACATAGGAACATTCACTTGTCCTGGCAAAAACTTTTTCTTTCTGAACTACGTCAACAATGCTTAGGCATGCTTCTGTCAAATAAGCATTTGTAATTTAATCACTGGGACTTTATTTCAGTTTATCTCTTCTGAGATAAACACCCACTTTCTTGCAATCTAAGTAGTTCATTCTCACAGGGGCTTCTCTTCAGCCTATCAGCCTAAACTGAGAGAGCACACACCTTAGCTCTGCCTGTGGTGTCTATTAGCTTCAGCTAAAGAAGCGTTAGGCCAATGCTTTGTGGCTTTGAAAATCCCTTTTGATGGGAATTTCATTCCACCTGATACATCCAGCTTTATGACAAAAGGCCAGCTTCAAACACTGTATTTAACCTTTCTCAGCTGTACACATGACCACCGAAACAACAAAAAAACAGGAAATATTTATTATACTTTGATGTAGAGGAAGCATTTGACTGAATTCAATGGTCCTACAATTTTTTATTACTTTAAAAGGTTCTGTTTCGGAGTGAATAAGATTAAATGGATAAAGCTGCTGTGCATTTGAAAGCATGGTTTGGTTCAAGTATACTTTTTCTAACAAAACTGGTTACCCTGCTTTGCTTCAACTGCTGCAGGATGTGTCAGAACAAAGGATTCAAAGGGCCTCAGTTTGCTGTTATCCAGAGCCCCTGACCTTTCACAAATGCACCTCACTGATTAGTAAAATGATATGTAAACTGATGCAACATGCAAAATCCACTTAATGCCTTCTTTCCTCCTAAATTAAACAGTTTTTTTAGGTAGGATATATTAAAAGCAACATTTTAGACTATACTATCTAGGGTTCCTTTGCAAAAACTGGGTCATTAGAGAGCAAATTCTGTAACTCCCATTTTTTGTAATGTTCCTCTAAGTCTTTGTTTACCTAAAAACAGAGGCAGAGAGAAGAATTTCTTCTGATTTGGAGAGAGTGGTATAGAAGACGAAGGATGAAAAGAAATGATAGACATGAGGAGAAAAGGGAAAGCACAGAAAGATCAGCTAAAAGAAAAAAATCATAAAACTTTTTACTACCTGAATATCGCTGTCATATAAGATTGAAATGATACAGAAAGAAACTGTTTTATGCTAGCAGAGCTACAGCAGCAATAAGGAAAGTTCAAGTATTTTGGAGGAAAAAACTTCTAACCACTTGGTAAAATCATGAAGACAGAAATGTATTTGAGTGGTATTGAGAAGTACTTTTTACATTCCAAATTTGTGGGTAAAATTTTTGGTGACTGCTATTGTAATTCGCTGTTCTAACATCACGTAATGGCCAGGGGAGAGGGCCATTAATCTTGTGCACTGGTAAAAATATATTTTTCCTAGTGGCTATATGAGTCATTATTTTTTCTTCTTCACAGCATTAATGGTAATATTTTTTTTCTGAAGGAGTTGGCAGCAACTTTTGCCATATAAGAATAAAACAAAGTTATAAAAAAAACCCTCTTGAAAGAAACAATCTCCTCATGAGTTAAAACTGCAATTTATTTAAAATTTAATGAAATGTTTTTTTAATGTATTTGTTGTATTTTGTCACAGCAGCAAGGGTATACATAATTTATATCTTGTTTATAAGCCAAACAAATGTGTTTTCCAGAGATAAGGGGTCTGTTTCTAATACCAGTTATTCTTTGCATAGCAGAACTTTCCTGAAAGGTTTATGAACATTACTTATGATTATTTGTTGATGCTGCTGCTTTTTTTAATTGTAAACCCTGCTTTGTATGCCAGAAATTCTGATGCTTATTCACTTCACTTGATGATCAGTGAAGATCAGCTTGTCTTCAGATCAGCAGGGAATTAAGCATCCTGACCCTGACCTGTAGATGTACAACTCTGTTAGGTAAGAAACTGATACTTTATTATCATTTACAGAAACTTAGATATCAAAAACCTGGGTACAGGTACCTGGATACAAGATAGCTGTCACTGAATTTACCCTGACATTTTTAGCTCCTGATCCCTGTAGTTTGCAATCTAATCTAACATATTGCAAATCCAAATGCCAGAAGGCTTTTATCAATTTGAACTTTGTAGTCTATTTTAGCTACATTTTCTAAAAGGCTGATTTCTCCCTAAGCATTGCAGTTAAGTGCCATATTTTAAGGAAAACCAGCACTGAGAACTGAGCTCTTGAAAATACACATACTACTGCTCGTTATCCAAATGAAACAATCATGGATGAAATCTTAGCCCCACTGAATTCAGCAGCAAAAATACTCATGGTTGCAGAGAAGTCAGGATTTCACTCAGTAGAATGGAAGCATTATTAAAAACTCTGCTCGAAGTTCAATCTCAGCCTCTTACAGGAAGAAACAAGTTGCTGATTATTGTAGTGTTATCCTCCTTTTTTCTTTTATTCTCTGGTCAGCAGAGAAATAACATTCACTGGTGGCAAAATAGGTTTTAGAAATATCGCTCAGGGAGATGAATGCAGGACTTGTGTACTTCACTCCTACATCTACTTCTATTGCCAGCTGAACTGTCAGCTCTCACAGGCATGATGGTCTGCATTTCCCTTTGCAGTGTTTTCTTCTCCACAATAGATTATTAAGCACAGATTTTTCTTCCAAATGAGAGGTTATACTGTCATACATAGACAGGATCTGATTTACCACACTGCTGGGAGCTAAGTTGCAGTGACCCCAGCTTGCAAGATGTCCTCTTGGCAGTCTGCAAAATTAAATCTCTAAAGAACTAAGCGGCCTTGAGAGCAGATATGAAGTATGTCTGTGCCCTCTCTTATCTTTCAGGTTTCTGTGTATAGAGCAGGGTTAGCGATCTGCCTCTTAGTCCCTGCTGATTATAAACAAGCCTCTGTGTATGCCTCCAGGTGATTTTTCCTTGAACAGATCTGATACCATTTTAACATGTTATGCTTTGTGGCTGAGAGAATGGGATATTGGATTGAGACCCAGAAGGGGAGAGAAAAGTTGTTTTTCCTCTTCAGACACTGAGCTCCTTTGTGAACTTGGCCAAATTAATTCACCTCAATAATTTTTCCAGCATGTAGAAGGGGAATAATACTTTATATAAAGAACTGCAAGTTCTTAGGTTACCTCAGGTAGAGCTGTGACAGAATACGTTCTGCCTGAAACGCTGAGGTGTATAGGAGAAGTGACAGATCTTGGAGACAGCAGTAACAGGAGATGTAGGGCTAGCAGTTCTTGTCCTTGTCACTGACTCTGTGAACAACCTTGAGAAAGTCACACATTCTCTTTGTGTGGTAGTTTCCAGGAGCATTCCTCTCTCAAACAATGTTATACTGAGGTAAAATTAATTAACTTTTGTTAAGCATTCATCTACTTGAAATTGAAAGTAGTTTTCCCTTTCACAAAGCAGAGGTACTTCATGGGAGAATCTGGCCTGTGAAGTAAGGTGCAATATAAGTGACGAACAGGTTAAGGGTTCTCTTGTCATCAGCACTCTTTTACAGAGTCATCCACAGTATGCTGAAGTTCACTCAGAAGTTATAGGTTGAAATGAACTGCCTCAGTAAATATGAAGATAATCTCTCTGAGATATAGGGCTTTTTTAAAAAAGTATCATAAGTTGCATAAACATCTGACTTACATCAGAAATCTGCAGAAAGTTAAATAGCTTAAAGATGGAAATTATAGAAAATATTTATAGAAAATAAAAACATATTTCCAATGGAAAACAAATTAGAAAGTTGGACAAGTTCTCTTTACAAGGATAAGTAGTGACAGGGCAAGGGACAAAGGCTTCAAACTGAATGAGTGTAGGTTTAGATCAGATGTTAGGAAGAAATTGTTTACTGTGAATATGGTGAGATACTGGAACAGGGAACCTGTGGATGTGCCATCCCTGACACTGTTCAAGGCTGGGCTGGATCGGGATCTGAGCAATGTGGTCTAGTGAAAGCTGTCCATGCCCATGGCAGGGGAGTTGAATAGATGATATTTCAGGTTCCTTCCAACACAACCAAATTATCGACAAATAGAGAAACAATGAAAATTCAAGGAAATAATGGGAATAAACAATGAACCGCACAGATTAGCTATGGAGCTAATGTAAAAAAGATGTTAATATGTTTTTGATTCATTACCAAAATTTTTAATGTGTTAGTTATTATGTGTAAGAGAATAAAATAATTTTGCAAACCTGTACATACAAAATGAAAGTGTACATATTTTTGTTTTTTTGTAGAGAGCAAGAATAAAAAAAACAGCAGCAGAAATGGGTTTTTTAAAAAAATTTCCTATGTCTTTAATCTATTCAGGCCACTGTTGCACAAGCTTGATTTTTCTGTCTCTGACACTCAGTGAATGTCAACTGCTTTGTCTTCTGCTGTTTTTTGTGCTATAGTAAAATTGAATTTCAGTTAATTACCCACCTAGGGTCTTATCATTAACATCTAACTATTATTAGAGTGCTAGGAAACCCACCACCCAAATCTGCGCAGGATCAGGTTGTCCCCACTGTGGCATGCCAGTGGATGCTGCAATATGAAAAGATCTGGGCCTCACGAGCTGTGTTTTTCAGCTGTACTTCTTGTAGGCTGCTCTACTGCAAAGCACTGGGCAGTCGCTGGATAAAGCCTGCAGGTCAGGGGTGGATGGTATATTGGCATTTTTATTTGTTTAATGTATTCAGCCCCCATGAGCCAGAGATCCCACTCCTGCATGCTCCAGCTCATGAGCGGTACACATCATCTGAAAGTGTGGTGGTGCAGTAGTAGTGTTTATGATGGATAAATTTAGACTTAAAAATGGATCTGGACAGCTGTTTAAATGCAGATTTGAAACAACATTTCCCTGTCACAAATCGCATTGCTTGGATACTTGTGCTGCAGCAAAGAATTGTTTGTGGGAGGCTGCCAGCAGGAGGGAACTCGTGCTGGGTTACCTTCTCCAGTCAGCACTGGTGACCCCCAGCACATCCTCATTTTTGCCAGTTATCACTGCAAGAAGAAGCACGTAGGTGTCTACCTACTCCCTTATTTAACTGAGGAGTATCCTCATATTCAAAAGCTTCTGCAAATACCATAACAGCACTGAACAGAAATACTTCAAGGCTGCAATAGTGCTATATCAAAGTAGTATTTACGCATTTATTTTCCCTGAAAGTTTATGTCAAAAAGTTGTGTGGCTGCAGCAGTTTCTAAAATGACTCTTGGTTTAGGAAGAGTAAATTACTGATGTTTAGCTAAAAGGGTTTAGAAAACAATGGAGGATTTTAGATATTCTGTTATTTTTTTCTTATTATTACAGTCACCAACATAAATCTTCTGTTCAGATTGCCTGTGCTTTTCCCCAGCTGCAGAAGGTTGCTTAGCAACATCCTTGGTTTAGCCATGTGATAAAAGTACCAAGACGGTAAAAAAGTCGACATTAAAATTATTTTTAAAAGGGTGGTATGCTTTTCAAAATTACTAACTACATAAAAAGAAAAATAGATTTGTATAACCTGAAGATTTGTTTTCACTGTGTTACTTGAGGTGTAAACATTCACTGAATCCCAAATTCCAAGCAATTAGTTTTGAATTTGTACAGGCCAATCCACTCCAGATTTCCAGTGTTCAGCAAAACATGCCACTGGTTGCACAACAGCGTGGTCCCTCTTGATAACAGAAAAAATATTGCATGTCTCTGCAAAGAGAATTAATGGCATTATGACATTTACTGAACACGTAAAATACTTAAACACATCAGAAAATATGTGACTTTGTAAAGGAGTTCAATTTTTAAATGTCAAACTCTCCTTAAAGCAGAGAGATTTTAGAAAGCCTATTTGGATTCCTACTACAATCACTATCTTTTTTTTAAAACAGTATATTTTCTTCAGAGAGTTGGTGCAGCCTCCATCACAGAAATTTTCAGCCAGTGTTATTGCCTGTCAGTTGTAATCCCTCAGAATTTCAGCCAGCAAGGGTATAATAAGGTAAGTTTTGTTTTTCCAAACTCACATCAGATAAAGAATTCTTGAAGTTTATTCTTTTACCCACTATGTTAAATATTTTAGGTTTTTTCCATAGGCAGTTAAAATCACATATTTATTAAATACTCAATTAAAAAGTCTCCTGTTAGTATAAATACTGATATTTTAGTGTAGAGATAAATAAAGAAAAACACATAAATATAAAATGGCTCTGACTCAAATTTCCTTTGCAGAAAAAACCTAAATTCTAATGGAGATCTTAAGCAAGAAAATTATATTTGCATGTGGAGTGGTTTAAACCTGTAGTTTCAGACACCAGATTAGTTTTAAAGAATTTAAGAGCTATTGTTTCTCTTTTTGTACTATATTTTCACTAAGTCCAGCCACATTGTGACTTCTTCCTGCTTTTGGGAAGATTCCTTCCCCATTTAAATTTATCAACAAAATTAAAAATACTCTGATGGTTATACGCATAGGCTATTACAGCTATATGAACTTTGAAAATGGAAATTCATGTTGCTAGACAGGTGGCTCCATCACCTTATACAATTTCATTGCTAATTTAGAGATGTTCTCTTATTCTCTTCCGTTTTCTCTTCCATTTCCCCCCTCACTGAGCTGTTGATCACTGCTTATGACTTGTGCTGATACCTGTTCTGTTGGAGCAGACAACAGCCACTTCCTTCCCTTGCATGGTGGGAACAGAATTCCTTTCCTTACCTTCATTGCTCTCTGTTAGTTTGTTCCCTTTGTCCTTGTTTCTACCACCTCTCTATTGGAAGATGAATATATTTTCCTGGCTGGTGAAAGGATGTTAATTGCCATCCAAAGAAACGCATTGCACTTGCCTGCTGAGCCTGCTCTGTATTTCCAGATAGAGAATATTATTCTGACATATATATTCTCTTATTTGATGGGGTAGTACAGCATCACTATTTCCTCTTGCATATATCTGCAAATGTACATTTATGTTTTGTAAAACATAACATCAAGAGGTCCTTTTGGAAAAAATCTAATCTCTGAAATCTGTGAGAGGCACCTCTGATAAACAGGAAGATGAGGTGAAACCTGACAGCCTAGTTTTAAAAACAAATACATTTATTCGTTATTTGGGGCAAGGAAGACTAGACACAAGCCAGGAATATTCCACCAGCTTTATGAGATACCATTCTCTTTCTGCTTTTCAACGTTAAGAACAGTCCACTTAGATGAGTGGGAGTCAAAATAATTGTCAGGAAAAAATACTGTTGAAAGACCCCCAAATTGCCCTGCAGGATCAAATACGATGATACCTGAGGACAGAAAATACCCTGACTTCTCATTCCTTTCTCATACCTTAAATAGGCAAGGTATGGAATGCTTTGTAAGATGATTATCTGTGATTTAGGAGCACTGAGGAAAATATATATTTCCTATAAGTTTTATGCCACCTGAGAGTCACCTTTATCTTTCACATAAACATTCAGGAGAACTGAATAAGAGTTTAAAAGGGCAGGACTTGTTTGCTGTCTCATAAGCCAGTGAAGGCATACCTGTGAGGAAATTATGTTAGAGCAGACCCAGCTTTTCAATTTATGAAGTTAAATAAAGCTTTGTAAGAGCAGTGTAGAATTTCATAACACTCCATGGAGTGTATTGTGAGGGGCTGAAGGGGTGGGGAGGAAGAGCATATACATCACTGACATACTTCATCACTTCACATACAGACATCACATTCAATTAACTGTAGAGTTCTCTGTCAACAAACCTGACACATACATCCAGGGAATGTCACCAACCCCCCAAAATCAATATTCAAGTTATGACAGACTGACAGCTTACCAGTTGAATGAGCGTCTCCTGATTTTACCTATTATTGCTTCAGAACAGTGCAAAGTCCTTGTAACATGAACAAACAAAATTAACTATGGGATATGACTGAATAGAAACCAAGAGTGAACAATGCATATGGAGTTTAAGAAAATGATTAATGAAATGCAGGTCATCAAGGAACTAAAATACAATGCTGTTAAGGAATCTGAAAATACAATTTCTCAATATTCTAGGAACCTAAAATTGCATTTTTATATCATTTATCCAGATGAATACAACATTCCCTCTAGAATTAAATCACTATGGTCCTAGGGAAGAGTTTACAAGTGCTGCAATATTATTACCATTTTTCTTTTTTTATATATATATAAGACCATAAAAGCACACCTAGCAGAAAAGACCAATGAGGTAACTAGTTTGAAAATTGCTTGGTAGTGACCACTATGTGAATGAGATGAAGGCTACACATGCTACTTCTGAAACGTTACTCTTATAAGTGTAGCTCAATAGCTGTACTGCATACCAGAATATCTATAAAAGAAGGAGAATATTAGTTCTGTCACAGTTTTATGTTTTAGGGGATGACAACCTTATTATGCTCAGGACTCACAATATGTGAATAGTATAATAGAAGGCTGTACATAGTGTTCCTATCTATGCTAAATAGAACAAATTAGACTCTTAAAACTGATTTTTTTTTTTTTTTGTGAAGATAAACTCCAGAATGAGTTTGTCCTTATGGATCCTTATTTTGATAACTTGATCTTCAAAATACACATCAGTAAATATCAGTAAATATTTTGGCCCATTTAACAGGAGTTTTGATATTGAAGTACAATTTCAAAGTGTTCATGGGAGGTACACAAAAGAGCACAAAAGCACCCTTATGCAGCAGCAGAAAAAGGTTTGATACATATATTTGTCATTTTCACACTACAATCATAGAATCATAGAAAGGTGTGGGTTGGAAGGCACCTTAAAGATCATCTTGTTCCAACCTCCCCTGGCCGTGGACAGGGATATTACCTACTAGATCAAGTTGCTCAGAGTCCCATCCAACTTGGTTTTCAACACTTCCAGGGATGGTGTACCCACAACTTCTCTGGGCAACCTGTTTCTGTTCCTCATCTCCCTCTTTGTGAAGAGCTTCCTCCTAATATCTAACTAAATTTTCTTATTTTAGTTTCAATCCATTCTCTCTCATCTACCACAGGGTCCACATAGAAAGTCACTCTCCCTCATTTTTATGTCCCCTTTAAATACTGGAAGGCCATAATCTCCCTGGAATCTTCTCTTCTTTGCATTGAACCACCCCAGCTTTCTCAGCCTGTTTTCGTATCCCTCTGACCATCTTTGTGACCTTCTTCTGGACTTGCTTCAACAGGTCTGTCTTTCTTGTGCTGAGAACCCCAGACCTGGATGCAATATTCCAGGCGAGAAGTGATCACTGTTTTTATCTTGACCCATGAACTTGCTTCTCCCTCTTTCCATTTTCTTTCTCTGTGCCGCTGGGGGTGGGATTAGGGGAAGTTGACAGTGAAAGGGGAGGGGTTTATTTGGCTACTAGCCAAGGCTAATCCACCACTATCATCTGCTTCTTCCCATTCTTATACTGCCTACAAACTTGCTGAGGGTATAGAGTGTCGCATCGTCCAGGTCATTAATGAAGAAGTGGAACATTATTGGCCCCAGTATCACACCCTGGGGTACAGTGCTGCTAGTTTTCTTCCAACTGGATTTTGTGGCACTGGTTAAAATCCAGTGGGCTTAGCCATTCGGCCCAAATGTTAATCACTCCACTATACGCTCACATAAACCGTACTTCATCACCTTATCTAAGAGAATGTTATGAGACAGTGTTAAAAGCCCTAGTAAAGTCAAAGTAAAGAACATCCACTACTTTCATTCACAAAGTTAGTCAACTCTTAGAAGGTGTCTTGGTCAAGCATGATTTGCCCTTCATAATTCTATGGAGACTGCTCCTCATCACTTTGTCTTTCATGTGTCTGGAAATGCTGCTCAGAAGGATTATGTCCATTGTCTTCTCAGATAAAGAGGAGAGGCTGACCACTCTGTAGTTCTCCAGTTCTTCCTCCTTGCCATTCTTGAAGATAGGAATGACATTTGCTCTTTTTGAGGACCTCCCCAGTCATAACTGTTCAGAGAAAATCAAGAGTGGCTCCACAATGTCATCAGCCAGCTCTCTCAGCACTCAGATCCTATGAACATACTTATGTATTTAAACTTAGTTTTGTCTTAATGTAGTTTCTGGAGAAATAAAAGACTTTATAAAACTGACAGTGTTTCAGGAGGGACTGTTTAAAGACTAAGCTAATAATATCTCTATGAAAGTGATTGCAACTATTGGGATAAGTGAAAGAGGAATGCTTCAAAATATGTTCACAGTCTTCTTCAAATAACACACTACTTAAACATCTAACTTTAAAAGGTCTCCCCCATATGTTCTATACATGAAGTAAATGTGATGTCAGGTTCTAGAGTTCATGAGGTAAGCTCAGCCATCCAGATAGAATTTTGAATGGAGAGAGGAAGGTAATCAGAGATTATAATATTTGCTTTCTGATCAGATATTCACTTTAAACCCATTTAGAAACCAGAAAAACCTAGAGAATATACAAAACTGCAAAGGGTGCAGGAAAAATAAAGTGAAATGAAGTGACAATTTCTTAATATACTGTCATTTGGTTATTGAAAGATAACTATTTCAAATACTCTATTTCAGTATGGCATGTACAATAGTTTATTATTTTATAGTATATTACAAATTTTTATTATCTGTATCTAGTCATTGTAATTTCTTGTATCTGCCATATTTTTCTCCTTTTTTCATGTACTAAATAGAATTTTGCTGTTGCTTGTTGCTACATTGTTGAACTGGGATTTCAGCTTCTTTCATTAATGCATTGCATAGCCTTTGTTTTTACCTTGACTCATGATGAAGATCCAAATGTCTATATGTATATACAACATGATATATAGAAAATACCTGTATTTGTTTTCTAATGCAGAATTTAATGAGAAAACAGCACAAAGAAACATCTGTTTCCCATACATATTATTCCACCCTTTAATAAACTGACATTTGTTAAATTTGCCACCTGCAGAGGAATAAAATGTATATTTGATTAACTCCAGGTAAGTCTTTGAAAGAAAATATTTTTCTGTACTCTTCTAGGATCCTGCTAATTTAGCTGCCAGAAGGAGTTTTATGGTCTGAAAAGATGTAAGCATATTTACTAGAGAGACTCCAGGAACAAAAATTGCAAACATTTTGTAATCACTTAAGCTTAGATAGAACAAAATGCACTCTTAAAAACAAAGCTTTTAGAATGTTTACTGAACACAGCTCCTTTAAATTTTCAGAAAGGCTGCTGCTTCAATATAATATTCAAACAAATAAAATAAGTCAGATTTTCTGAGTGCTGTTTAAAATTGAAAACAAAGAGGAATTGTTCTTCTTCTTATCATGAAATTAAAGACAGGTACACAAAATAACTTTTCAAGGTCAAACAGAAAATGAATTTCTAATGGAGCACAGAGTCCTGATTTTTTTGCTGTGCAGTCTTATATATCATCTAATAAATCATAGTAAACCTTTTTATGAAGCTGAGCTCATTAGTTTGGAATTATTAGTGCTGCACCTTTTCCCTAATAAAACATACTTCTCTTTTGGGTCAAGATATGAATGTTGACACTGTGTTGAAAGTTTGTTTCAGGCCACTTGACCAAGAGGAAAAATCAGATGAAGTCTTCTTTAAACAACTCAGAAATCTCTTGCTCTTGGGGAATGGGAGGTGGAGGAATGGGGGACACAGGGGACAACCACTCATTCTTATGTCTTATGGAAGGGCAGCAGAGCAAGATATAAGGAACCCAGAAGATTTCTGGTGAATGTCAGGTTCTCGACACAGATATTGCATAGCCTAAGGGGCACTGCACAGATTGATCTGCTATTTGCAGACAGGGAAGAAATGATAAGAGAGAGAATAAATAAGAGCATCCTTGGCTATAGTAATCATGAAATCATGGAGTTAAAAATCCTGAGGTGAATGAATAAACAAGTAGCAGAGAACTGACTCTGAAATTTAGGAGACCAGCTTTCATGGAACTCACCTTCTACTTGTCCTTCCAACAGAACTGACTCTGCGCCAGGAGTGGAGGTGAGCTGGAATGACATACCATGTGATTCACACCAGGAGTAAGGCTGGAATACTGACAACAGAGTCTAGCAAACCATGGAGTTTGAGGCTGCATAGGATCCTTTCCAGAGAGTTTTCAGCATCTGCTTCTTCTGGTACTGTATTTAGCTTAATCTCACTTGATGTTTTTGTCTGATGAAATGTAGATTGTCTATATTTATTTATTCTGAAGACTTCTACAGACACTTCAAGGCACAGTTCATTTGGCTAATACAGGCAAGAGACTTTATGCCCTAAATGTGCCTGCTCTCATCATTGACTAAAGGAAGGCTAATATAATAAGCTTAGAATACAGATACCTAATATTAGGTAAACTAAATGCCATCATTTTGACATAAAATTAGGCTTGCCTTGTGAAATTTTTTAAAAGTCCCTTAATGCCACTAGTTTTACACTTAAAAAATAGATCCTCCAACATTCTGTTAATAAATACTGTATTTAAATGATGATAGTCTCTAGAAATCCAAACTCTCAGGAGGTCCTGAGGCTGCTTCTTTGTAATGCTGCATGGTGTGCCTATTATTTCTTTGCTGCAATCCCATGTCAGTCATGCTTTGTAAGGAATATGTTCCCCATCATACAAAAGCATCTTTGTAGGAAGGGGTAGCACATAATTTTCTATCATATAGATGGAAAAAAGTGATAAAGTAGGAAAATAACATGAGCTCTGTCATGGAGTAAGGGAGTTAGCAAATCCAAATTAATCTTGCTTAAACCTCAAAGTAGAAGAAATTACCAACATACTTACATCACATGTGTCTCGTATTCTACTCTGTCTCCAATTATAACTTGCAGAAGAAAGCTACAGGCTGTTGAGAGCTGTGTAGAACACGTCTGGAATATGTGATTATTGCTTTTTAACATTTCTTTTTAACGGAGACTTCTTTTAGACTTTGAAAATCCTCATGTTGAAGAAAACAATCTTTTTCTTCCATGTGGACCTGCATGAAGATGTGCATAATCAAAACCAGGAGTGGCTTTTTTCTGTCCTGTAGTTGCCAATTTGCATAAAAACAGTGGTTGTGTCGATGTCTTGACACACACAAACAAATCCATTTATTAACATTCAGAATATATATGCACACTGCTTGAGTTTTGGGGTTTTTTTCTCTCTAATGCTGCACCTGTGCATGCACTACTTTCCTTTTTACCAGTAGTGGTAAAGAAAAAGTATTTCTTTTTTGGCATTAGTACAGTAATGGAAATGTTGCTTTTGTCATAGAAAATGAGTGGATATATTTTGTCAAAGCCAGAAAATACTGGCCCTGTGGTAAAAGACATGAAAAAAAGAAGTAAAGAATGGTGAAACAGTAGGTTCCAGCTCATTGGAACTCACTGTTACATACTTCAAAGGCTTTCAGAATAGCAAAAGAAATAAACACAACCATGTTCAGGAAACTCAGACTAAGAATGGATGATGTCCTTATCACCTCTCATTAAATCCCCAGAGGCAGTGCTATTGCAGTTGTCAATAATTTGTTTGGGTTTTTATATTTATCTTTTCTTTCCCAAATATAAATATTTGTAAACAAACATCACTGGTGAACAGTGAATTAGTCCCACAGCAATGAGTTTTCAATCCTTGCTCTTTCATAATGTTTTGTTTAACTAGAGAAGCCTAAATTCATCTTCCTGCTGTAAACAAATATTTCTGCTCATATTGCTTGAATTTTGGCAGTGATCTTATGAAACACCAGACAGAGGTCAAAGGCAGAAATGACGCAAGAAGCTTTTAGGCTGTCCTTAATGGTCTGGTTTAAAAGCAGTAACCTCATATACTCTTTGCCAGTTCCTAAACATGGAAGTTAGAACAAATGGCATTCCCTTGAATTTGACTTCAATTTCTGCAAATGCCTCATTTACATGAAGATATGAGGGTTACTGCAACATTTACTATATTTTGCACCTCTTCTGCACTGTGACTTTACCATTTAAATTTGATGCCAAAATAAATTTGCCTTTCCATTTAAATGAAATGGGAAACTTCAGTAAAAAGTGAGAGTTTGTATAGAGAGAGACAGAATATAAAATCTTGTTACTTTAAAAATCTAGAGATTAGTTGATGCACTCGAGTCGTATCTGGTAATAAGCTATGCATAGTGTGTGCAAAAATTAATACAATATGTGAATAATATATAGAGAAGTGAGGAATATATGGGTACAGGAAAAGTTTAAAGAGACTCAGACTCATTTGGAAGCAATCAAAATACTCTTCATGGCAGCAACACCAAAAGTACAAAATCATGTAGTTTATTTAATACAGCATTAAACTAAAATCCCAAGTAGAGGAGGAGGTGGCAGTTTCATTGCATTACACGTATTTTTTTCCCCAAGAAATAACAAAGTGAGGTTCTACTTGAGTGACTTATAACTTCATTTATATTTGTTTTACTGGTCTTGCACAGTAACTTGACAGAACTGAGCACAACAACTGACCTAGGTGGTCAGCTACTTGCAGTTTTATTATCTTGTATTTATCAGCGAAGGTCATTGCTCAGTTGCAGAGATCTTCATTGTATGCCATGAGAGGCCACAGCTGGGGTGCTGCGTGCCACCTTGGGTGGTGGGATGTAGTTTTGGTAGAAAACTGCAGTGAGGAGGCTTGTGTTGGCTTGGTGATGAAACCTCGCTGGTGAAAGCGGTCCCACAGCGAGGATTTCACTACATAATCACATGAAATTATGTAATCTAACAGGGATTTTTTTGAGATTTGAGGAATTTGTGACTAAGACTCCTGGCAATTCCAACTCCATTAGAAAGTGTTAAGTAGGAACTACTGCTGCCATTATTGGTGAAAGCAACACAAGAAAGACTGCTTAGCTGGGACAAACAGGGTTAAAAAGTTAAAAGTTTGCAGAGGCAGAATTTGGCTGTTTATGTCCCATATGAACGGTCAAGATGAAGTATGGCTTCACCAGGTTGAAAGAATTTTTATGACAAACCAACAACTGGTTGGTAAATGAACCTGAAATTACAGCTTGAAAAGGAAGGCATGAAATCTGTATGTTTTGCTTTTTTTCTGATTTTCTTCTAGAATTTGCTGGCTTGCTACAGAAAATGTATACCCTCGAAATTATTTCCTTTCTCCTTCCTAGCAATTTGTGACGTGACCAATTAAGGCGCTTTATTTGTATCATGTCTTTACAATGCACTTTTGCTAGCAGTGATCTTGGCAGTAATTTAGCTTGCATTGAATAATAACAACAAGCCGGTGCCCAAGTATCTAGGAAGAAGGATTCTGTGAGTATGTGGGGGCCTAGTCTTACAAAGCTGTTTTTAATATGAAAGCCATCAAGGACATTCTATCTGTGGCAAGGTCATACAATGGCATTGAATTTCTTTTCTGTGATAAGGGAAGACATTTACTGAGCATTAGAAGTGCATGAAGGGTAGGGGGATAGTTTGAGAGACACTTGCAAGCTTCCCCCAAGCACTTGCAGGAGTTGGATGATACATCTAGAGAGTATCTATTGAGAAACTAAACAACTTACAGTCAACAGTGGCCATGTCTTGAGTGTCAAAACACTG
The DNA here is from genome assembly GCA_036785705.1 of Acanthornis magna. NCBI lineage: Eukaryota > Metazoa > Chordata > Aves > Passeriformes > Acanthizidae > Acanthornis > Acanthornis magna. The sequence continues at coordinate 16,392,987 of JAWUZG010000018.1, read as the reverse complement.
GTCAAGTATTCTTTGATCCTTGCATGAATTTTAAGTTTAGTGGTTATAAGAAACAGCGTAAGTTGGAAGCTGGCTTATAAAAGGAGAAAAGCCTTACAAAAATGAGGTAAAAGAGAGGAAGGAGAAGTTTAGGAAATATACATACCAGAAAATGTAGAGAAACATGGTTAGGAGACAGGCAGATTCCTTTATGTAATACACTGAAGGAAACTCAGTATATTACAGATAGGACAGTAATAGGTCATGGTATAACACCAGAAATAAGCTTAACTTAGGCAGAATACAGGCTTATTAAGCATTGTTTATTTCTAAAATCACCGTTATATTGGATTTATAAAAGTGAACTTAGAATATTTCTCTTGCTTTGCAGAGGTATCTGCAGTCTCTGACACCAAAGAAGAATTCTGATAAGTACCTTTTATCTCTGCAGGATATATTGAAAGATCAGAAAGGGAATGGGGATGTCATGACTTTTGTTATGCCTCTGTTGACATGAACATGTTGTAAAGCTGCTGATTATGAGATTACTAAGTGCACTTTCACTATTTTTTTTCATCCTTCTTAAGGCAGAGAAGGAATTTGGCCACCATTTGATCGTGTTCCTGTCTGTCAACTGTGACATATATAAGGCACTAATACAAAAAATGGAACTGTTTTTCTCAGATATTTTTACTGCTTGGTTGCTGTCTACAGCTGAAGTACAGCAGGGGAATTGCTCCTCACTATAACCAGGGATGGTCTGAACTGGGTCAGTCAGAACGCTGCAGGGCTACATGGGCTATTGAGCAGAATAAAACACTGCTAAATCTGGTTGGGAAATATAGAATAAATGGATTATGTATTTTTGCATGTATAGGATGCAAGTATATACACAAGCCTAAATATAATCAATGAAGTTATAATGAAGTATTTTTACACCAGCTTTCTCCGTAGCCTAGTGATATCTCATTGTGTTTCCAGATTACCTTTATCTCATTGTTTTGAAATTTATTTAGAAACAAGAAGAGGGAGACAAAAAAAACCCCCAAAAACAAAAAAACAAACAACAAAAAAACCTAGTAGAATATTTGGATACATAAAATGGTCTAATGGCAATGATATTAGTTCACATGAGATCTCAAAAATAAAATACTTTGAGTCTCCTACAGAATGCATAAATAGAGAGGTAAGTGCCGAAGATGAGGATCAAACCAGAGAGTCTTAATAAGGTAGAAGAAAAAAGCTAAGTAGGCTGTCTAATGGTGGTCAACAGAAAATACTGAAAATACAGATAGGTCTGCCTTCTCTGATGGTCAGGCATTTTGCAGAGTCAGGATTGACTCTGTGGCCTTTCCTCACCAAGCAAAAAAACAAAATTCCAAAATCCAGTTAGGAAATCACTCTTTTGAGTTTATTGTTAATACTTTGCAAGAAACAGGACTGGATTTCTAGCATCTGTGCATTTCAATAGAAGTCCTTTGTCATTTGGTTTACTTTATCTTCCAAGAAACTGCTCTATGCTTTTTCTCAATCTCATCTCTGTCAATTAATTCAGAATTCTTTTATGTGGAATAGAAGAGATTGAAACTATGTTTTCCTTCCTTTCCAGAAGTAGCCTATTTCTTTCTTGCCAAGGCATATAAGTGGGGTTTGGGATTTGATTTTCCTTGTGAAAACAAATAGATCTGTGTCTCCCACAACACACATGGTTCTACAAAGTATATGACTATGGAATAAGATACATAGACCATACTGTCAGGCTGCTTTCAGAGAGAATAAGAGTTTCTATCACTTTTTAGGAATTTCTTTTCAAGGTATCAGGAACTGGCAGGTGTGCTTTGAGAACCTTTGCTAGATTATTTTCCTCAGGATTCAGCTGGAAGATTGTTTAATTTCAGAACGCCGGTGTTTTTCTCTACAAATAATGAAATATTTCTACATATATATGCACTGATACAGTTCAGGTACCAGATCAGCTTCAAGAAAAAGTCTGAGCGGTGCATGCTGTTCAGCTGCTGCTCAGTTAGATACCTATAAGTGAGAAATGGGTCATGATTCTGAAATCTTTTGTCAGGGTCATAATTGCTATTATTTTTCTGACAGAAAAAATATTACCTACTGTCTTGTCATCTGCAATTTAATTTCTTTCAGGATTTCTCCATTTTGGGGAATTCATCCCTTTTGACAACCTTAATGTTAATTCAGGTAAACACAGCTAAAGTAAATTTTTTAATTCTTTTTCTTTAATTCTTTTGTAATGCTAATGAGATACTGAATCCAGAAAAGTGTTTGCTTTCATGCCATTGAATACAAAGGGTCAAATCATCCATGTTGCTATTGAGCCTGCTGTAAATGTTGCCCAAAGGCTGAAGTCAGTCCTCCGAATTTGTTATTCAGAGCTGTGGGCTCCCATTAAAGGATATTGTATACCATTAAAAGAGTATTTCAGTTTTTTTATTGTTGGGCAGTTTTGGAAGACTCTGATAAGCATAACTTTGTTGGTTGTAGAAAATATTATGTATTTGGATAATTAATATATCTTGACTAATTAAGAGTCTTCAGAATATATTACTAAAGCAAAGGGGATGTAAATGCCACACACACACCATAATAATAAGAAAGTGATGAAGTGTATTACCACAATCAAGTTATTTCTTGGACTTTAGGAAATACAAGTTGTATTAAGAGTTCCTTTTGGTTGCAAGGCAGTATTTTTAACACTCTTTCTAGACAAAGAAAAGGTTAGGTGAGAAGGAGGATACCGCACTGGTAGAAATCACCAGGGGCCAGGTCTGATCCTGGGATCAGTAAGGTATTGGCTAAAAATGGCTAAAAAATGTGGCATTACTTTGTGAAGCTAAAATATCTCCTTCTCCTATGTCTGCTTTGAGTCTTGGAGATCCTCCATTAACTTAAGCTTTAAAAGTCTTTTATTCTTCAGTGTAACAATGACTGCTACAATTTCATTTATCTCTCCTTCTGTAATGGAAACCATCTGAAAAGTGTGCCAAAAAAAAAAAAAAAGGTAGATGGAGGGTGGGAGTGGGGAGTGGAGATGAACAAACAAGCCTATGAGAGTGGATTTTCCATCTGGAGATATTTTCAGTAAGTTATATATTACTGCTGTGTTCCCATATTAAGGTGCTTTATATTCTTCTACATGTTGACCTGGATCTCTTATAAGAGAAGATTAGAAATCTGCAGGGGAGTGTGGCCTTGCTCTCTAATAATTGTATCTCTAACAAAGCGTGCTTATCTTCAGTGTAGGCTTCTAATTGCTACTATGCCTTAATTAATCTTTGATACTTGAAATATTGGCAGGCCCAAGACTACAATGGATTTACTATGTAAATATGCTGCCTTCTTCACACAAGTCTGTGAATTAAAAAGCAATAGATCAGATTCCATGCAGGAAGCTACTAAGAGTAATCTGCCATCAAGATTGATTAAAATTGTCATTTAATCTGAAACGCCTTATTTCATGTAAATATAGTCTGAATACTTAAAAGAATATGAGTTTTAATGGAAGGTAATTATTTGCCTTCAAGTGAATTAAGCTAATACAGAAAATGGAATATTGGTAATGTTTATATTATTCTTATTAGATGGTAGCAGAAAAAAGTGGTAGAAGATATTTTAAAAACTAAAAAAACTGTTACAATTTTATCTGATATTAAGGGAACATGGATAAATTTTTCAGCTATTTTGGATCCCATTATTAGGGCTTTCAACAAGGAATGCAGTAATTAAAGATACGTGTAATTCTATCTTCAGTATATAACAACTGAACCACAAAAACTTGAGAATCTTCCATGACCTCCTCTCATGGAAGGTATGACACTATTATTAGTAATTATAGGTTTTGAATATTCTATGTATCAGAGCAAGTTTAGCATGGTTAGCAACAGTGGTACTGAAAAACAAGATTTACAATTCCTAGGCAGTTTTTTTTCTCCTTTCTAATGTTCACATAACAGTGTCAATATATACCATCTGAAGCTAAGATGTTGCTAACTTTTCTAGTATGTGGTCTCCTCCACATTTATTCATTGCCTTGACAGTCCTCAAAAGCACAAGTAGGATACAGCAGATGGTATCCCTGAATTGCTTGTAGGCATTGTTCCATTGTTTAGGTTCTTCGAACAGAGCCACAGAAAAATCTCAGGTTTCTGTTAAGTATTTGTGCATGTTTTGCAACATCCATACAGGAATTTCAAATTAAAATTACATGCAATTAATTTGTTTAAATGAAAACATAAAGCCAGAAGTCATGTCTACAGTATTTCAGACTAATGCTGTGTAAGTTATTCTATGTTTGTATGCTTCTATCTCTTTTTTTTTTTTTAACTTTGAAACATGGTAAGTAAAGTCATTAAATGGTGTATACAACACAGAATTTCTTCACTGTATAATATGCTAAAAAGCCACTATTAATTACCATCCACACTAAATCTGACTAATGTTTTTTACTATTTGACTCAAGTTCTGCTTAAGAGCTTGGTTTTAAAAGTTAAGAATATCAGGTTTAAAGTGAAGTATGTAACTTTCATGGTTGAATTATCTTTGAAACCCTTCAAACTATATGATTTTTTAATTTAAAAAATAAGCCATTATATGATTATGATTTGTAGAAACTCTGAAGAAATATGTAGTCTGTTAGGTTTTAGTTGCACTGTGAGCAACAAATAGTAATGATGCATGCAGACAATATAGTCTCACAATTACCTTGAATTTATATAAAAAGTTAATTCCAAATTGTTTACAAGTGGAAAAAGGAATTAATTAGGCTTTATTAGGTTTATATTAAGACTCTTTTGCTATCTCTTTCCATCTGTCTTCTACAAGGAAATAACCTCCTCAAAGCCAACATGCTGCTTTCCATACTTTGAAAGGATATTGAAGATCAACAGCTGCACACACCGCAGAAGTTAAAACATTCTGCACACTAGAAACTGACTGGACCTGGGAAATGGTAATCTTTTCTAGGAGAGCAGTTAAATTTCCCTAAAGGATAGGAAACCTTCTTATCTATGAGAAGAGGCTCCCTAAGGTCCTGGTTGAGCTATGAGTTCAAATGCTTTAAGAAGGCTTTTATGCCACTGTCATTTCAAAGGAGGTTACCTTTTCCTCTGCTTCTTCTTACAAAGGGTACATAGCCTGATGGATTTTAGATTATATATATACTTTTATGATTCAGAGAAGTGTCAAAGCAAAAGTCTAATTCACCTATATGCATATAAAACATTTTGATGATCCTTCAAAGCTAAACAACAAACAAAACACATCAAAACAGCCAAACCCACAAACCCAAAACTAAGACCTTTTGGAAATACATTTTCCTTCCTATCTTCATTTGCTTTTCCTCTCAAACTCTCTCTTTTAACCATGATTGCTTTTTTCATTTGCTCTATCCTTCAACCTCTGGTGTCTGGCAAAGTCCTTGTAATGTACTCCTTGATGGTTTCTTTTTTCTACTACTCCCAGGCTGCTTCTTGACTCATCCAACAGCTCTTCTCATCAAACATCTCTGTTACTAAAGTTCTTCTTTATTGATTCCAGGATGTTGCTTTCATTATACCCTTTCTAATATGGCTGTTGAATTAAGAGCTATCCTGTTACTCCTGCATGACGCTTTTTGGCACAGCCGTGCTAAGTCTTGACACACACTGGCTCCAGAGTCTCTCCATTCAGTGGTAGGTGGGAAGGGTAACTGGAGGAAGAACAGCTATTAAATGAGAATTAAAATCTACTTCTCGTTGCCATATAGTCCTGAGAAATTGGCTAAGGAATTGATTTACTGGGACAGTGGTAGACTGGAGCAAATCAGAACTATTGGCAGCATGAAGGAATGAGTGTCTGGAAGAAATGATCGGGGACACAAAGTGGAACAGATGGGAACATAATACTGCAAGATGAGTTTGCTAAAACACGTAATGGTCTTCCTGAAAGGACTTCTTGCTTGTGCCCAGAACAATTATCTGTGGACACAAGGACATCAAAGGACATTAAAGGAAAAATGGGGTTGGATACACTGTTATTAATTCCACCCAAGAGGTGTTGTCTCCCTTTAGTTATATAGATTTACATGGAAAATAGTTTTCTACTTCTTTAGGCCTCCATTCAGCAAAACATTAGAGCATATCCTTAGCTCCAAAAGAATTCCTGCTGTACACAATGGGTCTTAGATATGTTTAAGAATATAAAATATAAGTTAAGAGTATAGTTAAGTGTTTTGGATTAGACATGGAATTTGCTGTAGCAGGAACACACCACCCTGTCCCCTTTCTCCTTTGTGTGGTCTTTTTTAGAGCAGCAGGTCTGTGACAGAAAGCTTCTGCTTGAGTCTGGAATGGCACCCACAGAGACTTCCCAACACTGAGTGCCCTCTCCCTCCCTGGATGAGAGACTGTTTTCTACTGGATATCTGTTACTGATCCTTCTTGGGACTGAAACTCTCTTCTTTGTACCCTTGAGGGAGAGGCCTCTTGAGTGCACTCAAGTGCATGCATGGTTTGGGTCTCTGTCCCTGTCCGTGCAGTGACATTATACTTGATAGGGATTAAATGCCATTGGAGCATTGCTGTAGCTACTGCCACTCTTCGGTATTTTTGGCCATTGGTCCCTTTGCAAGATAAATTCTGTTTGCATTTTTAATCTGAGTGTGAGTTTGTATACTCCCATGACACTGGGTATCAACAAGTTCTTTTCAATTCAGTGCATTCAAGGCAATTTATTTCTATTCCTTTTTATGCTACCAGCTCCATTTTAATACTGCTACTTGTTTCCTTGCTTTGTTATTTCAGATCTGTTAACAGTCCCAAAACAGCCGGGGCTATGCAAAAGCAAAAGCAAAAGCAAAAGCAAAAGCAAAAGCAAAAGCAAAAGCAAAAGCAAAAGCAAAAGCAAAAGCAAAAGCAAAAGCAAAAGCAAACAAAACCAAAACCAAAACAAACAAAAATGCAAGACAAAAATGTGTAGAAGACCTGAGCCTAGTTTCCTTAGGCAGAGGTCCTCCTCCGGTCAGCTCGTCGCCGACCGGGACGGTCTAGCTAGCCCAGGCGGTAGGCAGACTACAGGTCCAAGGGGAGCTCCGCCGACGGCGTGCGCCTCTTACCCTCACGGGGTCACGGGAGGTTGTCTCTCCTACAGGCGAGGCGACCCTGGGCTGTCGATACCCAGTCCTTGGACCGATGGCAAAGCAGTCACAAAGAGACAGGAGGCAGTGGAGTGGCTGGTAGACTGAGGCAGGTTTATGGGGGTACATGATACGGGGGTGAGGAGCACCTGCTAACCAGTCTCTCCAACCCTTGACAAGGGCTGTGCAACAGTTTATAACCGAAAACAGTCAACCAATGAGCAAACACCAAGGGGGCAGATACAACCCGAGTAGAACCAATCTTCCCATTCCGTAGGTGGTTCCCTGGTCCAGGGGCCTATCAGGGGGACTGAAGTGTGGAAGAAGCCAGAAGGCTGGGCGGGGCTGGGAGCCTCGCCACACCCAGGACCAGCCCTCCGTCCTGATGGACAGGGAAAGAGCTAGAATAAGGGGCGGGAACGAGGCTGGCACCTTCCTCAGCCCCACCCCAGGGGCGTTGTCTAGATCTCAGTGTCCACCTCCTCCAGGCTGTCCCTGGCCTCTAGGGCGGGGCAGACTGAGGGCGGGGCGGCCATCCACGAATCTCCCTCCACAAAAATGTAAAACAAAACAAAAAAACCAAAACAAAAATAAACCAAAAAACCCCAAAAAACAGACAGAAACCCCACAACAAATAAACAAAAATCCCCCCAAAACAACAACAAAATAAACCCACTACCAAAACAAAAGAACAAAACCAACAAAAAAAGAGACTAACAATTTTCTAAGGAAATCAAACTTCCTGTGAATTTTTAAGCCTCTGTGTCTGCAGAGGCTTAACTTTAAGCATTTTAAGCACTTTAAAAGCATTAACTTTTTCTGTATTCTAACTAATTCCACTAATTTGAGGAACCCACATTTTTGCATACGTATGCTTTATAAACACTTATGTTTTTGAATAAGAAAAATACATCTGGACAAAGCAGATATATAGTGTTCTCAGGAGCAACATGAAAATTTTAGACTTCCACCCAATCTGGTTAGAAAACCGATCCTTCTGGAGACATAAGCTGTATTTGACCACATCTACACTTAAATTTTCTTGAAAAAATCTCATCTCTGTTTTCCTGTGAAGTAATATTGGTTCTAGATTCATTACAAAGCTCTATCATTCTTTCTTTTGAGTTAATATTGAATCTTAAATTATTGCATCTTCTGGAGTTCTTGTTTTTTTATAATGCTAAGTTAAATTCATTACATGAATTAGAAATAAACATTATGCAATCATGCAATAGGCATTCTGATATTGATTGTGGGTGACAAATATGCTTTACTTCCATGTTTCTTCTAGAATTTTTGTTTGCTTTGACCTGAAACACTGCATTTGGACCTTCCTTGGAATGTTCCAAAAATGACAGTCTTGGCAGGATATGTTTCAAGGATTTGAAAAGAACAGATATCCATGATATTACCCAGTCTCCTTCAGAGGCATTATTAAATACTGTGTCTTAAGCTTGTTAAGAGTTGCTGTGAATTGTCCTATAATTAAGCTTTCTCATTATCAAGGTAGAGACCATGACAAGGACAAGAGTTATGTCAAATTCTTCCATTCTTATGGTACTAATTCTGATATCTTCGAACTTCTTTGAGTTGGAAAGGTCTGTTTACTTCTGTTGAAAGCTGAGGGAGCTAAAGCTGATTCATATATGTCACACACTGCCACACTCTTCATTCATAAAAAGCTTAAATTTTGGTAGGAAAAGTTTTCTCTACAGGCAGCAGGAAGAACTATTGCATTTTGATGCATATAATTTTTTTTTAAAATGTTACTGGTTGTCATTTACTGAAACTCATATATGTTTTGGATAAATCTTACTATAGTCCAGTTCAGCAAATTAGTAAACAAATGTCCCATATGTGTAATTCTATTTTAGTGCAGTAAATGAAGACTGAACTACTGTTAATGCTCATTAATAAATTATTATATTATTTTAGGGAGATAAGGTTCAGGCAAAAAGGGCAGACCAATTTCCTAGGAAAATTTTTAAAATTAGTACTTGAATAGTACGCATAGTAACATTGTTTGAGCTGCCTTTAAGAATTTTAGAAACATTCATGTTGCCGAAAAATAATCTGTAAGTATCAAACAATACTTTATAAAAAGACAAAATATTAAAAGGTTTGCACTAGACATTACTATTAAATAACTTGGACACTCCAATAGCTGAAGACTTATCAAATAATAGTAGGCTCTATGATGTGTGTCCTAGACCAACATAAAAGGCTTTGTCCCTGATAAACTAATCTTTAATCCAGGATACACAAGACCTTATTCCTGTCATCTACTAGGTCAGATAATGGCACTCAATCAGTATCTGAAATTATATACAAGCATCACATACACAAAAGTATTTGAAGTGTTTGAAGATATAAGGTGATATCCCTCAAGGATAAGTTGCAGCAGTGTGTTTCCCAACCATTTTTTTTTTTCAAACCCAATTATAATTTGCTCTTTTGCTAAAATACTCATTGGAAGGTAAAAATCAAATCCAGCTACATAACTACCTAAAAGAAATAGATATATTGTGGAATTTTTAATGTGCTTTTGTTTTTCTGGCTCAAGCAGAGTCATCAGATAGGGTTTTCTTAGAAATTATCAGAAAAATAATTCCCACTGACATTCTGGCACTGCATAAAATCAATGTATTGTTTCAGAAACAGCAAGAGATTAATGTCTTACTCAGAAGTTATACCTTAGTCTGTTGGATTAGAAATTCTTCCATTTTACCTCAATGAGCAAATAAATATTAACCAGTATTTGGCATAGAAAGTCTCTCATTTTAGAAGGTTTATATTAAGGAATACTTTGAAAACTCAGGCTTTTGCAGAAGCTTTTGTTCTTATCAATGGGACACTGTTACAAATGCACTGCACTATCTGTTCTTGTTTTAAAACTGACTTTGCAACTTTTGATGAGAAAACATGTAGTAAAATGCAACTAAGTGTTGGTAAGAATTGTGAATAGATTGATGTCTGCCAAGTGACCAAAGAAGTTGGAAGAACCAAGATCTGGGAGAGACCATAGGGAGCTCACAACTGTTATGGAGACCGTCTTTGTGAATGGAAAGAGAGACATAATCAACCTTTCAGAAAAACATCAGCAGTGAGACTTTTCAGTACTTTCAGGTAACTGAGACAGAAGAGGTGGATGTAGACTTAGTCCTTTGGTGGACAACAGACAACATTTCTGAGGATACAGGGCTAAAGAGAGAGTCATCCAAGGACACTATCAGGAGCAGGCTTACCTTAAGATGATCCTGAGAGACATGAATGCAGTGTAATGAAGTTTCTTCTTACAGGTGGTGAAGAGCTTACAGACCAATTTGTGAACAATGAATGACAAAGACATTAAAAATGTTAGTTGACCATAAAGAACAGTTCAACAATCTTCCCTCACAAAGTAGAATGACATGATTATTTTACTACTATCAGAAAATTAAAAATGAATCCATACTATTTCACAAATCAAATTGAATCTATGGATTAAGTTTTTTAGAAGCACTTGGTAAAAAGAAGCATATGATGGCTGGATATGGAGTCGTACCTGATGGTAAAAGGGCTGGTGGAAGTGTGCATTTACAAACATTAGTGTACCTTCAAATAACAACTGTGAATCACCTTTAATATTCATTTGGGTTTTTTTTTAATAATTGCAATAGTTGGGATTTGATTACTTTTACTGCATTTGCAGTCACTATCTGCACCAAATGTTCATTTGTGCTTCTAGTAGATAGGCTAGAAAATACATTTTTTTATACTTGATAACTGCAGCCTAAACACCATACTAATTCCAAAATATGATTGCTTTATTGCCTCTTTTTCTGTTGTTCCTTTAATCAGAGCAACGTTTTTATAAGACCTTGACGATGATTAAAAAAGGGGTGATGCCTTGTTTTGTACCAGGAATAATTTCCCTTTGCAATACTATACTTATTCTATGCTCTGTGCTGTTACAGTAATTAGAGCTGTCTGAAACAACTATACATTTTAATGGATTCTGCCCCAAACCATCTGCTGCATGTGTACTTTCATCTGCCCTTCCCAGATCCACTTTAAAAATGTCCAGATATAAGCAAACTGGAGCTCAATAAGCTATAATTGAATTTGATGGGCCTAGGATTGCTAAGAGGATGTTGGCTAGGAAACGAAAGCTACTTAGGTACAATGCTAGCCATTAACTGTAGCAGTTCATTCAGGAAATCCATCCTCAGATTCTTTGTTTATACTTTTGGGTATGACTCTCAACTTTTTGACTCTCAAATCTTCTATTCTCTGTATATTCTCCAAATAGGCTATTTATTTTGGCAGGAATGCTACTTGGTCCTGTCATTCAAGCATCACTATATTGAAGAGAATTCCAGAATAATCTCAATGGCAGAGACACTGCATTATTTGGAATAGTATTTTCATAAATTAAATAATAAAAAATATTAAAACCAAATGATGATTAGAGTTAGTTTTGTAAATATCACGTTATTTTAAAACCTCTGCTATGCCCAAGGAACGTTGAATGTACCGTTTTCTCTCAATGGAAAGTAAGATTGAGACCAAAGGGTTTTTTTATGGATCATTTCCAGATCTATGTTGTATATGTAAGAAAATGTATCATTATTGAAACTGATGAACATTTTCATATTCCATAGCAGTCATAGCATGAATGATTTTCCATAGAGACCCAAATTCTGATTCATACACATATATATATGTGTGTGTGTGTGTGTGTGTATGTGTATGTTCCTATTCGTATTTATTTGTTATATATAGTTTCTTGGTATCAAGAAACACAATTCATTCACTAGAATGTATACATACACATATAGTAAAATATAGTAAAGTTTATATATATATATATAAAGCTTTAAGGCTTTTTTTTGTTAAAGGTTTTCTAGTGAAGTTTTATGATAATGACTTAACTTTGAGAGAATTTTCTGCTGACAGTCAAGCATCAAAGCTTCTGATCCTAAACTGCATCAAAGCTACTTTTGAATGTTGCACTGAGCATTCTGAAACTTTTAAGTTCAGCCAAGCATTGACGAAGCACAAACACAGAAGCCATCACTCAAGACTCCTAATCACATGGAATAAATAAGCTTTCAGAGCACTTTTGAAGCCACCAAAAAAGATCACCCATTCCACAATTACACTTGACTGTAGCAACTTTTTGTTGAATTTCTTCTGTACCTCGATAGTACAAGATGCCTTCTACGAATAGAGAATGAGTAAGCTGTCACATAATAGAGCATCCAGGTAAAACTACAAATTAATATTACAAAGAAACAGATGAAGCATAAATCTGTCAGTGGAATCCCTCCACATTTTACAGAAGTTTCTATTTTGTTTGTCAAGTAGCTTGTATGGCCTTTTTCAATTATTTACATTAGGTGCTGTTGTATGTGAGAGCAAAATGATCTTCTACAAACCATGTAATATTTGAAACTCTAAGTCAGCCTTACCTCTCTGCATGGTAAGGTCATGGAACACATCCTCTGAAATACGTGTTGAAACATATGAAAAACAGGGAGGTGATTAGGTACAACAGATCTTTTGGCAGTCTTTCAATATGTAAAGGGGACTTAAAGGAAAGAGGAAGATTTTTTTCCATGGCCTATACTGGTAGAACAAGATGGGTTTAAACTAAAAGAGGGTAGATTTATATTGGATACAGGAACATATTTGCTATGATGAGCGTGGTGAGACACCGGAACAGGTTGCCCAGAGAATTTCTATGTGCCACGTCCCTATAAGTGTTCAAGGTCAAGAAGACGGAGCTTTGAACAATCTTGTCTAGTGAAAGGTGTCTGCCTCTGAGGCAGGGGGGATTGGACATTTAAAAATCTCTTCCAACCCAAACCATTCCATGATTCTAATATCCTATCTGGATCTGTGACTTCCCATTGCAAACATTTATATTGTTTCAGGAGTTGGTGGTAATTTCCACATACCATAACCAGCGCAGCAGGGTTCTACATCTCAGTCCATCATTTCTAAAAGGACAGTATTGTTTAATTTACAGTGAACACATTTTCAGAAGGTGGCAACTCATTCCTATCAGAGCTCTTTCACAGTGTTGTAATCTTAAATATGCATCAGAGTTATGATTTTCTCCTTTTCAAATTTGCTCTTCTCTTTGATGTTTTATCCACACATTGGTTAAAGAGATTGGTGTTCTGTCACTATCTATGTTGTGTTTAAAACACAATTCTTCCAATTAATGTTCAGGAAATTATATTCTACTGTCAAATGTTATCTTGATGGCTATGCCATACCTGGTGAAAATGGATTTGACAGCACTGATTACCTACAAATCTTACTATCTTATAGATAGGCTAGTTTAAGGAAGTGAAAATTCTAGTCTAGGCTTTATCAATTGCTTTTTTCCCAGCCAAGAGGATCAATTTTCTGTCTCTGAGGTCTGTTCTCTAAGGTACAATATTCTCTCTTCCATGTGTGTTTTCTGTGCTTCATTTGGTCTGCATTTCTGACATGTGCAATAAACTGTGTTGCAGATTTCAAAGTCATATTGTCCACTTTGGGTAAGGATTAAAATCTCTGTCTTGTTCTTCTTATTTCTACTCCATAAATGAAATATTACTTTACAAATATATTTCTTAAGTCTTTATCACCATATAATTGATTAAACAAGACTTGGTTTGATGACATTTGTATTAAGTCAGAAATAATGCATGAGAATAGTTCTTTTAGTGTACTGACAGCCTTGTCTAGTTTTATTTTACACTGTCATGCTAATACTAATAAAATGCTAAATCTAGTTTGCCTTATCCTGAAAATACTACTTCTAATAATAACCTATATTTCCTTTCTAATTAGACTTTTGGAAATAATGATATATATTATTATAATAATTATATTAATGTGTTTATATATATATTTATATTTTTATATATATATATATATATATATATAAATTGTATTCTGGACTTCACCTTGCTGTTTTTTGGTAATGTTCATGAGATTACCTCATGCAACAAGAGGTAACAGGTGCAAACTAAACTCTGGAGGTTCTGAGGTTCTCTCTGACCATCTGGAAACAACTTTTAACTCTGCGGGTGACCAAGCACTGACAAGTTGCCCAAGGAATTTTTGGTGTCTTGATCCCTAGAGTTACTCAACAGCTGTCTGGACATGGTCCTGGGCTACTGAATCTAGGTGACCCTGCATGAGCAGGGTGGGGTTGGACCATCTAAGAATGCCTTCCACCTGCAGTCTTTCTGTGCAGTTCTGTTAAAATCTCAGTGTTTCGCAGTAGAGCAAAATCACGTCTCTGTAGATCTTAGCACTGTCTTTGTCAGTTTTCAAACTATTTTGAGGGGAACAATAACAGGGAGTAAAATTTACCATCCCTCCAATCCTGTAAGGCCAAAGAAACTTGAGGACTGTTATTTACCTTTTGAAAAGTTTTAAATTTTTTTCTACACAGGGTCGAAATAAATTTCTATTCTTCCATTTTTATTTGAATTAATTGGGTGATTAACCACCCAACATGTTAAAGAGAATGATGCTACAATTGTGCAAAAATCTCCTCCATTTTTTCTAAGAATTATAATATTTAAAAATATATTGAACACAGATTTTTTTTCCTCTCTTTTACTCACTTAAAAATGTTCCCTTTTTAAGACTTAGAAAATGTTGTTTTATTGATATAATTGGGATGCTTTTCCTCTATGTTGAGAACCAGTCTCTTCTCTCCTATTTTAGACCAACTACTGTAAGCACCCTGTTTTTTCCTCTGCTTGATATAAATTTATTTAGCTTACACTTTCACTACAGTAGAATTACTATATTGGTAAGATATTACTCCATCATGTAGAAAGAATTTTTTGTATCCTTCCTCAATTATTTTGATTATTTTCTCCTCAAAAGACCACTCAGGAATAGAAGACTGTACATAACGCAATGTAGTATAAATTGCTTTTTCTTTTCTCCCCAATTTACATCAACAATTTTTTAACAAATACAGTCCTTGACTGATTTTATATCTCCTTATTTTAGGCAGACAATCACAATGATGAAATTAGGAGCTCACTTGCCCAAGGCTCTTTCTATTTCCATTGCAAGCCAATGGGTGTTCGGAAAGGAAAGTTAAATCTCAGGAGTTTTTAAGTGCCATCTAAAGACCTGTATATCTCCTCAGAAGCCACAGATGATACTTGGGACAGCTGTATATCTAACTTAAGTGCCTCAGTAGAATGTTTAACACTATCTTAGATGTATCCAGACACACTGTCTTTGAGCACAGATTCATTGACTCTGATCAGATCTGTGTTTTACTTCTTTCCCTTCCAAACCCTGGCCTTGTATTGTTTTATACTATTCAGTAATAATATTGCTATGGCAGCAATATTACTCCAGTTTGTGTGTAGACATTGTTGAAAATTAAGCCATGTCCATTTGCATTTAAGCTAACAGGACTTTCATAATCTTCTGCAACATTTTCCCATTAAAGATTCCTCTAGGCTGTGATGGTATTGTCACTGACTTTACCTGAGTGCTACCTTGCATTTGCAAAATGTAACTTTTAGGAAGTCATTCAGTGATCTCCTCTAAGCCTGAAATACTATTGGATTCTTTGTGACTGTGAGCTTTGACTTTCAGAACTCCTTCATTGTATAAAATTTAAACTAGCATGATGATGGGATCAGAGCAGTGTCCATCTTTCAATCCTTTTCTGTCTAAACTATTGTTTACAGCACAAGAAATTGTCTGTAAAGGGTGGTGGGTGCTGTTTTCAAGCAGAAAAAGCTGCAGGTGGGATGACGATCTGACCTCAATTTTCTGTTGTCTGGTGAATCCAGGATCCCCTCCTTCTGTGTTTCCATTCTCACAACCGCTTGTCTGCTTCCCTCAGTTCCTTGCATCCTGACTGGGATCCAAAGGTTGATTGGTTGCCCATTCATTGATTACATTGGCCTTCAATGTCATAAACCATAATTGCAACTTCTTCCTGATCTGAAAAAAGCTCATGGGTCACTTTTGAAAAAAAAGGTAGTCTTGTGAGTGGCTCACATATGGAATGAAACTTACATTTTTAGTACAGGAAGTGAAAAATCAGGAAAAAATATAGCTGATCCAGTGGGAACAACTAAAAACTTTTCCTATTCTTCAATTGATTTGAAATGCCTTTTTTAGATACTTAGCTAAGCAGAGAATTTTATTTTTTTATTGCTATCCATGACAGAAAATCACTATCCCTGCTTTTGCAAAATTCAGACTATGAAAGTGAAATGTATTTGAATTTGCTAGGGACATAGTCATTTGTCTTCATGTGCCATCAATAAATGTAGTTTTAATCTCAATTTCTGATGTAAAAAAATTAACACAATTTTGAAAATATGCTCTAATAACAATCTGATGATCACTTTGAATATAGTAAAAGAGACAGCACGGTTTCAAATTCTGAAATAAATCAATTTCAGGATGATGTAAGTCATAGAGTAAAATAGCAACGCAGCAGAATGCCACCAATAGAGAAGGTAAAAACAGTAGATGTGTGATGGTAATCCAAAGCTTATCAGCTGAAGACTTAGATTTTTTCTACTCTTTTTCTTTGATAAGAAAACACTTTAAACTATGCAGCAGGAAAGCAAAGCTACAAAAATACTCTAAAGAAATAAGTTTCTACAAGAAAAAGCAAATGCTTCTTTGTGAAATGTGAAACTCAAATCAGTGGCAATGTAGTAGAAAAATATGAGAGAGTTCAAAATAAGTTGGGGGACAAATTGCTTCGAGGTATAGAAATCTCACAGGGAAACAGAAGGACCATTTGTTCCAGCAAATTGACATAGCAAGCTCTACTCCAGAAAAATCATAACCACTTTAAAAGTAGATCAAGGACACAGCTGAGTTCAAGAAAGACTAGAGGCTAAGGATTCTAAAACCTCTTTGGAAAATTATAAAAATTCCACTGAATGCATTTTGTCTAATGGATATTATTCCCTCTGTGAAAATGAATGTCTTGTAAATGTCTGCTAATTTTCCAAGAAGTTTTGGTTGGTTGGTTGAGGTTTTTTTCCCCCAGAATTTTTTTTTAAAGTCTGGTAAGACTAGTCCAGGAATACTAACTAAGAATCACAAGCCAAGAGTGCTGAGTCAGAACATATCAGAGAGACTGTGAATTATCCCACCTCATTTTATGTGACTAACATTTGAAAACTATATATATAAACTATAGCAATGGTTCATAACAATGACACAGGGATACACTCTGTTTGCTTGTGCTTCTGGATATACACTCTCTGGTTATTTGCATAGCTAGTCTGAGGCAGTGAAGAAACCAGGGTAGATATAGCAGATCTACACCTCAAGGAATGTATTAAATTGGAATTGTATTCAGATTCATAATCAAGGACTGAGATGTCTTACACTTTCATTTGAATTAATTGTTTTCCATGGCTTTTAAGGACAGAAGAATCAAGTCAATGAAAGATACTGCTTATACTTCATGCAACAACACTTAGTTTATGTAAATTATGGTGTATGGTTGGCAAAGACTTATTACAATTAAGAAGACTTAAGATGGCTGGTCAAGTATGAGTTAAAGCTTCAAGATAATGTAGTTGCTTGAGCGTCATGCAAAAAGTAGTTACTGCCATTGGAACTGAGTTGGAATTATTGTAAGTTGAATGATGTTAAATTGTGGATGGATAAATATGAGTTTATCGTACCTCAGTAGATCAGTCAGCCATAATCAGAACCGTGACTAAAACCTGACAAACATATTAAAAGGACCCTCAAATTATTCCCTGCCCCTTACCATATTTTTAAAAATGCAAGTACATTGTTATTGTTTTTAAAGTACCTGGATTGATTAAAGAGGAACAGGGTGCAAAGAGTTTTCAGGATAATTTTAAACTTGGAAAAATTTGAATTTAACAAATGAATAAAGTCTCCTTGGAATGTAACACAAGGACAGTCTTTTCTTAATATTATTTTTTCTGCTTTGTATAGGAGAGGTGTTCTAAAATCTGATGGATTATGCTCATTACCTGCAGAGTGATTATTATCACTGTTGTTTCATTTGTACTTTTAAAAAACTTGGGATTTACTTTGTTTGTGTGCATTTGGAGAGCAGATGGCTTCTTTGGTATTTAAAATGACAGTAGGAGTATTGATGCTGCCAGTAGAAACTGTAAAAAGAAAAATGAGAAACCGAGCTTTGGTGCTTAATTGAAATGTCACTCTCAGATTTTACTTTTTGTTTGGCTATTTTAGCTGCTTCTAAAGAAGGCAAAAAACAAAACAATGTTTTCCAAAAGGTGCTGTAAGCAACAAATAAACAAATGTTTATTCACTGTAAATATTTAACTTTATTATATAAGTCTCTATAGCTTGGTCAGGAAGGAGGATAAGGCACCTCAACTCAGAGAGCAGGAGGCTGAACTGAGGCAGCTTACGGAGTTCACCCTCGTGAAGTTTGCAGGTGACACCACTGTGGAAAGACCACTCAATAACAGCCATTCAGAGGGTGTTGGAGGGTGGGCCAATGGGCCAACAGGAACCTCCTGAAGTTCAGCAAGGATAAATACTAAATCTTGTGCTTGTGAAGGAAGGGGCTCCTGCAATGTTACAGGCTGGGGCTTTTGCCCAGCACTGCTGAGAAGGACTTGGGGCAGATGGAAAGGACTTGTTAGATGGAAAGCTGAGTGTGCCCTGGCAACAGAGATGAGGAACATGCAGGTCAGCACTAGGAGATCCAGGAAAGTACTTATCCTCTTCACTGTACCAGGCAGATCACTTCTGGGGGCCTGTAACAAATTTTGAGTGCAAGAAAAGTGTTGGATCAGCTGGTTTCCAGACATGGAATAACATAAGTAATGCATAAAAATATTTCTCTCAGTTTCAGTAACATTTGTTGTGTCAGTAGCTAGGGAAATAGTGAACTTTGGCATAAATGTGAAACTTCTATGTTTGGGTTTGATGCTGATCATATTCCAGTGCCACCAATACTCATTTAGTTAAACTAATAACTAAACTGAGAATGAATTGTATCTTTTAAAAAAAAGTTTATATTTCTTAGCTACCTAGGTGCTTTAGTTAGCCCTCTGAACTATGGCCGCTGTTCCTTTCCTCTTTCTACAATTTGGAAACCATATTGATCATGAAGTACCTGATTTCTATCCAGCAAGCATTCACTAAATGCCATTTTTTCTTAAAAAATTGAAATTGTCTTTTAACATTTCTGTTATGATAGCCTACAATATATGGCCTTTTCCTGTACTGAATTTTAGTTCCCTACTCTCCCAGCATGAATTCAAACCTGTAGCCCTGAACTTGTGAACTAATAGAGAATATAGAAAAATGTTCTCAGCATTAAACTATGATTTAGTGAGAACTGGTTTTGTGGGTTATATCCAGTGTCATCTATTGAAGCTTTTCCAATATGGAATATAATTCCAGAAACATTGGCAAAGAAAAAGAGCTAATGTGATTAGCTCAAGAATTTGTCAAGGGAAAAGCCTATTGTAGCCACAAAGGTAGCAGCTTAGATAGGATTTTTTCCAAATAGGAAGACAAACAGGAAAAAGAAGACTAAACCTCCAGAAACCCAGAGTATCTATCCCTATTTAAGTGATATTCTGTGTCCTTGGTCTTTCTTATTTCAAAATTGAACGTTTATTGTTTGAGTGGTAGGATTGACTGCACAAAACTCAGTACTAATGCAACATTGACAAATTGCACTTTTAATTTATTTTAATTGCAATGTTTAAAAACTGGCTTATCAAGAAGTCTGTAATAGATTCGCAACACTAATTTATAAATACTGTTAGTCTGATGACTGGGATGTATTGTGTCAATAAATTGTGTAAGTTTAATAGGAAGCTGACCGAAAACAACAGTCTAATCTGATAAATAACCCTTCAGAAAGCATTCACGATTTAAGGGTAAGTAAGGACAGGAGAATGCTCTTAAACTTAGGAGATTAAAGGACCATTCAGAAGAGCAGTATCAAAAGTGAAAAGAGTGTATTGCTGAAGAGAAACAGGCTGAGGTACCTGCTGTTTCAACATCAGTTTCTGCAGAGATTAAGCCTTGAAGTAAGATAGAGAGAAATGGACTGCTTTATAGTTTTAAAACCTGTAGCAACTACTAAAATCACTTTAAGAGGATTGTTTCTTCTGGTCACAGACTGACCAAATACCTCCAAAGGCAATCTGTTTTACTGGATCAGCATAATGAATGCGTAGAGAAATGTACCCTTAGGCCTGGCTTCGGATTCTGGAGTTGTGCAACTGGTTTGGGGATTTGAGAAAGTCTAAGATTTGTAAATGAAGAGTAAACTGTGTAACTGTGGCAAAGATGAAACATATTTTCATAGGCTTACAAATTGGTTCTGTGAATCCTTTAAAATGCACCATACTGTACATTTCAACAAATGAAGAAAGCCATCCCACTTAATTGCTAATGACTAATCTATTGTAAAGTCTAAATATAAAACAAATCAGAAAGAAGTAATTTAAAGTTGTTTCGTATATTATAGGCTTCTAATTAAATAATACTTTGCCAGAATTTTAGGAGGTTGTATTGTATAATCTCTCAATTTATTTATTTAATTTAGCAGCCAGACTTTTTCACAGAAGTTACTTTTAAAAGCACACGATGAGCAATATTAATGAGAAAAAAGTTATTGTGCTGTATCCCTGCAGTAGCACTTTATATTAAGTGACATTAATTGATAATAATTACAATATAAGTTGCAATTGGAGTATAAAGAAACAACAGTATTCCCATTTCTCATAATTCAGTTTTCAATAAATGCAATCAGTTTACAACTTCTGTATTTCTGACTAATATCTCAAATGAGCCTATGTTGTTGTGTGTATCCAGTTAATTCATCTCTAGTATCATCATTTTAATTTAAAACCATAACATAGTAGGTCCAATCAGCTCTTCTAGCCTTAAGTATGTCAGGATTTCCATGTTAAAAACCTCTTTTACAGAATTGTGGCAGTGCATAACATTTGCAGAGGGGCCACATCATCTCAACACTTGAAACTGCCATGCCTTGTATTTGGGTTGTTATCACTTGGTACCATTAGTATTTATCCATTTTCTCATTTATTTTTCAATCTTATGAATCATTACTTACCTTGATCATCAAATGCAAGTTCTTTTTCTTCTCTTTTTCCTGTGTTGTCCTTTATATTTCCAGATCTTCACACCACTGACTTCCCTTATGTAGCTGTCATTCTCCTGTCTCAGCCATAGAACTCCTTTTCTATACCATTTGGAACAGAATTCCAAATTATTTAATTTCCTATATTGTATAATCAAATCTTCCTTTTTTCAATTGCATCCCAGTACTGTTGCATTTTTCATAATCTCTTTTCTTTCCTCACCTAGCTGCTAGGTTTTGGGCATTTGCTTAATTGTAGTCCTCCCACTCTTGCTCACTCTATCTGACTGATGTCAAAGTTAGGGTTTCTCTTACCAGGATTCCTTAGCCCCTAGTGTAGAGTAAAGCCTAGATGTCTTAGGATGACATTTTTTTTGTCTTCCTTTTGCAATAATCACATAAAATTTTGCCACCCCATCACCTCCTATGCAGTGCTGTATCCAAAATATCCACTCTCTCCTCCCATGCGTATGCTTTTAAGGGTCTTATTGGCTCTCTAACTACTGAATATAAGGAAGACATCTCCTGGCTTTGATCAGTCTTTTAACACCAATGAAAAGAATTCAGGTTGCCATCTCTTCCAGTTCTTTATCATAAGTAAAATTGTCAACTGACTTATTGTCGCAGTTTTGTTGCTCTGACCAATGTAGTAATTTTTTTCTCTGTTACGCATCACTGTTGCAAGTTGCTTGCAATTTGTTTATAACTTCACCAAGACTGTGGGTTTCTTCTTTAATTTTGAGTGTATGCAGCAGCACATGTGCCTTCTCCATGGTGTATCTAATCCATATAAAGGTTCTAAATTCATAGAATCTTAGAATCATTTAGGCTGGAAAAGACCTTTAAGATCAAGTCCATCTGTTAACCCAGTGTTGCCAAGTCCACCACTAAACCACTTCCCTAAGCACCACATCTGCACATCTTTTAATCTTTTTAAGCTGTCTACTTTCCCTGGACAGTCTGTTTCAATACTTGGCTGTCCTTTCAATGAATAAATTTTTCCTAATATCCAATCTAAGCATCTCCTGGTACGACTTGAGGCCATTCCCTCACATTGTGTTGCTTGTGACTATGGAGACTGACTCCGGACTGTCTACAACCTCCTTTCAGGTAATTGTAGAGAGTGATAAGGTTCTCACCTCAGCCTCCTTTTATCCAGATTAAACAACCTTAGGTTCCTCAGCCACCTCATAAAACTTGTGCTCCAGACCCTTCACCAACTTTGTTACAAGAAGACTGACAGACATTAATTTTTTTTTCTGGGAAGCCCTTCTCTCACATGACTTTTTTCCCATGTACATTTTCCCTTAGAGTTTTTGTTCAGACCAGCTCAATGTATTTGCACAACAAACATCTCCCAGACAAAATTACACATCAGCTTTCCATCCATCACAGGTTCACTCAATGTTTCTGCTCAATTCTCATCTACTTGCACTTAAAAAACATGTTATTAGTTAGGCTGATATTTTCCCTAAATGTTTGAATAACACATGGCTTTTTAAAAATTAAATTTTGTCAAAAGACAGAAAATATATACAGTGACATAATTCTCAATATTCATGTCTGTAAAAATGTCTTTTACAGCACCTCAATAGACAAATGACAACTATTTATTTATAATTTATTTTCTGTAACAATGGTCTGGGTAGATCTTTCTCTTTTTAATTCCTTTGAAGTAGTTTGACTTTCCTCTGTAACCCTAAGAAGAGAATAATAACATTTCAGATAATATCTGTTGGTAGAAAAACTCTAGGCATGGGCAGTTTTTTTCCATTGGGGTTTCTAGAGTTGTCGTGATGGGGATCTTTGAAAGCATGAAGCAACATTTTAGGTTTCAAAACTGTTCCTCTAGTTCCTATGTGCTTTAACTTTCACCATTTAATCTTCAAACGTCAAAAGAAGTGATGTGAAATAAAGAAGACAGCAAGTGCATAGGGAAAAAATGTGAAATATACACTCAGACAGAGAAGTTTAGCCTGAGAAATTTTGTAACAAACTATTGTACTGAATTTAACTCCTAATAGAGTAGTGCTGTGGAATACAATCAAAAGGATGTACAACTTCTATAACCTGTATTTTTACCAGAATAATCACAAACAGTAAGAAAAATCTCAAAACCACTTTTTTTTTGATGGCATTATTGCCATAAACTTGATTTTAAAGTTTTTTCAAAGTATTTTGATGCATAAGTACTAAGTTAATTTTGAATTTGAAGCTTAAAACAGCACTAACAATTAAATTAGTAATGGTGAAATTTGCAAATTAAACATTGGACAATATGAACTTGCAATAGTTTTCTTACCTTTTCACTTTGTATTGAATGATACATCATTTCATTCTATAAATACATTTCATAATATAAGTGGTACCATGTAAATAATTGTTGCTACTAATAAAGCAGATAGGTTTTTATTCTGTGTTTTAAATTAAATTATGTACATGTGTCTATTGAAGAATATAGTTTACATAAAGGAAACCACTCTACAGCAAGGATGATTTCTGAGTTATTTCTTTCCTCCTAAAGAGCTCTGAAATTCATGTAACATGTCACTAATTTAAGCAATTCTTACCAGTTCATGGAATTTATTAGGCTGAAGCAAAGATGCTGATGTCAATAGAAGTTTTCCTTTGACGCACTTTTAAGTTATCTTTGAATTTCCAGCACATGTATTGCTACTTTAAATGTATTTACAAGTGGTCCATTTTGTGTGTTTCCAAGTGCTCTTCTGTGTAAGAGAAGTTCTAAATTAATAGTTCAAACAAGATATTACATCATGTTTTACATTCTGAATTTAAGAATGTTCCTCATCTATTTTTGCAGTCTTCACATTTGAACTTGCTAATATTTTAAATTATTTGAGTGAGGAGAGAGGGTTTTCAAAATGTTTCACTGATTTTTATCACATGCTATATTTCCCTCAGAAGTCCTTTCGTCTACACATAAAAATGCAGATGGATAAATATCAGTATTTGGTATTAGCTACTACAGGGGCATTGAGCCAAAAAACAATCTCTTATCTATTTCTTTTCTTTGTCTTACTAATTATTTACCTTTATACAATAAGAAAATTTATCTGAATTTCAAAGAGACTTTGCTAAATAGAATTTGCTACAGCTGTCCTCATAACTGATTGACTGATTGTGGAAAGACACCCAGTATAAATTTATGCTACAGGATTTCAGAAAAAATTACACCACAGGTGAAACTAAGAACTCTACATTTCATTTAACGAGAAAGTCTCTGAAAGAAAGATAGCATGCAAGGCACATCTCAAGACTTTTTGATCATACAGTCATGAAAATAAAATGTATTAGTAAGGGAAGGTTAGTTTGGTAGTATGACAGATCACAGGATTCAAGGTTTTGGGAGGTTTTTTAGCATTCAGAATAAGCACAGATCAAATCTACTACAAAATGCCCAGAAGTAACGAAAAGAGAATATTCATGTATCAATATCATTCCAGTTTTCATCAATATGGATGACTCAAAAGACAATCCTAATACACGAAGGAATGGATATAAGGTGGTTTTGAATACTAAAATTGAATTTTAAAATAATTTTTCTTATAATTCAGGTAAAATATTTTATCCCAAATCAGAAATGTCAGGTACTGGCACAGTGATACTGTAGGAAAAAAGATTCTTAATTGTTTAAGTATGAAAAAAATTCGAATATGTTGCTATTTTTGCTAGCAAGATGTTGCATTGCTTGGCTCCATGTTTTTTCAGTCTTAAATGTTGAAGACCTTAAAACTCTATACAAATTTCTGTGATTGTCCATCAAGGCCAGGGTTTAGGATGGGGGTTTTTTGTGGTTAAAAGCACTTAGAAGTAGATAGATACCAACCTAAATTAATCCCAGCTAAACACTACAGCTACTAATTTAAAAGAAAATTTTCAGGTATTGTAGCAGGAAGTCCTCCCCCTTTTCCTGTACTACATGGTTGGTGCATATAGATAACCCAGACCAGGTCTAAAGCCCAGCAAGGAGTTATCTCTTGGTGCCCTAGAGTCTGGAGCCTCCAACACAGAATCCACATCCTGATATGGAGAGCAGACGTGGAAAGAGATAAAAAATAAGTACGTGACTGAAGACACACTTTTACACTATAAAAAACACACAAATCATCACAGAGGAAGAAGTCTCCTACACACACTCTGGAAATGTGCAAAAGCTTCTCCCCAAAGTCTGGATGCAGGCTCTACTGGTTACTTTCCTGGGAATTCAGTGAAGGGATTCCAAAGTATAGTTCACCACCAAATTGGCGTTGGTAAGACACATTGGTTCCTAAGTTATATTATTTCTTCCTAGCTGAAATGACAGGTACCTTTTTGCACTCTGAATTCTCTCTCTCTACTAGTAGTTCCTTTTATTTCATTCCTGTGTAGCATGTAGTTATGTCCTAAGTCTTTTGTCTGTTATTTTCTGTGTCTAATAAATGATAATTTATGTCATATTAGACCTAATTGGCCATTGTTAAAGGACTTGCGAATGAGACCGGGTCTTGGGGTGCTGGCCACCCCGATAAGAGTCACTGTCTGCTGCCAAAGGCCTAGGCAAAAGGCAGAGATTTACCTAAGCTCCTGTCTCCATTCATAACAGGCATCCAAGTGGACTGTTTTCCTCATCTTATGAAGATCTAATAGTTGCATCCCATGTATGGTGCTCTGAAATACCATATTGATTCTGCACTAGAATGATCCTTGAGAATTTTATAAGAGACCTTTTGGATTGCTTATTTGGGACACTGACATTGTACTAGAATTTTTCATGATACTCAATTTCTTTGGATAATAGTACTGGAGACAAGAATAAGACAGATTCTGTGTTGAACTATTGAAAGACATTGTACTGGAGAACAGATGGTGAGACAGTAATGACCATCTCTGTCAGACTGTCCTTCACCAGTTGGATGTTATATGTATTCCAACTCCACTTAATTTTTACCAATTTCTTGAAATGTTTGAAATTTTTATCTTCCTTGATATCACCTTTGATGAGCTTTAATAAGAATCTTAGTTTAACTTATAATGTAGGGTAGTAGTGATATGCTGCTAAGGCTTTCCTAATTTTGCATCGTAATGTCTTTCTTGATCCTCTGGAACTTTTATTCTTCAAGTGTCAGAAACCGTGTTGGCATGCAGAATTCATTTCAATTCATACTATTTTCCTAGTTCAGAGAATCTAGCAGTTGGAAGACATATCGGTATGTTGCAAATGGAAAGAAATTAAGACAATTTGTCTCTTGTTCTCTGCTTTTTGAGATGGCATAGTTTTATGGCTTCATAGGTGTTATTTCTATATTGCAGCTAATAAGGAGTCAGGTGGTGATATTCAAGCTACTTTTAAATAAGGAATGATTCACCTTTAGTAACTTTTTAGGATTATCTTGGTTTTATTTTTTTAGTACCTCTTTCTTGCTATTCTTGATACTCTCTCATTGAAGGTTTTTCTCTCTGTAGCTGCCAAGAAGCATCACAGAATCACAGAATCATTTATATTGGAAAAGGTCTCTGACATCAAGTCCAGATTTGACTGATCATCACCTTGTCAACTCGACCTAGGCCACACCTGTTGTTTCTTCAGCACCTCTGTGGATGGTGACTCCGTCATCTCCCTGGGCAGTCCATTCCAGTGTTTAACACTTTCCAAGTGGAAATTCCTCCTAATGTTTAACCTGAACCTCCCTGGGTGCAGATCCAGGCCATGTTTTCTTCCTCTGTCACTGGTTGCCTGGGAGAAGAGGACAACCCCCACCTTGCTACAACCTCCTTTCAGGCCTTTGTAGGGAGTGATCAAGTCTTCCATGAGCTTCCTTCTCCCCAGCCTAAACAACCCCAGATCCCTCAACTCCTCATACGCTAAAAATTTTCTCTTGTCTTTTATCACCATTTCCCATTAGATATTTTTAATTGGAAATTTGTAAAATCCTTCAAGACAGAACTGGTTATATCAGATTTTTAAATTCACATTGCTATGAAAGTTATAGAAAGCCAAGAAGGCTTTCAAAAGTGTCAGATAAATTTTAGTCCTGTGATCTGTTAATGAAATTTTTAAAAATACAAAATGATGAATGTAAATATTGACTGAGTTGGTCTCTAATTTTTAAATTTTCAGACTATGACAGTGACTTTGAAATACAATGGCAATAATAGACAGTATGTCTTTTCCTTTTGTCTAAAATGGTCTGCATTGTATAAAAGTACTGTGTTAAAAAAGAAAAAAAAGTATTAGGATCACCTTCCATATTGAACTGTGCTGCCTGCCTATTTACACAGTGAAAAATAGACAATTGACACTAAGCACATCCATTCCATGACTATTTCTTTTTACTTTCAGAGGCATACACATTTGATCTGTACCCTTTTCATCTGATCAGACAGAAAGGACATTTCTGTGAACCACTCTGGCAAATGAAGCTGACCTTAATCTCATCCTGGGTTCCTTACCTTTAATATCCTATCCTTTTGAGACAACCTTCTTCTGCTCCAGGTACCTTTTCAAGACACAACTATTAGGACATGCAGAAAATTCAGCACAAAAGCACAAAATACGCTGTGGTCATTGATACTGAGCAATGCTAGGTGGAAATATATTGTCTTTTTAAAAAATGTCTTGTACATCAAAATATTATCAAAACATTTCATTAGCATAATTTTAATTCAATTCTTTTCAAATAAAAATTATTGCGGTTCTGTATTGGTCTAAATCTATCTTGTTCTGACTGCAGTTCCAGGTTTAATGAATCAACGTTTTAATGTAAAAAT
Source organism: Acanthornis magna (assembly GCA_036785705.1). Taxonomy (NCBI): domain Eukaryota; kingdom Metazoa; phylum Chordata; class Aves; order Passeriformes; family Acanthizidae; genus Acanthornis; species Acanthornis magna. The sequence goes on along the minus strand of JAWUZG010000018.1, from coordinate 16,364,974 downwards.
ATTTGGTAAGCAATCACACTCACTTCTGACTCTGGTTTATCTTGTCATGTCTGTTGCCATATCTTCTTGCTCTTTCTCCTAACCTCATGTTCAGGACTTCTAATGCTTTTTTTCTGTGTCAGAAATTTGGAAGGCAGCTTCTTACTATCTTTGTGCAACACCTGCAATAATGGACCTTCCAATATTCAGATTACTGAGGTATTTCAGCAGTAAAAAATGTATATGACATAAAAGAACCTAAAAGAGATTTCAGAGCCTAAAACATTTCAAGGAAACAAAAACAGTCATCATATTTGTTGGGTATAATCTCGAACAAAGGCAATACAATTTATCTTTCTTAACAAGACAGGATGACTGCCAGCCTGAAAAATGAGCTTAACGGTAAGATAGCTATCATCCATTTTAACTTGTTTTGCTATAAGGATAGATCAGTTGAAATCATCTGCTCACCACTGCAGTCACCTTCTGCAGACACTTTTGTACATAGCGCTAGATGTATAAAATGATTCAGGTAGAATGTCTGTTTATACATTGAATTTTTAAGAAGCTGTTCTGTAAAAGATGGATCAGATCTGAAGAATCTGTTTCAGTTTTGTAGATATTTGGAGATTATATGTTCATTTAGGATTAGGACATGGGAATGCACAATTTATGAACAGATCCTGGCATTAAATCCTCCCTTCTAGGTTTATAAAGCAAAGAGAAAAACGGAAAGCTACTGATGGTGAGCTATTACATATTTTATAAATTTATTAATAAATATTTCAAAAGATGACAAAAGTATATTATTCGAGTTTAAATTATACCTTACAAATCAGAAATTTCCAGCTGTGAGAAGTGATTTGTGAAGATAATAGCTTGTAAAATAAAGAAAATTTACATGCTAAATCATTGTGCTAAGAACATGATTAGATGTTGGTTTTGTTAGTAATGTGCTTGCAGCAAATTTGTTGCTAGTGATTTAGATAAATGAGGGAATTGTTCAAAACAGAAAAGGAATCACCAACATTGCTATTCCAGGGGTACGAACAGCACTTTATTTGGCCATATGATGGATTCCTTTTGCTGTATCTCTGAAAATTCTTATGGACATGGCAAAATTCATAGAAACCATCTGTTCTTCTGAACTTTGGCCATTGTTCTCTGCGTCTACTGCAGTTCAATTTTAAACAGTTACTATGTTAATAGCAATAAGACATCAATTGTCAATAACAGTGACATCAAGGTCATTATTTTACTTATGTTTGGATTATTCTGAGCTAATAATTGTAATAGACAACATATGAAACACGTTATCCTCAATCATAAGGAAAATAACTGGTGGTCAAGATGACAAGAAAAAAATTTGATGCTTTTATGTGGCAGCTGCTCACACTTAAATGGTTTTACCTTATGAACATTTCTTTAATATTGAACGATATTTTTGTTGTGTCATTACACTTAATGGGTAGTGACAATCTCATAACACATGCTTTATGCTTTTGCTCAGCTTTAAACTCTTGCCACAAGCATTATGTTAGATAATTATCTTCAAAAATGGACTTTACACTCATAGGGTATGTGTTCTTTTCTTTGCACAGATGCCTTAATTTCCTTTGTTGTTTCCTTGAATATTTTCCCACAGTTGTCCTTTAATTTCTTCTTCTTTGTGTCATTGCTGAGGTTAATAATGCTTTCAACTATTTCATGTCTCACCATGTAAAAAAATAAAGGATAACAGACAGGTGTCTTAGTACAGTACTTGTGTATTTGTTCACTTGAGTATGAACATAGTTTTATTCTACCCTAAGAAGCCTCTTGTTGACATTCAATGGCACAGACAAAATAATCCAAAAGCAAAAAAAAACATATTAGCATTAGTCACATAACTTTGAATGTGTTTTGGAGGCTTTAGATCTCTTTTCCCCTGTTTTTAAATAGAAATCTAGAGAAGACCACATATTAGCATGATTAATTGAAAAATCAGGGATGTATTGACAGCTCAGAGTAAAATTCAATATATTTATAAGCTGCAAATTAATTCAAACCATTCATTTAGAAAGTGAACAGTGCTTAGAAGAGCTAGGTGCCATTTATACCATTAATAATAATTGCATCTATTCCATCTGTCTCTTGTTGTGGCTAATGGGCTTTTATCAATGCAGATGTGTCCCACTGATACATGCTGTCAGCCAAACAAAGGCAAAACAGGAGATAATGAAAGAATGCATATTTCACAGCTAGAGGAGAGGCCACTAAAGTTATGGCTCAAATGCCTTTTTTCTTAAAATCTGTGTATGGATAACTATATCTCAAAGACAAGGTGTACTACGTTGTGTCTAAAATCTACAGGAATCAAGCTGTGTTTTATTTGCATTTTTTTTATTATTTTCTTAATTTTGTATACATGTATTTTAAACTACTGCCCCGAATTTCTATTTCATTAGATTTTCACTGTTTCAGTCAAAACTTGGTTAATGCCACGTAAAGCATGGCTAATTCCTTATTTGGAAGTTAATTAATACAGAGAGAACACTGAATATCTATTTAAATGATCAATTAAGTTGCTATTATGAAAATATTTTTGTATGTCTGTTATTTGTTTTGTTACACATAATATCAGGCACAGATATGATTTCATAACTCTGCAAAGTTAAAAGAAAGTTATAATTAAAAAGAATACTATGTGAGAATATCAGGAACATTGGCATGGTTTTACTGATGAGATAATGGTGCGGCACAATTTCATTCAAGAGAAGTGACTCTGAATTATCATGTAAAATAGCTCCTTCCCCGAATGAGTACCTCAGATTTGTCTAACTCAACAACTGTAGGCCATACGCACAGTTGCTGGGTTTCTAGTGCAGGCCAAGCCTGAAAGCTTCCATAATGAAAACTACCCATTTCTGCAGGAGATTTGCTTATGATAAAATTATGTAAAAAACTGAGAAACGGGTTATATGACATTATCAATTCTAAACTGAAGGTGATTTAAATGTCCAATTTCACCAATTTAAATAAGATGTGTGTTGTAGACGAATGCGAAAGAAGATGATGACGCGGCAAAGGGTGGTGGGAGGAATGCTCCTCCCCAAGCTCTCCTTTATTGGGGTAGAGGGTTCTCGGTGGTCGGGAGGGAGAGCAGGGGAAGGAGGGCCATGTCCGTAGGTAGCATGAGGACAAAATGGCACCAAGTGCCTGAGAGCACCCGGTTAAATAAGGAAGGGAACAACCAATGAGGGAAGAGGGAGAGGGCGGTGCAAACATACATGAACCAATCCGAACGCAAGAGGGAGGGATACAATTCGAACAAACCAATGATACACATAATGGTAGGGAAGAATCTAGAGGGATGGGCGGATCCAGGCCCTAGGCACGCCTCAAAGCCCGCCCAGGCAAGGCCCACGGGGTACGGGGGGCGTCGCCTAGGAGGCAAAGGGCGGGCCCACTCCCACCCAGGCAAGGCCAACACTGCCCTTCCAATGATGTTATAAAAAGGCAGCCCTGGGAGGAAGAGAGGCGATCCCCCACAGATGTGTACATATATATATATATATCTAAAAATTTGAAAGAGCCTAGCATATTTTTCCAACTTCATCGTGTAGAATTATAGTCCAGAAAAATTTTTAGGAAAACAGAAATAACTGTGTCTTTTGGGGTGTTTTTGTGTGTAAGAAATTATGTATAAATTAAATCCATCAATTTTTCTTAATCTGCATGAGCATAACCACATGAGTATTTTTAAAGAGACTAAATTAAAATGCTCCATTCTTGAAATAGCATATGTTATGATTTTATTATAATAAAATGAAATATGCTAATCCAGGCTTTAATTCAACAGTAATGGTAGCAATTCAATGATAGCATTTAAAGAAGTAATGAATGTTAATCAAAGTAAATGATAGAGTAATTCTTAAATCCCTTTTCAAATGATTTTAAGGGATTCTTAAAACACTGCAGTACCTTTTAGAAATTAAATTGCTCAAAGTAATAATTCAGGTTTTTACTATCCATTGCCCTCTGACTTTTTCTTCTCCACAGAGTCTGAATTTCACTGAATTTCAGTTTGATTCCTCTCTTCTACTAAATTGTCAACATTTTTCCAAAAGTTATACTACTGTCTCATGTACAAGAGAGTATCTACTGTTAGGAAAGGAAGAGCGAGATAACAATAAACCAAGGTACAGAAGAGGTTCAATTATTTATATAGAATCACAGAATATTATTTGTTTTGGTGGATTTGGACTATCTAGAGAAATATATATTATCTGCAATTGTGAAACGTATGCGATGACAAGCAAGTCAAGCAGGTAAAGCCCCTGTGGTATGGGGAGTGATGGTTGAAATATAAATATGGGGGGCCTGGCAGATTGATTACATCACTCACACTGCTGCAAACCCACCAAGGTAAGCACTATTTGCTTGTAATGGTGGAAACAATCACTGGATGGTGGGAATTGTACCCCGCTCCTCACACCACTTCCTGAAACACCATCTTGGGGCTTGAAAAGCAAGTCCTGTGGCAACAGGGTGCCCCAGAAAGAACTGAGTTGGGTAACAGGACTCATTTCAAAAATAGCCAGAGAGTATGGTATTGAGTGCATGTATAATATTCCCTATGTTGCACCAGCTTTTGGGAAAACTGAACAGTACAATCGCTAAAACTATATGGAAAGCAATGGATGGTGGGACCTTCAAACACTGGGACCAACATTTAGTGAAGGCCGCTTGGTTAGTTAACACTAGAGACTGCCAATTGAGCTGGCATTGCCCAATCAAAACCTCTACATACTGCAGAAGGATATAAAATCCCTGTGGTGCATATGATAAATGTGTTAGAGAAGGCAGTTTGTATTAGTCCTGCCTCAAGCAGAAGAAAACCTATCTGTGGGCTTTTGCTCAAGGATCTTGGTGGATAATGGGGAAGCACAATGTGTACCTCAAGGGGAGATTTTATTTTGGGTGAGAAGAATCTGTAGTATTGAATTGCATATGTAATATTGGTTGCTGAATGACATTGCCGCTGTATGTCATAACCCATGGACGCTGAGTATTGACTGCTCCAGATACACCAGTAGTGAGCTCCTGATGCAGCTTGTAATCAGCTGGTAGACGAGCTCTCCTGAGCTGAAAGGTCCAACTAGGATGGATAGAAATCACAGTCATGGACTAAATGAACTCAGCAGAAATCCTGGGGGAGACGGCCACTGGCTGCTGCAATAATACCTGTGCTTGTGTATAGGTATGTATATGTATAATGTATATGTATATGTATATGTACATGTACATGTGTGTATATATATATGTCAGTAGTTGAAAGGTATAGGATCTGGGCATGATATAGACAGCAAAATATAAGAGGTGGATAATGTCCTGGTTGCAGGAAGGGGACAGAGCTTAGCTTATCTGGAGTTTAATCTATAGCTGGTCCTATACCACCACAAATATTTACAAAGTTACATTTAATATAATAATAATAATTTAATCCATTGTTATTTCATACAAATTGCCAAAATCATATTGGCTGCCTGTTGTATGTAATTCTGCTTTCTCACCTTTAATCACAGGTATAAATAAGAAATAAGAGAAAATAATTTTTTAAACACATATTTTTAATAGTTTTTCCTAAGTACTGGTGGTTCAGTTTTTTCTCAAAGTAATTTTCCATTCTATACCTTAACATTTTCTGTAAAAGACTGGTGCTCCTCCTTCACAGCAAGTTCCACTGAGCCTCAAAACTTTAAGCATCTTGTTCAGCACAAGGTAAAAGCTGCAGCAGAGACTAGTGTAGCTGCTGTATGTGAGAGATAAAGAGATTATCTGAAAAAATGTAAGACCCAACTTAGCTGATTGTTGGGTATCATCCCGTAACAGTTTTGCTTCCCATTCTCCATCCCAAATAAGAACATATAAAGTTAATGGAAACATAAAAGTAGCTGAAAGATAAAGGAAAAGTGTGTTGAAAGTTTTAAGTGGATCTAATGCAAATGATGAAGCATACTTCTGTCAAACAAAATGCTGAAGCAAATGCATGTATCTCTAGTGGGTATCTCTAAGTCTGTGAGGATGAAGGCTTTGTTCTTGTACTAAAGAAAGCTTATCTTTTGAACTTAATATATTCTTCCTATTGAGATGCCTAACTTTTGCAAACAGATTAATAAAATACATCCCTAATGTATAGGAATATTGATTGATAAAGAACTTGTATAAAAATGCATTTTTTTCACTGAAAATATTGAACATAGGCTGTAAATAAATTCAATCTTATTTATCCAAATAAAAATGAAATTGCTTGTCTTAGTTAATATGTTACTTAGTTAATACGTTACTCAGGTAATAACATGTCATTTAACCCTTTCACAATGTAAGGGTTGTGTTTGGGTTTTTTAAAACGTGCAATATTGTAAATATTCTTGCTTATTTTCCACAATTTCACCTATTGGTGAATTGTACATCTTTTCACTAAAATGGCCACTTCACTTTTTTCTTCAGATATTTTAGACCCTAAGGGTGTTAGTAGTCTCAGCCAAAAGGAGTTAATTATTAATTGGTTAATGCAGTATTTAAATTCTGGATGTCTCATACCTAAAGCAGAATTCAGAAGCTTATGGCAGAAATTGTATTCCTTGTAGTGTGTGAGTAGAGCAATGGTATTTAACTCTTCTAGCAAGCAGAGCAGAAAGCTACGTAGAACTAAACACTAGGACCTCTAAAAAAGAAGTCTACCTGAAATTTCAAGCCCCATTACAGTTAGATACATAATTCTTGTCTAGATGAAATTACCTGGTGAGCCTAAGATAAATGTCCTGAAATTATCTTCTCAGAGTAGATGGTTCTATCTCTTATTTCAAAGAAATGAGAAAGTTCCCCTCATCCTTTGTAATGTGTTCAGTGACAGTGGTGGCAGTTATTACATTACTATATTTGATTCCTACATTAATAACTTTAACATGTGGAAACTTGAGCAAAATTGTTTCATCTTCAGCTTAGTAGGTACAAACGTAGACCAAATCTATCACACCTCCAGAGGGGAAGATGATTAAGGATTTGAAGCATATGGAATAGGCTGAGAGAGCTGGACTTGTTCATATTGGAAAAGAGAAGGCTCAGGGGAATCTATTCAATGTAATTAAACACCTAATGGGTGGTAGTAAGGAAATTCCAGTAAATTGCAGGAAATTCCAATTAAAGATAAGAAAAAAGAATTTACTGCTAGGGTGGTAAAGCATTGAAACAGATTGTTCAGGAAGGTTATGGAGCCTCCATCTTTGAAGGTATTCAAAAGCCATCTGGATTTGGTCTTGAGTGACCAGCTCAACATGGCCCTGCTTGTGCAGGCCAGTTGGGCAAGGTGACCTACATAGGTGCCTTCCTCAACAATTCTGTGATTCTGCTACTCTGTGATAAATAAAACAGAACACTGGGCTCAGTAAACACTCTCACTTTGGACTTCCTCTGGAGTATTGGTGCTTATTTTGTTGTGAGGAAATAATAGCATGCCAAGCTTGCAAAGCTACATTGATAACAATTATTTATTGAAGATGTAAAACATAAATTGACTCCAAAGCAGACCACTATCCATTCCCAGGACATTGAGTACACACAACAAATGCTTATGATTTCTAAGAAAATGTCTAATGTTTCATCTAAATGCTGGTTTGATGTCTGATCCAAAACACAAAGATCAGAGCTTTGTAAATTTGAAAATATCGTGTTCTGAGCATATTGAGCATTCTTGGCATTTAGGGAACAGAAAAAATGTATGACTGGAAAAAGCTGTCAGAGTGAGTACAGTCCCTTTGTTGCCTGTGGACGGAACTAAGGTTTGATCTTTCATCTGAAATGAGGGACTTGCTTAGATCTATGCATTTTTAATTATCATTTCAATCAGACTTACCTGAAAATTGCAAATGTTAGGATATTTTTCATCCTAATACTACACTGTATTTAAAAATACATTTTTATTAAATGCAATGTATAACACTCATGCACTCATAAGACATAGATAAATTTTTGTCTTAAATCTGCGTATTTTTCTCATTTCTCTCACTGTTCTTTGGTTTGCATAGGTAAATCTTGTGCAATCTTTTTCCCTAAGGAAAAAAAAATTAGTTCAGCATAATTGTCACAGTTCATCCCTCATGTTGTTTACTTTCTTTCCAGATTTATTGTCTGGTGTCAGATGGCCTAAATTGTGATTTCTGTTCTATAAGAACCAAAATAGTTTCTAACTTGTGGTACATATCTCACCAGTAAAACCATTAGAAAGAAGAAAAGCTAACAAGGGTTTGTTAATATTTTCAATTCTTGATATTTGGATTTTGTGTATGTGTGTGTGTGTTGTAATGTAATTTCTTAAGCACTGATTTGCTTTTAATTAGTAAAAGATTGTAGTCCTAGATTTACAGAATGTCTGAGTTTGGAAGGGACCTCTGGAGATCGTTGAGTCCTAATTCACTGCTCAAATCAAGGTCTGCTCAGGTCTGTGTCTGTTTGGGTTTTGACTACTTATGGGAATCAAGACTTTACAACCTATCTGAACAACCTATTCCAAATTTGACCATGCTCACAGTAAAAACAGTGCTCTCCTAGGTTCAGAAGCCATTTGTTTTGTTTCAATATTTGACCATTTCCTCTTTTCTGTTAGCACGTGCTGCTGAGAAAAGTCTGGGTCCATCTTTGCTTCCTCTCATTAATAAGGCGTTTTCTCCTCCCCGGGCTAGAGTTGTATAATAGCATGAGTTGAAAAGGACTTTTTAAAGATCACCTAGTCCAACATCCAAGCGTTGAAAGGGCATCTTCAACTTGATCAAATTGCTCAGAGTGCTATTTGTATCCAGAAGAAATGCAATTCCCATCCATTGTTTGTTTCTTCAAGTGACAGGCAGTGTTATTTTTGAGTTTTAAACCAAGTTCTTAGACATAAAATGTCAATTCTTCTCAGTGAAGAATAACTATGTTCATTAGCATATCTTTTGAAACTGATTTGAAACAAGAATTATACCATACTCCTTAGGTACATGTTAGTTTGTTAGTCTTGAGGAAGATTCAGTTTCCCTATGTGGTAATTACTGTGGATTTAGTGTATTTGCAGGGAATGTTAATGCAAACTGAGAAATGGGAGACATGATCTTCTGTAAAAACATACAGATTCTGAGATATTTGTACTATGAATGATAAGAGGACGAGCTCTCACAAGATGTGAGGGTTCATCCGAATTCTTGAGAACTGGATGGTGTTTGAAAAGATGTTGTTTCTTCAAATCCTATGAATAACTTTCTTCCATTTTTATCCTTAATCCACCTCAGTGAAAATATCCCAAAAGTCCTTCAATGAGAAAGTTATTACCCATCTAGAACTTAACTTCTAAATACCAAATGTAGATCTCTATTTTCAACACAAGAGAGAAAAATGACCTGAAACAGCCTTTGGTATATCTCCATATGGCACAAAACCTTAGTATTTCTTCTGGCTTTTTTCAGTATATAGAGCATGTCTGAACCTCATGCTCCAGCAAATACAGGCTGTGTAATAGTTTAATTTAGACTAGAATAATTTAGAACATTGTTCAGACCAATATGAACACAGATTTTATCAGGTTGAAAGGGTTGAAAACTTGGTCTTCATTAATGATGTAGCTTCCTTGAACAAAACTTAGACAGACTTTCATCTTATAACTTCAGTGTTTCTTCAGTCAACTATTAGAAAATGACAGATATATGTATATAATAAGGACTATTATATATATAGATCTTAAATTAATTTTCTACCAGCTTATAGATACTAGCTACTACAACTGTACTCTTTGAAGACTGAAACGTGGCAAAAGACGTACATTTACAAAGTTATGTAAAGAGAGCCTAGGACAAAGTTTGGTGGTTTTTTTTTTTTTTTTTTTTTTTGTTTTTTTTTTTTGGTGTTATGTCAATAAATTATTTGGTTTTGTAACATTGGGAAAGCCTTTAAGACTGGTACATGAAGAAAGTGAAATATGGGATACAGAGGTAATCAGAAAAAAAGGGTTTGTTATGTCACCAAAGACTAGTTGATGGCACCCTTATGTAACAAATTCAGGGTGGTTCTTCTTGAGAAACTTGTTTTGAACTTGAAATTAAATTAATATGCCATAATCATAGAATGATATAAATAGAATATGCTCTTCATTTTGAGTCCTCCTGAACATTACCTTTCCGGAACAGCTTTCACATATTTTGAAATATCAAATTTGAAAACCAAAATAATTACCCTTTTTTTTTTAACCTTCTTACCTTCCCACACCACAGGAAGCCTGCTCAGGCAGTTGAAGATATATCTTACATGCTCCCTGATGGCTGCAGACATATCTAACTTCTTTCTGTTCAGAACTACGCATAAAGATAGGTACAAAACATGGTCAGGATGTTTAACTGGCACACAAAGTACATCACTTACTGTTACACTATTTTGTGACTCCTTTACCCCCCTTTTTTTGGGAGGAACATTAAAGGAAGGCAGCAGCAGAGCTTCCCGATGCAGCTGACTGAAGACTGAAAACCTGGCTATATGTCATAAGGTTAAGAAACCATGTTTGCTCCCAAAGCCCTTGGGTTGGAGTTTTTTTTCTGTGTTTCAATAATTACAAATGCAAAATTACTTTTATTTTTCCTTTTTTTTTTTTTTTTTTTTTTTAAACATGAGGGAGAAATGGCCTCTTTTTCCTTATTCTCTTTCTCAAAAGTTGTTGAAGGAAATGTGGCCAAATAGCTATTTTCTTCTTTGACTGAAAAAATGATGAATGGAATGTAAATCAAATATAAAATATTCTTTTTCTAACCAACAAAATATTTGATAAAATTGTGCAACTCTGAAAAAGCAAAGCTAGAAATGGAAACTATTCTGAAATGTTAGATCATTATCCCTAATGTAAAAGATGCCTCTTAAACTGTGAGAGAGAATATTCTGAGAAATACCAGTCTTAGGAAAAAAGAGGGCAATTATTATAGGGCCAAAAAATGGTCTTATTTAAATTATCTCTCCAATAAAAGAGTGACAGTATTTTACAGTAACAGAAAAAGAAAAAAAAAATAAAAATCCCCCAAAACATCCCAGTATTTTAAAGGGCACATAAGCTTCAGGTTTAATTTATTCTTTATAGTACAAAAGTGTATTTTGTCTTCACTGCAGATATTGGGTCCATTGGAGAACATACACTTTTGCCCATGCCTGACTATTATTAAATACATGTCAATGTACATGATTTTAGCTTCTTCATAGTAAAAGATTTTAGCACTTATTTAAAGTAAAATTGATTTAAGAAATGAGCTGCCAGTTCAAAGTTGCTTATTCAAAGCAACTGATCAAAAATATCCTTTCCAAAAAAGCAAATGAAAGTGACTTCCCCCCCCCATATATATATATGAGTCCACTCTTTAACTGTTCCAGTAATATGAAAGGAGAATTGGACTTAGCTTCTCTCAGAGGATCCGCAGTCAGCAAAAGCCTCTTAGTCCTCTTAGCCTGAGGAATGTGTGTCTCTAACAGATTGCCAGAAAAGATTAACTGCTGCAGGTAGCACAGCTGCTGGTTCAAACAATTTTGATCTTTTTATATCTTGTGCTCGCTCTGTTTCCACATGGAATTGGTCTGCTTGTTATGGAGAGCCTCAGGTAGCACAGCTGCTGGTTCAAAAGATTCCAGTCGCCTTATATCTTCTGTGCATTGTTTCTGCATAAAACTGGCCCAGTTGTTTTGGAGAGCCCCAAGGAAACCACTTTATGGAATAGTTTGCTAACCTTTTCAAGGAGTGAAATATGGTCCTACTTTTTTTTGTCTTTGTAGTGGAAAAGCTTGTTCATCAAAACCAGTATTTATTGTAGATTCTTTACATAGCTTTTCCTAGGAGAGCAAAAAGAGATACCACTTAAAAAGCCTAGTTTAGGAAAAAAAATATGGGTGAATATCACCATGCTTAACTATTTCTCAGTATGTACAGTCCGTGTGCTACATTTTAGGTTTTTAGTAGGGTTTATGAAGGTTTATGATGGTGAGATGATGCATTTATCCTAACCAGCCATTTATAAGGTAGATTACTAGAGGAAATTGTGATCTAGTGACAAGTCAAGAGAAATAGGCAACTATGGAATCACCTATCTTGAAAAAGATTGATAAATTGAATTAATTTACATTGTGACATGCCTATCTCCCTGCTGCTGATGTTGAGTATCTCTAAGTGAAAGGCCTTACTTTTAAATAGCTAAAGTTACATGATATAAATCCCCCATTAGTGATTCAGAAATAAAAGCCATGTTCTTACAGCTGAGCTCTGTACTGAAAAGCCTAGGTGTTACTTAGTGTTCTGTGGTTTGTATAAGCATATATAAGCTGTGGGTGCAGGAACAACTAGAATTTCTCTGTATGAAATACTAAGGTTGAACAAACTTGGCTATACTGTCAAGGTAATAAGGTCATACACTGCTGGACCGTCTTGCCAGCTCAGTTGGATTTTTTTTTAAGCGACCTCCAGACCTTGCTCTGTTGTGCTGCGGAGGTTTGACCAAAATACTTGCACCATTCCTGAAGGTGCAAGCTAATGCTCCTCTTAAAAAATTTAAAAAGTAAGGCAAAATACTGAGGAGACACTTGTGGTGTAAATAGCCTGTCAGTTTCATAGCAGTACATCGACTTGGTGGACTAAGGGTTGTTTTCACTACTTTACCTAAGTTCCCTCTAACCATAAGACAGAATGCTAAATGATTTTATCAGCCATTCCTCTCTTCCACCTTTGAAGAGAAGCAGTTCTGACAGGTTAAGAAAAATTAAAGATAATCAAGAACACGACCACATATTTTCTAACCAGCACAGCTACCTGGATGTGCAAAGAATATGTTGCACTCTTCTGCACTATTTTGAAATGTCTAAGGTATTCTGAAGTCTAGATGTAAAATTCTGAAATGAGGCTCCCACTTTGAATTTGTGCCATTTTATACTATATATCTGCACTGACAGATTGTGTGCACATTTTACATTTGTAGTACAAGAAAACCTTTGCATGATGACTAAGGTAACTTGATTTAGGAAGAACTGAAAGAAGTAAAATTTAAAAGTAGTCAGTCTGTATTCTCACTTAATTGCAAGATTTAGAATATTGCCTTCATATCTTTGATGAAAGGGATGTATGGACTGAGAAAAGAACAAAAGTATTTAGTCCAATGTGTGTGCTCAGCATTATTACATTCTTTTGCAAATCCCTGCTGAGTTTTGGTTTGAAGTGTGCCAGAAGACCCACACAAGAATATTGTATTCATACTCTCTATTATTGATACCTAAAGCTACATCTGTTCTTCCTCAGACAAAACCTAGGAGACTGCAGTAAGCCTGTTGTAGCTTTGGGTGGTGGATGCCCATAAAAAACGGGGAGGAAGGGAGGATACTGCTGTGCTTGGTTTCTTTTCTGTTACAAGATTCATTGTAGACTGAGCTGTCTCCTAGGGTATGTGTTACACTAAGCATTAGGAGAATGAAGCATCACATTACTTGGTTAAGTTTGTCAATAGAATTGTTATAAATACAATTAGATTTTGTTCAGGAACTAGATTAGGGAAAGCTGGTTTCCAAGGACTGAAGATGACCCAGGAGAGAAAGTCTTGTCTTATCATTATAGTAATTCAAACTGCAGGTGAGTTTTTGTATATTCAAGAGAATTATTAGTGAGACCTTTTCATTTATTGAGCAGCAGGTGTGCAGTTTCATAGATACCATTCCCATGGATTAATAGTCACTATGGGCATGCTCCTATTGTTTAGTAGTTGATAAGAATAAATACAAAAGAATCAGGAATAAAATAAACTTCAAAGAATAGGCTATTTTTCCAGAATAAAGGGAAAATGGCCGGTAGGGAAAGCATGCCAGTGATGCCTTCTGAGCTGAAACAAATAGCACATTCTTTCTCTTCAGGGCAGTTTGCGTGTGTTTTCTAATCTCCACTAGATGTGCAGATGTTAATGACCACTTTTTCCCAGATCTCTCTTCACAATGTTTTTCATCCACCATTCTTCAAGAGTTTCAAAAGTATAAAATGTCAGCAAAATATTTCACATACAGACAGAATAATAGTGAAGACAAAAGAGAAACTATAATAAGCATCTGCTGCAGACCCTGAGGACTGAAGAGAGCAACAGGAAAACAAACAAAAACATTACTGGGCAAGTTTTGAAGCTCAGGACAACAAGATAATTTGCTCAAGGGTGGCTACAATGAACTGGACATCTGTTGGGTAACAAATACAGGAAAGTGCAAAACATCAAAGATATTCTGCAATTAGCCAAAGGATAACTTCGTGGTCTGGAAAATGGAGGATTCAACCATGAAGGAAGGCAGTCTGTATATACTTCTTCCAAGCTGGTGTGGTTAGAAATCACTTATGTATCTGATAACCTGTTGGTAAAGGGCCACTTTCATTCCTCAAAAAGAAAAGAAAAAGAAATATTAAAGAGGAAATAGAATGATAGATAAAATTTGTGGCTTTAAAGGCAAGTGTCCAGATCCCTACAAATTAGATGAACTAATACAAGATCACTTTCTATATCTTAGTTGAAAATTCGGGTGCTATCATGAGGGTGTTTTTAGGGTATTCATAGTTCCTTTCCCCTTTTCTAGCCATTTTTAGAACAAATCTTGTGCTGATTTACATCTGGACTTAATACTTTTCTTAGCTTGTGTTCTTTGTCCCAGCAGCAGATAATTCATTGTTCTTGTCCAGCATGTCCCTCTTTTTGTTCCTAATCCTGTCTTCTAGCTTTAACAAATCTTTTTTCCCACTCTCATATTCTCTCTTAGCTGATTTACTCCAAAATTTTGTCTTCTTCATGTCTATCTGACTCCTCTGTATCACTATGAAATTTCTTCTGCATCATTAAGAAGAGAAGTTAATTAGGTGTCACAGACGCAGTCCTTGTGCCCTTTTCCAACTCAGGGCATTAAATTCAGATTTTTAGTATTTTCAGTTTAGGGCTGGAGCATGTCCAATAGCTTTTTGAAGAAAGTAGAGGAACAGTTTAGTAAATGACATTTTGGTAAGTGCTGTGACCTACGAGAAGCTTGAACATGCTGAACGATTAAGCAGGCACAACAGTAGAAAAATAATCAATGAAATAATTCATGACTGTGCAGTCTTTAGTAGTTTGAGTTCTTATAATTTGGCCATAATTTGGTCAAGTTCATGAAGATGAAAGACAGATAATATAGGAGTTACCATGCCAAATGTCAACTTCTGCTCCAAAGCTTGAAGGCATTACAGTTTTACAAAGAAAAAGGTTGCCAACTTTATTACACTGGCCAAATGTAACTCACATGTCAAAGATATTTGAACAATTTCCACTGAAGCTTTCCTAAACATACACTCTAGGCCAACACCAATCATGAAAAAAATCCAGCATGAATATTAGAAGCTGGCAATGTTTGAAGCATCTTTAAGAGAATTATAAATAGATTTGACTAGTAGCTTGCTTCCAGGTACTATTGATGGGGATTCTGCTTTTCAGAAATTTTATTGCAGTTAAAAAATTCCATTCACTCTGCCTATGAAGATAAGCAAGGTTTTATAAACCAACAGGTTTAATTTTGAAGTATATGTATGTGTATTTTGAAAAAACTTTAAAATGCATGAAGTAAATCTGTAGTGATGGCAGCTATAGTGTAGAAAAATCCAAATTTGTTATAAAGTCTATTAGCTGAAGGACTCATCATCAGCTGAAGCTGACGGACCAGCAGCAGCCCAAGGATAGCACCAGACAGGTCTTGAGGTGTTCTGACCATTTAGATGTGCAGTTGTTCAGAGTTTTGCAGGGCTTATTTACAGTGAAGGAGGATCTTGTGTTTTGAGTTGTTTCTCAAAAATAATTGGAATCACTGCTCATGTAGGTAAATAAGCAGAAGAGTAAGGCTGACAGAATCTGTCCTTGTGAGTTGTCAGTATAAGACCAAAACCATAATTTAGTGAAAGCTATTTATTTAAGTAGTGCTACTTTAACCAAGACTATATTGTTGATGTTATTAACCTTCCTTAAGACCTTTGAGAAAAGAAGAAAATCTGAAGATGCACAGTAATTTGAAGAGTATGTTATGAACCTCATAAAAGAGATCAATTTCAACAACAACCTGTCATCTACTGGCATAAAAGTAATGAAATCGGAATAGCCCACTGGAGAAGCTGCTGATGTTCCAGTTAGCCCTCATGTAATTGAAAGAATTTGGCCATGATTGAAGCATAAATTGTACGTATATTTTTGTTAAGAAGCTTGGCAGACTCCTCTGGGGAATTAATTTTCCTCTGATGGATACGATGGCAAAGTTCTGTGCCGTACTTCAGGAATTTTATTTCTGAGGTTCTTCTGTCTTCCTGCAAAGCAGGAGCAATATACAATATATCTGCTGTCTATCACTGCAAATTCTTTCTTAGCTACTTGCTGTATGAAAAATGATGAGATAACTCAAATAATCCATTTCTTCCATAAAAATAAATTTGCCTTTTTAATGATTAGGGTGATTTAAATATATTTTTAATTATAGTATTTCAGCTTTTAGGATTTACCAGTCACTCTTTTGACCTAGGGAGTGATAAAAACTTTTAGGGGATTATAGTGATGTCTCTGTAGAGTCTTGTGAAAAGGTCATATATGTTAAACACGGGGAAAAAAAAAAAGTCTTTGGCCCTCTGCAATCTGTATTTTTGTCAAATAAAGTGACCTTACTGTAAGGTCAGAATTGAAAGTTTCATGTTTGACTAGATAATTCGACATGGATGGGATTACTGACATTTCCTACTTGTTTTTAAGAAAAAAGTGCTTAAACACGTGGGACCTTAATCATTCTCAATTTGAATTTCTTCCTACAAAGCATCTATTCACATCTTTAATTTTCGCTTGATGTTTAATCCCACACTGAATTCAGTTAGGTTAACAACTATACTAAAGCTGATGGAGAGAACCTGTTTTAAACTTAATTTCATTGAAAACCTTCAATAGATAGGAGACAAAGACCTACTGTTATTTAGGATATGCTAGAAGTGAGAACCTACTTTTTATCCCTTTAAAAATTTAGTTTAATTTAGTTCAAATTAATTGAAGTGACACTAGATTTATTCTAACATGAATAAAAGTAAGTCACCATCAGAAGATTTATTTAATAGGGTTAAACTGTACAAAAAAGAAGAAAGAGTATTTTTTTCCTTAGAGGCACCTTCCAAAGCTTCGCTTACTTTTGGAGAATGAAAATGCAAGAAGTCCCTTTTGATGTTTTTGTGAAATATACATTTGAACTCAACTGGAAGTTATCACTTTGAGGGTGGAATTAGGATGAAAATTCCTCTTCTGAATTGTATGCAGGTTTAAGAATTGATTAAAAAGCCCCCAGTTTCAGACATTTTAAAATATCTAAATATAACTTGGGACACTAAAAATTTTTCAGCTTTGTGTTGAATTATATAATTCCAGTTTTTAAAAAAAGGAGTCAACAAGATAGTTATGATGCAGAAATATAGTGTATACATTGCAATTATTTGAACTATTTTTCTGATTGTTAATATCTGCACACAGTATAATTATTGTGCTGCAAATATATATGTGCTGGATATCTGGCAGTACATAATGTGTAGATAGTGGTTCCTTATTTGTCACATAAAAAATAAAATTTTATTACTTGGTGAGATGCCTCTAGTGCAGTACTCACCAAATTAATGGACACAAACAGCTGCATATATGCATAATTAAACAGGTAAAGCAGTCAATCAATTATACATATCAGAGTATAAAATAATTTCCTGTTTTCTAGAAAGACAAGATGAAAGATATAAAAAATAAGAATCACACATTTAGCGCTTTTATAAAATTATATTATGATGTATTTTAATTCCAGCACTTAACTATATTTACAGTGGACCTATTCAGTAGATTAAACATCAAATGATATTAAGGATGTGAATACATGCTTGGTAGGATGAAATTCTTTCAGTAGTTCCCAGATATGCTGAGGAAAGGTATTACGCGCCAATATCTGCAAGAGGAATGAGTATGCTATCACATAAAACTAAATTCTTAACCCTATTGGAAAATACTAAGAGTATTTTCACACCACCATAATTAAAACATTCGGGGCTTATGCACATTATATAATTTATAATGTACTTTCTGTATTTATAGATGTGTCATGTATTTAAAAACAGGCCAGGTTTTGAAGGCCAGATATTCCACAAGTATTAGCACTGAACCACTTGGGTAGCTCTACTCAAAAAAACCCCATGACTATGAAATTTGAGAAACATTGATAGAATCCATATAGGATTAAAAGAGTCCAGAGTGTTCCTTCCCAGTTATTAGGAAATAGACTGTCCAGCCTTGTATATATATAGTCTTTATTTCTAGATATCAACTGACAGTTTATGCTTTAGAGTAAATCATGCAGCTAATACTAGATTATGTCACAATTTCCATCAGATATCAATAAGTGAAATACCGGAGTAGCAACACAGAGTAGGTTTTATATGTGGTAATCTATAAATATTATAAACAGAGTGGTAAATCATGGCTGAGTCAACATTTTCCAGCATAGAATATAAATTTGGGAACACTTGTGGAGGGGAAATGCTGCAATTCCATCTACTTCACACTTATATATGGAGAAGTCCAAAGTCACTTTCCCAATTGTTACCGACATGGAGGTTTAGAAAAAAAATTCTTTAGCAACCATGAAGCAATAATATAAACCATGTCTTTTTACTTTTTTTAAAAAATTGCTATTTTTAAATACTCTGTTCTAACATGTTGATAAAAGTACAGCCAGGTACAGTGATGACAAATCATTTTGTTTGCCTTGCCTTATTTTTCTCTGTAATTTCCAGCATTTTTTGTGTACATTTCTTCTAGTTTGAGAACCTGGTTTCTAATTTCAATATGATTTTCATTACTTTTTAATTTGCATACTTTCATGCTCTGACACGTAGCGAATGAGTTGTTAGAGGAATGGAGTTTTCTAGTATCTCTTTTTACAGAGACTTTTTCTCCTATAGTAAAATTAAAACCTATTAAAAATAGCTGCATAAGGTATGCGATAGTCCAACTATGGAGAAAACGGATTTAAAGCTAGAAGAGTATTGCCATTTTTTCTTTTCTATCCCAAGGGAACTTAACACAACATGGGGAAAGATACCAAATTTAGATAAACACTGAATTTAGATGATTAAATATACGAACCTTTTCCCTCATTTGTGTGATTTGATTTTTTTTTTTTGCTTCTTGTTTAGAGACAGTAGAAAATACTTATTTTGGGAAAAAAATCAGTCTCATTATCATTATCATTCCATTTCTGTTTAAATGGGTAGGTGTAACTTCATGAAAGACTGACAGTCACTGTCTTGTAAGGAGAGTCACTCACAAGGAAAAACCCTGTTGTTTTTGAAGATACACATATTATTATTTCATTTTAGTGATTTAACTATATGAAATATTGTTAGTATAAATTATCCCAGACTTTACACTTTATGTATCCTATCTTTGATTTTGTGCTGACCTAAAGGTAAAGCTTTCCTATTACTCTAAATTAAAATAAAATCCATTTAAGTATCAGTTTCTCAATATTTTCATAGAGTTCATATGTTCATAGAACTTATGAACTTCTATGAACCATTGTTAATTCAACTCAGCTACACATACATTTCAGTACAATACTGAAGATAGTTTTATTACTTAATTGTTATTTGAATCAAGAAAAATAAATGAAAGTCTTCTTAAAAAGTAATTAGTATTATGATTCCATAGTCTTCTTAAATAAATGTATTTTCAGTGCTATATGTTGTTTAGAAAGCTTGGTTTCTCATAAAATCTTGCTTCAAGACATTGGAAATAAACTGCTTTGAAAACCCATTTACTTATATTGAGAACACTGAAAAGTAAAACTGCAGTTCCAGCCTCTCTGACTTTCTCTTCCTATTGTATCTCTTAATTTCTTTTTATGACATTGCTTCTTCCTCTGCAATGAAGTATTTCATACAATAAATGGACCATGCACTTTTCTACATGAGTCATTATTAAAAGGCCATAAATTAAAAAGGGAATAAGGCATAAAATTCACACTGGGTACTCATGACTAAGCACTTCTGACTCAGTCACTAAAATTTCATAGAATGGGTGAAAATAAGTGTTTGGTTTAATACTTATGGAAGAGTTTGGTTTAATACTTATGGAAAAGTAAATTTACTACTGATAATTAGTTCCGCTGAGATTTTGTAAGAAAAGTGTTTATCAAAATTATTATTTTTGAAATGTATGCACTCAACAACCTCAAAGTTTTCTGACAATAGAGTATAAAGGGTATTTTTTCCACTATATTTTAAGTAAATGTTTGTTCTGAAAAGTGACGTAGCTACATGATCCCCTAAAATGATTTCCTGAGGAATTCTCTTGAAATAGAATAGCTTACCATATTATTTTACTTCTAAGTTCCCTTTTTGTGACAAAATACATGTTATTGACTGTTATACCATGTTATACTACTTTATTAATGAGGTTCTGAATGCTATTTAATGAAACTATACATACTTTTATCCCCTACAGATCACTTCAGAACATGACCTTAAATTAGTTAAAAAGAAACTTTCTTGACTTTAATTTAACTTTCATCTTAATAATTTTTTTAGGATCCAAATCTTAGAGCTATTTTCAGATACGGGATATATTACCTGACATATTTAATGCATTTTCTTTTCAAATCAGGCCCATACATCATTACTGAAAAGATACATGAACACACATTTTGTTTGTTTAATTTTTCTTAATTTTCTCAGATCTGTTGCTGCTTTCAAATCACAGTCTCATCCTCACAATATAAATAATTTATTTAACATCTTGTTTTCTCAGCATCTATGCTGAAGTCCTCAGAAATCAAAGTTTTCCAGTGTGACTAGCATAGTTTCTAGACCAAAGTCTCAAATTCATCCATCTTAAAGAATATGCATAAATTTATCAAAGTATTTCTGAATACCTCTGAAGGTGCATTGGCTGTCAGATACTTAGCTTAGGTATTTAATGTTGGTTTAAATCTCTCTACAGTCACTTTTCTCTGGAATTACATTAATTAATATTTTTGTCCTTGCTATAATATTTCAAATATTATTTCTTATTACAATGGTTAATTTATTTTAATTTTTTTTTCCTAGTGAGATAGTGAAAAAAATGTATCTTCATTAACTTACATTTATTTTCCAGACTCTGATTGGGCCTATGTGTTCTTGAGTGTTTTCCTACTGTTTTAAGTCCATTCTGGTGGAGTGTTCAATGTTTCCATTGTCATCCTTTGTTTTGCCCAATTTTATGGTTGTTGATGTTTTGCTTGCCTGTAATTGCACACATTTCTGTGAAGTGCATTTCGAAAAACGCAGTACTACCTCACATTTCAGGTCACTGATGGTACATAAAACTGTGCTCTTACTTAATGGAATTAGATCTTCCTACTTAGAAAGGAATTTTCCAATTTATGCTTCACTGAGTCCTCCTTCATAATTCCCCCATATCCCTTCAGTCTGTTTCAGGTTATATTATGATAAAAAAAATGCTGAAACAGATGGAACTGGCCAGGTTTAGGGATTCTTTGGTGAAAGTCTCCAATCATTGTGCTGTTCCTATGTTTTGCTAAGAACCTCCATCACTTTGTTTTTTCCTTCATAAAACTGCTATGTAATTTGAGTTTCATTTTTCACTATCTTTTAAGTGTTGGTTTTCTACAGAATTGGAATAATCATCTTTTAATGTATGCTTCTTAATTCAATTAGAAAAAGAGTTTTTTTCCTCAGGAAATACCAGTTTGCAGTGAAAGCCACATCAAAACAATGTGCAATGAGATTTCTGGTGGTGAAAATCCTGCTGAGCTATGTTAGCCACAAATGGACTGTACTCTAAGTTTTACAGTGAATGTTTTTGTTACCCAGTAGGTTTTCTTTCAAATAAAGAGAAGCAAAGATCAGAGAATCTGTATTTAGACCCTGAAACCTAGGCAAAAGAAAAATTTCTCCTAAAAAGAAGAATCATCTAGCAAGATAACCTGTACAATGGCAAGGCAGATAGGGAATGGCTCTTCTAGGAAACTTGGGGGGAAGGGTGCCTGCCTGGTGCTGCTGCAGAAGGGAAGCTACCACAGGCTTTTACTTCTCAAAAATTCTAGCTTTGTATGATAACTTTCAGCTACTCCTGCAAAAAACGGTGCTAAGAACTTTTGCTTTCATCTGATGGCCGATGCTGGTAGGGAGCCGGTGGGCAGGGAGCAAGATAGGCAGGTGCAGGTGTGGGAAACAGGAGCCTGGAGGGGGTGGAAACCCTGGTGAAGGCAAGGTGCAAGTGTCCAGCCATCACAGTGATATGGCACAGGGCAGGGCTCCTGGCACTGACCAGAGCAGATATTCCTGGTACAGCAGAAGCCTCATTTCAGACAGAGCTGAGGAGGTAGAAGGCAGCTTTCCAGGTCTGGGTCTGCAGAGAGCACCTGGGACCTCTCACCATGGCTGGGCTCACGGGAAATGAGCTCCGTCCCTGCAGGAGGTGTATAGTGATTCGTGGAGCTGTGGGAGGAGGTCAGCAAACTGCACAGCATCGGGGAAAATGGCAACAAATATGCTCACAGGATTTACTATGTTCACAGAGACCCTGCAGAGGAAAAACATGGAACGACAGAACAGCCAGAGGCTGAAAATGATGCAATGACAAATGGAGAGTCCCACACTAGGAAAGACTGGAGTCTTGTGACAAGTCACAACGTGAGGCATGTCTCTTCTTCCCTGCTGATCTGTCACTACACATCAGTTTCAATGCCCTTGTAGCTGGTGATGGGGAGAAAATGCTGTCTGGGGAGCCATCATAGCTGAGCCCGAGCTGTACCAACATTAAGAAGACATGGCAAGTGATGGCATCTTCTCAGGGAGATGGATGGCCCATCAGCCAACTTGCTGTCTAGGCAGGTTTGCTGATTGCCAGGTGCTCAGATCCAAAAGTTATAGGGACAATACCGAGGTGCTGGACTATTACCCTCTGCTGTCCAGCCACACGTCACTGCCAGGGAAGATATTGACCACATGATGATTTACTTCCTGGTTTTGGGGATAAGGTTTGAGGGCATACAACCTATCTAGTTGTATGCCCTTAAAGATGCAACCTATCTTCTCCTTCATCCTGCTGGTGAAGAAGAAAGGCTGGACCAGGAATGGTGCATCTTGGAGGTCAATACCTGGTTGCACAACTGATGTCATTAGCAGGAATTTGCTTTTTGTGACCACAGGTTCTCTGAAGATCAAAAGTGGTTGAGGCTGGTGGAATCTAATTGACAAAATAGGACAAAAATATGTTTGCTTGAAGCAGAGTGCTCAATCCGTCGAGGAGAGTCCTAAGCCAGTAACATCAAGGGAGAGATACTGCAACACACTTTTTGATGAGAAAGTGGTAGGCAGAGGTGGGCATCCAAGAAAGCACATTGGTGGGAATAAGAGCACCAGAATGATAAAGCAGGGTGAAGAGACATCCACCCCAAGTGTATGCAAAGAAATGCATGCAGCCTGGGGTAAAGTTCTGCTTTGGTCTCCTGGGCCCTCCCCTCCAGGTGTGGCTTCAAGTGTGGGAGTGACTGACAGCCATTCTGGGCTGGACTGGAGGCTCCAGGGGGTGGGGTGTGGGCCAGTGCAGGTCCCACTTTTCACAGAACTTGCACTGCCTTCCCCCACCACCCCACACCCTCACTTCTATTGTTTTGAACCAGTAATCATTTCCTCCAGTCTCTCATACCTGGGAAACAAGCAGGAGGAACTAGAGCTCTGTGTGTGGAACTAGAGCACTGAAACATCTCTAATAATGACACAGACTGATCCCTGACTGGCATGGGAGCATCTCTGCTGAGAAGAACTTGGGGGTGCTGGTAGAGGGCCAGCTGGGCCTAAGACAGCATTGTGCCTTGGTTGCAAAGAACCAAGAACCTCCTGATGTGTAATAACAGGAGAACATGTAGGAGCTCCACAGGAATGAATGTTCCCTGCCTGAAGTACCTGTAAAACTTCATCTAGATACATGGATCCATTCTAAGTCTCCTGACAGATGACAAATGCTTATAAACTACAGCAAGTTCACACAAGGCACTTCATAGTGGTGCATGCTGTCAGGGTGAAACACAACAGGTGTAAACTGAAACAAGAAGTCAGCAAGAGGATCGGTGCTGATCTAAGGAAAAAGTGTGTGCACTGAAGGAAATGATGCTCAGCATGGGATGTTTGGCTGAGATAGTCTCATGTAAGATAGTCTCTTACATGAGATCTGAGCTGCCTTTCTGTCAGACAAAACACAATCGCTGACACTGAATGTTAGACTGCTGAAAAATGTGGTGCATTTCTGATTTTGGCACTTTTATCATATCTGTTGTTACAGGGAGAAATTCAGTACTTCAATTTTGCTGTAGTTTTTGAAACATGTTTCCAACTGAGTTGAAAAGGAAAAAAATATAACAAGGCATTCCAAAAGAAAAAGACAACCAAGATTAAAGTTGGGCCTGCTCAGTCTCAAGAAGATATGACAGAGAGTGAACTTCGTCAATGTCTATAAATATCTGAAGGGAAGGTGTCAGGAGGATGGAGCCAGGCTCTGCTCAGTGTCAAAGCAATAGGATAAGAGGCAAAAAGCAGAAACTAATGCACTTGAATTGCTACCTAAATGTGCAGGGGACTACACACTGGAACAGATTGCCCAGAGAGGCTGTGGAGTCTCCTTCACTGGAGAAATTGAAGAACCGTCTGGACACAACCCTGTGCAATGTGCTCTGGGATGGCCCTGCTCAAGCATGGAGGTTGGACAAGATTACCCCTGTGGCCCCTTCCAACCTGACCCATTTGGTGATTCTGTGATCCTGTAATATTTATCAGGTCCCTTTGCTATTATGAGTATTAATGGGGATATGCTGTATTTGATGTCTTTTAATTAGAGAGGTTCTAAAGGATCCAGTCAATTGAACTGCTTGTTTCAAAGGTAATCCAAAGTTTTAAACATCTGGATACTGTTGTTAACTTTAGGGTGGTTTATCTTAGTTATGTTTCTCTTTGTGTATATTATTTTTATTTAAATAGGATGAGGGAAGAAGTTGTGTAAGTTAACAACAAAGGCTGTTTCACTTCATTTCTTTTTGTGAAAGAGCTGCAGTAATGCAAGTAAACTAGGCTGCTCCTTAGAGACTAGCTGTACCATAATTTGGCTTTTTTTCCTTAAATAGTAGTTGAATGTTAATTAGAAGCATTTTTGTTTCTTTTGAATTTGTCAGTAACTTAAGAGAACATAGTTATTTCCATTAACACCTTTTTTTCATTTTCATGTTTTAACATTACTTAGTTAGAAAATAACATTTTTAGAATATTTAAAGATTAATGTGAAACATTTCAACACTTGCCCAATTTTTATAGTGATGCAAAATATTGCTTTAACCTACAACTGAGTTTGAAAGTGTGACATGACACAGAGCAACGTAGCCAAATCTTTTTTTTAATTCACTTAAACAGGTAATAACAACACATCATTTAACTAAACATGGCATAACTGCATGAACTTTAATGAATTATGATTTTTTAGAAGATTTCATATGTTTTTGATCAAGAAAATCTAAAGTGGACTGCAAATGAGAAACAAAGAACAGTAATAAGTATGTTGTAATATTCACCATAAAATTTTTGTGTCTGTGGAGAATGAATCTTTCCATTAATGTGACATTTGTATTAAAAGCAGGAATGTGATGATGAAATCTGTTGATGATGCAAAAATATGTGGCATCCTATAAACATGCAAGAGCATTATATAGGAATAAGTAAAGCAAATAGTGCTAGTGTAAGAAATTAAGTATTACATTATAAAAAAATTATAAATGTTTGCTCTAAATTAGGTGATCATTTGGAAAGAACAGTAGAAAATGTTTTGATCAGCATGTGGTTGAGACACCATTATAATTTCTCACTGCAGAATCTCATGGAGTCCTAATTCATAATTTGTGAAATACAATTTCAGTTAATGTTTTTGCAAAAATTACTGGGCAGGACTGCCTACCTTTTATTCTAGGACTCAGAAGATAATTTAGCTTAAGAGTTTATAATTTTCATAGAGTGTTTTGAAAAAGGACTTGAGATTAAACTGCAGAATTGTATTACTGTGGATTATATGAGACACTGTGTCAGAAAACCATGTTTAGTAGATATTCCTCGGTTCATAAATATTTTGCGAATAAAATGTAAGGTCGGTGTGAATTTCTTCCTAGGGCTGCTGGAAATCACACAACTTGCTCTGCAAATGTTTCTGTAATTTAGCAGGGGTTTTGTAGAGCATAGTGCTGAAAGCTGACCTTTGAAATGCACTAAATTTTTCAGTGCTGTCTTTTATGTGCAATTTGTCACTACCTTGTGGATCATGCTGCATAGCACTTTATCTTTGAGCTAGTCGTGTGGTCTTCAATAGGACTATTCAGTGTTTGAGACATTATCCAATGTAACTTTCGTATCTCATTTCATTGCTCAGTTTGCACTAGCATCCTCTGCTTTTAAGCTGATTGTTTCTTAAGGAGTGAATTTTTATATGTATCTTAATCCTCTCAGCTATTACTTTGTATAATTTCTCTTCCCTTTCTTTTCTCTTCAGTTTTTCTGAAGATTTTCTCTTTTTTTTTTCCTCTTTTTCTTTCATTTATGATACCAAAATAAGTATTTTCTTCTATGACCAGAGTATTCTTCTGTATTTCATAGGCCTAAATATCAAAATACTTTCCATCTTAGATACTTCTTGCATTTCATAATTTCCTTTATGTGTTCTATCTACCCTGACTAATACTACATTTAATATCTATAAAAGATTAAATTGCACATATGAATAAAAGCAGAATTAATTTTAATATTTCTTTTCTAAATCTGAAAATATGTTACAGTTGTTCTCTTATTTTATATTGTATTGTTATAAAGACACAGACTGATATTCAGAAATTCTATATTCCCAGGAATAGGACTTAAATATATATTTGAAGAACTGGAATAACGGATAAAAGTCTTCATCCGGATTTGTTTAACAAGTTGACCTGGAACTTAAAAAAAATGTAGTGATAGGAAGACGTAGTGGGTACAGAGTACTCATCTCCAATTAATTTTTTCACCTAGTTTTACAAAGGTTTTAGAAGCAGAATGGTGGGGGGGGGGATGGGGAAAAGCCCCAAACCCCAAAAAACAGCCCTTTTTTATGTTCCCAGAGAGGGGGTTAGAACAGCTGAGAACACCTAAAATTGCTTCTTATGCTAAAAAGTACCAGATGATACCTTTGTAACTTTCTTCTCTCCCTTTAATCCATTTTTCCTGTGTCAACAACATCCTTTCTCTTTCACACACTTTTTTACTGTCCTGCCCTTGTTGAATTCCTTGTCACTTGTGCATGAGATGTTTGACTTTACAAAATTTCTGTGAAAAGAAACAGCAGACAATTATATCCTAATGGCTTACACTTCCTTTCTTGCAGTATAGGATAGGTTCGGTTTCTTCTGTGCTTACTTTTTTTTTTTTTTTGAGAGTAGAATACTTTAGAAATTCCTTTTTTGCATAGGTTTATACTTACCTGATGGAGCATGCTGTGGGAAACAAAGAAGTTTTTGTTCCTTGGCTGTCCATGGAAGCAATCGTTTATACATCACCCTAACATGAGGTTGCCAAGCAGATATGCGCACATACACAAGCATGATATTATAGATATTAATATATAATAATATATTACTCTCTTCAAACAACTGACATAGAATGTGGAAGGACTACATGTTTAGATTATATATCATGAGTATTTTTAATACAATTTCTTCTACGTTCTTGTTTTCCATTTGACAGCAGTTTTTTTCAGCCAATGCTTAGCCTCACTACAGAGTAAGTTTTATATAAAAATATAGAAGTTCCACCCACTTTATTCTATTTCTGAGCAAAACAAGTCAAGAAAATGGTGGCTTTACTTAAAAAGGTTCAGAAGGTTCACAAAATCTTTTTTTCTGAGGAAGCAGTTTACCAGAGAAAGTAAAAGTACTTTACCACAGAAGCTGTTTGTCAATGTATTTATGAGCAATTCTTATGCAGTAATGCATGCAATAATTGGTTTTTGCAGTCAAACTCTTTTCTAAAGTAAAATACAGACAACTACAGTATGTACTGGCTGTGGCTGGAATGAAGCTAATCATCTTCACAGCAACCCATATGGTGTATGCTTTGGGTTTGTAGCTAAACAGTGTCGATAACACTAATGTGTGTCATTTTCCCACTCTGCACTCTACTTACCCACTGTGAGTGGACTGGGGATGGGCAAGAAGCTGGGAGCACACACAGCTGGGATAGCTGACCCCAGCAGGAAGAAGGGATCTACCACACCCACAATGCCATGCTTAGCAATAGGAATGGGCAGAGGAATAAGGGGAGAGGGGTATTGTCTTTCAAGGCAGCCCTTTTTCAGAGATGGTAACAAGGTGGCATGAGGTGGTGAGTGATTGCCTTTGCATCACTTGTTTTTTTCTCTTTCCTTCATTTATTAATCTGCTTTTATCTCAACCCAGCTTTTCTCACAATTGCTCTTCTTGTTCTGTCCCCCATCCCAATGAGGTTGCAGTGGCTGAGTAAGCATCAGTGTGGGTGTGTTGACCTAAGGGTTAGCCCACAATGCTTTATCTACATTTTTGTGACATGAAGCTTCAGTTTTATGAAGTCGTGGAACTTAGTTCTCACTGTGCAAGAATCCAGAAATGCACCTAACTCCATGTCAGATTTTGGGGATGTTACTCCAGGTGTGTGGTGGGAAACAAAAGCGTATGTTTTG
Source organism: Acanthornis magna (assembly GCA_036785705.1). Lineage (NCBI taxonomy): Eukaryota > Metazoa > Chordata > Aves > Passeriformes > Acanthizidae > Acanthornis > Acanthornis magna. The sequence goes on along the minus strand of JAWUZG010000018.1, from coordinate 16,336,139 downwards.
GTGTTTAAAGTCAGGCATGTATAAGTATATGCCTGAATTTTGCCTTTACCAAATGTATTTCCAGGACAATGCTGAAAGTGGGATGCTTGTTACCGAATCTTTTGTAAACTGCTTTAATCAGTTCCAAAATACACATGCATACATAAATATGCATGAGGAAAAATAATTTAAATCTTTACAATTGTGCTGCATATTTGCGTGGTCATTAACAAATGAGCTCTGGGCCATGCATTGAAACAGCCATATAAACAACAGCAGCAATCCAATAATTCTTTCCCCTCTTATCTAGTAAAGGTGCACACTTCAAGATCATTAAGATTCCTGTGTGAATAAGAAACATGATGATCACACTGATTTCCATACAGTTTAGTGGAAGAAGTATGAGATATCTTTCTCTCATGTATCTGTATATAAATATACACATAAACACATTATTTCCTCTTTATAATGAAAGGTGGTTTTAGCTGCATAGATGCTGTTTAAAATGTTAGTATTTATATGAAACAGAAGAAAATCAACATCTCCCTGTGAGAAAAATAAATTATCTCATAGCATAGAAATAAATTATTAATGTCCTCTATTGCTCCCCAACACCCCACTGCAATTAGTTCTTGAACAGATTTCTTTAAATGATACATCTATGTGCATTCCGTGATAATTTCAGAGCTTGTGGACAAAAGGCTTAGATAGGTGCATTAGAACAGAATCAGTAGATAAGTAAAAAGAGGAAAAAAACTATTTCTTTTTATAGCTTATATTTATATTGGGAAAAAAATAAGATAAGGATGACAATGCTGGTATCAGAAATCAAATAATACCCTTTGCATTTTTTAAATTCAAAATTGTTGCCATGGAACATTTGAGAAAGTATTCAATATCTTTTAAATCTACACACAGATTAATAATTCAAAGTAAAATAAAAACAATAACTTACATTCTGCAGGTTTTGACCCTGCCAACATGACTTGAAAACACTGGCAAAAAAGGTTGTCCTCTTGTTGAATTGTTTGGCTCATGTTTTATGCACAAGCATGCTTTGCTTCAGGATTTGGCATGAATGTCTTCCTGTTTCACCTCAGGGATGAATGCATCCAGGGCAACAAATAAAAAGGACAGAGACCCAGTTTCTGTTACAGTTTGAGATAACCTCCATGATACAAACTGCTGCCGTATGTCGGAACCCTTTTTTATGCCTGTGTCTTTTGTGTTTCAGATCTTCACCAAAAATCCTTGTGCAATAGTGTAGAACAGTCAGTTAATTTCAGGAGTGGTTAACTATCATCTGCACTGTGTTTGGGAGCTAATTATAGATTATTTTTCCTGGCCTGTTTCTGTCTAGCTGATGTTTGGCTCTGTATTCTGGCGCGTGGCTTTTGGCCGCACAGCGATTCAGTAGAAATGGCTTTCTCAATGTGCTTCTTCTGAGTAAACTTCATCTGATTTTGCATTTGTCCATTACTTTCCCTTGGGAAATACTGCTTTCATGTCACAAACCTAAAACGTTTCTGATTCTGATGGCAATTTTGAACAATTTCACTGCAGACATGTTTCAATCCTCTTCTAGAATGTGCTGTGCTCTAGGCTTGCTCTTTCTGGTTTGTAGCTCCCATGCTGGGGAAACATTAATCCTAAAGTATTCATTCAGTGGTGTAGATACAAAACAAAGTATGCATGTTTTTTTATATGAGTTTTCAGCCTGATCTTGATGAATGGATTATAATAAAAAAAAAATAAATTGGAACGCTGTACAATTCTGGCAGTGGCAAACTGTAGGAGAAGCAGTGTTTTTGTTTGGTTTTTTTTTTCAGGTAGAGCAATACCTTTTGGTTCATTGAAGCAGAATGGAATAATTAATACTGTTGTACATTGCCATATCACTACAGATAAAATGTTTCCCTTCTTTAATACCACAAAGCCATGGACCCAAACCCTAAATGCTTTCTAATCTTCTGCACATATATTATAAATGTATGAACAGCTTTAAGGGTTTGGGTATGAATCAGTAAAAGCCATTTAAAATATAAGCCATATACTTAATCCATGGTTTGAATAATTAAAAAAAATCACAAAAGAACTGTTCTACAATGTAAGTTATATATGCAGCATAACTCAATCTTTAATTTTTCCAGTGTGAGATAGAAGGTTCATGTTACTTAAATACAATTCTTCCAAATCTCCTTTCACAGGCAATTTGTAAATCACCAGTGGAATGTTTTAAGATGTATCCAATATTCCTGAGATGTTGGAACAACTTTTTTAATGTTATTCAAATCTCATAGGGAAATATGTATCAACACATTTTGTTAAACGAATATTAAATTACAAACCCCGCAGGCCTGTTGTCATACGTATTAAAAAAACCCAAAAACCAAAAAAAAATCCAAAACCTCATTATGTTGTATCTTTCATCCTGAAGGGACTAAAAATATTTTTTCAAATTATCTATACCTATGTGCAAGCCAGCTTGAAATGCAGCTCTCTGCAGCTAGACACCCATGTAAACAGAAGTGGAGACAATAGGGTAAATTTCTAGAAAAAAATAACAACTGTATTACAAATTTGACTGATGGGCTTTTACCAAGTATAAATTGAATGAATATTGGTTTTGAAATTAATTCAATATTTTTCCTGAATATTCATTCTTTTTTTCTATGTAAATCTAAGTTTCGTTAATTTATTAGCAATTTATTAGTGTCTATGATGATGTATAAAACCAGACATCGATGATAAATAAATTATGTATTTTTTTAATACACAAAATGGCATTGTCTTCCAGTATAAGCTACTTGGTCTTCATAATAGGTATCCAAACCTCAAGAGGCATCTGTAAATTATTTCATCCCACCACCGTATTCCAGTGCCAGCTCGCAGGTTTTAACAGGCCAGTGTGGGGCACAATGATAAAGGAAGATAAAATAAAAGAAAGCAAACTTAGTATGCATGTGCACAAGACAGGATTAATCTGCCACTAGCTTATAAATGGAGAGAAAGAGAAAGTCTGAATAAAAAGTTTAGTTCACTTTTAACAACAGAATTCCCATGTTTAGGTAGTCTGATCTGCATTTGGGGTTGTTTATATTCTTCGGCAATCAGAGAAGTTGAGCAGTATTTATTTAAAGAAATTTCCCCAATACCTTTCTGTTTTAGAGTAAGATTTGGATCATTTTTTCTCCAAAAATCCTAAATATTGGGTTTTTCCAGAAGAACAGATTTAATACAGGCCACATTTAAAATACAGAGTGTCTTCTCTAAAAACTGTAGAATAAGAAATCTCATGCCCCATACGTCGTTCTTCAGTGTAGCACTTTGCATGTATGCAGCATACCACTGATGTTAATGGATCACTGCTATTTTGCAGGATACAGAGGTCTGTCTCAGAAAACTGTATTGCAGACATTGCTTTAGAGGGCACATAATGCATTATCTTGAAGAATTCCACCAACAAAAGCTCTATTAGGATGTCAGACAAATAAATGATGATGTTGAGCTTGAATTTTGCAAGCAACAAATAAAATCCTTCTGTGGTGTTTTAGTGACCTGCTCTGCCATAAAGATACGTTATTTAATTTGCTTTTCTTTTGAATGTGAAGCTTAATGGCACTAACATTACCTGACTGCCCATTTGTTTTGTACACAGGAGGTCTGATGACAAATAACTCTTCTAATCCTTTGTTTTCTACTCATCCAATTGCAAATCTGTAATTGCGTACACACATGTATATACATGTCCATATATACAATTAATATATTTTGTGTCTCTTGGGAAATATATTCAAGGAATTCTGTGATGTCCACTATCATCACACTGTGTACAGAAAAACTTTCTTCAAGTTCACATTATAAAACAATTGCAAATACATTTTAACTCATAACTGTATTTGGAATATGGCATCTATACAATGGCTGAGTTTGGGGGACCCTTGAATATCACTTAGTCCCACTTCCTCTTTGAACTCACATCAGGTAGGACAGCTTGCTCAGTTGTTTATACACATTGAGAAGATCCTTCTGAACCTTCTCTTCCCTAGATGGAACAATTCCAGCTCTCTCAGCTTATTCTTGTATATCTTACCAATATTGAATAGAGGGAAGGAACACATCTCTGGAAGGAACACCTGCTGGCAATACTTTTCCCAATGCAGTCTGTGAGGCTGTTGGTCTGCTTCGGTACAGGGGCATATTGTTAAAAAAGCACCACTCTCTGGTGGGTCCACCCCTTGCTGCCTCAGCCTCTCTGGCCAGCTCCACCTCCTCAGAGGGAGGAGCCTCGCTGTGGTAGGACTCAGGGGCCTGAGCACCTGGGCCCACCCCTGGTTTTAGAAGGAAAGGCATGCCCAGGGCTTGGGACATACCCACTCTTCCAGAGCTTTCTGTTAAGCTTATTGTATCATTGGTTGTAGTCTATTGTACCTTCCCCTTCTTTGTTGTAATTGGACCCTGAACCTTCGTTCCCTCCCCTTGTCTCCTCTCCCATTGGTTATCCCTTCCCCTATAAAACTGGCCGCCCCGGGGACAGCCCTTGGGACTTCTCCTCCACTCTCCCTCCCGAACACCCTGCACCCGAACCCCGTAATAAAGGAGAGCACGGGGGAGACCCCCTCCTGCAACCCTTTACTTTGTCTCGCCTCCTTTACCATTGGCGCCTGTTGCTGACCGCTGGTCGGGAACAGCCCCACCTCAGCTGGAAACAACCCAGCAGTAGCCTTTGGTGGGCCGGCGGCTTGTGTCCCAGGTGAGGGCAGCCAGGAAGGCCAGGTGGCTTCGTAAGAGCGGCTACAACACCACTCTTGTTAACAAAATCTGTAAGTGTGAATGAAGACTATTTTTTTAACTGTTGCTTGAAAAAAAAAATTAGAACAAGACAAAGTAAATTTTTAACTAATTTAATTAAATTCTTTGTCTCTAAATACTAAATTATTATTTTTCAGTTTGGATTTGCTGAGAATAATTGATCTACAGAGAATAAGTTTACAAGCTTCATTAATTTCTTCATATAATTGGATGATGTGGATTGTGGTTCCTAACTATCTGTCCAGTTCTCACTTGGTCTTTAAGCCAAAAACTCTGAATGATGTGTCCCTTGTCTTCTGTCCTTTCTCCTAGGTTCAGTTTCTGACAAAAATATTTGCAGTTTGCTAGGTTTGTCCTGGTAGACTCACTGACTTTTGCCCAGTTCAACTATTCCTATCAAATAGACATTGAAAACAGCTATTAAAAGCTTAAACTGTCAACCTTCCTTCAGCATCCTTCCTTGAAACATTCATGTAGAAATACTCTGCCCCTTCAAATCCCGTTCAATGTTAGTTCTTATATGCAAGTGCTTATATGCAAGTACAGAACACATTTGACATAGCTGCATATAGTTCAGTGTCAATATAATATTAAAACAGAAAAGAAAAAAAACCCCAACCAATAATAAAATGGTTAAATGTCCAGTGTAAATACTGGCACTGAAATCATTCTTCTTATGACCTTCTTTAAAGCTGAGGTTGTGGTAACTGTCATGTTTGATGCAACTGTATTGTGAAAGAAATGTTGACCCCAACGAGCTGTAAAATCTACCACAAAAGTGTATAAGGACATTCATAAAACAGAATTGCTATGCTAGCTGTTCCAATATCTGGATATGACACAGCTCTAATGGTGGGTCATCTTATAAGAAAATTGTCATTTCATAGTTTTCTCAAGTAATAATAAAATTAGCATAAAATTTTTCTGGTTAAGGACTGACAAATTAAAAAAAAAAAAAAGTATTTTCTAAGCCAGCATATTGAAAAGGTAGGATAGAAACTAAAGATAACAGTGCTCTTCTTGCTCCATGCCCCCTCCCCTCCAGCTTTTCCCATCTGATGATTGTAGAAGTGACACGTATTTTATGCTTGATGGATGAAAAGAGACAGTAAAAGGCAAGATGAGCTAATAACAGTAAAGTCTGTATTGAATCAGAAATGTGTTGAGGTACTGAGAGGAATCAAGATATGTGCTTCAATCATTAGAGTTTGTCACAAGTGAGATTTGTTGGTTGATGTGCTGTCAAAGTACTGAGAGAGAAACGTTTTATAACAAGCAGCTAGACATGCAGAAAAAGAAGTTTAGGACTCAAAGGACTCAGTATAAATAGAAGTTATAAAGTGAAAAAGAGTAATAAAGTTGGCATCAAGAGAAGGGCAGTATTGATCCAGACTTTAAAAAACACAAAACTTTTTCAGACACCTTGAAAAATGATCTTCTTAGTTTTTATTTTCTTAAAAATCATTACTTTTTATAATTAAGTATGTCTTCACCTCTCAGAAGAGAAAAACTCAAGTTGCATGTAACTCTGAACACTATTTTTACTCCATCTATCTTCTTTTTAAAGCATAACACATTGTCTTAAAAACATGAATGTAATCCAGTTCTGGATTGGTCTGAGTATACATTTTCTTAAAAATACACCTCACTACATTGAAGAGTTTACCTAATTTATAGCTACTGGTAAATATTTTTGCCCTTTACAATGAAAGGATTTCAATTCATTGTATTATCAGGTTAGTGTTAAAGATAGTCCTTTAAAGAAAATATTGTTTTTTCCTGAGAAAATTTAACAAAATGACTTTCTGATCTGAGAGTTTATTCTTCTAGCAGATTTTTGGAATGTGCAGTGTTGTTCATAAATTCCTGCATGTTCCTTTCACCCACATGATGCATACTGTTATCTTTTACTTTAGGGTGTTTACAAAATTCTTTGTACTTACATTTGATTTTGTTTTGTTTATCAATGCTAGTGGTTGACACAGTTGACCCTTCTTTACAACCTGACCTTTATTTCCCATAACCCTCCTCAAGTAATATCCACTAGTGGAAGCTGTAATGGATGTCTCTTGTCCTGGTGGCTGCAGCCATTTCAGCAGACTCAAGCAATGCATTATGAAGGTGTGATGCAGAGATAAAAAAATCAGACTCAGTAAATGATTATTGCAACAACTTGTCTTAGAGCTCATGGAAAATACACTGTTTGGAAATTTTTGCCTGAGAGATGCGATGGACCTGAGCCAAGAAGAATGAGGGGGAGAGCTGGTCTCTAATAAAACTACAGTGCAAATTATTTTTAAGAGTGTAGTGGGAGACAGAGAGATGAATAAATCATGCAAATTGATACTTGATTTCAAGAAAGGGAACTGGAAAGAAAGAAATTTTCAAAGACAGAATGAAGCTGTTCAAAAAGCCTGCATGCAGCATGAAGGCTGCTATAAATACTGTATTAGAAGACCAACTAGACTGTGTGCCATAGTTCAAAAAGAACGCAAAGTGGTCTGAAAGTTCCTTGCACATCTTCTTGGGAAAGTTAAGGAGGCTTTTGCAGCTAATAGTTTGACCTCTAAAAATCGAAAAAAGAGGAATACAGATAAAAACAACAGGTCAAATGTAAAGAGAAAATTTAGAGACCTAAAGCAGAAAGGTCAAAACTAAAACTTTGCAAAGCATCGTCAAATTGACAGCAAAACAAGTACTTTAAACACATCAAAAGCAGGAAACCAGATAGGGAATTGATAAGGATGCTTGGTGTAAAGAGTATATGCCTGTTGATAAGGTCATAACTAAAATATCAATAAATTCTTAATTTCAGACTTAATCCTGGCTGAAGGTGTAGATCAGGGACCAACAACTGACCTATACCTTCTCTGTGGCAGAGAGGTCAGAGAAGCTGGATCAGATTGAAGTAAATATACAGGAGCTATTATATCATCTAGATAAGTCAGATGTCAAGAAATCAACAAAACCAGATGGCATTCAGTTGAGAGTTCTGAAATTCCTCAAATATGAAGCAGTTGGTCTGCTAGACAAAGTGCGTGACCTATCATTGCAAACAGCCATCACCAGAGGACTTTGACATTGACATCATTAACTCTACAAAAGCTGCCAAGGACAGGATTCTGTAAAGTAGAGATCGGCAACTGACTTTTGTCCCTGGTTTGACAGAAGAATCTGTAATAAACTAAAGCTTTAGAATCAGTGTGGCTTCTGTAGAGTGTGTGGAGACAAAGTTTATGAAGGGGATTCAGTGGGCATAAATTATTTGGATTTTTAGAAGCATTTCAGAAGATCCCATACTAAAAGTTACAAAAGTGAAAATATGCCAGGGGATTGGAGAAAGATCCTTCAGCGGATTCAAGCTGGTTAAAGGATGCAATGCAAAAGGTTAGCACATAATGATCTCTCTCCGGGGAAGTTCCTTAAGGAGGAATGAAAGGTCAGTATGAGCTTTGTTCAATGACTTCACTAAGAACCTGGAGAACAGTCACAGATGTTCCTTAAGGTTTTTTTAGGTTGTCAAAATTACCAAAGAACTGCAGATGAATCTCATAAAACTGAGACAGCAGGTAGAAAGGTGTCAGATGACCTTCATAAAAATGAACATAAGGAATCACTAAGGAAAAACAACTCGGCCTCAACCATGCTGAATTTGGAATTAGCAGATTTGAAGCAGATCCTGAAATCCTCACTCACAGCTCTCAAATCACTGACTTGATGTGTCTGTTCGGTAAGGAAAAGACTGGCAGGATGTGTCTGTGTTTGCAAAACCACACAGTCAGAGGATTGACTGAAGACAGATCCTTCACTAAAGGTGCACCAAATACTACAGTATCAAAAACAGGGGCATGCAATGAAGCTAACAAGAGAATAGTTAAAAACAACCTCAATTATGTACGCAGCAGGTACATATATTCTGATATTCTGAAATGTGCTGCCACAGGAGGCTACAGAGACAGAAAATATTAGCAGGCTCAAAAAGAGATTAGACACATTCCTTGACAAAGGGTTCAGGGATGGGAGCTAAAATGATGGCTTGGGGATGTACCCTCATGGGCACTGAATTTAGTTGCTGCAAAAGCAAGAACATGAACAACTGGTAGCACATAAGAACTAGAAAATAACTACAACTAGTAACACTAACCTTGTAGATGAAAATATGAGCATTAGTAATTCTCCCAGATTTGGTCTGAAATCCTGTAGTAGAGTGTGGACTACAAGGATACCCAGCAGGTCATTTTGTCTATTTTCTTTGACTTATACAAGGAAACATATCTTCACTAGGACTGGCAGTTGTTTCTTTGATGCTGCATGTACTACATTCTCTTCCAATTTAGTCTCATGATTAATCATCATTACACTTGCAATTCTGTTGTACTGTTATTTAGTCAAAGTGTGTCTTCCTCCTATTTAGTCCTTCCCTATTGGTTCAACCTTCTTGGACATAGAAAATAATTTATTTTCCATTAATTTTTCATTAAGTATTTAATTGATTAACACAATGAGAATATTCCAAACATCCTTTGGTGCATTCCTCCTGGCTGGCAATGTATTAAATGAAAGTGGTTCCTTGCATGTGACTGATCAATTAGTCTTACATTGTCTTGCAGTATCATGATCATGTTTTTGTGCATCACATGGTAAACTCATAGGAAGCTCATTTTATTGTCTCTTAGTTAAGATCTACCTTTTGACTGCTTGTTCCAAATCTAAATCTTCTGCAATAGATGGGGTTAGTTTGACACTTTGGTGTTTCCAAGGTGCTGAAAACTGCCCTGATTGTTATCACACATGTGCTTACTAATTTGCTTATTTTTCTATTTTTCCGCTAAAATTTAATGAAGGTGATTAATAAAGGCTATAATACCAGGAATCTTGGCCTTAATACGAGGCTTTGTGGTCTTGCAAATATTTTTATTATGTTTTTCTAATTGCTTTTCAGTAGACTATCACAGAGTTTATTGGAGGGAAATCTTTCATTAATTTGATATGTTTATTATGTGGTCTATCTTACATCTTTTGTTAGAATGATATAAAATAACCTCATGTACTTATAAATATATATCCATGATTCAGCCAGTACTTGCCACGGGTAAATTTTTGCTGCTTGTCAGATGCCAAGTCTTTTGTTATAGGTGCACATTCAAGCAGATGAGAGAAGTGGTTTAATTAATAAGGATTTCAAATTAAACCATCCATACCATCGAATATATAGATCAACTTCTTTATTGGGAGTTCATTATATTCTCAATAATGAATTGAAATCCAGCAAATATATCCGTATTTAAAATTACTTACTCTACGGGAAAAATACTGTATTTAAAAGGGTTTTTTTTAACAAAAAAGTCTAATCCACCACATAATGCACTATTTTTATTATTTTAAAAATGTTATAAATAGAATACTATTAAAAAGATAAATATTCTAATTACACTACTTCCCAGTCAGATAATTGCAGTTGAGAGCTGTGTAAATAATAGGCCCATACTTTAAAGGATATATCATACATTTGCAATCAATAAATTAAGGGCTTTGACAGGGCATGGCTTTATTTCTGTCTAGGTTGTGCACTCAAGTTTTCTTTCCAAAGAGGATAGTTTGCTGTGTATCCTGTTCCCTGTTCTTAGTCTGATATTGATTTGGGATAAAGTAGGGCACATTTTCTGGATAAAGGAACTTTTAAAGCTGTCTTAGCTCTCTCTTTCACACCCAGAAATGGTATCCTTTGTTAACAGGAAGAGAGATGAAAATACAGAGATAAACCAAGATTAAAAGTGAGTAAAAATATTCAGGAAGACAAATTTGAAAAAAAGTTAAGATTATTATGTGTATCTAACAGTCAATAAAACTTAGGATAAAATCCATTTTTGGTGGTAAATTACATTAAAAATTACAACCACTCTATGTGTATTTGCAGGATCATTTCCAGGGCTGAAACTTGTTTCTAATTTTGTTGCCTCATAGATTTAACCAAGAGCTCTTGTTAGCAATCATATGGTGTAGTCTGTAATTTACTAAAATTAAGCTGAAACAACCAACTTTTTTCAAACAAGGCACCAAACAACATTCTCCAGTTGTTGGGTTCTGACTGTTAAAATGGATCCAGATTGCAATTTAAATTAGTTTGTCTGATCCATCTGTCTTCAGACACACCTGCTCTTTTGTTAATGTGAATATTTTCAAATATTTTGATAGATCTAACAAAATATTTATACTTCAGAAAAAAGAGCTTCTGTTATTTTAGTCATACAGTAGCTACACAACTCACAAATTAAGAATTGGTCATTACAGTTCAATACTTTAAAAAAATATTTACAGAAATCTTCACTGAGGAAAAGTTTGTTGTAAAAGCAAATTAGGTGGATTGCTCTTTATCTGTTTAGCTCTGTGATGATTATAAACCTACAATAGCTGATAAATTTGAAACTCCATGCAACAATAGAAGAATGAATATTCCTTATCTATTTTGGTGCACTTAAAATCATTTATGCAATGACCCACAGAGTGATTATCATTTTGTGTCCCGTAAGAGAAAAATAAAATAAATAAAATAAAGTAAATAAAAGTCTTTCATCAGACTAGAGTGTTACACAGAAAGAATATTTGTCTTATTTGGAATAAACATGAATTAAAAGTGACCTTCAAGTACAAATTTTGTTAATAGAACTCCATGTTTTTAATTCAGTGCAGAACTATTCAATGATTGTGCTTTGAGGTGGGGGGTAAACAGGAGATTTATCTGAATAATAGTTTAATTTCATATTTTTCAATTGAATTTGAAAACTAATGTATCAGAGATTCAATCATTTTTTATACCTTTCAGCTGATGTTAATTCAGATTCTGACTTATTTTGTTCCACTCCACTTGGTTACTTTTTGAAACAATTATTTTATGAGGATATTGATTTTATCTATAGAAAAACATCTTGTTTGGTCACTAAAGCCAAGGAAATTAAATCTAAACAAAATCTAAGTATAAGAAACCAGCTACAAAAGTGATGTTCTAAATTGTCACTTCCTTAAGTGGCCCTACTTGTCCAACTACTATTGAATATTGTATATTCCCATATTTTTTCCTAGAGAAGGAGAAATGTGTGACTTCAACACAGCTAGTCGCAGATGTCCTTCTAAAGGCACATTTTCAAATCTTGCTTGGATTTTTTTTAGGGCACGACTTTTAGAAATTGACTCAATATTAAGAAACAAAGTATTTTAAAGAATATTTTCAATAAACTGCAATTATTTTGAGTGAAACCAAAAAATCATTCAGAATAAGATTTTTGTCTTCTCATTTTTAATATGGAAAAAAAGGTGAGAAAAAGTTAAAAATTAAGAAAAATCTTAATCACATTAACATTTCTGCAAGAAGGCTCTCAGAATGTACTCCTATGCCACAGTAGGAGGAGAGTAACATACAGTCAGGTAGAACAAAGAGAATTACAGGTTTGGAGAGTACATCTTGAACTTCCCAGTACCCATTCTGAAGTGCTAACTCCACCTCTGTGGCAGATTACTTTTATCTGAATGGGTTTTTGATCTAAAATAGTCTGAATTTTCTCACAGTCTGTGATAACATCCCAAATGTACCTTTTCACTAAGATGTTAGTAAAAAAATACTAACTTGGGTGGAGGAAAAAGGCATTTAAGGGCACCGAAAGACAGAGAAGACAAGTTTTCTGAAAGATAGGGAAATACATTGAGTCAAATTTAATAACTGCATTTCTACTATGTAGGGCAATAAAAAAACCTACATTATTTATATTTGGATGACATATCAGGAGGATCCATTTCAAGTCATATTTTTAGATTAAATTACCTCATTTGGTTGCTTTGCCTCTTTACCATGTTTCATCACATCAAAACTGTCATGTAGACTTCAAGAGTGGGAAATATCTGCATTGATAGCTCATAATTCGATCAGAATTCTAGAGCTATTGTTTAATTGATGTTTTCCACCTAATTTCCTTCTTTCATATCAATATCACAAATCCAAAGAATTCCTCAGTGAGCTTTATCTGTGAAATAGCAGTAAGAATGAGAGACAGGAACCTCACTCATACGTTATGATGTATCCAGCTCTAGGTATAGTTGTAGAGATAGTCTGTTTTGGCTTATGAACTACTGAGAATAAAAAACACAGAGATAGTCACCTTAAAAGTTCCTTTAGGGAAAGAAAATGTTTTCATAATCTACCGTTTTGTAAAGAATGTTCTTGCATGGCAGATTCTAGACACGGTCACCAAATACCCATGTGATGATGAGAATCATTAGAAAAGGTCAGGGCTGGAACCCCTCAGAATAGAGGCATTTGTGGTTAATTTTTTAAACTTCTTTTATTTGGATGAATGGCACCAGTCTGATTCACCTACTATTTTCCCCCTCTCAACTCTGTTCACAAGATTTTTCCCATATTACTGATCCCTCCAAAAGGAGGGATTTCTCCCTTTCTGTTTTGAAAAAATAATCTCAACTCATATACTTGCGAAGAATTAGTTTGGGCATATACTACCTGCTTGGAATCTCTGTATAATCAGTGTTTACAGGAGTCCTGAGCCCCCTTCAGAGAAATATCTTTATCAGCTGCTGTGAATTTAGACTTCAGTATGTGCAGAGCTATCTCTTTTTTCACTTCATGTAATTGTCTGAGACTGCCCATCACTGTTCTACTAGGCTTATTTAGTTCCCACATTTATGATGTGGATGAATACTTTGCATTCACCATCATTTTTCACAAACCCTCCTTTTCCTTGCTGCCTTGCTGAATCTACAATTTAACCCACAATTTCATCTCTTCTAAGTTCAACTGGGCACCTTTTCCTGCCATGTCTGACTCATTTTCTTACCCACTGGATCTTTCTTCTCCCAAGTGATTGCTTCCAGTGTTTTTGCCTCACTGCTATATACTTCATTGTTTTCCTGGTGATCTCTTCCTATTCTTGCTGGTCCTTTGTATCATTTCATTATTTCTCTTCAAATCTAACCTCTCTGGGGACTCTGAGATATCATTTCACTTCATCCTACCATTGCAAAACTCCCTCAGCTGTCTTTTACTGCATACATGGAGATCTGAGTATAATAGAACTTTATTAGTACACGTATAATCGTACTTATCCTAGTGAATCAATCAAATTGAATTGTTTCCTCAGAAATTATAAAAAGTGTGGAGTACTGTTTTAGCTTAAAACATTCCTTCTTCAATTCTTCATTTTTGTCTATGAGTATTACATAAACAGTGGGGGAGAGGAAATTTGATTGCATGACAGGAACCACAGAAACAAACTCCAGCAGGGTGCTGCCAGATAAATGACAAAAGAAAGCTGAAAAACATAGAAATTTTTTCCTTTTTTTGTAGTAATCTGTGCTTTTGAATCTGAGAATGTTAGGTAAAAAAATGCAAACAAATATGATTTGCAAGCAGATTATATTAATTTTTTTGGTGTCAGCTGTATGACTTCAGCTGTTGGTAGACTTGTTTTTATAACAAAATGAATTGCACACTGAAGACTAGGAGTCCATACTTCTAATTAATGCTTTTATTAATATTTTCATTTAAATTGAGCATTATTTTTAAAATATATGCCCTTATTTTTACTACATATTTACCTTTACATAAACAACTGATGCTCACAAAGCCCATATTTTTATTCTGAAACTTGAAGGCAAAATACCCCAGCTACAAAATAAAATCTTCTGCTTTTTTCTCTGATGCACCTTGAGAGACTTTTAGCTGCTATAGTGCAGTACTCACTAACCTCTAGTGTCCCTGTTCACCTTGCTCTTTAAGAGAAATAGTCCATATATAATGGCTTTAATAGGATAACATGATAGAGTATATTAGAGAAGTTGATAAAAATGCAGCTTTTGTTTTCAAACATTCAAAAGAATCTGCTCAAATGTGACATGAAAATGCATATTTTTATATTAGAAAACCCTTTCACAATCACGTTTTCAAACACATGTATCAATAATTAATAATTTGAACTTGCATAATGCCTATTAATACACTAGAGAGATAGTATCTCAAGATAATTAAAATTCACGCCCCCATATCTTCATTAATTTTTCCCTTAAACTATTCAAACATATTGTCAAATTCAGTTTTTTCCTATTTCTACTGCATTTTATGAGCTTCATCAAGAAAACAGCTCAACCGCTTTATTACATAAATAAAATTCATTGAATGCACAATGACCTTTAAGAATTCCATGAATAATGCTTTAGTGGTACAGAAACAGTAGTGATGCTTTCAACTATGATTGTAGTCTGTCCACTGCCAAAGCTGGGAGTGCATCAGCAGGAAATATAATAGCAGATCTAATAATCCAAGGGAAAAATTGCAACAATCCAGACATGTATTTTAGCTTTTATATAAAAGCTGAAGTAAGGGAAATAGATAAAGCCACTATGGGGCCTTTTGTGTGTGTGTGTGTGTGTGTGTGTGTGTGTATGTGTGTGTGTGTGTGTGTGTGAGAGTGTTGCAGAGGAATTTTACATGAACCTTTATCTAGCTTCTCTTACAAAAGTTTTCATATCCTATATTAGGCCAGGTAAGACAAAAATGTATTTTTCAGAAGATACCAAATAATTTGGGAATTGATTTTAAAATACTTTTTTCCTCTAAAACTAAGTTTCTTCTGGTATTAATCACAACTTCCTTTTTATATCAGTTGCATGTAAGGAACTGTTGACTTCTTTCGGGGAAATATTTTTGTCATTCTCTTTCCACCACTCTTATCTGTATTCTAAAGCAATTTTTCTGAGTCTTCTGACTCTTATCAGAGAGTCCCCATGATGGTGTTCCATGTATTCCAAAATGTTGTCTTCAAGAATGGCGAACACCTGGTATTTAATAAAAACACAGAAGCTTTTAAGTGATCTGCTGCCTCTTCTCCCAAACATGCTCTAGAAAAGGTCATAGCTCCTCATAGTTTCCTAAAACAAGTTTCTGAAATCTGAAGTGTGAGAGTTTTAGCCATTCTATAATTAATTTTTGTATTGATTACATAAATACCCTACAGTAAACAATATCTGCATAGCACATGTTAGTAATAACTTATGCTGTCCAGCTGAGAGAAAACAGTCCTTGTAATTCTGTTGTAAATTTTTACCTTTCGCTTTTTAATGCAACAGAGGGAGGAATAGTACACAAAACTGATATGAAGTTTGGATTTTTTTAAAATTATGTGTAATCTAAACAAATGTGTTTACCAGGATGGATCAGCTCCTGTGTTAACTCGGTAGAGTTCTACAAGTCCTCAGATTGCATATATCCAATTCTTTAAGGTAGAATATTCACAGATATCCATGTGTTGCCCTTGTGCACAACGTGGGTTTTTTTTCTTCACCACTGGCCTCTTCCATAAAGCTCAGAAAGTGCATATGCTGCATAGTGAATACAGTAAATTAGAATCCTTCTCAGAACTTTTTGTAAGAAAAGAGAATGTGCTAGAAAAGGGGATAAAAAATTATATGATAAATATACTCAAAAAAGAATTTTAACAGGCAAAGTTATTTACACAGGACACAGAATTAAATGAAAGTTTGTGAATGGAGAATTATTTTATCCTCTGAGATTCCCACTGAATGTAAATTGTGTTTATCTCTCTTTGGTAGAAAGACCAATACAGGATGTGTGTTTTTAAAAAACCCAGGTTTCCATGCTTGTCTCAAGTCTTCCTTTCAGAGCTGATGTCTTGGAAACAACCTCTAGATTTTAATCAAAGTCAGAATACTGTATGCTAACTCCAAAAACAGATTTGCAAAACTAGCAGCCAAAAACAAACTAAAGTGAGCTATTTCCTTTTTAAAATTGTAAGCTTAAAAAGTCTTTGTTTCTGTTTTCAACTTGTGCTACATCTTAACATCTGGGCAATTATGCAAACCTGTAAATTACATTTTTCCCCTCTGAGTTAATTGGCATGAAATTATAATGAAAAGAATTCAAAACCTCAGTGCAAAATTATAGACTCATAAAATGAAATTGTAAACATACTGATTAGCATGTAAAATTTTAATGAGACTGTATTTTGATAGAAAAATCTTCAAACTGAGAGAGGTGTGTAACAACTTTCAGCAAATATTTTGCTTAATTAATGAATTTCAATAATTGATAGTTTTACCCCAGATTTAAGTACCATTACTGAAACCACCTCTCTTTTCTTCATTTTAATGAGGCTGCTGTAAAGAAGTGTGAAGTTGTATAAAACATAATCCCTTTCTTCTGAAAAGATTTGGTACAAGAAATTTGATGTCCAAGTGAGAAATGGAAGTGCAATTAGTGCTTTTTGTTTATTCTAAGGGGTACTGCTCTGATACAGGGGGGGAGAGATCTCAGACTTATGGTGTCTGAAAAATCCAGAGACATTGCAACTTTGCTTGACCCTAGCAGAGCTTCCATATTATAGTAGAGCTGTGATCCACTTTCACAGGATTACAGGTGAATGTTCTTGCCAATGCTCAGAGAAAATTCTTCTGCTCTTACAAATGTCCAAATAAATGATAAATAGAGGAAAATTCAGATGGCTTTCCTCTCAAACCCAAAAAATGCCTAACACACTTTTTATTAGGAACATATCTAAAGGTTTAGTTAAAAAACAAGAAGAAAATTAGCCTTAGACATTTTGTTCTCAATGTGAATTGAATGTAGAAGGTTTTAAAACATCAATGGATCAGGTTTTTTTCTTTCATTACATCAGTTAGCATTTCCATCACCACAAAAGGTATCAGGATTATGATAGTTGCCCTTCTGGGATGTGAGCCCCACATCATAGACTTCTTGGCTCATAGAACAGCTAAGGCTGGCAGGGACCTCTGGAGACTATCTAGGCCAGGCCCCCTGCACAAGAAGGTTGCTCAAGAGTGCGGCCAGCTAGCTTTTGAAAATCTCCACAGACAGAAACTCCGTAACACTACAAGCAACCTGTTCTGCTGTCACTGAATCATCCTTAAAGTAATGAAAAAAAATTCTTATGTTTAATACTCATACCTGCATGGTGTCCATTGAAACTAATAAAAAGATTTTCAAAATGAATGTCACAATACTTTTGGCATGAAGAAAGTGAAAATAATGACTACTCCTTCAAGAAAACCTGGTTTTTTTTCTGAAATTCCTTGATAATTTTTACAAGCCAAAAGAGTAGAAATAGATAATTTACTTAACATCTGAATTAGTAAACTCATCCTGCATCATTCAATTAATTTACAGCTGTTACATTTGTTCCCTCATATTTTAACCGTGGAAGTTATGCACTGTGTACTTCACTGGCAGGGGGTTGGTTTGTTTGTTTTCTTTCTGTTACATTAGTGTGTGTATATGTATAAACTTGGAAACCTGTAAGGGGATACTTGTGCAAATTCCGGAAAGAACTTAAAAAAATCCTTCAGAATCACCAACTTAATCATAAATTGGAAGAAACAGATACTGTCAATTTTTTATTACATTTAGGTGATAACATTTTAAAACATTGAAAAATTATATTGCATATCAGTGTAAAAACTTATAAGAGTTTGGAATATATTCAGTCATTGTGTTTATCTAAATATAAATCCTTGACTGTGCCTAGAATACCCTAACTGAAACAAATTTTTAGATCGGTTTAGTAAAAGCAACTCCATAGAGCCATCTTTCAATTCAATCAATACATACTGCATGTCACTCCCAGCTACCATATCCCACTGCTCCAAGGGCTGTGTGAAGCACAGACCACCTGGTAGAAACTGTTTGACCCTGGAGAAAGTACAATACATAATGATGTGCACCACCTCTGTCTTGCGGACAATAGAAAGATGCCTGAAATAGTTTTTAGCTAATTCAAATTCATTGCTACCCCAGGAAAGGTATTTTCCACTTTAATATGGTGCATCTGTCCATTCACACCATTGTAGACCCTTGGGAACGGAGATGTATAAGTAGTTTAGTTTGGGTCTTTGAATTATGTTTATGGGTAGGAATCACTTGACTGAAACACTTTCCTATTAGTTCCCTCCTGCTTCACAGTTTCACACTAATGCTTATGCAAAAAGGAAAAAGAAAAAATATAGTTATGTGGATGCATGAGTTGTACATCTTAAACTTGAACAGGTTGTGGCATTTTGTGCCATATGGTATGCACGTCAGTGAAGTGAAGGGCATGCCTTGTCACATCGTATCCCATAATGACTTTGGGAGTGAAATATCATTTCCAGCTGAGGTGAACCTTTCACTTCACTGATCTGCAAGTTACACATCTCAAGTAACACAGCTGTTTTTGGAAACTAGCTTCCTGTTAAGGGAAAGTATGACTTGACAGAAAATCTAGACTTTGATTTACGAGACCCAAGATTTTAACAAGATATAGAACTTCCTAACAGCAATTGTTCAAGATGAAAGTAGTTCTATAATGGTCCAGTTGTCCTGATATTATACAGGTTATGAGAGCTTCCCCTCAGAAGGGTGATTTCATACAGCTAAGATAGATGAGTTTATTATTACAGGAAAAATCAGGCTGGGTTTTTGTCTGACCATCCAGAGCTTAGAAGAGTTTCCCAAAGTAAGAAGAAATTATCTGTTTGCTGTTTGCGACTCATTCCAGAAAGTAAATTTTCATTCTCAGAAGAGAATAAATAATTTGACTATTTGTATATTTCTAAGCTTCTGGAAGATGTTAGCTAATGAATCAATCATCTAGATATTCCACTTCATCACATGAATTATCTAGGTCACTGGCCAGTTAAGGTAGACCAAACTAGGGAGCCACCAAACAAACCTGGTTGGGTTCTAGTGCCCAACCACCCTCTGGGTAAAGAATAGTTTTCAAATACCCAACCTAAACCTCTCCTGACACAACTCCAGGCTATTCCCTTGGATCCTGTCTCTGATCACCACAGAGAAGAGAGCAGTGTCTGCCTCTCTTCCTCCCCTCACGAGGAAGTTTTCTACTGCAATAAAGTTTCTCCTCAGTCTCCTCCTCCAGGCTGAACAGAATAAATGACTTCAACCTCTCTTCACATGTCTTCCCCTCAAGGCCCTTCATCATCTTGGTAGATCTCCTTTGGACACTTTCTAATAGTCTAATCTTTCTTACACTGTGATACCCAAAACTGCACACAATATTTAAGGTTAGGCCACCCCAGCACAGAGCAGAGCAGGACAATCCACTCCCTTACCTGGCTGGTGATGCTGTGCCTGATGCCCCCCCAGGACACATTTGGCCCTCCTGGCTGCCAGGGCACTGCTGAGTCATATCCAACGCTTCTTTTCTAGTTAAATGGAAGTAGTAAGTGCTTCAGAAATATCACTTATAATGTCCAATTTGATCTAATTAAATGTAAGATCAGAAAATATTTATTAATTCAATTTATAAAATGTTAATTTTTTTGGTGAGTTTATGTGTTCCATTTTTAAGTTTTATTTTTTTTAATTAGTTTTCTCAAGATATTTCAGAGTCCTCAGTTTTTGACACCTACAGTTATGGGTGTTGGAGGTTGACAGCAACCTTATTAAGAGCATATTTTAATCTTTGAGTTAGGCAAAAGCCCTCTAATACCTCTTTACATCAACCCTCTAATACCTCTTTACATCAACAGAACTTCTTTTGTCTGACTAAAACTTTAAGATTCACATTCTTCTGTTCGTCTAAGATGTCTGTAAAATATGTTGTTTTGATATACACACTACCTGTTCCCTTATAGATATCACATACATGTAAAATACATTTCATTTTTGTATAACCTTATATATATGTCATCATACTGGGTAGCAGTGCAGATATTTTAAGTACAATATTTTATTATGTTAAGACAGAACAAAGCTGTAAAACTGGATAATGTGAACCCATTTAGTCTTAATAAACAATGTATATAAACCAGAGAAACTAACAATCATGTTATAGACAAGTTGTTTACTAATTTGTGAAGTCCGATGAACTTTGAAAAGTGAACATGAAAGAAATTATTTTATTAATATATGGTATTGGTTCATTTTCAGAAAATGCTTAGGATAATAAGTAGACTAGCTCAACTCCTGTAAAACGTTAACAGATATGAAAGTAGCAAGAGATTTTATACAAGTTACCATTGTCTATTTTGATGTACAGTATATAAATGTCCTATTTTTGTGTAGGTTACCCCTCTTTGTAAAGAATTTCTTGCACAAGACTGGAGTTCTATGCAAATTTTGGCAAAACTGTTACCATAGATTCAAAAATATATTTGTTTGTCTTAGTAAGTGAATATCTTCTCCCCTTCTAAGTGTAAATGGGACATATATTTCTTCTGTATTGACTCCATGGTTTTCAGAATTTCCTCACAAGTCCATTAAATTGAAAAACTTTACCTGAATTAGTATAAAATTATTTTTTAAAGAAAACCAGAAACTGATTATAACCAAGGGATCCCTGATGTGAACACCAGATGCAGTTTTCCTCAGAGATATTGACAGGATTCCCTGAGATGCTCTGGTGGTGTCCCTCAGAGACCTGATATTGAGCAGCAATATGAGTGCAGAGGCCCTCTTTAGACTCTGATGGGGATGTTTTTATAACTAATGCACCATGAAAGGTGAACCTATTGGATCTTCGAAAAGTGATGACATGTTTTTGAGGTAGTAGTACCAATACACTAAACTGATATTCAGAAGACAATCCAATGGTCTGTCTGACAGCAAACAAAGGCAGCTGATAATTTTTCATCATTCAAAAAATTGTCAATCAAAGGTACTACTAGTAGAACAAAGCTGTCTGCACTGATGCTCTCACTTTAGAAGCTGTAGATTTAATGCACAACCAAAGGGAAATCCAAATTTTCGCCTTCTAAATAGAGACAAATAATATAAGCTGTGGTTGAAGGCAATGATTTAAATGGAATGGAGGGTTTTATTTAAAAAAAGTTGTACAAGACCAGTTAACTACTATGTCAAATCTGATTAGTTGTCCTGTTTATATCCCTGGCAAAAAGTGAAATGTATCTTTATATGGAAACCATATAAGGAACAAAACTGTCATGGGTGTTTAACTGCATACAGATAATGCTCATCATTTTTGCCAACCTTGAAATGAAGTACAGACAGTTTTCAACATCTAATAAGATCTGACATATTAATTACAGGGATGTTTTTGTTTTCCAGTTTTAATTTCAGGGCAATTGTAGTTCAAGCACTGATTTAACTAACAGCACAATTTTGTTAGATACTATTGCTCCTGGCACATCAGTATAATAAAACTAGATCTTAATGAAACTGGAGACAACTTGAGCAGCAGCTCTGAACTTCATTTAGAGATGGTTTGAAAGTGAATTCAACAAAAACAGTTTTACTAGAGAAATGGGAACTTACCCATTTTTATTATCTTATGCTTTTTACTCTCCATGACAGAAACACACTCCTTCATGTGGTGCTGTGGTGAAGATTCTACCTAATTCCCTCTGTGTCAGGAAAAGATGGGTATTTCTTACTGGTACTCCAAGGTATATAACATTGGTTCATAGGGACAGTCACATGGTTTAAAGCAGAGTAGAAAGGTAAATGACCACCATTGTGTGACCCAAAGGGAAAACCTGCTGTAGCATAATTCAAGGGGGATCTCTGGCTCTTCCATTAGTGTCAAAGTTCTATCTACTCTTGTCTAAGGTTCATTCTTAAAAAAAAGAAAATAAAGCTTCTGAACTTAGTGAAACCGACATACCAGTGATAACTCCCTACAACTAGATTTACATCCATCTCAATTTACCTTTATTTTCGAAGTAACTGAAAACTTATTTTCACACGCACACACAAAAAAAAAAAAAAGGCAGATTTTGCCAAACTACTTCTTCATAGTAGATTATGGTTTCAGTATAAAAATTGTTTCAGTTCCACAATCATTCAGTTTAAAGTAAATCAACTGCTACTAAGTTTTGAAATCTTTCTAGGTTGCAATGACTTTTCATCAGGAAATGAAGATAAATAGCAAATTTGTAGCTCAAAACTCTGAGAATACCTCACCTCACTCTATTCTGCTATGATTAAAAACCCTGGGACTAAGACTTCCACATGGACTGGTTATTTCCTGCAGGTAGGTAGGTTTTGTTTAATGCTTTATTCAAATTTTCTGTGGAATGTTTAGGGTTGTATTGAAGACTAGAACTTCTGTGGAGTTTATGTGCCAGTTATGAACTTTTGCATTTAAATTCACCTGCAAGTACATGTGTGCATACTGTAATTCTGGTTATCAGTTAAAATATACTGGAGGACACACTGTCACACTTCAGCTCTTATCTGGATCACATTCTTTGGTTTTCTTTCTGGTCAAAAACCTACAAGAGAGCGGTTCTGTAGCCAGATCAGGGCTTCATAGAGAGACTGAATCTGATCAAAACCATCATCAACTAGACCTGGAAACTAGGATTTAAAACTAATTTAGATTTTTCTTCCTGTCCTTTGCATGATAAATCTCACAATAAGCATATGCAGTCCGGACATGACAAGAATAAAAGTGGCATTCTTCAAGAGAGCTAGCAAAGGAAGATAATTTTTATTCTCTGTGGACCAGAGACAATATATGACATAAGTGAATCATTTTGGAAGATCTATTGGGCTTTCAAGTCATAGCCTTTGGAACTAGGAAAGATGTCAAAGAAATAATTGTAAAAAGATGTCAGTAACAATGCATCTGAAATAATAATAAATTCTATAAGTACCTTTATTTTCTGAAAGCTTTGAGTCACATAGCTATGAAATTTTTCTCATGTTGATCATTTGTCATTAAAAATGTGTGAAAGAGACCTTAAAAATATTACTTGCAACTTCTTATCTCAGTTCTGTACTGAGCATAGAAAGATAGAGCAATTAAAAAACATGTTCCATCACTGAAAATTCATGGTTGGAATTTAAATTGGATTTCAAGATCAGGGGAAATAATGTCATAATGAGTGTTAGTATGCAAAAAGTCATAGAAAGTTAATGGACTTTAAAAACTGACACATTGCTCTAGAAGACTCATTAACACATTCCTTGGCTTCATAAGAGAAATAACTAATGATAGATGCATTGAATTAATTAAAGGAAGAAGCTCCCAGCACAGAGATATATATGCAGTGAATGACAGTGATAAACTACGAATTAAAGGAAGAAAATAGAGTTATTGTAAAAAAAAAAAAAATTCTTGAATTAAATGTACCTTGACAAAACTTTTCTATTTAGGTTCAGAAGATTTTGATAGTAATTTTTTAGCTCCTTTGAAATTTTCACTTCTGAAATTGAATGAAACAGTATTGAAGCTTTAAAAGTTTTTCAGTTATCCCTGAAACTTAATTTGAAAGAAAAGGTGGCACCATAGAAATGTATCTGCATATTTAATGACAGTGCTGCCCAAACTCAAGAGATTTCAATATTATACCTGAAAGAGAAAATTACTTAGCGGTAATTTTGCTCTTTAAAGGATGCCATTATACAGGTTCTCATTATCCAAACTCAAAAACTCTACCATGGGAGCTGGAAGGATTATACACGTTCTATTAATTTAACAGGAATAAATGGGCACTGAAAATCAAAGATGTCAGTACCACCCTGATGATCTCCTTGATTCAGGAGAATTAATGAAAAATTTAGGATTCACAAGGTAACAATAAACAGAATATACAACAGTTGGGAATGTTAAGGCAAACTATCAATATATAACAAAGACACTTTAGATACTCTTTTCTAAAAATGATGGTTATTTTCCTAGTTGTAGTAGGTCAGAAGAGAGTGAAATATAAACACATTTTTATCAGTAATCCTGCAAGTAGCTTAGTTAACAATCTCACAGTCTATCACCAATCAAATTATGTTATACATATAGAATTCTCTTCAATTCTCTGTCACTACCAAACACTATCTTCATAATGAATCCTGAAACTTGGTAAGAGCATGAAATGCAACTCTGAATCAGAAAGAATAACACAAAAATTAAGCCATAAAAAATCCCCATAAAACCTATTTATATAAATAAAATTGCAAAAAAAATGTATATACTTCTTGTGATGCATTTTGTTTAAATCAGGGAAAACTTATTTCATAAATCAAGTGTCAAAAATTAATCCCAGTGCTCATACAAAGTGCAGCTCTGGTAAACAGAATGTGAACTGATCTTAGCAACTGAGTACAGGAGGTGATTACCGCAGAAATTTATGTGAGATAGTTAAAATTGATTAAATGAACACAATTGCATTATACCTGACAAAAATATAAGGAAGGTTAGATCTTCCCTCCAGCTCTTCTACAATTCCTTTCTAATTCTGACCTTAAGCTCCAAGCAATTACAGTAAAACTTCCAATACCTGAGAGCCATTTCAATTCCATTGTACATCTCACAGCTAAGCTGAGAGGCAAGCAGGCTCTTTAATTCTACTCAGGAATGTGGATGTCACATGCGTGTGAAATGCGCACAGTAATGTTATCAGCATAAATAAAGATTTTCATGTAAAAAAGGTGTGAAACAATGAGAAATAGATAATTGCATTGCATTTTAATGGTGACAATGACAGACTATAGGATAGTTCAGATAAGGATCTACTCAAAATCTGACACATTTTAAAAACAAGAGAAAGATAAAAAAGTAAAGGGAACACACACACATGGTTTAAAACTGGAAAGGTAATGAAATAAAGATCCATAATTAAATAAAAAGAAGTCAGCTAAATAGTCATGTCATGATTTGCATTTAAATCTCCATTCTGTATGTCAAAATTACCTCCCAAAAATGAAGATATTTCAGATATATCTTACAGGAACCTAGTTTATTTAGTCAAAGTTCCCAATATTATAAATTATTATTTGCTTGAGTATTTCAATTGCTTTGAAAATAGAGTATAGAGTTGTAGTGTTGGTTCAAGCCCAGAGAGTTTCTTCCCCCCTGAGAAATCTCTGGAGACCTAGGGAATAACACCCCCCTGGGTCGAAGGTGGGCTGCGCCCCAGAGAGGGGTTGAGCTCCCCTGTCCCGCAGTTCATAATGGTATTTCGCGTCTCCCTCTCCTCCCTTCCTCCTTCCCAATTGGTCCCTGTCCCTTTGTCCCTCCCCGGTTCCTCCCCCGTGCCGTTCGGAGATTGGTTGTAACCCTCAGAATAAAGTCTGATGCCCGGCTGAGACCCGGGGTCTCTCGCCCTTGACCTGAACGCTGACCACCGCGTGACTGCCTGTCTGATTAGGGTCCGGGCGGGAGAACACTCTCTTCTGCAGCACTCCGGCTTTTGGGACGGCGTGGCTGCCATCCTAGGGGGGAGCAGCTCGTGGCTAGGGGACACGGTCCCTAACTGCAGTGGACTTGAGACCCAGGGACACTAGCAGACACTGCTGACGAGCTGCTGACCGACCCTGGCGGCCAGCTGGTCCTGCCCACGCCACCGGCGACATAGAGTTAAAAGAAAGCCGGTACAAAAGTCTCTAATTCCTCTTGGTGGCTTCCTTAGGACAAATAAATTTTATATAGATATCAATTTGAGAGTGACACAAATTTATCCAAATTTCTCCTTAAGTTTGTCTCACTCCATGCGGGATACACAGGCTATACAGTGTGCAGATGTGAAATAAAACTGACCACTGCACTTCTGATCTCCTTGCAGAAGGGAGCCAATAAGGCTGACCACAGTGCAAAAATAAAAGCGGTGATCCTTGTATTTAAGTAGAAGATAAAGTAATGGATGGACTGTGATATAACACAGTATACTGTGTTATATCACTTTTTCAGCTGGCCAGGAATACCACATCCACCAGTTTTCCAAAGTAGCTATGTAAAGCTGCCACCATTTAAACTTGTATCTTTGTGAGCTACAGAAAGCCCTGTACTAAAAACTGAAGATACAAATAAGAGGTTTTACCCTGTGTTTAAAGAAACAGCTCTCTCACACTAACTATGTATTTTAAATAGTACACAATGGTGTCACAGTCTCTGGCAAAGTTTATGTTTCTGATCTTTGACATATTCCCTCATTTTTTTTATTATATTTCACATTGGTGCTCTGTTTACATTCTTCAGCACCAGGGTTTGGTGAGAAAGGTTTTCACTGATTAATCTGATTTTATGTTTCTTACTTAAAAGTATTAAAGGTGGATTTAGATCTGTATATCCACCCCTTAAGCAATTAAGTTGCTGATCATGGGCCCTTCTTTCCTGGAAAGCAGTTAACACTCTGCATCATGAGGGATACATACTAATTGCACAAGCAGAGATGTGTTTATTACTTCATAAAATTATGCTGGTATTTCTTATCCTTTACAAACTTGTTTTCAGTCATCTGTCTTATTTCTACAGAAGGATTCTATTTCTCTTTTTAGCTAAGGAATTATAAATCTCTAAGGTGTATTTTTCCTCTGTAAACAGAAGAAAAAAAAAATGCGAATAAAAGAAAAAGCTCAAACCAAAAAAAAATTCTTGGTTTTGTCATATATATCATTGCATGTTATAGGTTTGCAAAGCATATATAATTAAAAAATTCAGTCATATTTCTCAAGCTGCATTTTACAGCAATAATGAAGAGTTCAGATACATGTAATTGAGAATATAATTTTCCATGCAGGAATGTTCTGCAAGTGTAAACTGTCGCCGTCCTTTACTCTGCCAAGGAAGAATCTGGAATGTGTTCCTACATTCTCTACAACCATCAACATTAAGGTCTTCCAGAAACAGAACTACGGTCTCTAGGGACTGAGCAAAGGAGGCATCACTGGAGAAATGCATAAAAGAGTGCTAATTCTTATTCAAATTGGTGGTTATTTTTGGAGGGTTAGCTACAACAAAATTTACCAAACAGAAGCTTTTTATCACCATCTCATAGAGAGAGAACTGGCCAGGTGTAAAAAATTCCTATGATATACTCCAACCAAATGTGTTTGTAATACAGCATTCTTATTGCCAGCTATATGTTTCAGAGAAAAAAATCTGGAAGAAAGCAAATAGTGCAATGACTAGATATGGATTTTTGTATGAAATGCATAAAACCCTTCCCATAAATAGACTCATCTAATTAAAATTATTTGATGTCTACAATAATAGAAGTTAGCTAGGAAACCAAGAAATCAGTTGTGGGTTTTTTGAAACAGTGTGGTAATTTTAAAACAGACTGTATAATTCAGTATTGCTGCCCATAATTGCAAAAGCTTGGCTACAATATCCCTTGCTTAGAGTTCTGCTGGCAATCTATTCGCAATGGCCACATTCATGTTTCGCAGCAGGACCCCACTAGAAGGTCAGCCATGCATAAAGAGGTGAAGTATTCTCACAACGGGAGCACAATCTTTTGGAATAACGGGCAGATCAGCAGATTCTACTTGTTCAACCTTAATAAAGACTCACAGCAGTAACTCTGTTTAACCAGCAGAGTTCAAAATCGGAAACCTTGTCCTCAACAGAAATTGGCCCCAGATTGCTTCTGAAACTGGTCCCATGACACAATAACCAATCAATTCCTGCCATGCTGCACTATTACCTTGATGACCCATTTAATAGCTGGATATTAAAAGGTCCTTTTTGCTATTGTGACAGTCAAAAAAGGTCAAATGGGAGAGTAATTTGTACCCTTACAATTTTGGAAACCTGTCACTGGAAAGGCTTTTGTAAGTGTATATTTTTATGTAAATATAGTTGTAACAGTGACTAAAGGAAACTAAAGAAAAAAGTGATGTTGGAGACATTGCAAATATATTAAACTCCTTTATTTGATATTAGTCCATGTAAGTATTACATGTGAAGTAGCCTATTTATACTCTTTTTGATGAGGATGTAACTGTTTTTTTGTTTGTTTGTTTGTTTGTTTGTTTGTTTGTTTTAAAATGTACATATGGCTTAAATAAAGCAGCAGTTTTTCTTTTTTCTTCTATTTGTTTCAGATTTGAGCAATCTGAAACTGAGATTTGAACCAGGCTCCGTTCATAGCAGACCAGGTACAGAAAGAAAAATTGAGATCTCTGAAGTCCATTATCAGTACCCAAAAGTGACTTACAGTAATGTAAATAATTCATTACATTCCTTTTTAATTTCTAACAGAAAACTGCCTGTGTGACATAAAATCACATTTCAGAGACTGTTAAATACAGAAATGGAAACATTAATTCATGGCTTTCATTAACAATATTTACAATGACTTCACCAGATGAAATCATGTCTAAATCATTCCCATTTTACTATGATGAGTAACATATTCAAAAAGATGTATATACCCTCAGAACATCATCAACAGCCTGAAGTGAAATAGAAAGGGTCTCTTAGCTGTGACGAAGATGTAAATTGTAAAATCTGGTACTCTAAAGGACTACAGTAACTGAAGGAGAGAATGCAGGAAGGGAGTGTAGTTTCTCTTAGGAAAATGTTGAAATATGTGGTAAGGCAAACTGGAAAAACAAGGCAAGTATAAGGAACTGAGAAGAATAACATTTGTTACCTACCACAGTGATCTTGGAAAAAAATTAAAGGGGAGAATACGCCTGAACCTAGATGAAGAAGCTTTGCACAAAATAAAATTTTTGTTTTATGTTAGAGTGGTACATAGAAGGTAGGACCCACCTTGGTAATACTTCTTGGCATATATTAGTAGTGGTGGGTCATTTTCTCTAAATCCAATGTAGTGAAGTCCTATTGTTTGAAGAGTGACAGGTATTCACAATGAAAGGCCTGCACTCCCAAATACATCTGGGGACTGCTGCAGAGGAGCTCAGCAGTGTTACTGTTGGTAAAGGATTCAGCCCAGCCATGAGCATTCCACAGCTTGCTGGTTTATTACTGTATGCAGGAGCTGTATTAAGTTATCAGAATCAATGCTGTGCAAAGACGGTGGTTTTGCAAATGCAAAACTGTGTAGAAATGTCAACTGCTGTCCTGAAAGCAACAGAGCCAAGTCTGCAGTCAGGTTGTTATCATCTGCGCTTGTTTGAGCCCAGTCATGTATCAATGGAGGCTTTTAATTCTGGTGGTCTTCACTAGTTTTTGCTCTCTGTGAGGTGTTCCATGGTGCAATGCAGAGAGATCTCATTGATCCCAGATGAAGTTGACTACTTAATCAAGTTGGGCAGTGTTCAGAAATTTGAAGATTCCTTCATTTTTATTCTCTATAGTCAGAGTTATTGTAAACTGTTTAGTTCTGCTTTTGAGATTATTCTGCATTAGGACACAACAATTAATATTGACAAAAATTATGTTAATATTTAATTTTTAGTTAAGCATTTAAGTAAATGTTTATATGTTGACCAAGTTCAATAAAATAAAGTGAATATTTGGAACCAACATGTAATATATGCATAGTACTTCAAAGTCTGTTGTTTCTATCTTCTGCTTTTGAATGTAAACACAACCAAACCAAACAAAAAACCAAACAAAATTCTGTTGATATAGTTGTGTCAATGAAAAGAAATATATACTCAATAGTCATGTTTAAGCATCTTAAATATCCCAAATGATTGAAGATCAAATATAAAGCCTGAAAGAAATTAGAACCATCTACAGGTTGTAGAGGAAAAGAACATGAACAATTGCCCTGATACTTTACATGATTTAATCTGTTTATGTTCCCATATTCAGGTAATTTCTGTATCTCCATACACAGTTTTCACTAAACCGCAAAGAATTGACACATTTATGACACATATTAACCCAAATTTCTCATTAGCCGTCTAGATCAGAATACTGTTCAATACATTAAACCCAACATACCTCACTCGTAGATTCCAAGGCTTGTCTTGCACTAAAAAAATATGAATGGTGTTTAAATAATATTTTCTGCATTTAGATTCAAAAGATTTAACTGCATGTAACACAGACTTCTGAATTTTGTCATTAGTATCAAGTGAAAAACTGATAGTAACTCATTTGTTGAAAAAAACTGTCTTACGCAGAAATTTAATTCAAGCTCTGGAACTTGCAGAAATCAGCTAATGTTGCTGATGACAATTAGAAGAGTTTATCATGCATGAAAATATATGACAGAATATATGCAATGCTGAAATTACATTTTAGTAGTTTTTAAATGGGAATACTCGTTTTTAGACTATTTTAAAAGTACTTAGGCATCCTTCTGTTGTGAAACAAATATCAATTAAAAATAAGTAAAAATGAATAAGTGTTCGTAAAACAAATAAATCTCTGGTTTGATATAATCAATGAATTTATGGAACTCAAGGTATAAATTATGGCTACACTAGATTTTAACAGCATGAAGAGATCATACTTTAGAGTGCTGCAAGAGACTTCCATGTTAAGATTACAAAGTGATAGATAATTTCTTTTTTGATGGTAATGCTTGTTTTATAGAGTTGCTTATCTTACGCTTGTGTAAATCAAGAGTTATTCTACTGAAATAAATTGTTATAGCACTGTAAACACATTCAAATTGAAGAAAACAGAAATAGTATGTCTCAAGTGTACTACTGGAAAGGTTTGCAATAAAGAAAAAATATAACGTGAAGATCTATATCGGTAGATAGGAATAAATGCAAAATAATCTTCTTGCTCAGCATCTCAGCATTCCCATATGTCTTAGAATTAGAGAGCATGGATGAAAACTATAGTTGTTATTTTGTTTTCAATAACAGAAAATTGTAGGTAAGAAGAGTTCCAGGGGGAAAAAAAAGGTATAAATAAATATCCCAATCAATAGGTTGCAAGCTGATTGCTATGAGTAATGAGAAGTAGCTAGGAGAACCAGATGTTTTATTGCTCATATAGAATCTTTCTCAGATGCAGAAGTGCATTAGAAGGGGTTTCCTAAGTACTGAGAAACATTCAGAGACAACAAAATTGTCCTTCTTGTGAATTAAGGTAGACTGAAGGCATTTTCAAGAAAAGGAGAGAGACTTTATTAGACCAAATATTCTGGTTTGGGGATTCCTCCAGCATGTAGAAAATATCCTAGAATTTCAAATTGCTTTTTCCTGTCTTGTATGATATAAACTTGAATTTGGTCTCAAAGACCCAAAGAAAACACACAAACAAGATGCTGACAAGTATGAGAGCTTTTATCGGTATAGTTTTTTGATCCACTGAACACTGTATAATTTGGTAACGGCGCACAACTGAGCTCGTAAAAGGCAGATTGATTTCCATTATCCAATATGTAGTTACTACCTAATTTGCAAAAGGTTTTGGAGAACTCTGGCCTGCAGTAGCCAGTTTTCTGACCCAGACACCCAGATGGTGAGAACTGTTTTATCAAGGCCAGACTCTGAACAGACCTCAAACAAAGACCTTCTGCATGACTTTTGAATGATCTCAGAGCTATTTCTACTGCCTGACATGAAATTCTATTCCCATTGTCTAGACTGACAGAGGTTCTATTGTCAAGCTGAAAAAAAGCTTTCACATGTAAGTTTTCTCAAGGCTCCTACACTAAAGTAGACTGACAAAAACCTCATTGTTCTTAACATCCTCATGTTTAACAGAAACTAACACTAGGGTTGGCTACATTATTTCTTCAAAATATTAATTAAGTCTGATATATAGCTAAACAAGACATGGAAGATGTCTAGACTTGAGACAAGCTTTCTGTTGTAGGCCTGTAAGAGCCAAAGAAATACAAATACTGATACAAAGAACTATGATAGTGCAGGTCTCTAGTATAAGCAACTCTTTTGTTATTTAACTTGGTCAAAATATAATTCCTTAGAACATATCCGGACAAAGTAATTAAAGTAGTATACTGTATTTCTGAATATTAATTTTCTCTTAGCATTGCAGGTCTA
Organism: Acanthornis magna; assembly: GCA_036785705.1. NCBI lineage: Eukaryota > Metazoa > Chordata > Aves > Passeriformes > Acanthizidae > Acanthornis > Acanthornis magna. The sequence goes on along the minus strand of JAWUZG010000018.1, from coordinate 16,303,690 downwards.
CCAATAAATTTATTTTGAAGACTACTAAGTCTTTTTGCAAGCTTTGCAAATAATATTTATGCATAATGTGGTAACCTATCCTCAGTTTGTTACAACAGACTTCAAGAGTTCTCTGATATGTTTCTAGATTGTAAGTATAAAGTTTATATACTAGATTGTATTGAATTAAATAATTACTATATATAGAGATCTGTCAAGCAAATTGTGACACTACATGTCCATAACTGTAAAGCCCTGACTTGTAGCTATGCAAACAGAAGACAGACATATTATTTATTCCTTCAGGACTTAAATATGTGAAGAAATGTTTTCAATTTCCTACTTATCCTTTACGAAGGGTCAGTGTCAACTACATTTGGCCATTGCCTTGCCTAAAAGTTAGCAAACATTTTGAAATGCACAGTCATTTCCAATGTGAGAGGAAGGTCTGGGCATGTGCAGAGATCTGTTAAATGTATGGCTCATAGCTATTCTACTTTGCCTAGTGTGGTTTTCAATGTTAGGGCAAATCTGTTCAATCTTCTATCCCACTGTACTTCTTGCTCCATGTAAAGCTTTTGAGCACAATTATATTTGTTATAGAAATGTGTTCATTATTACAGGAGGAAGAGACTTTTTGAGCTTTTCTACACTGTGTAACAGAGCATGCAATAGTAATGTTCTCTTTTGTAAAGTGTAATGTGATGATGTGACTGCGCCAAATAGCTGCTGGAAGGAATACTCATCAGATTGGATGTAGTATTACTTTAATTTACATATACTGTCTTGTAGGCCTGAGCTGGCTGTATATTACCTTTCTTTGATACAGTACAAAGATCTAACTTTTTTTGAGTCAAGGTATGAGTATTCTCAATTGTGGATCGTAATGTATACATAAGTTATTAAAGCCTAGCACAATGAGTTCAGGTTTTAGTTTTGTTTCGGTTGGGTTTTTTTAACAGTTTCAGTCTCTCTTAAAATTGTCAAGGGAAAAGAATGTTATTCTAGGAAACAAATCATTGTTACATTGATACTGAAATTTGCAAAACTGTATATTAGAGTTTGTACTAGACTCATATTAAATTTAATTCATATCAACACCACTAACTTGCTATTATCTGCTCTGAAATATGACAGACTTCTGTCTTGGCATTACCCATTTTTTGCTGGACTGAATAGAAAATGATGGCAGTTGCTGCATTTTGTAGAGAACATCTATTGTTCATCAAGCTCTGAAAATATCTACCTGGGACATGGGTAGAACTGGTGAAGTGGTGTCACTTCTTAACACAAAGATTTGTCTGAAAAAAGGGACAAAGACTTTCGTCCCCCCTCCTCTGAGGATATTCAGAGCCAGCTGTTAGTACAGAGTTCAATCCTTAGTATTAGTGGAAGTTGATAAGGGACCCTTAAGCTTATCCACTGAACTTTGTCCAAATTAAGTTATGCAGCTCCAGTCTTGGACAGTAAAATTTGTTTGGACATGGCCTTTGGTGAGCCTGAAATTCTGACTGGGAGAATAAAATCACTGATGTAGATTCATGAGTCCCTTCTGGCTATCTGGGTCTGACCTTTGCTATTTCTGATGCTATGGCTGTTATCTTTCAGCCACTGTTAAGAAAAAGCAATCGCAGGGTTGTTTAAATGCAACAGAGATTTTACAAAAATTTCTCATTTGAGAAAACGTGAGAGGCAAACACTATACATGTGATGGCAGAATAAAACTCTCATCAATGCTGCAAAAGTACAGACTGTAACTGGTATAAACTCTGGAATGAATTGTGCAAAGGAAAGGTCAAAATGTTTTCCCTACAGAACAGTGAAGATGAAACACAGATGAAGCGTTTGAGGAAGATGTGTTTATCTTTGCTGTCATTCTTAGGTGGCAGAGACTGTGAGACTCACTGAGATCAGTCTCAAGCACTAATAGTGTTACTGTTGCGTACTGGTCTTGGCAAATTATCTGATAATGAAAGAGCCCTGAAGTGCTTTCCTTTAATGGAAAAATACTGCTATAGTATAACTTTCAAGTTTCATTTTATTCACTTTCAGACAATTGTGTAGCAAATTGTCATTTCCCTATTTTCCACTATTGCTTTCAAAGGGTTTTAAGGTCACATTCTTTCAGATGCCCGTAATATATATAACTAGGTGTGCCTGGTGTTTGTCACTGTTCTTTTTAAACATCAGCTGGCTTTTATGCTTTCCTTTTTTTGTGTTGCAAATTGTAAATGTGCTTAAATTAACAAAAAGCAATACCAAATGTGATAGCCTAGTCTTGCCTATTCTATCTTAAATTAAGAAGTACATTAAAGACACTAAAGATCACGCAGTTTCAAACCTAATAAATTTGAGGGCTTCCTTGGGGCTAAGCTGGCTATCACCGTGACCCTGGTGAATAAAGCATATTGAAAAGAAAGTTAAATTATTTTACAAAACTGCTTAAACTGGAAGTAAAGCAGCCTCTGATAGAGGCTTTTAGCTCAATGTGACAAAAAACTTGTAATGTAGTGGAAAAACCTCTGAATCAGAAATTTAGAGAGAGTACCAGAGGAATACTGAGTCTAACTTTTGGACAATGACAATAAATGTTGGAAAATGACAAAAAGGGTTATACGAATTTCCTGGATTGACAAAAGGGTGTCTCGTAACAAAAGAGGTGATAGGCACTGGAAAAAGGAAGACATGTGAAACCAAATGTTTTATCATGAACCGTTGAGAAATTGTGGTTTAGGAACCTATGCAGTCTGCAGGTAAAATGTTCATGGCATATCCAGTCCTTGCAAGTTAAATCTTTGCATTACAGCCAAGCAAGACTATGTGTATAAACAAGGGAGTCAGTGCAATTTCAGGAGATATAAAGTAGTAAAGAAAGCTATCAGGGTATTCTACATGACAAATTTGTGAAAGACTGCTGTGAGACTGTCCCATCAAATTTGCTTGGCTCTAAACCAGTTCTATTTTCTGGCAGTCATTTTAAGGCTACAAAGAAATTTTTTAAACTTAACCTTTCCTTTACAGGAAGGCCCCCTATACATATCTAATAGTAATTTGAAGAGAAATGGAAATACAGAAAAAAGATACATATATACTGAATGTTATTTGCATTATAAAGGAAAATGAAAACTAATGTCCAAATCACAAATTACATCTCTTTTGAAAATTAACATAAATAAATATTAGTTTTTTGCAACTGATGTTTAAACTCGTATTTTAAACTTTATTTGAACTTGATTTTTTTAAGAATCAATATTCTAATAAAAATTTGTTGTCCTTAATAAGATTTTCATTTTCCAAGTTGTGGTGAGTAGACCCTGCTGGTTGTCTGGTGCCCACCCAAGTTGCTCTATCACTGCACTCCTCAGCTGGCTAAGGGAGATAAAATATAACAAAAGGCTCATGGATAAGGATAGGGAGAGATCACTCACCGATTACCATCATGGGCAAAACAGGATCAACTTGGGGAAATTATGTTAATTTATTACTTTCAGATGAGGGAGTTTTTGATTTGTTATAAGACAATTGAGTATATATGACTTTATGAGCAACCCCAAGAACATCTATCTGGATATTTGCGTTAAGTTATACTTAAAGAACTTTTTAAGGAATCCTACTCTGCTCCTTTTCTTTACCCTCTCTTTTCCTTAATTGATGGGGCCCTCCAGATTATTAATCTCTGGAAATGTTGTTACTTTCTTTAAGCAAAAGAGGGAAAAACAAGGTGTTCTGCAATAAAAATAGAATCTGAACACCACAAATTTTGTTGCAGAAGTCTTTGTGTGAAATTTTTCTGGCATCTCATCATAAGCAGTGCACTTTGTGTTCTGGGGATGTTAGTGGTGTTTTAGATTTAATGTGATACTAATGGCAGCTTGCTAACAGTATTTGTCCCTTGGACACCAAGCTGTTGATAGCATGAAAAAGCAGTAATTTTTTTCCCCTGATATCACTAACAAGGTGTCTCAGCTGCTTTACCTATAAGAGTTTCAAAAACCACATTTTCTAATACACGGATGACTGGGTGAAATAGGGGGCATTTGTTTTTTGGGAGTGGGGCTTACTGCAAGAATGAGCTTGTCAAATATTGTAATGGAAATTAGCTCTCTTCCTGAATTGTATTTGTCCTTTTCTCGTAGGCCTAAAGTTCTTCTTTTGCGCTGGACTTCAAAAGATGTCTTTTCTTCATTACGTAAAGGTCCTTAGCAAAAAGTGGTTGACATACATTCCTGCTCCATCCAAGCCTCTGCAATACTTTATTTAAGAGGTGAAAAGTGAAAAATCTAAATATTAACTATCAGTGGATTAATCTGAGATATTAATACTCAGCTACCTTGAAGTCCTCAGGAACAGTCTTCAGGAACATCTCTCTCTTCTGAGAGAGATGTTATAGTCAGGTTACTGAGATAATGCAAACGCTGAATAAAAATGGAATAATCTTTGACAGAGAAAGCCACTCTAGGTAAAAGATTGAATTAGAAATGACCAATCTGCTATTATTATGAATTATATCAATAAGTGTCATTCAATAAGCCAGGAAAATTCAGGAGAATGTTCCTGTAACTGGGTTATTATTTCTCTGATTGTTTTCACTGCTTGCAGTAGGTATCTTAAATGTTTAATTCAACCATTAAAGCACCTGTAGAATTGTATTTGAGATTTTATTCCTAATTCTGTTGTCTTTATGAAGGCAAAAATGCCTTAATTTTTGTTTCGTACACAATACTGAGGTGGCTGCAGGTTTTTTTTCCCTAAATAATATTACCTTACAGGGGAATTTGATTTTCATTCTTTAAAGAAGATGGGGTTTTTTTGGATTCTCAGATAGTTGATATTGTCTATCTTGAACACTTTTTCATCATGGTTTCTACCAATAAATTGAGGTTTTCCGCCTTTCTTCTTACTATGACCTTTAACCTTGTAAGATTCTGCTCATATGTGAACCTTGATGTTCACTGCAGGATCTCAGAGTTTGTACCATGCTATAAGCATTGTGCAGCTTGGATGTTCATTATATTATTTCAAAATTATAAGAATTTCAAACCAACAGCTCTGCAGTTATGTCAGAGGAATCTTGTTTTACATGTTACAGCATTCTGTGGCTCAGAATTTTTCCTTTTTTCTCCTAGGTTTTTGCGGAGGCACTTGATATGTGAAGACAGGAATTTAAGAACTGCAGATCTTGATTAGGATAACAAGTGTTGGGATGGCTGCTGAAGGCGAAACTTATGGAAATTCTATTATGCAACAGACTTTGCCACAAATTTATTAATAAATCAAGACACCTGGTTTTTTACTTTAGGCCATTACAATTTCTAGCCCATTTATACAGCCTCAAGAACACACCTCTTGCTTCATATACAGTGAGGTGAGAATAGAACTGCCACTGAGGAATATATTTCATACTACATTTTTCTCATGTTCACTGAAATATCTCTGACCACTAATGCCCCTCACTTCTCTGAGATTTTTTTTTTTTGCATACTCCCTCCAGCTTCTGAAAATGATATATATATGCCGTATGGGGCTGGATGGGATTCCCCTGAGGGTACTGTGGGAGCTGGCAGAAGAGCTCATTAATTTGCTCCTAATCATTTATTATCAGTCCTGGCCAATCAGGGAGGTCCCAGATGACTCAAGGTTGGCCAATGTGATGCCCATGCACAAGAAGGGATGGGAGGGGTACATGGGGAGCTGCAGGCCTGTCAGTCTGACCTTGGTCCAGGAGAATGTTATGGAGTAGATCACCTTGAGTGCATTCACACAGCACATACAGGACAGCCAGGGCATCAGGCCCAGGTGGTGTGTTCAGGAAAAGCAGGTCCTGCCTGTACTACCTGATCTCTTTTTCTGACCAGGCGACCCACCTAGTGGATGAGCCTACCTGGACTTCAGCAAAGCCTTTGACATCATCTCCCATTGCATTCCCCTGGAAAAGCTGGCAGCACATGACTTGGGCAGGTGCACTCTTCATAATTCTGTGATTTGCATGTATGTGATTGCACATAGAAATAAATTCTTGAGTGCTATCTCTCTTCATCAGCATGCATTTAAGATTTCTCAGAAATTTATTCCCATTTCTAGAAATATTCTACAAACAGTGTTCTAGGGATTTTTACCTGAATGAGTGTCACAGTACCAAGCTGCTTTAGTTTTTAATAGTTATAGGAAGAATGTTCTGTGTGAGGGAAAAAAGAACATTCTTATATTCATATTTCTTTTGTTCTCATAGTAACTAAATTGTGCTGTGTGGAATTGTGTCATGAAAGGAATCTAGAAGCTGATTGGTAAATAACAGTGCTAACAGCATGCATCATATATTTTTGGGTTCAGTGTCTTCTGTGTTAATTCTTTTCACGTTATGGCTCTAATGGTAACAAAGTGTTTGAAGGTAAGTTAGAAAGATTATTAATTATCTCTCATCAAAAAGACCAGAACTCACTGCAAATTTTTAAGAAAGCTGTTTTTTTTCTTCTTTTATTTTGATGGCAAATTTGTATATAGTTTATTTTCACCCATGTGTATTTATGCATGTACCTGTAAGCATTATTATTAACACACTGATCAGTTTATATCAGGTAATGTTCCACCTGGTCCAAAACTTGAAGAGAAATCCATCAGATCCTGAAGCACAGACAGGAAGGGAGAATACACTGAGAATGCAAAATCAATTTTTGGAAACTGCTGCCTGGCTGAAATTTCTGATCCTTTGCTGGTCTTTGAGATGTGAAACATGTTATGTTCAACAGTTAAAGTCTTTTCAGTTTAAGATGATGAATTTCTGAACAACCTGACAAAAGTTAATGCAACTTTTCCAACTTACATTGTAGGACTGTTGATTTAAGTCATGGATATATGACTTGGAACATTTATTTCCTATACAAAGGGACTTATTTGCAGCCAAAACCAGTGCACAGGTGAACATTCAAAGAGATATATGAAAGTTCAAACACTCTGTTTACAACTTAGCATGGCATAAATCTGACCTGCTGTAGTTCGCTCCAGTCCTGACAGCCCTGTGTAATCTGTGCAGTGTAAAGGATGTGTGGATTAATACTGGAGAATTAGATCCTATCCTTACCTCAGAGCAGCTGTAATTCCACTGCTGCTGGAAGATAATAGTTTTTAGATCAATTGCTTAGACTTTAGGTGGAAGGTATGGTGATTTTAAGCTCATATTTTATGGTGACTGGGAGACTTATCTTTAGTTTAAAAATGTCACATAATATGTCAGTGTTTTCTGTCATTGGGTGACTAGATAGGTAAAAGACAAAACTATAAGGATTTAAAATAGCATAAAAGAGTGTTTTATGTTATTTTTAACTTATGTTTGAGGAAGTCACACAGTGCTTACACTCAAGTCATTTTATTTGGTCATTTTTTCAGTCTTTCTCAGATGACTTAGTAAATCTCAGTGAATCTTGTATTTGTAGTTAATGTATGAGATAATTTTAATATGCGTATCAAGAAGTACACATGATGTGTACATATGCACTGACCCCAGTCAAATCTGCATTAAGTAATTAGACAAATGCAGAGGGAAAAAAATTTAGAAATAACTGACCTTGATCACGTTACAATTTGTAATAGCATATAGTGATATTTCTCACAGTTGTTACAATCAACTGCTAGAAACAATGATAAAATTCCTCAAAGCTGAGAAGCCTGCATTACACTGGAAACACATTCAAACTTAACTGGTTCACTTGGATCTTTCATGGAAGAGGAAAATTTGAAGATCACTTTTCTCCTAGTGCTGCTGCTTGAAATTATGGCCAGCCCTAGATCTCCTATGGAAGGTTGCACTGGAGATACAAATCGAAGAACTGTGCTCTCTGGATGGATTTTGAGCATGCAAGGGAAATATCTGCATTATGACAACCACTCTTTGGTGCCTGCCTAGCTTAATAGGCCATCTCCCCTTCTATAGAAATGTTATGAATTCTTTTAGCCTTACATTGTCCAATTTTATCAGCCTTCTTTGTAGTTTACTGGAAGTCTATTGTGAATGTGATGTTTTAAATGTGCTAAATTAATTGTTTATCCACTATGTAAGTAGTGTTAGCAATGAACTTCTGAGAGAACTGCAAAACATTGCCTGGCTTGAGGTGATTGCTGACCTTTGTGTCCTGTTAGATCTCTGACATTCTGATTTTCATTAATCAAACTGTTAATGTAGGGAAATCTTTAAATTTTGTATTTGTATTCCATTTACATAATGTTATGCTCACCTGCACATCCAGCTGGTAATTACAGCTAACCATGTTCAAGTTTACACAGAGATTTTCTACCTAGAAAATATACTGCCACAGAATACCATGACTGATATTGAAATTACCCACTGCACAACTGAAGTCCTCTTAATATCCTCTAAAAAGAAAATTAGGCTTTTTTTGACAAGTCTTATTTTCTGTGTAGTAGTTGATTGTCAGCTGATGGAGAAACAGTGCTTTGAATTGGTAGCAAGGTGCTACTTACAACTAATGTCAGGATAATTTAGTCTTCCCTTTATTTATATTCCTTCTGAATACTGGTACAATATTCAAGAAAAGAAACTCAACCCTTAATAGTGCTATGATGTGGCTGGATTGGCTTGTTTGATACAAAGCATCAGCCTCTGCAGGTGCTACTATGGTCAGGAACAGAACTGAAAATATGTACTCTCTACACTCTTATTTTCTAATCCTTTGCCCTCTCCTTTTCCTTTTCCTACATTGCCTGCAATTTCTGTATCCTTCAATTATTCCATAATTTCATTGCCATGGTTATTGTAGTAAAAATTGACTCCAGTGAGTTTAGCATACAAATAAATTAGCAATCTGTAACACAGGTTTAAGATGTGAAAGTCTGCTATAGGAAACAGCATGCCCTTTACGGTGCTTAATGTCTTACCTGTATGGTTTAGAAAAGGTAACAGCCATATTTATAAAAGCATTTCCTGTAAACTTTTTTTCTCTATTACTATGAATAATTTTAATATCTGTTTTTTGAGAACAATTTTAAGAAATTTTTGCTCCTTATGCACAAACTCCTTTCTAGAGTTCTAATGCTGCCAGTCTTTTTTTTTTTTTTTTTTTTTTTCCAAAGTTATCTTTTCCTCACACAGAAATTTCATACACTTAGCAACTTCCATTTTCCTTTTGGTACTACCCACTTCCTTTCTTGTCTGTTAAAAATAATTATTGTTGCTGTCATTTCATTTCTTCTTCAGACTGAGCTTTTACTTACAGTTTTCTTCTTTCTTTGTAATAAAAATGTTAAAACTCCCACATCTATTCACATTCATATTTACTTTCCAATGAATTCACTAGTGACTTTCTATATTCTTGAAAAATTGTCTCTTTGAAATACCAACGCTGAGTGGCACTGTCTTTTCTTTATCCATACTTAATGAAACTAGGAGAGAGTTTTTGATTCTTGGACAAAAGCTAATCTAGTCCCTCTTGTACTTTATTCCTTAAAAGAGTGACCACTATGTTACATGGTTTATAGGCTAAAACAAAGATAAATAGCAAAATGTGATTTGATTAGAGTCCCTTATCAAATCAACTGGAGTCATAATGTCAAGAGCATTTCAAGATACATTTGGAGAATCAGGTGAAAAGAATCTAATCCCTGGGCAATCACTTCCATTGACTGACTGTTGAGGCTGCTGACTTATATTCAACTTTCCATTTACCAGGATTCCCATGTCCCTTTCCAGTGTTTTTCGTGAAGCATATTTCTTAAATTCAGTGTCTCCTAAAGCTATGACCATGAGTGATAGAGCTTTCAAATTTCATCTTGATTGGGGATATTTATATGCACTCTCTGTAAATATTGACCCATGGTGGTGAGGCCAGCAGTAGCCATGGTGGGTTACTTACCAGTTTGCATTTATCCCAGTAATTCCTTCAGCACTGTAGAAACTTTATGGGATATTTTTTAACATCTGGGAACAGACAGGAACACTGAAGATAATATGGGGAGAAGAAAAATTATCAGTCAGGATAGAATGATGTTTCTTTATTGCATGACTGATATAATGAATTTTCTTACTAGTGAAAATGCTTGCCCTCTTATAACACCTTTGTGAATGTCCCTGCCAGCAGAAAGGTCAGGTTATAAGATGTGACTAATATTATTGTCAAAGAGCTCATATATTTCAATGCCATTTTTATTGTGCCTTTGTTTGGCACATATTGGGTGAGAGCAACATTATTTCTCATCCTTTTTAAAGAGTACATAATGGATAGTACCCATTTAGAGGCACAATACTTTCATTAAAAGCATTCTGTGCTAGATGGATCATACCTATCTGTTTCCTTTTTTTTTTTCCCTGTGACAAGTTGCTTAGGGACATTATGCTACTGACAAAGAAAGATTTCCCAAGCAAGGTAATGTACAGAAGCCTGTGGGTAAGTCAAGTACTTCTTCCCTATTCATTCTGCTTCTGAGACAGTACATGTATTGCTTACTATCTGGACAGGCATCCTTACCCTGAAGGCAGTACATCAGCAAATGTCAGGTCATGTGGGTAGCCCCTTCAGTGTGCTAACGGAAGGGGGTTACTTCATAATGGTAATGTCACCATGATTGATATAAAGACATCTTCTATGTGAAGGCAAGTGCCTGGAAGATGCCTACAGGTATCCACCGTAGATAAATCACAGCCTTATTTCAAGCCATTTTTATGGAGGAAGAACAGACCAGAGAACAATTCACTGTAGTGTCCAACAAGATAGAAGTGGATTGGGTGAGATCTGCATTTAATTACAGAAGGACTAAAAGTGAGAACATTAACTATTCTGTCCTAGTTTCGAGCTTAGAAGTATTGCCACAAAAAGTATATGCCACAAGAAGTATTGGATGATCTTAGTCCATACCAGCTAAAAAGAGAAACATGAAAGTCCAGAATCCAGCCTCAACAACAAAGTTTAATTTGCAAACAGCCTTGCTTATACAATATAATCTTTCTAAGTAAAAGTTTATTTTTCTTTCTAGGAGAAAAAAATTTACTTTTAACTATTCTTTTGTGTTCTATTCATGGAAGAAGGTAAGCTAGGGTGCTAAACTGAAAAAATCCTCTCTCCTACTTCCATCTTAGCAAAAGTTTTCTGTGCAGATGTGTGTTTCTCGTGTGCAACGATTTTCTCCATGTCTATTTTTTTCCAATATCTATTACCTTAAGCAATGCATGTGAAGAGTATGAAGAGTAGAATGTATTATAACATTTTGTAACAATGGTGCCTGCAAATGCTATCCATTATAATCCACTTGAATTTTTACTGCAGTACACTAATTCCTTGAACTGCAGCTATAGTTGAATAGTCACAACAATGCAACCTTGGACTTTCTAAAGATATTTGTTTCTATTACTACTCAGGATTCAGCTATTAGCTCAGTGGAGTGGGCATTCAGGTACTTATTAACTTAATTTCTCCCATTACTTTTTTCCCCTGTTTTGATGGCGACAGATATCCAAACACTTTTCTCTGAAAGGCACAGAGGTGTGGCAAAATAATTGCAATTCATACACGAGATTGTCTTTTTATTTTGGAAGTCATATTATTCTGCTGTTTTAACAACAGAGAATTTTAAGATGCTCTGCCCTGAGGAGACCTTGTTGGCATTAGTACAACAAAGTGGTCCTAACTATATGTTACTATGAAATATTATTTCTCTAAAACCCAGTATATTCAGTTACCCAGTAGTAATAAAAATGGCCTTTTTCATCTACTTACAAAATTGAAACTTCCATATTACCCTTCTGTTAACTCAGTAAATATTTAACCTTGTATACTTAACTGGTTTAAAAATTACAGAAGCGGCCAGTATATGAAGGTAATACAGGAGACTGGATTTCTCTTGGAAACTAAACAAGAGCAATCATCTTTTATGCATTTTTTCAAAATAGGAACCCAGCCATCCATGAACCTGGTCTTGGTCTGTTGAGACAAACTTGCATTTCATCCTAATCTATTTCAGGCTCATGGACATTTTGGTAAATCAGATTAAAGAACTGCAACATGTGTGAGTTCAGGGCATGAGGGAAAGAAATAAGAAAAAAAAAAGAAAATAAAAGGAAACACTGGGGAAAGCTTGTAATTCAGACATAGCACTTCTGGGAGACAGAATTTGTGGCCAGAAAAATGTCAAACAGAGTGGGGAGACAGAGCTCAAGTGCACCTCCCACAGTGCTTTTCTGACTGAGGAGCAGGATTTACCTGAGCAAAACCCAAGGAAACAAAACCAAAGTATATCATGCATTTGGCAACAGCTGAAAAGGGGTTTTCAGGTACATGGTAAAAGAGATCTGGTTTGAAAAAGGGAAAGGGAGTTTGCCCATGGTAAATTCACTTTCACTTTAATGCTTTCACTTTCTTATAACATGTTCTGGATTTATGTTGGGGCTGTCCAGACCAATTGAGAGTCTGTTCAGGAATGAAGCCACAAAGTCAGCATGGATCATTTCAACACAGAAAATTTCTGAATAGGTTTAAACTCTTCTGTAATGAATCCTAATGATGGCTGGAGGGAGGTGTTAATGAGTGTGAAATGGAGCCTGGGGTAACAGAAACTCTCTTGCTAATGTGTTGAAGTGGAAGCTACTATGGAAATGTAAGTGGTGGTTATGCAATGGCAGCCTTGAGATGTGAACTAGTATTTAACTCTTCTCAGTCATGCTAAACTTCCCTCTTATGATTCCTTGCTGGGAAACATTGTATACTTTGGGTCCATTGTATACTTTAGGTATATATATTTTTGGTACTTTTTTCAACCATCTTTTTAAAAAGTGGTCCTGCAAGGCAAGATGTATTATAGGTGGCTAGAAGTAAAAAATAAATTCAAATATTTTGCTCTGTGGAATTTGGCACATTATGATAAATACAAATAAAATATTACTAAATATGTTGTGCTGTATACTATAAAAAAAGAATAAACTTCTGGAAAAGAATCCTTTTATCTAAATCTAAATTGTTCAAAGGGAAAATCAGATTCCATAAAAATAAAGCTGAAAACAAAAATGTAACGTCTGCATTCCTTGTTAAGATAAAAAAGTCTCTCCTCTCATAAATGTGGAAGCCAGGCCATCATGGTCATTTATCTTCTGTTGAAAGCAGCAGTTTGTCAGCTCTGCTTTGCCCTCTCTGCTTTTTTTTATTCTATGCAACCAGTTGACTTCCCTAAGGTTTTCCCTGGCCAGTGAAAAAAAATAACGTTCGTTCTGCTATTTATCTTTAGGCAAGCATTTTTCCATATCAACTTTATTCAGTTCTTATCCTGCACTGCTCATTTCTGGGCAATTTATTTTGCTGTTACAGCATAGAGCACTGAAAAATCTGAACAGTTCATTCTGTAAGAGTTTGTGGAGGCAGCATTATGGCTTTCATCAGAGTGACTGTCCTTCAGCCCCCTTCAGTTACATTTAGTTCGAATATACTTGCACTGTCAGAACAAAACAACTGTTATAAAGAAATGTTTTGATACTATTATTTTGCAAAATTTCAATGAAAAATAAATACAGATTAATAAAAATATCAGTTGTCCTAAGCCTATTTAGATATCCTTGGCTAGAGCTGGATTCAAATTACAAAAATTTGCAAAGGAGGTCTGTGTTTGATTTTAAAAAGCATTATTTTGAAAAGTATAGATTCCAAGGAAAAAATTTCAAATGTTGTGGAATGTAAATCACTTAGAAAAAAGGAATCTTCAGAGTTAGGACACCAGAGAGACAAAAAAGTATAAAATTTTCCCAAACATATTATATCTGCTTATTTAAGCCTGGATTGAAGTTGGTGCAGCCATCTCAAAAGTCCAATTACAGTTTTTTGCAATATCTCAAAAGGATTCAATTACTGTTGAGTGGCAGGGCTAGTTGAACATAGTACTGCTACTGAAATTAGGTTTCCCAGGTAAGACGATGGATTGATGGAATTTGATTACTTGTGGAGCGTAAAAACAGAGTGCTTAGCAATGTCCCTGGAAAGGTATGTCCCAAGATCTGAGGAAGAAAAAGATCTTGCCTAGAATTTATTTCGAACTGTGCTTTTCTCTAACTTTCAAACAATGTTTTGGGGAATTATTTAAACTGCAAACCAGAATGTTATCTTTTGATTTATATGGAATTATTGTCATTTGCAAGGCAGTTTCATTGGAGTTGTTAAATGGAGGTACATATCACATATTTTTCTTCCATGGACTGGACTACACAGCAATAACTTCATCAAACAGCTAATCATTGAATCACTTTCACAACATTCGCCTCCCTCTATCCACCTTAATCTACTTAGTCTGGAAATCTTCCATGCAACATCTGGTGTGTTGAGCCTGCTGAATGCCCCTCTCCTCAAAGTCATTACTAACCCAGTCTGCAATTCCATTCATGGTCATCTGCTTAGGGACAATCATAATGGTCACAAAAAATGCTGTCAGTGCAAGAAGAGGGAGCAGGGATATAGTCAGTAGAGAAATAAACTTTCCTTGCAATATCGTCAGTCCTAGTGAATGAAACATTTCATCTATGTAGTCTATGATTGTTTCTTTCTATGTTGTGCTTTAAGGCAAAAACATATTACTCCAGAAGTATTTTTACTAATATCCTATCAATAATAATTACAAAAAAAAAAAAAAAGACAACAATTTTTCTGAGCAGAAAAATATATCCCAGATACAAAACTAGTTGTATATCAGTGCCAGAATTCAGTGCCAGTAGAAAATTTTTGCTGTACATCATTCTCACCACTGAAATACATGGGTATAGCTGTATCACTCAGAACTGAAAATCAGACATGTTTAAGCAAAGAATGACTTTTTACTTCATAAATAAGATTTTTTTCCTGCTTCTGAGGCCATTCCTTCTGTCTTTTAAGTTTTTTTTTTTTTACTTCACTATAGAAATTTGTGAGTTTTTGCAGCAAGCATACTTTGCATCTAAGTCTCTTCCATTACTTTTTGCTGTATCACAAGGTTCTTATCTCAGCTTCTCTGTTATTCAATACTGGTATAATATATTATGCCATTTAGAAAGATCATTCAGTCTTTGTATGACTTTTATGCATATGATAAATCACTCTGGATGGCAGTTTTTCCCAGTTCAGAGCAATGCTCTCTTCCATCTCTGCCTATTTTATTGATAACTATCACTGGGTGAAGAGTTGGCAGAATCTCAATCTGGCTCAAACTGAAATAGCACAAATGAATACTTCAAAATATAAACTCAGCACTGAAAATATGCTTTTAAAATTCATTTTCTGTTAAATAACTGAAGAAATATTTAGATCTTTCAAGGAACACACAATCTGGACTATAGCATTATTTCATTTCACTACTATTTTGGAGAAACAATTTTAAGATGATAAAGCTTGCAGAGCTCCCACAAGATGGCTTTGCAGTAATGGTATTTTAAATATTTAGAGGGATAGGATTTAAACACATGTTGTATAAAACAGGCTTTTACTGGTGTGAGAAGGTGATCATTCTCACAAAGTGGAAAGAAAAAAATTGCGGGAAATGTTTTAATGTAAAACATTTAAAAACCAGTCTCAGAAGGATGGATGGTCATTTCTGCAGTGACTAGAGGTAGAGTGAGCCATAAAATATTTGTGTAACTTTGCTCTGTGTGAAGTTAATTGTACTTGTTCGCCTCGTTGCTACCAAGTGTGAGTGAAACTTCACCACCACTTCATCACCTTCATTTCTACAGTATATAAAAATATCCTTTACCTTCAGCTCAGTAGAAGTTTAAAAGATGCATCATGTGGTGAGAAACGTTGAATGAAATAAGATTTTCATAATGTTCAGAATTTTAAAAATACTTCTTTCTGATAAAGGCAAAACTATGTTTTATTTACTCTTTTCCTCCTGTTTTGTAATATATTTGTTTTAATATGAAGAAACAATTAATTAATAAGAAATGTGAGAAGGGTGAACTGGAGAGGATTAAATTAAAAGTATTTAAGATTGTCTTTTTTATTTTGCCTTTGTTTTCACCTAGTTCAAATACCTCTAGTATTATGTAGAGTAAGTAGTATCTAGTAGTAAGAGAAACCTCTTTTCAGTGTACTTCAGCTTATACCTAAATCTTTTCCCTTTGCTCATACACGAGAATCAGGCAATGACACTGAAAATGCAATTACTAATCCAACCAGCGGGAGGTACGTTGCCTCCCTGTGCTTGTCACCATAATTTTGTTGAATGTCTGAGCTGGAGGAGGAGGCAATGCAGTTAGGGAGGTTACTGGCTGTGCATGGCAATTGCCAGCCTGCATTCATGCCCGCACATCAAAACCCCCTTCCCTGTGCAGGCACGTGAGAGGAAACCATATCGGAGAACCCAATTGTTCCAGTTGAGTCAAGAAATATAAGCGGTTAAGCAGACCTTCTTGGGAGCCAAAGAGAATGACCAAATTGTTACTGTTATTTTTAACCAGTGACAGCAGTGAGTCCCACTCATATTTATCACAAAACAGTGATGTCTTCTCACAAAGGTTAAAATAGATGATGCCACAGTGTGCACTGAATTAATATGCTTACAGTCAGGAGGGAAATCGTTAGCTGGTATGCCCGAGACAAGTCAGAAATACAAGACCATCAACCAAAAAATCCTTGTGTAAAAGTGGTGGATGATGGTGGCATTTGTTGGAAGGAGAATTCTTGAGAAAATAGAAAGTGATGCTGTGACACAAGTGTTGTGGTCATTCATAGATTTACTATAACCTGCAGGCTTATCAGCCACCAGATATTTGCTTGTATTATGGTTAATATCTTCTCAGAGGCCCCAGTTAAGCTGTTGGGATGCACATCCTTACCCGAAAGATGAATTTCAAGTAGAGCCACAGCTGTCTACTTCTTCTTGTTTGTGGCAACAAATGCCTTAAAATCTGGTTGTAAACAAATGTTCTAACCCAAGGAAACTGTAAGTGTCTTCCTGGGAAGTGCAAGTACTAGCTAAGCTGAGCCACCTGGAGAGGAGGTCAGCTTTCAGTGTAAGGGCAGGAGAGAGAAACAGTAGCCACTCACCTGGAAATGGTGATGCTGATCAGGGAACAAGGCATGCCCGTGTAAGTCATTAAATCTTATTCCCTCTCAAGTCTAGAGGGCATTAGGTTAAGAAAGTAATCAGAAATACTTGACCCACCATGATTATGTGATGTATAGATACAGTAGGCAATTACTTGGTGGAGCCACGGAGCTTTCACTTTTTTTTCGTCCGAAGCTCCCTGAAGCCATTTCCCCCTTGTTACCAGATTTCTCTTTTGTGCAAATGTGCAGAAGGGTAGAAGTTGGGCAGGGATTGTACATCAATCTTGTTATAATCTTTGTCTAATACCCTATTTTAACCCATCTTTCTGATTTCAGAAAGTCCAAACCTATCAACAAAACCTTAGCATGGCAGGTTATCTTGATTAACATGCTTCAGGTTACTTGGCTCTTTCGGAAAATGTAGTCAAAATGGCTTTAGTTTGAAAACCAAACCCAGAAATTTCAATGTTACAATTTAAACATTTATAGCATTTTAATCATTTCTAACATTATTATTAAACTAATAAATGTTTTAGCAGCTTGAAATATCTCCAGACTTAAAACACAGTGTTAGGTACATATATTACAAACAATAACAACAGCAAAGGAGCTGACAAGTAGTGAGTTAAATGGAATTAATTTCCTTTCAGTTTCCCAGTGAAATCATAAACCAGACTTTTTTTCTCATGTTATATGATACCACCAACCCAAAGTCCCTCAGTAAAATTATTTCCTTGTAAATCATTGCAGTCCATCTATTATGTTCAAGAAATATGACTTTTTTTTTAAGTGGGTAATATAAAGTAGAAAAAATATGTGCTGCTTCCAATCTCCTGATATCTGCAGGAGCCCCATGGCTGATCTAGGGCTCACACATTCTAAATACCCAATTACTTTTAAAAGCTGATGGGTATTTATTATAATGGAATATGAAAAACTAATCAGAAAAGGAGAGAGAACAAACCAGAAAGATATAAGAAATATTTTCTTTCTCTAGACATACACTTACATATTTTACTATTAATTAAAACTTACTTATGAGTAACCACTAAATATAAAGACAAATATCATTTGTCTCACTGAATGTTACAATGTAGGTGTTTCCATTCCTAATCAGCAACATTAACTTCCAAATTAAGTATGGAAAGAAACATCCTGATCCATTCAATCTGGTAAGTGAACTTGCAAAGATTATTATAATTAGATATTTCCTTTATAGGTTTACTCAATGGACAGCGAAATATATTCCTATCCTCTTGATTTGGAATAAGAAAAATATTATAATGAATATTTTAATTTTTTAAATTTTATCAAATCAAAGAAAACATTGGAAAAGAAGACACAGCAAGGAAGGAAGCAAGAGTCAAAGTCTACTTTCCGTGTAGCTGAAAGTTGATTCAGCAACATTTCCTTCAACAAACTTTGAAAAATTTTACTATAAATTACAATTATCTCTGCACATCCTGATGGTCAGTTGGACTCAGAGACCCACTAAGTGATCATATCAGAACCTCTTTCTGATTTCTTGTTTAAGGCTGAGGTGTGACAAGGATGTAGCAGATTATAGTTCTTGTTCTCTGAATAAATTTTTGTGAGATTTTTCTCTCCCAGCACAGCTAAGACTAGCCAGAATGAAAAGTCTGTCATTCTTACATCCATGTATAACATCTGTGAGTTCTTTGATTTGATCGATACATACTTTAAATACTTTTTAAATACAGAAGCTAGGGTTTTTTAACTGGTAATGTAAGGTTGTTGTTGGGTTTGCTCTGTGCAATGACATATATACAGCACCTCATAAAAGAACTAAATATTCTTTGAAGACTTGATAAGAATTATTGGAACATAAAGGTTCTCTTATCTTCTTTAGATGCTTTATTAAATTCATGAGAGATAATATTGTCTTCTTGATAACCTATGTTCATGTTTGTTCCAAAGTTTAATTTCCTAATAATTTGTGAGAACATGAAGAAAAGTCTGAACAAGAATCATTTCCCTTCCTTCCATTGTCACCTCACTGTCATTATCTCACTTGGAGCTACACTTTGACAATTTTACTGTTGCCCTCTGGGGAGAGCAGCATGTGGGTGTCTTTTCCCACAGGGGAAAACTATTGGAATTGTGCCTTAGAAAGAGATGGTCTTTCTGGAGATGTTACATAGAAAAAAATCCCCAGGGAAAAAAAAAATCTCCAGCTATTGAGCTGGAATGTAATGCTTTTTCTGAAGAATTGTCTCTTTTACCTGAATTGGTAGAAAGCTATTTTGTGAGCACCTGACATATACAGGTATATGAAAGCCTTTTTTCCAGGCACTACTAAAAGTGATTTTCTAAACAGTTAGAAGAGTAAAGAGTCTCTCTAAGTAAAGAGAAAGAATTTTGGTTTGCATGCTGGACTTCTTATATTATTTTTTAAGGAGTTTCATGGATTCCACTCAGGCTTTTTGGTACATCAGAATTTTGGAAATTGAATATTGTGGCTCTCTCAAGTAAGGATTTAAAGTTTCTGTTCATCAAAGCCTAAAGAAATGCTTCTGTATTTCTAATACAGAATACAAAAAAAATATTATTTCCAAATTATTTATGGACCATCAGACTTGTCTAGCTGTGATATCAGTTGGTAAGAGGAAGATACATTTGTCTTAGCGAGGCCAAAAATTTTCATATCATAAAAAACTATGGAACATCACTGAAAACACACTGCTTCATTGTTGAGTAAGTTGAACATTGTTTTTAAACTTTAATAAATATAAAATACATTTACTAACATTTCTTTTCCTAGGAGTCTGTCTTGTAAATTTCCATTTTATGATTGTCAAATATCTCACTACCTCATAAATTATTTGCAAGGTGCCTGGAGGTGCAGTTAAAGAGGGCAAACTTGTGTTTCTACTAATGAATTGGTTTCCCTGTAGGATACAGGAGACAGTACTTCAGTCTAATGAACGGAAAGCATAAAACTTCAATAATCTTTTTACTAAGAATTACACCACTTTTTACACATGAAGAATAAGAAAGCTGGGGAAAAGTCTGTCCCTGTATGGCTCTACTTGCCTGAGTAACCCCCCCACTGAAAATGAAACAAAATGTGAACACTTTTATCCTATAAGTGTAGATGGGAGTAGGCAGTGTTTGTTTTATATCTGGAAGCATCGACACTTCAGTGATATCTATTGTTCTAATGCTGAGGTCCTCTGGCTGTTGATCTCATTTCAAGCTGTGCTGCTACTGTGGCTACTGGTAGCTGAAAGGGGAGCTGCTGGGGAAAAAAAAAAAAGAAAATAAAATAAAAAATCCAGAATAAAGCCATAGGGGAGGATGTGAAAAGGATTCTCAGAATTTTATGTAGGATTTCTTTTAGTTGGGGGGTTGTACTAATTAAGGATAAATTTTGCATGTCTGGATTTAGAGGTAAGACTTGTATCTAGTCTCACACTCCCAAATGAAAAACAGTATCATTGATAAATGCCTGCTGCTATGATATAGCACTCATAACAATTTCATACACACAGTGGATTCCACTGAGGATTCAGTAGCTTCGATATTTATGTCCCAGCTGCCTTTTATTCAAGCATTTTTTTTCCCCAATGAGTGACTAACTATCCTCTGCTTTGGGAATTCTACTTTATGAATAATTTGAAGAAGCCAGTCCCTTAGAATTCACCTGTTTATCAAAGTTGGTCAAGGAATTTTGTTTGACCAACATTCTAGCTGTGACATGTGTGGTAAATAACTGCATTCACACAGACATATATCACATTAAAAAAACCCAAAACCAAGAAACAATAAACAAAAAAAAAACCCAAAAAACCCAATATCAGATTTCTGAGTAATTTTCCCCTATCTCTTTCCCAGACAGAAACATCAGACTCGACCAGGTCCAAACTACTGTTTTTTGCTTTTTTTTTTTTTGTTGTTCCCCCTTGGATTCATCAGACAATAAATCTTAGTTTCCTCTTCTTGTTGTTTAGCACTTTTTCCTATACAACTTAGTTTTCTGTTCTTTCATTTGTTTGTTTTTTTTTTTTTTCTGAGAAACAGCTTGATGCAGAACAGTGTTGCTACTAGGCAAAACTTTGATACTGCTACAAAGTAAAATGACTTTACATTTATTAAACAATAGGCATAGGATGCAGTTTAAAAAGTTACTAAGCAAAATGTGCATACCACCATAGAACTTCCTTCCCTTGTTTTAGAGGCAGAAATCTTGATGAGTAGCTCCCTCCTTGGGAAGAAGACTCAGTCAGAAAGAGGTCTTCATGAAAATAGCTAATAAAGAGTGCAGAAAATGGAAAGCAGAAAAGAGCAGTTGTCATGGGGTATGAAGAATTCATTCCTCATTAGTTAGTTAATGAGACAGTTTATTCTGCATATGTAATGCCATTTCTTTTTTTTTGCTTATGAGTCAGAAAAACTGATTTGTTCTAATAACTCCATGAACCTAATGCATGATACATCACTGTCGTGTGTGATCACTCATTGTCTATTCAACAGGGACTGCTAGAAGCCTACCAAATAAGAAATCCATGATTCTGAATCAGTCTTGGATTATCTGTTTATTCAAATTGGCAGATTACTCAAAATTCCATCCCTCTTTTATGAACTGGGTGGACTAAATACAAGCTAAAAGCCTTCATGAATATCTCACATCTTCACAAAGAGAATTGAACAAAGGGTAAAATTAAGGGAAGAAGGACATAAAGTAAACTCATAATATTGTTTCAGAAAATCTTTGAAATATAATATTTAATTATAGGATATTACAGTCAGATAGAATGTAGGTAATAGCTCTAACAAATCTATTTATTTTTAAATACATATAATAGTATGAAAAATTCTACCTCAAGTTTTCAAGGCCAGTAAGGCAAAGACATTAGACATCACTTCAGAATGGCCATGTACTATTTCTTTCTCTTTTTGGTCATCTTCTCTTTCAGGAAGAAGAGCAGAATGTAGATCAGTTTAGAGGCAGAAATCATAAGGCAGATGAAAGGCACCAGGCACTAGTTTTAGAACAAGCTTCCAAAAGATAACAATGCTAGGAGCACAAATGAGTTGTGGAAATATTAAGAGGGCACATTAGTAGAATGTTTCTGACTGACTTAAAATACTGAAGGATTTACAGTTGTTTTATGAGGTCAATAAAACTCCAGATCACCCGATATTTGAAAAATATTTACAGGTCTTCTTCTTGTGCAAGCAGTTTTTCACCCCAGTCTCTCCTCCTCCCTTCCTTACACTACAGATACCCAGAGAATTTTGTCCCTAACAAGCAAGATTTGATTTCTCCTGCAGCTACTGCTCACACTGGATATACCTCTAGTGTGGAATAGTATATAGTGCAAAGATAACTGAGCTAGCCAAGATCTAAGCAAATGCTATGCAGCAATTTTTCAGCTCACCACCAGACATAATTTGCCTTTCTAGGTTGATTTTTAGACAGACTTAAAGATCTTTCTTTTCACTTACAAGATTAGACTGAATTTAAACTGTGATGGCAACCTCTGCATGTATCTGAGTGGATATACTGTTTCAGGTTTTGACTAGTTTAAGAATTTATGTAATACTCTGTTTCAGTGATACTTTCAGAGTGTGATCTATCGCTACAAGAAACAGCAAATCAATTTTGAGGATAACTTGTTTTCAGGCATCTGAGGAGAAGTGAGATTCCATTAACTCCATCAATCACCTCCTGAATCGTTTTTCCCTTAGGAATGGTGAAATAACTTGGTGTCCTGATAGATGCTTAGGGCCAACACAGAGATAAACAGAAGGGAAAACTCAGAACAAAACAATTCTGGGTTCATTATTATTAGAGGAAAAATTACTCATTAGCTTTCTGATCCACACTTTTTTTCCTCACAGTTCTGTTGAGATCAGAGGTCATTTTGGCAGATACCTTGTGTCAGTTGCAATTCATAATCCAGGATTTTTTCAGCCTATTTTTCTCCTCCATTATTGTTCTCTGGTAAGAAGAGGCTATTCATAACCTCTTCACGATCTACTGGGACACATGTGGCTGTCATGGCATGGAGAGAGGAGGGATGCAGAAACAGGAATGGTTAGGATGTCTGGAAGACACAATAATCCATTCTTAATGAAAAGGCTGCTTTTATTTCTGCATTTCAATGTTACTTTATAACTATTGCATAGGACTGGAGAAAGTGATACATAGAGAGACACTCAACTTGAGCTGAGGACAAGAAGCAATGAAAGTGAGTGAAAGAAAAGGAGGATTTCTTAATAATTTCATTTGTTCAAATAGTATCAAAAGAGATTACTCAAGGAAGAAATAGTATCAATAGACATAAATATTTCTAATAAGGAAAATTTATAGTAATTATCACAAAAGACTGGAGAGATCATGCTGCCAAGTTTTCTTCCATTGAATTTCATATTTTTCACTTCTGAATTATATTTTCTTTTGAATGACTTTCTTGCATTTTGCTGATCAATCAAGATTAAATTTTTCAAAGATAAATTTACAATAATTGCAAACAATTGTTAACTGAAGTAACACAGATAAGATGATACCGTCTGGCTGCGCTCACAAAAGTTTGTTTTGCAATATAGTGCTAAGTTTTATGCTATCACTTGATTAACAGGTGAACACCAGATTTTTTACTAGGACAACTCTAACACATTTTTTTGTAATCAGAGAAGTAGAGGGGAAAGAACAGGTAAAATGTGGGAATGGTCAATGACTCGTCAATTACTACAGAGCTTAAGATTTTATGAATTATATGATTTGATTTATATTCCAAGCAAAACATGTAATTATTGATAAATCAAGCTGTCTATGTGAAATTAACAGCCTTCACCAGAGATTTGTGGAAATCCTAGTGGAAAACTGTTTAGGAAGATGGGAATTAATTAATTTTTTTATAATCACCAATTGATTGTTTTATAATTTTTTTTTCAACCTATCTCAGCTCTCTTGTGAACTCCCTAGTTGTATCATTCCCTTTTCAGTCATATTACTTTCCTCCCATTTCAACACAGTCTCATAACATTGTGTTTTGTGTTTTGGCATTTTTTTTCTTAGTATGTGTTGCCTCTGGCTTTTCTTTGTTCTTCTTACGTATCCCACACCATTCACTACTGTAAAATACCTCTTTTACCCTTGCAAAACTACTACTGTTCTGCATATGTAAAGAGAGGGACAGCAAGAATTGGGAAACAAGGTTACAAAAAAAAACCAAACAACCAAAACCAAAAAATTGGGAGCCAGGTCATAAAATTGAATAAAAAACATGATTAGAAAAAAAATACTAATAAAAAGGGAAAACTCTATTGTACATGTATGGAGATACTGAATATGATACTGAAGCATTTTCTTTGCTAGGATTATTGAAGAATCAAATTTTAATATGTCTGTGAACCAGAAAATTGCAGATACTATAAAACAAAAGCTTCAAGCTAAGGAAATTATCAATAAACTACTGAGTTAATTTCTGTGACTGTAATGACAAATGGACAAAAATACTGTAAAAATTTCCACCTCTGAAATTATTCCATGTCACTTTCATGGTAAATCATAATTCTTCACTTTCATGTCTTTGTCTTCTTTCCCTTATGCCTTCCCCTTTTCTTTTTCTCTGATCCTTTTTTTCCATAATCATCTTTTCTTTGGTCTGGTTTCTGAGTTCTTTGTATGCAACCACAGAATACCCTTCCATTAAGATCCCTCCTTCTGATGCAGCCCTTCCTGCTCTCAATAAGCAATACCTACAGGTCCTCCCCCTAAGCCATTTGCCCTCAATCTTGCCTGCAGCTTTCTCTTTAACTCAGCTGAGGACAATGACCACATCTGACACAAGTTACCAGTCATGCCAATGGATTCAGCAAGAGGAAGAGCCTGGATTTTATCTGCTGTTTGTCGGTGAGATTATCTGACCAGCTTTGTAGGGCCTGCTCTCTAGAAGCCTTACTCCAAAAGGTTGAAGATGTGTGAGGAAGATAAGGTGAACAATATCTGTCTCTAACACCAGGGCTTCCAGGGATGTTAACCAGGATGCTGATATGAAGGGCAAAGTGTTGATTCTCAATGTAAAACATATGTAAGTTGTGAAAGAAAAGGTATTTTGCCAATAGTGTGAATGAGAGAAAGATTCTCTTGAAAGACTGAAAGAACACTAAAATGGTACCGATCAGGAAAATGTAGGGCATTCAGATAGAGAGCAGCTGGATGTTTGCAAAATTGGCATAGCAGCTAAGTACATGCAGATTTCCACAGAATGAATTTAACATGTCTAAACCCTCACTGGGTTCTACCTTTGTGTCAGTAGAACTATGCAAAGCATGTGTCAGATGCTGACTTTGGATGTGAATAATGGCTAATTAAGTCTTTTATGACAGACGGGAAAAATGAGATGGCATATATCATGACTTAACTTTAGGTTTAAGGCTTTGCCACAATCAAAATGCTATTCTCATTAGCAATCTAGGGCAACATGGTAATAGCTAAGAGAGTGTAAAGCTGATTGGATGCCAACAGTCATTGTCTAGCTACCAGAGGTCACTGTCAAAGACGAAAATTTTATTGAATAACACTTGAGCCTTGTCTTTGACAAAAGTATGACGCAGAAGGCATGCAGAGTGTTTAGACACCTAGATGCAGCAGTGATGGCAATGAAAAAAACAGCAAGGGCAAAATAGCATAAGCTGGCTATCATAATATTCCCTCTACAGATTTACAGTGTGTTTTGTTCTTCCTCACAACAGAAGCTGACAGAGACACTTAGCAATTAGCTCACCAGCTGAAGGGGAAAAATAAAGACCCACCATTTAATGTGTTCATCTTCAGTATCTCTCTAGTGTACCATTAGGACATTTTGATGTTCTTTCAACTAGGTAAAGTTTTTGTTCTTCATTGCAAAATTAGAGTTGAAATTAAATAAATGGAAGTATCAATAAATAGCTATTAAATTACATAAAATAAAGTAACAAAACATACTCTTTTTTTTATTTTACAGAGTTTAGAGAAAATTAAAAATTAGACTGAAGGTTTGGAATTTTTTCCCCTGATGTAAATATTGAACAAGTTTCAGCTCTGCAAGGTTGTTGGTTTGGTTTTTTTTAACCAGTTTTGAAACATATGAACAAAACATGGTGAAATTCTGTTGTAGGTCCTGTACTTCCACAATTTAATAGACTTTCTATGGTCATCTTAAAATGCAGTTAGAGTCAGTTTCCAAATATATAATTTTATTTTGCCAGATGTATGAAAACCTTTTATTGATTGCTTACAGTGTGTAAAAGTATGATGACACCACTGTTCCCAGTTATTAGGAAGGCAGAATATGCAACAGGAGGTGTGATATGAAAAAAATCCTGGGTTTCATGTTGTGAATCAATTATGAAAGTGGTTTTGACTGCTGGAAGATAAATAATTATTTAAATGAAAGTAGAGCTTGATAAGTTAGGAAAGAAAAGACTAAACTAGATACCTATAGAGATCATGTTTTATCATGGACAAATTAATTGTCTAATTGGAATAGCAAAATAATTAATTTTAAAAAGATTAAAACCCACTTTTTTTTAATTTAGCAAGTATGACCAATGGATTATGAGATATCACAATGTTATTACTAGAATAGAAGAATGGGAACAAAGATTTACCTGAATTACAGTAGAAAAAGGCTGAATTACATAAAGTGCAATAGTTCTAAGGACTTTAATATTTTCCCCAATATATTTTTTAATACATACTTTCTACTGTTTCAACAGAGTTTGGTGAAAAATAAGGATTCTATCACAGGTGTTTAAGTGTACATTACTACCTTAAACTGAGTTCATAAGACTTGTGATACTGTCTCAAAACTTTCAAAGCTCCACAAGCAATAACCAGATGAAATCACCTCTTGTTTAATGGAATACTGTTGAATAAAGCACACAAAATTTCTGTACAGGCAGAATATTGCAATAAACCTTATAGAATCCAGAACACAGCTGCTGGAAATCTTGATTTCACTTAAAAATCTGTGTTTGTTTTTCAGGTAGTATTTAAAAAAAAACTTTTTATGATTGTTTCTCAAAATTAATTAATAGAATCTTTGTCAGAATTTTGTTTGTGCACTGGAATATTTTGAAAGAGACATTGTTTTTCAACAAGCCATTAGACTACAATTAGGTGGATCCTTGTAGAGGTGAAATTGCTCTTGTTTTTGTCTCTGAGTGCATCTTGGTAGGTACCCCTAATCTAGTTGTTATATCTGTTCTTTTACTGTGGAGTGAAGAATCCCAAATCTTTAGAGAAAACAGATGACAGAGAGGAGCAGTGAGGAAAGAGCCATTCTGAAACAGTCAGAAAAAAATGAAAGATTACCTGATGGTCATATGATTTTACAGGCTGCTAGAAAGTAAGTGGTGGGGTTTTTTGTATGTTTTTGGGGTTTTTTTTGTCCCCTTTCAGCAGACAGGCAAGAGAAAATGCCTGGCAAGTACAGCTCATTTTGCTCAGAATTTGTACTATATATTGTATTACTTCATCATTTTTTCTGTTTGAACTCCTGAGTTAGGGTTTAAAACAGTTCTATCTCTGAGAGAAAATCCATTAGTTTAATACTGGTTTATTAATGTCTGAATGTGCTGTTATTGCCAAGGCCAAGAATAGTAAAGGCACCATCAATTTTGTTTCTCCCCACCCCTCTTTCCCTCTGTGCAGCACCGTCCCCAAGGATCACCATGTGCCTGAGGGCATTGTCCAAACACTTCTGGAACTCTGTCAGGCTTGGTGTTGTGACCTCTTCCCTGGGGAGCTGTTCCAGTGCCCAGCACCCTCAGATGAAGAATCTTTTTCTAATTCCCAGCCTAAACCTCCCCTGACAGAACTTCAGGCCATTCCCTTGGGTTCTGTCACTGATTACCCCAGAGAAGAGATCTGTGTGTGCCTCTCCCCTTCCCCTCATGACGAAGTTGTAGACTCCAATGAGGTCTCCCCTCAATCTCCTCTTCTCCAGCATGAACAACCAAAAGGCCTACAGTCCCTCCTCATACGGCTTCCTCTCGAGGCCCTTTACTGTCTTTGTTGACCTCCTTGGGACGCTCTCTAATAGCGTTAGAGAGCTATTACATTGTGGTGACCAAAACTGCACACAATATTTAAGGTGAGGCTGCCCCAGCACAGAGCAGAGCAGTACAATCCCCTCCCTTGCCCAGCTGGCAATGCTGGGCCTGATGCACCCTGTGCCAGTGCTTCTTCACCCTAACAGTAAATAATCTTTTCCTAACATCTAATATAAACCCACTCTTTCCGATTGAAACCACTCCCCCTTGTCCTGCCATTACATGCCCTCGTAAAAGCTGACAGTCCTCTCCACTAGCAGTACAGAAGGGCTTTCTTTCTGACAGTCATACTGAGCAGCTCATCTTCCTGATCCTTTGTGGCAACAATGTTCGTAACACGGCTTTGTGTCTAAAAGATTACTTATTTTCATCAGCTGTAATTGGTATCTTGTAAAATTTGTTACCTATACTCATTAGGGAAAAAGCAAACAGGATTATATGTTCAAATTCTTCAAAATATTTATTAGTCTAGGAACTTATTAGTTCCTCATAATACAAACTAAACACATGCCATTTTTGTTTCTGCTATGTCTCCTAGAGCTTCTGATATCCATGCTTGTAAGAATTTTCTTGCTTGTCTCCAAAAAATACATATTTCTGTGGTTTATTGTTTTGGTTTTTTCAGCTGGTGGCTATCAGTACACAGGTATATGTGAATTTAACAAATATAAACAAAAAGCTTGAGAACATAATATTTTTTATGCTTAGCTTAATAGTTTCAGTATTTAATTTTCAATAATTTGCCCTTATTTAGACAGCTAATGTATTTTTAGAGTATTTTTTACATTTTTTTTTGTCAATCTCTGTATGGATCTTTTTCTCCTGAGTGGCACAACTTCAGAAAGACATGTTTTTAAGGGCAAAATCTTTCAAGTGTGTTTTGCAGTGCTGCTGTCTACATTAAATTAAATCTGTCACCGCACTTTTCAGTTGCCTATTCTTCTAATCACTGGTTGAAATTTCCCATTATGAAGACTGAAAATTGTTATGTATTACTTTACAATTTTGCCATGCCACTTTTCCCTATTTTTAGTGTTTCCTTAATGTTAGATATTTTTTAAAGGTTGAAAACTATCTCTTCACTTCCTCTTCCCTCTGCGTGACATGCACTGTTAACCAAATCTGTAAATCAGAGTAAGTGGTTCTGGTTTCAATTTAAGAAAATTTAAAGTAATCTAATCTCTCTTTTTTTATTGACAAAAAATACAAAAATGTTGTAATTTCTTTAGAAAAATTGCTTCCATCTAATTATACCATTTATACATTGGAAACTTTCACCAATGCAGTTATTGAATCCATAAACTCAGTAACCTCCCCAGGACTCAGTATTGGGTCCTGTTTATTTTATCAATGATCTGGACAAGAGGACTGGGTGCACCCTCAGGAAATTCACAGATGACACCAAGTTGGGTGGGGGTGCTGTCTGCTGGAGGACAGAAGGCTCTGCGGGGGACCTGGACAGGCTGGACTGATGGGCCACAGCCAGTTCTAGGAGGTTCAACAAGGCCAAGTGCCAGGTCCTGCACTTGGGTCACAACAGCCCCAGGCAGTGCTACAGACTTGGGCAGAGTGGCTAGAAAGCTGCTCAGCAGAAAGGGACCTGGGGGTGCTGGTCAACAGGTGGCTGAACATGAGCCAGGGTGTGCCCAGGAACCCATGAAGGGCAATGACATCCTGGACTGAGTCAGAAATAGTGTGTCCAGCAGGACCAGGGCACTGATTCCCATGCACTTGGCACTGGTGAGGGCGCAATTCAAAACCTGTGTTCAGTTTTGGCCCCTCACTACAAGAAAGATACTGAGACAGATTTTTTTCTGCACAAATTCCTAGAAATGTTTTGAAAGGTGAATACTTTAGCGTTAACATTCATGATGCTTATGCACAGTAAGAGTACAAAATATGGTATGCTGCATCTGAGAACCAGTCCTAGGAATGTCAAAGGGGAGGCTAAATTCAGTTTTACATGGAAGTATTTCTACCAGAAGCTTTAACAACTCTTACAAAACTAGTCTTCCCTAGACATTAGCATACGTTAGCATGAAATTGCAAAATAGGAAGACCATTTTTAGAGTGATTCACATGGCAGTAGGAACACAGACATAGATTAACTTTAATGGTGCTTTTAAAAATATTACAAAGCACTTACATAGATTTTTACATGTGCATTAGGGAATTAGATTTATTTGGTCTGCCAAGTAGATAGGTGCCAAATATAGCAAAGAGTAGGTGTATAATATGTACAAAAATGAGTACTTTTCCCTTTGGAATCCATTTTACAAATATCTTGAAAACTTGTAAACAAAAAAACCCCCCTAGATCATAATTTAAGTACTAACATACATATTATTTGAAGGCAGCTTGAAAGTTTTAAATTTTTATGGCAGCTTCGATCAGACTAGTCACAGAATAACAATGCAGTTCTCCATTCTATTTGCTCCTAAGACCATTAGCGTTAAAGCATCTTATGTTTCCAGGGCTAGTAGTGGTTAATGGATTAAATGCACTGCTACAAGAAGCTACAATTAAGCCACCTGGTAATTCTCTTGAAAAATGCATAAAGAATCTCAGCAACCCTTACAAAGCACAGTTGATTTCATAAGTTCTTCCTGCATTAGAAGATCCTTTTGTAAATCCTGAAATCTCCAGAAGTTTAATGGGTCTGGCAGTGATGATGTAATGGAGGGGAAAGGTACATACAGTTTCCCTTTTTCTTTATCTTCTGTGTAAACAATGTGAAGACAAATCTGAAACAGAAATGCTTAGTTAAATGCATCAGCTGAACTGCAAATATTTGTCAGTTCTACTTCACTGTGGCCCCAAATGACACCAAGACCTTGCTGTGCTCAGTGTAAATACACAAGAGGTGAAGTAAGAAATGGCCCTGTCCCCAGATAATTGACATTTTACAGATAGGGCTGCATAGCTGTTTGCAAACAAACACTGGTTTCAGCGCTGTTTTAACAGCAAGATGCTCCACTGAACCAGAGGCTCCTTTGGTGTGCTGGCTTCATGTTGTGCCTGCTGGAATAACCCTCACTGAGAACCCATCTGTGGACTGCTCTGCATTTTACCCTAAGAGAAATATGAGAGAAAGCACTCCTCAGACAAAAGCTGCCCTGTATTCTGGAACAGCAGTAACAATCTGTGTTTATCCTAGGATGGAGCACCTCTTGTATGAGGAAAAGCTGAGGGGCTTGGGAGGAGAGAAGACTCTGGGGACACCCTACTGTGGCCTTTCAGTACTTGAAGAGAGTATATAAGAAAGATGGGAACAGCCCTTTTTTCAGGGCCTGTTGTGATAAGACAAGGGGTAATGGTCTTAAGCTAACAGAAGATCGATTTAGGTAGTGGGATTTGGGGGAATTTTGCTGGTTTGGGGTTTTTTGTTTGTTGTAGTCAAATAAATAAGAAGACGACGACGAGGCAAAGGTTTTGCAGGAGGGGGTTGTCCTCCCTTGCTCTCCTTTATTTAGGGTAAGGGTAGGGGTGTTTGGGAGGGAGAGAAGGGAAGGACAGGGGTATCCTATCCCAGGAGGGACAGGGCGCAGGTGGAATCCCCTCCGCTCTGCCTGCCTCTGGGCCAGGATGCCAGGAATCTCACCCCCGCCCCTGTGACAGCCGCTTAAGAGGGGACAGGGGTAACCAACCAGGGAAGGCACAAGAGGCGGGCATAAAATACATCAACCAATGGTAACATAAGAGGGAGGGGTACAATTCAAATCATCCAATAACAGAACCAACGGTAGAGAAAGATCAGGAAAGGTGGGTGGGTCCGGAGCCCTGGGCACGCCTTACCCCTCAATCCTGGGGCGGGCCCAGAAGCTTCTACCCCAAAGTCCTCCCACAGCAGGCGGAGCCGGGCTGGGAGGCGGAGGCAGCATAGGGGCAGACCCGCTTCATTTGTTTGTTTTTTTGTTTTACAATTAGTGTGGTAAGAGACAGGAACAGGCTGTCCAGAGAGATTTTGGCTGTCTCATCCACATTCACTGGAAGCATTCAAGGTCAGCTTGAATGAAGGTCTAAGAAACCTGATCTAGTTGAAGGTGTCCCTGCTCATCACAGAGGGTTTGAACCAGAGAAGCTTTAAAAGGCCCTTTCAGCTCAAACTAGTCTATGATTCTAGGACTCAACAATTTGTTATATTTTAATTGGCTCTTCAAATGGATTCTTTTCATCCAAAGATGAATTCTGCATTGGCTTCTTTGTATTTCTCATGAATACATTTTTCTATTTCCAGAGAAGAGAGGCAATATAGCACCCATTATTTTACAATACCACCTGCTGAAAAACCAACTTATTGAAAGTTTATTTGTGTAATATATATAGAGGTGAAAACAGGGAAAGATTCATCAATAAGATAATACTAGTTATCCTAAAATCAGGAGTATAACTCATTAGGTGCATAAAGATATACCACTTAGTAGAAGGTGCAGTATCATTCCTTAATTTTTGCAGAAGATAATGCGTATTTATTAAAACCTTTTTACATAAACAAAACAAAATCACATGTCACCTTACTAATTTTGTTTCTAGGTCTATAGTCTGAAGAATGATTTTAAGGGAACTTGAGCTACATATGCTCTGTAGATAAGATTTAATTTTAAATTGTTTTTAGCCTATTTATCTTCACAAGCATGAAATAACACTTATAATAATTGTGAATTAAGATATGCATCAAGTAATATTTGTGTACTTAATTTAAAAAATTTTTCAAAGCCAACACAATTTAAAACTTACTTCCTAGTAAATGATGTAATCATGTTTTCATATTATTAATTTTTAAAAGGCAGATAGTTTGCAAACTTATACTCCAGTATTCATTTTAGAATTGTAAAAGACAAGATGAAACATGATTTGAGCACCACTGACTAGAAAAAAATATGTACTGGGAGCAGATAATTTCCAAGGTACACTACACAATTTAAAATCTATGGGACAAGAGCAAGGTTCACTTATTTCTTCTACAGTTGTAGCACTTCAGAAAAGTGAACATAAAATGTGATTTGTTAAATCTGCACTGTTAGGATAGCATACCTGCTGTCACCAATTTGTAACCTGCTGTCACCAATTTGTTATCTATTTCTCTTATGTTTAGGATCCTCTGCCAGCACATGAAATATTTCCTTTTTTTTGAAAGCAAATATTTTCAATACAATAGAAGTTTTTATACTTCAACTCAAGCATCGGGTAAATTGAAAGCAAAAATTCTCAAAAGCCAAATTAGCAAAATAGTGTTTGTTTTCATTCTCAGCTTCATCTCATTCCATCGCATTTTTTTTTTTTTTGCACTTTTCCATTATCTTGTGTCTTGCAGGTTTTTTTAAAAGCAGTATCTCCTCTGAGAACCATCCCAGGGAATCCTTTATAGTATATGAAAAAAATCTTAACCAGCTGCTGAAAACATCTCTACTTCATGCTGCTATCTCAGTCTCATGATGTGCTACTCAAACATTAGAAAAGAAAATTTAGGTACTCAGTCTGATGGATCAGAATGAGGTTACAGTCAAAATTAATTCCTTATATGTTATCTTGGGCAAAATTCTTTAACTATTTCAGTACTTGCAAGGCAGATCCTTGAATAGGAAATAGTTACCACAACAACAAATACAGTCTTCATGTTATACACTGGGAGAAAAAAAACGAAAAGGTTTTGTGCAGGAGAGGAGGTCAAGCAGTGCTGAATGGGGTTAGATGTGCTTAACACTGCCCTTATCCAGAAGAAACAGGTGTGGCTCATGTCACCTATTAGTGTCATGGGAGTGCAATTAAAATAGTTTCCAAGTTACAAAGTTTCCCTGAGTATGCCTTTGCCACTTATATTTTCTGAACTACGCATTTTCACATTTTCTGGGATCCTTTTATTTAAAATGTTGTCACTTCATTTTTTGGTTTGCTGCTTTTGTTTTTGTTGAGGTTTGGCTTTAGGTTGTTTGGGTTTTTTTTTTTTTTTTTTTTGTTAGTTTGTTTGTTTTATTTTGGAGTTTTCCCCAAAATATGGTACCAATTACAAAATAAAAAAAATGGGTAATAACAAAAAGCAGATATAATGACATTTTTGTTAAAAATGGTGGCCTTGTGGAAAGGCCATAAATGAACTTATTAAAAACAAACAAAAAGATAAATTGTTTAGCTTTATTAATTTTGCTTTGAATGTACTTTTTCTAGCTCACATTCCTGCTCAGGGCAATACAATTCATTAGGAAAACAAAGCTCAACATTAGCTCAATAAAGAAATAAAATCCTCCTCTTGAATTTGAAAATGGATAGAAATTAAAACCACAAATCTCCTCTTAGATTATATCAGATAGCATAGAGATTTCATATGTAGAGTTTATAGCATGAGTAACTTCATTAGATGATGAAGTTGCTTCGATGGAATACCTGCCCACACACACAAGCTGGTAAAATCAGGAAAAGTTACTAAAATTGCTTGTTTCCAATATGTGGTAACAATGATGCATCACATCAGCCACCCTGGGAAAGACTTTTGCCTCTGTACAAAGAAGTTTATTTTGTTACTGCTAGATCGTAAAAATAAAAAGACCTCTGTTGTCCACATGCCCAATCTGCCTGCTAAAATGCAGTTTATTTCACTGATGTCACAGATTTCCTTGTTGTCCCAATGGATAATGCCTTTATTTGCTTGAGGAGAACAGAGGGAAGTGTATGGGAAGGACCTGGAGGTAACTTTCCAAATCAAGGAAAGGAACACTTCCTTAACTGGTATGGTAATTATTTTTAATATGGAAAACCATTTGTCAGATGGCTGTGGTGACAGAATAGGAGAAAGGACCTCTGAAGATGACATGCAGCATGAAAGAAGTATGAAGTGGAACAGAAACTCTTGGTAATAGCAGCTGAAGGTACGGAGCACCGAAAACCTATAGAACACAGAATAAAGGAAAAGATTAATATATTCCTTTCAGCCACTGTATGGTCTATTGTAAATATTCTCATACACCATAGGTTTCAAACTCAGACTGCAGGAGAATATCAGCTAGCAGATAATAAAGAGCATTTCATACTTTATCAACCTTGCACTCAGTTCATGCTTTGCTATCAGTTATATAATTACATCAGCAAGTCTGTCACCATTCCATACATTCAAAAAGCTATTTCTGCCTTAAAACTGATGAAGTCAGATTAGATTCTCCTGCAACTGAATCAGTTCTCTGTGAGTTAAATGGGCAATGGAACATGTCTCTCCCACACACTTAGTCAATGAGTTATACTACCACAGAGCCACAAAAATACTTAAGTTAAAGATGGCTGTAATTTTGACAAAACAGCTATTTAAATCTATCTTTTCAATCTGAATTACATATATTCATATAATCTTTCCATAATGCACAATGATATGTCACTAAAAGTTTTTGAATTCTTCTGGCATAAAACTAGCCATCCATGGTCTTGGTATGTATATTCACCACAAGTTATACAATGGTTTATTAGTTAGCAAGAGCTTAGGATGATCTGAAATGCTGGGTTCTACCTTCAGGCTATAGAAAAAAATCTAAAGTTGCTAGTAGGAATACTGGTATACTTATCAATAATCCTAAAAACTATTTGATACGAGTGAGATGGTAGTTTTTTAGTAAAGAAAGGTGAGGGATTTAGCTCTTTTCCAGTGCTAGACAGACAAAGCGACAAAAGCCGTACAACAATAGAGAGCTGCCTTTTAGTTATTTGATTCCAGTGAATCCACTGGAGTCAAATGGCACATTAATAAAATAGATGGTCTCCTCTCATAAAAAATCTATCATTATAGTATCAGTGACAGAAAATTTAAAACTCCGCTTAAATTATTAGAGCAAAGTGAGCTTACTACTGAAATATCAATCTGCTAGATAAATATTACTCTAATATTTACTGACATTCTGTCTTGGGAGGTGTTGACTTCAGTTTGCCTATGTGTGGGGGAAGAAAAGAACTTAAAATAGGAATTTTAGACAACATAAAGTGGTGTTAACCAAACCCACCAAACAAAGGGTTTTTCTGGAAAATCCTTCAGAAGTAAAACACCATGTGGCTTCTTAAGACTGTCAGTACCTAAAGGATCTGATATTTGGGGATGTCTCTTTCATGGTAAGAGATTCTTCCTTCTTCTTTCTCAAGGTAAGAGATTCTTCCTCTCCTCTGCTGTGTATCAAACACCTGACTTTTCCCTTTCCTTCTGCATGTGTTAGTCTTGTCCTTAAATATTTAATCACTTTGCACCTTTTTTCACCAGAGAAAACAAGAATGTTTAAAATATATTATGAAATAGTAACTTTTGGTGGTAATATTCAGGTAGCTAATTACTCTTTGCTATTTATTATTGTACAAACAAAACACAGTTCAAACAAAAAATACTGGTGCAAGAAATTACTTGTAAGTTGCATAAATTACTCTTATACCTGAACACCTATAAACACTTAGTATATACCACCTTAAAATATACTTGTGAGCAGAAAAATATTAGTTCCATTATTTGGAAGACACAAAATGACTCATCTAAGGTTATTTGGCAAAACAAGGAGTGAATCGTGACCCCCAGCTCTCTGCCCAGTACCTAAACGTGGACATTTCTGTCTGCTTCATGTTATACAGATGACTCAGTCACATATGTAACACTCTTGAGGAGGATATGGGTGGACCTGGGGGAGACTGTCACTGGAGTATGCAGAGCTAAAACTTCTGCCCTTGGAACATTCAGTGCCACATCATTAAGGTAGAGTAACATCTTACCTTTGGTTTGAACCTCAACCTCCTGTTCTCTTTTAGATTCATAACAAAGGTCTGAACTGAAAATAAATGTACTGAGATATATTGAGCATCTTAAAATACAATATGATAGGTAAAATTTTAATCCCCTTTTCCTTAAAAGACTAACTAGGCTACACTGCAAATTGTGCATATACGCACATATGTTTTTATATCTATCTATATATACACATATATATAACTTTCCTGGTAAATACATGTATGTTTTTGTTTTGTTTTGTTTCAGTTGTGGGGTCTTTTTTGGTTAGTTTTTTTTTGTAAAACCAAATCTTCAACACAATACCTTTTTTTATTTTTAAATATAATTTTCCACTGGAGAAGACAGAAATATTTGCATACTTATTCAATATAGTTTACCCAGAAAATTCATAACTGTGATGCTGCATCTCATTGCAAGTCTATTTCTACAAGCAGACGAGGTCATTATATAGAAAATTCTGTGCAAAGTTATAATATGTATTGGCTACATTTAGTATCAACTCTAATAGTAGTTGGTAGAGATTTTGAGCCTTAGGCCATAAAATTCAACAAATGCAATCATTCTTCTGGTAACACTAACATTAACTCCGTTTTGGAAAGCTGAGTAACTAGGCACACAGGTCAAGTCTTAAAATTCAGTATATTTTGACAGTCACCACATAATTGAATCTGAAATGTTTCATTTATTCTTTATTCTGCATGGATGGAATGTCAAATCAGAATGACTTAACTGTGCATAAATTCTGACATTTTTGGGAGAATTACTATGGAAAAATCTCATTAAACTATATGGCATTTTTCAGGTTTGGTAGTAGCCTCTTCCAGGTTTGACTGCAGACCTTCTATGGATGGAGCAATGCCATGGAAGCAGATCAGCTGGTGGAAAAGGTGAGGAGACAGGGCATCACAATAAATTCACTGGAAATATTCCCCAAAACACACAGTTTAATTGATAGGTTGCACTCTCAGAAGAACTTACCTCTTTTTTGTACAGTCAGCCACAGATGTAGAAGGCTACAAGTTGATAGAGGAATTTGACTGGATTCCCTTGACTGCTACTGTGGCATTTGGAGTGAGTTTTTTAAAATGTGTATGTCTGGACATGAAGATACACACCTGTACACACACATTAGCGTAACACAGCACACTCTGAAGACTCCATAGGCAGAATTGCTTACCTCCTCGTTCTGGTCTGGTGGCTTCCATTCCCACACTTGGACCATGTGTGGATGTCAAATGAGGTAATTGCTAGGAAAAAAAGTATTGCAAAGAGAGATAAAGAGCAGAGCTGGAAAAAATACACATTCTTACCTCCTCTTTCTTTCTTGACAGAAAACCTGTGCAAAACAGCATTGCATGAGATGGGAGTAGAGAGAAGAAGAAAAATACCTCCTCACACAGCAGAGAGAAGATTTTTGTCAGGAATGCATCTATTCCAGAATGAGGACTGAGATGTGACCACAAAGGGTGCATACATCACTGCAATAAGGCAAACATATTTGCACATTTTCAAACATATGACCAGATAACTGGTAACGAGCTAAATACTTAAAAATTATCAAATGGCTAACCAAGGAATAAAAGGTGGAGAGTAAAAAAAAAATAAATAAACATGTCCATTTTACAGAGTGGTTTCAATTATAATACCATTTAC
The DNA here is from genome assembly GCA_036785705.1 of Acanthornis magna. Classification (NCBI taxonomy): domain Eukaryota; kingdom Metazoa; phylum Chordata; class Aves; order Passeriformes; family Acanthizidae; genus Acanthornis; species Acanthornis magna. The sequence goes on along the minus strand of JAWUZG010000018.1, from coordinate 16,265,248 downwards.
AAGGCTGTGAGGTCTCTGAGATACAGCAGCATGAGCTAGATAAGAGCCTGCCTGGGCACTGTCAGGAGAAACCTGGGTTTTGGCAGTATCCAGCAGGTAAACAAAGGGAAGGCACCAGCACTGTGTGAGCTGTCTGTAACCCTTGGCAGCTGGTTGTGCAGAGATGGGCCCGGCAGCATGAACGCCCCTCTCCCCAGCCACTGCTTGCTGTGATTCAGTGCACTTACTGCAGGCATCCCTGTATCTCAGAATGCATTAGCTGGAAGAATAGGATTTGACTTTATGACTAAGATATTTACAGTCCTGTCAAAACCCTGACTTTTTTTTGTACTATTAGGAAGAAGTACGTATCCTTTGGGAGGGTAGAGTGCTCTATATGAAAATGGTTAACTCAACAGAAAGACGCAGCAATGAAAAATGAGCAGTGAAAAGGAATTATACTGGTGAATCATAGTTTTTTGTGGTCAAAATTGATAGCTGTCAGGTTGGCCAGTGATGATGACAATGGCCACAGGTCTTTGTAAAGGAGTCCCAGAGTTTGCATCACTCTCAGTATCTCAGTGACTTGACAGGTATCTGGTCTTTGATACATCCCTGCATATGACTCTGGAGGTAGTTGAACTACTTATTTGAAATATCAGTCTTCAGTGAACAGTGGGAATTATTTCAGCAGCCTAGAGAAAGAGAAGTTTTTACTTAAGATTTTCAGGTTCTTGACATAACACATCAAAGATACCCCAATAAAAATATGTTTAACTGTTGATATATTTTAAATGTTTTAATTAATTCATATTCTTATACATACATGAAAAACTAAAAATATTTTAATTACTCTACTTGAGAAAAATATGAAAGTCAGCATATATTATACCTTCCTTCAACAGTATCATATACCCATTGATCACCTTTTCTATCTAATTTTTCTCAGTAATAAAATAGCAATTAACTTGTTTAGTTATGAAAAATGCTGTTAGGGCCCCAATTCCACAAAGTAGTTTTCAGCTGAGCAGCCCCACTTGGGGTCCCCATCTGCACCCCTGGACCACCAGTCCCTGCCTGAGCTCTGCCACAGGCATTCTTGTCCTTTACCAGTCCCCAGTCTTTTTCTGCCCCTGTCCCATCTGGTACTGGACTGGAGTCCCCAGAAGGATCCAGAGCCCAGCTCTAACTTGCCTGGGAGGGTCTGGGGCTGTCAGCAGACCTTGCTGATGGCACTGTGCTCTGCCCACTCTGTCACCCCCACACTGGAGCTGTGTGCTGGCCTGCAGGAGCACTGACTCTGCTGCCCTGACTTCCCCTCCAGGCTTGTATTCCTTTATGGAGCAGCCCCATGCCTGCTGCTCCTTGGCAAGATTTTAGGCATGACAAAAACCAGTAGTCTGCTGCTCTGCTGTGTCACGCTGTTAAATTGATTTATTTCAGTGCAAGTTAACTAGGGGTTACTTTAAGTATTATAAAAGACTAAATAAAATATCTGTTATACTCCCATCTTTCAGAGTATTTTGTAAGTACTTGGAATTAAACACAATAATAACCTAGGGGATTCCATGGATTTTGTGAGACAGCATCTTTTTTAGAGATGGTGTTAGTTTTGAATGGAGTGCTCCACATACAAATTTATACAAAATACAGAAGTCCAAGAAAGTTTCCACATAGTGAATTAAAAAAAATATGCTGATATGTGCAATAGCACTGTAATAATTCTTTAGCAAGGCAAGTAAAATCTGCTTGGGATTATCTTCAGGAATCACAGAATACTGTCTGAGTTTATGTTGTGATATTTTATTATATGTCAGGAAATCTTGATGCAACACTCTGGTGTAGGAAAGACACAAGTCCTGAGAAATTTCTTTAAAGAAAGAACACATAAAATAAAAATAGAAGTGGAGATATTGGTCGAGAAACAGGGGCCAGCAGAACTCTTAGGAGTTCTGGAAATACTGTGTCCCATCCTGCTGCTTCCAATGCAGGGTTAGTGCTCACTGAAGTGAGTTATGCAGTAGGACCCCAAGGTGTCCAGGGGTTGGAGAAGTTGTCCTACCAGCAGTGGCTGAAGGAGCTGGGCTTGTGCAGCCTGGAAGAGAGTTTCAGGGAGACCTAAAAGAAGCCCTTCAGCATCTACACGTGGTGATCAAGAAGACAGACACTGAAAAGAAAGTTAACTCTACCCCAGCCAAAGCCAGCCCAGTACCAGACATTTCCTTTCCAGATGTGCTGAAAGCTGGGGAAATATTCCAGAGACAAATACAGCAGTGCATAGTGGAAGGCTGAAGGTCAAAGGCAAAAATTGTAAAGAGAGATACTCAGGTCAGATGCAAGGAAAACATGGTCCTTCCTGAGGACAGTCAAGCTGCAGAACAGACTGCCCAGAGAGGCTGTATACTCTCTGTCCTTGGCAGTCTTTGAGATTGCCCTGAGCAATCTGGTCTGACCTCAGAGCTGGACATGCTGTGAGCAGGAGATAGGCCTGGAGACTTCCTGGGGTCCTGTCCAACCTGGATGCTGCTTTGATCAAACTTCATTTCTCATTTAATGCAGTAATAATGGTATAACTGGAAACAATATGGTTCATAATACATTGATAACACAACAAATTTTTAAAAATATGGCTCATATAAATAAATGAAATGGATGTAAGCATTAGTGAAATATTTCATTTCAAGCAGAACCCACCAGTGTTGCTTTGAGCCTATTATTCTAACACAGGGATAGAGAATGGGCAGGAAGGAGATCAAATGAAAAACCAAGGAAGTACGCTCTGAAAATCATAGATGGAGGGGAAAAAAAGAAAGTATCTTTTATTTTATACTGAAGAAAAAAAAATTAGAAAAAAAAATTAAAAATAGAAAATTTGAAGTCTCCAGAGAGCACTTTTCAGGACAGATAAAATTTTCCTTTAAATTTTCAAAAGTTGTATCTCAGATTCAAAGAGACGTCTGTGCAATGTCATTTTAGATTTAAAGGAAGAACTAGAGAAAATAATTCTTTTGCAAAACCAGGATGGTTTACACACACTGAATAAACAGAGTGAGACAGTCTAACATTTGAAATTTCTAAGAAACTATTTCCTGAGAGTTATGCTGGTGACAGCAATCAAACAATTTTACTCTCCCTATGAGCATCCGATATACATTTAATATATTTACAGATGTGGTAGGCTCTAAAACAGGGTTGTAGTATTAAAATAATTGGCAGCAGTTCATTCATTCACAACTTCTGAAAGATTAAAAATTTTTCTTTTTCTCGATGCCCCCCAAAAGCATTAACTTGCTGCTCTGGGTGACTTTCCAAAGCTTATAATTGGCCCATTGGCGGGAGCTGCTCAGCAATCACGGAACCCACGCAGAGAGAGGTCAGGGAGACAAGTCCGTGTGTCAAAAGCACACGCTCAAGAAACTCAGTTCCCTCGTTAAAACAATAAACCAGCAACTAAAGCCGTCTTAGTTTCACGCCGCTCTTTCGGAAAGGCCTTAGACCCGGCAAGCCCCGGCGCGGTGCGCGGGCGCCAGGGGGCGATGCAGCTCCGCGGATGGGGCGCGGCCGAGCCCGTCCAGCGCGGAGTCCCCGCACCGCAGCGCACTGCCCTGCCCTGCCCGCCCCGCACCGCACCTATCCGCACTGCCCTGCCCTGCCCGCCCCGCACCGCACCTATCCGCACTGCCCTGCCCTGCCCGCCCCGCACCGCACCTATCCGCACTGCCCTGCCCTGCCCGCCCCGCACCGCACCTATCCGCACTGCCCTGCCCCGCCCCGCACCGCACCTATCCGCACTGCCCTGCCCTGCCCCGCCCCGCACCGCACCTATCCGCACTGCCCTGCCCTGCCCGCCCCGCACCGCACCTATGCGCACTGCCCTGCCCCGCCCCGCACCGCAGCGCACCTATCCGCACTGCCCTGCCCCGCCCCGCACCGCACCTATCCGCACCTATCCGCACCTATCCGCACTGCCCTGCCCCGCCCCGCACCGCAGCGCACCTATCCGCACTGCCCTGCCCCGCCCCGCCCCGCAGCGCACCTATCCGCACTGCCCTGCCCCGCCCCGCACCTATCCGCACTTCCCTGCCCCGCCCCGTTCCGCTCCGCACCGCTCCACATCGCCCCGCTCCGCACCTCACCGCCCCGCCCCTCACCTCACCTATCCGCACCGCACCGCCCCGCCCGGGCCCGCCCTGCCCCGCTCCGCACCGCCCCGCATGGCTCTGCCCCGCCCGCATCGCCCCGCTCCGCACCGCGCCGCCTCGCACCGCAGCGCGGCCGCTTGGCACGGCACACACCCGGCCCGCCTGAGTCCTCACACCGCAACGCCTGGGGGCTGGGGGAAAAAACCAACAACAAAAAACCTCCAAAAAACCCCCACTCTGAAGTCATTCTCTTTGCAGAATCAGCCCTCGAGCTCACTGCAGCTTTCTTCTCCTCCCAGCGCTCATGCCTGATGCAATTTAAGAGGGAGAATTAAATTCAAGGCTTTTACTGTAGCTACTGCCATTAAATGGTGCAAACTCTTCTGGAACCACAGGACAAAGACAAAAATAGACTTTGTCTCTTTATTTATATATACCTTAGTTTTTTTAAAAAAAGAAATTGTCGTATTTCATTGTGGCAATGGAGTGCATTCTTTCCTGATGAGAGCACAAAGCAATATCTTTTTTTATAGTGCCATTAGAGTGAGTGTATCATTTAGGTTGCTTTCTATCTTAAGACTTGGTTAATGTAAAAAGAAAATCCTGTGCAGAAGCTGAATTAGTATGATTGGCAAAGAAGCTGCTATACTACAACCCTTTCTTTAAAACAAAACCAAAAACCAAACCCAACCTTTTGTTGAATTTCTGTGTCCCAAAGAGGCAGTGCACTTGAAAACCACTTGCAGTTGTACCCCTGAAAATAAATTGCCTTTCCAGATATTCTGTTTCTTCAAATAACGGTGTGTTTATTCAGTTGACAAATAGTGTCACAAATTTCCTGGTGACCACAAAATAATATGAGATTATAAGGATAAGGCTATTTTTTCCCATTTTTTCTTAATGCTAAGGGTCTTCATTTTTCTTCTAAGTTCGCCTCACAGATGTGGGATGCAACTTACACAGCAGACAGTGGCGTATACAGTGTGGCATATTCCAGTCCAGAATTTAAAATCATTCAGATTTTCATGGTTTGTTCAAACACACTGTGTTGCAAGGAACAGACATTAAACACCCATGGCTCTCCAACAGCTCTGTACAAACTTCTTTATTCAGATCAGTAAAACAAATTAGGCTCAAAATGTATGAGATTGCTGATATGCAGCAATACAGATTAAAATAAAAATCAAGATTTCATCCAACTTGCCTTCCCTTTACTTGTCTTCAGCTACCCAAATGCAGTATCAGTACATCTGCTTGTGGATTGTCTCATTTAATTTTGCAGATTCACTGCCTAGTGAAGGCTAATTATCCAGGTGAAACTCTGTACTCCACTGCGGTGGAGCCAAGAAAACAGAAATCTATAACCACTGGTTCCATAGCCATACCATCTCTCCATGCACAAATCAAAAAGGTCAATCTCATAGTACCTGCTGGTGTTCACCCACGCTCGGAGCAGAGAGCATGAGTGCTTGCTGGATGCTGGGAAGTGAGTGCTGTCTCTGATCCCAGAATAATTGTAGTGCTCTGGCTTTTTTGACTTAACATCAGAACTGAAAACTGATTTTGATTAATACATGTATTCCTTTGCATTTAAACATAATCTTTTCCTGTGTGCTAGCACTAGTAATAGGTGTTAGGAATTCAATGTAGTCTTTCAGAAAGGAGATATAACTACCATCCTTCACTCACACAAATTATAAGAAATTATTCAACCTTATTTGACAAACTATTTAGATAAAAAAATACAAGCTTCACTTTCTGTGTTCAACCAAACATTAATGGGCTAATGAATACATATTCCTTCATTTATATAAAGCTTTGAATGTAGACCTGTATGCCTGGGAAACTGAAGTGCCTAAGAGGGAAACATGATGCACAGTAAGGTAAAGGAGAATTGCACTGAGAGTTATAAAATCACAGAAATTAGACCCAGAGAGGATGTTGAGTTATTTATCCTTTTCCACCTGATAAATGTTTACATCTAAGAAAGAAAATTTACTCTGGATGCAAGCTTGAAAGGTTTTTGGTGGAATGATCAAGGAAACTGTTGTTTGCTTTCTGCAGTGGTTCAGAAGCTTGCTTGTTCTTTGAAAGTAAACAGATGACATCAAAGACATCTGACTCCATCACCACCTTCCTCCTCACAGAATCAATACCCAGTGCCCTGAGCTTTGACCAAGTACTCTGGTCAAAGACTGTTAATTTACTCTGTGAAACTTCATCTTTACCTTGATTCCACCAGATGACAATTTCACTATTTTTCTGCCAGACAAAGGTGACTAGTCATCTTCACATCTCAGGAGGGATGTCACAGTTGCCAGTCATGGGTGAATGAAAACCGCAGGGTAGTGATAATTCCTGGCATTAACTAGATTGTGGCTTTGGAACAAGATCCTTCAGCTCTATCTGTCTTGCACTATCAACAGCTTAGAGCTGAACTATACTTTGTAATGGGATATGCAAAGGTTTCCCTTGATGCTACTGCTTTTAGATTAGGTTACTTCTATTTGTGTAAAGAGTATGTCTCCACTAGCAATTTCAATGGAAAGTGTTTGCACTCCTCTTCATATGAGAATGATGAATGCTGGAAATATGTGAAGCTAGTATTGCACATGCGTTAAAAGCAGATGGGAAAACTTCTGTCATGATTTTAATAAAAAATAGGAAGGTTAATTCTGCCTTGTCTGTTAAAAAAATAAAGGAAGAAATGCTCTTTGTTAAATAATACCTTTTCTTGGTTTCATAAAACTGCTTTAAAATTAATTATTAATTAGACAACAATCTCCTGTTTCTGTGTACAGCTCTTTTTCAACAAAGTAGCCACTTGTACCAGGAATGTGCTAACCTGGTGCAGCTGGCTCGGCTTTTCATCTCTGTACTGCTTGCATAACTTCTTTCTCCCGACATAGCTGCAGTTTGCAAAATACTGTATTCCTTCATTAACCCTCCATCTCTTTTGAATGTGACAGTTCCACAAGGTATCCTCATGCTCTTACAGCTGTTATACTCCTCTGACTGCTGCTTTCACAGACTCATGCTCTTAAATATAGCCTACAGTAGGTGTTGTTTCCTGTACCCCACAACTGCATGTGTGATATAAGAGCCCAGCAATATCTTCTGCCATATGGAGCACTGCAAGCTGTTCATGAGCAGCACTGCTGTCCATGAAAAACCGTTTCAAAGATGCATTCTCTTGAACATACATTAAATGTTCTAGGATAGAAAAAGCATCAGATTAGAATTTCAAATGGCGAAGTTGAACTGATTTACCCTGGTGGGGCATCAGATGCTGTGGGCTTTCCTTTTGTTTGTTTTTAACATGTATATATTCACAATTACCTAGCAACCAAGATAAACTTACCAGAGTGTTCAGTGTCTAATAAAACTTGCAACTTCCATTACTGTCAGGAAGAAATGTGATTCTCAGCTACAGTAGATCATGGTATAAGCTGCACAGAAAATTCCTCCTTTATATTTTTTCTAATCTGCAACATCTTACATCCGTAAAAAGTGATGCTATGTTTTCAAACATAAATACAAAAAATCAGCGAGCAAGTTCTAAAATAAACTGGTCTTAGTCTGCTATATTTTATGTCAGAATCAAAAGCGTGATGCTGAGGGAAAGTATACTGTAACATATAAGCCTATTAATTTTTAATATGATTTAAATAATGGTAACTCATGTTGTTCACTCATGTCAAAATTGTCAAATTTTAGCTTGAGGGGAGCCATTGTTTCACCTTTATTTTGGGCTGCCTTTCTTTTTCTTTGCTCTTATACTATATCTTATTTCCTTTCCTGTCTTGTTTCATTTTTATGTGTGAAGCAAAATCAGTGTAGAGAATCCAGAGATAATTATATCTTCATTAATAAAAAAAAGCTATCACAATAATAAACAGAAAAATTGTGAGGTTTAAATAAGAGGAAAGATAAAAAGACAATCAAATGTGTATTTTTCTAAGAAAAAATTCATGCCCAGAGGAAAAATCAATAATTATATAGAGTTTAGTGTTTATGGTTTTATGCAAATTAGGGGGAAAAATCTTAAGCGATATAAATTCACAAGAAAGACCAGGTGCTGAGCACTAAATAGCTAGGTCCAAAGGAACTGTGCTGATGCATACTGCAAATATAGATGAAATTTACTTGCAGAAATGCATACAATTTAATTTGGTAATTAGGAAGGACATTTGCATCGATCTGTCAGTTGCCATTGGCACAGACATATTTTGTGATGCAGAGGGCTAAAGTTGCCTTTGTTGTTGATTCTGAAAATGTGGTCTATGTGCTGGTGTGTAGTTTGTAAGGTCGTAATAAGTGGTCTGTATTTATTCTGTGCATGCTACTCCTCAAGAAATTTTAAAGCTGTAATTGATGCCTGTCATTTTTCAAAGTTTTACTGATCTAGCCTGATTCCTTTTGCATATCCTGGGCTATGATATTTCACTGAGATTCATTACTTGACACATTGTGTTAAGGCATATCCTTTAAAAAGACAACAACTTTGTTTTTGAAAACTTAAACTGAAGGACGACCATCATATCCCAAAGTAATTTGATTCAGCATTTAATTATCCCCAAAAGTAGGAACAAATCACTAAGGAAATTGACCCATGTTATGCAGGAAGTCTATTGTGTATGTGATGAAAGGCATTACTCCCTGAAGAAATAAAGTGATCTAAGAAGTAAGAAATGGAAGATGAATTCTACTTTACACAAAGTTATTGTTCATTGGTACTAACTGATCCATGACATATTATTATTACTTGGTTGGACAAAATACTATCAATGGCTGATTGTGGACTTTTTAAGTAACAGTTTCTTTAAGTTCTTATATAAGTTAGGTTAGCAATTATATAATTTTTCTCCACTGCGCCCTATTATCTTACTATATATACGCAATGTATATTTTTTAACATTATACTTATATATTTTATTTATACTGCATAGAGGCCTTAAGAAGGGGAAAGCAGAGAGAGAGAGAGAGAGAGAGAGAGAGAGAGAGAGAGAGGGATGCCCTATAGGTTGAAGGTTGACAGAGAATTCAAAGTAAAGAAGTGTTATAATGATATTATTAATTTCTGAATTCTTAATGCAATTGTCTGAGTATGACATATACCTTTGTTATCTATATGTAACATATTTTGGAAATGAAGGAAAGGTTTGGATTTGTATTTTGTTATCCAGCTTGGAGGATCATCCCACTAATAAGACTCTTGCCATTTATTTCTAAATGAGCAAAGGTTTTTAGCAGTTCTTAGTCAGCTTAAATAGCTTGAAATTTATAATAATTATACTATCTCTCACAACAGATTCTGGAAAAACAGATCTTTTCAAACACGCACTTCATTTTTTAAGAACGCTAAAAGTCACCAAATATAAGTTAGTATATATTCCATGAGTGGGGCCATCACTTTTGTTTTCATTTTTTAAATTGCTTTCTAATACATTCCTCTGGAGTTCCTTCATACTTTTACAATTGTTTTGTCTTTAGGTGGTAGTGGATCAGGATGTCCAAGGGCACCTTCACAAAATAGTATATATGTGGTGATAAACCAATTTGATGGAAATCATAGTTGAGGATTAACTGTGTCACTCGGTTTGAGAATGATTTAAAACTTTATACCATACTCTTGTGGGGAGCTGATACTCTATGCACTGGCAAATAGAAACTCCAAACAGAAAAACCCAGATGATGAATACTTCATTCTACAAATGAGTTTTATCTTCAAAACTCAGAAACTTTTCCAAGTAGCTATTTTTAAAATATTTCTCAATAGGAATGAATGTAGTAAAACTAGTTGCACCAACACTGTGAACAGTCTGTATGCATATTTTAAAAGAAATCACTGAAATCATTGAAATATGGTATTGCTAGCATATATTTATCTAAAGCTTTTAAATATGCCAATCTAACCCATCTTTTCTTGCTGACCGTTAGATAAAGACATAGTTTTGTTTTCTGTGAAGCAATATAAACTTGTAGGAGAAAACCCACTTAGTACCTTATTAGCAATACAAAATGTTTAAAAGTATGAAAAAGCATTTTCGTAGTTTGTCATCTGGAGAAAAATGCATCTTTTCCAATCCTTCTAAGTTTTTGAAATATTATAAAAACAATTAAATTATTGTGGATAAAAAGATGCTGCACAGCAGCTGGGCCATGAAAATATGGATTTGCTAATGTGTAATGGTTAGTGCAAGTAATTCAAGTTTCTTTTAATCTTTCACAGTAGATTTAAATACTTCCAATTACTTTGGGGTGTTTTTTTTTTTTTTTTTTGTGATGGACTACAACTACATACATTAAAATTTGCCATTTGTAAATTGGTATGTGATAAATTAATCATGTAACTAAGCCATGAACTGTGTTCAAAGTTAGATGGTGCTTTGAGCAACCTGATCTAGTGAAAGATGTCCCTGCCCATGGCAGAAAGGTTGGAGAAGATATCTCTCTCTAAAGATCCCTCCCAACCCAAATCATTCTATGATTCTATAAAAGGGCTGCTGTTTTTAAGTTATATAGATGGTTTTAATCACATGACCCAGGTGTTTTTATAGTCCTCTCCTAGTGGAGAAGTCTCTTAGGAAACATAGAATCAATAGTCATGGTATAGGAACCTTTGTTATGAACTAGTATCTGTGGATTGTTTGCTGTTTGTTCTTTTTAAGGAAATAATACTTTGAGTTTTAAAACTCCTCAGTTCTATTTAGATTGCTACCAGCATAAGTGTTCTCAGATATCTCTGATTCCACACAAAATAGATTGCTGTGTCTATAGATTTAATGTTAATTTCAATAACAAAGAAAAGAGTCTTTGCATATTAGCTCATCCAGGTGCATAAACTGGAGCAATATTTGATTTGTAGTAACATTTGTGCTGTTAAACCAAGTTGCCTTATGTGTATCCCCATTATCTCTATTAATGTTCCATAGGAAAATAATCTGGATATTATCTTTTTTATAAATACTGATGGTGAATGGATATCTTACTACAAAATGCTGATAGGGCTGGCCAGCAAAAACCGTGGAAATGTAATTCTAAGTCCATCAACCTGAGCCATGTGTTATGATTTTAAAATAAACGATACATAAATTGTCGCATTGGCAAACTATCTGTTAGTTAAAATCCTGGTTTGGGTACAAATTAGGAGACTGAAATTATTTTCTATTTGGTGATTTAGGCTGCAGTACAATTAATTGGACTACTTTCCAGTCATGCAATCTCACAAGTCATACTAGAAGATAATGTAAAGCACACTGTCACCGTTGGCTGTAGTTTAAAGCAAAAAGTGAAGATGTGGGGTGAGAGAGGAGGGAAGTATCTTGACCATAAATGTCAGGTTGAAAATAGAATTGTAAATGAATCTAATCTTAATGCACTCAGCATCTGTGTGCAAAATGAAGTCAAGAGAATTTCAATTTTGCTATTAAGATATATTCTATTTTTAATTCATTTGATTAGAAATGGAGTTTGATGAACATGTTCCATGACATGTTACACCATTTTGTTGTCACAGGAATTGACACAAATTGTTGTTCAGAAATTCTAAAAGGAGAGAAGATGGTTTTCCTGGAAATTAAATTTTGCTTTTAATTTGATTAGCATTTAAGTACTGTTTATTAAATAGCACAAAGTATACCACTATATGTCTGACTACATCATCCCTCCAAAATATGTGTATTTTTGTAAAAAAACTTGAGCAATGTTTTTCCCAATGGCATCCTGAGAGATTCAAGGCAGACAGTTTTCTTTCTAGTTATTGAAGCCAACTATTCGTTTCCTCAGATATGGCAGACAATGACCATACACAGACCAATTCCTGTACACAAATGCATGGGGTACAAACAGGGCCATCTTATTGGGATTATGGGATGTGGTGGGATTGCTCAGTTGACTGGGGTGCTGTGAGAGATGGATATAAGCTCTTTAGGAGGGATCAGGCAGGATGGTGAGGAGAAGGATTTACTCTTGAAGAGAGAAACCAGTGGGGTTGCCTGGGGTTCTTTCTATTGGTGGATGATGAGTCAGCTGAGAGATCATATTTCAAGATTAGTTATTTGCAGTACAGTTTTGGTGGTATGGGATTTCCAATAACTCTACAGAATGTAGTCTTTGAAAAAAGGGAGATCCAGAAGAGTTGGATGATTTTCAACATCACCTCCTGCATGCTCAGCTAAACAGGAAGCTCCTGTCTCAACACAGCCATGAAAAGGAAGCATAAAAAGGCTGGAAGCAAGAACAAATGACACGGAAAAAACCCCAAAGATACTGCCAAAGCATGGAGGGGCAGGATGAAGAAAGCTAAAGCCCATCTGGAGTTGATGCTGATGTGAAAGGCAACTCCTACAGGTATATCAGCAGTAAGAAAAGCTATGAAAAATGTAGGTCTGCTGTTCAATGGGACAGGATCTGATGACAAAGAACATGGAAAAGGACAGGGTTCCTTGTCCTCAGTCTTTATCAGTAGGTCTGGTCTTCAGGCCTCTGAAACTGGAGATAAAGTCTGGAGAAAGGAAGACTTAACCTCAGTGGAGGAGTTTGCTGATGATAGAAACTGGGAGAAATGGTTGATGCACCAGATGGCTGCCCAAAGATGTGCTGTTTCCATCCTTGAAGATATTCAAAAGCCATCTGTGCACTGCCCTGGGCAACGTGCTGTCAGTGACTCTATTGAGCAGGGGAGTTGGACTAGGTGATCTCAAGAGATCCCTTCCAACTTTGACTGTTCTGTGTTTCTTTTTCAGTTAAGCTATTTTGTTATGTAGCTCTTCTACTAATGCTAATGCTAATGCTGACCCTTACAGGCCTGGGTTTCCATTTGAGCATCTTGTTCTTAAATTTTATTGTCATGCAAGGTTGATTATCTATTTTTGCAGGAATTTTGCAATAGAAAAAACCAGGCTGAGTAAGATTGATGGTACAAACAAGAGATACTTTATTCCAAATACCTGTCTGTAAAAAACTGAGTCTGGACAGAAGTTCAGCCTACGCTTATACATCTACAATTCTGAGTGTGTGATGCTACCACTCTTTTCAGTAACAGGGAGAGAGATGTGTTCATATGGAGAAAGAAATCTGCCTAAACCTCCAAGGGAAAAAAAACCCTAGTGTTTGAATAAAACTTTATTCCCTGCTACCTTAGGTTTCCAAAACCTAAGAGCACATGTATTTCAAAACACCATAGCTTCGAGACATAAAAACTTCTTTTAATGTATCCAGTATACATGTGTAATAGTACATTTATTCTGGGAAAGCCACATTTTGAAATATGTTGTACTACAAGGGAATTCAGACTTTTCTCTGGCAGGCTGATACACTTTATGACTAGGCAATGCATTTAAGGCACCTTCTTTACTGTCATATGACCCAGTATTGTGGGGAGGCTTGAAAGAAATGGTATTAGCTTTATTTCAGAAATGAAACATCATCTGCCATTCACTACCCATAGTTTAATTCATCTTGAATGTCTGCAAAAACCCTTTTTTCCAGGGATGAAGCAGAAACCACTGAAAGTACAGAAAGCATACAGTAAGGATACAGAAAACAATTGCTTTTCATCATGGTTGTGATCCTTACTTTCCCATTAGAATGTTTTCTGCTTAGTTCAGACTTTTTGTATGTCATTGTTCAGACTGTTTCTTAGTCTGTATATTCTCTGGTGATACAATTACTGTTTTCATAGCTGGTCAGACTGAACATTCATATTGGACTTGTGTCATTTCAGCTAATACCTATACTAGTGGAAAATTACATTGACCACTGGTTCACACCTTTCCTGGTGATAAGCACACAAAATAGCATAATGTTCAGTGCCACTTATTTCTATTCTCTAAGCAGCTTGGACCTATGCAAAAGCCATTTGGAAAACTACAAAAAGTAACACGGGTCAGCAGCTGCCTCAGATAGGAATAGAGAGGTAAAAAATAGCATACAGAAATGGTCCTCTTTCCAAGCTTCCATAGCTGAGTGATTTTTGAGGTTACTTGATATTTATAGTCACTGTTTCTTACAGTGTGATTTGATGCATGTGATACACTTGCAGTTTTATTGGAACCTGATCTGTATTTTGTTTGTTTTGCAGTTTAATATTACACCAGTTTTTATTCTCATGAAAAACACAGAATGTAGGAGCAGGACAATTGCAAATAGTAATTAGATTTTTGGCAAAAGGAATCACATCTGCTTGGTTTTTTGTGCGATGAGAAAAGATCATCTTAATTTGCTAGAATGTCACCATTCTCATTCATTATGAAAAGCATCAGTAGTAAAGATTTTGGTTATCATAACCACATTTGTTTCTGCCTTTGGGGAAATTTTTTTACACATTTCACATGAAATCCCATAGCATATGCTCCAGCTTAGTCGACAAATTGACTTTCCATAGGTCACAGCATTATCCTCTGGGATATAAATCAAGACTTACCCAGATCCCTTATGATTTTGGACTTCTGTTCCAGAAAAGGTTATATCCCTTTCAGATTGCATTGGTAAGGAGGAAATTCTTTTTGCGGTCCTTGCAGTAAATTTTGGCTTTTCTAAGCCCATCATAACAGAGCAATTCAATGACTTGTGCTAAATTCATTAATAAAATGGTGATGCTATTAGGCAGCACTTGTAATATTTTCATGCAGTTTCAAGAAAAAAGATGAAATACAAAAAAAAAATTGTATAGTTCCCTTTGACACAAGACATAAATATAATAATATCAAACTGAAGCGATTAAACAACTGTAAGAATTGGAGATATTTGAGAAGAGCATCAGGGTATACTTTGGTATATTTGGACAATTCTGCTCTATCCTTGCACTGTAGGTATGAATAGACAATCTTATATGTAAAATCCCTATACAAGGATGTAAGTCATTCAGGGCCCGTTCCCAAATGGGATGAAATTTGCCCAGAAGTAACGGTCTTGACTCATCTTTGCAATGTTTGTAGTAATCTTGTTTATTTAGATTGTAAACCTTTGGCAGCAAGAACTATCTGTGGAGGTAGAATTTTAGCCTCACTGTGGCTTAAAGGCAGCATCTGTGATACAAGTGACAAATAACACACTCCATTCAGAATCAGTGACTACAGAGAGGTGTAAAACAAGCATATTTTGATATGGAAATCTTCCCTGATGTATTGATATCTAATGTGTATACTACTTTGTAAAGTTTGGTAAAATAGTTTTCAAATAGACCTTATTTTCAGAGGACTGAAAGAATGGAAATGAATATTAATTTACTTTGAACTTAGGGAGCATTTTACTTCTATGCTTACTTGTTTGCCTAGATTTGGTCAACTGTGCTCCAAAAAGTGTGGTGGAAATTATTTTAAAGACTCAGTGAGAGACAAGAAAATTAAATTCTGGGCTGGTGATAGCACCTGTAACTTTCACTGAAGAATTCAATAGAAGTTGCAGGTGCTCAGCAGCAATTTGGATTGGTCACTAAGAACATGCATGGCAAACCTTACTTTAAGGTGAAATGGTGAAGTAATGAATCCTTTTATAAAAATTATGAGAGAAGCTTAATAATGGTGAAGCGAATGCTGCTGATATGACACAAAACATTGTGCTTTGTTACAGATTGGTGCATACACTTGAGGCAAAATATGCCCTTGTATTTGCCAAATTACATAATTTTGTGATGGTAGATCCATATTTATTAATAATTCATATTCCTTTGGATTGATACTGGCTACTTCTAGATGTAGATTAGACAAGTAATACTTTTTACCTGGGATTTATCTTAATTTCCTTTCACTTAATAAAATACCCTCACCAATAACATTGCTATGTTAAAATATACAATGATACTTCTACTTTTCCACTGAATTAGCCTAACTAGCTTATTATGTTAATACAGGAGTTATTGAGTCAGTCATTAATTCTGTCTGCAAGTATGACACCCAAGGAAGCAATCTATGTTTGTTGTAATTGCTGTCATTTGAAAAGCCAGCTTTAAAAAGTAAATTATTAACACATTCACTTCCTTATAATCAATCTCACAATTGATATAACTTTCTACCTGCTCAGCAATCTCATCTCCCAGGCTGAAGATTAAATCATTCTAAGGTATCACCTAACTCCTTTCCTTGCGCTATAGCTTGCCTTCTGATACTAATTCAGCCCGTAAGCTACTGTACATTTTGCGTGTTCTTGCCAGGCTAGATAACAACCATAACAACCACAATCCTAATGTTATAAAAACATAAAATCATTCAGCACCAATTAAAGTTGTAGAGGTGTTGTAAGGTAGCTCTGACTGATCAATAAAGACTTTCTGTCTGGAGTTCCCTGCTGAAAGAAATATCTTGGCTCTTGACCTTGCACTTCACACTTCATTCTGTGATATATTACTGTGTCAAGCTATAGCAGATGGTGAGGGATGCAATGGGAGGTGAGTACATTACACCTTATTCTCGACTGCCTTTGACTTTAACTGCAGCATTTACATTACTCTGCCTTTGCCTCATCAGCTTGAGAACTGAAATGTTGTGACTGGCTCTTTATCACCTCTGACCATCTTTTTTTTCCATTAGACTAATTTCCTTTTCTGTCTTTATCCACCTTTTTTTTTTTTAAAAATATTTTCAACAAAGTGTTTCCCCACTGCATTGTATTTCTTCTGCTAAAACATATTGCAGTTTATTCTCCCTCAAGGGGATTTTTTACTGTTGAGAAACTTTGTTCTTTTTGAAAAACAGTTTGATGCTTCTTCAGAGGAAAGGTTCTAAGGATGGAGAAGGGGCAAGTCACAGATTAGCACTAACTAAATTGTCCAGGAAGAGAAGCAACAGTGAAAATTAAAAACAAAACAAAAAAAACTGTAAAAGTCTAAAGTGCAGGTTTCCAGTATGCTTTTTCCCCTGCAGTTGAAAAAGAGAACTGCAGACAAATTTTTCATAGTCTTAGATTCAAGTTAAATGAAGGATATAGAGTGAACAACAGTTTGGTTTTTTTTCAGGAGCATATGGATTGAGCACAGGTACCCCTTTTATTTAGAGTTTAAAATAAATGATGCTGCAGCTGTTAATGAGACTGGGATACTGCTATTATAGTAAAAGTGCCCGAGAAATTGCATTAGAGGCATTTTCACAGATGACATTGTTGTTGTTACACTGCTGTTTTCTGAAAATGAAGTCTGTCTCTCTTCCCATTCATCATAACTAGTTAAGTAACCAAGTGAAATTTATTAAAAGTGCGGCAGGATGAGGATTTTCAAAATTAAGTCCCAGAATTAAGCTTTACTTCCTCCAGTAACATCATCCACATAGTTAAATCCTCAATTATCACTTTGAAAATGTACTTGCTGGTGTCAGACTTATGAACGCAATTATACATGAGGTGCTGTAAATGGAAGGTGATCATACCACTGCATAATTGGTTTTCCCTGATATGGATGGCACTGGGTTTCAAATCAGACATGAAGCAAATGCCTGATGTATCCCTTTTTAAAGGGAAAGTAAAGTTTCAGCAAGTTGATACTCATATTGTGGCACAGTTTTTAGAAGAATTAAGAATACCATTCTCGTGCCACTGGTAAACACAGATAGGCCTTAATACCTTAAAAGACAAGAAAGGAAAAAAAAACTGTAAAATGACACTTTGGCCACCAAGCCTAGAGAATACTTAAAATACCCTCAACAAGAAAGAAGTGGAATATAACAATATTGTAAGATGATGCAATCTGTAGGGGGAGGGGAGAAAAAAGACTAACAAAACAGATCCCTATTTAACTAGGATTAAGAATTTGATTATGTCTGTGCAGGCAAAACAGATGTCAAGCTTAAACATCTGAAGGAGGACGTCAGTCATGATTACATAGTTTGAAAACCACCCACTGTCCAAAATTGTGACAAATGTATAACTACATTTTCTTCCATTCATAAAGAATTAAATATCTCATTCATCATAACTCTCCTTGAAAGTAACAGATATCTGTGAAAACATGCATTTGTCCACAAAAATCTGAGCTGAATACCTGAAAATTAGGTGTAGAAGTTTGAGAATAAGTATCTGAGACTTTATAACCTTTAAAGAAGAAATGTCATGCATCCCATCAGAAACTGGTGCAGTTCTATATTGCTAAGCTAATGTCGAGAAAGAAAGAGCAGGAAAGGTAAAATCCTGCCCCTTGGATGTCAAGAATACAACTCATCTTGACTGTATTGGAACCAATGCTACCCAGTGATATATGAAAGCCACATTATGGAAAGTAAGAAACATTTGTATTTTGAAGGAGATACGTAATTTACTGACATTATTTACAAGCAATCATGGGCTCATCACAGGCAAGAAATATTTATTAGATATTAGAAAAGAAAGAACAAGGGGACAAAAGTTGCTCATTATCCAGACAATTGCATATATTCATGATAAATATTCCCTGGAACAAATTGTGTCTGTACATGAAAGAATAGAAAACTTTCTCAGTTCTGAAATTTAAATATAAAAATAACCATCTTGTTAAAAATACCTTTCCCCCTCTCCTCCCCATGAAAAAATTATGCATTTCTTACTTCAAAATATGTTTCCACTATGAAACATTCTGGTAAACAAGGATTTATGATCATTGAATATAGAAGTTCCACTATTTCACTGGGATTATCCATGGAATACGCTATTTCAAAAAAGTGAGATTGACCAAGAAAAGCTATCTTTTAAATATGTTTAATTATGTATCTGAATCTCTTCTTGAATCTTCCTAGTAACATTTTTATTTGTCTGGACATTCAAGATTGTCTTTGAATATAGAAAATACATTTAATGTAATGTTTTAAAAGATGAGAACAGTATGTGGATAATGATGTGTTTTGACCTAGAGCTCTGATAGTATTTTCACAAGAGAATTAATGATTTGTTCTACACACTTGTTTGTTTGTCTGCTTTATATTTGACCATACCTAATTAACCCTTGAAGAATATAGAGTCCCCAGGGCTGCTTTAAGATGTACTTTGAACCTGTGAAGTCTAGCTAGCCTCAGCAAATTTTAGGAATATTCGTGACATTTACTAACAAGCAAAATCAGAACTGTAACAAGGATGTATGTGATTCCACACACTTCACCTTCAAGAAGTGCATCACCTTGGAATGAAAGTTGACTTTTAAGTGAACCTAAGCAGCACTTGATCTTGTTTTGACAGCTTGTCTTTGATGGCATGCACGTATATATCCTTCAGGAAGTTAATGTAGGGTACTTACTTTCAGGTAAGCAGTGAATTTAATATATTGGAATTATCCTTCCTTAAGGATCTTTCTTGCAAAATTAATCTCCAGTCACTTATAAATGCTTTTGCTTTGCACACTAAAATCAAGTGACCTAACAGCCAGTTCAGACTTTAATAAAGAAAATGTAGCACTTCTGATTGCAGTGAGTGCAGAAGGAGATTTCTTACTGATTTCATTAGAAGAAAGATTAGGTGCTTTGTGATCAGTATATGTTAAAGGGAGTAAATTCCAAACTCAAATGGGAGTTATTATTTCTGTACATGTTTGAAGACTAAGTCATTTGGCTTGAGCTGACTCAGCTTTTGACCTTGCATATATTGTTTTGAGTCTGCTTGAGCAAACAATGCAAAAACTCCTTATAACATATTTTACTTTTAAATGAAAATATACTGAAGAGCTAAATTTACTCTGATTCATGTTACAGAAAAGAAAAAAAATGCAGATTTAACAAGACTACTGATTTTGTTAAGGGATTTTCAGAGTATGTTGATGTCTTCTAAGAGTCAACCTATCTTTGATGTGTCTTCTCTTTAGCACAGGTTTTAATGCTAGTATTAAAAAAAACCCCAAAAACAAAAAAAAACATGGCATCAATTTTTTGCCAATATTTGTTTGTTGACTTTCTGGTTTAAGATGACCAGTTCAGCACATGGCCTTATTGTACATGGTTAAAACTTTTCAAAGTAATCATTATAGACATTTAGGAGGAGAAAAAAAAAAAAAAAATCTTGTTCTTGAAATAGAGAGCCTTTTAGGGACTGGCATGTATTACTTTAAAACACTTTTGCTTATGAAATGCAATCCAGGGCCAAAACCAGGGTATAATAAATTGTTAACTGTGCAAAGTAGTCTTGGTTTCCTTTTCACTGCTCTAAACTGTTAGAGTTGGATCACTCTCTGCCCTCTTTTACTGGTAATTTATTTTTAATGATATGAGAAATGCCCCCTTAAGTCTCTGATGCAGATTTTCCGAAGTCAGGGAAGAAAGTTAATTTGAACACATCTGCACCATCAAACATAATTGCTTCATAACATACGCGCATGCTGATTCAGTACATCATTCTGTCATTCCATTTATGTGAAATAGATGGTGGTGTACTATGCAATAGCAAGGAACAGGAATGGGCATTTGCAGCAGGGGGAAATTCAGAAAGATTTACAAGTAATTGTGAAGATTGATAGATAACAAACACAGTTTTTGTAAAACAAACAGAAATGTTTAAAATAAATAAATTAAGTTATGATTACAAAAATAAAAGCTTGGCGAAAGTTGATTCAAGAAATGTCAGCTCCTGTAAGCATAGATTTGTAAGACTTCTTTTTGTTGCTATATATTTGGGGATAATATTTCAGCTGAAGGTCAGATTGGGCCTAGCTTGAGAGAAAATGTAGATACCAGAAAATATTTTTTTCCCTTGAATTCCTTCTTATTCTTTGCCTCCCTGAATATGGATGATGATTTGCTAACCCTGAAGGAGCAGGGTTATTTTCTCCTGTATGCTCCTTGAATGTACTAAAGCATACAACTAGAGGGATGCAGCAGAGAATTTATCATGATTCAACTTCTACATAGGACAATCCTTGCTAGGGATTCTTTTGATATAAATTCCCAGGGGAAATAATTAAGGTACGCACGTAAATATAACTTTTTCTTGTTTTATGCTATATTGTGGATAATTTTTTAGATACTAATTTTTACCTTGTACATTCCACTTGCATTTTCTGGGCACTACACAATAATACTATTTGTCTTGAAATCATGAGCTGACCTTTAGTAACAGAAGATTATTGTTTCCATTAGACATAATAACAACAAATGGCACTTAGTTGCTGCACTGCTATAGACTTGTCCCTTTGAAGTGCAGGAAGTGCTGCCTAGCCCCTCTGCAAATGGCACCGTAATTCCCAGTTGGTTAAATGAATCTGACATGGATTGCTCTTCATAATTTGAACTCTTTTAAATGGAGATGGAACAAACTGGTTCAGTGAGCATGAGTTACTTGTAACTATGTAAACTGCTGGAAACCTGTGCCTGGCTTGGTAAGTCATAGAAGTATGAGAGTGAGGATGCTCAGGGTGTCAGTCCACACAGAGAGGTCTGTACTGCTAAATGGATGCAGAGGACTTTGACTTCCCCTCAGTAAGTAAGTTATTTTGACGCGTTGCTTTGTAGAAGGCAAGTTACATTTTTTTAAAACATAGACTTCCAGCTGGGTCCACCTATTTGAACAACAGATGTTTTTATGACTCATGTAGCCAGTTGGGGTTTACCAATATTTTACAGGGTTATAGGTAACTAAAGATCACTGAGCCATCTGTGCTTAGCACATTTTAATGGGATCTGCTGGTTCAAAGACCCTGTATATTCTATTTTAAAAGCCTCTAGCTAGTTACCTAACTAAAAGCATGAAGGAAGAAATACAGAAAGGCTTATACATGGAATTTCTACCCTGTGATTCGGTTGAATACCTGAACCTCCCATTTCCTGGTTAGCTTAAATGTCAGACCATGCCTGAGCCATGAACTAGGTACTGAAAAAAAAAGGAAACCTATTAAACCTTCCTCACAAAAACAACTTAGAATAGTAGGTGGAAAAAGATTGCATCATAAAATCTCAATATTCAGCAATTTAGTAAATATGCACAAAACACCTAGTTTGTCATATTTTACCACCTTTTATACAAC
The DNA here is from genome assembly GCA_036785705.1 of Acanthornis magna. Classification (NCBI taxonomy): domain Eukaryota; kingdom Metazoa; phylum Chordata; class Aves; order Passeriformes; family Acanthizidae; genus Acanthornis; species Acanthornis magna. The sequence continues at coordinate 16,243,222 of JAWUZG010000018.1, read as the reverse complement.
AAATTCACATCTAGAGAGACTGAATTCTGAAATATCTCTGTTCGAGAACACATATGTCATTAGAAAGACCATGTTGAAGAACTTTTCAACAATGTAGGCTTTTCCTAAATATCACAGTTGTGGGTCTTGTGGTAGCTACAACCTTTGTAGGCTATGAATGATTTCTAATTCACTGAGGAGTGTGGGTCAAGCCAATAAACAATGCTAGTATCAACTTTCAGCAAGTGACAAAATACTGGGGCTAAGAAGACTGGTTTAGAAATACAAAAACTGATGAGGTTGTGTCATGGTTTAATCCCAGCTGGGCACTAAGCACCACGCAGCCCCTCCCTTACTGCCCACTTTTGCCCCCCTCTTGAGGCAAGGAGAATCAGAAAAAAAGGTAAACCCTTCATAAACTCATATGAGGCATTGGATAAATTCATTGCAGGATCCTTATTACCTCCCTGGAAGAATTAAATTCCCTAAAAACAAACAGGAGGATAGAGATGATAGAAGGTGATTTTTTTAGCTGCTCTTTTACCTAATTTTGCATAGAGACATTCAGTACAATCAATATCCTTGCTTTTACCTTTCATTAAGTTTCTGGTGTCTTGTGATGCTGTATTGCTTGAAAATAGATATCTACATATATAAGTGTGTGTTTACATAATAAATTTTCACAGCCAGGTTCTGACTTCTGTACACTGACATTGTAACAGTTACTATCGAGAAATACAGTCTTGAGCTTAAGAACTTACTATCCACACGTTTTTGAAAAGTACCCGAGGAACCTGTGAAATCTAAGGAAAAGCAGACTCCTTTCATCCATACTTAATCCTTTGAACTACCAGATGAACTAAATACAGAAGGCTGAAGAAGGTGGATTATGCAATAATATCTGGTCCTAATAGTTGAGTTCATTCAAGGCAAAAAGACACTGTGTGGGTAATGACCCCCTTTAATGCATTGCTTTTCCTGATACCGAATTGTCCTTGTGTAATCTAGGTATGGAGTTCCACAAGGTAACACCAGCACTCACCACCACCAATCATGTAATTTGAACTTTGAATATCTTCTCTGCAGAGTGCAGAGAAGCAAAGAGTGCATGCTGCCCCTGCTGCCCTGTGTCACAGCCATTCAATCATTTTTAATTCTTTTCCTGACAGAACCATGAACGCTTTTTTGTTTGTCTGATTTTTTATTTGAAACTAGACCTATATAGATAGTGAAGGAAAAAAATAAAATTAATCACGTGGTAGAGGGAAAATACTCTGACAGCAATTCTTCAGATATTCTGCACTTCAATATCATGCCCTAGCACTCAGATTTAATTCACTGTAACTAAATTTGTGTTCTCCTGGTGTACACTGGAGGAAAAATCAGGACCTTAGAGACAATCTAAAGCATAACAATCAATATTTGCAACTCTAAAAGTCCTCAAATGGATTCTGTGAACTTAATTTTCTTCTATAAAGCTACTGTTGGCACAATTTACAGCATAGCTTTCTAGCTACTGATACATTATATTGCTGGCATGGATCTGTAATTTTTCATTAGCTAGTGATTCAATATTCCCACTTTTCTTTATACCAAAATAGAAGGGATGTTCTTCAGTTATTGCACTGAAAATACTCCTGGGTATACCGTACCTAAAGGGAACAAATTCATTATATAGCAGCACGTTATAAAACTGCAGTTACTCCAAACGGACAATTATATTTTGAAATATTGAAGTTTGCTAGGGTTTTTTCATAGTCCTAGTTTGAACAGATAGATCAACATGAACAATTTCATAACAGTATGCAAGATATTCAATTTGCATTCCTCCTTTGATGGCTTTACAGTCTTCAAAAAAAGATAAAATATAATAAAAAGATGTTAAACAATATTAAAGTTCATAACAATTTTGGATATTTGCTAAGTGTATTGCAACATGCTAATATTTCCAATAGAAAAGTGTCTTTTTCATTCAAGATATAATTTCACACAAAAATGTACCAGGTGTAAGCTTGGATCATCACTTGTTTTATTAGACAAAGGGATTGAGGGATCAAAACACGTTTAGAAATCAGGAAAAAAAATTCCGCAAGGTGAATGAAATGGGGGAGGAAGTGGTTTTAAAATAGCTACATGTGAATGTATATGTACATAAATATATGTTTATACTCTCATAGGTATGTGTTTGTAGGCAGACATGGGTGTGCTGGGGGTAGTGAGGGGTGCTGCTCACCCTGGTGGATCACAGTTCCAGTACGCCTCTATTTGGGTTATACAGGCGTCATACTCTGAGTTTGCTACAGAATAATTTATTTTAAAAGAAACTTCAGCTTGTAGGAGCCACTTGCAGCTAAGTAGAAGCTAAGTACTGGTCTAATGTAAACAGATTATAAACCTGGAATGGGTTGTGGAGTGCTAAAAGATAACAGGAGAAAAAATGGTAAACTTCAAATGTGTCTATTTTCTTTCGTTATCTCCATTCCACTACCTTACGTGAAAATATTTCCCATCATGCAAATGCATTCAGCTCTGCAGTCATGCTACGGCTTCTAAATTTGATGGGTATCTGTCTCTCCTGATGCAGCTGTTCCATTTTTTACAAGTGAGTACTCATTGACTTTCTGTTTAAGAATAACTTTATTCAGGCTGGTGTTATGGCTTTTATTTGAGAATCCACCTGGGGTATAGGCCTTGCAAGGAAGGAAAATCTTAGCTTATAAGAGTTGTAATAGCTACTGATTAGGATGCTCTTTATGAAGCTGAAAGTCTCCAGCTCAGTCACAGTTCTCAACAAGATAATAGTAAAATCTGAGGTTTCATCAGCCCAGCAAGTAACTAATCATTAAATGCTAAGGTATACAGAAAAATCTCTATTTTATCAATGGCAGTTAAGTCCTATTCTGAGTTTAGTGATTTAAAAAAACTTGTCTCCTTTCTTAAAAATAAATGACTATGAAAAAAATTTCAATTTGACATACCATACTCTTCCACAATATGTAAAAGCAAGCAAAAAAAATTTTATATCTGTTTGCAAATGTGTCAGGGAGAAATTAAGTACCAAAGTACATGTTAAGCTCAGCATCTTCATAATGCAAACTTGAAAATAATTTTTAACAATCTAGATTTTTATGTAGTAAAGTATCATCTCTTATTAGAACACTCAACAGTGTAAGAATGGGTTTGGGACAATACCTCCTGTTTGCTGATTGGTTGAGGGTCTGTAAAGTGCTCCAAAATACACAAGGAGTCACACATTTAGATGACAAGTTTATCTTGTCATATACTTGTATCTAAGGTAGCATTATAGAGATAGTGATTATTCACTGGAAAAGGTACCTGCCTGACCTCTGGAGTTAATGTCAGAGCCACAGGCAGATGAGTGGGCCATTAATTACACCCTGGTTTGAGGTTAAGCTAAATGTGGAAAATTACTAGGTATGACTTGAGAAATTGCTGACAAAACTTACAGATAACTCAAGGAAAGGTCGGTGGATCTTAAAGGCTGTAAAGGAGTTACATGAGGAACAGCTAAATTCCATGGGGTGTTGGAGGGTAGTATTGAGAACCTTGAGGGGAGCATAGTCTTGTAAGACTATGTATCCATAACATTAATACCGTATATGGCTGATACTACATCATAATGCTACGGGTGGATATGGATACCGTAAATCCAGGACAGGTAGGAACAAGTGATTAGAGGTAGGTTGTTTATTTGGGAAAAGACTGGCTCTGAGAAAGGAAGATACAAGAATGTGAAGAGCAACATCCAGATAATCCAAATTTTGTTGTCAGGGTTGTCATAGGATACTAGTCGAACAACCTTCTTTTTGTAGCTGAAGCAAGTCAATAAGCCATAGGAGCTAAACCTGCTTTTTTGGGGGGTCAGGAGCACTGGGGTGGAAGTGGTAGGGGACTGCTGCCCCTTAATAGCAAGTTTACATCCAGACAGAAGCAGTAAACATCTTGGTGTCATTATGCTGGTGCCTGTTCCAGACCATCAGCTACCCTCTACTTCATAAAATTTAAGCATATTTCTGTGAGATGAATGTTAAGAATCCTTTACTCAGTATATCGTGCTGCATCATTTAGGCAGCTCCCAGCTATGCAGAAATCCAGCAACTGTCCAATCCCCCCTTCTCCCCTGGCTCTGACTTTGAGATATTTCATTAAGCCATGGCTTTTTCCCATGTATTATAACAAGAATCCGGCCATCTGATCTGCACTTATGGACTCCTGCACTACTAACAGGGCTTCAGGCAAATATTACAGGACTTCAGGCAAGTCTCACATGCGTGCAAGCAAAGTGCTATGGAATACCCACTTTCTGGACAATCAAAAGAAAAGACACTGGTGGTGTTGAGTCCTTTCTAGATACCCCAGCAAAAAATGACTAGGTCTACTCTAGTATGCATTGCTCCTGTTTAACGTATCATCTCGTTTTCACTTTGCCACATCTGAATCTTTAATGCTGCTTTTCACCCTATCAGTTTATTAGTTTACCTTTTATTTCTGCCCCTCCCAGTGAGCCTGTCAGTACAGTGACAGGACAAAGGGAAAAAATATAGATTTCAATTAGACATTAGGAATTTTTTTTTTTTTTACTGTGAGGGTGGCTGAAGGCAGCTCAAGCTTTTTCCTGTCTTTGAAATGGAACTGAATTGTTTTGCCCAGAGAAGCTGTAGATGCCTCAGCCCTGGTAGTGTTCAAGGCCAGGCTGGATGGGGCTTTGAGCAATCTGGTCTGTGGAAGGTGTTCCTGCTCATGGAAGTGGGGATGGAGCTAGATGACCTTTAATGTCCAAAGCCATTCTATGACTGGACACAACAGCCTTTACTGCAGCCTCTTTTACTAGCTCTGCCTAAACCTTGTGGTCTGCCAACAGCTTTATCTAAACCACAGAAAATTTAGCAGGGATTTCCTAGGTCACAACCCAAAACTCAGATCTTTTCTTCAACCCCACCTATGGCAGATTTTCTTTTTTTAATCAATCTATACTCTCAGAGTACTAATGATAATAAAGATGTGAAATATGGGCTACATCACAATATGTAAATAGTAACAAATAATAATAACATTGACAGCTTCCTAAATAAAATTGTGTTTCTAAGTTTGGGTCATATTCTGGAAAATTATTTGGAAATTAGAAAAGTGGTACTCGGGATAGTCCTCAAGGTTACTACAGATATCTATATACTAGCATAAAATACTATTAGAGGGCTCTGTAGGGAATGTGGATGTAGTACAGTGCTGTTATATTTTTGCACATCCAATCCTAAATTACTTTTTTTACACAGGTGCAGTCCTGAAAGGAATTATGTGCATGGTTATCTTCAGCTAAGAAGGCATAAAAATGAGGCTGCTTGCTTTTCTGTGGAAATGAAAACAAAATATCTGCCCAAACAAATATATCAGAAAAGCTTGTTACTCCTTATTACTGAAGGACCTAATCCAATAGAAAACAAGAATAAAATTCTACATGCCAGTCAATTATCCAGGTGTCAACAGACACATAGATTGCCTGTCTGCCCAAAATTAAGCCAAATATGAGTACTTGTTTTGCTGCTCTCATTACTTTACTTGTAGAATTACTACACACTCCAATGCTGTACCAAATCAAACCCAATGGCTGAGTACACTATAAAACCTCAACAAAAACCATTGACTGAGGATAAATGATTTTGCACATTCCTGAAAGCAGACTGGCTTTGTAAGGTGACTGTTGTTAGCTTGCGTAGTTTTGTGTGGTAATGAACCTACAGAAATCTGGCTCTCATACTCTGGTTTTCTGAATCTATATACTTCCACAGGATTCAGTTTGATTTTGTTAAACTTTTAATGTTGCTGCAAAAGGTTAGGTATCATTTATTTTTGTACAGATTAGACAGCATGTTTTTATACTTTTGTTACAGATATACAAATCCCATTGTTAACTCTAAGGGATTTTTTCCTGATCATTTGATCAGATTCAGAATTTATTTTTTGGCAAATGAAATAAAAATATTGGCTTGAAATAATTTATGTTTAATACATTTGCAATACATATTTATTTGGTATGCCTATATAGAATATGTACGTCCAAGTAATAGTGCTATCTGCTGATATGCCCTTCTAAGATATTTAATAAACTATGCTGGACAAATAACTACTAAGATAAATAACAGGACCGAAGGAAAAAATCTGCTGCATATTCTTGATTCCTTTCCCCTATACAGAATATATCTACTAAAACTGTTTTTAGGAAAGTTCATTATGCAAAATCAATTATTATTACCAAAGTATCCATCCCTGATATAACTTTACTTGCAGTACTATATTCTTGTGGTCACCAGACAATGGTTAGCCCCTCAAAATAAGCTAAAACTAGAAACTGTAGGATAGTCTGCTTCCATGAAATGTGTAATAAAATGTACAACTTTCTTTAAAGGCTGTGGTTCAGTGGTTTTTCTATTGCAAAATACGGAAGTGAGGTTAGCAAGTTAAGGGCACTGCATCAAGAGCTGATTAATAGACCCTGAGAGAGTGAATATGTGTCTGCCGTCCTGGAGCAAAGACCATATGTTACACTATCACTTTCATTCCAACTGCATCTTAGCCCAGTGACAAGAATAATTTCTGACAAGCAAGGAATTCATCTAATACAAGAGATATCATAATTTGCAACAGCAGAATTGCCGAATGACCTATGGACCTAAGATTTACTCTTAGGCTACATACTAAGGCTTCATCTAATACTGACAGTGTTTGTCATCTCTGAAAGGAGCTGAGGAAAATGTCATTCGAAGTCAGTATTCCAGAGTGCCAAATTCAAGACATAAATTATTGTAGCTTCTTTTAGATCAACGACATTCATGGTAGATATCTAAGGAGTGCAATAAATGATGAAAATTTCTTTCACCACAGTCATAATATTGTACTGGAAAAAATGTAGGAAACATATTACTCTGGGAACTAAATTACATATTCTAAGATGTCAATATGTTGTTTGAAGCAGTTAAGGTCCATTAACCTTATTTTGTGTGCAAACCCTTTGTTTCACTGTTAAATCATACCACTTAAAATAATAAATTTTATTTATGAATGTACAGTTCTTCAGAGAAGTTACTTTGTTATCGTAATGATTTCTTTCCCTAGTGACATAATATTCAATTTAACAAATCAAATTTAATTAGTAATTCTATGTTTTTTAAAACATTACTTACTGAAGATTCAGTTCTGCTCATTGCAGTGAGGGATATCACTATGTTAACTGTTTCAATATCTGAACATAGGAAATATATGGTTTTGGGAACTGATGTCTGGCTAAATTCAGAAATTATTTAGTGAATCCTAAAACACTTGCATTAAGTTAACCCAAAAGTTTGGTTACGATAATTTTGTAGCATTAATCTTTACTGTATGGTTCACACAACTTTGCGTATTTAAAAGGTCAAAAAATCACACAAGGTCTATGGTATCTCTCTTTCAAGCTTGTCAAGAAACACTGACATTAAAAATATGGAGAGCTAACTAGACTTTCTATAACCTAACCCATGTGCTTCAGCAGATATTTTACATAGAATATATGATTCGAAAATTAGTGAGAATGCCATGGTTAGAACAGGACCTTTGGATCAGAATAAGGAGAATTCATTTTAAAAATCTGTTTGTACTCATTTTGCCTGTTATATTTCCTTATAAATATGCACAGAAATTCCAATATCTCTGAAAAGGCATGTGCTAACTCAAATATTACGAACCTTTGAAGAAGATACAGGTGCACAAGGGCATTGCTTCCCTTTGCCTCCTCTTTCTCACTTCCCTGAATTTTGTGGGGTAAAAAATGAAGATCATCTTTGTATCTGCAGAAGAAAAGGTTCAGATCCAGGAGGCATTTGCTACTGTTTTTATTGCTGAGAACTGAATGAAGAGATATGGCAGAAGGGAAAGGAAAATAGTCTACTGAAATCTTCCCTCCTGGGTTGAATGCCTGGATTCCACAGAATACATTGCTAATGTTCCACCAAAAGGAAGCATAGCCTTCAGGCTGACAGGAAACTGTGTCAGTTAGCTAAATATTCATTAATAAGAAAAGAATCAGGCATATTTAAGGGACTGACTGGAGAGAGGAAGGCATCTGCTCATGGCTAGTCGGTAGCCTCCATCTGTGTACCATCCCGGTTTTCTGAGTCTGCACTTGTCTCTACCATGTGTGAAGCCAGAGCAGGTGTTATTCCCTGAACAGCTATTATGGCTATGATATATGGGATTTACCTTCAAAGCCAAGCTCTGCTTGACTTGGAGAAGAAAGTTCCACTATTTCTTTGTCAATTGCCGTGCAGGGGACACCCCGACAGACTGCAGTACCGTGGCATGTGGCTTGCAATTTAGTGATTTCTGATCAACTAGCAAAACCTTCAATGCTGCATGAGACCAAGATGCCTACGGTTTAAGATGACAGCCTATGCTGAAATTCAGTACATCCATGGTGGCTAAATTCCCCCAAGTATGTTTGAAGAGGTGGACTTCATATGTGCTGCAATTCAGTTCCCATCTCTAGAAGAGAAAGTAACACTTCCCTACTTAGCTCACAAGACCATTCTTAGGCTAAATTAAGCATTGTAATTCATGTTGCAATCAAAAGTAAAGTGTTTCAGTGCCAATCAATAAAGGTTGAATGAAACAGAATCTATAATCTCTGAATTCATTGACAATGCAGTGCTTAGGGAATGTTAAATGCTTAGAAAGGGCAGGATTAAAGCTCTGAGCAAGAAGCCAATTGCAATGGCTCCCAGAGAAAGTTATATGTAGAGAGACTCTTCAATTTTGCGTGACCTTGGGTTCCTTTGTGCTCTTTCTGAACTATACACACAGGACCAAGAAAACTGCTTCTCCACAGAGCACTTGCCTTATAGGTGGGAGACAGAATACTTCTAATCTGAGTATTTTACCTGCAAGGCCCCGTCTTCATCAAATTGGCAACGTGGCTGATAGAGCTATTGTGTTCAGCCTAACCAGTGGAAATTTATATGGCTAATCAATATTTCTGCAAGGCAGAACACCTAAAAAGCTTTTGGATATGGAACCTTTTCCTGGAATCTTTGTCTGAGGAAGAGCAAGAATCATGCTTACCATTTTTCTGCAAGATGCCTGCTGACACTTTCATATTTATTATTATCAAGTCTCCTTCAGAAAACAAGTTGCTTTCTAGGTCACATTTATGCTTTATAGCTTTAATAATCTAAATTAAACTGACGATAATGCCATCATATTTCTAGTCTGTACAAGAAATATTCTTCAAAATTGCTTTCCCTATTTAAATACCTGTCATTAGATTTCATGAATGCAGAATGCACAGAAAAAAACTTATAGTGAGAAGTGATGGGGAAAAAGGGTCTTTATATTTAACTTTACATCATAGATATGTTCAGTGAAGCAGCATGAAGGATCTTATTACTGTACCAAAATGAAGAATTTCCTATGAGAGTTCTCTAATTTCATATTAGCTTATTCCCCCTCTGACACACAGCGATTACTGCTCTGAGTGGTATATAAAAATGGGAAAAACAGCAGGCTTCATCAGTTTTACAGGAGTCAGCATTACTGGTGTTTCAAGCTGAGAAAATAATTGTCAGCGATGACACTGAGTAGGATAGCAAATTTATATGTTTCATATTCACCTAGTATTTATGTACTGCACAACTTCTTTTCAAATTATCTGTATTTTCCTTGAATAAAAGTAATTTCTTTTTGTATTTTGTCGTCAAGAACCAGCCTGTAGTTAGTTTTCATCTCATCTGTAAGTCTGAGTTTCGGTGCCATCAGCTAAAGTAATAAACATTTCTGCCTGAAAGTGTGCTTTAAAGAGTTCCTTCTCAAAATTCATACCTTTAATTTAGCAAAGCATTGTTTAGGGTTTAAATAAATCTTCCCCAGATTTGAGAGGTAGTTGTATGGATGAATTCACAAACAACTCTTTGGAATTACAGAAACCAGAAGCATTGCAGATAAAAACAAAACAAAACAAAAAAAAACCAACCCCCAACCAAAAAAAAAAAAAAAAAAAAAAGAAAAAAAGAAAAAGAAAAAAGAAAATAAATATATGTAAAGCAGATAAACTACTTAAAACAGAAAACTCACATATTCCCCAAGGCATGGCAAACATTACTTTAAAGCTCATTTGTTCAATCTTTTCCAAAACCTAGAATAAACAAAATTTTTTTTTTTAAGGCATTTCATCCAAGTCTGTCCTTATGAATGAAACATCTGCGAGAAAAAAAATTCAGTCACCTGGAACTAAGTTAATTCAGGAGGGCTAAGTAGAAATCAAAATTTCTGTGTGATTTTTTTGTCTTTTTGCTTCAAATCAAGAGAAAATTTTGAATTATAAGAAGGTACTAAAACCAAAACACTGAAAATTCTCGCTTCATTTATGACTACTATGATGTATTACGATTTTTAGCCATAAATCTTTAGTTAGGAAAATCCGTCCTGACATGTATGTCTTGACAGCAGACAATGGGGAATTTGGTATCCACGTGGTCTAGGTCTTTGGTTAGGTGATACTTGAAAAAACATTAACTGTGGAGAAGAAGGAAACAAACAAAATCCCCAACAGAACCATATCACTTGGAGAATGTCAATTTCCATTCAGCTACATATATTAGGAGTATACCCATGTTATACTGTGGTAAAATAAAGAAGGATGTGTTCAAATGGGTATTTTTCATTATATTTTATTTGATTAAGCTACTTCTTTTACAGGGAGATTTTACATCCTGTGATAAAGTATATTTTTCTAATAAAAGAATGTTCTTTTTCAATTTTTATGATGGATAAAGCAGCATTCCTTAAGTCATGACAACTTTAAAGGAACCTATTCTACTTCACATAAAAAGAAATTGGAAGAATGACACACATTTTCTACAATCAACTAACAGCTGGCAAAATCCAGTTGGAGACCAGTACCTAGCTGCAAACTTCTTGAACTGTTTTGAATTTCTTAAATTGCTCCAGTCACAAACAAGAGTAGCTGCATAGGAGTTTTGACCATATCAAATAAAGAAATGCAATTAAATAATAGAAATATATGTGCTCAGAAAAAAAAAAAACAGAATAAGCACATATATATCTTTGAGACATTAGCTGAAAAACAATAGGAATTTATTTTGTTGTTCCTCACTGACAAATTAAATTTTCATTTTCAACAATCTAAAGTTTTTAGTGCTGTTACATACTTGTTACAGAGATGTCTTCTGCATTGTATATGCTGGCCTTTCTCAAAAGAGTGATCAACATGAAATATCCAAAGAGGAAGTCCATCACTGGAACTGTGGAAGTAATCATATGGAAGTCGCATGCCTTAATTGTTCCACCTAACTGTTCTATCTTAATTATTTCTTACTGAAATTACATATATAATTATGGGTTTAATGGAAATGAAGACATTTGATGAAATTGAACACAATTCTCTTGTTACTACCATAATCATGATAATGTCAGATGCCTCAGAACATCAATGATCTGCACTTCTTTTGACCTTAAGCAATCTAACCAAACAGGAGAAGCTACCATTCTTATTTTTACACGTCTTAGACAAGTGCAAATGGTGACCTACAGAAAGTACCTGGTATTAAAGAATCAGGATCCTAGAAACTGATCAAGCTCATTGTCATTAATGGACAGATTTTATTGATTTCAGTTAGCTTTGCATCAGCATTACAGAATCTGCTTCTTCTCACCTTGTATGAGGTGAAGCCTCATCAGGGAGGATAACATAGTGCAATTATGACTAGATTGTTGAAAGGTTTAAAACACTGTGTAAGCATATAAAAGTTAGTCTGTACCTTTGCTACCTGTCTAAAAAGATTAAAAGGGTCTTCAGTGGCAGGTGTAAATAGCCAAAGTAATTGAAAATTAAACTGTGTTGCTGATTACACAAGTTTAGCTTTGTTACAAAAAAAATTACTCTAATTGTTTATCTAATACTTCTTTTCTGACTTGCATTTCCTGGCCATGCCATTAATCATGGGTGTTCAAATTGTTATTTTAATAGCATCTATTTCAGCTCTGTAAATTTATAGATCCATTAGTTGGAAAGATTCCACATTGAGAAGAACTATTAAGAAATTGAAGTGTTCTTTTAGTAGAATATGGATGAATATTCAGTTGCACATGTCTACTTGTAGTGCCATATATTGATCAGAATTTCATTACAATTTAAGGTCAGATCTAGACAGAAGGTATTTAGTGCACTATGTGCATTATTTTGAGTCACACGCAGCACAACATGAGATAATTAAAATTTAATTGTTAGTTTATCACTCTCCAGAGTCAAGAAAACAACTAAATTTTCTGTGATGATGTTAGTTTGTATAATTAAGGTCAGTTTTGTGGTATTGCATTGAAAACAGTTATTGTGGCTTGCAAAAAGAATAGCTTATAGTATACAGCTTTGAAAAGTTATAGCAGCAAAATTGCATTCCAAGACATCACATCAAGTCAGAAAGCTGTCTGTGAGATTTGCTGGATAATGATGTCCCAATGTCTGACTGTGTCATAGGAAACAATTAAATCCCTCACAGTGAATGAAATGTGTTTGCAATGTCTTCGCAGAAATCCACCTGCATCATGATCACAACTTTCTGATTTTTTTTTCTTTCCTTATGTACTAAACTCTTATAAATGGGATTTTCTTGATGTCACATGAGATTTTTGATGAGAATAGTTCTGACCTATGTATTTATACAGGGTGCGATACATTTTCATACCCACGTTGCTATTTTTCCTGTGTTCAACTGAAGAGCTTGTGACTGACACAAGTTTTTGAGCAGACTTTTGAATTATAAAGGGAAAAGATTAATTTTCATCCTAACTTTTGCAAGCATATACACAGAAATCTGTGATAAACCTAATCCTTCATCATCTTGCTGTATTGGAATAAAATACTGTGAAACTTTTTTTTTTTAAATTTAGTGTGCCACTGAACTTTTCTAGAAGATAAGTAATCTTTCAGCGAATGTAAAATATATGAGTGTTATTCCAGTTTATGCCAGTCATGTTGGCATGGAATAATTGCCTAGAGCAAAGAGTAGGTGGTCAGGGTGGAGACACTATTTCTAACAGGCTAAAAGTTTTCAAGATATAGACATAATTTGTTGTATGAAGTCTATATAAAAAGTCAACTGAGAGTAAAAAAAAAGCAATTATTGAGGTGCTCCTTCAGGTATTAAAATTTTTGCTTCACATTTATTTACTTTTGATTATCAAAGTGTTATCAGTTTAAATCTTCAAATGCAAAGTTTTCTTTTTAGTAAAACTGAATGTTTTGTTTCAAAGAGAACAAAATAAAAGTTGTTTATGTGAAAAATAGCAGCCTGTTATTCTGACAAGCTCTGAATAGTTATTGATCCAGGCAGACCCCTTTGAAGAATGCCTAGTTGCTGATAAAATCCACAAAACTCTTTCATGATTTTTTGAGAGGTGAGAATTATGTTAATATTAATTCTGGTACCTGTTTGAGAAGAATGACTTTTTTTCTGAAGTAATGCCAGTGTAGAAATGGTGAGTGTTAGACTGATACCTCTTTGCTAGAGCAGGGCATAACAATATATCATCTGTATCTAACTTGCCACAGTATTGTAATGATTCATTATCACATACTGCTCCCTTAAAGTTTAGCTGAGATCTTTGAAAAATGTGGAAAACTGTAACTGGCCAGCTTTTCTTAGTGTTACAGTTAGCCTGGTTAGGTTTTTTGTGAGTCAATCAATTACTCTAGATCCTAAGTGAACAAATTTAATTCTTCTGCGAAGCAGAGTTAAAAGCTTTCCCTTTTCCTGCTTGTAATTTTGCAACATTAATAAGAGGAGTGAGAAAAGTAATTTAAGTAAATTGCTTTTTATTAAGACATAATGTCCAAAGAGACCAATGACCACACACATTAATCTCCTGATAAGAAGCAACTTTCAACATTTATCACAATGTACTTTAGTCCTCAAGAGTCGCAACTCAATAAAAAGCTACATGTAATTCAGAAAATTGGCTCATGGGGCAAACTGCTGTACCATTCTCTTCATGCTCTAGACAAAGGTCATGAAGATCATGTGACATGGAAACACCACAAAATATTTTTCAGAACAGTTTTATGTATCTTAAAGACACATCAACTAAGAAAATAATTTAAAGTCCACAGAGAAAATATTTCAGGTAATGAAAATTTTTATGTATTAACTAAATTTTACTCTGAGGTATAGAGCCATTGAGTGTGTTTTTTGGTGAAAACAGCTTTATTTCCTCCCATGTAAAAATCCCTATGTTTCTACAATATTTCTGAATTGAATGAAAAAATTTATCTGTATGTTTCAATTCAGCTAGTTCTCATCCATACTTTTCAGAACCAGAAACCACTATTACACTATTCAGCTCCAATTAATTAAAATTGCAATGATTTTTTAATCTTCTTTTTTACACATATTATTCTTACAATTTCTTTTTCTAAATTGGAAAGCAAGAAAGATAAGTATATATTTATCTGTTTATTACGTGGAGAAATTTAGGAAATTATGGTGAAAAACTATTATCCTATTCCAAACTGGAAGCAGTAAGAGACAAAAAGAGAGGAAATGAAAGAACCAGGAATGAGAGTTTTATTCATACTGGATTGTTTATCTCTACAAAACTTTGATAAAGCTCATAGCTTTAATGTTACAAGTACAAAAGTATCTTTCAAGGTTCCAGATTTGTTTACATATAGTTCAGAAATACAATTCTAAAATCACGCTGATAGAATTTATTACCATAGGAAAGAAGACGACCCTACTTTTTTAATTATATTATTGCAGAGGTATTCTTACAAAATTAATTAGAAATAGAAAGAAATTACATTTTGGTTTTAATTAAGATAAAGACCAGTAAATTACACTGATGAAATGGTCCATGAGGAATAGAAATGTTCATTATTTACCACTTTACAACAGTGAGTAGAAAGTAAATACAAAATGTTACAAAATCCAAACAGAAGATTGAATTCTTAACAATCTTCTTGTAGGCAGCAACAACCAAGAATGCAACTGCCATAACTTTTCTCTATTCTTTTAAGAACTTCTAAGTAACTTAAAACTTCATTTTACATCCATAAGTCTTTCATATGTCAAAGATCTGTTTGAGCTTGCTACCTACTTTGGCTTCGGTATGTAATCAAGTTGTATTAAACTAAGCGCTTTTGTTACATATTCTCTAACATGTTTGATTTGGTAAGGGTGAACACACCTTAGAGAACTTAGAGTTTTACAGAAAACACAAAGAACTACATCTCCATGTTTCAGAAAAAGAGTTGTAGGAGGACACTGTATCAACCTTCAGAGAAGTATTTTAGAAAGCAGAGCAAACTTGAAAGATATTTTAGACTGCCTTTATGCCCCGTTCTGTTATGCATTTCATGGTTCCCCACATATTAAGGAAAGGACTATATATGAGACTTTTTGTATATATTATGTTTCATGATGCTATCTCAAAATGAGCTGCAATTCTATAGTTCAGACTATGTCTGTGATGTAATATATGGCACGCTATGTCTAAAAAGTGAAATAATGCTACAAATATATGTTATGAAGCATCAGTGACTTTATTAACTTTGTCTTCTTCATTTAAAATTATATTAAAATGGTTTACTTGATGCAAAATATAGGACTTGGTTCTGTTATAGGATCCAAGGTTATTGATAGGATTTCTTGGATGGGTAAAATGAGATTTTCAGGCATATATTACGAAAGCCTTTTTCTTTAATAGTGTGGTGCATCTCCAAATTACCCTCACCTTACCACCTCTCCTGAAAATTTGGATGTGGTAATTATGAATTATAATTTATTTAAACTCTTAATGTCAGAGGGATCAAAGGCCATGCAGCTTCTTACAAAGAAAGTTCCTCACTGGTTTATAGCACAAGACCTATATGAGACCTGCGCTTTAATAGAGCAGTTCCTTGTGTCTGCCTGTCACTGTTAATGATGTGTAATTTATGGAAATAGTAGACAGTAATTTCTAATCAGAAAAGCTGCAGCTAGGAATGCTGGAATATATAATATAGGATTCATGTCAGAATTATAAAAAATGGAATTGACAAGTGAATTTGCTCCTATCAACAGCTGTAGGACCTCACTTTAGAAAAGCATTCCATCTATTCGGTAACTCATTTAAAACACTGGTTTAAATCTTATTCTGTTTAATAATTATTTATCAATAAAGGTAGGTCTAATAGTTCTAGAATGACAAAACATTCAGTAAGTCAATGTTTTACATTATATTTCAATATAAATTTATTTCAATTAAAGTTTATATTTTAGTATTTTAACTTTTAATATATAAACTATGAACCAACTTAGAGTAGTTACTTATATCTAGCAGATGGAAAGGAAAGGTCTCCGGATTTTTATTATAGCATTGCTATTCACATCACATGGCTTTTCTGTTGTATGAATAGTTCATTTTTGAAATTACAAGGATAAGGGTCTGCATTGTCACTGATATTATTCCTTAAGCTACATGAAATCGTTTTATAAACACAAGATTGTGAACATAACTATGCAGTGTCACCTGCTCTTCTATGTTACCAGAATGGATTATTTGAGGGTCACTTTTTTATAAGTCAAAGTGTTTGGGAGACTTCCCCCACATTTCATGATGTTTTGACATGGAAATCTTGCTTCAGCTGCTCTTACTTCTTTGGAGCAAAAAGTTTCTTACTGAACTACTGAACTTACCCATCAGATTTCTAATCTGCATTTCTTTACTCTTCCTTCACCAAATTTATAATAAAAATCTGATTACCATCATAGGGGCGGGATGTGAGAGAATATATTCCTCTCAACAGTGTATATTGGATAGAGATAGAGAATACCTTAAGTCATCTCTCTTTCTGAATTTGACCACAGTACAGCAATGTCTAGGAATATAAAGAATTCATCAGACTTTTTTTTGATGTTTATTAGATGTTTTCTATTTAGAAATATCCATACATAATTGTGCACAGTCCAAAGTTTGTTGTATGAATCTGCACGGAAAATAACTAAAGTAAAACTACCTTTTAGGTTATCATAAACCCTTCACACAGATGATGTCTATCATATAACTACATATTCAGGATCGACTTATGAACCTAAATGATGCAAAATATGGTAAGTATTTTTAAAATTAATCATGATAGTCATTATCATTTTGGGCCACACTGAGAAGGCAACAAATGTCTTCAGTGATGACAGTGGAATAGACAAAATGTGGCACTGAAGGAGTGGAGCAGATTGTTCAAGCAGCTTGACTGATTGACTGTATCAGATATCACTAGTCTGGAATAATCTACAGAATCAACACCAGCTGAAAGGAATTCCAGTATTCATCTGGTTTCTGTAGAGCTCAGCTGCTTCATTACTCAGAATCTGAAACTTTTGAAAGTTTAAATAGAGAGGGTGATACTCATAATGAGGCATATACGTGTGTTAAGATGAAAAAAACCCAAGAATCTTTAATGTGTTTTTGTTGTTCCTGTTCTTGTTTGCTTGCCTGATTCTGGGAAATGTAAATTGCTTTTAGAACCAAGCATTAAGGGATGGCGAGAGTCTCAGGAAGCCAAAGTTGGATACCTTTTGAATAATGTGCATTTGGCAAAATACAGGGGTAAACTGGAGAGAGTTCTATGACTTCTAATATTGCATCTAGCAAGGTAATGTGATATTCCATCTGGTCCTGAAATAACATAGTTTTTCTGCTTGCTTACTTGGGGTGTTTACTTAAATCCTTTTATTCTTCATATAGTTCTATCTCCTACTCCTTGTGTGTTTGCATTGTATCCAAGGGCCATGACTAGGAGTGGCCATAACTTATATTTAAGTCCCCTGTGCCCATGAATTAATTTTTGTTATGGTCTTCAATGGGACAAATGGAAAAAAGGAATGTAACCTAATAGGAATGTAACATAAATCTCTTCCATTAGTGAGGCATTCTTTTTTTCTCTGCTGCTAATATCATATTCAAAATCTATACCAATACTGGAGATGCAGATAGTGAGTTAACACATTATTCTTGGGCTGTAAAAAAATCAATAGAAACTTGCTGACTTGAATGAACAAAGCATCAAGTCTGCAATGAATGTCTCTAAAGACTTAAAAAAACCCCTTGACCCTTTATTATAGAAGCTCTATTTTAAAATACGTACTAAAAGAATAAAGCATGCTACTTTTTATAGGCTGATAATTTTCTGTAGGTCTTCAGATGAACAGAAAATTGTACCAATGAAAGGCAATTTGTAAGGGTGGAGTAAGAGGAAAAGGTTTCATAGCACTAATTAGCAATCGTTTAGATCAAAGCATAACCAGACATCAAATATAGGAATGTGTCCAAGCTGTCTTCTTCTAGGATTTTAGTAGGAGATTACTTTGTCTGAGAGACAACTACAGGTAGCAAACTTAATCTGAAGATAGAGATATTAAGCCTGCAATAATGGTATTCTCTTTTACACAATGGCCTGTGACTGGAACACTCACCTGGAAATGGTAAATCAGCTCTGATTACAGCAGAAGGGAGGTCAAAACATACAAGCCTGGCCTTCTTTGTAAAATCCCTGACTAATAAAGTGATTGAAAAAGGACTTCCAGGGTGAAGTAACATAAGCAAAGGGATTTGTGATCTCAGTTTTGTATTTATGGATCTGGTTTTTATTTCAGCACCAATTTAAGTAATGAATGTCTTTACTGATTCAATTCCTAAAGGTCTAATTTCAAATAGTCATACAACATATTCCAAAATTGCTACTTAGCATATTTTGTTCTGTGATAATAACTCCCAGTTTTATATCTGGGCATGTTTTATTTTCCCTGAAGCTGAAGAACAGTAGGACAATTCCAGCAGGAGATGGTAATGCTTGGGAATATCTCAGGTTCTGAGCTCTGACTTATATTAGGTTTTATCTGGTTCCCTCCTTCAGAAGGATGTTTCTACAGTTTTGCTGGTTTTTAATGTCTGCCAAAGAGCAAATGAAAGATATGTCTTCTGTGTACTAAGCCATCAATCAGAACTGCAGTGCTGTTGGACCTGGAATAGTCTAGGGATATAAGTGAGGTAAATTTCCAGAGGGAGATAATATCTTTAATACAATGATGGGGAAATAGATTTTTTGAGGAAAAAAGGCCATAAAATACTTTGGCCTCAAAGTGACTAACTGCCCGTTTCTGCCTCTTTCTCACAACATCAAGGATTTTATCATCTTTACCACTATTCTCCTCCATTAACTATATTTTTTTCTGAAAGTATCTGTTTACATAATGGAATGGAAGGTGTTTGTTTCAATGTACTTTATTTGGAATTGCTTGAGTATATTTTAGACATCTACTAAGAATTCCTTTCTCTTTTCCAGTTCTACTGATTGGTCCAATAAACTATACTACTGCTCCCTAAGACATCTGCTTATTAACCAGCAAGACTGGTAAGGGATTATTAGTCTCTGGTGGAGGAATTCATACCACACCTGTACTTTCCACTGTACTGAAACCAAAGCTGTTTGTCACCTTCTGTACTCAGTAAGGTGACCTTCATGCAAATGAATCGGTAAAACTAGAGATTCCAGTTGTTTTCATTTCCTCAGCAGTAAGACTTTTAAGTTAAAGAAACTTTCCCTACCTTAGATTACACCTAGTTTATGACACAGCTAACAAGAATGGAACAGCAGTGTACAGAAGGCATTGCTGTTTAGTATGCAAAATCATTGTCCCAGCCTTCAAGAACCTTGTTAATATGTAACCTATCTACAGTTATGCAGATGAGGTGGTGCACTTTGAGGCATTCTTGTTCACTCTTTAGTGATTTGTGACAGATTTTTATTGTAAGGACTGTTTATAAAATCTAGTGAAAAACACATTAATATGTTGATTTAATTGAATTTATGTGATGTTTACACAAAGGAAGATATGTGGTAGGTTTTAAATGGCTTGTGCAAAAGTTAGAAAGATTATGACTGTCTTAAAAAAGCCACCCATTTTTATAACTAATTTTTCATTCAAACATAAAAGAACATTTACTGGGCACTGATTCTGATGACTCTGAAATATCTCTTAGTCCAAACAGCTATGTGCGAAGATACTTGTGTTTTTAATATTAGTTACTATATATTTTGCTTATTAGTTAGAACTACTCAGAAGTAAGTATTCTCTTAGAACTCCTTTTTTTTTACTATGCTTGCCAGGGAAATTGCAAACAGAAACATAAGCCAGTGCTTAGACTGACAGGTGGTGATAGAGAAGCCCATGAACAGCCTCTGTGGGCTTAATATGAAATAATACTTTTGACAAATTATGATCAGGAGTTCTCCAGAGCTGAAGAGACCTGCCCTTATAGTGGCATATGAATGAGATTAGAGAAGGAAGAATGCTTGATAACTTTTTATTGCTCTTTGTATCTTCATCGTGTGACAGCACAACAGGGAGAATAACTACCACAGTGTTTCTGCTTGCACTGCTAAAGGAAAGAGGGGCAAGAAGCCATCAGACCTTTCTGTTCCCAGCCTCTTGCACTGATGTAATTGAAAAGCACATGACCTTCAAAGACAAAGAGGACTGAGGTATAGAGCTGGGTTGCAAATACCATTCACTCAAGGAAGATCATGAGAGTGCAAACATTTAAAAATTGCATTACATTAGAAAGGTATTTCAAGGGTAGATGTAGCATTAACAGTAGCTGTATAAGCAGTTAAAACAGCAAGGCTATCAAAAAGGGATTGGTTATATTTGAAATGTAGCTATGTCAGTGACTGTCTGAAAGTTATTTTGGAAACACCATGCTTATTCAGTAAAACAGTTCCTTTGTTAAGCAGTATTCACCAGTTCCTTGGTGAGTAAACTTGAAGAGAATTACTTTGTTGTGAAAGTACTGTTGCCTTATGGAAAAATACAGTAATGTTCTTCATATAACAGGACAGCAAACATTTGTGTTTCTAACTTTTCGTGATGGTTGAAGGAGCATTATAAGGATCTAGTTAGAGGTTAAAAAGGTATTGTCATTATAAAATCTGAACTGAGAAACCATCTGGGAGGAACACGACGTTGTCTAGGCTGAGGTGACAAAGCATCTGTTCTGGACCCTGTGCACAGTGTGAATGGTTTGAAAACACTACAAGGAAAAATAAAAAGGTAGTTTAGAGCTGAGTTTTCTACAAGTGATCCTAAATGTTCATGCAGAAAAAAAAAAAAAATCAGTCTGTTTCTTTCAAGACTGTTATTCAACATCCCCTGGAGGGCAAATAAACTCATGTTCTGAGTTGGTTTCCATCTTCTTTCTTCTCTGTAATGCACCATGGCACCAAACCCATATTTTGAAAGAAGTGATTGTACAAGCAAAAACTTACTTGAGAGCTTAAAAACAAAAAAGAAAAGTGAATTAAAATATTATCAAAACCATGATATTTTTGGTCAGGGTAATATTTTTTCCCCACATTTAGAAAGCATGGAAATGTCAATGTCAATGGTAAGATACTCCAAACTACTTCTCTACCAAGTACAACCACTGTTGCAACTAAAGATTCTTTCAGACAGTGCGACAGAGCTTGTCACCCAGTTTTACAGTGGTCCAGACTTTTGGCTCGTTTAATTATTGCCAGGCATAGATTTCAGGCCTTCACAGATCTAGAGCAACCTTCTCACTCCTTGCCTCTCTTGATGTGCATCTTGCTTTATAGTCTGCTTCTTGCAAGTGCCTTCTCATTGTTCTGTAAGGTTTGGCTCTATGTCCAAAGCAAATATTTCTGGTTGCATCTAGACTTGCAGGTAGAGATGAGCACATGCTACAAGGTCATTCCCCATCCAGATCACAAACCAGCTGAAGTACATCACAGCCCCAGTGGATTACTTTGGTACAGCACATTACATGTAGATTACTTTGGGAAGGAGCCTATTAGGAGTGAATTATGTGTTCTAGGTTTTACCTAATTAGAGTGGTAGGTCATATGCTTTAAGCTTCTCAGATGTTCTGCTTGAAATAACTTAGATTTTCCCTTAATTTTTTCAGCATTTTGGAATATCATCCTTCATTCTGTAGAGCAGACAACCTCTTCTCTTTTAAAAAATATTCTTCGAATTTTGTTCAGTCAGCCTTAGAGTGTTGCTCTCTCTGCCCTTGCTACTTTAATCTTATTGTGTTCCCAGGACGAGTGCTTGTAGCTTTGTAGAAAGGGGTTAAATGCTGTTTCACATGCCAGGTTGCAAGTTCACATGGTTTCTAATCTACTGCTGACACGTATTATCTTCCCATTTGACAGCAGATGTCCTGTCAAAAGTCTGTGACAGGCAATAGGCTAAGAAATGTTGCTCCCCAGTAAAACAAAAACAAAATAATGACCAGTTTTGTGCAGTATTTACTGAGTTCACCAGAGAGGTAACTGGATGGAACTAAAGGACCAATGCATCCAGGAGAGATCGGCTTAGGATGCTTTTTTTAATAGATTTTTCTTTTATCCTGTTTTGTTTTAGTTTGTAATATTATTATGAACTGCATAGTATCTGCAACTCCTATTAGAATATAATTGACTGTTTTTTCTTTACTATCTAGGCAGAGTGCCTATAACTCATCATTATAGAGGATAACCAACCTTGGCACTCCACACATATTATGCAAGAGCATATGCCATGGAAAAACTAGGAACTCTAAAAAGTGAGATGACTGACTTCTTTTCTGGAAAACTGTTTTAACATCCTGTATGTATGAAACAAACTGCTAATAGTGCCTCTTTTCTCTTGACATGACATGAACAAGAGCTGCAGAATGTTATTTTCTCTGTTGAACTTGTCCTCTGCTGTGCTGTCAAGAGGGCATAAAACCACTGGTTGTGGCTTGAGTTGTAACCCAAAGTGAACTGGATTATGTTTTATAGAAGTTTTCTGCTATATACAAATTTCCCTTGTACACTGAATGATTCAAGTTAAAGAAAATGCTTTCTTCAACAATCTATTTTTCTGGAGTTAATATATTTGTGAGTTGTTCTAGGCAGTGTTTAGGTTCTGTGTTGCATTTACACCTATTAATAATTCATTCTGTAAGTGTCACTGAGATTCTTTTTTCCGGCTGGCATGGATATCTAGATTTTCATCACAAACTGAGCACAAGCTAATGTCTATAGCACTGGTAAATGAACCAGATAAGGAAGATGCCTCTTGAGCTCTGTCAGGTTTGGTGCTGTAACCACTTACCTGAGGTGTCAGTTCCAGTGCCCAACCACCCTTTGAGTGAAGAAACTTTTCCTGATATCACACCTAAACCTCCTCTGACTCAGCTCCATACAGTTCCCTTTTGTCCTGTCAGTCCTGTCACTGGTCATGGGAATGAAGGGATCAGTACCTACCCCTCTTCTTCCCCTCATTATGATGTTGAAGACTGCAATGAGGTCTCTTCTCCAGGCTGAAGAGATCAATTGACCTCAACCACTTCTCATATGGCTTCTCCTCCAGGCCCTTCACCATCTTTGTTGCCCTCCTTTGGACACTCTCTAACAGCTTTAAGTCCTTCTTATACTGTGGTGACCAAAACTGCACACAGTATTCAAGGTAAGGTTTCCCCAGCACAGAGCAGAGCAGGACAATCCCCTCCCTTGCCCGGCTGGCAATGCTGTGCCTGATGCCCCCCAGGACAGGGTTGGCCCTCCTGACTGCCAGAGGACTGCGGACTCAAATTCAAATTTCCACTGACTAGGACCCGAAGGTCCCTTTCCACAGTGCTGCTCTCCAGTCTCTTGCTCCCCAGTCTGTCAGCACATCCAGGATTGCTCTGTCACAGCAGCAGAATCTGGCACTTGCCTTTCTTAAACTTCATACAGTCGGTGATTGTCCATCTTTAATTTCCCAAGGTCTCCCTGGAGGGCTTCTCTACCCTCAAGGGAGTTGTCAGCTCCTCACAATTTGTTGTCATTTGCAAACTTACTTAGTATTCATTCAAGTCCTGTGTGCAAGTCACTAATGAAGATGTTGAAAAGAACTGGGCCAAGGATGGAGCCCTATTTCCTAGGATAGCATTTAAAGCCAGCTTCAGATAGGAGAATACCAGTGCTGAAATTCATATTCAAAAGATATTTTTGTTTACCAATATTTTGAAGATGAGATTGTACTCATAAATATAGAAGAGATAAAATAAATCTTTCCAGAACTAATGTGCTTTAGGGTTGATAAATTAGCAACAATTAATACTCAAACACACAGTAATAAAATGTTCATGAAGTTTATTATTTGCCATTCTTATCAACTAATTAAAAACATCTTCAGGGTTGGATGTGTAATAAATGGGTTGGAGAGAAAGACAGAATGGATATAAACACATTTTTTCCCCTTGAATATTACAATGACTGTTGACTCATGGCACATTAATTCATGCTATAGAAAAGAGCAGCACCATTATAAAAAGGGCTATACATTATCGTGTGAATCCTGGGTATATTAGGCACTCTAGCTATAAGTTAAATTTATATGTTGAGATATAATTACTGTGCTGAATTATGCTTCTAAAGTGGAGGCTATGTGAAACTACTTGGTGTCACTAGCTAGCATTAAAAAGTAAGACCTTATTCTGCTTCCCTTCAGCAAAGCTGAGAGTCTACAGCTCATTATCTTTCTGACTTGTGTGAAGGAATAATGAACTCAGAAGAGGTTTCCTATCCATAGAGCTCTGATCATGTCTATGGGAACTGCTTTCTTTGGACACTCTAGCCAAGTAAAAGAACTGTTTTCAGGGCAATATTTCCAGTGACCTTTAGAGTAAATAAAATGAGCAAGACTGAACAGAAGAATAAGAACTGAATGAGTCACAACGTATGTTACTTCATCTTATCACTGTGAGTCAAGGTATGCACATGTTCATAGAATAGAATCTATCATAGAATGGCCTGGGTTACAATGGACATTAAAAACCATCTAACTCCAAATCCCTGCTGTGGTCAGGGACACCTTTCACTACACCAGTTGCTCAAAGCTCCATTGAATCTGGCCTTGGACACTTCCAGAGAGGGGGTATCCACGGCTTCTCTGGGCAGCCTGTTCCAGTGCCTCACCACTCACAGTAAAGAACTTCTTCCTAATATATAATCCAAACTTGCTCTCTTTCAGTTCGAATCCACTCCTCCTTGTTCTGTCACTACCTGCTCTTGTAAATAGTCTCTCTGTCTTTCTTTTGGGGTCCCTTACAGTACTGGCAATCTGCAATTAGCTTACTCAAAAGTCTTAGCTTTTCCAGGCAGAACAAACACGAGTCTCAGTCTTTCCTCATAAAGAGAGCTGCTCCATCCTTCTAATCATCTTGGTAGCCTCCTCTGAACTCATTCCAACAGGTCCATGTCCTTCATGTGCTGGGATCCCAGAGCTGATGCAGCGCTGCTGCAGGTGAGGTCTCACCAGAGCAGAGCAGAGCAGAGGGGCAGAATCCCCTCCCTGGCCCTGCTGCCCACAGGGCTTTGCAGCCCAGGACACATTTGGGTCTCGGGGCTGTAAGTGCACATGGCTGGGTCATGTCCAGCCTCTCACCCACCTCCGTTCCCAAGTGCTTTTTGTGCAGGGTTGCTCTGTTCACCCCACGGCCTGTGTTGATGCCAGGGGTTGCCCCAGTATTCTCCTAATATTGTTTCCATCTCTGAAGTGAACCTCTCATGTGAACTTTAGAAGATGAACCTAGGTAAGGAAGGAGGATTCAGTGCATCTATTAAGTTATACCAGACTATGTGTCACCTGGATATTAGGAAAATACTTGTGGGGAATGAGACTTATACTAGCAAATTGCCTGTTTCTAGAGAATTATTATAAAAAAAAAATGCAGCTATTTTGCTTATTTGTGAAAAAATATCTTTTTTATTAATATTAAAAAATATCTCTTTTTCTTAGTTGAAATATTTGTCAAAAATAATGGTAAATGATAAAATTTAAGATTAATGTTATGTGACAATGTGTATTGAAGTAATTTTTTTTAAGTGTGTTCTGATAAAGAAAAGAATGTTTTCATGCAGGAACCAATGAGATTGAGATACTTCCTTTATATTTACTTTTCAGTTAATGATTAAAGAAATTTAAGACATTTTGTAATAACTTTAGTGAGACTTGAGAGAAACAAACTGGGCAGTAACCACTCTTAGTAGACACTCATTTTGCCTCAATTTTATGAACAGCGTGGTTACAGACAGCACTTCTAAATATTACGAAGTCCCATTTCCAGAAGGTCATAGAGGCTTTCCTTTTACTTTTGTATTAGGAAAAACAAGTTTCAAGTAGATCTCTGGTGTACTTGCTACTGTCCATTTTATCTGTCCTATTTATTCTCCAAATGTGAGAGGAATGGAAGACAGGTATATATACAAGAAGCATAGTAAATTATGGGATTACTACCCATAATCTCACCCTCCAAAAAATAGTGTGATATCATGTCCCTAAATGTTTGGCCTTGACTGGATTATCACACTGCTTATACATCGCTAATAAGAACACATAGAGGATGTAATTAAGTTCTAAGGACAATAACTGGTAAATATGAAAATACAGGCAATTCAAAAGACACATTGAACAGGTTTAATGTATGCATTTTGGTGAAGATAAACTTAGATAATAAGGATTTTGAGATTAATCTTTGATTCTACTTTTTAATAATACAAAAAAATATTTTACCTGAACTAGTCCAGAAGTTACAAAAAGAATACAAGTATGAAAAGGATTATAAGGTCAAAATACCCTGCTGGAGAAATTATCATATTGCTGAAAGGGCCATTAAAAAAAAAAAAAAAAGGGATAAAAGGGGAAATGAATCAGAACTCAAAGGTAAAGTCTGTAAGCTTGTTTCATTTCTTAGATTTTTTAACTCAGAAAGAAATTAATTGTCTTCAAACAGTGGGAAGGGCATTAAACAAGTTAAAAAATTTCAAGGATAAGGAGCTGTATTAACATACAACATATCAACTTTATATCAGCTTAACATTAAAAAAAAGTGAGGGAGCAGGAATTAACATGATTGAATACTAAGGGTCTCTCTTGAATGCTGGATGAGTATCACAGTGTGAACCATTAGAAAATCTGCCTTTATAAATCTGTCATACAAAAATGTTCAAGAGGGAGAAGTTCACTAGAGTAGAAATGAACACATGCTGAAAGATGGTAACTGGCACTGAAGACCACTGTACCCTTATACTGTGTGGTAATGCTTTTGGTCATGTACTTACATTTACATTGTTAAATATTCAGTCCACCCTGGGGAAAATGGTATTTCAAACCACTATAGCTTTGTTTCAGAAAGGACTGTGGGATAAATCCTGATAAAACCTACACAATTATGAATATGTAAGGTAGATCCTGTGTGTCAGGGCTCTCAATTGTTTGTAGTTGGATTACGATACAAAACATGTCATTTATTAGATAAACTGTATGGAAAACTTGTGGGATACAAGAAATTATACAGATCAGAATGAGAATCAACTAAGCTCCAAGCATTTATCTAACACAACATTTCAAATTCCAGCTTACACTTTCAAACTGTTCAGTTACAACAATATATATCATATGTTTGACAGTAAAGGCATGATCATTCCACAGTATGTTATGGAACAGACCAGTTGTTGGGGTTTTTGTACTGCCATCATCAACATATGTGCTTAGCATTATTGGCAAGCTTAGAGGATGTGATAGATTCCAAACTTTTTTAAAGCTGTCTACATGCTCTCTGCAAAGTCTGACTCCAAAAGGCTGAACATGCAGCCAGAATAATTGTGTCTACTATATTTATTAAGAAAATTGCCAAGAGGTTTTCATTATGCACCTTATATCATGACAGCTGTTTTCAGTGATGAGTAAATAGCTTTTTCTCCCCTTTAACATTTCTTGCTCTGGCTTCCTCATCTTAATGATTTGTCCGTTCCGTAGTTCCCTGGAACAAGGAAACAAGTAAGTTAGATTCCCACATTTGCCACCTACTAGGTCAGGAATAAATAAAATCCTCCACTCATCCGGGGGTTTTTTGATGAGCCACTTGATTGCTTTGAAGGTTGTGAACAACATTGAACAAAATATAAAAAAGGCTCTTTCATGAAATGCTCTTCACAGGAACATCTCTGAAAATAAAATATCCTTTCATCAAATTAACATTAAGCCTGGCTTTGACAGAAAATGAACTAGATGTCACTTTGTGTATTTCATTTGAAATGCTTCTAGAAGACTATGTCTATGGCAACTAAAACCGCAACAAAAACCTCCAATCAATAATACTCTGCCAATCCCTGCCGAAGGTCCTACCATGGTACTATGAAGTCTATAGGTAGGAAAAGAAGCCAGAGGATTGTAGACAAACCTTTGGCTAGTCACAATCCCAGGAACTGATTTTTTTCTACTGTGTGTAATCCAGTCACTGGCACCGATGTTTGCTCTAGACTGTGATCAAGTTAAAGACATCTGATGACTTCTGTAACTTCCATGGATGATTTTATATCCTTATAGAGGCTTATACTACTGAAAGGTCATCATTCTGGAATTCTACAACTCCTTGGTTCTCATTCTATGCAATGTTGGAGGAAGAAAGGCTGCAAGTAGAACAAGATTAAAATAAGCACTAGAGAGGGTGTTTTTTATGTTTTTTAACATTTACAAAAATAACTTTTAACTAGAAGAAAATTCACAAATATCTACTAAACAAGATGAGATGAGAAATTATGAATGCTGTAAATTGGACATTCTGAATGCAACCAATTTAATGAGCCCATTAGTGAAACTCCAATTGGACACAGCATTATTATATTGCTCTATCATAAATGTGGTTGATTTAAGAATTCTTTCTCTCAGAGACTGGATATAAATGTAAATTAGAGCTCTTGTCCTCTGCTCCAATTGGTTTTGTTATTAATAATAATGCATATTTACATAAGAAATTAAAATACAACATGTCAACTGTTATTTATTTTTATTATTAAAGTCAGTCCATGACTCAAAAGTCTGTTAATAAAATATCTGATAACATTCAATATAGTATCTGTACATGAATTTGAAAGCCAGCATTAGGTAATGTAATATGATTGTTCTCACTGACTTCACCAGATGAAAGTATTGTCTACATATATATTTTTAAAATTAGTCTTTAACTGTATTTTGATTAAACTCTTACTGACAGGTGGAAAATTGCATCATTGGATGCCTCACTCTCATTGTTGTATTGAATCAAACTACTGCTGTCTCTACATTTCTATCACTTGCATTTTCATGCAATGTGATAGAATATCAATATCACTAGAATATCAACTCTGGACTTCACAGTAACAAGGTTGTCGCAGCAGAAAATCAAGAAGTGTTAGAAAGTCAGGGACATATTTCAATTCTCACGGACTTAAAGCATGTCCTCTCAAATTTATGTTATTTTTGCAATTTATACTAAAGCTGTTTTATTTCATCTTTAAGTAGTAAAAGGAATGAAGAAATACTTCTCTCTACCTAACATACATTTGCACTCCTCTACTACTTCACTGAAGCAATTCCAGGCTTTCCTAATCTGCTGCCAACTACTAGGCAGTTCTTCACTCTTTCTTGTGAAATTCTCTGAAATTGCATCTTAACAGCCTAGATAGACTGTGAAGTTTACTGAGAAAAATTCTATCAAATTTTAAAATATGTCCTAAAAATCTACCCACACACAAAATTTTTTTTCCTTTCAAACATTCTTTTGATAAAGCAAACAAGAAATAATCTTTTTCCTGTAGGATTTGGTTGCCTTTACCTCAGTGACAGTATTTTCTTCAATTAGTGGCATGCTTATTATCCTATTAGGCTAATCAGACAATGCAAAATTATTCTTTTAGATCAAGCACAGATATCTGCTTCCCTCAAACTTAGAAGTGCTTATATAATTGACTTTTTACTAGTTGATACAATTTATTATTAGCCAATCAATTTTTCTTTCAATTTTTCAAAATTTGCTTGGAAGATTTTTAATATTGGGAGAGAGGGGTGAATTCTTAGTTTTCATCTGTCCTATTTTGTCATGTGGGAATGATCTTTGGAAGATTAATAACCAAGTGGAAAACCAGGAATTTGCAGGATTTGAACCTTCAGCTTTTTCACTGAGTTGCCTTTTAGAGACCAGTGGTAATTCACGATATAGAAATTTTAGTGTCTGTGTCAATATTGGAGCTGGGATTATGGCTACATGCACAAGTCACAGCACTGTAAACTAGAATGCAGAATAATAATGCATGTTCATTCCCTTGAAATATTTGTTCACATAAATATGTTTTCTACAGCTGTCACTGGGATATAAACTATTATTTAACAGGGGCTAGAAACATGAAATGGTTAACGCTGGTCTGACAATACATACTGAAGAACCAACCTTACAGTCATCTATTGAAAAGGTGTGACACTGAATAATGCTCACATCAGCAGCATGAGTAAGACGAAAGTATTCAATGAGATTTTTGAAAAAAAACTCCCACCAGAATTATCAGTAAAATGCATATGTAATGCTGAGTGTTTGAGGGGGCTTTTTCATAGAAAAGGTTTCTGAAGTTACAACCCAAATAATGAAAAGATCATTTTTTGATTCTTTTTAAGGGTTAAAGAAAAGAATTCTACACTTTCAGAAATTTTCTTTCAAAGTCAAAACCTGGCAAAAACCTACATGTTCAACAGTTTCCCCTTACAGTAAAACAAAGCTTTCTGACAAAGACTATACTCAAACAAAAGGTTCTTTAATCTCTGCCAGTTTCTCAAAGGAAAAGACAGTTTCAGCAGTGACTCTGCTCAAACTCATTTTTGAAGAAACTTCAGTTTTAGGGAAAAAAAAAAAAAAAGAAAACCTGAAATCTCTACAGAATTCTTAGAAGGAAAACACCCCTGACAATTCAGGCCGAATAAAGCTGGAATGTGGATGACACTAAGAAAAAGGGTTAGACAGGCATACAAAAATTTGTCTCCTTGATAAAATTGGCAACACAAACCAACAAAAGTTTTACCCTCTTGGCAAGTTTTTACTGTACCTATGACAGATATGTGCACCAGGAGGTAATGCTGCGTTAAGTCATAGGTCTAGTCAAGCATCTTGTCCCTGATACAACCAAAAGGGGATGTTCAGAGAAGGGTATATAGAAAGGAGGAAGGATGTGCAAAGCATCCTCAAGGTTCTCTTCTAATTATCAGTTGTTTAAACTTCAGGAAACACCTGCGGTATGGGCACACTCTGAGTTCAGAAAACTTCAATCAATCCCTTCTCTTGTTTAAAGCTTATGTTTACATTTATTAATGGTATCTTCCATTCAGCTCATGTTCCGTACATTAATTACTTCAGTAGGAAAAGTCTCAGGGTCCCTAATTTTTTCCACAGTAAAAGTTTTTTTACAATTTTCTCCCATCATTTCCATTATGTATTTTTTCCATTAACTTCCCACCAGTCTTTAAGCTAAATTGAAGCAAAAGATTTGCTTTTAATGTGCAATACCAGCAAGTCTGTAACAGCACATTTGTCTTTATGGGCAAAAACCCCCTTTTGCTTTTCATTTTAATTTTCTGTGTAAAATCTAAGTTCAATCTCTTTTGGGCTCTAATTTTTCTACAGTGCCTAATCTTTAATACACAGAATATATCTGTAAACCAATTTTATTTCCATCCTTATTCTTTTCTCACTTTTATGGAAGAGACTTAGAGATACAAAATCCTTCCTGACCATTCCCCGCCCTGCCACCCCCCTGGCTGGGCAGCGGTCCCCATGCCCTTTGTTATACAAAGGGTCTCAGCAGTCCAAGGCCTCTTGCCTGGGACTCACAGCATCCAGAGCTCCATGTGTAGCTCCACTGCAGCTGCTCACTGTGCTACCTGGATAACAGATAATTCCAGCAGGGGAAGATACCGACCGCAGACTCAAAAAACCCAGTGACTCAAAAGAGAAGAAAGACTGAGCATGGAACTAATTCACATAGGAAATGAGAGGATCATTCAGCCAATAGACGGCAGAACACTAATTAATAAGAAAACTAGTTAACTTTGTGGCCAAGGAACTGTGATTTCTTTGTTTGCTAAAATGAATAAACAATGCAAAGTTTTGAGAATCAGCATGCTGGCTTTGTGGATTTATCACCTAGTACCCATATTTGCACAAATATAAAATAAACTAATACCTGGGCTCTGTGTGTGAGATTGGCTTATTGCACACTGGGGGTTGAATCTTTTAGGGACAACACACTTAGCTGATACTCTTCCAGGAATGTTTCTGTATTATACAGAAACAGATATGATTCTTTCCACTAGTTGATTTGACACCTGACATCATAAATTACCTTATGAAGAAGTTGGAGTAGATTCTCCATGTCAACTTATTTCTACCATCAGACTTCAATTTCTTCATTAATGTTCGAAAAATGCTGTCGTAACTCCTTCCCAGTTACATTGCTTGGTTGGAATAAAAAAAAATCTACAATATGCATGTAAATGTCTTGTTCAGTGCAATCTTTCTCTTTGATTTTTGAAGACTGTAGGTAGCTTTCATCAGGGAAGATTTTAAGATCTCAATAAGGCACAAAAATGTGAGAAATCTGAGTATGTGAGAAGTCTGAGCAAAGCATGTGCACAATAATTCTGAATAATGCGCCTAAATGCTACAGAAGTGCAGCATTTAAGAAAAGGTACCATTGACTAGCTTTGACAGCTGCCCTCTATGGAATACTAACTTGCATCTCTAGGAGTAATATATGCCTTATTGAAAAATTACATGCATTGAAAAACTGCACCACTGGAGAGAGCTGGTGAACCATAAGGCAAAGAAACTAACTCGGTTTTAGTGTTGTAACCTCAAGGAGCTGATGAAACCGAGAAATGTGCAAAAGCAGCAGTTGTGTGTATGAATTTTACCTCTATACAAGGTTGGAAAGAACAGTATAAGGAAAGCCATCTGAAAAACACAAGGAGGGAAACTACTGGCTGGATACTAATTTTTCAGAAAAGAGCTTTGGAACTTACTGTAAATTTCAAGCTGAAAATGAGTGAAGGACAGTGCTGTAAAAATCAAGTACGTTACTATAACCGATAACAGATTGTGAAGAAATCCGTACATTCTATTTAGCATTAGGAAGGTCTTATTTGAAGTACTTTAGTTAGAAGATTTACTTTCTAATAGTAAAGACAAAAGAGAGCTAGAATAAACTGCCTGGAAAGGTTGTAGACTCTCCAGTGGTGTAAATATTTAAGACCAAGTCAGATAAACCCGGATTAAGAATATGTACAGTTGATCCTGCCCTGAAATAGTGGATGAATTGGAGAAATTTGCCTAGTATCTTCCCAGTCCTATTTTGTATGAATACTATGAATTTTGCAATTCTGTGAATAAAACATACAGTCTGACAGGATGTTGAAATAGAGGAGAAAGTAGAGAAAAACTGAAAAATTTACGTTCAAAAAGCCATGTTTTAGTAAGACATTTAAGAGTTTGGGCTTCTTTTTCAAAGACGTTGAAAAATATCTTGATCATTTGGTTGAAGATAAAAAGCACTTGTAGAGAAAAGGCTAATAAATGAAACTCTTCTTGGGTGGATAAACATAACAAAAAACCCCCTGTTTAGAAACTAGGCTGGAAACAATACCAAGGTGTTAACAAGATGTTAACCACTGTGACAAACTAGTGAAAGCCCACAGCAGGATTTGAGGGAGAGACCTTTCTGAAAGATGCATTTTGGGGGAGGTTCACTTCAGGAGACATAATATGTAAATATGGAAAGTGTAATGGTATGTTGGCATGCTGGAGGTTAGATTAAATTAGATTAGATTAGATTAGATTAGATTAGATTAGATTAGATTAGATTAGATTACCTAATGGTCCTTTCCAAGTTTCTAAGGTAATTAACCTCTGTAATCCGTCTCTGAAATGCGTTGGTGTATTCAAAGTTTGTTTTTTTTATTTTCTGAAAAGCTTTTAAGACTACAGCAATACCAAGAGCATCTCAAACATTAGCTTTTTGCTAGAAACAGAACAAAAAAAAAGGTTGAAAAATTCTGCAAGAAATATAACACGGTCTGATACTTTCTATCTTGTAGTGATGGAATATGTCAATCCTAATTCATAGAGCATAAAATAACTGTTTTCTGTGTGTGGAACAATTTTGTTTTGTGAAGAAACAAAAAGTCCATATGCTTGCAAGATGAAGTATGTAACCTGCCTTGAAACTGCCAATATTTAACAGATTGTTTTTGAACTTTTATTCTTTTGGCTGAGCATGGGCCTCATTATATGGAAGATGAAATTGGGCTCAGAGGCATTAAAAAAAAAAAATAGAAAGCAAGATCACCTGTTACTGACATTGGTTTCACTTGCATTCCAAATTTTCTGTGTTTTCCAGGATCACATTCCTACATTTTATGTTCATCTTTCTGGAAATATCTCTGCAAGTCTAGTTAGTCTTTAACTTGGAAATGACAGCAGGGAATCTATTCTTTCTAAAAAACAGAAAATAAACTCGCATCTGTTTTCTTTCCAAACTAGCAGAGCTCTCTTCTTAACAGAAATAAAAATAAGTGATGAATGTCTTGCCCTCAAAAGAAAAAAGAAACCCTCACAACAAAACATGAAAACAACAAACACACCCACAAAAAACCCCCCAAAACCCAACATATCAAAGCTATATCCGTATACAATGTTTTACATTTTCTGCATTTTAGACATAGTCTACATTTTTCTTCCCAATTTGTCCATGGGGGCACAATTGGAAGCCCATTCTTTCAGAGAAAGATGATTTTTAAATGAAAGTTTGTCACAAAACCCCCTCATGAATATATTTATTAAATCACTATTCCTATAGACTCAAACCTACAAAAAATTCTGAATACTGTTGATTAAGAATTCAGTGGTCACTTATGGAAAGACTGTAATTGTGATTCAAACTCTGTTAGGTAATGCAAGAGAAATAGAAACATTGGACAGAGGAGGAACAGCCCTCATGAACTGAAAGAAAATACAAACACATGTGACATTCGATAGAGATTGTATGAATGGTTATGGAATATAATGACACCTGCTGCCACTGCATACAGAAAACCATTATCTAAAAAAAATTGGCAGAGTCTCAAGGGAATAATAAAGAGATACTTTTTCCCTTTATAAAATTTTTGGCAAATAAAAGCCCACTACTCTCTTCACAGGTCACAAATTTAGGTCTCATCTCTAATTAATCTGCACTGAACATATTTTTCTTTACTGTGCATTATTTTTTGTTCCAATTACAATTTCACTGTTTCTATAGCTCAGTAGAAAATCTTAATTTATAAATTTGCCATGATAGATTATTTACACTGGTATTCCTCTAAAAGCATGTCAAACAAGCCTGGTGAAATTCCATACGCATATTTGACCCCTACGTATCTATTAACAGGTAGCATCTGTTTCTTCTAATTGAGAAGCAATACAACCCCTGTAAACCCAGAATAAATATTTCAATTTCTCTGTAGAGGTTGTTCTAATTTGTAAATTAAGAAAAGAACACTAAGCTGTGGCTGTGTAGCCAAGTCCTACAACAGAAGAACACTCAGAGGCAACGAGCAAGAGAGATGAGCCTGTGAAGCTCTGGGGGCAATGCAGACTGTGATTGCTCACAGCAGCTGCAAGGTGGCTGATTTCCCCCAACATGTCCCAGCCAGGGCAGGTGAATGGGGGATGCTGGGGAGTATCTTTCTGCTGGTTTTTAATGTTCTGTAGAAAATTATTATGTGGCCATACTGTGCTCGTTAAGTTGCACTGACAAGGGAAGGACAATAATTGCACAATCAGGGAAACCTCATCACAGTGTACAGCTTCCTCAGGAGGAGGAGAGGGACAGGCACTGATCTATTCTCTGTGGTGACTGGTGACAGGACACAAGGGAATGGCCTGAAGCTGTGTCAGAGGAGGTTGAAGCTGGATATCAGGGAAAGGTTCTTCACCCAGAGGATGGCTGGGCACTGGAACAGCTCCCTAGGGAAAAGGTCACGGCACCAAGCCTGACAGAGCTCAAGAGGAGTCCAGACAATGCTCTCAGGCACAGGGTATGACTCGAAGATGGTGCTGTGCAGGGCCAGGAGTTAGACTTGATGATCCTTGTGGGTCGCTTCCAACTCAGGATAGTCAATGATTCTAAGTCAAAATAATTTTGAAACACTCAAAGTTTTCTATCTCCTTTTGAGCCCCTTAGAGCTGCCAAACTGGTGGAGACTGGAGATACAGTCTTTTGGTGCTGACAATTTGGTATTAATAGATTTCCAGCTGCTGCAGCTGAAAACACACTCAGCTTTCTGAAAACACAAATTCTAAACAGCAGTGATGATGACAAAAAGTGTATTTTTAGGTTTATTGCTCTTACACATTGCATTTAAAGTTACAGTTATGTAGCATCAGAAATATGTAAACAGCATAGCAGAATTCCATGGGTTGATGAAAGAGCTGTTCAAATACTATAAAACTGCATGTTGTGGTTTAATTACTGTTAATGAGGTACTGAAAAAGGTGTTATAGTTTTATGTATTGTCCTTACTGTTATCCTGTCTATATACTTAAATTATATTTTTAATATTTTGCTGGAAATAATTTGAGCTGGATTTTAATTTTCAGTAGTGAAAATAAATATTTGTGGAATTCCACAGTGACCTGCTCTTTGAAATATATTAAATATTACATAATTGCATAGGCTGCATGTCATTCAGCTTTTAAAATGAAAATCCATGTAGTACAAGTTTAACAACTTGTAAATGGTGCTTCCCAAGAATTATCACCTACTTTGTGTTTGGATTGCATCCAAGAAAGACAGAAATTCTAGATAAGTAATTTTCAATGAATACTGGTTGTTTCAGAGCCTGGTGGTGATTGTTTTCCCCCTCTTGTGGTAGGTAGCAGTAAAGTTTATAATTGTTTTTATTTTAATTCATTCTTTTTTTGACTCATTCAGGTGACACTTCTTGATGCGCCTATGCTTGTTTTGTCCTTGCTAGTCCATCAATAATTTCCTGCTGCTGTCGACTCAGAGGCACAAGAGTAGATTTGATTGATCTTCACCAGATATTAAATATTATGAGTCAGCAATATCTGCATAACTTAAGAGTGAGGAAGAAAATCCTACCTACTACATGAACTGTTAAAAGTAGAATGCTGTTGCTGGAAGTTAGTTAGGGAATGTTTTAATGTAATGATGAAGACCAGAGTCAAGGTTAGCTCTGAATTTTTGGAGGAGACAACATAAACTAGGGAACTTATGGATTGGCATGACACTGTCATTAATTTTTGAGAAAAGCAGGACCCATTTTAATGGAGTAATTAGCCCTTCTGTATAGGCATGGCAAAATGTCAAGATACTCAGTGTCAGCAGGTTTTTCAGACTTTTCTCTTTTGTTTCAGCCTGGGAAAATCTGTACCTGCCAGCCCTTTAAGCTCGGTTATGGATATTTGGGTAACTTTGAATGGGTAAATCTTGCTTTTCACCTAGAAATACCTAACAGTTCTCTAGAAACCTGAACACGAGATAGCATGGAGAAGCAGTGCCAGTGGTGCAGACAACTCTGCTTCCAGTAGGCTGGGGGCATACCTGTGGGGCTTATATGCATCTGGAGCTGAAAGCAGAGAGAGCATAAAAAGGAGCAGAACAAGAGCAAGCTTATCTTGTTACAGTTCCTGAATATTGTGCCAAAAGAGCTGGGTCTGGGAATATGGTCCAGGTAGATGCATCCAGGCAACTGTTCCAGTGTAAGATTTCCATCTGGGACCACTCAGAGACTGAATTAAAGCTTTTATCTCTAAGGCAGCAAGGAAACAATAGAAATGTCCCTTTCAACGTGTTGCAGTGATAATGATTTGTCTATACTAAGCCTTTAATATTTTGCCATTTCAGTTTTTCCCCAAAGTGAACTCACCTGCATTTTTTACAGGACCAGCTCAGCGCTGTAGGGAATGATAATCCGATGAGGGATTTTCTGAACAGATGATAATGGTGAGCTGTGAAAGTATCAGGAACCCATGAGATCCCCATTACTTACAAACAGTGAAGTAGGTCAGCCTTAGTGCATACAAGAGGGTTTCTTTTACCTGCCAGGTGGGAACTGGAGGCCTAATCATACCATGAATTATGCTAAAAAGTGGAAGAAGACTTGCAGAATAAAAGAGAGAAGCTTAAGGCTCAGACATGCCGGTTGTCACAAGTCAGCAAGTAAGGTAACTCAAATCTACAGGTGCACTTTGATGAAAACTTAAAAATAATATGATTAATTCTACTTTATAAACAGAAGGAAAAATATAGAAAAGAAACTTTTTTTTTCATAAAAATGTTGTGAAAAACAAAGGATTATTTGTATTTGTTTGGGGCCTGCAGGGAGGCTGGAGAGGGACTGTCAGAAAATATAGTAATAAGACAAGGAGTAATGGATACAAAACTGAAAGAAGGGAAATTTAGATTAGACACTAAGAAGAAATTTTTTACTGTGAGAATATTTAGACACTGGAACAAGTTCCTCAGTGTTACCGAACAGGTTCTGTTTCTTTGAAAAGGAGCCTATGCAGCAGTGGGAAAAAATGTTGGAACCTAATCAACAAGAAGGGAGATTTAATCTGTGAAACTAGCAAGCAAGCTCTAAGTGATGGCCATATGTTAGAAAAATAAATTAAAGTTTAAGGCTTGACATGCTTCAGAGATCTCAGACCTGGGGAGAGGAAGTTAACATACCTTGGGAAGAAGGACAAAGTCCTCACCATAACACAATGTGTAGCAAAAGTTTCAGCTGCACCTTGAGACTTCTCTGCCACCAGCATGGCCATACAGCACACAAGGCTTGCATGCGCAAACAGTGCCAGGAGAGCCACAGCTGCCCCTCAGTTCTGACCCAGCACCAGGTGATGCACCATGGTAAGTGTGTGAGTGTAGAGATTCTGCTGACCATTTTACACACAGCTGCAGTCTCACTAACCACTGGAAGAACTCACAGAAAAGGGAAGCTCTTTGTGTGCACAAATGCAGTTATCATTTGGGGAATGCTTCTGAGCTGATGGCCCACCAGGGATTACAAGCATGAATTCATAATGGTACTTTGCATCTCAGCAGATTGGAATCATAGGCGTATGGAATAAGCAATCCCTCTATAGGACCACATAACCTCTAATAGTTTTTGTTCTTTTGATACACGTAATATCTAAGAGTGGCAAAAAAAAAACCCCCAAAAGAACAGCCCCTAAGGCAAAGAGCCTAGTTGGTGTATCAATTGCTAGGAATCCAACGGCTGAGGAATGAATCCTGTCTCTTTTAATACATAAGCCACTGTTGGGATGGAAATAGGAGTTTACATTTATTTCAAAAATAGGATAGGTGGCTGGCTGAGATGAGAACTGGGAACTTGAATGATACAGTTTTGGTTCTGATTTCAGGTACAGGATGATCTTGTGCTAATTACTTTGTCTCTCTGTCTTTATGACTCATAGTTTTAAAAAGAAATGTCTTTTTTAACTTAATGTTTTCAGTGGAGCGGGTGCACTAATGTGTTCCCAGTTACTACAGTCATTAAAGACAGATGAGTTTAGAGGCTTAAAGAGCAACTTTTTCTAAAAGCCTCAATGTCTTTGTTTTTTAAAGGAAGATTTACTAAAACTCTAGGCTTTAGAAGTTCATTCATTTTTTTCAATGGAATTTGGGTATCTAACTTCCAAAGGCATTTCAAAATACTACATTTTTGTAACCTCCAAGATTTCTGAAGGGATCAGTTCTGAAATGACCTTTCTCTCCTGCCCAGTGCTTCTAGATCTGCGTAACTCTTTGGCATCAGCAGGATTTGCCCCTAAAGTTAGGAACCTTTTAACAAAAATCTTCTCCTAGCTTGTTTAAATAATATCTAGTTGAATAAGGAGTGACTTGAAAATCTTTCTTAAATCTAGAGTAATATATTTGCTATTGTGATAAGCATCAGGATATTCAGACTGAAGAGGATTTAAATTTTATGGAAAACTGGGCAGTTACAAAGAACTGAGGTGGTTGAATATAGTCAGTTGACAAATTGTCAATTGGACAATGCAGAGTTTGAGGAATGCTCAGTGTTTCATTATGAAGAATATTTAGTAAAAAATGCCTTACTGATTAAACTTTAAAAGATATAAATTTTAAACTAATATCTCATAAGCCTGTTGATTTTATCGGTTTTATACAAATTAATTCAGTACTAAAGAATGAAGGTGATCTAAGTTCAGAGTTGTATTTTTTCATAAAGCAAAACAACACTGAGGATGAGGGGCACGACAGAGCCTTCACTCACCGTGCATGAATCCACATATACTTGAGATGGAGGTCGGCCTTTAGCTATGGTGTATTCTTGTGGCAGTTGGATGACCTCTGTCTGATGTGATTCAACAGTTTTTAAAAGTAAATTACAGCAGTGTCTGAATTCATGTTCTCACCATGGTAGATGACGTTATCTGTCTTTGGTCACTCAGATAATATTTAGGTCAGAAAGGGAAAAAAACTAAAACAAAAGAATTGTCGTTCCCACTAACTAGATAGTTTTTTTGATATTTCCCTTAGAGTATGGTGTCAGTTGCCTGGATAAGGCCAAAATTGTAATTTACTTCTCAGGAGAAGACTTCTGAGGAAGAAGTAAGCTGAGAAGGCAAGCATTGAGGGACTGAACAGCTAATTTCAAACTGGAAATTACCAAAATATATTATTAAGAGTAGAGATAACGGTACTCTGAGATCAAGAATTGTTCTTTATCTATCTGTGCAAAGTCCTGTATAGCGCTACCATGTTTCATGGACTCCAGAGGGCAAGAAGTGTGAACAGATGTGAAGCTCTGGATATTTCTGAATGGTGTCAGGGAGGGTAAATCGACACAGCACTTCTCCTCAGCTGTAGTCTCAAGTAGGTATCTTTTAGCTGTCAAGGATATTGTACCTGGTGCTTTCCACCAAAATACCCATCTCTGAACTTTCAAAGCTTCATTATTTCTAGAAGTCTCTCAGCTGAGGAATCTACCTCTCCTAGAAATCTTTCCTTCTAAAACTTAGCTCAGCATTGCATGATATAGGGAGTCTGTGTAGGGAACAATACCCATCAGGGTGGAGTATTAGATGGACCATGGAAAAGGAAACTTACATTTCACCAGAATCTGAGGACTGTTCATTTTCTAATGCTTAAAAAGAACTGGTGTGGAAGGTGTTGCAACTCTTCGAATTTCCATTCTCTGTCAAACAAAACCCCTTCATGCCAGTAAGTCTACTCTGGAAAAACCCCTTAGCATATGAAAAAAACATTTTGCATGTGTTACATAAACATGCAAAAGCAGCTATTCTGTCTTTAACCAGCAGCAGTCTTTAAGCAGCAAACACAGCAAAGTTTAGTTTGAATATAGGAAGAAAAGAGCCTAAATACTAAAAGATGGTGATGTTTCTATCAGCTCATCAATGGTTAAAAAAATTCTTTCAAAGTATATTTTCTGATTGCTTACATCATTTTTGTGCTTTGATTTACAGCTACCACTTCCTTGTGTGTACATTTTAATGATTTGCTCTTCCAAATGACACTTATCAAATTAGCTAATTCCAGAAAAAGAATCCATGAGGTAGTCTTCTCAATCAGCCTTATTCCTCGAATTACTTCCTTACGTATGAAAAGGCAGTTATCATTTTTGATTACTCTTAGATAATTAAATACTGACAAAAATGCTTAATTTATTAAATTAAGTAGCTTTTGCTCATGCTGCCTTTTGGAGTATGATCTTAATTTCATTAAAAGAGATTTTGCTTCAAAAATTGAAATATCCATTTTTTATTTCTACACTGTGCATTAGATACTAAAATAGTATGAAGCTTTTAGATTAGTAAAGGAGATTTTTCAATCAATACTTTAAACTTTTTAGATGTGTATTGACATAAATATACTTAATATTAAAACTGAATTTTTAGTAAAAGGATCCTAATTGTCTTTTTGTTTCATTATATTATTGGGGAGAAGGTGTGCGCTGGCATTGTCCCCTTCATGAGGTGCTTGCAACTCCCTTTGAGAAAGGAGTACTGGAATCTGATGTCTGGCACTGAAGTAGGGTGTTTAAAGGTGCTCCCTGCCAACTGCTCTGTGGCTTGGCAGGTCTTTGCCTTTCTCTCCCTTCTCACAGCTTTTGCAACTGAACACCAGCTGGGAATTCAGAAGTTCTTTCTTTGCAGATAGAATATTGTTGAGAAGCTCACTAGTTTTCTTATGCCCAGCTAAATTTCCTAATATGGTCTTAGTGTTAAAATATCAATTATTGTGCTCTTTTAATTAAAGCTTAGCCTTGTTTCATTTGAATTCAAACAAAACATTGAGTTTCTTTCCGGTTTAGGTTTCGGAAAAGAAGTGAAAAGAGGTGAAATAACTATGTGGGGAAAAAAAAAATAAAAAATTGTGACTCCAGTAAGAAGAGAAAAGGTAATTAATAAAGGCTACAAAAGAGAAGATAAAGGAAAGAGAAGCAATTAGATTGAATTCTCCCCAATATAGATTTTCTTCTCACTAACATTAATGGAAATCTACTACGATTCGAATGGATGTTCTTATTTGCAAGTGATTTTGAATGGCTGTGTGAGTAACAGACGTTCTCTGCATCAGATTTGAGATGTGTGGCCCTGGAGGGGTGGCAGTAGAGGAAGGCCTATAGCCTGTAATTCTGTTTCTCCTTTCCATGTGAATAAATCAGGTTCTCAAAGGGAGGAAAGGGAGTGCTAACAACCATTTTTATAAAGTAAAAATAAGTTCATGTTTTCTGTCTAACTTGTTTTAAATTACTTCTGAGTAGTCTATTGAGAAATAGAAAACAATGACATTACTAAATGGCTGAATATTTATTAGTGTAGACAGCGTATACTTATACAAATGTATTGCTGGAGATTACAAGTTTTGATTGAAGTCTGTGGAGATACCATACTGTGAAACTAATATACTGATGATGAGGCCCAAAGGATCTCATCTCAGTTTGAATTGTATTCCAGGGAAGTCTGTCAAACTTGAGCTTATTAAAGCAAAACCACATTAACTATTTGTACTGTGAGCCTTTTATGGTGATTGTGTTCTTTCTCCTGGAAGTCTTCTCTTTTGCTACTGTCTTTTTTGTACTGAAAAACAGCCTTGTGTGAACACTTTTAGTATTTGCTAGCATCTTTTTGACCTTCTATCACATTTTTCATGATTAGCCTACCTAACTTTTTTCCAGTTGCAGCAATTGTTGTATCTGTGATACAGTGAATTATGACATTCTTTTACTTGCACTCTGTTTTCTTCACTTTTTTCTTTCCTTGAATAGAAACAGAAGGTTTAAGTTTCTGGTATTTGTGAGAAATGCTCTCTATTTCAATAATTAGTTGAATCCCAAAATCCTACATCAAAGATTATTAATCAAAACTTGGACAAAACTTAAATAGAAATAGTTTGGTTAATAACATAAAATTACATTAAAAACAGATTTATATGTGCGAGTGCAATGGACATGACTACAGATGGCTAGGTAGAGCGTAGGCATGTCTTGCCTGGCTTTGATTTTTCTGTATCTAAGTTCTCCAGATGCTAAGCACGGATGTATTTGTCAGGGCAATAGATACAGGAAGGCCTCCTAAATTATTACTAGTGTGCAATCCAAATTGTGCAAATCTAGTTCAGATATTTCTGATCTGTCCCACAGTTAAAGTAATAAAGAACCACTTGACACTGAAGGCTATGGAATTTTGTAAGTAAAAATGTGACTGAGTAATGACAGCCGTGCAAAGGACAAGGGAAATTAAAGATGTATAGGTATCTATAGTTGTGAGGTGTTTGCATTTTTTTTGAGCACAAGTTCTTATGTTACTTAACATTTAGTTAATATATGTGTGTGAAGAGTCTGTGTTAGCTACCTATGTTTCCAGCAGAAAATATTCCCTTAATATTAACAATATATAAGAGAGTTTTCAACACACTGGACAGATTTGGACATCTTTACACACATAGTCAAGAAGTATGTGTGTAAAGCGATCCATATCGCTACTCTACAGCGATATGGATCCAATTTGGCTGTCATATTATTCATAAGTGAAAGTATGTCTCCAAATTAAAACACAATTTCCAGTAGTTTTCTCTGAAATTGCTTTAGATTTGATTAAGTTGCTGCCAGAATAAAGTATATTTTCTTTGCATTAATCTTTTGAAATAAGGTTATATTTTTAATTTATTTCTAATAAGTAATACATACTGTGAATAATTGCTCTTTGTTTATAGATGACTGCTAGAGCAGCTTGAATTTTATAATAATTCATGAGAAATTAATAAGCACTCATAATGAATAAACTTAGGGACAGTTTAATGACTATTCATCAGCAGTTCATGCACAACAAATCCAAATGTTTATCAAAGATGTTCATAAACATAGTGCACAAGCAGCTTTAATGAACTGATAAAGAACATTAATGAACATTCATTATGAATTTCCTTTTGCTGGGAATGACATCCTCAGAGGAGATCTTAACATTTCAAATTACTTTCCTTTAAAAGTAAAGAAATGTGGATGTTTCCAAAAATGCTAGTACTTAAGATAGGAGTGAAAACAAAATACAGATTAAATTTTTTGTTGAGACCAGGTATAAGTTGCATTAGCATCTAAGACCATCTGTTCTTGTTATACTTCATGTGAGACCTCTTCAGAGACTGTTTTGCAAAAGTCTACCTGTTTTACAGACAGTTGTCATCTCCTAATTTGTGGATTGGAATCTTTGACGTGGATTTCATGGCTACCTATTTTCCACAGAACTTTTAGCTATTCCTAGAAAATTCTGTGCATTAAATTGTATCTTAAATGTTAGTGGAAAAAATTGTGTTTCTTCTTTCCTATCACAGAAGCAATGTTAAGTTGAACTTCAGTGCAGCAAATTAAAGTCGTAAATTCAAAAACTTTCTCTGTCAATG
The DNA here is from genome assembly GCA_036785705.1 of Acanthornis magna. Taxonomy (NCBI): domain Eukaryota; kingdom Metazoa; phylum Chordata; class Aves; order Passeriformes; family Acanthizidae; genus Acanthornis; species Acanthornis magna. The sequence goes on along the minus strand of JAWUZG010000018.1, from coordinate 16,198,353 downwards.
GTTTGGTTATGAGTATATCTTAAACAAAAAAAAAAAAAAAAAAAAAAAAAGAAGTTAGGAGCCACATGTTATTCCACTTAATTGTCATTTCACTGTTGAAAAAATAACTACATGCATGTTATATTTTATTCAAATCACATTCATAATCCAAAGTAAAAAGCTTCTAAAGTATTTGTTATTTATCATGGTTCATTTTCATTGATGACACAGTCATAAGTAGACTAATCTCTTTTCTCATTCATGGAATACAGCGATGGGTTCCATGTTATTTCTAGTAACTGACTAAATTCTCCCTAGTACAGTGATGAGGACCCAGATGAATGACTGTTTAGCTATATGCTGGCTCCTTTTCACAGCAAGTTAAAATGTCATGTGCATCATATGAAGTCACAATTTCATTGCAGAAACATTGGAGGTCAGCTGCATGAAATCACATTTATCTGCGGAGGAATTGGAGGAACAAAACTGTTCCTTCAACTGGGATATGTTTTTTTATCTCTAATTCATAGGTATTGGAAGAAGATGAAAACTGTACTAATCATTGCAGTGAATTTGCTTTACAAACAGAATAACTTCACTCCTTCTGGTTTTACTGCTACTAAGAACTCTGTAGATACTCATACAAAGCAATGTGCTCAAAATCATGTTGTGGACAAAAAGGAAACTTACATACATAAAACCAAGAATTTATTATTTGCATAATTTGTCTACTCAAGCAATTATTACTAGTCCATATTTAATTACTGCAAAAAATAAAGAAGTGGAATGGAAAAGTCTCACTAATGGCAATCCAGTTAAATCTGTTACATACAGACTTGCTGGTAACTGCCCCTGGTCCTGGTATTATGCTCATCCTGCTGCAGTCTTTCTGGGTCCCGAGGGTACAGATTTCAGTCTGGTGTGTGTGCATGCATGTTGGTGGAGAGGAGTACAGTGCATTGCAAGTCCTTTGAAGGCCAGAATGTGGTTTTGGCTTTTTTGTTATTCTGCTCTTCTATATTTGTGGTGATTTTTAATGTTCGTTAACTTATTCTTTGTTCTTTTTACTACCCCTAAAACTATTTTTCTTTTTTTTCCTCTTTCCCTAGCTGAATTTCTTTAACTGACCACCAATGAGACCCCTATCCTTGGAATGTCCGGTGTTAGCTGGGTCTCCATGTACTCTCATCTCATGTGTGTAGTTCCACACTGGCCAGTGTCCTCTCTTTGGGAAGCCTCTACTAGGTTTTACCTCTGTATTTCTGCTTGCATACATTACTAGGTTGTAATCATGTCTCACTTCACACAGAATAGCTGCTTACTGTCATTGCAATGTAAAAGTTAAGCAGAAATAGAAGTAGTCGTGTGATCATTAAAAAACCCCAACCGAGCAACCAAATGTCTGATAGAGTTAAGTCAAGTGAAAACAAAGCTTCTGACACATCAAGATGAGCTCAGACAGAGCAAGCCTGGCAAGTCTTAGTCCTGGGGCCATGTAGGCTCTGCAGCCTGTGACCTGTTGCAGCGCTCCTGGGCTGCAGGGTTACAGCCTTGAGAGATACTTTCTAATTTCTCACTCAAGATTTAAAGGCTTAATTTCAGAAGAATCTGATCAAAAGTAAGTTCTCTGAAGATAATGGGGTTAATATGCAATTTGTCTAGCCATGTGAAATAGTCTTGATTTTTCTGTTTTTTTTCTCACATATTACTTTTCCACTGGATTCTTACACATCTTTGTACATGTTTTCTTTATAAATAAGGGCTTCTAAAGCATTACAGCTATTTTAAATCTGCATTTGTGTCAGAAAAATCTAAGCAACCATGTATCTTTACCTGTTTTTTTTCCAGATCTTTAAATAACTCTGACTTACAGTGCAGTCACCAGATTTTGGCTTGTTCATCTCTTGATGAGATGCCATTTGTCCAGCAGCATTTCTGCTAGGGTCTTGCACCAGAACTCTCTTAGGGAGAGTGCATAGCAGTGAGAAAAGCCTCTGGTACTGGCATTGAGTTAGGTATTCAGTTCTAATTGGTATCCTTTTGAGAAGGTTGCCAATGTGAAGATGAATGATATCCCTGTAAAAATATTGTGCTTTTCAGGGGCCACAGAGGATCCTCAACTGAAATGTGGTTTCTGGTGCATTCCAATCGACTGGGAGTTTTCAATGGAAACAGGGTGGCTGAGAATGGGCAAATAGTCTATGATAAATTTGAGACCATATCTTAGACTTCTTCAAAGACATTGACTGTGTCCTAAAAGTTCATAGGATTATAGGATAATTCAAAAAGGAAGTCTTCTCAGGAGGACTGTAGCGTGAACGGGGCTACCTCTGAGGTCAGACTAGGTTATTTAGGGTTTAAGCCACTCGGGTCTTGAAAACTTCCAGTGCTGTTTTTCTGGGCAGCTTTTTCCACTACCCAGTTTTCCCTTGTATCCAGTCTCCAGTTCACAAAGTTAGTTTTTCTTTGTGTCAAGTCATGTTCTCTCTTGCTTCATTTTCCATGACCTCTCATCCTCTCAGCATGCACTACTGTGAGGGGTCTGCTCTGTCTCCTTGTTAACCTCCTCCTAACTATTTAAATATTCTTAATAAATAGATTTTAAAAGTCTCTACACCCATATTGAAAGAGGATAAAATATTAATTTAATTTCAATGTAGAAATTAACAGTATAAGGATGTATATGATGATGTTTTATATTTTTTTCCTACAAAACTACAAATAAATCTTTGGTCTTAGATAGGTTTTCTATTTGCCTGCATGGGGAGAAAAAAAGAGTTCTACCCTGAAAGGATCATTCTTACTTTTTTGTCAAGCTAAATTTAACATCTGTGGTTCAGCTTTTTTATCTAATGGACACACACTAGACAGACTGGCTTCTCAAGAATACCATCATTTAAGAAAATGAAGTCTTTTGTGTAGTGTATATTTTGAATTCAGACTGGTCAGATCTATAATACAATAACTATTCTCTTTTAATTTCACCTAGAAGGTCCTGACTATCTACCACAAAGTATCGCTGGCCATACATATTATTTTTTGTCTTTGGCACCATGCCTGCAATCTTGCAATACAACATGTCAAGAAGAATTTTGCCCTGCATTGTGGAACAAATTAGAGGTAGACAGGCGTTTAAAAACAGATTTGATTTGCTGTATTTTGCAAGCTTTCTGAGGCAAAGTGATAAACCACAGAAGCTTGAAGTAATGTGATGAGAGCACTCTTATCACACTGCTTATGCTTAACAATGTTTCACTGTCATGCTGCCCTTAAAAAGGGTTTACAAAAAAGAAAAAACTATCAGTTTGATACAAATTTGTAATATCAGAAATGCTGAATCATGGATCCAAATCATTTATGTGTATAAAAGCATTACATGTTGAATGAATTAATTGTATATTACCTGGAAATTTCCACAGGTTGCTATTTTTCCCACTGATGCCTATATAAAAAGTTTAAAAAGTATGTATTGGTCTAGGCTTCGCTGAACAATATGAGATTTTTTACTTTTTTTTTCAGAGCTAAAACAATTTTTTTAAAGAATTCTTTATTTCAACAGTGTTTACTGAACTTTCCTTTTCCCATCTTGTAGTGTAAGATTTAAGTTTTGTTGGAGAGTTTTGATTAAAAGCAAAGCCCATAAGAAGGAAAATAGGATGTTACTTGATGAGTGAAAGGAAAACAACACTTAAACCAGTCTTTATTCTCCAAGACCAAAGTGCTTAACATTGGACTTGTTTTAGGAACACTAAATATGTATGAGGCAGACATGAAAAGACACAATAAAACTACATGGAAAGAAATCTTGAGATGAATTCCTCGAACATACAAAACTTCATAGACACAAAGATTCGTCCTTCAGCATAACCAATGCTAATAATTTATATTTAAAAAAACCCACCCAAAGTGGATTCCAGTCTGCATTTTTGTCTGGGGATTAAAAATGAATAACTCATCATAGTTGAGTCCTTTGAAAAGGGAGATTCCATAAATTGAATACTTTATATTTTTCAGAGCTGAAAAATATGCAATATAATATAACTGAAGCCATAGGAACCCTTTACATTTTTCAGCATAGGAGTAAATTTATTAATTATGAGCTGGTAGCAAGAGGCAGCATTCTTTGAGATATGATGAAACTATACAAACATAACAAAACCTCCAGGTAAAAATGCAATAAAATAGAATAAACTCTCATCTGATCAAAATAAGATTGGCAGCCTTTATTTTTGGGGTGGGAGAAATATAAGATTATTATAAATTTATTCTTAAGCTTTTTAAGAATAAATCCACATACAACCTTTACAGGGCAGGATTGTGGGCTTTTGATCATCTCACAGGGGGATTAGGGAAAATCCCAGTAGGCTGGAAAATTTAGGCCTCCTCAAAGGTGTTGTGAGAGAAGAAAGAAAAAGTAAAGTAGCTCATCCCAAGGAGAAAGAAAGAAAGAATGGATGCAATACAAGTCTCTTCTTAGAGGATATGCTACAAAAAGATGCCTTTCAAAGTCTTAAAAAAATTAAAATTAAAAAGAAAAATAAAAATTACATATATGCCTTATATGTCTTTCTTCCATAATAAAAAAGGAAAGTTCTAAGGGAATTCTTATTCAGGGAATACCCTTGCACAGTTGATGTTCTTTCCAGCTGCGTGCTCTAGAGATTATAAACTCAAGTGAGCTGGTTATGATGGTTAGACCTTTTATTCTGTTGATTGCCTCATCGCATGAGTTCATTTTCTCAATCTGAAGTGTCCTTATGGCTGCTTTATTGCAAAAGTCAGGGAGGGTCCTTTTGCTTTCTCTTAGAATCCAGACTGCCAGGCTTTCTAGTTGAGAGCATGTTGTAACCTCTCATATATGCAGAGATTCTCACTTAATTTGGCTTGTTGAATAACTCTTTGCCATATGCTGAAGCTTTAGCAGAAGCTGAAGAAAGTTGGAATGCTCTTTGAGGGGGTAGGAGATGCTGGAACAAATGTCCTCAGAGTGAGGACTGAGCAGTGCACTGGTTGTTGATCAGTTTTTAAAATAATTTAGCTACTTGTTCTGTAACATCTTGTTGTAAGCGTTTACCTTCATAGGAGAGTTCAGAGGTACAAAATCAATTGATTCATTCACTGATCACATCATTAAATCTGAACATTTTCAGTCCTTCTTAATTTACTTACAGTGTGCAAGATACAAATGTAGAGCCGAAAATGAATGAGTACTAATAAATGCGAGCAATTACTATGTCTTAGCAAACTGAAAGGAGCACAGGTTGTGCTAGTGAAGTCCATTCGAAAGACTCCTCTTACACATACAACACCCTATGAACAGTTCTTTAAAGGTTTCTAATTAAATCCTTTTCTAACCTTGATAAAAATATTGAATTCTTTAATCACTGTTGCATGTTTCTTTTTCATTGAGGAGTGTGTAATTATAATCTCAGATTTCTGCGAATGCAATTCAGTGTACAATTTTGTTATTTCCTACAAATAATCTGTGACTAGAACTGCAAATGCCCCTTGTTTGGTCTCAGGGTTATGTATTATCAGGTTGCTGGGGAAAAATAAAAATTAAAACAACAAAAGCACGATGGTATTGCTCTCAGAAAACTGCCATTTATTCTCCTTGAACAAGCAATACCAATATACTTCAAAATCAATGGTTTGGGATTTTTGCCTCTTAAAATCTTTCAGAAGGGTTGACTATGAATTTGTAAGCTGGCTGGAGGAACTATTTACACATTCATCACATTCTTGTCTGGTACTAATAGGCCCTAGAGAAGCAGTAAGCTTAAGGAATGTTGTATGCAATGTCAGTGCTCTTGAAATGAATCAGAACTTTGATCTGATCCCTGAGCCTTTAACTGGGATTATTATTGAAATGACATGCTGAGAAAAGGTTTTATGATTTTTCTGGCCATCATACAATATGGCCTGCATTTAAATATATGTGTTAATGACATTACAAGCAGTTAATGTATCAGTGATTTCAAATAATAGCTATGGACTTTCCTAAGACTTGGCCTTATCTTGCAGTATAGAATGCTTCCTGATGCTCAGTACTGGATTCTGACTTCTCTTACCTGCAGTTCCTGACACTACTTGACTGGTTGGGAACTTTCAGCAGTCAGATGTTCTTTAGACCAAATCATCAAGCAATATTTCCTAGTACAACCTGGCTGCTTTTTGTTTTGTTCACTAAGGAGATGTGAATGTAATCTATTCTGTAATAATGTTTTCCAAGTCCTTCTAGAGCTAGTTGTTTGGTCTGTGCAAGATACACAACCATTAGCTAATCTTATTTTGATTTAGCAGTTCCCATGCCTTCACCAAGGTGGTAGTTTGCATTTGTTTTGCAGTCTAAGGATGATATCCCCTTCTTCTTCTTCACACCTTTTTACATCAGTCATGAGAACCTTGGACTTACTAACCCCTGAAGTATTAGCCCCTGAAGAACATAGCCAGCCTGCACCTTCATTCAGTAAACAGGAGAAAGCTGGGACATTTCCAACCCCAGTGTGACAAATTCTAGCATGTGAGGAGGGTGCTGTTCCACTTTAGACTCTGAGAAAGAGATCTCTGAACATAAAAATAATTTAGCTCTCTAAATCATTGGATGTCTTAATTAGAAGTTGCATAGTTTTCCAACATTTCTATTTAAATATTGCTTGATCCTTTTGCTTGGAAACCAGATACAGGAATCAGTTTTCCCTCTCTTAAAATTATATAATTTAATTTTTCTTCTCATAACTGAGCCTAGTGACAGGGAGGTTAATTAATGTTAATTCTGATAAGCTTTCTTAGATACAGATACCTGTCCACAAAGAAAGGGATTGATGCCACCACATTATCCCATAAGCTCCCAGAAGAACTTATCAGATGACGAAGTCTGAGTTGCTACTGACCTGTGACTCAAACACAAAGGTAGTAAAAATATTCACACAAAAAATGTAGCGCTTAACCCGTCATCCTCTGCCTTCTCTTCTACTCTTTATGGCACATTAGTTTTAATTAGGTTTTTCACCATCCTAGTTTTCCACTGTTTCATGTCAAGTTTATGTTTCTGCTACTCAAGAAAGGGGCAAACGTTTCTTTCTCACAAGTGAGCATATCAACCTACTTACTTGAATTTTTTTCTACAACAGCAGAAGGCTGTGGGGTTTATGCACAGGACTTTGCAACAGCCCTGTTTTCTTAAGCTATTTTTACTACTAGCTGTACTTATTATTGCCTGGGTTTTTTACAGTGTATATAAAATAATTTATTTTTTGTCAAGTCATTGTCACTTCTAAAGCACCCAATGTAGTAAAACATAAGTGCTATATTTCTTGTGGATTTACAGAGTTTCAGCCTTTCTACCTTTGGTACAAGTCAACAAGGACTTCTTGCCTGGTATGTGGTTTTAAAAGAGTGGATTACTCTTTTGAAAAGCTTTGATCACTGCAGTCATATTGTTGAACCTTTTATCTTGCTGGTACATTGATTTTAGCCAAAGATTGCCTTTCATGAAACTCTGAACTTTAAAAGCACCTCAGTTTCAAGGAAAAATATTCTGTGAAACATCTGAAGGCTGAGGTTTGATCTTTTTATGTGCATATTACTTCTGACTTATTTTCTGTGGGACGGTTTTATAATGCTTTTGCTTTTAAAATGTGAATTATTCACTGCCAGTATGGAAAAAAATCGTGAGAATTTAAAAGGGTATGTAAATAATCACATAATTCTGATGTTCAGTTCAGTTGTGAAAGCTTTTTTTTTGGTTAATTAGTTAATTGAGCAAACAATCTATGTCTTGATATTTTTATAGTTATTGAAATACATGATTCGAGGGGTGAATGTGTATCATGTGATCTTAAAATGTTTCTCTTAATATCTATTATTCTTTGGTATTCTCTAGGAGTTTCTCAACTGGACCACATTAAACACCTCATATAATTTTTAAAATGTGGTGAAAGAGATGCAAGGAAGTCTATGTTTGCCTGGAAAGCAGGACAAAAAAGATTTGGAGTGTGTATTACGAGTATTATTACTATACTGCATCATTTCTGATATAAGTGGGATATTAACTAAATAGACATAAGTCAGCATATTTGAATTCTGTAACTCCACTCTACTCTTGTCTGTGTTTCTAAGTTTGTAGCACTAAATTTCATGCCACTGGTACTGTCTAACAATTAGTCTTACTACATAAATTATAGCAGAGCATAAAATGGCAGGAGAAAGCCTTCACATTAATTTTTCTCTCCAAACAAAATAAATCGGAACCAAGTTGTTCTGCAAAGGCACTGCAAGATTGCAACTATAAGATGAGGTCTGGCAACCTCATCTGAACAGCCAGCAAGGAAAGAAAATATCTGTGTTTAAATAGTCAATGCTCTAAGTCAAGGTCAGTCGGTTCTCCCAGAGCACTCCTGTATCGACATTTATATTCCCTCTGAAAGCTGTATCTCAGAAGTCTTCATTTTAGGAAATATTCCCAAATGGCAGCCGAATGTGAGAAGTATATAGAGCTTTCTGGAGCACTGGAACTTTACAGCTTATACAGAAGCATGCAAAATGAATGCCTTAATTTAATATTTACGTATAAATTCATATTCTTGAGATTTTATTTTCTGAGAGTGTCTTACATCTTTTATATTTACTCATGTCTAGAATTAAAGGAAAGGGATACAATATTGCTTTACATTTCAATTGTTTAAGTTCCCTTAGTAATGCTGGACATAAATCATTTGAAGAGAGGGAAAAATAAAATTTTATGATACGTCTAAATCTTGCTGTTAAGCTGTGTCAGTTTCTTCATTAGAATTAATATATGGGAATTAAGATAAATTTTCCCTATCTTAATGGGATAAGAATCTATAAAATAAGCATGACTCCAAATAGAGTTGAGACATTGATTTCTTCCATTATCTTTCAACAGTCTGTGGAACTAAAATCTGGGTATCAGTTGAAAGGAGGTGGATCATCTATCTTCTAACTGTAAAAAAAAGGAAAAAATGTTAAATGCTGCCAGAAAGGTTTTAAAAATATTTGCATCTTATATTCTCTTTTTCTTTTTTTTTTTTTTTCCTGGAGCAATAAAAATCAGTTTTAGTTCATTTATTAAGTTAGTAGCAGCCTTATTTAAGTGCTCCCACTCAAACAGCTCTTTAAAAAGTTGCTCTCACAATAACAAGATACTCCTCACAGACTGAAATATTGGTTGTACTGTACGTTCATCTCACTATAATTTGGTCTTCTAGTTTTACAGTCTGTGCAGTTAAAGTTTCAAAAGCCAGTGTATTGCTAAGTACTACATGCTTCTCTAATTCCTTCTTTATCTTTGAGCATCTTTGCTTGCCTTCTACATTTAATGTCAGGCTCAATAATACTGTTTTTGTCAGGAGGTCCTCCAGTGTTCTCTAGTGTTTTTCTGGGACTTGTTGGTTTGTCTATGTTCTTTACTCATTTTACATTCATATTTGCAGGTTTGTGTTCTGTTCATTATATATGTAACAAAAGCATTCATTTCTGCAAATATGAGGTATAGGTTTGTTTGTCAGACTATTTTTTTAGGTATTAGCTCTTTAACAAAATAAAGCCTTTTAACTCTGTGGAAGCCCATGAATATATGAGATCTCTGGCAAACTCAGGTTAAATAATTTTCACATTTTGCCTGTTAACTGTGCCAGCATGTGATTTCTTCTTAGCTACAGAATCACAGAATATTCTGAGTTGGTATCACCGAGTCCAGCTCTAAAGTGAATGAGTCAAATGGCAATCAAACCCTCAACTATGGCATTATGAACATCATTCACTAACCAACTGAGATAAATATCATTTAGTCCTACAGACAACCACGTTTAGCTGAGATGCACTAAATCTAGGAATCAAGCATACATTTCAAGCCAGTCTTGTAAGAATACTCAGTCATATACACAGTAGAGATATGAAAGATTTCGTATAGAAATTAATCTCACTTCCTTAGAACCATATCTTCCCATGACTGGGACAGCATTCCTGGAGATATTATCTAGGTGCATATACCACGATAGAAGCACCAGCTATTCTGTATTTAGGTTGTGTGTCCTAATCCACATTCAGTCTGCAGAGCCAAATTCCTAATTTCCAGAATTGTAAGACAGGCAATTCCTATAGAACTTTAATAGTCATTTTTCTCTGCTTAGCCTAGGAAATAGTGTATTCAGTAGCCATCAGCCTAAAGAGTTACACAATTAATCTTTCCCCACAATAGTTCATAATCAGTACACAAATAAACAAGGATGTTAAAAAAGGGTTTAAAAGTGTTACAAAAATGTTGACTGTTAAAAAAAAAAAATCTTTACTGAAGATACTACTGAACTGTACTCAGATTCAAAATACCGATGCCAGACTTGGAGAAAGACTTGAAGCAGCCAGGTGTAATGAAGCGGACACAAAGTTTTGCTCCTCTTTTGTTGCCTATATTTATTAGTAGTGAAACGTAATGATCAATTCTAGTAAGAGTTTCTCACTCTCAATCTCTTAGTAGTAATTCCACATATGTTAGATTTTGTTGTTTGGCAACTCCTGAATACTCAGTATTTCCATTGTTACTGGAAACAAAATTATGGGGCAGGGAGGAGATTAAAGGCTATAGAGCCTTTTTATTATTGCTCAGCACAGCACATGACTAAGAAAAGGCATGAGTGCTGTGCATTCTCACTACCCTCAGCCTCAGCCTGATTCATCCAGGCTGTGGCCTTTTCACCTTCATAAAATATTTGTAAGCCTTTTTATTGTGTACTCAAGATTTCTAGGCCAGTTATTTCCATGAAATAATATTTTAAGTCATCAACCAGAAAGCACTGTCAGAACATTAGCTTCCCATACCCTAAACCCACCCATTAGATTCCGCTGCTGCTAAAAGTCTGAAGCAGTTGTAACCCTGACACCTATGGACAGCTGAGTGAGGGTAATATCCCCAGCCTCTGAAGCAATGCCAAATAGATATCCTGGTGATCATGGTGAGTAGGGCAACACCCTAATACATCTGATCTGGGAATGCACCTGGCCTCCAGGGTGTTTCCCGAACAGTTGGATGGGGTGGAGGGGACCAGAGCCATGGCGTAGGGAAGCTCATCCCTACAGCTATCCTGTCTCCATTCATCTACTTCACACTAATGTGCAAACATGTCCTTTTTCTTTCTACTTTAAGAACAGGGAGGGATCTTCAAAGGACTCCTTTTCAAGGAGGGATATGGGAATTTTAGGTGTGAATTCTCAATAAGCTTTTTGTAATTTTATTGACAGCACACTCCTGGAACATCTTTAAAAATACAGCTCTATTCATACATAACTAGAGAATCAATTTTTGAAACATGGATATTTTGGGGGAAAATGGGGCCTCAAAGACTTTTCTCCTTAATTTTCTAAAATTGTTAAGGATTTTATTAAAAAAAAAATTCTACAATAGTCATTAGCACACCATGCTGTTTATATTTAGGCTTTCTGGAGGTTTTTAAAACTCTTTGATGTGAAGATTATCTTGTAATCGAATGTGTGTGCACAGTATATACTGAAAGAAATGCTTACTCTGCCTACAAAGGAGCTGCATTTTTAAGCATTTCTTGCATGAGTGAGCTAGGACTGCTATGTTATTCAGAGTCACACTGTTTAAACTCAGATACCAAATCAATGAAATTTCCATCACAATTCTAAGCAAATCTTGAACCCAGACAAGTAACAAGACCAAAGTCCAGTAAGAAAATACCCTAAGAGGAAAAGTTGTAGTGTTGTTGAAATGTTAACAGTAGAAAGAGCTGCAGATCAAGAATTTGTTTGTCTTGACAAGCTACTGCTGCCAGTAAAAACAAGACAGAAAAGCAGTGCTTTGACTGACTGGAGCTGACCTCTGTCAGTTACTTTGTCAGAGAAAAAATGGCAAGATGTCACTGTGATCACAAATAGGCTCATAAATACTCAAATCTCCACCTTGTATTTTGGAATACTCTGATTTCAAACACATATGAATTAGTTTGGTAAAATTGTGTTGTGCTGATTTATTGGCAAAGGAGTTGATTATTATAATATGCAAAACCACTAGAGCAAATATATGTGAATGTTTCTGGAGTTCCTCAAAAGGTTAAATGTTATGCTGTGATGACAGCAGCTGGGGAGGCAAACCTGAATTTGTGCACAGTATACATCCTCAACTCTGCTCACAAATTTATGCCACTGTAGGGTGTAAGGCATCAGGTCTGCACACAGCTATGTTGTTGTCTGGCTGGGGGAGCACTTCCCCAGTCATCTGGAGCTTCAGCAGAGTTAATCAAAGCTGTTATTTCCATGAATGAAGAAAGGAGAAAAAGCAAGGCTGGAAGCAATGGGAAGCCTGTCCCTGAGCTTGTCTGCATCACACCATCCGTGTGAACTCAGCGTGCCAAGAGTTCGAAGGAAGCGGGCAAGGAGGCAGAGTCTTTTTACCTCTCCACAGAGGGTGCTACTGCCTGCAGGAGAGGTTAAGCTACTGAGGAGGGATTAACCCTCACAGTGTGAGGATATTTGGATCAGAATGGCAGCAAGTTAGGCTATTGGACCAGGCATGTGGGGAGTGAATCAGTCTCTTTTCCAGAATACAAAAGAAAAAAATTGTTTGGAATGTTACAATAATTTTGCAGAGTTAAAAGCCTAAAAATACAACTGTTATTCACCAGTAAGAAACTCTGTTCCGAGTAAAGGTTATCTTATTTTGTGAGAATTTCGTAACACACAGGTGATGTGATTAATCTGTAGTTTTTGGCAGGATATGAAGGGCTTTGAGTTTTAACAATTTGCAAAGAAAATCTGAGGTACTAAAACAATTATGAAATAGAAGTCAAAGTAAATGGTCTTTAACAACACAGTATGACTTTTAGACAAAAAAAATTAAAATATCACAGCAATACAAGTCGGTCTTAATGGCATTTTTTTAATGAAAACTGCCTACTTACTTATGCATATGCAGGCAGATATATTTACAAAAGAACTCCCAACAGACTAAGCAACTACCTTCTTACACTATGGGAAAAAGAAAAGAGGCATAAGAATATGGTGATAATAAAGAAGAGAGCTTTAAGAAGTGCATTTGCTAGGAGCTTTACTGAATTTTTAACCATATGGCATAAGACTTTCCAAATAAATTTTAGAGTTCTATCAAGCCTTCTAGAAAACAAGTATGGTGGTGTCTGAAATAAATAGAGGTATAATCTGATTTCCCAGTCAATTTTGCAGTGCTAAAAGTAGAAACAAAAACCAAAGTAACAAAAGATCCTCAAGTTTGTTGTTTTTTGCTACAAATACCAAGTAGAATAGGAAAAAATTGCTTAATGAAAGCACTGAAATACATTGTCATATTTCTGAAAATCAGATGCAAAAAGTGTGTATATTTGTCAGCTGTAAGCGAACAATATGCATGCTAAATATTTACTAGATACACATACATTTGTACATTGCTGTAAATAGTAGATGCTATGATACATTCTTTCTTTTCTGAAATTGGATTGGAACCTTACATTTGGAATTAATGCAAAACCCCCACGTACAACAAAGAATCATGTTAAACAGATGTCACCTTGGAAAAATAAGGATTAAGTCTTAAAGAGATACTTTGCTATATCTTCTTCACTTTCTGTGTTAATTCAAGAAGGCTACTGTGGAGGCTACCAGAAATGAAGAGGCATGCTCAGGTAATGAATATTCTGGTTCCTGCCTTGATGACTGCAGCGCTGATTGCTTCCTAAAGATGCAGCCATTTGTGTGTTACCACATTGCAATAGACAGTGGCACACAAAAAGCAGACAAGAAAAATCTGGAAAAACCTGGAACAAATTGATAAGGGCCGTCTTTGCATTGAAATTAATTTTTACAAAAAACTGTTCGTATCTGTCTGCCTAGCTGTTATAAGCATTTAATCTCTTAAGAACAAAAGCTATTATAATTTTAATTTGTTCAAATTAATATTTATTGTATTACATAATCCTATGTGGTAAAGAACAACATAGACGCCCTGAAACAGAGTTATGCTTTTTTTCAAGGAACATGGTGTTAGAAAGGACTTTTGCACATCTTTTAACTCAGGATCAATAAATGCTATTAAACTGGAAGGCTTAATGTCCAGGACAGTAGAGGATAATATGCACTTTTTTGCCACTCTTCTATCTCCAAATTTTTAGAATATTTTTTCTTTTTTGAAAAATTTTGATTTTTCCTTTTTATTAATTAGGTGTAGTATTTACTGGATACTAGATATTGAGCTAAAGTTTTACGAAACATGGAATTTGTTTTCCTTTTTACCTTTGTCCTAAATAATTAACAATCTGAGTTGATTAATAAAACATTTGGAAAACCCTTGAATATTGAACAGTTTCCAATATTATGCTGATGTAGGATTTAATTTAGAATATTGTCACTTGGGGGTTTTAAAAGGCTAACATATATCTGAGGTGTTACCCATCTGTTCACATTGAAAAATCACCTGTGTATTTTTGTATGGGGGACTAAGTCAGTGGAAGAGGTGAGTTCTCTGGCAAGTGATTGGTAGACAAGGAATATCTGAACTGAAGAATAGTAAATGGAAAAAAATGTGTATGGGAAAGACTACAAGCAAATGCACAAAGGGTGAAGAGGGAGCACGGTTTTCTCTGAGGATGAGAGGAAGAGATGTGTGGGTATATAGTTGCTTAAAAGCATAAAGAAATTACATAGCATGTTCATAGGGAAAAACAAAATATTCACTGTCAGTCTGTATTTTTTTCTGCAGAATTTTCTTCTGTTTGTTGGTTTTTTTCCACAGTCATAATAGCTAAGGTAATGAAGAGGGTTAAAAAACCCCAGTATCGATATTCATTTAGATGTAAGCATTTTGTGTACATGAAAAATGCAGTAGATGTATCAATAAACTTCCTGAAGCATGTAAGGATTATTAAAAAAATTATATAAGTAACTTGATTTTGAATGAAGTTTAAGATTCTAGAGATCAATGTAACCCCTTGTATCTTCAAAATTAATAAAAATACGCATACTGGAACTTCTGATATGTGACCTGGAAGGCTGATTTTCGGAAAGAATGAGTTGAGGTTTTCCAGCTTCCATTGAATTTATCTCGCAATTATTAGAGAAGTGAATTTGGTAGAAGAATACAGATGGAAAGAAGAAAAGGACAGACAGAAAAATCAGAAAAATCCTAGGATGCATCCCAAAACTGAATAATCATGTGCTTTTTTTAACTAAATATTATTATCTTGATGTACCTGGTCAATTTCTTTTGTTCCTTCACATATCTGTTGATAGTCTGTGATTCTAGCAGGAGGGAGAAGTAACATATCAGAGGAGAAGGGAGGGAAGCTTTTGTCAGATACAGCGGGTTTCATGAAATAGAATCTGTGTGTCTGAACAGAAGAGTAATTTTATGAGTGACATCTACCTCGGGCTGTCTTGTCTGACATGACAGGAACTGTAGAAGGAGATGTGTGAAAAGACAGGACTGCAACATCAGGCCATGTAAATGTCATAGTGGTTATGCATCACACATTCCATCATGGGAAATTAAAAGGTTAATGACAATCCCTGTTTTCCAAAACAATACACTTTCCAATTTTTAAGTATTTTGTCAGCAAAGGGAAAACAATGTCTAGGGGAACATGGGAGACAACATAAACCCTTCTAACATCTGTTCTGGTTTTTACTCACGAAATAAGCCCAGGAAGATGAAACGGATTTGAGAATGTTTGCTGGGTGTGCTCTACTATGGCTCAACCTCAAGGGCACAATAAACTTAGAACAAGTGCTTAGAAACAGATCAAAGATCCAATGAATTATTTTGCATTTTTAACCTCTGACCAAAACACCATATCCTGAATACTGTTGCTGTTAATTGGAGAGCTTAAAAGATAAGTAGCATACAGGGACAACCCTTGCCATAGGAAAGTAAAACTGTGTGATTAATTATAGCATATTCCCTTGTCTATTCAATATGTTTATGTAAAACTTTTTTTTTATTCTTTCAGCAATAATATTAGAACTTTTCCCCTATTGAGTAATATTTAAATGCATGCATATGCGAATTTAGAAGGTGAGAATGTGCATAAATATTTATTGAGCTTATTACTACCTGTGTAAAAAAACTTAAACACAAATCTCAGTGAAAGTTGTTCAACTATAATTTTCACAGTTTAGTGGCAAAAGTGTTTTAAATTTATTTTAAAATCTAGGTTTATTTTGAAGAGATCAATACTTCAGTAACTCCATTTTCAATTTTCACATTGGTCTATAAACCAATGATATTTCTTTAAATTTCATTGAAAAGTCAATGTATTCTTTTCAGTCTGCCTTGAATGCCAGATGGATCTGGATCAAGTTGGCTGTCTGTTAAATGTTGAGGATCAAATTATTTCTATAAATTGATACAAAATGCTTTGAATTATGTGTATTCAGTTTGATGACATTTTTTGTTTTTTTCTTGTGTTTTGGTGAGTAGTTACCAAAACATGTGAAATTCTTTCTAATGGTTGCAAAACAGGAAAAAAAGTGTTACTGAATTTCAATTCCATGAACTGAAATTGAAATTCATATCAGTTTAGCATATTTCAACAACCAAGAACTCCTGAACAGTGGATAAATGTTTTTATTTGCATGTATATTTGTTTCCTTAAACAATAACAGTAATGCTACTTTATACATATGAAAATCCTAGGATATGAATATGATTGAAGTAAAAATGCTTTTGTAATTTAAATTAATAACCTTAAATCCTGTATTTTGTATATTGACAAGTTTGTGTCTCTGACCAGATTGCTCTTCTTTCTATTGGTTCAACCATATACTCAGTGAAATGGAACTAAGAGCTTGAAATTCACTCGGGATTACAGGATTCATTTATAAATATTTACCTGGTAGTAAGAAAGTGTTATGGTCTACAAAAATCTAGATTTTACCCTATTACTGGAATTAAAGGGAAATATATAAAAGTAGAAGATGATTCCTTTTATAGCTAATTGTGGTCCTCTTCCTTGTTTTATTAAAAGGAAAGCCTCTTGATTGTCACACCTGGGTATAGGATCCATAGCTTTAGATTCAGAAAAAATTCTGCTAATAAATACTTTTAGCATCAGAATATGACTTCTATGTCTATATTTTTCTTTTCCCAGCCTTCTGATCTTACTTTTTTACTATGTATGGTGATGGACATTTACACCTGTTAGTTTGGTCTATTATGACAAATATAACAATTTTAGAATTTGCAGTCATACTGTGTAACAAAAAAGACTAGTACGCAGAGACTGGCCTTTATTAATTACCTGTAATTTTTCAGCTGGCACCTTAGGGTTTGGTTTGTTGGTTTGGGGGTTTTGATAAAAAAAAAATTCCTGCTTAACATGATCAGTAGCAATTAAAAGAATTACTTATAGCATTTTCCTTTTTTAAACATAGGGTCATGAAAAAAAGTGATGCCATTTCTTTAAAATGTAACTATGTCAACTGAAATTTAGATAACAGAGAATTAATGATTTAATTAACAGGATAAAACCTCCCTAAATACAAATGGAAGATTCAATAATACCAGTCTGAGCACAGGTAATAACTGATTTCAATGGAGAAATACTGTCTTCAGTGAAAAGGTCTTTTCATAAAATCATGAGCTTGAATATATAATGGTTTATCTCTAGTGAATATATTCATGGGAAAATAAAAGGCTGACTAAAATTGAAAGAAAGCTATCAGCTGTATCACAATTTCAGGTTAGGCAATTTAGATTTACTTCAGCAGTTTTCCTAAATAAAGCTTTGATATGTTTCATGAAAGAAAAGTGCAATTTGCTATTACATTGTTCTATTTACATAAGTTTTGAGAGGTATAACCATTCTTGGTAAAAAAGTAAGCACTTGTACTCTATATAGCTCTGAACATTAATGATTATGTGCCAAATACATCTAACAAATCCATTTCTCCTCTGTAATTCCAATAGAGTTGCTGTTGCTGAACTCAGAGATGAATTTAGTTCTGTGTGCTTCAAGGCTAATGACTAAAACTACAAGAAATGCTAATCATCAAACACCAGTATTAAGCATATCAATTTAATATGCAGGCCCTCGAAGCATTTGTCTATTTGTCTGGAGTCACCCATAGCCCACAGGCAAAGATTTTAAACTTTTTTTGGTAAATTTAACCTGTGTGTTTCAAGACATCTCTGCAAATGCTTAAACATTCACAGTGCTTAAGGTTGTACAATAGCAATTACTAATAGTTGTTGCTCAAACGTGTAAACATTTTTACTCCATGTTTAGACGCATGCAATGGCTTTTAACACAATTTGGATCTTTTTTTTTTTTCCTTAAATTCATCACTTGAACCCATTGACAATGCGATGTCAGGGTAGCTAGGAAGGAGGTTGCACACAGACTGAAACAGTTGTATCCACTGCAGCTTTCCAGGTATCTGAACTGAAGCATAAAGCTGTAGCTAAAGCTTTTCACAAAGCTTGTTTGCAGCCAGAAAGTTGCATGTCTAAAGCAACATTAGTGGACAGAAGAAAACAGGGCATTCCTTTAGCATTTAAGTACAACTTGTAACTCATTTAGGCTTCAAAATCATGAGAGTTGTCTCTATGATGTCACTAACATATCAGTTGTCTACTAGAATCTCTGAGTAGTTTGGTACAACTGATGAGACAGGCAAATTTCCTGGTGTTGTGCCACTGATTTTTGCTGCTGTGTGCTATGCCACTTTTTCTTTAGCTTGTTATGATCCACAGTTGAGTCTCTCTCATTTTCAGGCTTGATTTATTAGAATAGCAGACTTTACATAATATCTTAGAAAAAACATAGTTGTGTTGATCCTGTGCTAGGTAGGAAGATGGATTACAAATGACCTATGAAGTTTGTTTCATATCTATTCTATAGGCATCCTACAGCATTCTCCTGGAGAAACTAAATTCCCATGGCTTGGACAGATGTACTCATAGCTGGGTTAAAAATTGATTGCATGCCCAGACCCAGAGAGTGGTGGTGAATGGAGTTACATCCAGATGGGAACCAGTCACTAGTGGTGGTCCCTAGGGCACAGTGTTGGGGCCAGTCTGGTTTAATATCTTCACTGACTATCTGGACAAGAGGATTGAGGGCACCCTCAGTCAGTTTTGGATGACAGCAGCTTGGGTGGGAGTGTTGATGTGCTGTAGGGTATCAGGGCTCTGCAGGGGGACCTGGACCAGATTGATTGATTGATGCCAGAACAAGTGTATGAGATTCAAAATGACAAAGTTCTAAGTGCTGCACTTGAATCACAACAACCCCATCAAGTGCTAGTGGCTTGGAGATGAGTGGCTGGAAAGATGCCTGTCAGAAAAGGGCCTGGGGGTGCTGGTAGACAGCAGCTGAACAAGAGCCATTGTGTTCCCAGGTGGCCAAGAAGGCCAATGGCATCCTGGCCTGTACCAGCAATAGTGTGGCCAGCAGGACCAGGGCAGTGATTATCCCCCTGCAGTCAGCACAGGTGAGGCCACACCTCAAATCCTGTGTCCTGTTCTGTGCCCCTCACTTCAAGAAAGACATTGAGGTGTTGGAGCGTGTCCAGAGAAGGACAATGGAGCTGGTGAAGGGTCTGGAGCACAAGTCTTATGAGGAGCAGGTGAGGGAGCTGGGGTTGTTTAGTCTGAGAAAGGAAAGATCAGGGGGAACCTTGTCACTCTCTGCAACTACCTGAAAGGAGGTTTTGTACAGGTGGTCTTTTCTGGTCTTTTCTTCCAGTTAACAAGTAACAGAATGAGAAGATAATATGGTAAACATCTATAATCATTCTGGACATTTAATTTATCTTGTTGAATAGTAAAGAGCTGTTTAAAATGGGGCAGTCTTATGCAATTTGCTTTTTTTGGAGTCCATTAATAAAATAACATGGAAATAAACAGATTCTAGAGAATTCTCCTCACTTGCAGGGCTACTGGATTAGCAAGGTCCCAAGAAAACCTATGGAAGAAGACTTTTTGTTGGAAATACAGAGATATATTTTGTCTATGTTGGTTTGAGGTTAGATAGCCACTGAGCGGCAATTGAAAGGACACTGAGCATGAGGCATGAGAGCAGACTAATTGGGGGCTTTCCAAAGTATGCCTTCAGTTACTTCCACAATATTAATATCTTGAAAGCTGCTCTATTTAAATGAATCAAAAATCATACTGTATAGGAAAAAAACCCATATTTTGTCCATTAGATCTCTATTTCTCTGTCATAATTTTGAAGGATGATCATTGCTAGAGCAATGGCAAAGAAGTAACTTATTTACAGTGCCAGAGAAGAAGTTTGTTCCTAGTCAGTCCTGTGAAAATAAATTTCAGACAGACCAGTGTTCAAAACCAGAATATTTTATTTGGCTCTTGAATATTATATTCAAACACACAGAGACTCAGAAAACACTTAAGAAATAATAATCTTCTCCAAATATACAAATGTTCCTAAATAAATTATTCTGTCAGATCAACTGCTGCACACCTACATCAGTCTAAAACAGGAATATGTTTTCAGGTATTGTATGGCCACATTAGCCTAAAATAAGTATGTTTTCAGATATTGTATGACTACTCCTTATGAAGTTACCACGCAGCAGGATGGTTGGCTCAAGGCTATTGCAGATTCTAGTAGCATCTGCTGATAAATGTTGGTTCTTCTAGTAATGATGTCTTAATAGTAGCCACTGAAGTTATGTAAACTTCTTAGCCTTTTTCAATCACTGCCGAATAGAAAGATAATTTTAAAATTAACAGTAAAGCTTTATTGCTTTTATGTTAATTCACCAAAATTGCCAAAAAGTCATGGGGTTTCTAAAGACTGCTCACTTCCAACATAACTCTATTTTAGAAGAGTATTATTCCAATTGTTCATCTCTCAATATGCAGAGATTATTATTTAATACGTTTCAGTCAAATTGTGGAAAGAGCAAAACTCGCTGACACTTCTGAGACTTCTATTCACCAATGTCTTTATTATAACAGTTTCTCAAATGTAATTGCTCTGAAATTCATTTCCTAATGTTACAGTTTCAATTGTTGGCTAATGATTGAATTAGGAACAAGAGCTTAGATACTCAGAGGAGTCTCTGAGGGCTTGGACTTAGGTATTGCTGTTGTGTTAGCAACAATGCAGTAGTTGTGCCTTTGACCTTAGTTTAATTGCAAAAGATGATCTATAATAAGAACTTTGTATGAAATGTAAATAAATGTCAACTGGTGTATCAACAGGCTAATTTATTCATTAGAATAACAATTGCAAAACAAATGTAGTATTCATTAATAAAAACCAGCATATATTGAGGCTGGGAAAGCACTGTAGCTGTGTGGCTCCCCCGGTAAATATATTGGCATGCAAAGTTACAACTCTGACAGAGAAAATGCAAATGAATAGGGGAAAAAGCAAACTGGAACACTGTTACTGTGCTGATGGTATCAAAGTTTCTCAGTGATCAGTCTGGGGACCAATTTAATTCATTTTTTTTTAAACTGGCACAGAAGTGTGAAGTTCTGATGAAAACTCCAGTGAGCAAAACTAGAGGACACAGTACATAAAGGAGTTAAAATAGCCATATGGTCAGAAGTGAATGATCTTGAGGAAGATGATTTGTACTTTAAGCTAGTTAGTAGACATAAGATGTAACTTACTAGTATAAAGTGCAAATCATGCACTCAGGAAGTAGACAAATGATTCCAAATTTTCAGGCAAAATTACCTAGTTTAACTAGGTAACAGTAGTTAGTTCTTCATTACCATCTCAGTCAGATTGAGTTGGATTATGGAGAAAGAGTTTGTAGAATACATTAGGGAGAAGTAACAGGGAAAGACAGTAACTAGCAGCTGGGGACAGAGGAACAAGAACCTCTTTAGTAGCACAGACAGTCCCAGGAGACGATGCATGTCCTCAGCCTTGGGACTACAGTGGTCAGAATTCTTGCTATTTAGGCAATGTGATATTCCAATTTAACCCAAATGTGAGAATTGTAACATTGATGCCCAAACTATGCTTATTATAAGGGGAAATTTTTTATATTTTAAGGGCCTCTCAATAGAAAAGGATTTGGTCAGTTCTTTTTATTCATAAAATTCAATTCAGAGATGCTTCACCACCATCCCTGCTCTGATGAAAAATGCAAAATAAAACTTGCGCCATTTTATAAGAAAACCTCCTTAAGGATTTTTTTTAATATTAATATTTCACTATTCCTTTTTACTGAGTTGAAGTTACATGTGAAAATAGTTTTAACTTTTGAAAGAATAAACCAATTTTCTGTCAGTTATAATATTGTGCGGTGAGGTTGGGGAAAGATGGGAGGGGATAAAATTAGAGGAAACTGGGAAATTTTATTCACATTGTAACAGAAGTTATAACGGTACGGAAATTATGGGGTTGCTACTCACTGGATGGAATGCAGCTGACATGCTCAAAACCTATTCCCTGATGATGCCTCACACTCACACCCACAATCTGCAACCATAACCACCGGCTAAGGGGAATGGAACGGAGGGTGAAGCAGAGGGGAGACACCACATCCAGGCTCTGCTGAAATCTTTGCTGGGAGCTGAGAAACCATGTAGCACCTGTCAGCCAGGGGATGAGAGGAGAAGATGCCCTGTTGCTGAGCCAGTAACTGTGTCAAAATTGCTCTCGTTGGACGAACTTGTTTTTTATAACCTAATTGCAATATTAATGCACACCTCCATCCCAGACATGCCCACCTCCAACGTGCAGCCACACTTCCCTGAGCATGTGCTCCATATTTTATTGAGTGTATACCAATCAGTAACAAAGGTTTGTATGACTAGGGTCACTCAAGCTCCACCTAACATAAAGAAATAGTGTAAGAGTAAGTTGAGAATGGGGAGAAGTTAGGTAAGACTCCATCATAATTGCTGGGATCCGGTAATGGGCTGAGCCTGTCTCTCCCCTGTGAAGACACCCTTTGGGTAAGAATCAAACTTTATGCACACTGAATACTTTCACTGGGGATTAGGACTTGTCTGTGTATTGCTTTGAATACATTTTTGCAGTCAGATACTATCACCATCAATCCTTGAACCTTAACCTGCCACAATTTTATATTAAAAAAGAGTGTGTTTGTGTTGGTGTGAGTCCTTCATGGGTGCTGGCAGTTGCCAGCAGCAGGTAACACACTCAAATATAGTGGAAGATCCACTGAGAGGTCCTAAAGTGGGAAGACTGCTGAGGGGTCTGCTTGACACTGTTCGTGTGTCCTTGAATAAGTCAGGCAAAGTGCTCTCCGATCCAGCAGGACAGCTCAGGGAAGGTTATCCCCAACAGGATGCTGACAGACTGGTCAGGCACAAGGGTCTCGGCTTTCCTGGGGTGCTGACAGACAAATCAGACAATAAGGGTCGAGGAAATCTCCCTTTTCACGTGACAGAGGGCCTTGTAGATACTTGGTGTACTGTTCAAAAACACACATAACTAGAGGATGATATTGCCCTATGGTTTTAAGAAGCTTATGAATATAAGAGGTATGGGTCCAATGTGATTAAGTTATTACTGATAAATAAGTCCAGACAAAAAATCTCCTGCTAAAACAAAAGAAGGAATAAACAAAGTAATTCTGTAGAATGGGAATAGGCCATGGGAAGAGCGAGTGCATCAGGTTTTAGTGTGTTTGGAGCTAAGAAAAGAACAAACCAGTATCTATAAACTTAGGGGACTAGACACTAAGCATAATTTGCTTGTGTGTAATTTGTGCCTACTTTGTTTTCTAGCAAACTAAATGGAAACCAAGACAGTTAATCTCAATTGCCATAAATTCTGCTGCTATACTCTACTATGCAAAATTAATGAATAAAACAACTAAATAAGGAGGCACTCTAAATGACCTAAGCAGCACAATTACACCAAGACCCTTAAAGTGAGATAATGCAAATCCATCCTGGGAAATATTTGCAGAGTGTGCAAAATATGTGTGAAAATGAAACCATATGGCTATTTCTCACCAAATAGTCTTGTTCCCAATACTGTAAACAGTCATGAAAATATGCAGCAGCAAACATGACATGTTGTAACAGATTTTGTTTAAAAATGATTAGAAATGAAGCAGGAACTGAATAATCAAGGTACATGGATTAAATATCTGAGGAGGTAAATATTCACAACAATCGGTACATTCATATAGTCTAGTATATCTCTTGAAAAATTATATCAAGACCTGTTCCTAGACATCTACATCCATTGAACACTTGGGTTTTTCCAAGCTAACTGTTCACTCACTGAAGAAAAAAACTCTTCAGATTTTAAGAAGCACAAGAATTATATAGAATGAGTAATAAGGTTAAGATCTTTTTTTCTAATCTGATCTGCATATGTGCTCACTGAAACATAATATCAGATATTTGGGGTTTAATAGTTTCCACCAAAACACACACTGAAATCATACAGCTTTGTTTGACTGGTGTGGGGTTTTTTTGTTTGGGGTGGTGTTTTGTGTTTTATTTTGATTTTGGCATTTTTTGTCCTTCTACGGAAAAAAAATAATATTTTTTTTTCTTTTTTTTTCAGATTATTCAAACAAAAATAGAGCAGAACCCATAAATGAAAATAGTAACTTCATTGAACATAGATGTGAGGGAGGAAAATTAATTAACTATTTGTGTGTAAAAAAATATTGTTTCAGTCTGAGGAAAACTGTGAGAAAAACTGTGAGAAAGGAGGCTAAATGCTGAGAGAGAGCATCCTAGCTAAACAAGGGGCTCGTGGTTGATGGAAAGTTGAAATATGAGTCAGCAATGCCCTGGTAGCCAGGAGGGCCAGCCCTGTCCTGGAGGGCATCAGGCACAGCATTGCCAGCTGGGCAAGGGAGGGGATTGTCCTGCTCTGCTCTGTGCTGGGGTGGCCTCATCTTGAGTCATATCTGCATTTTTGGGCACCACAATGTAAGAAGAATTTAAAGCAATTTGGAGAGCATCCAAAAGAGGGTTTAGAAGATAGTGAAGGATCTAGAGGGGAAACCATATGAGGAATGAGTTAATTTGGTTTATTCAGCCAGGAGAACAGATGACTGAGGGGAGAACTTACAGCAGTCTACAACTTCCTCATGAGGGGAAGAGGAGGGGCAGACAACAATCTCTTCTTTTTAGTGACCAGTGACAGGACCCAAGGGAACAGCATGTAACTGGTTAAAGCATCTGGGAAAATTCCTGGTCACCTGTACTTTATAGGTGTCTCATTAGAAAAGAATTACAGGTAAGGTTTTTTGAATTCCAAGCTTCATCATCTGACTTTATAAAGCCTTATATGAATATTACTCCAAAAGATACTGTAGTTCCTAAAAAAAGGATGAGAAACATATTACTTATCTGCTTAAGCTGGTTAGCATTCCCACAAATTGGCTGGACAAATATTGAATCACTAACCATGAACCAACACACCTTTTGGTGAAATAGCATTATTGCCTTCTGTCTGTGGAAATAACTAAGACATGTAGATATCCAAAACCTAGCAGTCACAAAGAAGAATGAAAAGTAGTGAATAAAGTCCCCATTTTTTGACTGTTAAACTGTTTCTGTCACACATAATGAGTGTTATACAAAAATCCATTTAACAGCAATGTCACTGAGCCCTGTCTTACAGATCTCTCCAAGACCAATGAATAATGTTTCACAACTACATAAAGATCCAGGGACAAAACCAAATTTGAAGGTCTAATCATGTAAAGAGTTTCACAATCTATTCAGATTAATTTCCCAGAATGTTGCTTCTTATGCTGTCTATTTCCCTGTAAGCCTGTTTAAAACGATAATATACTTAACACCTATTTGCAATACCTAAGAAGTAATCTTGTCCATTCAAATTCAACACATACTAATTTCCTCAAGACTCTTGAACACTTTATAGTGCTAATTATGTCTATTACTGTCATTTACTTTGAAATGATATGTGGGCTCCCTTCTGAAATAGAAATCCCCAATTTTGCTTAGTAATGAAGAAAGTTCTATTTCAGTAAGCCTTTCTGATCTAGTGGCTCTGATTTCATTTAGAAATAATAGGTTTACTTGTCCAAAGAATGGTGACACATATGTTTAATGCAGATAACTGACTGCTTATCAAATTTGTTCTAATTAGACATTTTTGTATTATAGGATTAGTCTAGACACTTTTGGGACACTGCACAAGAAGTAAATGTAATTCACAAGTGAGATGATTTTTTGAAAGCAGTTTTGCATTTTTTAATGCTGTTTCTTCAATGTACATGAGGTTAAGTATAGTACTAAAAATAGTCAAAGTCACTAGAATAAAGCTGAGAAACCTTTGATTCTAATTAAGTTTGAACCTGATACATTGCATATGTCTATCTTTCTTTGTGCATCTATGAATTTGTTCATCTTTTCATGAACATGAATTCCAATTCAGTCACCTATTTGTTACAAAGCACTAATTTACATAATTGTGCACCATAGTTTCCAATGTGAATAACCTTTGAAAAAAAATTAATTACTGGAAAAGCAAGCCCCTTCTTCCTTTAGTCCAGGAACAAGAAAAAATGGCTTTGTATTGAGGTTTTGTTTGTTTGATGAAGGCATGGCATACTTTATTAACAGTCGTGTCCTCATACTGAAGGCTAAAGATGAAAGTTCTAGACCTGACCAAGTGAAACATTTCAATCCTGTGGACAATCTTCAGTTAAAACATTATAATTATCTTTTGCTTTGAATTTAGTTTTGTCAGAGAAAGCTAATTCCTTTTTGTAAGATAAACGTGAGATAATCTTTTGTTATATGATGCCAGGAGGCTGATGTATTTAAGATCTTCTTTGTTCTACACTGAACTGTAAAAATACTTGAAGCTGATGTAAGGCCTGATAATCATCTACACCAAAATCACTGTAGAAAAGGAAAGGTGGAGGGAAGACTTGATCTTTCAGGAATGCTAAAAATTACTTGAACATGAAAGGAGGTCACTTGTTTTTCATGTACATTTTGGATACAGCTGGAAAACATTATGAAGGATTAAGGAATTTTATCAGAAACAAAAATATTAACTACTTGCTTCTGAGGAGATGAAAGGAACAGGAGTTGAGTGGAAGGAATCCAATTCTAAAAGTCACACCACAGTAAAACAGAGATTTAGGAAAATAGATGATTTCAGAATATATTATATGACTTCTATTTGCTTTGTTTTAGGTCAGGGGCTAGAGTTAAAGATACAAAGCTAGGACATTATTTTATATGTATGTACACCAGTTGGAAAGAAAATCTAAGGAAGACAATAAGAAGCAGGAAGAGCAGTATTGAGAAATTTTTGTGAGAAAACCAAAGCAGCATGGTGTTATACTGATAGGAAAGGGAGAAAAACATGAGAAATCTGATCAGTTAGTTTTTTCTGAGGATATCAAACACTTATTTCCTTGAAGAACACAAATTACAGAGGAAGACAAATTTTAAGAGAAATCAGAGAAAGCAATTAGTGATTTATGTAAGTCACCAAAGCTCCATAACTCTTGGAGATATGGCTGGATATTTGATGTACTCAGGTATTAATTTATTACTATTAATAACAAGAAGTCTTCCTGACCTATGCTGTGTGTTAACTTTCATTGCCTGAACCATTTGCTCAGGGACTTTTATGTACATACGTATCTCAAACCAGTCTGATTCCTAGCTGGGGACTGCTGTGGCTCAACCCCAGCCAGCTCTAGGTACCGCACAGCTGCTCGCTCACTTTGCAGGTCATGAAAGCAGTTGCTGGTTTGTCTCCAGTGTGGAATGCCAAATCCACCGTGGCTGCCAAACTGTGAGGCATTTTAATGCACTTAGCTTATACCATGTGAAGTCTTAGGGAAGTCAAGGTGACTATTCATGAGATAAGTGCTGCTGGTGACGAATAAGGTCATCACAGTAAACTGATTATCTGCATGACACTTTAAAAATAATTCACTTATTATTAGAAAATAACAAGATCACACCAGCCTCAACAAATCTGACATTCATGTTGAAGAAAATGACAGTAATTGGGTACCAACTTTTTCTGCAAAGAAGCAAAATTTAATTTAATATTAATTTCATTTTATACAGATATAAAAAAATTGAAACAGTTGATTTTACTGACAGCAACTAAATCAGAAATGGAAAAATACATTAGCATAACAGGAATATTCTTCAGTCCAATAAAAATCAAAAATAACAGGACATGGAGAAAAAAATGCCAAAGTGCTTAATAAAGTGATAAATGAAACATATACAAAAAAAGATACACATATAAGAAAACTTGTTGACAGAGGAGGATTAACTATCCTAATTAACAAGTACTGCAGTTATTATGTCAAACAGCTGAGATTTTACCTAGCAATTGGAAACCCAGCAGGATTTATAAAGTACATTTTTCTATTAATAGCCATCTGTGGAAGTATTGGGAAAAAATGCAGAGAATGCACATTTCAGATCCGCATAATGACATCCATCACATCGCTGTAGGGGTACTAGAAAGAGAAGCTTAAGTTGTGTACCAATCTCATTTTGCTGATAACACTTTTCATCAGAAAAGATGAAACAAATGTGACTTTCAAAATTTAATAATGAAGGACAAGGACATTGGATAACAGTAGCCACTTTAAAAGTCTCAGGAACTTGCACTGTAAATGTGCATGTTATCAACTTGAAGGCAGAGCAACATACTTCAAGGCAAACTACCCAGATTACTTTAGCTCTTGAAGAAGGAAAGACACACAGTACTTTAAATGCATTATACAGGTTACAAAAGAGAAGTGTATTCTCAGCATCACTTAAATATGAAACAACCTGAGGTGAAAAAAACCTGTAACCAGAGGCCATTAGATCATTTTAGCTGGATAAATAACTCCCAACAACAAAACAAATATGCAGCATTTCACCAAAGCTATGACACTGCATTGGTAATATGCCTGAAAGTAACATTTAGTATACAGAATTATTATATATTGACAACTAATACTAAATGAAATAAATTACTTTAAAAATATGTTCTAAATTACAGAATATGGTTTTGAAGTTGAAAGATAGAAGTGAATTTGCAAGCATGCTGACTAACTTGAGAGAATAATTATAAAAATCTTACTAAGAGAATAAAAAATTATTCACTCAGAAGACCTGATTGTAAAAATGGCACTGATGCACAGAATAACAGTAATATATTACTACTGCTGAAATACATATTATAATGTACCAATTTATAAGAAGGGTCAAAAACCACATTTGCCTTTCTAGTCTTCCAGCTAAATGGAAAAAGAAAAAAGCCTTACAGCTTAGTCAGGAATGGGTATGAAAGGAATCATACACAAAGTGCATATACATTAAATTCACATACAGCCATATCATTATCAGCATGATTTTTATGCATGTTTCCCTTACTTAGGCATGTTTTTACAGACATTTATTCATCTGTTTGGTCAATATGAACAGCTCTTCCCAAATTAGGTGGATTAATAATATATGAAGATAATTAAAGACTAAACAGTATCTTCCTGAAATGAACCACATCCTTGTGAGACCACACCTGCAGTGCTGCATCCAGCTCTGGGGTCCTCAGCACAGGAAGGACCTGGACCTGTTGGAGCCAGTCCAGAGGAGCCCTATGGAGATGATTGGAGGGATGAAGAACCTCTTCTATCTATGATGAAAAGCTTAGAGAACTGGGTTTGTTCAGCCTGGAAAAGAGAAGTCTTCAGGGTGACCTAACTGCAGCCTCCCAGTATGTGGAGACTACAAGAAAGAAGGAGAAGGAGTTTTTACAAGAACATGTAATTATAGGAATAGGGGGAATGGATTCAAACTAAAAGAGAGATATTAGAAGGAACTTACTTGCTGTGAGGGTGGTGAGGCTGGAGCAGGTTGCCCAAAGAAGTTGTGGATGCTCCATCCCAGAAAGTGTTCAAGGCCAGGCTGGATGGAGCCCTGAGCAACAGTGCCATGATTCTATGATCGTGTCCCATCACTGAGACTGTAAAGTGAAAAATTCGATCTAGATTGAAAAACCAATATACATATTTATCTAATTCTCCATCTAATCTTTTATAAAAAGAGTTTTGATGTTTTCTTTATAGATAATTCATACTTAATCATTGTTATTTCTTTCCATTTCATGATTCTGTTATACTGGTCAGAGAAAAATATAATCTGAAAGAGAAATTTGACAGGTTGTTTTTTTACCTTCCTCCTTCTAACTATGTTTCTCAAAAGAAAACCTGTATCTATGGCACTTTGGGACTAATATTGCAAACTTGAGAGTTTCAAATACAACTTTCTGATATCTTTTCTCAAGTTTGAACATCTTTGTCTTCATTTCCACTACTAGTAAAGATACTGAATATACTGAATGAAACCATCATACTATTCAGAATTAAATGTAGAAATGACAGGATGAATGTGTGAAAAACCACTAAATTACTTAGATATGTCGTATTGATTTTCAAAATGAAAGTACTAATCCCAGTATATACCTTTAATTCCCTAGGAATATCAGACCACACTCACTCTTTCTATGAAGACAGAAAACTTGGTCTCTCTAATGCATAACTAGAAACCAGGATTTTATTTCAGTGGATCGAGCTTTTCTTTATAACACTGCAGTATTTTTATTTCCCAGAGTAGCTTACATATAGAGTTAGAAAAGAATTTCCATTGAAGAGATTCTCTTCTCATTCTTCCATCTACCAGAAAAGACAGAGGTATTTAGGAAAAGAACAGAAAGACAACAGGTACAAAAGTATTTTTTACCTACTGAGTGCTTTCGACTTCTAGCATTCAGCACTTTATCTGGACTATCATTATGTAATTTGCAAAGAATATCTGATAGAAGGAGTAAAGAATATGAAGCCAGACTCTTCTCAGTGGTAACTGATGACATGAAAAGGAGCATTGGATACAAACTGGAAGAGTGGAAATTCTGACAGAAAATACAGTGAGGGTAGCTGAACGCTGGAATTGGTTGCAAAGATATGTGGAGTCTCTGTCCTTTGGGTTATTAAAAACCTAAAACCTAAAACCTAACTGGACACAATCCTAAGCAATCTGTTCCAGCTAATCTTGTTTTAAGCAGGATGTTTTTCCACATGACCTCCAGAGATGCCTTCCAATCTCAGCAAATCTATGATTCACTTACTCAAGGGTGAGAATATTTATGATATCCACAAAAAATGCCACACTACCAAACAGCAAATGGCTGTAAGAGCACTCGGAAAGCAAAGCTTATGATAACTTTTTGGATATATGCCCAGGAGTAATAGAAGTCTAACCTACACCCCTAAATATGCTTCTCAGGCAGAAACGTACCTGCTAGCATGTCAATGGCATTAGCAAAGAGAATACAGTTTGTAAAATATAAAAATATAAATATAAAAATATATAAATATAAAAATATAAAAATATAAAAAAAATAGCTGTTTGAAATTGGTATATAATAGTGCCTCACCAAAATCCTTATTTGTGTGCTGTCACTTGAGTTTAAATGTAAAAAACCCCAGTCCCCTGTTAAAATTATAATTAATTTCCTTTTCACTCACCTGTAAAAAAATATCAAAGTAAAAATGCAAATTTCTGTGACAACCTGGTAAAGGTAATCTGTTTAAAATAAAAATAAACCCAAACAAGTTATTAGTACACGCAATGGACTTGTAAAATTAAAATTTCAAAGTAGATGGAAATCTAAATAGCTGAAGAAAGGCTAATGATGCATAAACTTCTTATTAGACACTTCAGGTGGCCCATCTGAGTCACAGAATTTTCCTGCTCATACTGTACTTTTCTGGTCATTACTGACTCTAATAGTAATGGGAAATTTAACTAAGAACTGTTAGACCCTGTATATCTTTCATGTATAAGCTGCTGGAATTTTAAATTCTCCTCTTAACAAGGGAGGGACCTACAGAACTGAGGGGCTTGTAATCGGGGAGCATACCTGAGGTTTCAACTCTTCTTCCTGAATTGAAGATCTTCCATATAGCACTCAAATCCTTAAACTGTTTACTGAAGTAAATTGACAGGAACCCTAAAACAGGGTTTTCCTTGAAGCCAGTGCAAGAAAGGTCATAGATGCATAAATAGGCCATTAGTTGTCTCTTAAAAAGAAAAAAAAAAAAAGTATTTAAATATCAACGTATTATGGAAATGCTTAAAAAATAGAAATCATAAGACACATGAAAGTGCTATTCAGGAACAGCGATATCTGGTTTTGTTCATTATTTCCTGTAAAGATTGTAAATATAATATCTGATTTGAAAGAATAATCCCAAATTAGGGTTAGATTTTTTATGCTCAGAATAAGAGGCAGACTTTCTGACCTAGACTTCACAGTCAAATAAGAGAGGTTGTGTTTCTCTCTTAAAGAGTAATTAAGTGATTCACTGTTGTATGACTTTTTGATAATGTACAAATTGGATTCAGGTTTTTTTAAATTTTCTCTTCTCTTCTTGATACACTCTTCTTTCCCTCTGTACTTTTTCTCAGAATGCCTAGAGGCATATTTACAGGTAAGTAAATGAGGAGGAAAAATATTTTAGATTTTTAAATATAACTTTATGGCATTTTTCAAATAGAGAATCATAACAACATTAGTGCTTATAATTTAGATAGAATTTCAGAGAACTATTAGTATTAAGATACTATTCTTAATTAAGAAGTGCATTTTTAATACAATAGGTACTATAATTAGCTGACAGTAGAAAATACAAAGCAATTTTTATAATGATTTAGATAAAAAGGTGAAATTGTGCATTTTTATCTTATTTATGGGGCAACAATTAAAATTAAAATAAATGTCATAAATAATTTTTTTAAAAGGGTTTGACTGAAACACCTTGGCAACTGCAAGCAGAATAATGAGCAATTATATCCCTAGGATCTAAGCGGTGCAATTATAAGATTCTCAGAATTATCTTTAAATGATATATTTGTTTGTTGTACTTCATAGGAAAAAATAGAAAATTAATTGCTTTGAGCTAACAGAGTTATTCCATATTGAATTATTTTTCCTTTGAAAGACAATTGAAAATAAGGACAGTCATCCCTCTGGGAAGTTTTAAAACACTGTGGCATCTGAAATAAGTTAGTGAATATCACTGGAGAAATGGTAGGAAATAAAATGTGCAGATTTTGGGTAATAAAATGACATGCTGGTTGCTATCAAAATCAAACATCAGTCAAAGTAACAGCCTTGTCAGAATAATCACAAGAATTGGACAAGGACTACTGAAGATAACTCACAGGGATTAAAGGTGAAAAGATGCAGATCTCGAAGGACTTTGTCTATGCATTTATCCTCTTTATCCTTGAAAACAACAAAAAGTATTCGATTAGGACAAGTATACTATGTAGTCATGTAGAAAACATTAGAATTAGTAGTGGAAGTTTGTTGTATTATCAGTTTACCTATCTTTTGAGTGTTAGCTAGTTCATGTGATAGAATGGGACAAAGGAGAGAAAACAACAGAACACAGTAACCAGACATAGAATGTTGCTTTATCAGGGCATGTAACAAGAAATTTGATTTAACAGAGTATTTTCTTTCTTAGGAAAGCAACAATTTTCAGGCTAGAATCAAAATGTTTGATTGTAATCATGGTAAATTAGAAGTGACTTCAGCAGATTATGGCCATTTTCTTTTCCCTACTTTTTATCTGGAAATAATGTATGCATACATTCTTACTCAATTCAGAAATTACCACTTTGTAATCAACAAAAATTCAGGTTTATCTACAAAATGGCAAGCAGTCCAACATTCCTAAAAGAAGGTTTTTCCCAACATCTCATTGAGAGTGTTTGATGGTACTCTAATTATCAGTCCATGTAATTTGCTCATTACAAATGAAACACTACCCTATGGATATTAGGAAGATTGAAGGATAATTCTTACTTCCCTCTTCAACAAGGCTGCAAATGGAATTACCCAAACCTAGAGGACAGAAGACCAACTTTATGGTGGCTTGTGGGAGTAACACATCTTAGTCTGCCTTTTAAATTTTTAAAGTACTTTTTAAATTATGAAAAGCTTTTCACCTTCAATATTTAGAACAAGTTTTTGAAATGTGGCCTGGAGACAACTGTGAGAAAAAAAAATAAAATGCACAGCTTTTTCTTCTGAAATTCTCTTTAGTTTTGGGTGACATATAGTTGAATCTAATGTCAGTTTATCCTTTTTGGTAAAGTTCTGATTGCATGTTAAAATAATGCACCAGGAGCAATATGTTTCAAGACATAGCCTACAAACTATTCGACAATAATTCCAGCTAGTGACACTGGTTAGTTTTGCTTCAATTAATTTTAATTTTGTTATCAAAGACCAATTTCCAAAAGCTGAAATATTGCATTAAAAGATCCTGAAGTCCAATGACCTCTTGTGCCAGAAGTCTTTCCACATGATCTCTTTGAGAGCCATTGCTTTTACTCAGGTACAGGGATGCGAAAAGAATACATTTTAAACAGTTGCAAAATAAACATGTATGAACTAATTTAAAAAAAAATAAATTTAGAAAAGAGATGTCATTTCCAATAAAAAAATTACATGGGAATAAGAAGTCTGATATAATGGAAAGTTCCTCCTTTACAAGCCAAGATCTGAAAAGTCATAGCTCTTCACATTAACAGTAGAGAAAATCCCCTACATGTTAGAGAAATCTGTGTGGCACTAGCATAATGAAGTTAGCTAACAGTTTTTTTAATCTCTGTATCTGAAAAAAAGATCTGATACATTATAATGTTTTACCTTAAATACTTGGTCTGTCAGGGGAAAAAAAGTTTTGATATTGAATTAACTAAATAATGAATTAACTAAACAGTAGGTGCTGGCAAAAATGTTGCTTGGTGTTGAAATGCAAATAATGGTATATTATCCCATATCACAAATCCATTTGTGGTTATAATCTAATTTTATATATCCAGCTGTTTTTCTACTTTCTATCACCTCCATTATCGAATTAGAACAAATATATTCCTGATGGCAAAAAAGAAACCAAGGACTATGTGTTGGAGAGATGTGTTTATAATGCAGAGGCCACAAAACACATCTCAGGTAACATGAGATGTTGCCATGCATTATTTCTTTTCTCCTTTCTTGTGACCTGCAGCAAGAGGAAAGTATGAAAGACTAAGGAAAAAACCTCTAGCCAAATACCTCCCACACTGGAAGATGAGATACTGGAGGAAATGAAGTCATATGCAAGGTTACAAAAACTGTACACAATTAAAATCAACTTTTCTGTCCTTGCACATTTTCTTGAACATCTCTACTTGGCTGCATACAGAGATGATAGAATCATAGAGTATCCCGAATTGGAAAGGGCCGACGAAATCAAGTCCAACTTCTGGCCCTGCTGAGGTGGGCATTTGTTATCTCGTATGCTGGCTGTATCAGGAAGCAAAAATCCTTCTAGAGTTTGTATTTCACAAAGTTGCTTTTCAAATTCAAATTTAGTATTGGTTGCATAATGGAGAATTTGTATATTATAGCATTAATACTGACTACCATTTGAGAGTTGCAAAGTTAGTCACAGTGTAATTTCACTTGCAAGAATTCTTTCTTCAGGGATTGCTGAAACTCTGCTAAATTCAGGCTTTTCAGAAGAGAATGTGGCTTTTCAACAGAACATGTCAAAAGTCCTATGTTTCAGTTAGTTTGTTTTCTGTATGAAGAGCAGCTTATAGAGTTGTACTGTACTAAGTGAAAAAGTATAAATACCCTGGACAGAAGCTTGTCATAAAACCCACTAGAACCCCAAAACAAAACAAACAAACAAAACCCCCAAACAACAACAACCGAAAAACCAAACCCCAAAACCAGCTTGTCTTCCACTTGACAACTGCAGTTCAATGCAAAGATGAAATTAGGTATTTCTGGTGATTGCCAGAATCAGAGTACAGTTGTGTACAGTGTTATGGGGTTAAACATATGTCCCTGAGGTCAAGTGGTATCTACTTTACATGACAAATGTTTTGTAGGAACCCATAGAGTGTAAGTACCACATGTTCTTTCTACCTTTACTAGAATTATTTTTGGTTTTGTATCCATCCCTTTCTAGCCTTTTAAGCCTGTCATCATCAGTTGCATTTTTGTGCGGTATTCTGCCTTATGTGGTCTGAGTTTGCAAAGGTTTTGGCCAAGGCTGTGTCACCTCATTACTAATTTGAGATTTCTTCAGTTTCAAAATGTTTGCAAGACAACTGATTCTGCTGCAGCTCTGAAACAACACCAGATTGTGCACCAAGTCTGGCATTATTTTGGATGCATCAGACATGCAGAATATGCGCAGATCCATTGGGAACACGCATCACCTAAAGCAACCCTTTCTCACAGAGATAAATGAGTGCTTTATGTTTGCTCTTTGCTACTCTTGAAAAGACCTTTGCATCAACATCACTTCTTACACAAAATATAACTATTATATAATCCTAAAGATCTGGATTCTACTTTTTTTCTTTTTTACACTAGAACCATCAAGCTGCAGCCCATCTATATTCTTGACAGACAGCTACTGTCAAATCACCTGCAAAACCAAGAGAGTTCATTAAAAAGAACACATTTCTCACAAAGACGTCTTTGCCCCTAATGAAAATACAAAAGAAAGACTGCAGAATAAAAGACATAGGAAAATAAAATCTTGAGGAATAGGCTCAGACAACTGAGAAACACAGAGCTGGGGGATAACAAAAGGAGTTCATCCAGTAAACATTCTAAACCAGTGAAATTAGTCAAGACAGTTTTTCAAGCACATACCACATGGAATGTGACGTGATTAATGAGAGGAAAAGCTAAAAAACCCAGCTCTAAAGCCAGCTCTTAGGCATTTTGCATATGTGACAATAATATAGAAATTACTAGAAAATTGTTTGCAGTATCGATTTCTTTTGAGAATGTAAACCAGATTTTACTTCAAAAGCAATTTCATAATAATGGTTTTTCACATGGAAGAGATAAAGCAAAATTGGACAGGAAATTCAATACTAAAAATATTTATTTGGTTTTATTCCACCTGATATCTTTGCTTCCTGGATGTCTGCTTTCCTTTTAAAATTTTTTTCCTCTAAAAATAGCAGACCTTTACCCTATTTGGCTTACATTTTAAGACCAATGTTACTGTACCTTTCATTCCTTGATTGATATTTGCAAGCCAGCAGGTGCTTATGGTGCAGAAAAGTGCATATGAGCTTGAGAGAACATTGTTGAGTCACAGCATGAAGCCACAGATAATATGGATATATACACTCCAGTTTTACTGAAACAGACTTTGAACTGTCATAGATTTGGATAACAGTTGGTCAAATATTTCATTTCAAGGAAATTATTTTTTGTATGTGTGTGCCAAAAGAAAATATGATGTTAATCCAGTGAGACTTGGGCCCCACGCTGCTTCAAATAAGATTAAAGGGATTGCCTACCAGGGTGAAGTTCTATTAAGTTTATAAATATTCATTGCTATATTGAAAAGTTTAAAGCAGACTGAATTTCAGTTAATTGCTCACAGAAAGTAATCTTCTTATTTAAAAGAATACTGTTAATTAGATTTTCAGGGAAAAAAGACTGGGAACCCAAGATTTTTGTACAAAGAGAGGGCTTCAGGCAGCTGACTTTTATGAAACACAGATCTGTTATGAGGGTTACATTAGTTACTAGCTTGGTATGAAGATATTTTCCAGTTACAAGATAATATCAATATATTTTTAAAAGATTCATTGCAAATGAATGTACTTAACCAGTCAGAAGTTCCTGAGTGTTGGTTTAAAAGCTACAGAATCCCTGGGCATATCAGACAAAAGCAAATTAGTTAGAAGACTTGAGCTGTGCCATACAAAAACACAGACTAGAGGTGTCAGAGTAACAGAATGACCTGTATTAGTGGTGCTGCAATAAAAACAAAGCAAAGCAAAATGAAAAAGCCACACTTCTGCCCTCCCACAAACCATACTCCCTGGTATCAGTGGACAGCACAGCTCACACCAGTACTATAATGAAGAGAATGGTTACAAAATGTGAATACTGAAGGAATTACTTGATAATAGATCTGTAAACAATGTTAACAAAGCAACATTTTCCTTATAATAGTTTGCAAAGTGAACTACTGAATCTAAATTTCCAGGGACAGCATTAACAAGGCATACTGATGGAATTCAATAAAACACAGGAAAATATCAGTGATAATGAAAAGTACTGATGTAGTTTCTTTGCCAATAATTGTGTATATTCAGGGAGCTCAAGATTCGAAGCTAAAATTTTCTCCTAGCATGTTTATCACAGGCTGCAATAATCTAACAGTTGCCCATACATAAAATAAATAAGCAAACAAACAAGTAAATAAATAAATAATAGAAGGCTGAGATTGACTAGGGCCTTGTCTACATGGGGAAATAAATGGGAAATGAACTAGAATGTAAAATGAGAGTCCACTAGCTTGTCTCAGTGATTCTCCAGAAGAGCACTTCTACTTCTTTGTAAGAGTGTTGCTGTGAAATGGAATTTTTCATGCTTTAGAAATGTATTAAGATACAATGCATTAAAGTTCTCTTTAATACAACATTTTCTTTGCCAAACAGGCACTTCAAGAATGGCAACAGTGAAGTAAATAAATTCCTTCTCCTCATTAATTTCCACATGTAGACGGTTTCAAAACAACATCTAGTTAAAATTTGTCACATAGGCTATGCTGGTAGAGAGAATACACTTTGATTATTTACACCAAAGGTTAATCATCCTTTTAATAAGGATGCTTCTTTTCACACATACAACCTTGGCTTTCAGTCCTCAGCTCTTTTTTCTCTTCTTTTTTAACTATTGAAATAAGGAGGCCTTTGGTAGTCTATTATGAAAATACTGAATGAAAAGAATTTTTAAAGTCAGTGGAGAAAGCTCTCATTAAGTTCAGAGGATTTGAAACTGCTCCAGAAAATCCTAAAAAGTTTTGTTACTTTTTATTTCATCCCTTCATGAAGTTTATTTTCCAGTCTGCTGAATAATGAATATTTTGTTCAACATTGAGGGAAAAGGCACAAAATAAAACTGATTTGTTCGGAGGGTTAGTGCATAACTAATTCTAGGTTACTAAAGTAGGAGTGAGCCCAGGAGATGAATCTGTAATTACGTGGATCCTGATGTTTTGATATTTCTCACAGCTAACAGAGTTCTAGATCTTAAGTAGGACAGATGTCTGCCCCAATAAGAACTTGTGGTTTTACCCCAGCCAGCTGCCA
This sequence comes from Acanthornis magna, assembly GCA_036785705.1. Classification (NCBI taxonomy): domain Eukaryota; kingdom Metazoa; phylum Chordata; class Aves; order Passeriformes; family Acanthizidae; genus Acanthornis; species Acanthornis magna. Next base: position 16,159,205 of record JAWUZG010000018.1, on the reverse strand, counting down.
CGCCCCACGCAGCCACTTGCTCATTCCTCCACTGGCAGAATCGGCAAAGAATCAAAAGGGTAAAAGCAAGAAAACTCATAGGTTGGGATAAACACAGTTTAATAGAGAAAGCAAATGCTGCACACACAAGCAAAACAAAACAAGGAATTAATTCACCACTTCCCATGGGCAGGCAGGGGTTCAGCCATCCCCAGGAGAGCAGGGCAGCATCACAGGTAATCGTGACTTGGGAAGACAAACAACTTCACTCCAAATGTCTCCCCTTTCCTTCCTCTTCCCTCCAGTCTGTATACTGAGCACGATGTCACATGGTCTGGAATACTCCTGTGGTCAGTTTGGGTCACCTGTCCCAGCTGTGTCTCCTCCCAGTTTCCACTCCAGCATGATAATACCAAAACCAGAAAAGGCTTTGGCTCTGTGTAAGCCCTGCTCAGCAAAAACAAAAACATCTTTATATTATCAACCCTGTTTTCAGCACAAATCCAAAACACAGCCCATACCAGCCAGTGTGAAGAAAATGAACTCTACTTGACACAAAACCAGCACACAAATAAAGGTAAATTGTTGCATCGAAGTTTGTTATGCATGGGTATCTATCATGTTGCAAATAAGTTTTGCATAGTTCTGAAAGCATTGTTTCCTAAATTAAGTTCCCTGAGAGTCTGACTTTAGAAGAAGCAAAGAAAAAGTAAATTCTCCGGAAAAAACCATATGAAGACATCATATAATCCCAGTAATTGATATTTCCCTGACAATTACATAACTATCTAAATTGCAACGAGATATTCCACTGTTCTTTGAACTTCAGTTTAGAAGAGCAGTAATAAAACAAAACACTAATTTGGAAGTTTTTAAACCAAAAATATTAACCCTTACTCAGAAAGGCAAAAGAATAAAACCCTCCATACTTTGTTGAGATAGCTGTGCTCATAAAATCAAAGATTGCATATGCATATACTTAACTCTTCCCTTTAAAATGCAAAAAAGCCTTCTCCTTTCCAATATCATAAATTATACCAAAAAATACCCTTAAGAAGCTACCATCTCAGTCCTTTTTTAATCTTGCCTGTATCTAGAAAATAAATGTGCAGATTCTGCTGTCATAAAATAATTATAAACCATGATTCACAAAGAAATCTTCATGCTTTGACCTATGCCACACGTTTTTTGAAAATGCAATTGTTGATCTTAAGTTGTAGAAAAATGCCTATGTAACAATTTCTAGCTCTTTATAGGTAACAGGAAATCATGGTGCAAATCAGACATTAATACATTGCATGGAAATCTCTGTGTATTCATGCTTCTGTAGAGGACAAAAAAATTTTTCTGTGTGTATCTATATTAGCTTCCCCCTCCCCCCCCCGGTGAATATAATTATTCATAATATTGCTCCAGAAATAAAACTATTTCTATTTTTTTAGATTTTGATTTTATTCCATCTTGGAGTAATGTAAATCTTAAAGGCTCCAAACACACTTTAAGTGTGCTAGTTTTGTGCTGATATGTAATCTCACAGGCTTCAAAGCCTCTTCATGAAGATATCTATAATATGCTTCTGGTGTTTGCAAATACTGATAACAATTTAAAACACTTTTTAGAAAATAATAAATTTTAAAATGACAATTTAATTTTATATTCTTTTCCTACAGCTGGTTCTTCTTCCTCCATACACACTGGAATTGTTTTAAATGAGGCCCTCTCCACATTTTTTTTCTTGTATATACAGTCGGTTTCCTAGCAAATAGACCTTGATCAGGAAAACTTTTGACACCTACTATATAGAGGGATTTCAAACAGTTTTGATTTCTTACTTCTCAATCGATTTAGCATGCTAGTTTGGTAAGAATCTCACTGATAATGTTCTTGAAGTCAATACTGAATAATAAAGTAAGATTCCTTTTTCAGATAAATAGTCAGTTTTTCCAGTTTAATGTTGGATTTCAAACTTATTGGAACCCAGGTCTGATTGATGCAGGTGTAATCATAACTATTTTTGCTGTCATCTTCTTACATCTGAAAATAAACTTTTACAAAACTCAGCTATTTATATGGCAATATAATCCTATGGGACACAAACCCCAACCCCCTTTTACTTAATCTTTGTAATTATCTATCATTTTTTAAAAAAGGCTTTCAGTCATCTTGAACTTTGAGAGAAGGGCTTGTGTGTCTGAAATATTATCTTTTTTTCCCCCAGTGATATGTAACTGAGTTCATAATAGTTCTCATTCATGAAAAAACTTTGAAAAAATGAAAATGTTTGCTAATAACACTTTTCAAGTCTAATCAAGAAATGGGCAGGGATGTTCTTTACAACTAGCACTGATGGTATAAATCTCTGTGAAGGAATGATCATGCTAACCCCTAGGTACAGATGCGTTAAGAACCTTTAATTGCAGAGATATATTAAACCTTCTATAAAAAATAAAAATTGTGCATTAATAATTTTAGGGTTTTGGAAATTTAAAATTAATTATTTAGGAACCTTAAGCATATTTGTGTTTAAATATATGTAGCAGTCTTTACCTTAAGAAAGACCAGCTCTTCTTGACCTTTCAGCAAATTTCACACAAACTGACCAAATGTTTCCTTTAAACAGTTTTTTTTTTCTGATTAAATACTGCAGAATTATCTCAACACATTTGTATCAGAGTACTTATTCCAGCTTTATTTAGTTTAGGGTGTGTGACATTTCTGCCTTATATATGAAATGGAAAAAACTGGCAAAATGATCTTGAAGTTGTATGTGCTCCAATCACTAATCTTAGAGTTGGAAGCAAAACTCAGTGTTTTGCTGGCTCTTTTGAATTAGCACAACACTTTTTATTCAAAGTGGATTACTATTCACTTGGCAGAAAGAAAAAACACATACCTGGATACTGACAAAACAACAGACTCTTTTTGGGGCCAGATTTCTGACATTAATTTCTTTCAAATGTTAACAATGAGAAATAAACTGCACACCATAATGAAGCTAAATGTACTGCCAACTTCTTTTTACTTAAAGGTTATAAGAATTGAATAAAATTTTCTCTGGACAGAGAAACTGAGCATAATTAACATAGGCTTTGAAGAGAAGTGACGTCTGAAGTAAGTGTTAACTGCAGCACATTCTGCATCTTTCAGGTAATGACATTACATAAGGGGAAAAAACACCATCTGTTTGCAGCCAGAAACAATTTCTGACTGTAGATATCACGAAAACTGGAAAACTAGCTGAACATATCCCTAAGGAGTATCATGTTTCTGAAACAAATAATAAAATAGGACACATGAACTTTGCTGAAACACTGAGTATTGAGCACTTCTTTTGGAGTCGTTGGGAGATGTAGCCCTCAGAATTCCTGAAAATAAGATTGATTAAAGTATTAATTATAATTATGCTAGATTATCATATGCAAATCACACTTTTATGCTGAAACTTTTGTGTATTACTTGGTAGAGGTAAATAAGGCAATTTGTTCTTGAATCATTATTTAGAATTTTTATTATACAGTGACAAGGGATTGTATCAATAATCTATAAAAGTCAATAGAAAAAGGTCTCATCCAGAAGGTAAACACTGAAACACTGTTTATTACAGATAGTGAGGAACTGACCTAAAATCCTCATTTTAAAAGACAAGAAAATGTCTGCTTCAAATATAAAAGGAAAAAATAAAGATAGCAATCTATTTTCAAGTACATAATTATTTTATTTTTTAAATTTCCTTTATTTTTTAAACTATGCACAACTGTGTTGAATATGATCATTTAAATATAGAACATCTGTCATTGAAAAAAATTAAACTGAAAAAAAGTATGAAACAAAATCTTTTGACATCTGATGTCTTAGCAAAATAACTGCAACTTAACTTTTACTTTTTCGTGTTTACAATAAAAAATTCAGTGATGAATATTTAAGTTTAATAACCTCCTAAAGTTACTTTTGGCAAGGTTTTGAACTCAACAAGAAAATTCTTGGAAAATTGGGAAATTATGCAATTGGGTTATATTTTAGATAAAAAAATTAAAATTATATAGAACATCTTTTTCCCACTTGCAGCAGAGAAGATGAAAAGCAAATCTGTAGTTGCAGACCCTAATAGTTCAAGATACCCATAGGAAACAGCAGCAATAGAAAAACTGAAATTGATATAGTTTATAAAACATCCAGTATGGGCCAAGCATCATCTTTTTGACTAGCTCCACTTTGAGAGCTTTGTTTCTGCATGCTTCTGCTTGTGCAATAAATGCAAAATCCCAAGGTCAGAAATTAATATTACATCAGAATAGAAAGGAAATAAGTATTTTAAAGAAGAAGACTCAAGTTTATCAAATTAAAATATGACAAAAATTTAGAAGAGCTGCCTTAAGAATGTACAGTGAGTACAATTTTAATAGTGTTTTATATGAGTTAGGAAGGAAAATTTTCCTTCTTCAAAATGTCCAAAGCTTATTAAAATTTTACGTGGATTATAAAAGTGCTGTATGATGTTCAGGTGCTACGTTTGACGTATTCCTCCATTATCTCATATTTAGCATGGTAAAACAATGATGGAGGGAGAAAAGAACATCTATTGAGCAGCATTTATGCCTGAACATGGTTTCTTATAAATAACAGCCAACAGAAAAAAAGAAACCTTATTATAAATGTCCAAGAAAATATAAGGGAAATGCATTATGCATAAAGCAATGTAAAGACATATAAGAACAACAGATCCACTATCTAGAGATCTAGTGGCGAACTTTGGTTTTTGATTTGCAAATTCATTATTTCAAGAGATAGATCCTAATGTATTTTAAACGTGAAAACAAATATTATGGTCTTTAAAAAACAATTAATTTCTTTTTTCTCGGAATAACTTTAGAATAAAATCTTAGGAACCTTACATAATAAGTGGAAAGAAAACCCCCACAACTTAAAAAATCAAAGCAAAACTATTTTTCTGGGCCAAAACCATTATTCATTCATTCCTGTCATTACATTTTCATTATTTCACATTTTCACATCATATTTTTAGTCATGATTATGGATTTTTAAAAACTTCTTTAACAATATTTTAGTTTTATCTCACAGAAATATATGGACCACCACATGTGCCTATGCCTTGAAAGAGAAGATTATTCTTGTGCTTGTGATGGCACTATAAAAAGTTATAGAAAGATGTTTAAAAAAATAAAACAGAATGTGGTGAGTATTTGCCTTTAACGTGAATCCAAATCATACACTCAGTGTTGATGTCATATTGGTGTGTCATGTCTTACAGGACTTACGATTCAACCACGAAATTGTGTTTATGTATTCTGATTTTAAATTGTGATGTTCATGAATTAGTAACTTTTCTTAGTGAGGAAAATATGAGACGATAACCCTGGATTTTGTAACCCAAAAAAAAAAAAAAAAAAAAAAGAAATTCTTATGACTTTGAGTCATAAAAGTGAAGGAGCCATTTCTGAACTTCTGAACTTTTTTCCAGTAACATTATTCATGCAGGGTGTAAGACATTATGCTGTGATATAAAGTTCTTCTTTACAGCTGGGACAGATTTCTAAAATATAATTTTGCCTTCCTCATTTAGAAGATATACAGCTTACCAAAAATCAAAGTTTATTGTATCAAACCACAAATACTCAGATCATCACTATTTCTAGCTTAGTGACAAAAACATTTTATTCCAGCTGCCAGATTGAATTTTCAGACCCTGCAGATCCTCTTCAGTACTGGCACTTAGGCAAAGAAGATCTTTATTCAGCTGAATACCATGGGGTCCCTGTAAAGTACTAGTAAAGTACTAGTTGCAGACTCACCATAAAGTAGAGAAGGAGAAATTCAAAAGAAGAGTCTAATCATGCAGGTAAAGAAAAGAGGGAAAACACACACAAAAAAAGAGAAAAGGACAAAAAAGGCAAGCTTAAATCTCCTCTTCTGTCAAGGGAAAAAATAGATTGCTTATAAAAGAACCAGTCAAAAAAGCTTTTGCATAGGCTTTTCTGGACAACACCCCCCTCATTCTTCAAGATTGTGTTTGCTAAATCTGCTAGTGAAAAACTGAATTATTTTACAATAGAAAGGCCAGGTATTTTTATCAAATGAACAGAAAAACTGGGATCAACTTTCGTCTCTCTATCAGTATTGCTATAATCTGCAGAAACACAGTAGGTTTTGTCCATGGACTACAACATTCACACTTGCTTAACACATCCCAGCAAGGGTGGTATGAAAGCCATCATGCTCAGGATGAATAGCTGCAGTGAATGTAGGCCAAGAAAAACCTGTTCAATGTTCTTAATATATAAAATCACAAGAAATTCTTAGGTAACTCAACATACTCTACTAGTGTAAGGCTGGGATACTACTGATAGGTATGTAGAGAGATAATAAGGTCTGGGGCTAAGGTACTTTCTTTAGGCTTTTTCTACTGCAGTAAATTTTCTGAAGCTTTTCCAATTTTATGTCCACTAATATCATGTATGCCATTAAATTTAAAAAAAAAACAGGGAAAAAAAGGTGATGGATCGTTCTGCTTTAATTGCTAAAATTCCTGGAATGGAGTAATTTTCAATTTCAGGTATTTAAAATGGGGCTCAGGGAACCTGTAATAGATTTTACCTACTTTCTAAGTGTTTTAATGATTTAGTTAATAATTTAATGGCATTTTAGGAGACAAATATATACATACGTGTTAGTATAACAATTTAAATGATAAAGCAGGACTTTATGGTAATTGTTGCTAATTTTGAAAAGTACTCAAGGAGTTCACAGTGTTTCAAGTTAGCTATATGTGTGATTGCACTACTGTTAACTCTGCCATGTCACATAAATATTCAAGCAATCACTCCAAGATACATAATGTCACAATTATTAAGTGAACACACACTTACAAGGTTATATTACCAGTCTAATTATTTAATATTCCTGATAGCAGCTGATAGCTATAAATGTTAATTCTCAATTATCCTTGTTTACATGATGCGAGGATCTGGACTCAAGTAAGAAAAAGGTTTTATATGTGGTTTTCAGGAGTTATGTTTTGTCTAATGGACTTCTGGTATTTTAAACTCTTTAGATTATTCCTCTACTAGGTGCAACACTGGCACTAAAAGGTCAGAAAGCAGGTGAATTTGTAAAATTGCATGACCTCCCTCAAGTATTTTGTAATCATTCCACAAAATACCAATTTGGTATTTTGTAACCATGCCAAGTAAGTAAGGTTGGGCAAGGAAGAAAAGGAATATGTTAATCAATGTGTTCAAAAAATAATATTAAACATATTTTCCCACCCTATCTTTCCTTTGTTCTCTATTAGTTATTTTGATTTCATATGGTTTAAAAAGCTTCTAAATACTGGTTTGTTAAAAGTTATGTTAAATAATCTTTTATCATTAAAACCACCATATGTAGAATTAATACTATCTATGTTGCATTACCATAAATGTTTCCCTGTTGATATATGATATTGCATTACATTATGGCAATTTCAAATATTTATTATATTTTGCTGAGTGATTTTACTTTTAATAGACGCATTATTAGGATTGCATAACATCTGCTGATATAAAATAATACAACTAGAATTCCTCCACAATGAAAGTATTTCTCACTAAACACATCACCACTTACTGTTAGAATTCTAGTAGCACTTAAAGTAAAACCTTTCAAACAAGGACAATCACACAAAACCTACAATACCCTACATTACTTTACCATATATTGTGACATCATATGCTGCTTTCAGATGAAGCATGAACTTCTCCCAATAACCATGTGCTGATGAATGAACAGTATTTTAAATTGATGTGACACTGCTAAACAACAGGCATTTCTGTGGCCAAAGAGTGTTCTCCAGCCTTTGGAGAGAATTCAGCATCTTTATGAGAATACTTAACTAATGAGCCAATAACTTGATGTTCTAGACAAACAATACTTCTTCAGATAGATTATATGTTAATTAGCCAGACAGGAAAAAAAGTGCAGATATGTGTCTCAGTGGTTGTGCAGCAATGAGCATTTTAAATGAATGTGCCCAACCACAGAGGATGCAAAATAAATTTGTAGAAATAATTTTAGGAGCTGTCATATTTCTATTCAGTTATAGACTGCAATGAGAAAGTTTTGTGGAGATTTTGTTTGTGACTCCTTTTTGCAATTTCATTTATATGTAAATTTTTTTAATGCAAACTGAAACACAGAAACACTATTTTCTTTATTTGGTTTTAGAAAACTTGAAAACTTAGTTAGATTTCTCTGAAAATTTCCTTAGCCCTTGAACTTGTTCTTCTGATGCCATGAAAACTAGTATTCAGTTAGGACGGAAATTGTATTAGTTTACCTCACTAGAAAATAAATATGCAAAATATAAGGGCATTTTAATTCTTTCTAAAACTAAAAGAAGACATGGAACATACACAATATTTACCCAAGTTAAAGAATGGCTATAAAAATAGAACTGGGGACTTAGTTTTGCTTTGTGTCAGAAGAAGATTTTGTTTAGATAGGATCAAGCCCATATATACAACTAGGATTTACACTGAATAAAAATATGTACATATAAGAACTGAATAAACTTCCAGTAACATTTCTAAAATAATGCAGTAGAGAAGAAGAATTTCAGTTTATCAGTAGGTGTTATTTCACATTGGGTAGTCTGATTTAACAAAACTGACTTACAGAGAAGCTTCATGTATGGAACACGAAAATGTAAAAATGCATATGAAAAATCACTTACTTATACAACCCTAAAAAAAATTGGAAAAACCCAACTTACTCAAAAAATCAAAAAATATAAAACAATATATATGCAAAGAACACTTTTTGAGTGTTCATCAAAATCATCTATAGAATGAGAATATTAAAACTTTTGAGCATACAGAACGTGAAATACTAAAAAAAAATCTCTTCCTCAGGTGCCATTTAAACATTAAATCTGCAATTAAAAAAATTCTTTTGGTCTTTGAGTACCCTGCAACATCAACAATTAAATTAAACAAAACCATGTACACATATACATAAATTCCCTTGCTCTGAACTAGGTACAAGAATAAAACTCCACATGAAGAAGGAAGGAAAACAAGGAACTGAATAAAAACAAACCAGATTGTGCCTTTGATGCTATAAAATATTTGATATGAACATTGTGCACCACAACATGTTCTAGAATAATAAATATATTTATTTTACTGTGGTCACTGGGGAAGGTATCCAACTTTATGGAGTCAAGTATATTTAAAGTCTACAGGTATTGATAATATGGAACATTTTCTGAGCTTTTAAATGTTTGAAATCCATTTTTTATTCCAGTCTGAGAATGGTAAAATAATCTGTTATGCATAAGTATGGATGTTTTTTATAGTCTACAATATTCTATGATTACCCAAATATGACCTCTCTGGTAATAGGAGTAAATTTTCTTCTTGGCATATTATTCAAATTGTCTATTTCATAGATTTTATAATTTTTTTAATTGTACATTTTTCATTGTTGGAGATAAGATGCTAAAGCATTTCAGTGTAATGACTAGCTTTCTTTTGATTAGACATGTACAAGAAAAAAGGTGACTTTAAAAATGTAATCTCTCTTATCATTCCTTCTTTTAATTAAAAAAACTCCAACAAAATCTCTCACTAGATGGATTGGTTGTTTAGGGACATTTATTTTTCCTGGCACCAGGTTTCCTTCTGTTTCGTAGGGAAGGAAATAAGAGATCTGACTAAGTAATTTGATGGATGTAATGAAAACACAACATCTACACGTGATTAAATGAAATCTTATTTCATGTAAGTGACAAAGGATTAGAAAGCCGATTTCTCTTTTCTAAATAGTTATGTTAAAGGTTACTCTATTTCTTCAAAAGTCATTCTGAATTCTGCTTGATTTACTCTTTATACTCTGTGTTGCACATCATCTTCACCTGAAGATGTCCATTACTTTCCACATTGTAGCGTAGCAAGTTCTCCATAAACACAGGTCATTCCCCTCATTTATCATGGTATCATTCTGGGAAAATAATGTTGAAATCAGTGAAGTTACTTTGTAAACGAAGCTTTTAGAGTGAATATGAGAATAATTAGAATTAATTTGCTTGTAGGCAAATTATGTTTCATAATAGTTTATTGTTGAGGGATTCGTAATAGTCAAGACACTGAGACATGCACAATCCAGCCTTAACTTAGCTGACCATATTAAGCAAGAAGGTAAATATGTCCTTGAAGTGCAGCTATGGGGAAGTAGCTGCCAAGTGTAGCAATTCCAAGAATGCAAACAATGGAATGTGTGAATGGCAGGTTGTAGAACCTTAGCACCTTAGCGGGTCAGAGCAGCAGCAGCAGCGTTTGTATGACAGCCCACCATCACTCCAGTGATTTGCTTAGATGTGTAAACAAGTAGCTATTAACCAATGTACTGCTTGCATGTAGAGAAGTAGTAAATGTATATAAGTAGCCTTCTGATCTGTAATAAGCAGCTTCACCTGAACATATTGGTCTGCGTGTGATGACCCGTGCCTCCACGGTGGCAGTTTATATATTTGTTTTATTGTCAAAATCAATTTTGCTAGTATTTCATCTCAGGAATCATTTATTTATTTTTAGACTGTGGGTCTTCATTTTAGAACGTGATATGAGCAGGTGCCTTCCCCAAAGATGAGAATTTTAAAAATATCCTATCCATTTCTGTGTCCACAACTTGAAGAATCCAGTTTTCTGTAACTGATGAAATTGGACTGTATTAATTGGAGTGATAAGGCTTGAAGAGTTCACATATTAAACTTGTGCATTTATGTTAAATCTTCTATTGTTTGCCTACACTTAAGGGCAGCTACTGCCCATAAAGCTCATAACAACACTATCTTATTTTTTAGAAAAAAACATTTGTAAACAGGGACACTGATACCCAGGTAGTGCTACAAAAATCACAACTGCGGCAATGGCAAACATGTCTGAATCTTGTCTACAGCTTTTAATCTAATAGTATCATGTCATTCAGAGCTGCATATACAATCAAATGCCACATACGAAGAAAATCTGTAATGAGCTGATCTCAGAGGAAAACCATTATGTGATAAAAAGGTCTGTGTAAACAAATATACAAGATGACAGAGAGTATGCTGGTTAAATACACAGTTTGAAAACTGGTACTTAAGGGTCTGAAGCAATCCATGGCAACATTTAATCAACAAAAGGATTATTTCAGTAATTTCGTTGTCTCCTACTCTCTTTTTCTAATTCCTTCCCTCTAATTTTTCTTACCTCTTTTGTTTTTATTTCTTATGTATAAGCTTTAACTTAGTCTTAAAAAAGATACTTTGAGACACTGCATTTATTTTCATTTAATTTAACCAAAGGAAGCTAGTTTTGTTGTTTAGAAATCAATATGTAATACCTTTAGGGAGACATTTGCATTCCAGGTTGAAAATAAAGTGAGGGATTTTTTACATTATCAATCCTTTTCTTCTCATGGTGCTGAAGATTAATTCCAGAGCTTATTATTTAGCTCTTTCACCACACTCAAAGATCTCCAAAGATGACACTTATTGCTTCAAATGTGCACAACACTTTTGCACAGATGAAATAACTTTTTCGGGCAATGAGAGCAAATTTACTGTGGCAGCGAAATTTGTCTGAAATTACTCTGAAATTGTGTTTTTATTTTTTAATAGACAGTATCTTTCTTATAAGAAAGTCCAATATACAGTAAACCTGTTAGTAAGCATGTTGACGGTTTCTTACTTTATTTTTGAAGAAAATACAATTATAGGGAAAATATGGAACAAAGAGCGACACACAACATATGGAGAACATGTGAGGAGGAAAACATAGGTTACTATGAATAACCTATTACAAAATTTATATATTGAGAAGAATTCATTGTGTCAGATATTTTGTCAGGAACCTTGTATATTTAAAGACACTAATCCATTTTGCTGATTTGTTTATTTATTTATAAGCTATTTCAATGTGAAATGCACTTCTGGACCAAGAATTTTAATGTACAGGGGATATAACACCAGGCTTTTACAAAGCATTATTTGCATACTTTATTTCCATTCTTTTTATGAACAGCATGCTATTGCATTTGTATGGAATTGTAAGTTCATACATATTTAAACAAAATTCTCTTGGCAGCATAATGTAGAAGAGTCATTAATCTTATAAATTTCAGGGAGCAAATTACTTGTTTCTCACCTAACAATAGCCATTAACATGGTATCAGCCCAAAATGTGTTTTACCTTGTAAACTGCTGTAAAGTAACTATCTCAATCTTCTGAACTGGTACAGAATCCTGAAGATTGATGGAGAGAAATACTAGAAAAAAAATTAAGTGGACAGTAGAAGTAGCATTCTGAGTGAACACTGCTCCTCTTCTGCTCGAATAGTGTGCTTGAACTCATGAATTCATTTAAATATTGTCCCTTCTACATAGGCATTATGTGAGTGACTAAAAGACAAATGGCCAAGGTATTGTTTGAGCAACAACTTTTGCAAGTCCCTATTGCTATCTAGATAGTAAGCAAAAATTTGAGATAGATCAATTAAAAAGAAAAAGGCTCTTGACTTTAGACTTCTATGCCTATCTAGTTACTTTCCCCTGATCAGTACTTAGGTCTGGTGGATCATACAGCTCAGTACCTTGGCCCAACTAGAGGATATTTTACCGTGTGATATTGTCTGAACAGCTAATCAGCAGTGACCAGATCTACTGACTTAGACTGATTCCAGTGCATCTCATCTTTGTGGGTATCTCCCTTCTTCTTGGTTAGAACAGAAGGGGATTTAGAAAACAATATCAGAATCACTCAGCCCTGCAGAAGTACTCAGAGAAAGTCTTCCACGTAAGGCAGAAATTCTTAAGGAACTGTGTAAATAGGCTGTTAATGAAATATTGATGGAAAATACAATCTTCTTTGCTAGGTAAACAAGAGTTTTATTTCAGCCACCTCACAGAAGCAGCACCATCACCTGTGACTGAACTATACAAAGGTATAAAACTAAAGATGTATGCTGGTACATATAAGCTTTAACACTTAAAACCACATTTTTACAAGAATTTCAAGTAAGTAGAACCACTTGTGCAGTTAAGGCTCTTAAATTCCAGGATCAGGCAGGGTTTATTCTCAGCATCCTGTTACAGTGTGGGTTTTCCTGCTCCTAGTGCATGTGTTGTGTATCAGTTTTACCACATAACTAAAATTTCCCTGTGGCTTCCTGAAAGCCTTAGACAATTTCAGGTTTGTGACCACAATATCATGACTAGATGTTAATTCCAGCATTTACTAAATAATGCTTTGAAGATTCTCAGAACCGTTACTGGATAGAGCCACTTCTCTGTGAGGCCTGAGTCCAATGCTGGCTGTTTTGGAGTGTTGTGGTTTAGTATGTCTCCATTTTGCTTTTGACATTAATAATTCCTTTCTTTTTTCCCTAATGGCAACCTAAATCCAAACAAACATCTTGAAGATGTGTGCCACTATCTCCCTCTCAATTAATTTTTTATGACCTTTTTTCCTTCACTTCCTCTTTGAAAGTCTTTAGTTAATCTGAAATATTAGAACTGAATTGGATAGTTCCCATTCCTTTTAAAGGATGTTCAATGTAAACACACTCAGAGATACACTTCTGTCCACTTATGACTGCTTTGTAAGTTTATAAGGATGTTTGTAAGTGTTTTAAAAATATTCTACTCCACTGTTGTTGAAGATACGATAGTTCTGTGATATTATGGGCATAGGTTAAATGAACTAAGAATCTCTTTTCTTTCATCTGTGACTCATAAGACAGAAAGAAATGGAAATGATAAAGCTTCTGAAATATCAGGGGGGCAAGGAAAGAAAATAATCAATCTACTTCATAAAGTTCCACATGCTTTGTGGAAGTCACTGCTGCTGTTGTTACAGATCTTCCTCTGCCCCAGCCTGCTGTATCACTCACCTGCACAATTTATCCTTTTCAGTGTTTTACCAGCTCTAGAAGTCTACCAGGTTTCTGTTAAAAAGCAGAGTTCTTTTGCTTTAGCTATTCATATATCCTATTTATAAAGTAAATGTATCATCTTTGCATAAATGTGCTGGTTTTGACTGTTAATTTTCTTCTTGGTAGCTAGTATGGACCTGTTTGTTTGGTTTGTGCTGGAAAATGTTAATAACACAGGGATGTTTTTGGTTGTTACTGAACAGTGCTGACATAGAGCCAAGGCCATTTCTGCTCCTCACCCCACCCCATCAGGGCATTGGCTGGGGGTGCACAAGGAGCTGGGAGGGGACACAGCTGGAACAGCCAACTTAACTGACCAAAGGAATATTCCACATGGTATAGCATTGTGCTCAGCAATATAACTGAAAGAAGAAGGATGGGTGTGATATTCAGAATGAAGGTGTCTATTTTCCCAGGTCACCATTATGGGCGATGCATAATGCTTTCCTGGGAATGGCTACACCCATGGTAAGTGGTGAATGAATTCCTTGTTTTGCTTTTCTCACATGCACAACTTTTACTTTACCTGTCAAACTGCCTCTATTTCAACTAAGTGTTCTCTCACTTTTTCTCTCCAATTTTCTCACCCATTCTGATGGGTGTGGGGAAGAGAGGGGAGGGAGTGAGTGGCTGGGTGGTGCTTGGCTGTCAGCTGGGTTTAAACCACAAAAATAATCAATAAAATACCTTGATGTTAGAAATATTCTGAGTCGTAGTGCCCTGAAATTAATGTTTGAGAAGGGTCTATAACTGTTGTGGGCAAACACAAACAGCTTTTCTCAGCTTGCTGTTTACCAGGGAGACAGAGCAAAATTACCTTCTGTTTCGACAATTGTCCTGCATCTGTCTAGTTCGTAGGTATGGTATGTTTCACATTTACTGGACATACATCTAAAATGACTGACTACTATTTAGTCAACTAGAAAAAATAGAAGGAAAGCAAAAAATAAGGAATGCATAAATTTAGTTAGGGTATTGTCTCCATCTTGATTATTCGTGCAAGATAAATTCATATATATCCCCCTTTAAATTCATCCATATCTGGTTTCCTTAAGTATTCTTGATTTGTATTTTAAAGTGTTTCTGTAATAGATATAGTTGAACTTATATTTAGATACTTAAAATGTGGATGTGAAATCAGGTTGGTTTTTGTTGATTTTTCTTTAATTAAGTGTGTGTAAATTACATATCCAGCTAAACTAACTGTTCCCTGTATATACCTATGCTTTTTGAAGAAGCTGACAGTTTCAGATACTCAAAAATTTAGTTGTATTGAAGGGTATTTCTATCTAAACTAAAGCCCCATCTTGGAACTTCTTGTGATTTAACTATTAGTTGATGCTTAATATTTCAATGAATCTTATATATCTGTTTGGTTACGGGCAGCCAGTGTTAATTTGGAACTAGTGTACTGTTACAAAAGGCATTAGAATCTGCTAAAACTGTAAGCTCAGGAGAGTAACTTGTTCTCATAAAATAGTACTTCACTTTTGCATACTAATTGAATTGTGTTTTGTTTTAAAAGGAGACACAACTTACTTACCCTGAGGACACATTTTGTTATCATGTGAAATATGGAATGCTATTTTGCTTCAGGAGATAAAAGCAATTTTGCTCTGCATCCCTCTAGAAACTACTGCATCAGCTTACCTAGTCATCTAACATCTGTGAGGGCTATCTTTCAGTAAGTGTTCTTCAGAGTTATTAATTTGTGCAAGACTCATACCAACCAAATATTTAATAAAAAGGTGATTTTGTATTTCTTCTA
Organism: Acanthornis magna; assembly: GCA_036785705.1. Classification (NCBI taxonomy): domain Eukaryota; kingdom Metazoa; phylum Chordata; class Aves; order Passeriformes; family Acanthizidae; genus Acanthornis; species Acanthornis magna. The sequence continues at coordinate 16,143,490 of JAWUZG010000018.1, read as the reverse complement.
AAGTTAAATAAGACTGAATTGTAGTTGTTATGAACAGACCTTACCTCACTGTATTTAAAGTTATAACACCTTCTGGTGGGTTAGCCCTGGGCAAAACCACAGGGGACAAAGTAGGGACAACAGGAAAGAAGCTTATGGGTCAAATTAAGACAGGGAATTTGCTTATCAATTATCATTATCAGCAAAAAAGACTTTTTTAGGGAAAAATTAACTGCCAGTCGAAATAAAAATGTAATTATTAAAGATAAAATTGGTAACGGTAGAAGCTGTACAGAAATACAGATGTCTTTCACTAGTGTGCTTTCCAGCCTTTAAGCCCTTTTTTTCCTAAGTGTTTGCTATCTTCTGTGAAACGTCCTTCAGACACTTGAGAGGATCTGCACAAAATCTCTTCTGATCTCCCAAGTTTCTATCAGTTTCAAAGTCCATGTGGACCATAACCAATCAGAGCTCATTGCCTAATGGTGTTAATGGTAATTTATTTCTTCTTTTAATTAAACACAGATGTAGATCTAAAATTTAAGAAAATAGGAAAAGCTGTATTCCCATACCAAGCTCATAATTTCCTTTTTCTGCCACACTGCAGGGTCATTGACAGTACCCCAGAGTCTACCACAGATGCACATTAATTACCCGCTCTCTAATTACTAGGGTATTGGGATAACTGTTCAACCATTCATTAAACTTTCTTCTTTCAAAGCTCCAGAGACATGTGCAAGAAGCTCACAACTTGGCATTTTTAATTGAACCCTATTAACTCATAAAAATGGACAAAAAAGTGTAGTTATCAATAAAGAATCATTTTTCATTTTGTCCACTAAGCCCACAACATACAAGTTATCATTTTTGATGCAATCTCTTTGGGCATCCAGCAATGAAGCTGTTCACAGAATGTTAATTATTGGGAATACATCAACAGGATTAGGCAAGAGTCCTGGCTGTTAAATTACAAGTTGAATTCCCCATTGAAGACATGCATGGAGACAGTTAGTTAAATAAACAAATCTAAATAGGATGATTATCTAAAAAGTCAGAATATTAACAAGAGGAGGCCTGTGCAAATTAATAGAGATAACAGCAAGTTAAAAATACATTAAACTGTTCTGTGATATAAAGTGAAGTTTTACTACCTTAAAACTTTTTTCCCAACATCATTCATTATTTAATATGACTGAAGAAAATGTTATGACATGAATGAATCAGTCACAAAAAACGAAGTCTTGCTTTTTAATATCAGCATTTTTTCTGTGTCTGCCACACCTTTGATTTTTAAGGTTCATTTGTTGTAAAAATGTCACATTTAACCATCTCCTGTTTTTAATGCACCTGTGAGATGTCATGATGATTCTCATTTGCTCTGATTGATTTCACATTGCAGCTTCAAAGTGTATCTTTTCTTCTACCTTATTGGTATAGAAATCATTACTATCTATTAATACATTTAGCATTACTTGATAAATATATAAGTGAGTTCATTATTTGTGATTTGTAATCTACATGTTGTTTTCCAGGAGTCAGAATCCACTGGTGGATTCTTGGCATTTCTTAGCAAATTTCCTGTCTTTAATTAATCCTGTCTTTTCAAAGCCCTTCTCAATATATTCTGCAGGATTAATTAGGTAACTAAGTGACTTTTCAGAACAGAAACAATTAAGATGTGGTGTTATTATTACAGATATATCCAATAATCCACAAAAATTTACAATTACTTCTATTTGATATGTTACCTGTATCAGAGTAGTCAGTGACTATTTTCTTGTCCTTAGCTGAGCTATTATTATATTTTTGTAGCTCTATGCAATTCCAAGCAAAGAAAATTTAGGCTAAGTACTCCGATTCGCACAATGAAGTTAAGCAGTGAGCAGTTTGAAATACATGTATGTCTTTAAATTTAAAATTAACTGTTGAATAATTGTCATTAAAATAGATACTACATCTTTGTCAAATTCGTCTAAGAGATTGGCTAGAACTTACCTTTGTAAAAAGTGTAATGTTAAGACATAGTAATAAAACACTCTTTGCAACAGGTATTCATGCAAATTTGTCATAAATGAACAATTTTTGCAGTCTCTAAAAATTTGCCCAATACAGAAATCCTTAACAAATGTGTGAATTGCCATTTAAAAAAGATACAGCAAATATAAACAGAGGTTCTTCCTCTTGCAGTGTATTTCTGGATACTGGACCACCATATTGTATCAAATGAGATTCAGCTGAACAGTTGCTTCGTGCTAATCAATAAACAGATTAACTCCATACAGATGATTCTGCTTAAATAAGCATGTGACACTTACTGCAATTAATAAGAAAAGAAGAAGATGACATATGTTGATTGATCCTGTCTAAACTCATCCAGAAAAACCTCAGCTATCTTTTGCATTTTGAAATGGTAAAAGAAATACAACAGGAAATGGCTCAATCTTCTTTCTGGTCTGTAGCATTGATAGTTTCTTGATTCAGAGTTTTTTCTTTTTCCCTCATCAGTTAAATCAGGATTACACTTGATTACAGATTACACTTGAGTTTAATCATACTGCCTTTATTAAACATTTCCCTGATTTGGTTATTTGAGTACTAAGATTACTGCAAATCTTTCTCATCATAATGAATTTCCATTGCCCCTCATAGTAAACAAAAGTAAAATACCAGGGAATTAATTACACATAGTTAATGCCTTAAGTGGGATGCTGGGTCACTGAGAAAACAAAACCAGGAGAAAAAAAAAACTTAGAAACTGTCAAAATGCTGAGATAACAGAAAATAGCAAATAAAATTGCATGCATTGCCAGGCGCAATTACAAAAATGGTGACTACATTGGTTAAAGAGCAATGCTCATATCGCTGGGGTTGTGGGTTTGATCCCAGATGGGCCATCCACTCAACAATTAGAATAGATGATCCTTTTGGCTACCTTCCAACTCAGAATATTCTGTGATTCTGTGATTTACTCTCCAAACTCCAGGCAATACTCGAGAGTTTCCATGGAAGATGACTACATAGCAAGCAGAGGTGTAGAGCAGGTTTTGGGTTCTGTGCTGTCTTTTGGGCTGGGCTTAATCCACCCAAGGCCTGGACAATGCCAGCTGCTTGTTCATCCCGTGTCCCTGCAGAGCCTCTGGAGCGGGGCTGCGCTCTGTCCTGCACAGCTGGGCCTGTCCATGTTCCCCCACAAGGGCTGCTTGCCATGGTGGCCCTGAGGCACAGCACCCATGAAAGGATGCATCACTTTCAGGGAAAATATGGAACTTATATTCTTTAAGAGACAAGGTAAAATGATGTTAAGTTTATCCACTAGTAATTTGAAGTAAAATATTAAAATAAGTTTTATAGCCTACTGTCCAGAACCTCATTTCTTTGTGTAGTCTACCTATGTGATAGGCAGTGTCTTAATTATGTTTTAATAGAAGTGCCACTGAACACAGCAAATTTAAAAGATGTTTGATCCTAAAATTAGGTGGGAATAGAAAGATGGCAAGAAGGTAATGAAGAACTTATATAATATTTTATATTTCAAATTAATGATGCAGAGGACTATATCATACCACTGTAGTTGTTTTGATGTGAAAATCATTTTTAATGGGATATTTAGATGAGCTATTCTTTATTATTCTTATTCAATTATGTCTGTATATATCACTATGTATTAACATCCTGTACAAGGACTTCATTTACATTTAATTAGTTTCTCTATAAAATTATTTCTGCTTTTGAAATTATGAATTTGTATATTACAGAACAATCAAATTATCAGCCTCACTGCCAAAGATCAATTTGGAACTCTGAGAAGTGTGATGAAGTATGTTTTCCATCATTAAAATTACCTGCAAATTCTTCAGCACTGTCAAAGTGTCTATGGCTGTTATTTAATTTGTTTATGACTAGCAGGAGTAAATGAGATTGTGTAGTAAAATGGAATTTTCGAGGAAGTTCATCTCTCCATGAGTAGAATGTTTGCTGGAAGTCTAAGAAATCACCAGAATAAATGTGTCTATATTTTATAGATCTTTGCTTCTTTACAATGCACAGTCTTAAGATAGGCATAAAAATGTTACATGGGTTCTAATTAAGCCTGATGGATTCAAACATCAGTGAAATTTACAATTAGTGCACTGGCATGTGAAACAGAATATTATGAGAAAGTCTAAACTTTAGTTTGTTTCCTGATTCTTCATTCTTATGAGAACAGCGTTGAAGATGACAATCTGAGAATGACACTGTGAAATGACCAAGGGGTTCCTTTATATGAGGGAACACAAATACCTAAACAGAGCTCAGTGAAGTTTCACAGTAACTGTTTTCACACACTTGATTCTGTCCAGAGTGCTAAGAAGTAGTTTTAACTTCTAATAATGTTACCATCTTATCCTCTACCATCTGAGGGTAACAGGAAAAGCTCTCTGTTCTACACAATTTTGTGATTTTTTAGAGACCTGGAATGCAAGCAGGTGATATTAGAAATCTTTTGCCAACACAGCTCTAAAATGCTAAGTACATCTTCCTACTCAAGTGAACAGTTAATGTTGCTTTAAATAGGCATATCCTGAGTTTCTGCAATCTAAAATACAAATCATCATGTTCACCTGGTCTAGAGCTGTCCCTGAATATTAGTGCCAAACATGAACAATTAATAACTAACAAGTTTATACTGATTGTAAAATGAAACAAATGCAAATCTCACATTTCCTTGGAAAAGAAAGAAGTTAAATGAGAAAAACACTTGCCATTGCCTTTTATTTCCTGGACAATGGTTATTGCTTATAGTCATGCAAATTTGGATTTTGGAGTATTAGGATATACAGGGCAAACCAGTTTATTAAGCCTGAGACATAATTATGACAACAACTTATATAATTTATAGTTACTCATGTTTTTGATGCCTAGAAATGTGTTATTCTTGTGTTCCTATTTTATTAGAAAAAAAAAATCACTAAGCTTTAGTCCTGTTTTGGGCTCATATAGTGGGAGAGTATGAGTGCTATGGATTGACCCTGAGCAGCAGCTAAGCACTTACTCAGCCACTTGCTCATTCCGTCTTTACTCCTACCAGAAGCAGTGAGAACAGGAAAAACAAAAGTGTGAAAGCTGAGGGTTCAGGTAAAGACAGCTTAGTAAGTGGAGGAGAGAGAAAAAACACAAGTAATGCAAAGATAGTCCCATGCCAGCTCCTACAAGTGGAGCAGTGCTCAGCCAGTCTCCAGACAGCAGCCACCTTGGAAGACAAAAAATCATGACCTTCTTCTTCTTTCCCCAGTTTTTATTGTTGAGCATGAAACAGCATGGCATGGAATATCCTTTTAACCAGTTGGAGTCAGCTGTCCCAGCTGTGTCACCTCCCAGTTTATCGTCCCCACTCAATATTCTTGCTGCAAGTCAGGCAGGGTGGGGAAAAGAGAAAGTGTGATATTGGTGCAACCACTGTTCAGCCACAGCATTATCACCTGTGGTTTAACCACAAATCCAAAAACAGTACCTTATGGACTGCTATGAAGAGAGGTACCCAGCCAAATCCCTTAGAATGATTTAGGTGGTTTAAATCAGCTGCCGTTGTCAACAAATGTGAAATCTGAAAAATAAACCTTAATAAAGACAAGCCACTCTTCTGAAGACTTTTCTTGGACTGGTAGAACTATTTTACCTAACAACGATAAGGTAATACAGACTGGGGATCTTTACAACGCATGTTCCAACTTCCAGAGGAGAATTCCAATTCCAACAGTAAGCCTGATTGCCATTTTACAAAAAAGAAAAAAAAAAAAAAACCAAAAAACCCAAATTATCCAGTCTGTTCTCACATTAACACCTCTTGAAAATAATTTCTGTGAAAATACCTGGTTTTAATAGCCCTCCTTCCACTGGTCTTTGGCTATCCCAGTAGAGAATGATGATATATAATTGTGCAAGCTCAGAAAAAGGGTAATATCAAGCTTCAAAGATTTCAGTATATTGTTGGAAAGAAGGTACATTTCAGGATCTTTTCCATAGTCAGTTATGTACTAAATAGAATTTCCTATTAGCAGAGATAAAATGGGTAGTTTAGTTTTCAAGTCAGTATTTTAATTATGTTTGCATTAAATCAGGCTTGAAGGTGTTTAAAAAGCCTCTGTTGAAAGTCCTTTTAAGTAATAGTTTTGAGCCAGGTGGCTGTCAACCACAGTAAGATAAAAATGCCAAATGTCAGGACAAAGTTTATTTTGGAATCAATGCCACAGCTTACAAATGGTGAAGAGAATTTAAACTTGTGTGGACTTCATGAGAGTTAAATTGCCTGCTAGCAGTTTTTAGGTGGGGAAGGAAATGTGCAAAATTTTATTTTTCTGTGTTTGTATCCTTTTGCTAAACTCAGATCTCAGTGGGGGCTGAATGTCTTTGTCTCATTTAAAAACAGAAGCTTAACTCTGAGAGACAGCTCTTGGCTCTATTGAGATTAGAGGTTTGGGAGTCGGGAGCTCAGTATCTGCCCACAAACCTTAGAATGCTGATAGGGAAACATGCCTTAGATTCTTTTATCTTCTGTGAAGAAATTATTTATTCTCAGGATATCCGTACTAATAACCAACCACTTACAAAGACAGTGATGCTGGAAATTCTTATATTTAGGATTTCTTTCAGTGAAGCTGAACTGAATGAGGTAGAAAATAACTGATTTTACACGATTTACCTTTCAATAAACACTGGTGATCATACGTATCATAGGTCATGTATGTCTTGGGACAAGTAACATGGCCCCATCTTTTATCTTCTTTTTGTGGTCGGTCAGATATTTGGAATAGGAATTAATTTTAAATAGCATTTTACTCCTCAATATAAATGATGTCAACATAATGGAATAAAAATATTTTATTAAAAATTTTATGGATTTTAATGCAAGAATATGTTTAATAGCCTGAATTTCTAAAAAAAAAACAACTAAAAACCCCCAAACAAACAAAAAATCCCCTATAAACAAAAAACCTCACTAATAACAAAACAGAACAAGATTTTGTCCATCATTTCAGGTAGCAAGCTTCTAACTTCTGTTTGAGCTTTGTATGTATTTCAGAAATATATTTGGTCTTAATTTGAAGGTTTTTGAGTGATGGAAAATTAAGCAAATCCCTTACTAGAAGGTGTCTCATGGATAATTATCTTTACTATAAAAAATCATGCCTTATTTATACCTGAAAATTTATCCAGTTTCAGCTGCAGTCACTGGATATTGTTATGCTTTTGTTTAGTAGATTAAAATTTCTTGCCTTTGAAAAGTTAAGTAAATAGAGCTTTTTGAATCTCAAACTATAGACATCAAATCAGCCTTATGAGGTCTGTTTGAAACTTTTCCAATTTTTTTAAACATTTTGAATTTTTTTGAAACATTTTGGAGATTTAGGCAGTCTAATAGTCTTTCCAGTGTAATATTCAGAAGAAATACTATCTTCATGTTTCTCATATACATGCATACTTCAAGATATGTATTCTAATGGGATTTGTTTGGATTTCTGTTAGCTCTTCATGTGGCTTATGTTTTTTAGACTGTGGTTTTGAATATCAGGATTATGATACAGAATACTTCAACAAGTGTTTGAATTTGAATCATAACAAACCTAGGCACTAATAAGAAAGTCAAAGTTAACTCAGGCAACCTAAGCAAATTCCGGTTAATAAAATATCTGCAAACGTATTAGCTCTACTTTTCATCTAGGTCAGGGTCATCATGGTTTCTAAGAGCTCAGGACTGTGGATTTTACCTCACTCATGTATATTTTTTCTTCTAGTGCAGACAGATCTAGAATTTACTTCTATCAATAATGGCACAGCAATTATATACATTAACTGCATTAGTCTGCAGGGTGAGGGAGTGGGCAGAGAGTGGGAAATAGTCCTCTAGTCATTAATTTTGTCACTCAAATAAAGGTAGAACAATCTATTTGCAGAAGGAAAATAACATTTTCCCTGCCCCGAATTTTAACATAGGAAAATATCTCTCCTTTTTAATATAGCATTGAGTAAAACAGATGGCTGTCTCTGTCTGCTTCATATTTCTCGTTTGAATCCTCAATAGCCAGCAGAATAAGCAGCTTGCTGGGCCAGTGGCTGAATCTTCCAGGTCAGCCAAATGAGGTGTGTTCTCATTCTTAGATCTCCAGTACTATTTTCTGTTTTGGTTTTTATGTGTTTATTTGATTGGTTGATTTTGATGGGGTTTTCTTTATTTTGGTTTTGGTTTTGATTTCTTTTTATTATTTGCTTGCAATCAAGTAATTTTCTTGACATAATTTGAATGACTTATATTTCTTTAATATGATGTGTCCATACCAGCCAAATAACTTATAAACATGGTACAGCCAACTGCAAAGTGAATTGAAGCTGCAGTGCATACTTTTGGGAGCTGGGAAATAGCATAGAAGAGACAGATGCAGGCAGATGGCCAGCCAGTTTGCTGTCCAGGAGAGTGCTGCACAATTCCAGCTGGGAGTTTCTGCTTCGAGCAGATAGGACCCAGCACATGGAGTGTGAGGTTTCTCTGAATGTTCATTTTCATTTAAAAGAATATCCTTCAACTGTGGGTTGCATGGGTTTGAATTGCCTTTGCACAATTTCTTTGCTGGCTGGAGAAGGGTTAGCAATTAAAAAATTGAATGTGACTTCTTAAATGTGATATTTTGTCAATGGAATTTTAGCAAAGCTATTGCTTTTTTTACTTTTGAAAATGAGAAAAAAAAGTGCTACATTTTCTGCAAACAATCTGACGCTGATTAACCAATTTCTAACGATTATGTTTTTCCCTCTTTAATTTAGTGTGGAAATGTATGGGCAGAGGGAGTTATATTTCCAAACAATGTATACGTCTTGTAACAATTACTGCAGCCAAATCACAAGCTTTTAAAGGGAGATACTAAATTTGCTAAGTCTATGGTTTAAACCGTATTTATAGATGTGAAATATTTAATTAATCAAATGTTTGTATTTTGGAACACTCGCTTTTCAGTTCTTACTTGCCCTTATGAATATTTTTTCCGTGAGCTCACAGGCTTTCTTACCAGACTATAAGAAAATCTATAACATTGTACCTTAAACAGTTCTTCTTACCACCTCTCTGTTGCTTTAAATGCAAACAAAGGTGCCAAACTGGTCAACCAAATATGACTGAGACAGAATAACCTCATTGGAGCATGGGGAAAGACTTTTTATTTGGCTATAGACTGTAAAAACATACAACCATATAAAAAATTGTGATTGCATTTCTCAAAGAATCTCTCACTGACAAATCACTGGCAAAAAGGCTACAAACTCATTCCCTCTGCGGAAGTAATCCATAAGCAAAACCATGGGTAGCACACACCCGATGCAACCCAGAGTTCTAGACTGCAGTCAATATTCCCACCCTTTGGAGACTGGACATTTCTAACAGTGGTAAGAATGGCTCGTGTTAAGCCTGAGTGGATGAATGTGGTGCTGTAGCCGGAGTGCATGCAGAGCACAGAGTGACTCACCTACAGTGCATTTAGCAAGCCAGCCTTTCAGCTGCTGCGAAGAGTGGAAGCAGTCCTTGAATGATATTCCTTCCCTTGCTGGAGGACCTAACTTAAAGCAGATTGTTATATAGAACCCCACCCACTGCATTCAGTGAAGTGCACTAATGAATTAGTGACCGAAGACCTATACAGCATACTTCTTTCTTCATTTTGAAATGTGATGTGATGCAGCTATGAGCCATTCTACTGGTAAAAAACTGAAATTGAATAGGAAGTTGGTTGAATTATAAACAAAAAATAATGTACAAAGTGACCATACATAGAGTTGCTTATTTGGTCAATAAATTAAAAAATAGGAATCATTCTATTTTGATTCTGAATCTGATGCCCAAAAGATGGCAGGTGGCTTGCAGGTAATTTACTGCCTGTTCTTTTTCCAGGAACATGTGTTAAAATTTTAGCCACATTCAGTGCAATACTTAGCCATGAAAGCAATTCGAATTTCTGGCTTTAATGTGTGGCTTGTTAAACTCTGTTTTGTCATCCAGGCTCATGATGCAGCTCTGTATGGTTTTAAGGTATGGAAGCAGTATTTCTTTGTGCTAGGCAGTGCATTAATTATGCTGTACTTCTGTTCACTCAACACTTCTACAGTTTTAGAGACAAAAGCGTAAGAAAAATCAGCACACTGAAAAAATCAGAATGTTACATGAGAAAACAAGGTTCCTTGGGCAGCTCATCCTCTGTTGTTTCCGAGAGAATTTGAATGGAGGAAAGCATTAATCTTTCAACTACATATTCAAGGTGACAATGGGGGCATTGCAAAAAGAGAGAAAGAAAAACTTTGTGTGGAAAATAAAGTGTGATGCTTCCCAGCAGCCCAAGAAACAGTTACAGATTGATCTGCAGATGAGTAAATGACAATGAATATTCTGGGGCACTTATACTTTGAGTACATGTTGATGGTGCTGTGTAAGATGCTGGAGTAGCTCTACGTGAACATAAAAGTAGACTGTCCATGATCCAAGGAGTATTTAAGGGTTTGACATTCCCTCCTTACATGATAGAACACAACTTCATTATGACAGCTGGAGATCAATAGGAAACAGGAATTGAAGGTACACTTGGACTCATCAATTCCCTATGCAGAAAATTTGGGCTCAGAAGTACCTGCAAGCACCTATTATGAGGACAATAATTCTTCCCTTCTGATGTCAGGGATGTTAGATCAGAAGTCAGCTAACAGCTGAATTAATTTCTGTGTATGTGACTATCTGTTTGTGGCCCACATGAAGCAGATGGCAAATGTCCAGTGAGTCCTGAGCTTGATATGGGCTTTTCTGCTTTATTTTTTTATGACACAGTATTGTGTTCTGGGTAGAATGCATACTGGGACTGGATAATGGCAAAGCAGCTGTTTTTTTGTACTTGCAATTTGAGAGAGAGGAAAACTCCCAGAATCACACACACACACACACACACACACATATACATATATATATTCGTGTGTGTGTGTGTGTGTGTGTGTGTGTGTGTATGTGTGTGTATATATACACACACACACACACACACACACATGAATTTCAGAAAGATGGTTGACCCTTCAGTATGTGGAGGACCTTCTGCACTTGTTGAAGACTGCCCAGTTTTGTAATGAACTCTGGGTTTACTTGGTATGAAAGTACTAGTGGGAAAAACTCTGAAAGTTTGAACCTAAGATGGTGGGCAGTGACTTGCTATTAAATGTGTTCACATTTAGAAGTTCAGAGAATTGTTGGTATTTGTTGTTTCACAAAGAAGGAAGTCCTTTCACAGATATTTTACAGCATTTTTTTGGTTATTAGGAGGTAGTCTGGTTCAGCTTTCAGAAGAAGATATAACAGAACCAAAAGGGTAGATGGTATCCTTTTGCTACCAGCTTATGGAGAACTGTCTCAGTCAATTACAATTAGTCATATATATAAAAGTTAATGATTGAAGTAACCCAAACACTAGGCAGGTCCAAGCACTTCTTAAGTGTTAACGTCTCAGGACAAAGGATCTCTAACATTTTTTTAATGTTCCACATATTTTTATTAATGCAATTAATGATTTTTAGCTTGTAAAAGATTAAACCATCAGTGTTTTTTGGCATAGCTGCTCCAAAGCAGTTCGTTTTGTTAGCTGGATTAAGAGGTGTCAATGGGTTGATGAAGATTTAAGTTTTGTGAGTGCTTCCTGAGGGAGAGAATTTTAATAATTTTTAAGACATCCTACGTTGTCTCTTTTCTGGTATGACTGATTCAGTCTGAAGGTGACAAGCTTGATCTGGAACAATGCAGCTGCATGGTAGGAAAATGTATGATCTATTAGTATCTCTGGGAAAACGCAGATTAGCTCCCAGAAGAAATGCACACATGAAATAGTGGGGTGGTACTGTCATGGTACTGTGCAAATTCATGCTTAAGAACCACACATTGTAGACCAGCCATCTCAGTACAGAGGCTGAAGATCCATTAATCTTTACTAGTGAAAGGAATGTAAGGTGCAAAAATGTTAACACGCTTATTGTTGAAATCAATGACAAAATCTGTTCGTTAATTTGATATTTCTAAACATGTCAAACACATGCAAAAAATTTTGTGGTATACTTTTTTCACAGAATTAACCCTTCCCACTCTTTTAATAGAACATAAAAAGAGGCCTCATTTTTCTTGTTAGAAACATTTTCAGTGTGATACATTAATCTGAACACAACAAAGATGGGCATAAATTTTAAAGTACACTTACAGATTTGTTGTGTTAGGATTTGCATAAATAAATAAATAATTAAATAACAAGAATCCCCTATCTCTGAACTACAAATTTCAAATGACTGCAGAAAATCACATTTTTTTTCTGATAACATGTACGTTTATAAATTATTTCCTATATAAATAAACCAGTTCTTGTGTCTAATAAAACACTAAAAGTACATTGCCAATACTTTTTTGCATAGTTTTACAAGAAATGACATTGTGACTTTAGCCATTCAGCTGAAGAAATGAGCAAGTCCTTAGTGGTTTTGCTCTAAGTCTCATTCAAGGAAGACCATTAATGATTTTCTTTTATCTTTTTTCCTTTCCTTACTCTCCCCTCCCAATAATTTGATTAATCATTTCAGTTACATGTTTCCACTTGACAATCTCTGGATTCAAAGGTTCTATCTCAGCAATATGTCAAAAGGAGTGACACTGCAAAGGCTGGACTAAACTCTGACATGACACCAAATGAGGAACTTTATCTCTTGAGACATCTGAGTGGATTAGATTAAATGAACTTTAAGAGGAACTTTACAACTATGAGCATAACCCACAGAATCCATAAATATTGAATATCTGCAAATGTGCACTGCCTAGCACTACTGCCTGCTTTCAATTTTATATTAATTCTCTTTAAGAACTGCCCCATGTCTTTATAAACATACACAAATTAAATGAAACAGCAAAGAAGTAAAACAGAAAGGCTTTCCCACAAAGTGGGAAAATTATAAAGGTAGCTTCAAGCTACCTATTCTGCAAAGTCCACCAGTGATTTTGGAAATTAGTCATATCAAAAATGATAAGACTTGCTATGCAAATAAATATTCTTGTACAGAGAGGATTGAAGTTTCAGTTGAAAGTGTGATCTTAAAAATCCCTTTCAGTGTGCTCAGATCATCCATTCTTAGCTTTATGTGTGGTTGGAGACATGTTGAACAGGAAGGAAGACTTCAATTTTCTCTTCTGGTCTTTTTGTGGTTTATACAGAATGTGGGTCTGAGACACTTTGGCTTGGGTATCCTCCTGAAAATCTCTGTGATAGATCTGTATTTGACTTTGCTCTCTGAAATACAGTGATATTTTACTTTTTCTCATTAAATACTTATTTTTTTCTTTATAAGTCATAATTTTTGGTTCAAGGGCAAGGCAGCCTATTCTGTGACATGCTAAGAAACAAATGTGAATGTAGTGTAGGTGTGAACTGTGTAAACAATGTGAATCGTGAAGAGGTGTGAATTTAGGTGTGTAGGGATTTGTCTACAGCTCCCTTTTGTTTATAAACTTGTAACTTCTATAGTTTAGCACTAAGACAAAATTTTTCTATCTTTCTTTGTATAGTTAATGTCTTGTCTGTGACAGTATTTGGAACTTACACATGAGAAATGAATTCCACATGAATTCACCTCACCTAACTTCACCGACATAAATACCAGGCCTGTGTTTAAGGTATTGGTCTGGGCTCTCCTTATAACTAAGGAATGACAAAGTGGAAGAATTTTCCCATTTGTCCTAAACACATTTTTTATGTGTGTGAGAGCGTACAGGCTGCTATAGATACTTAGCTGTCTTCTTACTGCAGAGTAAGGCTGGATGACTGCCTTAGACTGCAGACTTGCTTTTAAAACGAATTAAGATGAATCCATTTTAGGTGCAAATCAAAATTCACTAATTAACATCATTAGTTTCTTAACTTTAAGGTCATGTTCCTTCCACATTCATAGAGATCAAAAATTTATAGAACCTGTGGATAGATTAAATTTTTGTGTAGGAAACTGGAGACACTGAAAGAGACCTAGAAAATCAATACTGTGTGCTAAGCAGTTTTCTGGATCATGCCTCAGCAAAGGCATGCCATAGTCAAGAGTGTGTATGTTAAATTTTGCTGTTGTCATTCCACATACTTCACTGACTAGATATTTACAAAACAAAAATATCAACGTTATGTCTTTTCTGTAACAGTACATTACAATACACAGTAGAAGCTAAAATACCACACAGTACCACTATATGATACATCATATAGAGTTCGGACATCAAAACTTGTTAATGAGTTTTGCCTTTAGATTGCTGATGAACTTTTGATCTTTCACATATCTTGGACATTTTCCTAATTTTATACAAAATCATTATCCATGAGAAATATTATTTTGGCAGGAGGTATGTTGCACTGTATTTGGTGAAACTAAAAGCAGGTAATTCCATTGCTGTCAAAGTACAATATTTCCAGGATTTAGGCTTTACACAAAGAATTTGTAAATTTGAAGTTGCAGGTAAAATTGTCAAATGATTTTTAGAAGGACTGATCTATTACTATCCTAGAGAGGCTATTTTTGTAGATTCTTATATGTATTATTTACAATTGATAGATCAGATACCTATGTTGTGATTTTAACAGCAAATCTGTCAATGAATTTTGTAAAATTAAAATATATGAAAGGCAGAGGAAAAAGTCTTCCAGCAAATATTTTTTTATGACTAAGAACATTTTAGGGACAGGTGAGTATTCTCATTCAAGGAAATTTTTTCTGTGATCTTCATTTCCTTGGATATTTATATAGATGAGAACTTGATGACTGGCAAATGGAATTGTAGACTTCTTCCTGAGACACAATGTCAGTTGAACTTTCTTCAGGAAAAAGAAATGTACATGTCTCCTTTGAAACAGAATAATAAATCTGAGTTTGTTTTGGAGTTGTAGATGGCATTGCACACATCTCTAGGGGTAGGTGATGATCTTAGTGTCACGGTCCACTCGTAAGTGGACGCGTGTTGGTTTGTTTCAGCTATAATCTCAGAATGCAAAAAAGAAAGTAAAGTAAAATAATTCAACAAGTCAAGGGAGTTACATTTCAATCCAAACAGGAACTTTATGAATTGTGCCCATAAAGCGGCTTGCAATAGAAAGAGAGAGAGAGAATAATGGAAAAGAGAGGGAGGAAAGGGAGGAAAAGGGAGTTTATACCTACCACCACAGGTCCACAGACATCCGGTGTCTCTGGAGGGCTCCAGTCTAGAAGGTGTTCCTCTGCCTCTGTCTTCAATCGATGTGATTTCACAGTGGGGAAGATCTTCAGAGTTCAGCTGTTTCAGAGAGGTCTTTTATGTTAGTCTGTACACCTGGTCCCTCCTTTGCTCCCCCTTAATTCTTGTGGAGATATGCCAAACTCTACCTGGCAGGCCACACATGCCAAGAGAGGAGTGTCTGAGGCGTGGTTGTCTTTGGAGGAAGGGAGTCTGTGGTCTTATCGTGCTCTATGGATCTTTCACAATAGTAGGGATTTGGAGGCAGGTGCAAGGCCTTCATTCCATACCAGCTTTAGAAGGCACAGAGCAGTCGTTCCATACCAGCTTTAGCAGGCACAGCATTTTTTGCGTAAGTCCTGCGCCTGTGGTTTCTGATGCGAAATGTTGAGACAGAACTCGATTCTTTGACCAACTCTTACAATTGCCCAATGAAAAGGATATTGTTTAATATGTGTAAGAGTCATGTCTTCCAACATTTAAAATTTTTGTCCATTTTCTGATTAAGAAAAGCAATTCTTGTGAGATCCCAATATGTTTTGAAAGTCTGTTTGACTTATGAGTGTAAATTGTGATATATTGCAGGATCCAATTCTCTTGCCATTTTTGCCCAATATCTTCTGTTTGCATAGCCACATCTTCCTTTCTTTAATGAAAAAAATGAACATTTTTTTTTTTAATGTAGTTGAAAGGTCAACAATTGGTATTTTATTGCAAATATAATAAACTGTCAGTAACTCATGCCAGCACATGTATCTGCCATGAAGAGCAGGAGTCATGTAGCAGGAGCAGTGTCTGCTTAGCTCTGTTTGTTTCATTCTGTAACAGTGTTTGAGGCATTTTCTTATTGCCATAAAGGTTTTAAAACTTATTGTTATATAGCCTACTCTTTCTCTTGGGGGAGACTAAAGCAACCTTCAACCACAACCAATTATAAACAGATCACAAAAAGGAAGTATTCATCTAAATATAACCTGGCCTTTGTGTTGGGTAATCAAAGGTAATCCTCAACCTCATCCAATTATAGATGTATCAAATGAGGAAAGTACTCATTTAAATATAGCTGACAGGTCCATAGATAACTAGAAACTGGTAGATCATCTAATCTTCCTCCTGAGATAGCATAGGCCATAGGATTTCATCATTGACCCCATAGTCTACAGAAAAATGCCTTCTAGGAAGCAATCCAGCCTTGATTTATAGGAATTGAAAATCTGTTGCTCCCTTCAGGCATGTTAGAAAACAGTTTCATTTTCTCTGTAATTTTCCTGTACGATATTTTAATTTGGTCACATTTATCAACTTTATATGAAACGTATGCCTTCTGGGATAATATTTCTGGGTTTTTTTAATAAGTAAGACATTACAATCAAAATAAAATAATTGTATGCTATGATGGTTTCTTAAAATAGGCTGCAATATGCTCTGCATGGTAAACAGCAGAATGTTTTCTTTGCATTCTAGCTTCCTAGGTATGCAAAGCATACACAATGTAATAGTCTAATTAACTCATAAGGTGCTGTCACATGTTCACTGGTGGAGGGATATCAGAAGTTGTGTGTTCTGATTTTTTTTTTTACAACATGCTAGTAACAACCTCTTTTGCAAGTTCTCTAATATTTATATTTCCTTTGCAGAAAATCTCTGATCCTTTGTTTAGGTTTGCGGAAAATAAATTATCATTGTTTGCTAGAAGTTCCAAAGACTGAGAGGTGTTGCGGTAGCTGAAACCATCTCGGAGGAACTGAAAGGTCCAAGAGCAGCATGCTGGTGAGACAGCCACGAGATAGGAAACACCCCCTGAGTGTTTATTGGATGGTCTGTCACTCGATATGTTAATCCTCCTGTGTTGATTGGTTGTTGTTGTATCACTGACTCCGCCCTCCCCTTCTCCCCATTGGTTGTTGTATTGCTTGCTCTGCCCTTCCTTTCTTCCCAGTGATTATTGTTTTATCTCCCCGCCCTCTCCCCAACCCTATTGGCCCTAAGCCTTTATTTGAATGACCCCTCAGAGCCATGTGGTCTCTTTCATTGTTGGGCGCCTTTGGGAATAAAGCATCCTCAGAACTCCACATGACTGGGCTCTCCGGTTCTTTGGTAACACACGAGCTATCCAAAGCTCTGGGGTGTATGTGTGTTTGTGTCTTCCACCGGCACGGGTGAGTGAAGGGTCTGCCTGCATGGTATAGAATGTACCGGCTGGAATGGTCTCAGATAAGCCTTAGAGACACTTTCAGAACACTCAGAGGACCTATCCACCCCACCACCACCCCGCTTTAGAGACGAGCAATGTGTTAAGAGAGCAGGACAGCTTAGGATGTTACAGAGGTTTGTGTTCTGGCCATACAACACTGAAGATAGTCCTGTACATATTTCATCATTCAGATTTGTTTCATTAACTTTATTTTTCTGTTTAAGACTGTAATTGCAGAATTAGGCTGCAGAGTGATCACATGTATTTGTTAAGATGGCAGCGAACATGAGCAATGTTAATTTTTTACAGGCTGTGCTTTGTTCAGCCTAAAATTTAGCAAAGATGAAGGGGTTTTATTGGTTCATTTGTTTTTGTTTCTGTGATAGAAATGGAAAAGCAAATATTTTGGACGCTGTAGGCTGTGAATCAGTAGAATATCAAGAAAGAATCTACTACATGTGGAAAGCTTAGGGAAGTTGTCTTTGTTTACTCTCCATATAAAATTTCAGGATATAATTTTGAATTATTAAGATATTTTCAATTTGTTTCTTAAAACAGTGATAACCTGATATGGGAAAAGAGAAGAGAGGTCTCATGAGTTTCAAATTATTATGAAACTGAATTGGGAGCAATTTTAAACTCCCTTGGTAATCTTTCATATAGCCATAAGTATATCTTAAAGGATGCTTTCTGTAATAAATCTCCATAATATAGGTATTATGCCTGTCTTAATATTATAACATCTGTGAAAAAAATAGATGTGAGCTTGTAAAGGGATTCACATAAGACACTGTCTTCAAAAATGAAGTCAGTAGTATGCAAATATAATGCTTATAGCGGCCGTATTTGGTGCAAAGATTATGGAAAATCAAGACTAAACAAATTCAAAAATTGTCCTGATGCTCATACCATTGGTTGGCATAGGACTCAAGGGATGTTTAAGGCATGACATTAGAAGCTATTAAAAAAACCCAGACAATTTTTATTCTGATTTAATCTTTAATTCACCAGTCATGAAGTTGTTTTACCCTCAGACTTACCTTCTCCAACTTTAGCGCTTGTAGTTTCAGGATTATATAGGCAAATTTTGCATAATATCTTGAAAATATAAAAAGCAAAATAGAAATGCAAACACTTGTCAAATATATATAGAAAAAAATAAGGCACACCAGAATCACCAGTCAATTTTATTACATTGCTTTGTATATAGGAGTTGTAAATAATGTAACTACTGCTGCTTCAAAAATATTTTTACTCCTGTTTTGCTAAAGTGCTTCAAACCCCGTTCTTTCAGCTCAAGAATATATGTTCATAAATAATGAAGTTGCTGCTATGGATTTATGCTACTTAAAAACAAAAAAAGTTAAAATTGGACACAGGTGAAATGAAGGTATTGTTGTTAAATAGCCATCAATCCTTACCCCATCATCATTGTTTCTTTTCCTAGGTGTTCAGAACCATTCAGACATTGACATAATACAGTGTGCCCCCCTAGAAATAGCTGCTTAGTTAGAACAGTGTCTCAAGGGTACTGAAACATAACTGCATTATATTATATTCTGCTTTTTCCCTTCACACTTTTAGTTGAGTAACTTTTCCTCCACTTCAGCGTTGAGCTAGATGACAAATCAAATGGAGCTATTTAACCAGACATGATTGCATTGCATCTGAAACCTGTATTACCCGGAAAAGAGTAGTTATTATTTGTTGGTTTTAAATATTATGGTTAAGACAGCATGTTTCAAACAAAGTCCAGAATATTCTTAGAACTATATGCTCCAAGGTAATGAAGGCCATAAGTTTAAAAGTAAAAGCTTGATATTTAGTGAAAAGTATTAGGATGAACAGAACTGAGCAACTATCTTCTTACACTGACTGATTTATGGTGTCAATGAGCTAGGACAATAAAGTAGGATTTAGTACTTTTAAATTTATATCAGAATAGTAAGGAATGTTACACAATACTTGGCACAAACAAAAATAAAAATCAATAATAAAAACTTATGTTGTCAGCTAGCAAGTAAGAGATGGTGAGTTTGGTCAGGTTTCTCAGGCTGGCATTTGGATAGGGAAGAGAGAGGATGCAGTACCTGAGACATGAGTGTGCTACAGCATCTGTTTGCTGGTGAGCCCCAAGCTGGACCAGCCAGTGAGTAGGATATGAGGGTAAGAGAGCCTGGAACTGTTCAGGAATGTTGCACAGAGAGTGGGGTCATGCTGGTATTTGAGGGAACAACTAAAGCTGATGTGAGTGTGAACTGAGGTTGTTGAGTGTGTGCTGTCAGCGCTGAGCTTCAGACTCTGCTGGCTGAAGAGGGGAGGGGACTGGGCTGTTTGTGCGTGTTCATGTCCTGCAGGTGATGCTCGAGGCAGCTCCTTGCCTGTGGCACCCTGCGTAGCTGGCGGTGCGGGTGTCCTCTGTGTGTGTGTGCTTGGGATACATACTCTGCATCCCTGCTACTGGACTTGCAAAGGAGAAAGGAGCAGCTGCAGCCATTGACCAGGGATGGAGATCTCTGGCTCTCTGGGCTGCACTCCAGGGGCCAGCAGGAAGAATGTCTTATATAAATAACAACCCAAAGCTGCTGGAGGCAATGGCCATTTCTTAAATCCTTTAACAAAATATAATCAGAATACTTAAAACTATCTCCCAAATTTTCTTCATACCTTTTTTTTTGTCACAAAAAGCAATTACATTTATGAAAAAGCACATTAATCCCCAAAGAATGTTAATTGTTAACATTTTATACTATCATATAGCCATAAATATAATCTCTAAAGAGCTGTTAAAAAGAAAGTGCTTTTGATGA
This sequence comes from Acanthornis magna, assembly GCA_036785705.1. NCBI lineage: Eukaryota > Metazoa > Chordata > Aves > Passeriformes > Acanthizidae > Acanthornis > Acanthornis magna. The sequence continues at coordinate 16,123,233 of JAWUZG010000018.1, read as the reverse complement.
AAACAAAAACCAGTAACTACAGAACACACCGGAAGAATCCCGGGAAACTTAATATTGTTGTGAATAAAAATCAAGGTCAACTTTATCTTGCAGCAAACAGAATTAATATTAATTAAAGATAAAATTTAATTCTATTTATCAGGGCTTTAGCTTTCCTAACCTGATCCTTGGCTGCTCAGACAATTTCTCTGTATTCCATGGAGGCAGGGGTTGGAACTATATGATCTCCAAGATCTCTTCCAACCCAAACCATTCTATTATTCAATGACTCCTCTCAGTCCACATGTCCTTGCTTCCACACTCTCTAGGCTTCCTCTTTGTGTTTCGTTTTGTATTGGAGCTGCTTGTTTGACTTCCACAAGCTAAAATAATCTTGTAATGCTTTTCTATTATAAAGATACCATAATACACTAAATAACTGCCTGTTCCTATTCTACATATATAATAAAAACATTGGGGTGCTTCATCCAAATGTAAAATTACACTACTGGTCTACTAGTTGTGCAAAACTCAGAGTTCACATTCATGTTCCATTGAAGATTGGAAGACTGCAGGTTTTCTATTTGTCTTCTTCACACTGAACAAAGGAATTATAGCTTGGGAATCTACCTTAGTAAATAATCAGTGACAATTTTCAAATATTCTTTTATTTATGCTGCATAGATTAAATGCTTATTTTGGTATTCACTCTAACTGGTTATATGCAAAATGAAAAGCAAAAATCCTTTGGTAAGAGAAGCTAATTCACATTATACTAGATATTAGACATGATTTTAGGGAGCTGCTATGAAAGATACAAGGAAATTTATATTACAGAATTTGATAGTATTTATTTGCACCAGCTTTCACCTTTGACATACCATGCTTTAGCTTTCATAATTGCCAGTAATATTTCCTTCATATAATAAAATCACTGAATTGCCTTTCTTTGGTGCACTTATTACCTTTTGTAATTCTGTAGTCAGGCATATTCTGTGGATATCATTGTTCCTCTGGACCTTGCAATAAGGGAATGGCTGATGTTGGAAAGGATCTCTGGATTTGCTGGTCAAGCTGGGCCACCCAGAGCTGGTTGTCCAGGATCACGTCCATCCTGTGTCACCTGCTCTGGGTGACCCTGCCTTGACTGGGGGCTTGGACTAGATGTTGTCCAGCGGTCCCTTGCAACCCCAACTCTTCTGTGATTTCGTGATTTTTAAAGCTTAAATTTGGTAATTAATTGCTTGTTAGCCATTCCCTTCATAATGGCCAATATGTTATAAATTTGTAGCAGATACACCTGTGATCAAAACCTGCTTAGGGAACATAATTGTCAGTATGGAGGGAGAAGATTTGGCAAAAATTAGTACTGAAGTTCTTTTTTCTAAAACCATTCTAAGCTTATTTAAATAAACTGGCATGGAGAAGTCAAGAAGTCCCTATAGTCTAATATTCCCACTGTGATACTGACTGAGGTGAAAAGCTTGATGGCTGCATGTAAGAATATCTGAAGTATTTAGCGATGTAAATATCTAGGGTAAACCAGCCCTATTAAACCCCTTTCCTGAGCTATAGAAACCAAAAGCTGGCATGAGACTTGAATAATTTAAGTCTGTTCCCCACCAACACTTCTTTCTATGAAATGCATATATATTTTTAAAATGCACATTCAATTCTTTTCTAAAGCTTTTTATGTTTCTCTGTCAAGTACAGTAATTTAATTGCTTTGCTGTTTTTCTCCCTTTCTTTTAGGAGATATGAATAGAATGTTCTGCGTGTTATTCTTTCTGTACTGTACTTTCTAATTTTGTTGTGTGTCCTCTTATTCTTCTCCTTTCTCAGATTAAAAAAGAAAAGGTCTTAGTTTTCATATGAGATTTTTTTATCTCCTTAATCACCATGGTTATCTTACTTTACCCTATATCTGGTGTTTTTCCACAAATTGAGTGACAATTTTCTATCAGCTACTGCGATGAGCCAGAGTTGTAGTTACATCTACATACCTCAGCAAAAAGGCAACAACAATAATTATGGAAGCTATCTACCATACAAGGTCAATTTTTACTGATGCTTCTATTTAGACTAATCAACTCTGACTCTATATAAGAAAATAAGGGCTAGTGAGCATCCAGAAATGAAGCACAACTATAATGTAAATGGTTTAGGACCTCACCCTGCATAAGTGTCATATACATTTATCGTTCATTTAATAGGTACTGAGGTCATTCAGTGAGAATTTAAAGTATGAGGGCCTTATTCCAAATTAATTTGTACTTTTATTTTAGTTTTAATATAAAGCACTTCAAAAGAACACCTAGTAACCATAACAACTACAATTTGCCACATTTCAACAGTTTTATTTCTGTAAGCATTTTAATAGCCTTGGCTTTTCAGTGGTTGAGCACTTTGGATTTAATGCTCTCTTCACATTCACCTGTGCAGTGACAACAACACCTAGTTTTTATCTGATACCCTAAATGTACAACTCCCAATATTTTTGCTGGAATTTCAATAGTGACAATTATTGCTAAAATGTTCAAAAGGATAATGAAACACTTAGAAGGAGAATTTGAGAAAGTCAAGCAAAAAGACCAAAATCTGGTAACACTTATCATCAGACTGATTTCACTAAAATCAAAGTTTTCATTAATACAGAAGAATATTTTCAAATAGTAGCTATATGAATTACTACTCTTTTAGTAATGAAAATGTGTTTGAAACATTTTTTTTACAGTTAAAAGTAGCTAATTTTAAAAAGTCAAAGTGCATACAGAGGAAAAAGAACCCCATGCACGTTAGAATTAAGGACCAAAGGTAATTAAGGAATAAGAACAAAATATTTGCAAATGTTACAGAGACTGTTTACAGACATGTTAGAAAATATCTTGGAGTGTATTATAGATAAAAAAATAATCAATGTTTAAAGTAGTTTATCATGTATATATATATATATATGTATGTTTACAGTATTGTATATTTAGTATGCATAAACATAATCTAGATTTAGTAAATATTTTATAGCATAGAAAGCATAGATATGAACGAACTCTGAAATATCTAAATATGATAAAATTAAAAATAGAAAAAAAGAGTGAACAAATATTAGTATTATAGAGCATAGTGAAAAACTATTAGCTATAAGAATATAACAAAAAAACAAGTGATGCTCAAATGCTGCTTTTTATTATACGTAAGACTATAATAAAGAAGAAAGGATAAAAGGTAAATTGGCTTTTGAAAATACACCAAAACCAGGACATACTGCAGAGAGTTTGATAAGCCAGATATTAACTAAGTTTGAAAAGGCCACTTAAAATATAGAAGTAGTATATATTATTATAAGCATATATCCTTAAGAGGTGTGAACTTTCTACAGTGCTCAATAAATAAGATTCAGTTCTCAGCTTATCCTTCAGGTCTATGACTATTAAAAACAAATGGTACCTGTGTTGCATTAATTTTTGTCAAAACGAGGAAAATTTTTAGATTTGTGGTTTTTCACATTAGAGTTAATACTGGCTAGAACTATTGGGGTGGGGAGATAATGGAAAGTAAATAATAGATAGGGAATAAAACAAAAACTCAGAAACAATTAAAATCTTTCTAAATTGCTTACTTTCCTTCATGTGAATCAATTTCATAGTTCCTAAATCAATTCTGAAATAAAAAATTTTGGTAAATATTTTACTCATTTGAAGATATGCTTTTATCTTATAACCTTGACCAAAGAACTTTAGTACAACAGATAATTTGTAAACCAGAATTACCATTTTTTAAGTACTCAAATGAAAAGTGACCTTAGTCGTGACATGCTTGACTTCCCTGAAAAGTAAGACACAAAATATAGTGCCAATTGTATTCTGGTTTAAAGTATCTAATGGTTGATAGAATAAAAAGAATTTAAATAGATAGCAGCATTTGATTTTTTTTACAATTAATTGACTGGAATAATTACCACACAGCTTTCTTATGTGGTATCTTCTTTATGTGCTCTTTAATCACATGGTCATATTCAGCTGGCTATGATTTCCTAAAAAGCAGCTCGTAATATCAAAGTTTAGTTAATTAGAGAGAAGGTAATCAATCTTTCTAAGCTCAGCCTAAGGATGTTCTTTGATTTTAAAGGGTTGACTTCTTATCTGAATTTGACAATTGGATTATTTAAATTTATATTGACTTTTGTCAAACTCTTTAAATGTGTAGCTCATCATTTAACTTGTAGTTTCACCACCTTGTTAAAACCAATTTGCTAAGATGATAAAATAAACTCATTGCATGTTCTAACAATAATTAGCCCTGGGTTAGTGACAGGGAAGATTTAAGAATCTGAGGTGAATATTTAACTTCCTTTTGTGCTCAACTGAGTGCTAATTCCTGAAGCTTCTTGGCTCAGAAGTTTTACCTCCTCTTTGGTATTCCTAACTTCTATCTCGTTAGTGAAAACTCAACCTCTTACCATCTTTCACCATGGCTGTTTACACATCATCGATTTATCATTTTGGAGATCTAAAAGCTCAAAGACAGTAAGAATAATTGTGCTCCAAAGGAGAACTTCTAGGTAGGGCAGAGGCTAAAATACAAGCACTCAGTGGTATATTAATTTGAAATTTATTGAGTATTAAAGATGGATGGTGGATTGTGACTTCTTTCCCTAAGACTCCTGTGGCACTTTCACAGCAGTCTCATGTGGATCATATCCCCAGCCCCTCTGGTCCAATGTTGACCAGCACCATGGACTCAGGAAACAGGACATTCACTCCAGGTGCTCAGAATGCCTAAGTCCTGGCTGGTGGCCTGGCCTGCTACACAGACTTCTTGCACATCTGGCTCAGCTTTCTGCAGGATCTTGGTCATGGCCAGAGGGCAGTTGTTTTAACTATATATTACTTTCTAAAGTGGACTTCTGGCAGAAGCTAGCAATGTCTTGGCTGCTTGTGTGACACCAGGATAGTCTCACTGGCATTCTTTGTAGCCAGAGGTCAGTGAATAGTTTTTATAATGATTTCTAACATGTTCTGTTTTTCCACCCCAAATGTGACACACAAGTGAGTAGTCAGAAAAAGTTACATAACAGAATTAATCTATTGTTTCCAGCTTGTGCTGGATTAATTTAACAAGTCAGAACTGGTCAAATGTAGCAGAGGTCATGCATAAGTTGGACTTTACTGCGTGATGAGCATCTGCACTACCTGACGAGAATGACAAATGATTAAAAATCCGAAAGGTTCTCCTGTTGTACCATTCTGTAAGGATTCTAGCTCATCTATCTGAGCTGCTTATATGCCAGCAGCTGTGGGAAAACCATCTCTGGGGTAGAGATCTAGTGACTTATGGGTTTTGAATATCATCTGCTATTTCAAGTTTGTGATGCAAATGTTGAGAGTCTCATTATTGAAGAGCAAAGAAATAATACATATCTGAGGGTAAAATGGTGCTTATGTCCTCCACTGATAGTACTGTACTCTTATCTATCATTCATTCCTGTGGAACCTCATCACTGCTCAAAGGCATTCATATTGTGCAGAGTATGGAGTCCATAAAAACAGAAGAAAAAGATATTCTAGTGAATAAATGATATCTTTTTTGAAAACCAAAATTTTCTTGTTTGCTGAGGAATTGACATATTCCTGCATATTTGCCATAAATTTGGTGGGCATTTTTCCCCTGCAGATATATTTAACTCTGGTTAAATACACTGCCATAGTATTTCACCAGAAAACTTGCTACAAATGAGAAAAATACCATTTTATCTAAAGAAAAGTAAGGTGATGAGGCTACTTTACAATGACATGATTAAATAGAATTTTAGCTTAGTTGTTTGACTGTCATACCACTTGAACTTTCCTGCCTTTGCTTTTCACATATCTTAGGATTCTCATGTTTGTCGCATCTGTCAGTCAGCCAATTAAATTCACAGTGAGAGCAAACATTGTGAGGGAAGAAAGTGTCATTCTAATGAGCTCCTATTATTGTTTACATTCTTGTAAAATAAATGAAATTTCAGGTATCAGAACCTGACAGCAGAAGGAAAGAATTTTTGTAAGGAAAAATTAAGGCAAAGCCATTCTTTCTGAGATCCTGGGATTTATCTTCATAGACTCTGAATTTAGAATGTGCTTTATGTTCATCCATAATTGCCAAATTTCTATTATTTGTATATTTGTATATCTATATATTTGTATTTCTGTATATATTTCTATTATTTGTATTATTTGAGGGAGCTGGTGCTGTTTAGCCTGGAGAAAAGGAGGCTTTGGGGGTGACCTTATCACTCTCTACAACTTCCTGAGAGAAGGTTGTAGCCAGGTGGGTGTGGTGCTCAGTGCTATGGTCGGGTTGACAAGGTGGTGTTCAGCCATAAGTTGGGCTTGATGATCTCAGAGGTATTTTCCAACCTAATTGATTCTTTGGTTCTGTCATATTCCATAAACAATGCTGTCAACTAACAAGCTGAACACTGGACTAGCTGTAGACAAAAGAAACTGGTAGTGCTTTTATTTAAAAAATCATGTTTCTACGACAAGAACTTCAGCAATTCGCATCTCTTCTGAATATCAGTCTCCAAGAGAGTCCTGGGTAGAAATATTTTCTTGACCTATTTTAACTTTAAAGATTTCAAATTTTAGTTTTTGCTTTTGCACTGAGGCAGACCCAAACATATTCAAAGTATAAAATAATAAGGTTTAGAAAAGGAGGAAGATAAAAAAAAATCCAAAATCGTCGGATGGAAACATGCCTTACCTGATGTTCCTGTACCTTGAACTGTCACAAATAATGTGAAAATGCTCTAAGCAACAGCAGAAGGCCCTTCTTGGATAGATGTCTCTATTGGAGAGACATTCCTGTTATATAAACACTTTGATGTTTATGTGATAGGCTTGGAATCTCTTTTCCAAATTCACAGTGAAATGTCATGAACAGAAGACAGCTGGCTGTTGCAAAAGGGTCTCTGGTAACAGAAACTGCACTGTTCAACTGAGCAGTCTTTTTCTACATTTCGATGCTTGCTAACAGAAAGCACTATAGCCTAGGTTTGTGTTTGCATGTTGTCCTGGGGTGGCATAATGATATTTTGTATTCCCTATCGTTTGTATACTTGAGCAGAAATATGGTACTGTAGCTTTAACTGTGTCACGCAGCTGGGAGAAAGCTCTGCCTGCGCGGGATGTTTTGAAACTTTTTCCCTGGCTCTCCTACGGGGGAGTGAGAAGGAGGAAGGGACATTTTTTTTTTGTTTTTTTTTTTCCGCTCAGCCAGTTGCTGCTGCTGGTTGCTGGTGCTACTGGTGTGGCTGCTGCTTGGGTTTGTTTTTTTTTCCTTTCTTTTCCCCCGGGATTTTTTTCTTTTTCCTCTCATCATTTTTTGGATCCTTTTCTTCGACTTGCTTTCTCATCCGAGAACCTGAGGAGCCCCGGAGGACAGTGGACGAGAATCGTCCAGGGAGGAACACCACCCGGCCCCCTCCGGGGACCCCGGAAAGGGGAAGCTACGCCTGAGGAAAAGGACACTAAAGTTCATCAGCTGTTTATTCAGGTTTAATGACCCTTTTTTCCCTTTCCCCTTCCACTGTGTGGTCTGTTAATTAAACAGTTTTTCCCACTTTAGGCTGGGATATTCTGTTGTTGTGGGGGAAGGGGTGCCAGAAACCTTGTTGTGGGGGGGAGGCACCTGTTCAGAGTGCTTTCCACCTAGGATATTTGTCTCTAATCCGAGACAAAATTTGGCGCCCAACTTAAAGGGGCTTGACAAAATTTGGTGCCCACCTCTTGTGGGGTAGAGAAAGTGGTAAAAACTAGTAATTATATTCTGGTTTTAAACATTTTGTATTGGATTACAGCAATCAGTGGTCACCATGTTGTTTGATAGGATGTGGTTTGAAGTGATACTGTCTGTCTGGTATGTAGGCCTGCTTCCCTATCAACAGATAGGGGCAATTGTGTCCCTGATGTACAATTTTTATAGATCAGGGACACGACACCGGCTTGCTATGGTAATATGCGCTGTATGGGTGATCTCTGGAAAGGTATTGGAAACTAGTAAGAAGGTATATGCTCGGTTGCTTTCCTCTCCTAGCTATAGTAGCTTCTTCTGGGGTTTTGTTGGTAACATTACCGAACCTGCTGGAGGAGAAGCAGAGGGTGAAGCTTCCTGGTTCTTCACCTATGTCTTCCCCTTTAAATTTGGTACATCACCTTTTGAGAATTTTCAGTTTCCTCTGGATGTTAAAGAGACCACTGTCCTGGTATTCATGGTGCTTACCCTGGTAAGCATCCTCGGAGTTTTCATCTATATGATGGTCGGCTTTTCCAGAATGAGGGCTGAGATGTCCAGAGGGGCTGAGCAGGAGCAGACACCTGATCCAGACGTGAGGAAAATTGAGTGGTGTGGAGCATGGGAGGAAATGGGCCAATTCTTAAAGAAATTCTCTGACCCAATAGATTGGGAGATTCCCCTTGAACAAATTCTGAGACCAGCTGAGGTGGCAAAGTATCTCAAAGCAAAGTGCAATGACAACCTTAAGACAATATGTTGGGGCCTGGCATGTGCTTATCGTACACTGTTTAATACCCTAGAACAGGCAGGTAGTGAGCCTAAGCCAATGGCAGCTGCTCCTGTTACGAGAAGCAGGAAACACCAAGTCAAAACCGATCGCCCAGCAGATGATAATGGGGGCGAGGGATCCTCAAAGCCAACGACTGAGTCAGAAGTCATTGTCGAGTCCATGTCCGTGAAGGACCTTCGCGGCCTAAGGAAAGATTACATTCAACGAGATAATGAATCTATAATTAGTTGGTTAATCCGTCTTTGGGATGCTGCAGGCGATGTTACACTTCTAGATGGCACCGAGATGAGGCATTTGGGGACCCTGTCACATGATGCAGATATCAACAGAGCGGCGCGGAATGGGGCTGACCCTTGCAGCCTCTGGAGACGAGTTATCAGAGGTGTGAGGGAGAGATACCTGTGCCCCGAGGATCTCTATCAGCAACAAACCCCGTGGAAGACCACAGAACAAGGGATTCAACGTCTGAGAGAAATGGGGGTGGTAGATATTGTCTTCTCAGAGGACATAGCAAACCCAGCCCCACTTATGGATCCAGATGCGGTTGAATGTACGCCTGTGATGTGGCGAAAACTCGTACGACTTGGGCCCAAAGAATACGCTTCTGCTTTAGCAATGATGAAGCGAGATGATGGGCATGAGACCGTGCTTGATATGGCAAGGAAGCTCCGAGCATATGCAGATACTGTGCATGGCCCAATGAATGCAAGAATCTCAGCTGTGGAGACACGTCTGCAGAAAATTGAAGATAAGATGGAGGAGAATCACAAGAAACTCAGTAAGGAGATTAAAGAGGGCCTTCTCCAAATCTCGGCAGTAAAGATCAAAGATTCTGCCACTGAACGCAGACGTTCCCCCGCTACGAGGAGCGAGTACACCCCTCGACGTGAGCTGTGGTATTTCCTGCGTGAAAGTGGAGAAGACATGAGGGAGTGGGGTGAACAACCCACGGCCGCTCTGGCGCGACGGGTGCGTGAATTGAAGGAAGGCAAGACTCAGAGAGGAAATTCCACCAGAAGGGAAGTAGCTCCAGTTGACATGTCCAATTCCCTTGAAGGAACCTCTAGCACTCATGCCCACCAAGGCTAGAGGGGCCCTGCCTCTAGCCAGGTAGGGGCCAGGGAAAACCGTGCTTTTTGGACTGTGTGGATTCGATGGCCTGGCACAACAGAACCACAAAAATATGAGGCTTTGGTTGACACTGGTGCGCAGTGCACAATAATTCCATCGCCACATGTGGGGGCAGAGTCTGTTTCTATTGCCGGCGTGACAGGAGGATCACAAGACTTGACTCTGGTGGAAGCTGAGGTGAGCCTGACTGGAAAAGAGTGGAAGAAACATTCTATTGTGACTGGTCCAGAGGCCCCGTGCATTCTGGGCATAGACTTCCTCCAAAATGGATATTTCAAAGACCCGAAGGGACTCAAATGGGCATTTGGGATAGCTGCTGTAGAGACAGAAGGCATTAAGCAATTGAACACCTTGCCTGGACTGTCAGAGAACCCATCTGCAGTAGGACTCCTGAGAGGGGAAGAGCAACAAGTGCCAATTGCCACCTCGACAGTGCACCGCCGGCAGTACCGAACGAATCGAGATGCTGTAATTCCCATCCACAAGCTGATCCGTGAGCTGGAGAGCCAAGGGGTGGTCAGCAAGGCCCACTCACCCTTCAATAGCCCCATCTGGCCTGTGCGCAGATCCGATGGAGATTGGAGATTGACTGTGGACTATCGAGCCTTGAATGAGGTGACTCCACCGCTGAGCGCTGCCGTGCCAGACATGTTGGAGCTCCAGTATGAGCTAGAGTCCAAAGCAGCAAAGTGGTATGCCACTATTGACATTGCAAACGCATTTTTCTCCATTCCTCTGGCAGCAGAGTGCAGGCCTCAGTTTGCTTTCACCTGGAGGGGCGTGCAGTACACCTGGAACCGACTGCCCCAGGGGTGGAAGCACAGTCCCACCATCTGCCATGCACTGATCCAGGATGCACTGGAAAAGGGTGAGGCTCCGGAACATCTGCAGTACATCGATGACATCATTGTGTGGGGGAACACAGCAGAAGAAGTGTTTGAGAAAGGAGAGAAAATCATTCAGATTCTTCTGGGAGCTGGTTTTGCCATCAAAAGGAGCAAAGTCAAGGGGCCTGCCAAAGAGATCCAGTTCCTGGGGGTGAAGTGGCAAGATGGACGGCGTCAGATTCCCACCGAAGTCATCAATAAAATCACAGCGATGTCCCCACCAACCAACAAGAAGGAGACACAAGCTTTCCTGGGAGCCATAGGCTTTTGGAGAATGCATATTCCTGAATACAGTCAGATTGTGAGTCCTCTCTACCTGGTTACCCGTAAAAAGAATGATTTCCACTGGGGCCCTGAACAACAACAAGCTTTCGCCCAGATCAAGCAGGAGATTGCCCATGCAGTAGCCCTCGGCCCAGTCAGGGCAGGACCAGAAGTAAAGAATGTGCTCTATTCTGCAGCCGGGAGTCATGGTTTGTCTTGGAGCCTTTGGCAGAAAGTGCCTGGTGAGACTCGGGGTCGTCCACTGGGATTCTGGAGCCGAAGCTACAGAGGGGCTGAAGCCAACTACACACCAACCGAGAAAGAAATCCTGGCAGCCTACGAAGGAGTCCGAGCTGCCTCAGAGGTAATTGGCACAGAAGCACAACTCCTCCTGGCACCCCGACTACCGGTGCTGGGGTGGATGTTCAAAGCAGAGGTTCCCTCTACCCACCATGCCACCAATGCCACATGGAGCAAATGGATTGCCCTCATCACACAGCGCGCCCGTATGGGAAATCTGAATCGCCCTGGGATCTTGGAAATAATTACAAATTGGCCTGAAGGTGAAAAATTTGGTCTGATCGATGAAGAAGAGCCGGAACAGGTAACTCGGGCGGACGAAGCTCCACCCTACAACCAACTGCCACAAGATGAAACACGTTACGCTCTCTTCACTGATGGTTCCTGTCGTCTTGTAGGAACAAAGCGAAAATGGAAAGCAGCTGTATGGAGTCCCACACACCAGGTTGCAGAAGCTACTGAAGGAGAAGGTGGATCGAGCCAATTTGCTGAGCTCAAAGCCGTTCAACTGGCCCTGGACATTGCTGAAAGAGAGAAGTGGCCAAAGCTGTACCTGTATACCGATTCATGGATGGTAGCCAATGCTCTGTGGGGTTGGCTGGAAAGGTGGAAAAAGGCCAGTTGGCAGCGTAGGGGAAAACCGATCTGGGCTGCTGAGGAGTGGAAAGACATTGCTGCCCGGGCAGAGAAGCTACCTGTGAAGGTCCGCCATGTAGACGCCCATGTCCCCAAGAGCCGAGCTAATGAAGAACATCAAAACAACGAACAGGTAGATCAGGCTGCACAGATAAAAGTGTCCCAGGTAGACTTGGATTGGCAGCATAAGGGAGAGCTGTTTCTAGCTCGATGGGCCCATGACGCCTCAGGCCATCAGGGCAGAGATGCCACCTATAAGTGGGCAAGAGACCGAGGGGTGGATCTAACCATGGACTGTATCTCCCAGGTGATCCATAACTGTGAGACATGTGCTGAGATCAAGCAAGCCAAGCGGGTGAAACCCCTGTGGTATGGGGGAAGGTGGTCCAAATACAAGTATGGTGAGGCCTGGCAGATTGACTACATCACACTGCCTCAAACCCGCCACGGCAAGCGCTACGTGCTCACAATGGTAGAAGCCACCACGGGGTGGCTGGAGACCTACCCTGTGTCTCATGCCACTGCCCGCAACACCATCCTGGGCCTTGAAAGGCAAGTCCTTTGGAGACATGGTACCCCTGAGAGAATTGAGTCTGACAATGGAACTCATTTCAAGAACAGCCATATAAGCACCTGGGCTAGGGAGCATGGCATTGAGTGGGTATACCATATCCCCTATCATGCCCCTGCTGCTGGCAAAGTGGAACGGTACAATGGACTGTTAAAAACCACCTTGAAGGCATTGGGTGGGGGGACTTTCAAAAATTGGGAGCAGCATTTAGCAAAAGCCACCTGGTTAGTTAACACCCGAGGCTCCATCAACCGAGCAGGCCCTGCCCAATCTGAGCTCCTCCACAGAGTAGATGGAGATAAGGTCCCAGCAGTATATGCCAGAGGCTTGTTAGGAAAGACTGTTTGGATTAATTCTGCCTCGTGTAAAGACAAACCTATCCGTGGAGTTGTTTTCGCTCAGGGACCAGGGTGCACTTGGTGGGTAATGCAGGAAAATGGAGAAACACGATGTGTACCTCAGGGAGATATGATTTTGGGTGAGGGCCACATGTAATGCCGTGATGCTGGAGTACCATTGCTGGTTGAATGTCACTGCCTCTATTTGTATATACCTATATGTGTGTATATATGTATATATGTAAATATGTATATATGTATATCTGTATATATGTGTGTGTATAGAATTGGAGCATATTAGTGTGGACTTTAAGCCAACGATATGGAATAAGGGGTGGAATGTCCTGGGGTGGCATAATGATATTTTGTATTCCCTATCGTTTGTATACTTGAGCAGAAATATGGTACTGTAGCTTTAACTGTGTCACGCAGCTGGGAGAAAGCTCTGCCTGCGCGGGATGTTTTGAAACTTTTTCCCTGGCTCTCCTACGGGGGAGTGAGAAGGAGGAAGGGACACTTTTTTTTTGTTTTTTTTTTCCGCTCAGCCAGTTGCTGCTGCTGGTTGCTGGTGCTACTGGTGTGGCTGCTGCTTGGGTTTGTTTTTTTTTCCTTTCTTTTCCCCCGGGATTTTTTTCTTTTTCCTCTCATCATTTTTTGGATCCTTTTCTTCGACTTGCTTTCTCATCCGAGAACCTGAGGAGCCCCGGAGGACAGTGGACGAGAATCGTCCAGGGAGGAACACCACCCGGCCCCCTCCGGGGACCCCGGAAAGGGGAAGCTACGCCTGAGGAAAAGGACACTAAAGTTCATCAGCTGTTTATTCAGGTTTAATGACCCTTTTTTCCCTTTCCCCTTCCACTGTGTGGTCTGTTAATTAAACAGTTTTTCCCACTTTAGGCTGGGATATTCTGTTGTTGTGGGGGAAGGGGTGCCAGAAACCTTGTTGTGGGGGGGAGGCACCTGTTCAGAGTGCTTTCCACCTAGGATATTTGTCTCTAATCCGAGACACCAAACCACTAGCACATCTGCTATTAAAATAGGTGAATTTTAAGAATTAGTTTTTATTTCTCATTATCCAAATCTGATGTGATTAGTTAGAAATTAAATTAATTTTCCCCAAGTCAAGTCTGTTTTGCCTGTGATGGTAACTGGTGAGTGTCTCTCCCTGTCCTTGTCTCAACCCATGAGCCTTTTGTAATATTTCCTCTCCCCTGTCCTGCTGAGGAGGGCAATGATAGAGCAGCTTTGGTGGGCACCTGGCATCCAGCCAGGGTCATCCCACCACAACAGACTATAAATGACAGCTTGTTTGCCACATGACCTTGATAAATGCAGCATGACAGCAGATTAGCCTTCCGGACCCATAAAGTATTGTTTGAAAGAACTTACAGTGTCAGTGAGGACAATCTCCATGTATAGTTTCCCTAAATGTCAACTTTTAAATTTAGTATGTAGTTCAAGAGTAATTCTATGTTTAAATGAGCCAATTCCCACCAAGTGTTTCAATTGACTTATCCATAAGGAAATACTGATAGGGATGCATTTTTTTAGAAAATGCAGATTGATATGCTTCTATGAATTTATATTTGCCCCCTAACTGTTAAAACAGCAATAAAATCTTCAAGTTTACTGAATGTTCATGAAATACACAATGCTTGTATCAGATACGCTGTTCTTTGCTTTGTTGGGTTTTTAAAGGAATTATATTTTCATCTATATAAAAGCACAAGAGATGAAAATGTTACACATCTGAAGGCAGGCAAAAGCTTTTCAAATAGATCTGTGAAGAAATATGTGTGAGCAATATAAAGAATCTGATCAATAGAAAACAGAAGAGAAGCAGGAAAAGAAAATTAAAATTAGGGATGAAGAAGCTAGCCTGGGAGCAGGGAAGATGGTTAAGGCTGGTTTCACTGTGCATCAGAAGCACAGAATCAATAAGGCCATTGCTTAAATTGAAGATGAAATTACTAGTGTAAATGTGCTTTATTATTTTGGATTTCTGTTCTTACGTGGTTTCATGGCCTTTTTGCTGTTGTTCACTTCTGCATTGCTTTTTTTCTCTTCCAGAACTCATTGGTCTTGTTTTGTTGTCTTTTTTTCCTTTCTGCAAAGATGTCTTCTACAGTGGAAGCTGACTTGTCTACACATTTATCTTTACGATTTTATAGAAATATAAAATGCAATAACAAAGCATGGGGAAAAAAATAGTGGCCTGTGTTGTAGTTCCATATATCAGGAATCAAGAAAACAAAGATAACTATAAAACAGGATACAAGCCAGGTGTTGACATGAGTTAAATTGGAGTCATCCATAATTCATGTAGTCTCAGAGTATGATTTGAACTTTCACCCTTTGTAACAGACTTACTGAACTTAGAGCACAGCAGTATGGGCTGATGCTCTCAGTTCTTCTTAATGTTTCATATTAGATGGATTGTGCCTCTTACAGGTGTGTAAACTGACAAAAGTCAGCAACAGGCCATAGTTCAGTCTTTTTCAGCTAAGAAACTGTGAAACTTTGAACAGAATGCTAACTCACAGAAAAAGCCATCACATGCCAATCATACCATCATCAGAGTGCTGAAGAGAATGCCAGAACTTCTGTAAGGTGTATTTTGACTGAAGAGAATCTGCTAAGAGGTCAAAAAAGCTACTTTTGAGGTGCTGGGACAATTGAACCATGTATTCTATTTTTTTCATTTTTTTCCAGGATTGAAACAATACATCAAATTTTGTGTTTGCTAATGGCTGTTCTAAAGCTCAGAAAAAAAAAATGAAAGAATCACAGAAAACCCACATCTTTCTACAGTTCTAAATCTCATTTTTGTTCAGAGAAAGGTCTTTGGATTTCTTTATATACTCAAGAGTCTAGGAAACAGAGGCAAGGAAATAATGAAACAAAGGCTACAGATCAAAATGAAAAAATGTCTACTGAATCAGAACAAAGTTCTGCCAGTCTAGAAAATCGTAAGGTTGATCTTTTTTTAGAGGCAATCAAGGTTAATTGAAAGACTGTGTCCAACTAGCAGCAAGTCTAGTGAACTGATGTAGCTCTTTGCGAGACAGCAGGAATTTAAAAAGGGGCTTCTATACCAGAAGCTCTTTCCAGGTAACAGGTTATCTTACAGTGATGTTGACTGGGTGATTGTTCATGGTAATGATGTGCTGTCTGGAACCTCCATTTCAAGTTACTGCATCAAGAAATTCGTTTTGAATTATGTCTCATCATAAGATTACTGGCAAAAACCAATGCTAGACATGGATATTTTCAAATGATCCTCTAAGGAAATACCTTTTGAAATATTAGAGATCATGTCAAACAGTGAACTCAGTGCTGCAAATATTCTGTTAATATTAGAGAACAAATTTGTAGAAGCATTGGAAAGGAAGGGGGCCTTTTACAGCCATAGAAACAATCAGAATTAATATGATCATTCTGTGTTCTGTGCTCACACACAGATATTACCTTTCCCTAGAGTGAATGAGCCAGATTAATCTGCTATATTCCTGCTTCCTAAAGTGATCAACAATAGTTTTCTTTTTTAATTCTGTCTTGGGCTACAAAGAAAGGCTTTGTTCAGAATGGTAGAAAGAAGTGAGAGGAATGGTCTCCTTTATTCTGGACCCATTCTTTAATGTCAGCCTGCCTTGTCTATCAGCAAGTTACATAGTGTCACAGATTTGACCTTTAATAGATAACTAAGAGTTGATGATCTTGGAAGAGCACTAGTATTTTAAATTTAGGAATGACAAATCTTTGAGAATTACATTCAGTAATAGTGATACTTGACAGAAACGACTTATGCTTTTCAAGTTTGACTTTTTTCCCTTCAATTTAAATATCCCTTTTTTCCCCTTAAAAGCTTATTAGAGTTACTTTAATTTAAATAAATGAGGAAATAAATAAATAAGGAAAACATGAGGAAGCTAATTTCAGTTCATTGAAGTAGATTGAACTTTCTTCTGATTTAGATTTTATAGTTAAGATTTGAATGGTATTTTGTGGTTATTATGTTTCTTGTATTCTGTTTCTATTATACAAAAGCTGATTTTCAAGTGGGATTTTGTATATTAAATGAGCATTTCAATTAAAAGATTGCTGGAAAGTCTTGTACATTAGATTTAGTGACCCCAGCTGTGGAAGCAGAGTATCTGAGGTATTAAAGCTCAAGAGCAAATGTAAATAAGAGAACCCTTAACCTAACTAGTCAAGCTGTCAGAAAAGTGGCTGCAGTGCAGAATCTTTTAACAGTGGATAGTTGCCCTTGAAAATGTTTCTGAAATATTAAAGCATGTATATGAGCAACCATGGGAATTACTGAAGCAGAGGATATAAAACAGTAAATAGTGGAGGCTTTTTTAAAAAAAGTTTTATTCTTTTCCCTGTAAGTCCATGGGGTAAATTTGAAGTTTTTTCAACAAGAGGCATTCTTTGCAAAAACAGAGAGAGGAGTATTTTCTCTGCTTCAAAAGGTTTTGTAATGTTTTCCCAAGTCAGCACTTAAAAGTGCTTCTTCTGAGGCTTGAGTGAAATTTTAAAATTGGAAAGCCTGAACATCTGCCGCTTGTTCTGGAATCTGGAATTTACCCAATGGACTAAAGGCACTCTAACTCACTTCTTTGGTATAAATAGGTGCCAACAGCTCAAGAGTTGACTAATCAACTTATTGATTAGTCTAGTTACTCCAGAAGTTCCACAGGCTTTTAATCAAAGGTGAGATGATAAACTGTTTAAAGTGCTACATTTGTGCTTTAAAATTACTAATTTGCTTTTAAATACATACTTCACACCTATAACACAGCAGAAAGGACATAAAAATTAAACTGTTTGGGTAAAGCAAATTTGTCAAGTGTCAGCTCTCAAAATTTGTGAAACTGACATCACAAGGGTATATTGTAGTGTATGCATCAGAAATCTAAAAGGACACAGAGCATGAGCACTTTGTTTTACATTATTAAGGAACAGTGTTGGTCACTGTTCAATACATTCATTTGTCTGGAATGTTTATTAACTGAATCTAAAAATTACACATATATATTTTAACAGTGGTAAAATTATCGTTCTGCTCTCATTCTTACAGAGTTGCATCTTGAAAGTAGTACTGGTTAGAAATCAGGTCTCAGAGGTGTTTTGTTCTCTTTTTTGATCTGTCTTTGTTATAACAAGGAAAAAGTTTACAACACTTCCCAGTCTACAGGAAATTACCTTATGTGATGGTTATCCTTTTGTAAAGGCGTCGTCCTGCATAAGGAACCTTTCACCTGAAAGAGGTAGACATCTCCAATGATCAACCAAGACATAATTTTGAAAAGCTGAAAAATGTCCTGGACAAGGGCGGTGTATTAGGACAACTACAGAATTGAAGCCAAAATGAAAGAGATCTATGGAATCAGTATAATTTATTTTAGAAATATTTTTAAATGTGTTAAATATACTAAAAATGTGCAAGCATATAAACCAGAAAAAGGCTTCTTGCATTTCCATATATTTTGAGTGGGATCTAAGCTAAATCATCATAACTGAAATTTAGGAAATTTTGAAGCTCACATCAACTGAGAATTTGTTTGATGAATACATTTCATCAAACCCAGAGTATAGTTTCAGCAGCTGTGTATGCTTTTCTTATATAAAATGACAATATTAAGATTAAAAAAATATGAATTGTCTTGCAGGACAGTCATACTGCAGGACTGAGAAAATATAATAACAAACACATTGACTTTGATGATAAAAGCCAGAAATAAAATGCAGCTAAACATGGACAATCAAAAATTAAGAATCCTCATATTAGGAAAAGAGAATTGTTAAGAAAAGTTTAAAAGTAAACATGTAAAACACAAAGAACTGACACAATTGGGTCGGAATTATTTTTTTTTCAGAATAAAATAAATAAGAAAAACGGTGCTGATTTAAGAAAAATAATCACATTCAACATAGGTGTCAGGAGCACTTTTTTTCATGCAGAGAATGATAAATGTGTGAAACAGGCTGTCAGACACAGTTGCTCAGGCAAAAAACGCAGGGGTCGCATGAGAAAAATGAGATGCCTTCCACAGGGGATGAAAGTACTAAGAATGGATGAACTTAGACAGGCTGAGTAACCTCTTTCATTCTCTGATGAGATGTTATGTTATCCTTTCAGTTGTTTCTTCTGAAATGATGTAATTGAGAAGTTGTTCTTGTAGCAGCTTCATAATGTAGGTAGAGGACTTAAATCTGGTCTGGAATTTGCATTCTGAAAATAAATTTTGAAGACTGAATATTAGTGTAATGTTAAGCAATACTGATCCTTTTAGCCTTATTCTTTGAAGTATTCAGGTGAATTAGTGTAATGTTTGAGGATGTCAGGCCAATCTATGTAATGGTTTAGTGTCATTTAAATGGTACGGTTTGTGATCTGCTCTGTCTTTTTGGGTGCAGAACAGTGAGGGTTTTAGCTGAACTGTGATTGAAGAAAATGCTGATGTTAAGCTATACTGGTATTATACAAAATGTTATCCTTTAGACAGTATTCTTTTTTTCAACCACAAGGACTTTTTGACCTTGCAATCACTACTAATTCCAGGGTGGTTTTAATACTTTACAGAGAAAAAAAAAAATCTAGATTATAATCGACTTCATATGATTTAATAGCGTTTAATAGTTTGCATATGAAAGTAGGGCAGAGGGGTACCAGTAGATACTCTTGAGGACAGGGCTGTCATTCAGTGACCTAGATGATATTTAGGAGTGGATCACCCTCAACCTTCTGAAATTAAGCCAAAACAAATGCAAAGTTTTTATGTTCCCCTACAGCAACGCAAGATGAAGTCTGACTGGCAGGGGAGAGCAGCTCTGCTGGGAAGAATCTGTGGAGTGTGGCAGCTGGGAATCCAAACAGGAGGCAGCAGTGTGTCCTGGCATCAGAGCAGGCTGATGATGTACAACAACCAGGTGTGTACTAACCTGCACATTTCTTCTCAGCTATGTGAGACCACATTTAGTATCCTGCATCCAGTTTGGGGCTCTCCAATCAAGGAGAAACATGAGTTATCTAGAGTAAGTTTAACAGGACCCCAAAGCTGATCAGGGACTAGATGCTGTGAGAGGGGCTCAGGGGTCTGGGCTTGTTAGACTTGGAGAGGAGAAGGATTTTAGGAGATATAACAACAGGATGCTGTACCTACCAGCAGGTCACCTAGAAGGCAGAGACCCTCATGGTGGTCCATGGTGGGAGGATAAGAGTCAACAGCCACAAATGGACACAAGAGGGTCAACCTGGATGTAACAAAAATCTGCTGGACTCCATTTTGTGATGTCATTAGTACTTCTGCTTTAGAACCTCTGTGAAAGATGCTCTGACTTCAGAAACTTTTGTCTTTGGATGTGAATTACCTCTCAGACTTGCACCGAGGAATAATATTGATTGTAGTTTTACCCAAGTCACTTTCACAAGGTGGCCCTTTGTAGCATTTTAATAGCAAAATTCTTTTATGTTGTTTTCTCCTCTTTTTCTTTCTTCTTCAGATCTTTGGTTGAGATTCTAGCATCTCTGGAATAGGACCTCTTTTAGGGAGTACTGTGATTTAATTAATAATTTCACTAGCAATAGTTAAGTAAATATGGAATTCTGTAAGTATGAAAAAAGTATCACAAGAGAGTGAATAACAAGAAGGGATTTAATGGCAATTAAGAAATGTTTTTGTAGTGCTGTGTTGCAACTTCAGCTTCTTACAGAGGGCATGGATTTCCTTCCTGCTTTCACACCTGTGATCAGCTGTTCAACTTTTAGATATTTTTCAATGTTTATTTCAATCCAATGTCTTTTGATGCAACTCTGATACAGAATTTTTTTGAGAACAAAGAGTTTATTTTCTTCTCTCTTTTTACATAAATACCACGCAGTGGCTCAACTGAGCATTTTAAAGGTCACATTTTCATCTTTTGCAATGAAAATATAAGAAAAAAAACCCAAGAAGAAATCGCTGCATAAAACCTTTGGTTCATGATGAGTATTTAAAAGAATGTTCTTTCAAATCTGGGAGTTAAATTTACAGTCTATAATCCTAGAATTCAAATAATTAAATTCCTATACCATAATACTCTAACTAAAATCCTATACCATTTCTGTGTAAGCTAGATCTGAAACTGGAATGAGAACTGAGCATGTTGCAAAGATTTTTAAACTTCCTGTTCATGAGCTAGGACTAACAATAAGAAACAGATTGCTGCATCATGACTAATAGCTTACAGAGTTGATAAATATTTCTACATGTGTGCAGAAATAGCATCTTGAAGATCATTGCACCATAGTTCATATCCTGATTCAGATATGTTCATCGTAACTGAAATTTCTTACATGTAAAAATTGTGTTTAACCTCACTGTGTCAGAGAAATACAGTTCCTTTTATGTATTAAACGGTCAAACAGAGTTATAAAGTGGAAGCACTGATAGAATCCTGGCTATAAATAAGCACTGTATTGTATGAAGAACAGGAGAGAAATGGAATTTTTATTTAATCTTTGATAACAAATTAATTTTAATCTATACTAGGCCTAGAATGATTAATTTAGTGGATGTGTGGACATGTTTTCACAAGGTCTTCAAAATTAAAGGCAGTCTTTTGACGTTGCATAAAGCAAATTAAATACAAACACAAAAATTACATAGGATTATCTACAAAAAATTATTTTGCTCCATTGTCATAAATCACTACTGCTATCAACTGCAGTACTAGGGACAGTGAGCCTTCGTACCAAGCTGCAGGTGGTCTGGGTCAGTTTTATAACTTTGCGGAATTTCATTCCTAAAAAAGCTCTAATTTTAATCTAAACTTAAATCAGGTACATTGACAGATCCTAGTAGTGCAGAACCACAAAAAAACAAGATACATGGAAAACAAAAAAAACACAAACCATCTGAAACATCCCCACACTGAAGAAAAGGCGCGTAGCTCTTAAGGTGAAGTGAACTTTCTGGGCTGAGCCCCAGGTGGTAGCACAGAGTTGGCCTTAGTGATCTTGCCTCACAGTGAACTGAAATATTTCTTGACTAAATTACAGTTCATTATAGCTGGTACTAGTTATCCTGAGGTAAGAAGAAGAGCTTTCTTAACAGAAGGAAAGAGAAGGGTGAAAGTGCAGAAAACATTGCCATGCTTGAAAAAATGAAAATTGTTAAGGAAGGGCTTAAGAGCAGCTTGTACAACAGTCAGATAATGAAAATAACTGTAATTTGTATTGAGCTATTCACAGAATCATGGAATGGTCTGGATTGGAAGGGGCCTTAAATATCACCAAGTTCCAACCCTTCCACCATGTTAATGACACTTTTCACCAGATCAGGTTTCTCAGGGCCCCATCCAACCTGCCCTTGGACACTGCCAGACGTGGGGCATCCACAACATCTCTGGGCACTATTATATAGTCCTGACACAAAAAGACAGTGTATGGTAGTATTTCTGAGTTTCAGCACAAGGGGTGGAGTTTAGACAATGATCAAGAGAAAAAGAAAATAAGCAGCACAATATGCTATGTAAGGCTTAGGCCTTGACATGGCTTATTACTGGAGAATTTGATCCTGTTTCATCAGTCAGTGGTCAAATTATTGTAAACTTCAGAACGAATGAATAAAAAATAGTTCACTCTATTGAAGGTGAAGTGCATTAACTTGACCTTTTCCCTCTCTTAGCTTTAAAAACTGCATTTTAAACAAAGTATTCATAATTTCACTTCACTCATATTTTAGAGGTTAATTAAATAGTTTGAAATTCTGTATACTGTTGTGCTTTTCCTTAAGAATGTCTGAATGTCACCAGTATCATAATGTATGGTTGTGAGCATCTGAATTTGAGCAGTGAATTTTTGTGCTCCTACTCCATCAGGCAAAACGATGTAAATATTTTGGTATTGATGAGCAAGAGTAATTAGCTCCAAAGATGCAAAGGGTAGACAAAGAGACAGTTTTACTTGACTCTTCACAGACACAGACCAAATGGCATCAAATCAGCAGTGGCAGTTACTATTAGCCTGCAGCTATAGCTACACTTTTCCCCCAGCAGGAACAGTTGTAGAGCAAGGAGTCTAAGCAGTAGCCACAGGGGTATACCTGGAGAGAATATTAAAAATCTCTGTATGCAGCATTGTCATATGACAGAGAGTATTGAAATGTAGAATGATATCTCCAGCACAAAAAATCTATTAAAATTAATTCCGAAATACCTCTGGGATAAATTTGGTGTTGAAGAATTTTGCAAGATGTGCAAATACTTTCAGCTTTGATAAGGGAATTCATTAAAAGCCAGGGAAAGTGAATAACTAGAAAATTGAAACTGCCATAAATTTCTATAATGGCCCAGGACAGTGTGAAACAATACTTACATTATCCTTTTTGTAAACATACTCTAATTTTAATTAGGAAGCCTCATAGCAGTTACCAGATTTCAGGTTCAGATTTATGGACATCTAACTGCTTAACAGCTAACTGATTGCCCAGTGCAGCCTTCTAGCAATTTACTGTCAGGGTTGTGTACCTTCTCAGTCCTCCTAAACCCATCTCAAGCCTTCTCTGTGCATTTAAGAGAAATTTAATTTTATAAAAACCCAAATTATTTGGGTTATTATTGACATGTACATCAGGGGAAAAACTATACATACTGTACTCTTATGTCCAGAATCAGCAATGTCCATGCAACTATTTAGGTTTGCAGGTCATTTAGAGAGAAGAATGCAAAGTAGGAAGTACATTATATTTGTCATGGTCTGTGCAATGCTTAGTCTCAGTGGTCTAATGTGCAACTGAGAAAGATTGAATTTAGATAATTATCTTCAGTTCGTTTCTTAACACAAATCATATTATGCAACTTCAGATATCTCCACATAGTAAAGACAACAATAATTTTGAGTTTAGAATAATCTCTCATATCTTAGTTATAAAAAGAACTGCATCATTTTGTTATCCTGATGCGTCCCTCTTTAAGCACTTATCATGATGATATTTATTTGCAAAGTATCCCCACGTTAAGACATTGCTTTCTGATTGTTGAGTGTTACAATAAAAATACTATTACATTTGAAAACATCAGCTATCATAGAAATATTCAGGTTGGAAAAGACCTTTCAGATCATCAAGTCCAACTCAGCATTACCAAGCCCACCACTAAACCATGTCCCTAGGCACCACATCTACATGTCTTTAAATACCTCCAGAACGGTGACTCATCCACTTCCTGGGGCAGCCTGACCCAATGCCTGAGACACCTTGTGTTGCAGAAATTTTTCCTCATGTCCGATTTAAACTTCCCCTGGTTCAACTTGAGGACATGTCCTCTTGTTCTACTGCTTATTACTTGGGAGAAGAGGCTGAGCACCACCTCACTACCATCTCTTTTCAGGTAGCTGTAGGCAGCGAACATCCTCATGCTTTCACTTCTTACCAGTGATAGTACAGTGTGTACAGAGAGTGATGAGGTCCTGCCTCGAGCCTCCTTTCCTTGAAGATAAACAGCCCCAGCTTCCTCAGCCACTTCTCATAAGACTAGCAAATATGCAGATATACAGCAAATCACTGTTTTTCATTGAACTAAATAATAAAAACTTCAATATGTACTAACAAAACCACAAATATTTAAATTTTAAATACAAGTTGAAGGGTTATTAATTTATATGAATACACACCTATATGCAGTTTCTCTAGGTTTTTAAGTTTTTGCAGATATAAAAAATTTCCATGCTTTTATACAAAGAACTAAAATAAACCTCTGTCAAATTAGTGAAGGTTGTGAAGGTAAGTGAAGGTTGTGAAGGTAAGTGAAGGTTGGATCATGTCCTTTCATTAATGAAACACAGCTGAAAGTGATGTAAGTGAAGTCCAGGTAACCAACTCTTTTAAAAAGTGACTAAGTATTTAAGTTTAAGTGTCAGAAAAAGGGACATTTTTCCAAAACATGGAATGTACACCCTCTAAAAACAAATTCATTAGCATGTTTAATGTTAGCCATACAGAATAGAGACATCCAAATTCATTAGTCATATTTGCAATCCATGGCAATTATTCATAGATTTGTTAAGCCACAAACAACAACTTCACTTTAATTATTCTTTTTATCTAATCCATTACATTCTCAAGTCCTCGATCTCTTCTTATTTTGCAGTGTTTATGAAGTGCTTTGAAGTGATTTAAAGTTATTCCTTTGGATGAAAGGGACTGTTTTATTAAAATCTCTCTAAAGTTACTGAGACATCAAACATCCCATTTCAGTTATCCTCATCTCCTTGTCTGGCTACGCATACAGAGAAGAAACATAATTTGCTACATGTGGTTATCTCAGCCTTTTCCAAATCACTGCCAAATTTGAGATTTCAGACCACTACTTAGAACTCTGGGCTCTCTGAACTGCTCTGATTTGAAATCAACCATGTATCCTCTTATAGTAGATAGAGTTATTGTAATTCTAGGAAAACTGATTAAAGATGTCTTACCAAAACCTCTGTAGTTCTATAATCCATATTGAAATTCACTGAACTCCATCACAGAACTGTGAAAGGAGAGCTTAATGGCATGTGAACACCTTTAAAAAAGATTAATTTTTTATCACCAGGTAGAAAACCTTTATTCATTTTAGTCCTCAGCTCCACAAATAAATCCTCCTAAATGAAGCTGTGATTATGAGAACTCTTTGCTGAGGACATATGTTAAATACTGCTTTCCCTTGTTCCAATGAGGATCATACTACCTTGTTTTTTCACATAAAAACTATTTGTAAACCTTGCCTGAAAAATAAACCAAGAAAGTATTTGATACAAGAAAAAAACAATTTCTAAGATGAAATTAAAGTCTGATTTGGTTCATCATTTCCTGCATGGTAAGTAGAAGTAGAGAATTCCAGCCTTAAAGCTTGACCTCTTCAGCTGACTATCCATATAAAAATCCCTAAATTTTAGTAGAGTGAAGCAGAAGTTGTCACTATGGCTTGACTGTGTAAGTACTCTGAGCACATCCCCTAGGAGGTTTGGTCAGTAGGGCTGGGGACCAGCATGGCCTTGAGCAGTCCCACAGAACAGGTGGCTGGAGTGAGAGGCCATAGGTCTAAAAGAGCTACCTACGGCATTTTGCACAGTAACAATTTGAAATGCAATACACTCCTTCTGATAAACATCTATACCTTCTCATCAATGCCTGTTACTTTGCCAATCACTGAAATTGCCTACAGAGAGTAGCTCTTTGTTATTAAAGATAATTTTATTATCATTTACGTGCATGCATATCCACACTCCAGGTTTGTGAAATCATCCTGGTTTGATCAGCGGGACAGATGCTGTTGTCTGAAGGTGAGTATTTGGCTTGTACGACCTGTACTATGAGTTTAATTTGAAAGTGGAATTAGGTTGAAATGACCAGATGTCCTGGTTTAGCTGACACAGCTGGGAAAATCATGGAGTGAGTCCTCCTGGAACGCATTTCTGGGCACATGAAGGAGAAGAAAATGATTTGGAACAGTCAGCATGGATTTACCAAGGGCAAATCATGCCTGACCAGCGTGATTGCTTTCTATAATGAAATGATGGATTTTTGGATGACAGGAGAGCACTGGATATCATTTGTATCAACTCTAACAAGGCTTTCAACAGCATGTCCCACCGTAATTTTTTATAAAAGCCACAACATTATGTTGTGAGTGGGTATGCAACATTAAAAATTTAGCTGGATGGTCATCCTCAGAGGGCAGTGGCTAACAGGTCATAATCAGCCCGTGGCATGTAAAAAGATGAGTACTGCAAGGGCTGTCCTGGGACTTGTCCTGGTTCCTATCTTTGTCAGTGACCTGGAGGAGGTGAACGTTGTATGCTATCCTCAAGATTGCAGATTACATCAAAATGTGTGCATGTGTTTGTGTGAGTTGTGTGAGGGGAGGATGAGCTGTTGACATCCTTGAGGGCAAAGCTGTCTTTCAGAGGGACCTAGACATTGGATACAGTCTGTATCCTGGGAGGTTTTACAGACTGGATTCTACCAAGCCATCTGCTCTGATTTCATGTTCCTGTTTTGAGCAGGAGGCTGGACTTGAAACCTGCTGAAGTCCCTTCTATCTGAATTATTTTGTGATGCTTTGATCAGTGTGAGCATCATCCCCTACGCTCTGGCAAAAATCTTTTGGTCACTCCTTCCTTGTCTTTACCTAGGACTGAAGCCTTTTCCCTCATATGAGTAAAAAGCAGTGTCCTTGGAAGTTAGTTCATGGCACAGTGCAGAGAAACTTAGCTTCTGAACTCTGTAGTGACCTCTTTTTCATGCTGCACAATCGTGGGAAATTGCCTTTAGCATTGATAACTGCATTGGATCAAGTAATCTAATGCAGTGGGAATGTCTTCTTTAATGTCACCTACCACAAAAGCAGGCTCCCTGTGTCACTATAAACAAGGGCTGCTTTTGAGGGTGAACTCCATATTTGGAAAGAAACAAAAGAACTCCTCCCTCTATATGAAACACAGCAAAGGAAATATATACAGATGCAGAGGGAAAAGTGTTTACAGTAGTGAGAGATGAGAAGCTGTTGTTTGCATGAATATAAAACAGAATAAAATACTCTACTAGGTCAGACCAGTCATCCATGTAGCTCGTTATTCTGACTCAAAGAGTTCCTAGAACATGCACTGTTTTGGATGAGCATGGGAGCCTACATAATTTCTGTGTCTTATTTGCCTATTCATAGTTTGTCCTTTTAGTATACATTTATGGATTTTTGTGCAGAAATTTCCTTACTTCTGAACTTGCTGATATTCTCTGTCTGCCCAATCTCCTGTAGCAGCACTGTCCAGAATTTTGCAGTTGACAGTGCTGTGTGAAGTTATATTTTAGGAGCTCTTCTAGTAGCCTTGAGTGCCTCAGGGTATTGTTATGAGGGATTTGGAGAAGAGCAACTCTGAATTTAACATATGCATGTTGTAATATTAGTGTCTTTAAAATATTTAAGTTAATGATAATTTTTAATGTTAAGACAGCAACATTGTTAGGTGTGGGAAGCTGAGTGAGGGTACATTAGGTAAAGGGAAACACTGAAAAAAGAAAAGTGTGCCTCCTCTGAATACTAAAAGATTCTTAAATTCCTGTCTTAATACTTCCCCATGAACACCCACAACCCTACATATTAAAACACAACAGGGAAAAATTAGAAAAGATAATACTGTCATAGCAGTAGATGGCATGAATGGCAATTTTCTAATAACTTCAGAAATAAGAAATATATTATCCCTGTCCTTTTTTACAAAAAAATTATCTGAAAACCCTCAATAGTAACTTTGCATTATTCTAACAAATCAGATCCTACTACAAGGAAGTTAATTTTTTTATGGCCATCAAGAAGAAGCAACAAGAGTTTTACTCAAAGTTAGAGCACTTGCAAAGTATAAAAAATGTGAATGGGGTAAATATTTTGCCTTTGTTAGAACTAAAGTTCTGGTATTTTTAACAAGACACAAAACTCTACTGAAATAAACCAAATTTACCAACAAAAATGTTAAAAAGAGTGATAGCAAAAGAAAATGATGTAGCCATGTTGCATTTCACTAGTACCATACTAACAAGAAATAAAGTTGAATGTAACTTTAAACAGTCTTGTCTACCACATATTTATTAAACCAATCCCATTAACAAAGCTCTTTCATTTTTTAAATTATTACCATTATTCCATCGATATTTATAAAATTTCCCACAGATAATGGGAGTAGTTATTCTCTCGCACCATTGTAAAAATAAATGTAATTACATGGTAGAAAAGATAATCCAAGAGAACTCACACTCCTAAATTGTGAAGCACAATACTAGTATTAAACAGGGATAGAATTAGAGCACCAAGCCAATTCTGTTCCAGAAAAAGGTTTGCTGTGTTTACATGGAACAAGAGTACACCAATATGGTTTGCTGCACAAGCCTGTCACTTGAAGTTATGCTCTGTGCAAATTTTTGCATCCTAACCCAAGACGCCTAATTTGATGGCAAATTAACTTACAGCTATTTAGTCTGAGACTCTTTTAAACCTGCTGCTTCTAATTTTGGTTTCATGATCAGTGTAGGCAGACGTCTGGGTGCATCTCTTCAAGCACACATCCGAAATGTAAAACCTCAAGTAACAGCAAGAATTTTGTGTCAATGAACAGAAAGTTCAAATTCACTATTGTTACACATACTCATAATTTACCACTTCTGTTCTTCTAAGTTCATCTTAAACATGAGCTGTTAAATGTTAAGAAAATATCTTTTCAAGAAATTTTATTTAGCCATCAGTAAAGAATTTCTAAATATCATTCTAGAATGCAGAAACACTTGGTTTACTGCTCTTGGAATTTTTTTCCCACTTTCTTACTTCTTTTACTTTCCAAGAAATCTTTGTGCACCATGATGGGAAGAAAACCCTGCTCACATAGTCCATGATACTGTAGGCTTTTTTAGTTATCGCAACTAATGAGTAAAAAATGAAATAAGTATTTGTCTCTTACCAAAATATCTATAATATCTGAGGATGTGCATATAATAATTTTTAACAGATAATGTATACAAAAGTCCATAGCTGAACATGTGGCAAACTAAAGGTTTCCAAGGTCTGGTTTTGATAGTTAAATTCATACTGTATCTTACACAATTGATCTGTCAGGGTCTGATTCTCCCAGATTATAGGCAGCTTTATAAGAATATTATGTACACTATATCCCAACAAATTCAGGATTAAGTTACTAAATCAATAATTTTTTATTACACTTTTAATGTAATATCCAATTATTTTTTTCCCCTCCATACATATCACTAAATAATCTTTAGGGGAAAAATAATGGATTCAGTTAAGCATTGTCTTCCACTGCTGATGGACCTTCTGTTTCAGCTTTGTAGCACACCTTTTTCCCCCATGTCTTTCCCTTCTGTTGACATTTTTCTAATAAGCAAATAAGCTCTACAGCAAGGTGCAGAAGACTGCAGCACTGTGTGTTAGCAACATGACAAAAGAGTTACATTTATATAACTCTTAATCTGTGCCTAACTGCTGTCCCATAGAGAGAGTACCAAAAAGATTCTGGGGATAAAAAAAAGAAATTAGAATTCTAATTTGCCACCAAGTCCATGAGATATTAAAAAGAATAATATTCTGAAAAAATTGTAATTGATCCATTGTCTTCCTAGAAATTTCCTGATTCTCACCATACTCTCTAAAAGCTTGCACATGAGAGACAAATTCTTTGGGGGATCTAGAATGCAGCTATGGGTAGAATCAGAAAGACACACTTCAGTGTGCCACCACTCTTGGCTTGAAATGGAAAATTCCACAAACATAACATTCCCTGGAAGTTAATTTTACATTAAACTATTATTTTCAAAATTAAAAGAATATTTCTTTCAGGAGCATTAGATGCACAGTTGATCAGCAAAACAATGAGCCCAAGAAACTCTCTGTTGTGTGATGTATCATTCAAAGGACAACACCCTGCTTATGTTCCACTTAAAATTTCAGAATAAGAAGATAATTTGTGTTTTCAGCTTGTCTCCTGAACAGGCCTGATTACACCTTAAGGACATTTGACACTATGACATATAGGACATTATGTCAGCAAATACACTATGTTAATGGATCCTTATGAGGGTAATGACAAAATCTTTAATTTGACTAAAAACAGTCTTCAAAAGTCTAAACAACTGTCTCTGTCTCTGGGGTTCTCATATTACATTCTCTTCAGTAATCTTAGTAGATCTCCTAAGTACAGTAGTGCTGTGTAGTATGTGATTGATGTTGGATAATTAAAACCTTATCTGCCTGGAAACCAAGTGTGGCAAGCTGCAATATTTATTAATGCTGATTCAGGGACCTCCCAGTGTATGTGTTTGAATCTGTCTGTAGCAGCAGTACTGCAAGAGTTATTGATAGCATGGATTTATTTATTTTATAGCTATTCTGGGCCTGGGAGTCATATATTGACATAATTTCTCCTGGTAACGTAATGTTAGATTAAAAGAAAAAAGCAGCACTCTTATTTTTAATGATGAGTAAAACTTGTTGCCTGCTGCTGCCTCTGACAATGCAAGATAAGCCCAATGGTATGTTAAAAAATAATTGAACACCTTATACAAAGGTGCTTGTCATCTAGACCCTTGATTATATTGGAATTCCTTTAGCTTCCAAAAGTATATCTAGCAAGAAGGAAAATCAGTAATTGCTTTGTAGAGGAGCATAAAACACTGTGGATTTAGTATGAAACTGAAAAATGTCCTATCCATGGATACAGAACAGAAATGTTTGTTAACTTAGTACAATCATAGATGAAAAAGCTCTAGAAATGCCATAAAGAAGACAGGCAATACATATGCATGCATATACAGTCACATACCAAAACAAATAAAAAAGATGTAATGGGAATAACATTCCCCATTCATGTTGCTAGTTATTCTCTCAACATTATATTCTTCTAAATAATTCCTCATTTTTCTACTGTTATACTAGATATATTTTTATTTTCTGATCTTCTGAGTTAGATGTAAGATTATATGGATTACCTGTTATGCTTTCTGGGGCAAAATCTTGAAAAATAAAAGGACAACCTAATTTGTGTCTCACAATAACTGCTTGCTAGTTAACAATTTGGCACATCTATCAATTTTTTAAGATGAAAAATATATACCTGTGTATAAAAGTTTGGAGTTAACACATTGCTGAAATGAACTGAGACTTCACAGGCTATCCACATCTTTTTTCTCATTTTTATTGGTCACATTTTAAAGATTTTATGATTACAGACTTGAACAAGAAATTGCACATATTTTTCTGGTCTTTTATTAGAGGTACATTTCTGTGTTTGTGTGTTTTTTTCATTCCATGTCCTTGCCTACTTTCAAATTACATATACATGGTCCAGTCCATAATAGTGAAAGTTAGGTGCATTTCACTAACTTTTATACTCTTTCCATCAATATAACTTCATATTAGTATGTGATCCTTGTAACTAAATGTATCCTAAAGGTTTAAGCATGTGATTATGTTTCAGCATTTGTCTTTGAAGACAGTAATAGTGTTATTGAGCAACAAAATGATAATCAGGAGTTTTAGAGGTCGCTCATTATATACTATATAAATATTTCATAAACTCCCCACTGTTGACAGACAGCAATAGTTTAAAAATAAATTGCAAATGTTCAGTATATAATGGAGCTGATCTAGTTGTTAATGCTTGTTGTTTTATGAGGGTTTTTTTAGAAGCTATCTATATGTTTATGCAAATTCCAATCTCTACATGACATAGCTTCATAACCTGGTCCAGCAGAGTAAGTCATGATAAAATTTCCAAGGATCATTACATGCAAGTTCATCTACACTGTTAAAATGAGTTATTTTTAAAATAAGTTAAAACATGCCACGTGCTAAATATCCTTAAATCAGTAAGAAAATCTTGTTGCATTATTTTTTCTGGGTTTTAGGTATACATGTTTATATATGTAACGGATGTAGAGTTACATAATTTTCAAAGTAATGCTTGTTTTCGAATTTAGCAGTTTGAATATTGACATTAGGCCTGAGTGTTTGGTACAGTAATTGGGTATATACTGAATAGCCAGTACATTTTGTGGGACTTTTGCAACCTGATATCCAGATGTTAAATTTGTCCCAACTGCATATAAGAGCAGACCACAATTGTTCTACATGTGTCTACATGTCTACAATTGCATTTCTTCATTTAAAGATATCTTTTTTTGTATAAATAGGAGTTGTGCTGTTTTATAATCAAGCTGTACTCAAAAACCAGAGACTACAGCTGCTGTGGAGTACAAATTTAAACTTGTGCCACCTCAGATCCAAAGCTATAGTGCATATAGTGCAATCAGATAAATCAACACAAAGAAATCCTTCCTAAATTAGATGATGACTTTGTTAATGAGGGTGTCTGTAGGGTCTTTTTTGCCTGATTTGAAGCCATGTAGAAAAATGAGGACCAAATCCCTATTTTCCCTGGTTTCTTGAACTTGTCATCTGGATTATCACTGTGGAGAGATTAAGAGCCAATGGTTCCAGTACAGCAAAAGTTGAAGTCTGGAAAAAAAAAAAAAAAAAAAAGCAACATGACCATAATAACAGCTAAGATCCAAATCAAACTATCTAAATCTTCATTTCAGTGATATTGTGGAGCACACTTGGACCTTACTGCTAGATGTTCTGTGTCTTCCTACCTTTCAGTATAATATAAAACTCACCCTTCTAAGAAGGAAGAAACATTAATTAATTATTTTTTATTAGGAAGAAATTCTTTACTGTGAAAGTGGTGAGAAACTGGATCAGATTGCTCAGAGAAGTTATGGATAGCCCATTGTGGAAGTGTTCAAGGCCAGGTTGGATGGGACTTTGAGCAACCTGCTCTAGGGAAGATGTCTCTGCCTATGTCAGGGCATTCGAACTAGATGAGGTTAAAGGTCACTTCCAACCCAAACTTCTATGATTCTATGATAATGTCACCCAATCAATTCTAATTTTAACAGGTTTTTAAGCAACTGCTGTTTTGCTATGATAAATCTGTTCTTCAGCTCCTAATGAAATTGACTTACACAGCTCTGTGTGGCATAAGAAACACTAGTCAGTCCGGTGCCGATGTGCTCAGAGGAGTTGTTAATTTCATTAAGACGTATGCTAGCATTAAATATTGTCATCGAAATAACTATTGTTCCATCAACAGATATTGGGTTTTATGTTCTTAATTTTTTTCTTTATCTCAAGCCCTTGAATATCATTGTAGCTTCTAGTAATAGAAATGACGACTGAGCATTTCCAATCAGTAGTATTATAATGCAGTTAGACTACAATTTTTTTCAGTGGGCAGGTTTGTGAAAGAATTATTAAATATGATTTAAGGAGCAAAAATATTCCTAGTTATATGGAGAGATTGTAATGATAAGTCACTGTATCATTCTGTATATACTGCTAAACATTTAGGAAAATTAACAGTAAAGGTCAATGAAGACTAGAGATGTTTTCTAGAGTTTTTATTAGAGTTATTTGCTTGAGTCTGTTCAGCTGCACATTGTTCAGTAACTGGCCATTTTGAGTCAAATTACCTACCTAAATGAGCTGAGCAAATGCTGGCTCAATTTAGTTACATACTATGAAATTTGTACATTGAGTTATTCATTTTAGTGAATAGTTTGCTGAAGACTAACATTCAAATAGCATTTACCATTATCTTGTTAATAGGCCTTACTGCTCTAAATCTACTAAGAATGCAAATAAATGATAATTCTGCACTCATTAAGGAAATCTCCTGTGACTTACTTTGGTTAAATGCTCCAACAGGCATGTTTAGCACTTCTTTGGGGTTGGTAGAGTTCCAAAAGTCTGTAAATTAAAGTTCTGTGGAGTGCCATAAAATATGCATAATGAAACCCTGGATGTAAATTAAGAAGATTTATATTTCGGCATTCTGCTTACGTTACTCAGTCTGAATGCTTCACAGGTTTTTATGAAGCAAATAAACTGTTCTTTTTCTTGAAATTCATTTTGAATGGTCACCATGGATTCATTGTTGCATTTCTTAGTTCACACATTAAAGACTGAATTGCTCTTTTTAATCTATATATCATACTGAAGTGTTATTGCACAATACCTTTGAAGTCTAGGTGCTCCATCTGTAGCAACAGTACACTGAAGTTGCCTGTAGACATAAGTAGTTAAAATAGAGCTGGAAAAAAAGTTATGAATATTCTTGTACTTTAAACTTATGCATTCACTTGAGTCACACTTATGATTCCCATTATTCATAGCCAATGAACATTAACTGAAAAAAAAAAGTTTATTTCCAAAGGTCTTTAAATATAATTTATTGAAAATAAATACAAATTGTCATATAAACTAAAATCCATGTGGTTTTTCTGTGTGGTTTTCAGAAGAGAATGAAGCTGGATTGTTGAGTTTTTGTGCAACTGCCACCCAGAGCTGTAGATCTGTCAAAGAAATCACATCAGGGCTTTGGGTAATCTTTACCCTAAAACAAGGAAAAAGCATGAAGAAAGAGACCCTGAGGTGCAGCTATTTTCTAGACAGCTTGCTGCTGCGAAATTGTTTTTTTTCAGGAAAAAGCTGTCTTCCAATGTGGAGGATGATACTTTGTATTTTAACAAATTGCTTCATTGATGGTTCAGTTCTAGATGAGTTGAACTATGTGGTGGTGAGGGTATTTCAGATTTGCTCTGAAACAGAATTGTTCTGATACAACAAAAAACAAACAGAATTTTACTTTTAGGCTCGACAAGCATATCTATGTAAACCTGCACCATTTTTAGAATAAAGACTTACTAAAGAATAGACTGTATTTGGCTTCTAATTCTTAAACTTCTACTTAGTAGTTCTGTTTCTTTTGGGATGAAAAAAGTCATGCTGTGGAATTCTGGAAACAGTGGTATGCAGTAATTCAATCAAGTTAAATTAAAAAAATATATTACTTAGCTGCAGAATTATGTGTAAATAAATAGCAAGAATGTTGTTAAACAAAATATTGTAAATACAATAAAACATTAGAATGGGTGATTTTTTAATTTTGTATTCCTCAAATATAATTTTAAAAAATATTTTTAGAATTAATTTTTGGTATAATTAAGGAATTTCCAGAATTTCACAGCTATACTATAATATGTCTCAGCATTATTAAATCTAGTTTATTACACTGTACTAAATATAGTCCAGTGTATGTTCAACATATCAATTTTTGCAATTATTTCTTATTTTGCAATGTTTTACATATTTTATACTGCAAAAAATTAATATATGTGAGCTATGCAACTAAAATACTATGGTATTACACATAATTCAGTTTGAACACCAGGGATTATAAAATGCCTTTGGAAATTAGAGTCAGCTCAAACTATTAAACTGTTTTTTGTAATGGAGAATAGAGAAGCAGATTAGTATTTGAGTTTTTGGATCACATAAACTATGATGATAGAGAACATCTAAAAACAATTACGACAGTGATGAATATGAGAAAACAGAGCTTAATTGAGGGGTATTTTGCAAGAAACAGTGCATGTAGAGCACTTCAGATTCAGAGTAGAAATCCAAACATAGATAAATGGTGAAGATAAAACCATTCAAGATGGAATAGCTATACATACATTTGCATGTACATTCACATACTCATTCAGAAATAAGTAATGAGTTCTAGAGGAATTAGCAGAGAGCAGAGTCAAAATAGAAATTTGGTGGCAAGAAATACAGGGTTCAATGGGGTTTACTCTGGCATTCCATCGCAGAGAACAATTTAACTTCAAGAAGTGGAACTCCAGAGCAATGGTTTCTGGCACAATTCCCAAACTCTTTGAAACTAGATTATGTGGAAGTGGAAAGAAGGCAACATCCCTGGTAGGATATAAGTAGGGCAGAGGTGTGGCCAAGGAGTGAAGAACACTGTGTTAATTTAGAAGACCTTGTGTGAGACAGATTTTTTTATTCTGATTTTATAGATATTGTTAGCATAGTCCCGCTCCAAAATTTCTAAAACACTTGAACTAAAAACAAAGGCAAAACACTTTAGATTCAGTTTTAGATTACAAGTAAATACACAAATTAATGATACCATAATATAAGCATTATAACAAGAGCAGATAATGAGAGCAGTGATCACTTTAATTCAGTGGGTTAGGGATGTAAGTTGCTGTCAGTGTACATCTAATGATTTATTTTGGATGCAATGACCCTGATTTTCCCCTCCAATCTAAAATATGAACCCATTTCACAGTTCTGTTCACCTCTATTTAGTTTCTAAATCACTAAACCCATAGATCTCTGTATCATTTAGTTTATATGTTCCCACCATCTTCTTCTCTACAGTGGAATGGGGCACAATTTTAGCAGTTCATCAAATTTAGTGACTCAGGATATAGTGAAGGAAGGCTAAATTTACTTGAGTATTTTGTAGTAAGTGCTGATTTTCACCGTCCTTTTTCATATCAGAGACTAATATTAACACAGTAGATGTTAAATAAGGAAAATATTCATTAATTTAGTTATATGCCAAGCTTTCTAGGCTTAATTTGGAAGGGGACTTTGGGTGTGATCTGGTCCAATCACCTGCAAAAATCTGAGTCAGGTGAGATGGGTTTCTCTAAGGTCATATTCAGTTAATTTTTGAGTACCTCCAAGAATGGAGATTTGACAAGTCTATGCAACCTGTTCACATGTTTCATGGCCCTCACTGTGAAAAATTTTCTATCTTCCAGGGTGGGAAAAAAAAAATAAAATCACTCTGTAGTAGTTTAACCTTGGTTTGGTGTCAGGTGCCCACTAAGCCACTCTATCGTGTCGCTTCCCAGAGGGACAGGGGGAAGTTTAAGACGAAAAACAACTAGTAGGTTGAGATAAGGCAGTTTGCTAAAGGAAAAAACAGACAAGTGAAAGTTTATGTGCACATAAGCAACAGGAAAAGTTTATTCTCTCTTTCCCATCGTCGAGCAATGTTCAGACACTTTCTGGGAAGCAGGGCCACAGCACACATAGTGGTTGCTCCAGAAGGCAAACATTGTAGAATAACAAATGCTCCCCAATTTCTCCTCTCTCCCTTACCCTCTATACCTGAGCTGACATCATATGGTATGGAATAATCATTTGGCTAATTTGGGTCAGCTGGCCTGGTTGTGTCCCCTCCCAGGACCTTGCTCACTCCCAGCCCCTTGATGTGAGGGGAAGGAATGTCAGAGGGACCGCACTGCTGAGCAGTACCCAAAACCCTGGTGTGTCATCAACACCCTTCCAGCTACCTATGCAAAGCACATCACTGGGAGGGCTGCTAAGGAAAAAGGAACTCTGTCTCAGTCAGACCCAATACATGCCCGTAACACAGCTCATTCTTATATATGCATATTTACATGCTTTTATGCATTTTATTATGGTTGGATTACAGTATCACATTTAAATGTGATACTGCAATCAGAGTGAAGCTTATTTACTGTGCAGCACTAGAAACTGTGCCAAAACTAGACTATAACATTGGCCAGTTCCTCAGTGCTAGCAGGGTTTAAAGGGGTCTTCTCAGTAAATGTGCAAATATTTTAAGTTCAAGCAGTGTGAATACAGTGTTATCACCATTAATGTATATTAGACAGCTGTATGTGTACCATAGTCTCTGGAATTATTTTACTCCAATGGTTAGCACATATGAAAGTCACACATTCATTTTTATTACTACTCATATTATTTATGTTACATTGCACATCTATTTGAGAAAATATATGTATTAAATTACATGTATTTGTAACCCTGAATTATTCTAGATGAAAATGACTTTTGTATTAGAATTCTAAATACATTGTTTAACTAAAAATGTTTCCCCATTGTTCTTTTAAATCCTGTAACAGAGGTCAATATTAGCATTTTACTGAAACCAAAAATTGTGACAGTATTCGTGATTCATAAGTGGAACATCATCTATCCCCTTTAAAAGACTGTCTGGTTCTCTTGTAAGCATTCTAGATATAAGATGGCATTTTCTTTCATTATCCTTTTATTTTAATTTCTGGTTATCTTTTGTGTTTTTGACCACCACTAGTATGAATCTGCCAACCAGTGGAGTGCTACAAGCTCCCCTTCCTCTGGGTATTGTCTGCTGCTAGCTAATATTTAGAATATTTTTTATTCAGCACTAGCTAATTCCCCCGGACAATTCTTTGGTTCATCATTTGGCAAGTAAATGACATTTACATCACCTGTGTTGTTTTGTTTTGTATTTTCTATCTTTGCTGTCTTTCTTTTTTGGTGACCTCTTACTGCTTGAGAGCCCTGATGTAGCTTCTTGAATCAGGAGACACACACAACAAAACAGAAGATATTTAGCAATTAATTGATTATGAGGGGGCCTTAAATTACCTGGCTGCCTGAGGGAATACTGTATTCCCCCAGAACAGTCACAAGCTGCTGTGCTTTGAAGATTTACAGTATGAGAATGATATGGGAGATTTTGATTAAGGGACCAAGAGTAGATATTGCTTGAATAATGGGATTTGTGCCACTCTATTATGTGCAAAATTCAAAACTCAAGATAACATATGACTTTTGTCATTATTCTTTTAATAAAAACTACAGTATGTGGCTCTGAACACAAATTCTGCTAAGTAAACTCAAGAGAATTAGTTCACTGCACACTGGAATTTCAATTACTGTGGGGAAAGAAACCTGAACAAGAAGGAATCGAGCCACCAAAACACTACAAAATTGTACAGTAAGGACATTATCGAGCATTTTTTAATTTAATTGCTGGATTCCTTCATTCTTCTGTCTGCATTATGTAAGAATAAGAATGAGCAATACAAATTTCTGTAGCAACACTGCCTTTCAGCCAGGTATCTCAATGGATTTTGAAAGCAGTGATGGGTAAGTCCCACAATTTCTAAGGTACTAGAACAAAGCACAGGTGCCCTTAAATCACACCTGCCTGCCTTAGAAATTAATTACAGCCAATACAAGATTTAAAAATAGTGTTAAGAAGCAAGGCTTGGTTTAAAGAATATATTTAGTAGGGAAGTAGCTATTAATTGTACTTTAAATTTGACTACTGGTTTAAGGTTAATCAGCTCCCTGAGAATTGCTGCACAGTTTTGCAATGACTGGTAACCCTGACTTACCAGTTGCTAGACAAAGATAATTGAGAACATTTAAGAGACACTTAGTGAAATTTAAAACTCCTTTTAGTTCTTCTTATTTTAACCAACTATCTCAGCAAAGAAAGCTATTATTTATTATATTAATGCATAAGAATAAGGAACTTTGTAGTTTTGAAATGTATTGAATTTTGAGAAGTGGTTTAAATTAAGACATGCAGAATGTTATTAGTATTATTAAATAATGAAGTAATAATATCTTAGCATCTTATAAAATATATTTATTTATAGTATAGTCTGTTGCATTATTCCCATTAAGAAGGATTTGTATTGAATATTGGGTATTCAATAACACAATTTCATTGTCATAGGATAAGAGTTGAAGAATTTTGGGGGCTGAGAAGTGCAAGAGAAAATATTTTATACTGTACCATAAAGATTTAAAAAACCTTAGTTATTTTCCAGTGGCACTTAGTTTATGGATGTGCTTTCCCCTGCTGAATCTGAAAGAAAATGTTCTAGTCTGTCATATATACCATGAAGTTATGTGAATTTTTAACTTCATTTTTGTTATTTATAACTTAATATTTATGTTGGTTCATTATTCAAAGGTGCTTATCCTCCTAAAAAATGCAAAAACTTCTTTTGCCTTGCTATAACAGTGATAGTAATTACAGAGGTTCCCATGATCACCATTGCTATGACTGAAATTCTCTGGGCAACCTATTCAAGTGCTTCACTACACTCTGACTGAAGAATTTCTTCCTAACATCTAACCAAAATCTCTCCTCTTTTAGTTTAAATCTGTTCCTCTTTGTCCCAATATTATCTGTCAGTTTTAAACCCACTATTACTATAAGCCCCCTTTAAGTACTGAAAGGGTGATGGCTGTCATCAAAATAGTGATGACAGTCATAATAATCTTAATAAACTTTTCTGCACACAGATCAAACTCAGAGCACTTTCAAAATAAATAGCTGATTAGGGTGACAGCCTTTAGAGAAGAGCAAGATCTACTTTTACAGTGCTTGTCATGATGGAATTAGTCTATAAAGCTTGAAAGATCTCCGTTGTTACAGAAGGTGACACAACTTTTCAGCAGCAATAATCTCAATAATTCTTCCCCACAACCCTGCTCAATCACTTTCCATTTATGCAAGTGAGTGTGAGGGGGAATCTTTTGGAGAAAGAGGGTAAAGTCATAAATCAAGATTTTCTCTCATGCACATCCTTCAAGTCATTCTGTCTTACTAGGGGAAGGCAAGGAAGAAAAAAAAACCCCAAAATGCTAGCACATTTAAAATCTTGATTTTCAATTATTTCAGAGTGTGATTGGAGCAGAACCAGAGAACCAGAACCTGAGATACATTCCAGCTGCTTTCATGGCTCCACATTTCCTTTTTTTTAAAATTGGTTTTATACTTTTTGCTGTACAATAAATATCAACCTTTTCTGGTCAAGCACTAATTTGACAAATATGTTGAAGAATATGCTAGTCTTTAAAAAACAACAAATTGCATTTGTGAAAGCAGAAAAGCCAACACAGGACATACTGTCCAAGTCTGAAATTAGGTTATAAGCATGCACAACACTTCTAATGACTTCCAAAATAGGTACTGTTTTGATATGGTTGCTGCAGTATATCAGATACTTGCTTTTGATCAGCATGAGGTGATTTAAAAAAAGCTATTGTATGGCAAGGGCAAAGGCTACTCTCCCATGTCTTTTAAGAACACAGCTTGCAGATCTGGTAAAATGCTATTGATTGATAGAGTCAGCATTATGTCATCTGACAGACACACTGTTTAAAGAATAGGTCATTAGCAGTCTGCTGAAGGATATATATCCTTCGTATTTGTTATTAACAGCCTGAAAAAGCATAATTCTTACAATGTCAATAAAAGAGTAACACATACAGCATTTGTAGACTCATATATGCCAGCTGTTGTGTACAACTCATTCACAAATGCTCTTGACAGTACAAGCCTACTGTTTCAATAGGAATCATGACTTTTCTTTAAACGATGTATAAATATGCAAATATAATCCCTTTGGCATTATGATAAATTTTATATCTTGCAATGTTCCTTTGTTGTTTATGAAATAATAAAAGTGGAATTTTTAAGTATTTAGAAAGCCATATACAGTAACTGCTTCAAAATTATAGATTCTTGTATAGGTGATCAGGGCTTTTAAATCATAAAGTAATTTAGGTATTTTATCAAATATAAAATCTTTTACTACAACATCCAGGATTACCTACTGATTTGTCACAACTTCATTATGTGAAATAAGAAGAGGTTAAATGTTTCAGGCTGGAGTGAAAGAGAAAATAGAGAGCTAAATTTCATCCTTCATGTTATGCTTAAATGTTGTTTGGATCCTGAATAAAAAATCAGCAGATCTTTTTATACAACTCCTCAGGTTGTAACCGTATCTGCCAAGTGAAGCAGGACTTGGCACAGTAAGGAAACATGTATGATCTCCAGGGGAGCCTGAGTGCTGTAAAAATTGTGACAATAGATGAAACTATTTCTTTTGATGTCAGGAAACACTACTGCTTTGTTTTCTTTCTCTTTTAAATGAACAACATCATGGTCCTGATTTGATAATCTT
Organism: Acanthornis magna; assembly: GCA_036785705.1. NCBI lineage: Eukaryota > Metazoa > Chordata > Aves > Passeriformes > Acanthizidae > Acanthornis > Acanthornis magna. The sequence goes on along the minus strand of JAWUZG010000018.1, from coordinate 16,081,360 downwards.
GATACCATTTTTGGAAGACTATTATTAATGTTCAGATTGTTACCTCCAGGTTTCCCTATAATCCATCTTTGCCTTAAACAACAGAGCCATATAGCTCAGATAAAGTTCAACTCGCTGTCTTACAATTTTAACTACTTATTTTATTTTCAAATAATATAAAATTTTCAACACAGTGGTACTCAGTGAAAAGACAGGACATACTGGGTGCAAACTGAAGTACAGGGAATTCCAATTAAATAGAGAAAATGTTTTTTCACCCTGAGAGTGGTAAAACACTGGCACAAGTTGCTCAGAGAGGTTGTGGGCTCTCCATCCTTGGAGATCTTTAGAACTTGACTGGATGTGGCCCTGAGCAACCTGCTCTAGGTGTCTTGGCTTTGAGCAGGGGGCTTGGGCTACATGATCTCCCAAAGATCCTTTCCATCCTCAACTATTCTGAAATTCTGTGATACTCTGACAATATGGATTTGCCCTCATAAATGAGGAACACATGTTGTGCAGATTAAATGAGAAAACACACAGGTTGTGTTCAAGACAGATTAACAGATAAAACAAAAGCTGTGCACACAAGGAAAGCAAAACAAGGAATTGATTCAGCGCTTCCCAAGGGCAGGCAGGTGTTCAGCCATCTCCAGGAGAGCAGGGCTCCACTGCACATAATGGTGATTTGGGAAGACAAACTCATCACTCCAAAAGCCTCCTTCTTCCTCAGCCAAAACCAGAATAAAAAATAGTTGCTTATTAAAGCAAAAGACCATATGTATATGCATAAATGTATACTTGAACTATTTTCAAGATTTTGTTCTAAAATTTGTTTCATATTGGTTGTGTGAAAGTGAAAGATGAATCAATGAGAGAAAATCAGCTCTAGATAATAGAGAAGTGTCAGATATGATGAGGCAAACACATGACTGACAAGGGACTTATTTATCTGTCCTTAAGTTGTGAGAAGTCACAGTCATGAGTTGAAAAAAAGAAGTGCTTTGGGAAGACCTAAAGACAAAATGAATTTTAATTAGACAACCAAAACAAAGATCAGCATGTACCTCCTGTGAGGAGTAAATGGGCAATAAATATGATTTTGATATTGCTACATCTGTTCTTCTATTTATTCTACATGTATTTGAATAAATAGACAATCTCCTATTAAAGCAGTTTTATTTCTTGATAAAAAAATTGATAAAGATTCCTTGCTTACATATTCTGAGTCTTTTCTGCCTTGTGTTTCATAATTTTTTCATCTTAATTGAATTTTAGTGATTTGTACACCTGTAGCAATTTTTGTTTTTTAAACTTTTTTTTTTTTTCATTTTCAGCAGCCTCAGTCTTCTGGAGCTTCTTAACAGGGCTTTTGCTGAACATTTCTTTGGCTTTCCTACTCTTTTTTTAAATCCCTTTTACCTTCTTTTTTCTTGGATCTTTACCAGACTGTTCCATTCTTTCTGTGAAATCTGAAAGATTTGTAGACACTGATGATTTCAGTTTCCGTAAGGATGTTTTGCTTATCAGGCTTGTGAGCTCCCATTTACAGGTGCTGTGGTCTTAATGCTTTTTACAGCTCAGAATCTCCCTAAAAGCAGTGAATCAAAGCCTTGCCTATACTGTCTTGCCTTCTACTGTCTCTGGGATGAACATTGCTACTTTAAGACTTCAGGAGTTTTTACTTTCTAGCCTTCTTCTCTATCTTTTCTTCTTAATGCCTTTATGATATTTTTATGAGTATCTTTCACAAATCAGTGTACTGTGAGAAAGATGGACAGCCATATAGTGGTGTTACCCATGCACGGGGAGAGAATTCCATTGCCGGAAACTGTCACACATGCTCAGTTGGGAGATTTTTTACGGTGAAGGGAGAACACTCTGCAAAGATTAAAAAAGAGATCTTGTAGCATGATGAGAGATAAACAGGTTGAGAAAAGAGTTTGGCCAAAGATTTTAATAGTCTGGTGACATGTCTTAAGAGCAGGGTCAGCTTAGTAAGGATAACAGTGGCCTGACAGGAGTTTTGCTTACAACATTTACTTGTTTGTTTTCTATTTCAGGAGTTCATTGTATGGAGTTCCATTCTGACAATAGCTAGGTCTCTGGATTCAAAGCCCCTGTGGTGATATTCTGTACTTCTCATTAATTTCTAAGTCCAATCTTTGTCTCTGTACAACTTGCTGTAATGATACATAGTATTGCAGTTTCCTGGTTCTGTGATTTGGTTAAGATGTGCATATGGGTAATAACAGAGTTATTCAATAAACATATAGGTCCAGCAATACGAAACATTCAGTCTCTCTGATAGAACAGAAAATATGCTGCAGGATCATATTCTTTTTAAAAACTAACATTTCAAATGAGCAGTGGAGTAGAGATAAAAATTATCCTATTGATTCCATGTATTTTTACATCTTATTTTATATCTAGCCTTTCTCCTCTGTGTTGGGCTCAATGAATGTAGTCACACAAAACCTGGAGAAAGTCACCCTCTGCCTAGTACTGCTCATTAAATACAGTCTGTGAGACTCTGATGACATCATTACATTGGAAACCACATTCGTGCAAGATGCCAAGTAGTCTGTCAATTTCAGAACAATTCAGTGATTTAATCACTGCAACTGTGACATGGTCTGTGAAGAGATATTTAAGAAAGGGCAAAATCTCCAGAGAGCAGTGAGGAGAAATATGTGAGACCTAGCTGTGAGAGACTGGACTATTAATCACTAATGACTCAAAACTTTTGTCTATTTGTGGAGGGGCCAGGGTGCTTTGCTGAGGCCAGATTTGCATCCCCGAGGGAGGAGGTGAGTTTTTGGGTGTGTAATGGCTAGGACAGAGGGGGTAAACTATCACTGCCTGGAGGCTATAGACAGGGCTTTGAGGCTGATAAGAAGCAAATCCTGCAAGGCATTTGGTGTTTCTTATAATACACAACTTGCTCATTTATAAAACTTTCCCCTCCTCCCCCAGAGAAGGTCTGATGGGGCATTACTGGCTCAACTGCGCTGACATGAGAGGCAGCTGGGAAGGGATGATAAACCATCCAAGTGCCCCAATGTGCTCCTGGACTCATTTCTGAGGCCTTCCTGCAGAGGACTGAAAGCTTCCCCCACCCAGGGGAGGTGCCTGGTCACTCCCACCTAGTCAGAGCTTATTTTAACCCATCAGACTTTGTGTTTCACAGGCTTCTTCATCCAACCCCAATGGATCAACATCATCAGTTTGACCAAGGGATGTCTAATTGCAATTTGTTCCAAGCTGAGCCCCTTTTGCTTGCAAAATAAATTGTTAAGTCATGTCCATGTCATTATCTTCATCCATGATCTTTCTCGTCCTGTTTTCCCTGCCCATTTGTTGGGGCTGAGGGAGGGGTTGGGTGGTTGTGTGGCTGTTGGGATTAACCCCCCAGCAGTGCACACGTCACCATCAGCCCTGCAGAGAGAAACCCAGGTTGGTTAAAGCAGCAAGTCAGCATAGAGCTCAGTGGTAAGCAAATTTTGAACTGGCTTGATATATTTGATCTGTATCACAGAACAGTTTAGACTTTTAATCTGGAAGAGTTCAAAAGAAATATGACTCTGCACTATCTTACAAAGATGATAAACTCACACATTATCAGCATGATGTGAAACATCTAGTACTGACTAGTGCATATTTTGTGTATAGAGATATTAAAATGTCAGATTTGGGGGACCTGTTAGACAGAGAAAGTATCTGCTCAGTTATGTTTCTATTCGATATAACTTGAAATACAAGTTTGTTTCACACACTAAAAGTGTAAACCAGTACCTGCCTATTATAAACAAGGTGTTGTCCAGGTATCTTTAATCACTGTTATATTTTTTCTGATCTCATGCTTTTCAAGGTCACACAAGAGTATTTATAAAAGCATGTGGTCATGAATTTACTGAAATGAGCAAGAATTTCCCCCCCCCCCAGACCAACACTGGTTTTTTTTAAATTCAGTTTAGGTATTTTGTATTACTTCTTTTTTCTTGTGTGGCCACACATCTAGTAGTCCTAGAAGACAATATTTGAAAACTACTCCTGGCACTAAAAGAGGAAATTTACTTCATCCTTGAGTACATTTATGAATTCATATTCAGGTACTTCCACAATCATTAGAGAAAACTCAATCAATTGAATTTGTGTGCCTGTTATCTGGTTGCTCTTCATTACTTTGTGTTGAGTTAAACGCGGACTTACATTTTTACCTGTATCAAGTTATCTGACTTTGTATTTGACACAAATAATTTGAAAACAGGCTAAGACAGACATAAATGGACCAAACCATGTATTTCGCATGGGGAGTAACTTTATTTTCTGGCTGACTTGTATCAGAAAACTGTTTTGTACATGTTCTATGGCTTGTATAAAATGCGCAAAGTAATGAGGCTCATCATTACCATGCTATTGTCATTTCAAAGCATTGAAATGCAAAAATTAGCATTATCATTAGTTCCACAAGTTTTTTCCACATAACGAAAACAATTAATCAGTATAAACTGAATGTTTCAAGTCACTAGCGTGGAATGAATTCGTAGACTCCTTGCAAGTGGTACTTGCACATTTTTTTTGCTTTCTCCATTATTCATGTATGAAGATATTAGATGTCTGTTCTGGTGTCCAGGCATAGAAAATGAAGAAAAAATAGAGCTTATTCAAGCCATTTGCTTACCCTAAGGCAGGATCAACTAGATCATCATCAGTCCAGATCACAAAAAATGTATACTTTTTTTAGGATTGATTTACATAGCTCTGGAAAATAATAGCTTCTCTGAGATAATGTGTTTTTATGTTCCATTTGTTAGACCTATTTGACTCGCCATGGGCTTGGAAGCAGTTTATCCACTTATTCATGAAAGTTCATCATGTTATTTCCTCATTCTTCACCCTAAGCTCGGCAGACATCACTTATCAATCTGTCATCAGTGCTGATGTCTTTTTAAGCCTCCAGTCATTCATGTTTCTGTCCCATGATTACCACCAGCTTATGCACAAAACTCAGTGCAGCTCACTAAACAAGGCTTATTAATGTGAGAGAAAAAGATTACTTCTTATGTTGCAAACACACAATGAGATCTTCCTCCTATGCAATATGACATTTCAATTTCTGTTCAATTTGTATGTATGAAATTCCCAGGTTGCCTCTGAACTATTGTTGCCTGGCTGGTTACTCTCCACTGTATGTGCAATGTATTTATTTTTCTGTGGTGTGGTGTGTTGGGAGTTCTGCACTGTTTCATTCTCACTTGCCACTCCACTGTCGGGTCTGTCTTGGACTCTCTATTCTAGTCCTTTTCCCTTGTGCTCCCCAGGGCTTCATTTCATCTGCCACTTTCACAAATATTTCCCTTTTTTTCTGCCATTCACAAAAGTAACAGTAAAAAAAAGATCATTTTCTTGTAGAACAACTCTTGATAGAGCCCTCCATTCTGACAAGGAACTACTAATAACTATTTTCCAAGTACAATTTTTCTACTGGTTTACACCCCTTTCATCTGCATCATGCTTTTCTAGCTTGTTTATCAGAATGTCACATCAAAAGAACCAGGAAAGGGAAGTTATGACATCTGCTGCTTTTCTTCCCTTTTTAGGGTCTCCTAACATGTCAGACAGGGTGATTAGAGTGGTTGACAAGACGTGCTTATGATAAATCCATGATGACTTCTTCTCATCTCTTTCTCCATGTACTTAAGAGAGTTTATTTTAGTTTTATTACTGTAGTCAAGAAGTCTACAAAGATAAACACTTGGTTCTCACCTTTTAAAGAAGATAAGTATGTTTCCATGTTTATTTTCTGAAATTTCAAGTGTCCTTTAAAATTTCTCCAGTTGCTAAAGGCAGTTGCGAAAGGCTCCCACTTTATACCAGCTATAAGACTAAGGAGTACCTTACCTACTTAACTGCTATCTAAAAGACTGCTTTCTTCTTCTTCCTGCCTATTCTTACTGCTTGGCATTATTTATTTATTTATTTATTTTTATTTATGGGTGAGATGTTTATAAATAGAAATATAGTCATATTACGCAAAAACAGTCTCATCACAGTTGTTTTTCTCAGTTTTCATGTACTTTATTTCAGCCTTCCTATTTATAGTCTCTTCTTCAAATGAATATGATTTACAGAGAATGATAAACTGTTATGGTGTTTATAGAATAAGCTTATGAAGGCATTTAGTCACATAAAAATTTCATAGCATATTACTATTTTCTTGAACTGTAGTAGCTGTTTGCACAAGAGTTAAGACTCGTTTCAGATTTGCATCATCCATCTGTTCTTTGGGTGACTGATGCGTTTGTCTAAAGCTATGAAGTTTCTATTAGATAGAAACTGCTTATTGTTTTCCAGGTAGTTTGATTTCTTTTTGAAGAAGTTATAGTCTCTAGTGGAAAAATAGTCATGAATTTAAGGTGAGACATTCTCTAATTCAGTCTTTTCATATGCAACCAACAAATATTGCATCCAATTCACAATTTTAAATAAGTAAATGTTTTCTGAGAGACTCATATAAAAACAGAAACCTCACAGTTACATCCCAGATAACATTATCAAACTGTACCCTGAATTTATATAAAGTTGGGTGTTTAAAGAGTACCGTATTATAGAAAGGTAGTCTGGTTTCACACTAGAGGCAGTGTGATTTTTAAAAAGAGCACTGAGGTAACATTTCTTAATTGTGTATGAGTTTGAGAAAGTGAGAGCTATGAGTTCTTTATATATTTAGAAGTATGGGAAATTGATTGCCATCGTGGAGCTGTAAGAATAAATGATATTTCATCTGAAGATATAAAACAAGAAACCATTTCATACAAAGTTAGAATACTCATCTGAGTGTGGATCAAACCAGAATCAAGAAGCCTTTTAATCCCTGACTGTGGGAGAATTGTTTGAACCCTGGTTACAGAAGCAAATATTGGTATTTCCTGGATGCTAACTTTTTATGTATTTTATCATTTACAGATACATTTTTCCTCACTTTGTAGCAGCAGTCTCTCTGAAAATAGATGTGTGTAACCGGGGTATTTGAGTACTAAGGCCTAATCTCAAGTATCTTCATCTAAGACATGAGCTGAGTGAAATGGAGGGACTGATGTTCAAGTTCACAGATTCCCGCTTCAGGAATAATAAACAAGTGCTCCCCCCCAATCCCGATTCACATCTCTTTCTGCTCCTTCAGAGCAGCTACTATGCCATACACAGTAAGGCTTCACTGGAGTGATGTCAGGTGGGATAGGCATAGCTGAAAGCATGATACAGGTTCAGAATCATATGGAGTTCTAGAGTTTTCCATTCAAAGTAGTTTATTAGCAGTTCATACTGCAATAATATTTGAACTTATTGTACATTTCAGGCAGGGGTTAACTTAATCCCACACACATTGCTGACCAAGTCTGGCAGTCTATTCAGAGGGGTGAACCAGTACATAGCACTGAAAGATGACAAACAGATTCAGAGAAATACATCACTTCTACTTATGTCTTCTATTTCCCTGTGAATTCACATCTAAGTGAAGGGAACAAAAGATTTTTTTCCCCCTAAACTGTTCTAAAGTGCTGTTCAGCTAAGGCTTGTCAGCTTTCTTACTCCAGTGATTTTGCACCACACCTTTATTTAGTTAGTCAATACAAATGCATCCCTTGGACCTTAATCCTAGAGACATATATTCAGCTGCATTTGGTAGTGACAAGCATTGATAATGAAACTGCATATAATAACTGTAAACTAGGTATATGGAGAATATAAGTGCTATGAAAATAAATTTAATGATAATATAAAGGACAGCACAAGGGACATCTAGTCCTTTTAAAAATTGTTTTACTAAGCCTGACAACAATGTGAAATTTCCAAATTGCCATACGATTGTTTCTGTAAATTTTATATTTCTATCCTATCTAAATATATATTTAGAATTATAGAGTCTTGTATGTTGGAAATGGTCTTCACAGGCCATGTTGTCCAAAGCAGTTGGACTGCAAAGCAGTTAGAGCAGGCTCATGATTTTACCTACCACGTTAACCCACTGGCAGTTTACTTATTCCTCTTATTTTGCATCTAGCTTAGACATTGTGGAGAGGTTTGAAAGGAAAAGGAATATGAGAATTTCAACACATAAAATTTCTGAAAACTAGGCTTTTGTATTACATTTTGTGTCTTAGACTGGTTTTCTCTATTTTAGTAGTTAGGGGTAGCTGCACACTCCCCCTTTCTTTTTCTCTGATCCATTCCTGAATGTCTTGTGGATGCACTATTCTAAAAGGTTTTCTCCTCTTTCTCATGGGGAATAGAGATAAGTTGAATTCTTTGCTCTTTCTAATCTTTTGTTTTGGTACTGGGTGCTGTAAGGCTCCGACCAATCCCTTTGGGGGGTGGATAACTGTCGACCAATAAATTGTTAGACTATTAATGCATATATAAGAAGAATTGTAAATAAATCACTCTCTCTTGCCGTCTTGTTGCTGCTGTCTGCCTGATTTACTTGGGAGCCTCTGCCACATCTCTGCAGCAATGTCTCATTAACTGATTGCTTGTTATGAAATCTAAAATAAGCTGCTTCAGTCCTGGTTTGATTAAAAACACAAGGGTTGAGCATCTTTTCCTGTGACAGGTAGCAATCAGTGTTTTTCTGTGTGCTTGAGCAGATACCGGTGTACAATTCCATTTGCTGCAACAGCAGAGCAAGAGGCAGGAGCAGGCGCTGGTGATGGTGGTCACAAGGTGTGTGAGTTTTGCTGGGGGATGCTCCGGTGAGCCTTTAGTTTCATGAGGTCTGGTGGAATGTGCCTCACCCCAAAGCGGCAGGCCCCTGAATACAATTGCTAGGAGCAGTTTCATTGCTCCATAGCACAGTGGACAGTGCCTGCAAACAAACAAATACACAGTTTGCAAGGCAGAGGCTGTGGAATTTATTGTCCCAAGAGGAGTGAGCAAGACAAAACCACAATAACACTTCTAGACTTCAGAAGAGCACATTTCAACCTGCTCTGGGAGCTGTGTGGCATGATCCCATGGAAAACTGTCCTGGAGTTCAAAGGGGTCATGGAGAACTGGCTACTCTTTAAGCACACCTCTTCAGGGCATGAGAATTGTCCCTTCCTCACAAACAGGCAAGGCAGAAGGCAAGTGTGAATGAACATGGAGTTCCTGACTGAGCACAGACACGAAAAGAAGATATACAGATAGTGGAAGCAGAAGCAGTCTTCATGGAAGGGATACATAGACAGTGGTAACTCATGTAGAAATGAAATAAGGAATGCCAAAGATCTGCTGGATTTGATCATCTTAGGGGATTTTTTCAACCTAAATGATTATAAATTCTAAATGACTCTATGATCTTTCTGGGTACTGAGGTGAGACTAACTGGCCTTTAGATGCCCAGGTCTTTTTACTTCTTCTATTTTTAAAAATGGGGTTTATATTTCCCCTTTTCCAGTCAGTGGGAACCTCACTGAACTGCTATGACTTTTCAAGTATGATGGATAGTGGCTTAGCCACTTCATCTGCCAGTTCCATCAGGATCCGTGGCTGCACATCTCATCAGGTCCTGTGTATTTGTTCACCTTCAGGTTCCTTAAATTGTCTCAAACCTGTACTGCTCCTATGGCAGGAGGTTCTTCATTCTCCCAGTCCCTGCATTTGTCTTCTGAGACTTGGGAAGTGTGGCTGGAACACTTACTGGGGAAGATTGGGGTGAAAATGTTCTTGAGTACCTCAGCTGCATGTCCTGGGAACCAGGTCATGTCCTGGGAACCAGGTCACCTATTTTCTTTAGGAGAGGGCCCACATTTCCCCTAGTCTTCCTTTTTATCACTGAAGTCCCTATAGATGCTTTTCTTGCTGCCCTTGACATCCTCAGTCAGATTAAATTCTACCGTGGTTTTAGCTTTTGTAACCTGACCCCACCTGCTCAGACAAGTTGAGCTTGTGTTGGTAGCATGCTCTTGCAGTCAAGGAGGCCAAATGCATCCTGGGCTGTGGTGGAAAGAGTGTAGGCAGCAGGGCCAAGGAAATGATGCCGCCCTCTATCTGGCACTTGCAAGACCTTATCTGAAGTACTGCATTCAGTTGTTGGGCTCCCTGCTGCAAGAAGGATATTTATGTTTTGGACTAACTCCAGGAACAGTCACCAAGATGGCTGAGGGCTGGAGCACAGGGTATATGGTGTGAGTTGGGGAACTGGATTTGTTCAGTATCGAGGAAAGAAGGTTCCCAGTAGACTTTGTTGCTGCCTATTGCTATCTCACTGGAGGGTACAGATGAGATTAAGCCAGACTCCTCCCAGAGTGCACAATGACAGGACAAAAAGCAATGGCTATAAGTGGGAATGTAGGAAGTTCTAATTAAATGAGAGGATATAGTTGGCTGGAGCATGGTCTTAAAAATGCCACGGTTGCAGGTTTGATCCCCATATGGACCATTCACTGAAGAGCTGGAATTGATGATCCTTGTGGATCCCTTCCAACTCCGAATTTTCTGTGATAATTATCTTCTTTATTAGAGTGACCATAAAATGCTGCGTGATTTGTCCAGACTTGGCTGTGAGTAACCTGGTCTGCTGTAGACTTGCTTTGACCAGTGAATTGGCACGGTTAACTTCTGGATCAAGTTTCAGTCTTAATTAAATTGTTCTGTTGTTCTCTGAAACCTGCACACTGGGTGGGAGAGGGAAGACTTAAGGACGGCAATACAAATAATGTAACTAAAGATACAATATGTGAAAGCATAACATGATGAAACCTTTTCATTTCAACAGCACATTTTTCAAAATATTTATTGCAGAAAACTTTGAAATAATTATATCTGAAGTCTGAGGTCATCTAGGATAACTTGGCCAAATTTCAATTTACCAAATTTTTTGTTTTTGCAAATTTCTTTGTTTTTTCTTGGCTTTAATTGCCTGAATAATCTTAGCTGTTGTATTTTCCATCTTCTGTTTTCTTGCCTTTATTCTTTCCTTAAAATACTTACAAAATCCTTGTTATTTTAATACATGAAAGTTTTAGAACATATGCAGAAAAAATCAAGAATGCTTATAATGCCATTGATTATCTGTGTTTAACACTGTACTTTATTTAGCAAAGAATAGAATGACTCAATAATGGGTCGTAAGTTCCCAGCTAATTGATCTTCTTTCATCTGATGAAGCTGCTTTAAACAATAATTAGTTCTAGTTGTACTTTGGATATCCAAGTGGAAACATTGAACCATATATCTTACATCATCACAGACCATTACAAGCAAAGTTGTTAAATAAAGAAAAACAAACATCAAAATCAAACAAACTTTAGCCATTCCATGACACAGAGAAAGTAACAGAAAAGAAATGAGAATTCTTAATGCCACATGGTACTGCTGTGGAAGAGACCAGTCAAACAGAAAAGTTTATTTTAAACCATAAAACTTTCTGTCCTGAAAACCACAGGCAACTTCACAAGTATAAATTATCTCTCTACTGCTTTAGTTGAGACTCTAAATCCATGTCACTATCCTAAAATGTATTTCTGAAGAAAAATTAATTTGTGATGTAGTGAAGGAGATTTAGGGATTGCTTTTAAGTGACTTTGATTAACCTCAAAAAGGGCTTAACATACTCACTTTTCAAGAAGATGTAAGAATTCCATAGATGAACTAAAGAAAGAAATCAGAAAACCATAGCAGCTATGAGGTGATTGTATAAATTAAATACAAACCAATATTTAACACAATTATTGTCTGTTACAAAATTCTAACACAATGACAATCATAATTATATAATTTTAAACTTTTCTGACTTAAATGGTCCATTATGAAAAGATGTTTATATATAACTATATAAATAATACGTATGGGTGTGTATATGTATATATGATTTTTTGTGTATATAATTTCTGAACTTTTGATGTGACTTCAAAAAGTTAAAATCTAGCAAAGGAATTAATGAAGGTACATTGATGAACATTAAGTTCATTGAATGTCAAATTGTGTTATTTCCCAAATGTTAAAATAGTACTTAATAGGCTTTGATGCAGCAAAATAAAATAGATGTTTTCTTTGATATGCATGTGCAGAACAAAGATGGCTTTGAAGTCTGTTTTTGTGTATTCCTTTAGCAGCAAAAAACTGACATATGATCGTAAACTTAGCTTAGTTGAAAGTATGAAAGCACATGAGACTTAAAAGTAAAAGTAGGACAATTTTCTTGACAAAAGTAATGCTACCTTTAGTGTCAGTGATGTTAATTGACTGTACTTGAACTTTTCTATGGCTTTAGGTGATCAGTTTGTTTAAACTAAAGGGATACTATTGTGAATACACTCCATAAACCATAAATGATATAGAGAAATAATAAAATGCAGTTGGAAAATGAATGATTTCATTTTGTGTACAGCTACTCTTTGACAGTAGATTTTTGAGAACATAAGCTGCCACCAGATAGCAAAATGTAGGTATGTCCCTTTGCACATTCTGAAGAGGGATGTAGAATCTGATACATTGCCTTGTCCTGATTAGCTTTTTATGAAGTCTGTAAACAGGTATTTAAAATTATATTTGTCCTGCACAAAAACTAAACCAAATCTCCCTATTGCTTTGTAATATTTAGATACAACCCCAAAACTTTCTCCTCATTATTTCTGTGCCTGTGCTTCAGATTTGGTAATAAAACACATTTTTGTTTCAAATGCCCGTGGTTAAACTTTCTGTCTGCCAGCCAAATGGCTCTTCAGATTCTGTGCCTCTCCACATTTATTGTAAATCAACAACAATTTCACAACTGTTTTATATCTACATTTTGATGACTGATGAATATATGAAATGTCTTTCACTTTTCTTATGTCTCTAGATCCAAAGTCTGAAATTAGGTTTCTTTGGAGAACCTTTGCTCTTATTCTCCTGTTCAGTGGCATTAATGATATGCTTATCTTGTCTTGCTTAACCAAGTCATTCTACAATGGAATAAAAGAAATAGAATATCTAAAATGCAGGCTGTACTGACCTGAAGATTTTATCTTATTTCCTCCAAGTACTGGCAAAATATGATTAGCCTTTCTGTCTTCTAGAATCTTCCCCAGTACTTTAAGTTTTGTTAGGGAGCTGTTGGCTCATGGATCTCTTCAATCTGTGGCAGTCTCTCAGGTTACTTCTGTGATGTCTTTGGCAGAGGAGCTGGTGAACAGCTGGCAAATGATGCAGACTCACTCCCTTCTGCCATTGCTCTTTTTTCTCTCTGCCCTTTCCTGACTTTCCATAACATCCCACCACTCCTGCTCTCTGTCCCCTATAAACAAAGACCTTTCCTGTAGGCCCAATGTATCCTCTTTCCCATCTAACAGATGTGGAAATTCTTCTCAGTTGTAATTCCCAATGACATTATCCAGGGTCTGAGACCTGAGTATTAAGTAACTGTCTTGAAGTTTTCCTAGACTTCTGAGTAATCTGGTAGGACCAAAATATGCATTTTAGCATGTGAAATCCTAGTATGTCTGTTGCTTTTGAATGGTGAAGCAGGCAGGAAATGCAGAAAAGGAAGTGGAAAAGAGAAAAGGAAAAAAAAAAAAGGATGCCAAAAGCATATTCTGTAGTCTTTAATATTTTAATACCTTTCATTTCTTCTGAAAGAATGATGCAAATATAAAGCTATCTCCTGCAGCAAATGGAACTGGGGAATAAATGAGAGCAGCATTATCAGCTGGATGTCCCGACCTATGTAGCGTTTGTGGAGGTAGTAGTAGACTGTTGCTTTAAGGTGTCTAAGTCTACATGAGACTCCCTAGAGTATCCCAGATATTTGTAAGTATTACTCTGAAAGTCTTTGTCAGAGACCTAATAAAACAGAGATTTTTTACATCTGGAAGACTCAGAAAGACATTTATTATTCTTCTAGTCTTGGTGTAACTACTTCCTGAAACCATTTTTAATTAGTCTTGATTACTGAACATTTGAATTTTCCTGTTGGAAAAAAACTAGGATACAATTTCACTTAAATGAAAGAGTAGAAGGGTCAATCAAGTCCAGAAAATGTGCATGATGTGACATTTGTAGTATATTTGTCATTGAATGAGATCTGGTCCAAGAAAATGAGATACAAATGGTTCAAGGAAGGAAACAAATCAAGGTTTGCGGTCATAGTTCCTATCCTAGTAAAATATCTCTTTAATAAAAACATGTTGGCAGTAGACCCAGGTTTACATTTCATTTCGAGCTCTTAGAAAATTACTTTGACTTAAAGTAAAAGATCTGAATGAGATGAAAAGTTAAATAAGAAGATTATGTTATCTTGAATTCTCAATGGAAGCTATTGTCCTACATAATTTATAGCAAGTTTTTCTTTGATCTTTTATATTTACAGAGGGTATTACTAGTGAATGCAAATTTTAAAGCTAAAATATTCCCATTAATTCTACAATTTACACTTAAAGTAATTATTTGGATTTAGTTTATATTGAGTAAATGTTGTAGTGACAAACCAGTCATTAAAAAGTAAGTCTATACTTCTACATGTACTTGCAAAATCTGCCTACAGGGTTTCCACCTCAATATCTGGATCACATTCCGTAGTTATGACAAACTTGCAGCTAATTGAAAATTAGATAGTCACTATTTTAAGCTAAAAAAGTATCTGATACTTGTTCTTTCTGCTGTTTAGGTTTCCATTTATCTGGCATTCTTGGGAACTTTGACGTAATAGGCTTATATATATGTTGAGTTTTTTTAAATTCCCAGAGTGGTATGTCAGAAGAGCAATGAAGCTTGCAGTTGAAAATATCTAGCTGTACTTGACAACTGAAAGAAAAAAAAAATTCTTAAAATAACTAAATACTTAGACCCAGACTTGGCATATTGGCAAGAAAATTAATAAAGTTATATCACTCCATCACTGAGAAGCACAGACTGGTTAATTCTACAAAGTACTTTTTCTTACATGTGCACCTGGAAATTTCTCATTTCTCATAGGTAGTTACCAGTCAGAGAAAATCACTGTATCAGATTAATTAATTTACATCAGAATGTTAACATAAAAGACAACTGTTTATGTATAAAAGATTGGAATCTTCAAAAAATTGGGCAAGGATTGTCTGTGCCTTTGTTTCAAAGAAAAAGAAAACCCCACAACCAATATTAACGGCCCTGTCTATTTTCTAGTTAGTGCAGACTTTTGGTGATTCCTTTTACTCAGATGTCTGGCATGGATTTTGTCCAGCAGGAAGAGTCTAATTTTAAAGGTGCCATTAAAAGAACTGGAACTAAAGGAAAACTAATTCTTAAGAGCCTTTCTCTTTTACTCCTTGGTACAGCAGAGTGCTCCAAGTCTAGCTGTGCTTAGAAGATTATATATGTATTAACAGCTCCATCAGTTACAGATTCAATCTAGCTCATGACATGGGAGGCCATAAACAGTTCAGCTTCCTTTGTAACTGAAACACATGGCCATATTGTTATTTGGAAATTTATGAAGCCAAAAAATTCTTATAAAGCATAAATAATTTATTTGAAAATTAGATTTTCTGTCCCTAATCTCTCAAACCTTTATGCATGAGAACACAGTCCTCCTGAATGGATTTAGAGATTACAGCATGGGTTTGTAGTTGCATGATTATTGCACAACCTTGAAGAAGATGGAAAACACAACAAAATAGGAAATTAGGAAAGCATTTCAGACTCTGCCTGAAAAGCGGCTTTAATTTATACTTATAATTTTGATATGGCATGTTACTTTTTGAGTAGCATTGGATTTCTCTTTCTGACAAACTATGCTAGTGAAACTGGAGAGAACTGGAGAAACTGATATTGTCTGTTAAAGATTTTCTCTGTATCAATAACCACTCAGTGTCCCTTATTCTATGCTGGATATATATTTTAAAACACTAACTTGAAGATAACTTGCCCTATTTTTAAATCAATAGCCCTATTTGTAAATTGCATTAAAAATGAATAAAACATTCATTGGGGAAAAATAACTGATTGTATATCTTTGTCCCAGTGCAAACAGCAAATTAGATGTACTGCATCCTTTTCATAAGTAATGAGCGCTTGATTCTAACAAAAGAAGTAAATTTTATTAATTATTAAGAGTAGGATATAATGTAGTATTTTATCCCAAGTGTTACAAATAGCATAACAGTAGCTTAACCCAGCAGGCAGTTAAACACCACATAGCCACTTTCTCACTCCCTGGCCACCATCCACCCACCCCCTCCACATTGTGAGATGACGAAGAGAATTGGGAAAAAAATAAAAGGCAAAATTTATGGATTGAGATAAAGAGCTTGATAGGAAGCACAGAGGGGAAAATAATGACGATAATAATAATAATAATACACAAAATATGACGCAAAATGCAATTGCTCCCCACCCACCAACAGACAGATGCCTGGCCAGTTTTCCTTCTAGTTTATATACTGAGCTTGACACCATATGATAAAAAATATCCCTTTGGCCAATTTGGCGCAGCTGTCCCCTCACAGCTTCTTGTGCCTCCCAGTCTATTAGCTGGTGGGGTGGTGTCAAACACTGAGAAGTCCATGACTTTGTGTAAACACTGCCTATCAAAAACTGAAACATCAATGTGTTATCAATATTCTTCTCATCCTACATCCAAAACACACCATTGTAGCATCTATTAGGAAGAAAATCAACCTTATCCCAGCTGAAACTCAGAACAGTGCCCACCCCATACTCCATACCATTTACACCATGCCCAGGTGTCCTGGTTGCAGAGAGGGGTTGGGGCCTCGAGGTGTGTGTGCATGGCTAGATTGATGTTTTGTATCATTACAGGACATGGATTTTGAGGGAAGAAAAATGTGAGCGTACATCAGAAGTGCATCATTTTGTTCTGTTTCTTCCTTGTGGAAGTTGCTGGGACAAGCACTGTGGATTGCATCCCTCTCCTGCCTCTGCCTGTCCCTTCCCTTCCCATCCCTTGGGAGAACCCAGACTGGCTTCTCCAGCATATTGCTTATGTGCACTTACAGGGACTTTAACCCCTTCTACACTAAGCAAAAAGTTTTGATTTGGCAGGTCCAGACCAATTGGCAGATCCTCTAGTACTGAGTAGCCAGGTGGCTTTTGCTAACCATGTATCACAATGTTTGAAGGTTCCATCACTCATTGCTCTCAGTGTCCTCTTCAACAGTCCATTGTATTGTTTGATTTTCCTTGAGACTGGTGCATGATAGGGGATGTGATACACCCGCTCAGTGCTGTGCTCTTTGTGCCAGGTGTCTATGAGGTTGTTTCAGAAATGAGTCCCATGTGTCTGGATCATTTCTTTTTGGGGCCATAAGACTTGCCTTTTGAGGCCCAGGATAATAATTTGGGCAAAGGTGTGGTGGCACAGAATATGTTTCCAGACACTCAATGTTTGCTTCCACCCTTGTAAGAACATGGTTCTTTCCTTGGTTCTTTTTTCGGAGTGTGATACAGTCAATCTGGCAAGTCTCCCCATATTTATATTTCAGCCATGGTCTTCCACACCACAGAGGCTTTAACTACTTGATCTGCTTAATTGTAGTGCATGTTTCACATTCATGGATAACCTGTACAAGTGTCCATATACAAGTGTCCATGTTTAAGTCCACTCCTTGATCCCAATCCCATCTATATGTTGCATCCCTTCCCTGATGGTCTGACATGTCATTGGCCCATCAAGCTATAAATAATTCACCCTTATGTTGCTAGTCCAGCTCCATCTGGGCCTCTTCAATCTCAGCAGCATGTTGCACACGTTGCTTTTCTGCTGTTCTTCGGTGGCCCAACTCTTAGCTATGTAGGCATCTACAAGCATCTTCACAAGCAGGCTCTCTCCACCCAGGCAGTAAGATCATGCCACAATTCAACAACCCAGAAGGCTTTACCTCTGTGCTGACAGTTTCTCTGCTTCCGTGGCTGTAGCCACACCCACAGGGCATTTGCCATGAGTCAGTGTAGAAGTATTAGCTATTTTTCTCATTCCACTATTGTTGAATCTAAAGCCAGATAGATAGCTTTCACCTCTGCGAACTGACTCAATTCACCTTCTCTTTCAGCAGTTTCTCTGACCTGTTGTGGGTGAGTCCATATATCAGCATCCCATCTTCAACTATTTTCCTTTATTATTATAGAACCCATCAGTGAAAAGGGCATATTGTTTACCTTTTTCTGGTAGATCTTTACACAGTGTGTCCTCCTCTGGCAATATTCTGAAACCTTAGCCTTCTCTCCATTCAATCCATGATCACCTCCAAAATTCCTTTGTCACTTGGGTTTCCTATTTGAGCCAATTGCGTGTTCAGTGTGACCCACTTACTCCATGTAGCATGAGTAGCTTGATGTGTGGACAAAACCCTTCCACTAAACATCCAGGTCAGCACCAGCAAATGGGGTGCCAGGAGGAGCTGTGCTTCAATACCAAGCACTTCTAAAACAGCTCAAGCCCTTTCATAAGCTGCTGGTATCTCTTTTTCAGTTGGAGTATAGTGGGCTTCAGATTCTCTGTACACCAGATGTCAGAAACCTGGGGATTGACCTCTAATCCTTTGTGATGTTTTCTGCTAGAGCCTCCAGGCAAGGCCATTCTCCCCAGCTGCAGTGTAGAGCATATGTTTTAACCTCTTGCTCTGTCCAGACTGACCTGAGGGCTACTGAATGGCCTATCTCCTGTTTGATTTGTCCAATGGCTTGTCATGGCTCAGGACCCTATTTGAAATCATTCTTCTGGGTGATTTGATGGAGAGGGCTGACAATCAGGCTGTAATTTGGAATGTGCATCCTCCAAAAACCCTCAATGTGTAAGACAGCTAATTTTTTGCTAAGTGGTTCAGACATTCCTGCTGTTTTGTTGATCACATCCAGTGGGATCTGACAATTTCTGTCTTGGTATTTTATTCCTAAAAACTGAATCTCTTGTTCATCTCCTTTAACCTTACTTTGTTTTATAGCAAGACTGGCTTTCAGAAGGGTCTGGAATATTATCTCCCATTTCCCAAAAACTTCTGCTGTATTGCCACACACAATGATATCATCAATGTAGCTTCACCCTGTTCCAGTGCAGTCTGGATCAGTCCATGGTTGATGGTAGGGCTGTGTTTCCACCCCTGCTCAGTCAGTTCCAGGTCTTCTGGATTTCTCTCCAAATGGAAACAAACTGTGGCCTGCTGCTGCCCAAATGATGGAGAAAAGTGCATTAGTGACATTACTTGTGGCTTACTGCTCAGCTGCCTCTGACTGCAGTTTGTTTTTCAGATTCAGCATGTCCAGAATGGCAGTACTCAGAGGTGGTGGGACTTCATTCAGACCACAGTAGCTAGCCTCCACTCTCCACTGGGCTTTTGCATTGCTCACATGTGGTTTGTGTAGCCACAGTGCCTATCACTGAGCTTGGAATAACCTGCTTCCTGTCACCAGGGTTGGAATTGCCACACGTTGTTTTGTCATCGTCTTCGGAGACCTTCTCTTCCCTTTGAGGTTACTTAATACAATAGGGCTCAGCAGGCCTGGGCCAGGCCTCAGTGCATTGCAGTGATTTGTGTCTCTGGAATTGCAAGGGGACAGTATATTTTTCCAAATATTTAAATAGTTTTTTAGATTCTGCACTTATTCAATGGTGTAGTTCTAAAAAGGCTGGAGCTGACCACTGCCCTAGGCACTTGTCCATACTACCCCACACACCCTGACACTCACAGCTATCCAGCCTCAGGCCAGATCTCTGGGTGATATTCTTACATAGTTGTTTTACCTTAAACAAGACCAGCAACACAATCAGGAGACACAGAAATAGGAATATGGTACTTTGAAAATGCCAGAGATATTCAAAATTCTCAATAACTATTTTAATTTTGGAGAAGAAAGAGAAGAAGGATATCTCTTCTTTAGATCAGCTCTCTGAGGAGAAAAGGTAAAAGGTGTAATTATTAATAGTTCCCAACAGATGGCTCCTGAAGTACAGAGTTGATGGCAATACTGAGTGCAAATACAAGATTAGTGTCACGACCAACAGTTTTATCATATCATAAGTCAGTGTTACAAAGTACAACAACATGATAACCTAAACCCATCCCCCAGAGATGATAAACAATGCAACAGGGAACACACACTGCAAATAATGTGTTACATGACACAACTAAGGACACGTGCAACAGCTCTGAGAGCAAATAAATCAACATTGTTATCAGTGACTATTAAACTAATATAATGAATGCATATAACAAATTTGTTTTAACACACTCTAGTCAGCTCTGTTGTTATCTCAAACCTTCAAACCCTATGCTGGGTTCCAAAAAGAACATGGTTTAATGAGACAGGCAGTTAACACCACATAGACACTTACTCACTACTCTCTGCCTCAGATGGAACACAGAGAGAATTGTGCGGGGGAAAAAGAGTAAAAGTCATGGGTCGACATATGGACAACTTAATAGAACAGAAAAGGAAGGGAAAATAATAATAATAATAATAATAATAATAATAATAATAATGGAATTCAAATACAGAAAAAAAGATGCACAATGGAATTGCTCCCCACCTAACAACAGATGTCCAGCCAGTTCTGGAGCAGCAGCTCCCAGCCAGTTTTCTTCCTAGTTTATATACAGAGCATGGTACCATATGGTAAAGAATAATCCTTTGGCCAGTTTGACGCAGCTGTCCCAGCTGCGTCCACTCCCTGCTCCTTGTGCCCTCCAGCCAACTTACTGGTGGAGTGGTGTGAGACACAGAGAAGTCTTTGACTCAGAGTAAACACTGCTTAGCAAAAAGTGAAACATCAGTGTGTTATCAACATTATTCTCAACTTAAATCCAAAATACATTCCTGTAACATCTACTAGGAAGAAAATCAACTTTATCCCAGTTGAAACCTGGACACAGTACAACACAGCCAAACTCAGTAAACAGTGCCAAAATAGAGCTGTTTGACTCCGGTGGATTTAGATTGCATGCACACAGTGACATGTGGCTTCTTCATACCTCCTGAAAATATGTCAGATGAGGTCCAATTCAGCACAGCCAGATTCCCAGTTCTCCAGTCCCATCACAAGCTAAGCACTGGAATGCATGCAGAGGTTCCCTGAAGGCTGCTCTGTTCAAGTTGACACAGTAGAGTCCCAAAGGTGTCCATTAGAGGACAAGGTTTGTGCTTTAAGTTAAAGACCCTGGAAATACTTTCATCATTGTATCAAAATTTGAGTTAATTATGTCAGCATTCATTAAACTCCCTTAAAAATATTCTAGCATAATTTAAATATTTTGTAACCTGGCTGGCTACACAGATTGTATTTTTTATTCAGTTGAATATACTTTAACTCAAGAAAATTTTTTACTTTTTGCTAAAAAGTGTAATATTTTCCAACTCATAGCTGTAACTTGGTGCTCAGTATCAAAAGTCTCTTCTATTTCCAGAATCATAAATATAGTGAGTGTTTACTTACATTGTGGCAGTAATGCCAAAATGAAGTATTCTTGTGGCTTTGCTCTAGAAACTCCAGAAGGGGAAAAAGCAATAACAGAGTAGGAACAGGGCTGCCTGCTTTAAATGCCTGGCAGTCGTCTAGCAATCATCCCCATAGTATATGGGAGAGGTTTAGCATTATGCTGGTGGCAGAACTTTGGTCCTTTTTTCACATCTGATAGTGTGTTCAGGGAGAAGAAATTACTCAAATAAGTAGCTCCCAATCAAATTATTGCCTCACAAGTAGCAGCAGCCTGATTTTTACCATCTAGTCTTCATAGCTCCCCAAACGGAATGAACCTGTTAACTGCAGCAAGCTTTAATAGATCAGGGCCAATCCTAATTTTGAGGAGTAGAGGGAAAAGGAGTTCTTTTACTTTTATTTTTAAGACATAATATCAACAGAAAGGGTATGAAAAGCATTGCACGCCATCATTTGCATGTAAGAAAGCAAATAAACTAATTTTCATGTTTATAGACATGCAAGGGCATTTTTTCTTGCACCCCACAGTCTAAAGCTTGAAACTAATCCAGATGTGGCCTCATAAATGTTGAGCAGAGGAGAATAATCACTTTTCTCAATGTACAGGCAAAGATTTCATTAATGGAGCTCAATATGCAATTGTATTCCATCACTGCAGCAGTGCATATTCACTTGTTGACCCTGAGAAGTCCCAGCTCCTTTCCTGTGGATATGGATGGAAAGAGACAATTATGTAAGACTCTTAGTAAACATCTTTGTAAATCTTTGTAAATAACTATGAAGTGTCTGTCCTGTATCTGAAGTAATGTCAAAACTCATGCAAAATAGAAGTGTTCATCACAAAACAGCATTGCTGTTTCTTCTTTTCATTGTTTTGAATTGGGGTACCTGCTGCAGGAGCTGACAATTCATGGAGGCCTAGAGGATAGGATGCTCTCATTAAAGGCCAGGGACCTGTCAACATTTCCTGCAGTTTGGCCAAGAAATTTTCTGGTTGCTGAGACTTCTTCCTGATGGGCTTTCAGAGTTCCTTAGGTCTTCAGGGTTTTCTGAATCCACCCAAGAGAGCGCTGGGCATCTTCTGGCTATTACATGTTTGCCAGGGAATTTATGGCAGAAATTGTTCTTCTAAAGATTTTATAGAAACCTTTGCTGAGCCTCAGGTAAGAAGCTTCTCAACTATTTTAAAGGAGAAAATGTTGTAGTAAGAGCCAAGGAATCCTTTTTTTTCAAAAAAACTTTTAACAAGGCTAGGAAACATTTTGAATATACCCTGCTTTCACACAACAGCTTTTAAAAACTGCTAAGTTGTCCTATTCCTTGAACAGCAATCACAAATGAGATTTATTCTAACGATATTAACACTACAGAATTAGGTGGTTTTTTGCATTTTACACAGTTATTTCAGGTTTACATTAGATATAAAGCACTCAGGATAATAAAAAATTAGGAAGTTGAAACATTAATTTTATATATATATAATGTAAATTTAAGGAATTAGCAGACATCCAAGCTTACCTCCCACTCTGCTCACTGCAGCAGCTCTATGTATGAGTCAACTCCATATATTATTAAAAATCCTTTAAATCAGTATTTCTTTAAGGATCCCTGAGATTACAAGCTAAAAGAAGACCATAGATTGATTGAATCTGTATCCATCAGTATAAATATCTTAACAGGAACAAAAAAAATAAGATCAGAAGTGAAATGTGTAAGAACTGAAGGAACAAAAATTACTGAGGTCAAAAGAGTTGGCACTTGCAAAGTCAGATTGTGTAAGTGACCATTTTCAGAGAGTGAATCAGATTTTGACAGAGTCTGATCTCTCACAGTTAGGGTTCCCAATAAATTTGCAAGAATCCATCTCTGCTAAACTTTACTTACAGGAATGCGGAACACTTCAGGCTTTGGAAGAACAGTTGAGAGAAACTACTTTGCAGTGCAGGACAGCAAAGTAACTGAGTGGGTAGGAATTCATTGACACCACAGCATTACGAAAGGTAGCTTAAAGAAAGCACAAATGCAACCTCTCTGAGACGAATAGCTTTTAAAAGGACTTTTGTTGCCTTTATTCAACAGAAGAAGAAGAATCAGCCAATCAATGAACCAGAAAGTGTATATCTGATTGAAATTCTGTGTTAGGTCTCTTCAATAATTCCTTCCAACAATAAAAAGCGTCTTAGAGCTGGTGAGTGGAAAAACAATCCTTTGATGTCAATTGTTTCTCTTGGATAGATAAGCTTGACTTTTCTAAGGGAAAGGAGAGAGAAGGTAAATTCAGCTTCAAAAGTAAGTGGATACTGCGGCACACTTCTAGCTTTTCTAATGATGAGTGACTTAAAATCAGTACTTTAAAACATTTATGATATTCCTCTGTTAACAGTATAACTATCTTCCTAGATAGTTTGAAATTCAGATATTTATTTGATTAAAATTACATTTTTAACTTTAATCAATCTGCTCTACAATACTGTAAATAGTATATTTATTGTTATGTTTTTTGAAAGAATAACTTTCTGTCACAAAGTAAACCTTGCTGATAGCTTAATTTCATTTGAACTATTGAAGTATGTAGCCAATAACAGCCAGTCCAGGTTCCAGAATTACATTGGGGTATTATGATAATTCATTAACAAAGTTTGTACATATGCAGAAGTAGAAACCTACAGTAAATAATTCAAAACTCTTTTTCCACCACTTTCAACTTATTTTAAAAGCAGCTTTTTATTTTTGCTGTTACTAAGATGCTTATCCTAAAAGTCTTCATTTGCTTTGAAAATGTGTATGTTAATTTAGAACATTTTAATTTTCAGTTACCAATTTTGTACTTTTTGTAGATGACTAATTACTGTCAAATAATACAAATTTGCATTTTTGAGTGAAATAAAATAATTGAGGCTCAGCCTGATTGTTTTTACTGTTTCTTTCTCCTTCATTATACCACAAATCAAAGTAATATCTCAAAATAATTTTTCAAATAATTCAGCTACCCCACAGAATAATATCTCTTTTTACTTTAATTTCAATAAGGATCCATAATATTCATTGGGTTTTTTTCCCTCAAAATAGTGCCAGATAATAATTGTGCAATGACATAATACCTTGTGTCTAGCCCTGTTAAAAGGAAGGAAAAAACTTTGGTGGATACTTTTAAAAATAATATACTCAAAATAACAAATTTTAAACCTTATAATAGAAGATGTAGAAAACGGTTAACTTCGTAATGTCCTTTCAATAATTTATCGATAGGGTACTAAGCTAGTTAAATATAGAAATTGCTTTGGAAGTAACAACTTCAGCACACCTCTTTACATGAATTGTTAAGCAACAATACTCTAACTCTTGATAATCTGTGACTTATTTTGGGGATTTTAGTCATGTATGCTATGTGATGTGTGCTGCCTGGAGGCTCTTCTAGATATGCACGTGTTCTGCCTTCCCTCTACTCCTACTAATCAGATAGCCAAAGTCTCCTATAAAATCTGTGAGAAGTCTAGCTGTATCCAGTTATTGGATTAGTTTTGATCTGGGTTTTTTTTGTAATGCATGCCTTTCTCTGTCTCATTTGCCATTCAATAATAATTAACTTTGATTTTGTATTTGACTTGGTCATACAATAACACTATACAAGTCATATAATATTGTAATAGTGAATTTTAATTAATGACTTAGACATTTGAAATTTCATTTCTTCAGATAAAGGAAGTGCTATTTTTGTCCAGGGGTATGATTACTCCTTGAAAAACAAACTAATATTAATGAACTTAAGAAAGCATTTTGCATATCCAAATTTAGGGTTCAGCATTCATTTTCAGCAGTGACAGCTTCAAAATATGTTTCAGTTCTGAACTCTTTGTAACAAAAATTAAAGCAAAATCCTCATTTTTAATTGCAGCAATGAGCAGTTAAAATGTGAACGAAGTCCAAACTTTCTTAACATTAGCATTTCTAATTATGTAATGTCCCATTTTTACTGAGAGTTATGTAGCAATTTAATTGCTTCATAATAACTTATGATCTATATTTGCAGAATGATTTTTCTTTACTTCTTTGCTTTACTTACATAATTTTGCATAATGAAGGTTAGGGTTCATGTTCTGTAGTTTTTTTTCTCCTTATAATAAGAAGTGCTGAGTTAGGTAACTTCAGCTGATTCATGCATTATTCTTTTTAGGGTTGTATTGGATCTGTCTGAGATGGAGTTAATTGTCCCCACAGAAGCCCTCATGGCACTATGCTCTACTTTGGTAGCTGGAAAGGTTTGGTATCACACCAGTTTTTTGGCTACTGCTGAGTAGCTCTGGCCCAGCATCAGTGATGTCTCCCCAGCATTCCACCCCCAACCAGTAGGCTGGGGGTGGGGAGAGTTTTGTGAGGGGCACAACAAAGATGGCTGGCCCAAAACGACCAAAGGGATGCTATCCAACATGATGTCAGATCAGATATAAAACTTAAGAAAAAGAGGAGGAAATAGATGGGCATTTGCTATTTTCCTTCCACTACACTGTAGGTGTACAGTGTTCACTGTGGACACTACAGGTTCCACTGTAGCAATCACTACAGTGCTGAAGCTCTGCTTCCCAGTAAGTGACTGGACATATCTTGCTGATGGAATGTAGAAAATAAATCTTTGTTTCATATGCTTGTGTCAACTAGACCTTCACTATTGCTTTAGTAAAGTATCTTTATGTTGACCTATGAGGGTTTTTTCATCTTCTTTTCTCCATCCTAGTCCTGCTGAAGAGGGGAGTGATAGAGTACCTTGGTGGGCAGCTGGCACTCAGCCAAAGTCAACTCACCACAGAAGCACATACAGGTTTATTACCCCTTCACCAAGTCAATTAATAGTAATCTGAATGGAAAGAAATCAAAGCAGGGATAAAATAATGTAGAATTTATACACAGTTTCAGTTTTGATTGGTTGCTTTTCATAAGCTATTAACATTATTAACATATATTATATGTTCACATTTTAAAATGCAGATCTTTGAATTCTCAATGCCTGTAAAAGCAAAAGCTAAGAAGAAGACGCATATGTTTAAAACTGCAGATTTACACTGAAGGCTAAAATCTTTGGAAAATTTCATAAAGCAAGTATATTTTAAAATGTTACCTTTGAATTTATCTTTATGGCTTTCTCAGATACTTTTGTGGCAATGAGTAAATGATAAACATTGAGATCAGTTTTCTTTTGTATGTAGAATCCTCTATGGAGCATAAGAAAAGTCTTCTACAGAAAAAGGATTATAATAGGCAATCAAAAATGTGAGAAACTCTACAAGGAAAAATAAGGTTCTTATATCCAAATGTCAAATGAAACATTACATGAGGTAGAATATGATGCTGTCTTGGTTTGAAAGACAGGTGTCCGCTAAGGAAGGTGGGAACCTTCTTTAGAATAGAGAATGTGAGCCCCCTTCCCTCTGAATTATTATAACTTTGGAATCAAGGGCTGTCAGGCAAAGATATGGGAAAAGGAATAACAGTTCTTTACTAGTATCTATAATGAGGTAAACAATCAATAACAACAGTAGTAACAACATACAAAACCAGAAAAACCCAGTGGCAGATGTCCCTGGGCTGTCAGACACTTTCCCGTTTGGTGCAGTCACGGTCACAGCCAGCAGGGGCGCTGTTGGCTTCCGGCCGGGCAGGGCAGGTGCGAAGGCTCCTGCACAGCTGCAGGTGGCGCTGTGGCACGAGGTCAGGTTTGTGTCATGTGGGTAATGTCGGACAGGCTGGGCAGGGATGGCGTGCAGCAGGATGGGCTGGGCAGGGAGCTCAGAGCAGGGAAAAGGAGCGGCAGGGCCGGCTCACGTGGGCTAGCCAGCAACAAAAAAACCCCAACAAACAAAAAAACCCAACCAAACAAAAAACGGCAGGACCTCCGCAGTTGTGTCAGCGTGTTCTGGCAGGTGGGGTGCGGGGCAGCAGAAGCCATGAGCACAGCCAGGAAAATGTGCCTTCCAGGTGGGAAACGGGTTGGAATTCCATGCCCCTTTCCCAAACGAAAGTTCCCCCACCAGGTAGAGAAAACAGTGCAGAGCCAGGTTTTTTCACAGTCACAGCCAAAGGGAGACAGCTGTTCCACTCACTATTGCCTCTCCCAAGTTCGGGCCATAAGTAAGTTTACCGAATGGCCAGATCGCTCCTCCCCTTGCCACACCCTGGTCAAAATATTTTGTCTCTTTTGTAAGAGTAAATGGTCCTTCAATACCTGGTCGTTGGTTTCCAAGCAACGGAATAGGGAAAAACTTCACCCCCCCCAAACTTCAACAGATGCTATTCTAACTCATGGATGTTTATGCATTTTTAGATTAATAGCTCCTGAAAAAACCTATTTTTCATAGAATATGAAATGCATAAAAAATTCAAAGCTGTAAGTATAAAAACATTTCACACCCAATCTAATCTCAGGCAAATTTGACTATGTAGATTACATCTAGTCTGATCATAGCCAAATCAGAGATTTTCCAATTTTTGATAGATCTCCATGACAAGGTTATAATATCTCATTCCTCAATCTCTAATCTGTATTTCTTAACTGTACCTTGATATTTGGAGGATGGGGAAGTGGAGGAAAGACAGAAACATTTGGAAAACATTCTTGTTTGTTTCCAAAGTTTCACTGGCATACTCCCATGCACAGAACAAAACAAAGGTAAAAAACTATGGCGCCAAGGCAAAAAAATTCCTTGAAAGATTTCCCCAGTGTTACAGAGCAAGGGAAGAGCATATGGCTAATTCTTTTTGTGGTCACTGTAAGCTCTCTACTGATTCCCTAGGCATGTTTGTTTTGTTTTGCTTTCCTTAATTACTTTTTGTTTGTTTGTAGGTTTTTTAAAACTAATTTTTAAGTTTTGATGTGGAGTATGGAATTTCATATATAAACAGAAGAACTGGGTACAGTTCTCCTCTGGGAAGATAATATTGGGCGCATACTTTGTGTGCCAAAACTCCATGAATTCTAACAAAATTTGTATGTGTTCTACTGGGAACTAAACATTGATTGCTCTGGAAATGCTTAATTTTTGGTATTAAATTATTAGAGCATCTATTCTAGAAATTTTTGTAGAAATTAGGTCAAAATTTTTCTTCAATATAACGAGTACTGAGGACACAGTTCTGCTAGAGAAATTTGTAGGTTTCATCATATAACTGGATATTAAATTAATCTGTTATGTAGAGCATAAGAGAAGCCATATATAGACATAATTGAAAACAGATGGACATCATAGGTCTCGTAAGATTATGTGATTTGGTCCGTTTGTTCTCCAGAGGGATGGGCAGAAGACTACTAAAATGCAGAAGACATCATCATCGTCATCGTCATGTCAGCACAACCTTGTTCTTTCCTTAGTAAGCCCTGCCTCAAAACAGGGCTTATTGTCTTGAGCAAATACACATGCTGTGGACCTTTCCAGTTCTGAGTTTCTTGAGTTTTAACCATCCAGCACATCCTGTGTATCCGCAAACAGACTAATAGGCCTATGTGCAGTTACTTATCATAAATATCTGGAATATTGTGCACACTTCTGGGTTTCCTGGTACAAGAGAGACTCAGAACTACTTCTGAGAGTCCAGCAAAGGCCCGTTAAGATGATGACGGGACTGGAGCATCATATGAGGAAAGGCTAAGAGAGCTGGGCCTACTCTGCTTGGAGAAGAAAAAGCTCAGGGAGATCAATGTATATGAATACCTGAAGGGAGGGTACAAGAAAGATGGAGCCAGGCTCCTTTCAGTCATGCCAGCGACAGGACCAGAGGCAAAGGGCACAAGCTCATACACAGGAGATGCTCTAGGACCACCAGGAAACACTTCCTCACTGTGAGGGTGACTGTGCATTGCCAAAGGTTGCCCAGGGAATTTTTGGATTTTGCAAACTTGAATATATTCAAAAGACATCTGTACATGGTCCTGTGCAGCCAGACGTAGGTGACCCTACTTGAGTAGGGTGGTGGACCTGATGACCCCAAAAATGTGTGCCTTTCCTTAAGTAAGCCTCCTCAGCAGTGCTTCAGTTCAACATCCAGCTCCGGCCCCTCCAGTCTTAGTTGCAGTGATACCTTAAACAGCATAGGGAATAGAGCTCCCCAGCATTAATTTTCATATAATTTATAATGTGATCATCCTAAATGCATGTTAACAAGATTTGGATATAACAGCATTTGATGAAGTACATCAAACTAATCCAACTGTAGTAAATAGAGCATAAAATGCGTGAGGTAGATATTGTTGAAGTATAAAAGTCAATACAGTTATTTACTTCTCATCTGCTGCAGGAAGTTTATTCTTAGACACTAAGCTGCCATTGAAAGTGTTTTTTGCATCTTCCTTTGAAGCATCTTCTGGGAGACATCTATACAGCCTGTTATATTAGCCATCTGGATAGTCCTCTGCAATTATAGACAATTTCATACAGATAATGCAAAAGCTGTTGTTTTGTGAGGTCCTCCTCAATTACACATTTGACAACAAGAGAGCTAGATTGGATAAATATTTGTAATTTTCTGTTTCATCTGTTTTTTTCCTCATGGCTAAACTTCACTCATTTTTGGTAATATCCCATTATATTGCTTGCAAAGGAGCAGAGCAAGTTACATGCTACTTAAAATCCTAGTATGTATCCAGATTCTGCCAAAATTGTCACCTAAAACAGACCTGCCTCTCTAAAAGGAATATGAAGATGATGCCCATGGTTTAACAGTTTTGTAGTTCTATGGCTCAAGCATATTGTTCTGGTTAGATGAGCAGCTCAGGATTACACTGTTTGTTTGTGTTGTTTAGTTAGATTGTTTTCTTTTGTATTGTTATTCATTCACATTTCTTCTGTGATGTAGGACTACTTAATTTGAAGGCAGTCTAAGAGGAAAAATATTTTTCTATAATCCCCTGTGCTTTCAGAAAGAGTTTACAGTAAAATAGTAATATGTAGTTAAATTCATATGAGACTTTACATCACACATTTCAGAATGTTAAAAATGACATACAGCAACTACTGTAATTTCCTCAAGTGTACCATTACCATAAATCTGACAAAGATGTTTACTTTGCTGCTGTGTGATATTTTATTTGATTAAGTATGTTGATAATTCCTATATGCCTTTAATAGAACAGCTGATATTTTGCAAAAGCACTTCTGAGTCAATGTAAATATAGATTGTCTGTGAAGCGATGCAACAAGGTAATGAGTTGAGACTCATGAAAGACAAAAAACTTCTCTTTTAACATTTTTTTTCTATCCCCCCCCTTCAATAATATAAACAATTTTAACAACAGAGGTGTGGAATAAAATTTTAACATCTCTTGTATATAAACTTCTAACATGCATGGACATAAAGTTATGACAGTATATTTGTCTATGATACACTATTACAGTCTCAGCCAACTGAGTGTTTGTTAGTTCTGGTTTCAATGAGTTCTATCTCCCCTCCTTCTGCCACTAATGTCGACTAGCTTTGTGGAAATGGAAGTAAATAATCTGCATAAATACTTAAACGCATAAATAATTATATCATTGCAATAAAAATGCTGAAAAAAAGATGCACTATTGTTAACAAAGAGCAAAATGCAGACAAGAGGTTCTGACAAGTCATGACTTTTCCTGTATCTGGTTTGGATTATAGAATAAAGGGTGTTTTCTTGTTATTTTCCAATATTAAATAATGCAGACTATGGCTTTCTCTGTGAAGTATTTTACAATTCATAAAGGACTAAAAATGTAGTATGTAAAATCAGCTATTTTATTTAAAAAGTTAAATAATGTGAATTTTTGAGAATGTTGCAAAAATTTAAAGTATTATCCTCATTTTACAGGATAAAAATGGATATTTAAGGGATAGAACTGTAGTATAGAAACTCATCTGGTCAGAACTGGGGACAGAGAAGGAAAGCAGGTCTTCAAGCATAGTGTCATGCACCTTGTGCTAATAGGACTGAAGAACTTTAGGGAGTTCATGGAAAGCCTCGTTTCACTGTGCTTAGGAAGAGATGCATCTTTTTCTGGACTGACAATCCTTAGAAAAGTTCACTAAATGCAAAAAATAAAAATAAGTCCTTAACATTTTAGGGATGCTCTTATATTTGTCACTTCCACATATCATCTTGTTGAGATCTGTGACTTGGGCTTAGGAAATAATATTAATGCTTCTTGGGTTTAGGAAATAATATTAATGCTCCTGTACACATTTGACCTACTGCTATTTGAGTGACTGAAATAAATCATATGCTGAGGGTCTTGGAGAGATGTGGTAAATATTAGTCTTGCAGGAGATAGAAGCATTATGTGTGGGAGATGCTGTCCTTTCATAAAAGCTGTAAATCCGTAGTGCAGATGGTTGAGATATAAGTAAAGGTAATAATGTGCTTTTAAACTATATTGTTCATGTTTTTTGAAAAGTAGAATGAGGAATGGCATATAAAGAAATGTAGATGAAAGAAGTCCATTCCTCCCCCTAGAAGTCAGTAATGCCTTGCTATTTAAGCCACGTTTAGGAGAATGAGGTAAATACTCCGTGACACATCGTAGAAGCAGCACTGTTTAAGCAGTTGCTTTTTATTAGGAAAACAGATTCCAAGACACTGACTTGTACCTGTTAGTCAGAGCTGAGAAACAGCAGTGTGACTCTGATAGATTCAAGAGCAATTTCATTCTATTTTTAACTAGGATGAAACTGAGAAGTCTTCAGATTGACTAGAAGAAATATTTGCTTATGAATTTAAAGCAGTAGAATAAACTAAGAAGTATCATGGAGTTATAAAACTTTTCAAAGCAAGTAATTGAAACAGGAGACCTTGCATTCCATATGGATAATCTCATCATGCATTTGGGGTTTTTATTTTCCCTGTTGTGCTTCCTTTCTGTTTTAACAATGAGTTCAACCCAAAATGCAAAGGTACTTTAGTTTTTGTTCTTAAGATTTTGTACTTAAGATCCTACTTAAGAGGTACTTAAGTAAAATGCTTTCAGGAGTTTTCTTAGGTCTGTTTCTGAGGAAGGTAATGGACACTCTGTATTTTATGTAGAATATATTTTGTTTTAGTTAAATACCTAACATAGAATTATCTACAGTCTCACTAGAACCATGAATATAACAGCAATGAAAAACAAAACTTAATTAAGCTAACAGCAGCTACAGTGGTAGCATAACCACAGAATATCCTGAGCTGGAAGACATCCACAAGTTCAGCTCCTGTACCAGCACAGGATGTCCCCAAGAGTTACACCATGTGCCTGAGATCACTGTCCAAATGCTTCTTGAACTCTGTCAGGCTGGTGCTGTGACCACTTCCCTGGGGAGCTGTTCCAGTGTACAACCACCTTCTGGGTGAAGAACCTTTTTCTAATATCCAACCTCAACCTCCCCTGACACAACTTCAGGCCATTCCCTCAGGTCCTATCGTTGGTCACTGCAGAAAACAGATCAGTGCCTGCCCCTCCCCTTCCCCTCATAAGGAAGTTGTAGACTTTGACAAAGTCTCCCCTCAGTTTCCTCTTCTCCAGGCTGAACAGACCAAGTGATGTCAGGCAGTCCTTGTATAGCTTCCCCTCTGGACCCTTCACCACCTTCATAGCCCTCCTTTGAATGCTCTCTTGCAGCTCTATATTCTTCTTACACTGGGGTACCCAAACCTGCACACAATATTCAAGGTGAGGCCCTCCCAGTGCAGAGCAGAGTGGGACAATCCCCTCTCTTGCCCAGCTGGCGATGATGGCCCCTGGACAGGGCCAGGCCTTTTGGCTGCCAGGGCACTGCTGACTCACATGCAACTTGCCATCAACCAGGACACACAGATCTCTATTAGCAGGTCGGCTTTTCAGCCTCTCATTCCCCAGTCTGTCCATCCATTCATGGTCATCCTGTTCCACCTGCAGAATCTGGCACTTGCCCTTGCTAAACTTCATGTGGTTGGTGATTGCCCAGCCCTCTAACTTGCCAAAAACTCGCTGTGGGGCCTCACTTCCTTCAAGAAAGACAACAGGTCCCAATTCAGTGTTGTCAGCAAATTTACTTAGTATACCTTCTTGTCCTGTATTCAAACTGTTTATGAAGTGCAGTGCCCTGTGGAGCATACACTCCTATTTTTAGTTTATACCACTGAGTACAGTCTGAATATCTGCTTTTTCATTTAAGTTTTTCCTGAATACTACTTTGCTACTTAAACTACTCTTCTCAATATATTTAGTGCTGAATACATTCTTGTTAAGAAGCTTCTGCAGTCTGGCAAGTAGTACGATAAAATACCAGCTTTGAACCTTGATCGGACAAACAAAGTACTAAGTTCAAAAGACAATAAGAAGAAAAGATTAGAACATCTAGAAGCAAAATTGATATCACGAATCAATAAATCTGATGTGCCTCATGGATACTGATGTGGAAAGAAAGATCACACAGCTGTGGAATTTGTTTAAAAAGCTTACAGCTTAGCTGATATATACAATAGATATTCTTGCAAAGTACAGACAGAGGAGAAAACAAATTAAAATATTTCTATTGTGCAGACAAGGAACTGGGGAATAGAGGGAATTGCTGAAGTCAATTCTCAAAGTATTTGAACTAATTTTTTTGTAATGAAACACTTTAATTTTAAGGTAGAAATTATCTGCAGCTTAATCTGTCTAGGTAGGAACAGTGTATTCTTATTTCTTAAAATAAGATTTTCAAAATATGTGCTCAGGTATATAAATATCCCACCTTAAAATATTTCAGAATTCTTAAAATCCTTCTGCACTTCAACTTCCCTGTATGTTTGTCACATGCTTCTGAGAAATTAGTGTAATAACGATACCTTGAGTTCACTGTACAATCATTCATACTCCATGGAGCAGGCCAAGGGGAAAACACTGGACTGTCTCCATTATTTTTCTTTTCACTGAACACACATTAATGATAAAACCTCCTAAAATCATGTTCTTTTTAATTTTGTTTATGGCCACTGTAGAAACATATTCTTGCCCTGCCTCTGAAACTGCAATAGGTGTTAGGTGAACCAAGTACTGCTAGGATACCTAGAGAAAAACATCACTTTATTTTTTCAACTTAGCTGGAAAGATCTTATAACTGTTTTCATCAACTAGTTTCTAAAAAATCTTCCATGGAAGAGGATAAATCTCATATGTGCTGCTAAGGATATTCCTGTGCTGAGGTATGAAGCAGAATTACTAAAAACAATAGGTTAGTACAGGCTAGCAAGTCTGTGCATGGCCAGCTCCAGTTACCTTTCCTAAATCTTTCCACACTCATTACTTCTCTTCATGTGTGAGGCACATTCTCTTGGCTTCTTTTTCTCTAATATAAATGAAGAAAAACATGTACATTTAAAAAAAGACGCAGAAGCCTATCAAAAAGAAAACACTCCAGTGCACACAATTCTTGCCTCAGGGATAGGCTGAGAGGGAGAATGAATTGCACATGACAGTTGTTAGGGTTTGGTTTTGTCTAATGCAGTGCAGGTGGACACTGGAAAGGGTGGCATTGAAATCCCAACCAAAATGAAACCTATCACTGATCTATCAGGAAGCTGTGTGGAAATGCACTTTGCTATGGTTGTATTATGCCTGTAGATAAAAGTTAGCATCTAAGACCTACGATTTTCTTCTTTAGTGGACAAAAAATGCTGTATCTTTCTTTTTTTTTTTCTTTCCTTTTTTTTTTTTTTACCTGCTTATATGGCATGGAATTAATTTTATTTTCAATAATGAAATATAAAAAAATACAATTAAATTTCAGCAGCATTGATGCAAATATTTTTAAGGAATTTGTTTATCACTCCTTAAAGTTTTGAGGGATTCTGTGGCTTCTTTTGCATGTGTCTTTCCTCCTTGGCTTTATTAAAGTCATCTATAACCAAGGTTGGTGAGAGAAAAGAGCAGAACTTGGTGTAAATGGAAGGCAGAGCAAGATCTTGGGCCAGCTGTCATGACAACTAAAAAGATATAATAAGTATTCCTGAGTGTTATTTTCATGATAATTAATTCAGGCCCTCCCCAAGCAATGAGTGACTCTTTTCCTTCCATTAATCCCTGAAGATATTTACAAGTGCAGCCTTTTGTAGAAGAAATGAGAAACTTTCTTTTCTTCTCTTGCCATCTCTTCCTCCCCTCCTGCCTTCCCCTCCCTGGAATATTTTGGCTGGGTTGCCAGCCAGAAGTAAGCAGGAACCTGCTGACTGCAGGCTTCTCTTGGACAAGTGATACAGCTTGCATTAAACACACTAGTACCCACAGTTGAGCCAGAGAAACAGATGGAAAAAGTGTAAAATAAAGCTGTGTAAGCTCCAATGAGGCAAAAAATATATACTTTTTAAAGTTTTGTTAGCTTTCTACAAAAATGGCACCCTAGGGAAGGTTCTGTCACTGAATTTTATAGGCCAGGTGTTCATCTGAACAAAAGCATAAAGAAAGAGATGGGCTTTTTCTAAAAAAAGAGCAGGGAGTTTGCTGCTTTCTCAATTATGTGAATGCTTTCACAAAAAAAAGTCAACAGGGGTCCCAAAATGCAACTTTAAAACCAGCTTAAAAAGCTTTTTTAAAGTGAGTATTTAAATATTGTGAAGATTTATTTCCAGCTTCCATTTCCCCTATATTTTTTTCTGTTGTAGAATAATAGTTTTAGTTGCTTCTGAAGTGCTGAAAATTAGCTTTAAGGAGACTTGTAAATGACTAGGTTTTTTCCCCCCTTCACTTCAGTCTTCTGGATGTGTTTCAGAGAAAGATTTCAAAGTGAAAATGAGCATGTATGAAAATGTAGTTATTTACAATGATTTTAAGATTTTTTTCCTTGTTTTATATCTTGACCTAGTTTTGACCAGTGCTTAAGTGTTTAGTTCTGACTGATTGATAACAAAAGTGTGCATCACTAAGGCTCCTGAAGTAGTCAGTGTAAGTCAATTTTATTTGCTTCTTTTTTTTTTTTTTTCTTTTCAGTGTTCCTTCTGGTATGAATAATAGGAGAAAGCTTATATGGAACAGAATTATGATTTAGAGAACTACTAAGGGAAAACACTGGATGGGAACAGACTCTATAATTTTGTTATTCTTCTTTTTCCATAGTGAGAACTTTTCTGAAAAATCCTGGAAAATAAATTTTCTTGCCTTCCATAAGTAGCAAATCTTTTATATTGTTGGGGTTTGTTTTGTTTTGTTTTGTTTTTATTGCTTTAAAACTACTTGACTAATAAATCTTTCTGGTTTGAGTTGGAAAAATAGAATACAACTAGAATACACCAGCTTTTTTAGTGGAAAGTCAAAAAAGCTCTGAAGGCTCTTATCTGTCCTGAGAACTTTTAGTCTATTGTTGTTCATGTAGAAATTTCTGAGGCCATATGGACATAGTAGGTTTCACAGAATCATTTTCAATTTTCATCTATGTCTAACATATTGATATGCACAATTGTAACTTGAAAGACAAGAAAGCTAATTTAAGGGTTTTAAAAGTTATAAAATATCAATAGATTTCAAATAGCAAGTTTTAAAATATCTGGACTTGGATGAAATAATATAGGTAACAATTATGAGGTTTTTGACACATGTTGAATAGCTGAATTAAATAAAATCATATTACATTCCTGATAAATACTTATTTTCTTCTCCCTCCACTTCCCAAACCTTACTGTACCACCCCTGGTGTCTTTGCAAACTTGTGTAGATTCTATACAAGCATTTTAAATCCCTTTGCTTACATGCACAAAACATGAGGCAGTTATTCAGCTGACGGTCTTTAAGTAACCAGACCTGGAATGTAGGTGTAGATTTCTCCTTGCAAAGAGAAATATATTTGAATAAAGTCTTTTACATGCCATACTACTCTAATGAAGAGTGTTTGATGCTATTTGCTTCAGTCTGGTATTTAATTAGGGAAGTAAGTTGTGATTAGACCCTGGAGATCTGGGAAATGGATCCTGGGAAGATGGCATTTGTTTTATGTAGTGATCTGCTCTAAGCTCTTGCTTTAAATACAAAGAATATATTTCATAGCCACAATCAGTCCTGTGTCAGCATTTGCAAATAATGTAATATAACCAATAGTGATCATAGTAAATGAGGCTTGTCTTAGTAGAAACCAAGCATAAAAGTGACTTAAAATTTCACATTATAATTTTGGGCAGGTGTTCAAAGAGAACCTAGAGTTACATGAGCCCTATATCTTGGGAAGACTTTGCTCATTAATTTGCCTCCACCATGTCTATTTTCTGGAGCTAAAATACTGCAATAATTCTGCTTGGCAACTTTCCTGCGTAATTTTGTACTCAGATTTTGAGGATTTGAGTAACTGCAAGGGGAAAAAAGGGAAGACTGACTGACCGGTATCATCTAGACTTCTGTAAGGCTTTTGACATGTTCCCACATAGCATCCTCATCTCCAAATTGGAAAGAAATGGTTTTGAAGGGTGAACAATTTGGTGGATAAGGAATTGGCTGAAAAAAGTTCTAGTCAATGAGTCAGAGACTTGTCATCCATGGCTCTATGTCTAGGTGTCCCTCAGGGTTCTGTCTTGAGATTGGTATCTTTATCATTGACACAGATAGTGAGATCAAGTGTAAGTTTGCAAATGACACAAAATTGAGCAGTGCAGTGGACACAACAGAAGGATGGATGCATCGGGGAGGACCTGGACAAACTTGAGAGAGTAAGTCTGTGAGACTAACCAAGCTCAGCCAATGTAAGGTGCTACACCTGGGTAGGGGCAGTCCCAGACATGAGTACAGACCAGGAAAAGACGTCACTGAAAGCAACCCTGCTGCTGGACGTGAGCCAGCAGTGTGTGCTTGCAGCCCCGACAGCCAACCTCATCCTGGGCTGCATCAAGAGTGGCATGGCCAGCAGGTCAAGGGAGATGATTCTGCCCCTCTACTCCGCCCTCATGAGACCTCACCTGGAGTACTCTGTCCAGCTCTGGGTCCCCAGATATAAGAAGGACATGGATCTGTTGAGGAAGGTCCAACGGAGGACCATGAAAATGCTCAGAGGGCTGGAGCAGCTCTCTTATGAAGTCAGGCTAAGAAAGCTGGGATTATTCAGCCTGGAAAAGGCTGCAGGGAGACTTGTTAAGGCCTTCCAGTACCTAAAAGGGACCTTACAAGAAAGCTGGAGAGGGACTTTTTACACAGGCAGATAGTGCACTTACACAATTGTTGTTCCTTTTGGCAGGAACTATTCCTTTCAGATGTGTTCTATGAACTGTTATCCTGGTTTGGGTTTTTATATTATATAAAAATACTATGAATTAAACTCAGGAAATACATTTTTTCTCTTTTGTTTGCTCCTTTATCTCTTTCACAAAGACAACCACTTACATTTCTTACCAAGAGTTATATTCTACTGTTACTTCACAAATATGCATGCAAAATTTGTGTCTAATACATTTTAATCGCAATTTTAATAGCTGATGATTTTGTGTTTTAAGTTTGATATCTCAGAATGTATGCTTGCAACAGCTGAAGCATTTGGCAAATGGGAAGTTCTGGTTCCATTATACATTGATGACAATAATCTAGTGACTACAGTGGAGTAAAATTAATGTGAGTCTCTTGAAAGAGTTTTGTATGATATTAGAAGGTTTCTAATGGTCTAAGTGAAGGTTTCTAATGGTCTAAGTTGTACTGAAATGATATATTTGTCTACGTGGAGAAAAACCTGACAAACACTGTGGATTTATTTATAGGTACTTATTTAAATTTTGATCCTAAATAAGAAATTTCAAATTAGGAAATAAATTTATTTTTCATGTCTTCTACTATTAAGAATTACTAGTACTTTTGTCTAAAACTACAGCTATCTCCTAAAATGCCTTCACTATTGGACTATTTCTAGTGGAAATACAAGTTATATCACTGTATTTTGAATCACTAAATAAGTGTCACCATTACTGGAACAACTGAATACTCTGTATCACAAGACAGTCAGATTTCCAAACTGTTCCTGATATCCAGAGGCTACTCATGATTTACATTTAAAGAGCTGTGCAGAAATAAAAATTTTAAAAAACCCAAACCAGTAACATATCGTATGTCAAATTGGGTTTGGACACAGTCTGAAGCAATTAGGATTATTTCAGTTAATAAAAAGAACACTCATGAAGACTGATATGGTATAAGGGTATTAATTTGAAGTGGAGATTATAACTTTATTTTGACATATGCTGAATATTAGCCAGACATATCACAGAAAAAGAAATTCTGGGATGACAGCATGCAGTCTGACTGAGCATCTGCCTGAAGCATTCTGCAGCAAATTCCAGATTTTAACATCTGTCCAAAAAAGAGGTAAGATGGATTTATTATTAAGTTACTAGATGGGTATTTGCAGTTCTTTATTACTTTATTACTTATTAGTTCTGCTAATAAAGAACTAAAGAGGAAATAAAGCTATGGTGAGGCACAGGAAAAAGTTTATTTTCAGGGGCTTATCACTTTCTGTTTCATTCTGGTTTTTTCCAGGACAGCAGTAGCTGTGCTGTACCTGTAAAAACTCATGCCAAACACAACTCTGCCCTTTTCAAATCTTTTTAAACTCCTGCCCAGAAAACCAGAGAAATCAGAAATACACAGCCACCCAAATATGTCATAAAGAGACTTACCATCTGAAGATTTTCTGTAATGCAGGCTATATGCAATGATGTTCAATAGGGGAACACTGAACAGCTTAAAAATACATGTAAAAGTTATATGTTCAGTAAATGACTGATCAGGCCTCTCCTCTAGGCAACAACCTGGTTCTGCAGCAGATATACAGATTTAACAGAGTGTGTGGTGTGTCTTCTGCAGGCTGTTAGGGCACTGGTCCTTTGCTAGGATGAATTTTGCTGGACTGATTTAGACTGACTGAGAACTGGACCATATACACACATACATAAACACACACTAACATTAGTTACAATTACAATAGAGAAATAAATGTAGAATACGTAAAAGGGATAAATGGCATGATTAGGTATTTGTAGCATGGAAGAAAGGAAGTTTTTTACAGTTTGTTTATAGTATGTGGCACCTAAAAATAGTCAACCAAAAACACAAGGAAAGAATAGGGGCAGGGAGTAGAGAAGAAATCAATCAAAATTCCTTTTACTAGAAGCCACTTAAGTGAAAACTATTGTATACATACTGCTCTTCCTCAGTTAAGACACTGTATTTTCTTAAACTTTCTTATTTCAAAAGGTTCACTATTAAATGATTAACTCTTTCAGAAGCACACTGTTGGAAAGAACTTTGAAAACACAGTGCTACATATGTAATCAGTCTTCTTAAAAATTTCTGTAGGAAGACATTTAATTGAGAAGTGGTTTCTATGGATTAATTTATGAGAAGAAAAATAACAAGACAGGAAGAATTATTTCATTATTACTGATCTGCTTTTTTTCTTTTCAGATTACTTTTTCTTTTGCCATAGAGAAGAAAGAGATAAAAATACATACTGAAATACCTTATTGTTTATATTCCCATACTATATGGGGTAAAATAGGAATGCAAAAGAGTAAGCAAAAA
Source organism: Acanthornis magna (assembly GCA_036785705.1). Lineage (NCBI taxonomy): Eukaryota > Metazoa > Chordata > Aves > Passeriformes > Acanthizidae > Acanthornis > Acanthornis magna. The sequence continues at coordinate 16,040,506 of JAWUZG010000018.1, read as the reverse complement.
AAAAAAAAATTAAAGTCAGTTTGTTCTCTAGAAATTTCTTCATTTAAGTTGACCCTCTTATAGACCTTTCAAAAACATTTTCTGTCTTTCATCTGCTCAACCACTGCTGCATAACATCCTAATAACTTCAGTGAGTTATTTCAGAGACATATTTTTTCTGACACATGCTGCCTCAGGCTTCTCCTGAAAACATCATTCTTCAGATTTTGGCAATCACTTAGTGTCCATCATTCTCTGCCATCCTTCCAGTCTTTCTCTTTGCATTTTGACTACTTCCCAGGCAGCTGTTCTCATTGTCTCATCTTAAATTCATCTCCATTTGGAAAAACGCATCAAGTTTGCAATAATCAGTCCATTTCCAGCTCACTGCCATCCTTTGTTTAGAACAGTAAATCTCAGAGTTTGCAAAATGCAAGAAATCATTTGTGACTCATTCATGTAGTATTTGTCAACTTTTCTTTTTAGAACACTTGTCTGATAGATCTTTTCCTCAAGGCAAATGTAAACCCCATGTGTTCAAGATCAGAGGAAAGCAATGTAGCAACGAATTGGAAGAATAATTTGCAGATGGCATGTATTAATTAAAGAAGGATATACTGGATATAAAAATCAATCCTTCACACACTTAAGATCTTCAGAACTGAGCTATTAAAAATGTTCCCCAGAAAGGGGCAAAGCTTGGCTGTTCATTAAAATCATGACGAGGCAGAGTATAGCCTATATTTTGCTTTATTGAAATGCAATGCTCAGTCATGTGACTGAAAAATTGATAATATCTCTTCTTTATACATGAGAATGAAAAGTCTCAAAAGACAGAGATAACATTATCACTGCGAGTGTTCAAAACTGCATTTCTGTTCTTACAGCGGGAATCACAGCTTTGTGTACTTCAACAACAGCCTATCAATGTATTTGTCAGTATGTTGGAACAGTTATATCCTACTCTCATTATTGTCTGTATTCTCAGGACCAGCGTGATATACAAGGGAGGAAAGACTGAATAACTAGTGGGGATTTTTTTGTTTTTTTTTTTTTTTGGTTTTTTTTTTTTTTAGAGTAATTAATGGAAAGATCTAAACTACACCTCCATGTTAGTGGTTCATTTACTCTTAGGAATTCATTTGTGCAGCACTTCAAACAAACTCTGAGCTGGAACATTATAGACTGGTGGAACAGACCGGTTAGTCTTTTAGTTGGTCTTTGCTGTCTTTGTCCCGGAAGAAAAAATAATTCACGGTGACAGGATGAGAAAGTGAACTTGTATTTTTCTTTCACTCAGATGGAAAAACAAAGCCTCCAAAAAACCCCATACTCTGTTGCCCTGGATAACGCTTGTTTGTTTGTTTGTTTGTTTTATTGTCAAATTGTTAAAGTGTTTTGCCTCCCTGTTTATTTACGTCTGCTTTTTCTCTTGTTCTGAATAGTGGATACCATGCAAGCCTTTCACACAACCCCAACCTTTGTTCAAAGAGCAAATAAATAATCAAGACTTCCATATGTTGGGGTGGAAATGGAAGTGCAAAGCATTTAAAAGACAGCCCTAACTATGCTGTGATTCTGTGACATGTCCATGTTCCTGAGATTAGAAACTGTAGCTGAATAAAAAAGAAGTGCTTCTGGATTTAGCTTTCTCGAGTTTTCTATGTAGTGCTCTGACACTGGCACCAAAGATCTCCCATCTCGTGAAATGAGGAAAGTTTGATACCTTCAAATAACATTAGAAAAACCCTTCACTGTAAGAGTGAGCTACATACATCTGGTCAATAGTTGGTTGGTTCTGAAGTGTACTCTGAAGTCTTTCATTTCATGTACAACTCCAGGCAGACATTTCATTTGATAATAACGAATCCACTTCTGTAGATAACGGTTGAGATGGACCAATCTGATTCTTATTAATGCCTCAACACGTGTTACACACGGGGTAACAAATTACTCTCGGGGCTATACCCGTGCTGCTTCCGTGTCCCTGGGGAGGCTTCGCCTGGCAGCGATCAGAGCAGAGAAAGCTTCCACGGTCAGGCTGTAAGCGACCCCCCTTGCCGGTGGGGCAGATCCCGGGATGCCCTGGAGAAAATGCCTGGGAAATCGGGCTACGGAGGAGCCTTAGCACACAAAAGCAGTGACCTGCGACACCACCGGGGCCTTTCTCTTCGGGTTTCTTAGAGGGAGCGTGGCCTCGCCCGGAGGGTCAGCTCGGCCCTCCTCCCCCCTCGCCTTTTCCTCCCTGCGGTGCTGCTTCTCCCCTGGCTGTCTGTCCTGCCCGCCCCTGTCCTGCGCTGCTTCGCCGCTTCCCTGAGGCAGCTCCGTGGCCGCGACAGCCTCGGGCTCCGCTGTTTGCCCGACGGAGCTGCCGCCGCCGCCCGCAGCCGCCGCGCCCCGGCCCCGACAGCCGCAGCGCTCCCGAGCGCGCCCGGAGCCACGGCAGCCTGGGCCTGGGCCTGGGCCTGGGCCTGTTCCTCGCCCACGGAAGGCACACGCAGCTGCTGCTGTTTGGAAGTCGCGCCCGGCCCGCCCCGGGAGCCGCGCAGACTCCGCGCAGCGCGCAGCGCACGCGCTCCATCTGCCGCGCTGCCGCCGCCGGGGCGCCCGCGGTACAGCGGGAACGATCTGTCCCGGGGCTCTGTTTCTCTCTCTTTCCCCGCACTGCTTCCTCTTCTATCCCCCTTCGGTAGGAACGCTTACCTTTTTTTATCAATAAACTACTCATAAATTACTCAGATGTAATATTGCCGCGTTTGCGCTTTGTTTTTGTCCGAGAAATCTATCAAAAATCCTTCCCGACTCCCCTTTTCTCAGCAGGACGGGACAACTGTGAACAACACTCCATTTTCTTAAATGCGCTTGGTATACAAAATGTGCCACTGGCTACAGAATTACGCAAAAAGTAGAAGTATTTGGTTGTTTTTAATAACTTTCAGGGTAGTGTCAACCTACTCTTTTGCTCTAGTTGTGCTATTGTATAGCTTTGAAACATAAGATAAAGAAGTGAGGTTCTTTTAAGCATTACCTATATTTCCATCTTCCATCTTCCATTAAACATTTAATATTTTTTTCCTTCTGAAACAGAAATTTCACCTACTCTCATTTATCTAGTTTTCCCATGCTTTGTTCCCTCCCCCCCCAATGCTATCCTTCACTCTAGCATGTTCATTTTTGCTCAACTTTCTATTACCTTATCTGACGACAAAGTGAGTTAAAATCACAAATACCTGGTTGTAATGAAAGCTAATGGCAGCAGTCGTCTGGTTTCACAAGATTTAGTTATTTCCATGGGAATTGTTTTAGCATCCATGGAGGAATGTAGAAAGGAAGCTTTCCTACATCTGGACTCTCAGATTTTTAATCTTTCCAGACTGGGAGAAATCAACCCTGGAATAAATTATTAAAAGAATTAAGTGTGAATAAAATTGTTTGGAAAAGAGAGAAAGAGAGAGAGAGAAAAGGAGAGAAAAGGAGAGAAAAAGAGAAAGAAAGAAAGAAAAGAACTGATTGTGCAAAGTTGTACTGATGATTAACCATTCATAATCTTAGGTTCAGTGTGATTAAAACATTAAGGATTACTTAAAGGGCAACTACCTCAGGTATCTTACAGAATTTATAGAATAAAATCAAGAATATTTTCTTTATAGTAACTTTATTTTCACTTTTTTTTTCCTCACACAAATCAAAAAGGATAGCCATTCATTAAATTCCTTTGTTGTTATGATATTGGAAAGATTTTATGGAAAAAAAAAAGTCTATAGAGAAAGTAGAACTATTGCAATATTTTACAACAAATTACAAAACTTAGAGATCATTTCAGGAGCAGCCCTGGTGCAATTTGACACACTAAATCACCATGATAGTTCTAGAAAGGCCCTGAAGATACACTTACTTAAAGTATTTCAAGATAATAGCAACTAAAGTGAAATAAAATTAGTAAAAACTGAAGTCAACAGTGTAGGATTTGGATCTCCAGGATTGCCGTCTGTGATGTGGTTTGCTTCAGACAGCCAGGACGGAGACGAGAGACTTCTGGATTTTGGTCTTAGAGCATGGGGTTTATTATAATAAAGCGTGGGAGTAGAAGACCTGCTATGAGCCGCCAGGCACAGCTCAGAGCAGGTCAGAGAGGTGAGAGAGAGAGAGAGGTACAGGATACAGGATACGGAATATGGAAGGCGGAAAGAGAAAGTCCCGTGGTTGCTGCTTACAATACAATAAATCATCTTCTGTGTTGAATATTCTAATTTTCACTAACCAATCTAGAACAAGCTACAAATCTTATAACATTTACATACAGCCTATGAGAGTCATTGTATTACCATACGACGTTATATTTTAAACCCTTAAAACTGCTTTTTGGACCCTCTGCTAAGTTGGTAGGGTCTGCTCTGACCCTGGGACCTGACTGTAAGCAGAGGCTATTGTCTAATCAAGGAGGGAATTTACCTTCAGTGGTCATACCATTTTTTTCCTAGTTACTTAGTAACTGGGGTTTGGTATCTCAAAGCTTGTCTTCATTTCGAGCTAGCTTATCGTTTCTATATTCTCCACATCTTTTGCCAGGTAATAGTATTTATAAGACTTTCCTATTTCATCCTCCCCAACAAACAGTATCATATTTCCATTTTTATGACTTATTTAGGGTCAGCACTTTTTAGTGCTTTTTACTCAATCAAAGTTTTTGGCTGGTTGTGTACGCTCTCAAAAATCAGCAAGGTAATTGTAGTTTTGGTTTGGCTAGTTAAACTTCAGCCTGGACAATGTTTGAAAGTATCTTGGCCATACTCAACAGAACATAAAGTGATGTCTTAAGAAGCTGTCTCTGAGCAAACTCTGTTTTTAATTACAGAATAATATGTGGAAGGGATCTGAAGTACATTCAATTCTTCTCAGTTGGAGGTGCTGATATTCTGGCTAAGAACACACTTTCACCATCCTTGCTTCCACAAAAAATTGCTTTGGCATCCTGGAAGGGTCTTAGCCAAGTAGTTATCCTCATGGAAAATTTTCTATTCTCTCTTACTAGAATCTGTTAATTTCTGTAACACCATTTTCAAATAAGAAGCATCAGCCAACTTTATTCCCTGGCAGGGAAGTAATTGCCTTACTTCCCACACAGTGCCTCTGAGGGTGTGTTTCTGGCTAGGTACTCTCAGAATACTGTACTCTGTTTTATTAATTAAATATATATACTGTAATCTAGTGGTTTGACCTTGGCTGGACACCAGAGGGTCACCTGCCCTCTCTATCACTCTCTCAACCCAGCGGCACAGGGGAGGGAAAATAAGATGGAAAACAAATAGGAGGTTGAAGCAAGGCACTTTATTTTAAAAAAAAAAAAAAAGTGCAAATTTATGCACACATAAGCAAAGGGGAAAAATAATTTGTACTTCCCATTGTCAAGAGATGTTCAGTCACTTCCCAGGAAGCAGGGCTTCAGCATGCATAGTGGTTGCTTCAGGAGGCAACCATTGCAAAGAACAAATAAACAATCATCTAATCACCCCACCCTTCTTCCTCGCTCCCTTAGCTTTTATATCTGAACTGATGAGTCATGGTATGGAATATCCCTTTGGTTAATTTGGGTCAGCTGGCCTAGCTGTGTCCCCTCCCAGGATCTTGCCCACCCCCAGCCCCTTGATTATTGAATTCAGTGGGGATCTATTTAGGCCTCAGCTCTGCAAACCACTTAAAAACAGTTTGTATTTTAGTTTAAAATTATATTTAGCACATAGGACTGCTGCCTTCTAGTTTATTTACTTTTTTACAGTGTGTAATTTGTGATTCAACAGTTATAATTAATAATTCAAATAAAACTTTTCTTGAAATCAGTAGATTTCAAAAGTAAAAGTACTTCTGAGCCTGGGGCAGCACCATGTCTCAGCTGGGAATTTGAGATATGCCTGCATAGAGCTGAGGATCAGAAAGGGCTTTGAGATAGAAAGTATCAAAAACTAAGAGAAAGTATCCACCAGGAACAGCTGTACATGGTGGCAAACTTGTGCTGAGAAGGAAGAAAAAAATGTTCACTTTTAAAAGGCCATTGTAACTATATATCAAAGTTTTATAAATAGATGTGCTTTAATTTAAAAGTACTTTGGTTGGTTGTGCTACATATTCCAGGACAGTTCCTTGTACCGAATGCAGGCTTCACAAATGATCCATGATGATTAGACCTCCTGCAGTTTGGGAAGAAAATAAAAAAAAATCTCATCAGAGGCAGGTTACTTGCTTTTTGTTAAGTGCTCTTGTTTATTTTCAAATTTCTTTATATACTAACTACAAATATATTTACATAGTACCAACATGTATATATATAAATATATATGTGTGTATGTGTGTGTATATATATATATATATATATATATATATATCTCGTCTATCTGTACAGACAGCCATCTCCAGTGTCTCAGTGCTACTAAAGTGTACTAAAAATGCTTGAGATACATTGTAAACACTGCACTCATGGTAATCTAGCAAAGGAAGGCCGGGCATGCCTTGGAAAATTCAAGGAAAGTGGAAAATATATAGTTTAAAATGTTTTCATTTGATTACATTTTTTCCCAGATCTCCAATAATTACAGGAAATATGACTCCCAAAAGAAGAATTACAGAAAAAAAGAGTGTCAGAAGAGCCTTAGAACCAATTTTTTTGTTGTTGTTTTGGTATATATAGTCCTTTAATATCATTCTAGCAGAAGGCAAAACAGGTCTGATACAAATTAGAAGGAGGCAGAAGTAAAAGATGGGAAATTTGATAATGTGAAGACTTCAAAAGCAGAGTATATGAAAGACTGAGAAAAAGTTTCAACAGGTTGGCAGATTAATTGAATGTTTGCAATTTTCCTATACTTTTTCTGGGGCATCCTTATCTTTTATGTAATCTAATTTTGATCTTTCACTGAATTAATGTCTTCTGTGTGGGCTCTAAATTAGACCAGTTATATAAATTATGTTTTAGAAGAAAGAATCTGTAATATTAATTTCAAATAATGGAAATATTTATGTGTGTATTGCAGATTTGTTCAAAAACGTGTCAGAAGAGGGCACAGTTAAAAGATGAAGACTGTCCTTTGTGGTTGGTAAAAATACATCTAAAGAAAAAAAAAATTACATAAACCTTGGTGACAGACCCTTTGGTGTTTTAAGGGAAACCAAACGATCCAGTGCATCCCGACCCTCACCCTCAGAAAAAACAAGTTTTCTAGGTACTTCATGAAAACACTGGTGACTCCATTTAGAGGAGGAAGTAGATAAATATCTCTGTGTATATCAAGCCTTGCATGTGGCCTTGCATTATTTCTTTTAGTAAACAAGTTTATTTCTTGATCTTGGATACCTCTTTTTGGGTTTCATCAGTAAATAAATTTGGGAAGGAAGAATGATACTTGTCCGGGATCCTACAGCCAGCAAGTTTGCTGGATGCTAACAGAAGAGAGAAATACACAACCAATATTTGAAAAAACTGGGATACTGTACTGTTTCAGCTCCAAGAATTGTGGGTTGCAATAATGCAATCTGGAAAAGATCAGCATACAGATCTCTGTGGGCAGATCTTTATGTAGAATGGGTGTAATATTTTTGAAGAGTGAAATCTGATTCAGACCAGTGTTAGTGGTGGATGGGCATATTCAGCACGACTTTGAAAAGTGGAATCATGCTCAAGGACATGTGCTGTTCCACGTAGTTGCCTCACATGGTGTCCTCTCTTTTGGAGAACTAACAGTACTTAAGTGATTTGCACAAGGCTACATACTGGCAAATTAGTGTCAACCTCAGAATATCAATTTTTATACCTATCGTAGTTTGTAAGTATGAAGATAAATGGCTGCACAGTTGCCAGACTTCATGTATTTAGTTTTAATTCAACTCTTTTCTATTTTATTACTCTTCCAGCAGCTAAATTCACTCTCTGCTAACCTTCCATTTCCTGGTAACTAACTTTATCTTTCTAGCACTTGATTTACCACCAATGTGAGACTCCTGATTTATACCTGGTGTATTCATCTTTTCCAAGATGCAACAAACTCAGGCTTCTGCTGCGTTTTACATAAATTTCTTTATAGCACTATATATTGTATTAATCTAAACTTTTCAGTGAAACTTTTATAATGCAAGCCATTATGAATACTTTGTCTAAAGATAATTACTAGCTTCCTTTTAGCTTTATATTGTAAGTGAATAGTGTAGCAAAGGAACACACACCTATCAAATAGGATTTCATCTTTTGTTCATTTTCAGTACTGACTTGCTTCATGCAATATTGCAAGAAATTGTCAAAACAATTGGCCTGGGAAATATGCTGCTTCATTGGAATGTGATCATGATTAGTATCATTCAATTACAGAATGATGTTTGTGGTGCCTGATACTAAAGCATTTATACTTTCTGATATTTCAAGTAACATTTAAAGCAAACAGAAAGGGTTCAGTGAGACCTGACTTCCCAGAACTGTTGTCAGTTTGATGTGTTTCTTTGTAGAGAAAACCTGACCTTATACACTATTGTTTCTGTAACACATAGATCATCAACAGTGTCAACGTGAACAAGGAAGTAAACTGATATAGGTGTCTTTTTCTTGAAATTCAGATTGGAAGAGGAAGAAAGGAGACATTAGTTTCTTACCTTGTCTATGAAGATCTTGTCTATGCACTGGTCACAGTCCACTGGAGGTCTAGGTGCAAGCATTTTAAACAAAAAGGGCCTATTGCTACTTGGCAGCTGTGATAATTACGACTTGGGGCATAATTGCAAGATCCAGTAACAACAGACAATGAATTAGGAACAAAGAAATCCAGAAAAGTCCTCAATTATGAACATGCTTTAGTGTTATGCTGTTTAAACTTTTTCATTTTCTCTTTGGAGATCCATTCAATGGGGAAAATACTCCCTCCCCTCCCTCATTATAATAATCTTAAAGACTGAGAACATACAACACTAACAGGTGACCAATGCCCAGCCAGTTCCCAAGCAGCGGCTCCCATCCAGCTTTGCCCCTAGTTTATATTCTGGTCATGATGCCTTGTGGTGCGGAATATTCCTTTGGCCAGTTGGTGTCTGTGTCACCTCTCAGCTTCTTATCCCCTCAGCCTATGTGCTGGTGGGATGGTGTGAGAAACTGACAAGTCCTTGACTTAGTGTAAACACTGTTTAGCAACAACTAAATAATCCGTGTGTTATCCAGATGTGGTTTCATCTGTGCCATGATGAAAGGTTGAATTTTACCCTGATAGCTTAGGCAAGTACCTTGAGTGTACCTGAAGTTAGGTGTGGTACATTGTAATATTTGTCAGTTGGTAGCAAAGAAGACTTTCTCAGAAGACTGAGAAAGGGTCACCCTTCTCTCTGGGGTGGTAAGCTTTCTTCTGCCATACTTACAACTCTAATGCTTGCAGTCCAAAGACTTGAATCAGAAGGCACGGAATACTGGATTTCTCAGCTTGCAAAATGGTTCTGCTTATTATCAAGTGACCTTGAGGTTTTCTTCACTAGTTGAAGTTGAATAATATGAAGCCTGAATTCAAACATGTCTATGGCAGCCATGAGGAGAGAAAATTGTAACTTCTTCAAGATTAAAAGTTCAAACTTTGATGGCTGTACCTTTTAACTCCATAAGTGGCTTTTACCCTGATCCCTGTAATCCTGTTAGCTTCATCATGTTGAAGAGATCATGACATTTTCCAAAGCACCTGGGGGAAGCATTTCCTTTCAGTTCGTTGACTAAGCTTTTCTCTGGGACAGCAATGTCACCCAGCTGTGTCTAGTCTTTTTATGCTTCACAGAGTAGCTAAGGTTGGAAGGGACCACTGGAGGTCAACTAGTCTGAATTCTTAAGTAGTTGCAATTAAGGTTATAGCGGTCTTTACTACTTTGCACTAGTACATTAATATTTTTAACTATTTCAAATAATAATCAAAACCAAACCCCCGAAATGGCTAGGATTAAAAGCAAGTGCATAGGGGAGATGAGGACTTACCATGTCTTTTGAAATAAAATTTATGTAGGGAAACTGTAGAAGAGCATGCAAAAAACCCAATGGGTATTCTAATGTAATGCATTTTTTTCCCTTTGTGACTTGTAGCATACTCAAATTCTGTCTTGTTAGTTACTAATCTTAAAAACACCATATTCCTCACTTAGAATTAGGTTAAATTATACTTCTTTTAGGTTGAGTTATACTTTTGAATTGTACTTGCTATATGTGATCTTGGACTAACTAGGCAACTTGTGTGTCTTTTTCCCAAATACACAGGAGATTATGTTTTCCTTGGTGAGATTTTGGATAGGTACAATGTAGTAAGTGGCATTCATACTACATGCAAAGTAAGTAACCCTTCTGGGAAAAGGTAATTTCTTGAATGAGAATAATAAGAACTAATAGAGATTTTTAAAAAATTTTTGAGACAGAAGAGAAAGAAAAAAAAGATAAAGTGGGACAGAGAGACAAAGAGGACAAAATATGCAAATCTGTAAGCTACATCCCACTTAACCAGAATTGTACGCCCACGTTTGTTTGGAAAATGGAACCTTGGTAGGTGAACAGTCTAGTTTGGACAACCTGTAAAATATAGAAACAAGTGCTAAGCAACATAGCCTCTTCTAGATTTATGGGAAGCTTACATAAACTGACTAGTGTCATGCTTTAAAATTTAAGATGTGTTTACTGGGTTAAGGTATGCTTATGATTTTAAAATATAGCATGAAGCTAGGCTTAGGTGAGGCAAAGTTGTTTGGCTTCGAGAAAGAAACAGTCTGAACTAAAAAAATTAAAAAACTGTTATGACCTACATGATGTTAGAGAGTCGTTCTATTTCCTTCTTTCTCTGTTTGAAAAATATTAAATTTAGGATGAATTGTGAATGTAGATAGTGTCAAAAACATGAAGCCATCTCTATTCCCAAGGGAAAACAGGAACAACTTTAAGTAAGACCAACTGTTTTCTCATTATATTTAATCATAGAACAACAAATTTTGACAGGAGATCAGGACCTCTAGGCACTATTGCTATTCTAATTTATTTAATACAGTGAACGAATTCATCTTAAATAGGGAGTGCTTTGACACAGAGCTGAAGTGATGCCTCTGTGTTAATCTGTAACTGGGCTTTAATCATTACTTTTGTTGCAATCTATGTAATTAACTTCTCTTAACTGATTATCCATTAACTATTTTAATGGTGTGCTAAGCACTTCAGGAAATTAATATTTGTGTGGTATTTGTGGTCAGCAGGACCAGGGCAGTGATCTTCCCCACCTGAACTTGGCACTGTTGAGGCCACACCTCAGTTTTGGATTCCGCCCAACAAGAAAGACTTTGAGGTCCTGGAGTGATTCCAGAGAAGACCAGTGAAGCTGGGGAAGGGTCTGGAGCACAAGTCCTGTGAGGAGCAGCTGAGGGAGCTGGGACTCTTTAGCCTGGAGAGAAGGAGGATCAGGGTAGACCTGAGTATTTTCCTATCTAAAGGATTCTATTTTATGATTCTACACATTTGTTACTGTTTTACATTAGCTGGAATATTTTGGATACCTGCAGAATCACTGTTAATAATATGTAAGAAATGTGGAAGGCTGGCATAAATTCATTGCTTTATCATGGGCTAGACACAGTTTTCTGATTCTGTATCTTGTAGGAGATATCACCTGGTCTGTAGTGTTATTAAAATTTTACAAGACTGTCTCTTTAGAAGGACAAAGGGAAAAGGAGATGTCCTCAGTTGAGAGGAGGATCTAGTTGCCTGTCACAGATTGTGGAGCTTTTAAAGTAGTGTTACAGACTATTTTGAATTGTTTAATTTCACAGGTATTCTCTAATCAGGGATATTTGAACACTGGCAAACTAGAAATATGCTGTGTTTGGAATTAGGAAAACTCAATGCATAAATATTTACCTACCTAATTTCTTGTTGGGCAAAGAAACATAATAATCACAACTTCTTACTGCCCCAGTTTCCTGCCACAAAATAAAAGTGAGACTATTGATTGTACACATATTGTATTCATGACCTTGACTTCCCAGTGTGAAACTCTATAACATGTTCTTGCTTTTAAATAAAAAATGTTTCATTCAAAGCTAATATTAGTTATAATCAGTGACTGCATTTAAAATGACAGATGGTTTGCCACAATCTAATATCCTGTGTTCTGTTTTAGAAATTCTGCTGCTTCGAGAAGAATAAAAAAACTTAGTTTCCATGTAACATATGTGTATTTTCTTCGTTATCCCCCACCCCCCCAAAAAAAAAACCAAAACAAACCAAAACCAAAATAGGTGAGGTATCAGTATATATTCTGGAAATTTTCTAGCACAAAAACTGACATGAATTAGAAGTGTTGGCCCTTGCTAAAAGGTAAGTTTTTTTGAGTCAGAAAGAGCTGGACAGGAAGGAAGAAGCCACAAAATGGGACTAAGAGAAAAATATGAAGGAGGTATTTGTCTGGGATCATTAGCTGAGTGAAATAGCCAAGGGGTATATTGGATGACCCCAAAGACTCAGGCAATAGAAATGGGATGAAATTCAATAGCGCAGCATGAAAGGTCATAGACTAGGGGCTAATAACAAGCTTTTTTGCAATAAGGTAGGAGCTGATCAGCTGAGGTGCAGTAGTCAATCACATGATGGCTATAGGTTTCCAATGTGATGCAATCCAAGGATATGTTAGCTAATATATTTCTAGAAGAGGAAAAGAAATCCACAAACCAGTGTAGAAACCTTATTGTAATATTAAATATTATTTTGATCATCTTGTTTTCAAACTACACAGATTTAATCATTAATAGGTGCAGAAATGAGTTACTAAAATTCCTTGTCTTTTAACCTTTAAAATGAATTCTGAGAGGAGGCATGATTTGCTCCATATAATCACTTTAGGAAGGTAAATATCAGTAGTAGACATTAAGTCAATGTGTTTTGCTAGGGCATGAACAAATGCATATCAACTGTCTCTGGGTCAGATTGTGTGGCAATTTTAAGTCCAAAAGCTATCAGAGTTGCGATACGCTGGTTCAGCCTCCTAAAATAAGCAAAAGTAGTCACCAAAACAAATAACCTTGATGAAGTGAATCTATAAATTTTAGATGTTTTGGGATCCTATCTGTAACACCAGTGCTGTAATGGAAGTAAAACTTTTTTTGCTGTGTCTGTGGCATGGCTGTGGTGGGTTTTTTTATTCCTAATTTCTGTGTGGAAAATTACATTAACCAAGGATTTGGCCCCGACCTCTGTACGATCTTCACTAACCAAGAATGTAGACAGTCAATATTTTCATATTCATACGGAGACAGTATGTGTCTATGATGGATTAAAAAAAACTTCACAAAAGAAAGGAGAAGCTGAAAGATACATTTAAAGAGGAATGTTTCAGAGAACAGTTTTGGCATATCAATAGACTGGAGAAATTGAGGATTAATTTTTTCAGATGCTCTAGTGAGTGAAGGAAAAATAGGGGGAAAAATTGTTTTGGAGCTAAGTATACTGGTCAAGATAAATAAATGAGTTAGGGTAGAATAGTTTTTCAGAGAAGCATAGCTGTACAAAGAAAGATTCAGGAGTTTATTTCTGACTTGGTAACTAAGTAATTATCAATGACATGATGATTATTTCCATGAATCCACTCAAAGAGGAGTTCTTATGTGCTACTTATTTGTATGTAATACAGAGAGTAGCAGGCTCATTAACTTTGACTTTGGTCAGCAGAGCAAAAGGATATGATGGAGGAAATTAGCTTTCCTGGTGGTGAAAGGCTCTGACACCTGCCATGGCTCTTTTCCTGACTTGCAATTGCCTCCGCAATTTGCTACTCTAGCTGAATGCTCCCCCAAACTCTGGGCACATGGTAATTCACATGTGAGTACTTAATTAATTGGCTCATTTAATCAGTGTGTGAGCAGAAAAGACCTTATGTTAGCAGTATTTCTCCCCAGGAGAGCTTGCCCATTTGAGAGGCATGGTCTCCATGTCCCCTGATAGCAATTAACAACTACTGAATTGCTCCACTGAATAATCATGAAATTTGTCTGTCTCGGATCATTTCATGTAGTCTAATAGTGCTTAAATTTAGTATCTTGCCAAACTGGGGCCCATTAGAATCAACAGTGATTGCATGTGCTTTTTGAGCTGATTTAAATTATTGCTTTATCGAGAGATGAAACTACTTCATGCTTGATATTTATATATCGGTAGTTTTTTGAATATTTTTATAGATATTTGGGAAAAATTAAAAAATTTAAATTAAGAGCCTTTGAATTAAAAGCCTTCTCTAAATAATCAAAATAAATATCAGTAAATACCAGAATAAATTTTTACTTCAGTTTTATAGCTAAAAGTTAAAACTAAATGTCATATTTGTCTACATAATTCACATACTAACACTTGATATCATTCCTACCAAATGTGATTGATTTTTTTTTAAAATTCTCTTCAGGATATTATGTTGAACAAACATATGTAATAGGTCTTGTACATTTTCTTTGAATATCTTGTTCAGAAAAATAAAACTTTGCCAAGGTGTTGTTTGAAACAGACACACTCATCATTTGACACCTTTGAGTGAAGCTTTTGACCAGTAAGGGTCATTCTTAAAAGCAGGATCCCAACATCTGAAAAAAATCATAATGGTTGTTGTGAATGAAAGCAGTGTTTGAGTCCACTGCTTTTTGAGGTTTTTAAAGATCCCTGACCTCTAAAGCTTCAGATTCTTCCTGTAAAGGAGGTATTTTATCCACTAACTCTTGACATCCAGAAAAGCACTCTTTGAAGGCAGAGATCATTTGAGCCTGCATGTTCCTTCTAAAAACAATTAAATCCAACTCCGAGCTGTTTGAGGCTTTTTTGGGGGTTTTCAATGCTATGAATAATTCATTTGAGAGGAACTGGGATGACCAGTCTGTTTGGAAAGATCATCAGCCCCTGTCAGCACTTTTGGAGAGAACATTCTCAGGAGTTTCTCAGATCGTGTGTCCAGGGCTGAATATGTTCTTTTTTTAAATACTACAATAAAATTGATATTTCAGTTTAATAATGAAAGTTAATCCTATGTCCAGCAAAATGTTAACTATTGTAGTAATGTGGAAGTATCATTGACTTTCATCTTTCAATTGGCAGACTAGATTTTCCTCTCTCTACTCATCTTACAGTATTTTGAATGCACTGATCATATGTAGTTATATCTAATTCACATCAATGTAAATCATGTATATTAACAAATATTTTAAAGCAACACTGGCTTAAAAACAGCAAAACAGGAGAAAATATTCTGTTTTCTGATAGTGAAGGACAGTCCTTACTATAAAGTCTTTGTATTCTTAATTTTTATACAGCCACTCATATTTTGAAGAAAAAAGATGCTTGAGCAGAGGAATTATTGAACTAAAATAAAGCAATAGAAGAGTGGGTAATTAAAAGAATGTCTTCTATTGCATTTTTAGCTCTAATGTAATTTTTCCTTTTACTTCAGTCAATTTTTATTTATTTCTTTATTGTCCCGTTTGGTATGCTTTCTCATTATTCCCTTGATAACCTGCTTCTTTTTCTTTTTTTTTTTTTTGCTTAACTTCAGTATAACTTCAAATTCTGTCTTTCAAGCAGTGTGTATCAGCCCTTCCCAAAGATTTTTAAATTACCTCCTCTTCTTCCCCTTTAAATATTATACATAGAAGCATAGAATAGATTGGGTTGGAAGGGACTTTAAAGATCATCTAGTGTCATCCTGTTCTGACCTCCTCCCTTGCCCCACCATGAGCAGGGACACCTTCCACTAGACCAGGTTGCTCAGAGCCCCATCCAAACTGGCCTTGAACACTTCCAGGGATGGGGCATCCATAACTTCTTTTGGCAACCTCTTCTAGAACCTCACCACTTTCACAGTAAAGAATTTCTTTCTAATATCTAAACTTACCTTCTTCCAGGCTAAAGCCCCTGCCTCTTGTCCTATCACTATACACTCTTCTGAAAGTTCCTCTCTGTCTTTCCTTCTTATAGGTCCCTTTTAGGTACTGGAAGGCAGCTATAAGGTCTCCCTGGAGCCTTCTCCAGGCTGAGCAGCCCTAACTCTTCCAGCCTGTCTTCATGGGAGAGGTGTTCCAGACCTCCATTCATCTTCGTGGCCCTCCTCTGGACTTTGTTCAATGGGTCCATGTCCTTATGTTGGGTGTCCCAGAACTGGACACACTACTCCAGGTGGGGTCTTATGAAAGCAAGAATCACCTCCTGCAATCTGCTGGTCACTCTTTTGATGTAGCCCAGGACACATTTGGCTTTCTGGACTGCAGGTGTGCATTGCTGGCTCATGTCCAGCCTCTCATCCACCAGCACCTCCAAGTACTTCTAGTCAAGGCTTCTTTCAATCTATTCTCTGCCCAACCTGTATTTGTGCCTGGAATTACCCTTACCCAGGTGTGGATCTTAAACTTGGTCTAGTTGAAACTCATGAGGATTGCACAGGCCCACATGCCAAGCCTGTCAGGGTCCACCTGGATAGCATCCCTTCCTTCCAGTGCGTTGGCTTCACCACATACTTTGCTGTGTTCAGCAAATTTCTGAGGGTGCGCTCAATCCCATTGTCCATGGCATGGACAGGGATGTTAAAGAGTGCCAGACCCAATACCAAACCCAGATGGTCACTGATTTACACTTGGACATTGAGTCATTGACTACAGTTCTTTGATGCAGCCATCCAACTAATTCCTTACACATCAAGTAGTCCATCTGTCAAATCCATGTCTCTCCAGTTTAGAGACAAGGTTGTTGTGTGGAACAGTGTGAAATGCTTTACACAAATCCAAATAGATGAAGTCAGTAGCTCTTCCATCCTCCACCAACGTTCTAACCCTGTCACAGAGGGCCACCAAAGTTATCATGCCTTAATTGCCCTTAGTGAAGTCACACTGGCTGTCACATACCATCTCCTTATTTTCCACGTGCCCTAGCACAGTGTCTCAGTTTTGGGGACAAAGTTGTCAGGAGGTGGTGCTCCGGGATGGGGGTCTCCTCCCGAAGGGAAAAAGGGTTTCCCCTCTTCCCTCCGCCAATGAAACAAATTATCCGCAGCAGGTGAAAGTGGAAAAACGGAACTATTTATTAGCACAAAACACCTAAACTATTTATTAACACAAAATAAAACTGGGAAAAACAAAGAGGAGAAAAAAGGAAAAGGGTGCCTGCAAGGAGCTGATAACAGGTTTCCCTGGTCTCCGGGAAGGGGAAGGGGAGACTCAGCTGCCTAGAGGAGGGCAGACGGAAAAAGAAACCTTGCCGACTCCTGAACGCCAGTCCTCTTCGCAGCAGACGAAGCTGGTGGAATCCAATTGCTCTGCCCCTTCACCCACTGGCGTGGCTTTCTTAGAGCTTGGACTTCACCAGGGCCACCCCTCAGGCTCCCCGGGCTCGAGAGGAGGAAAGGACGATAGGGAGGCTAGGGGAGGAAAAAGAACAAACAAACAAAACATTTTTACAAGCTCGCAAGGAATTCCGTTGAGCAGGACAGAGAGCAGTGCCGCGGTCTCTCCGTCTCCCTCTCCCCATCTCTCTCCGGGCCATTGGACCAAGCCGTTTAACTGACCCCTGCAGGTGCTGGTTCAGTTCGGTTGAACCAACCCTGGCTCTGCCCCCCCCCCAGGGTCCATGGGCTATAGGACTGAGCTGCCACGTGTGGCCTCAGTTCAGCTGCTGTTCAATCGACACTGGCTCCGGCCCCCACACCCGGGTTCATCTTAAAGGGACTGCAGCTGTGGGCATTAAGCAGACAGTTAAGGAATAAAGTGGCTTCATAATGTCACCCCAGGGTGCACCGTTTCCAGGAGAATCTGCTCCATGAGGTAAGACTTACTGGCCTGTAGTTCCCTGAGTCTTTCTTTTTTACCTTTTTAAAAATGGGCATTAAGTTTCCCCTTTTCCAGTCAATGGGAACTTCACTGACATGCCATGGTTTCTCAAATATTATGGATAGTGGTTTATTCACTTCCTTCACCAGTTCTGTCAGGACCTGCAGATACATCCTATTAGGTTCCATGGACTATATCACCTTCCCGTTCCTTAAACCTGTACTGCTCCTACAGTGGGAATTTCTTTATTCTCCCAGTCCTTGCCTTTGCCTTTTGCAACTCAGGCACTGTGGCTGAAACATTTGCTGGTGAAGACTGAGGCAAAAAATCCATTGATTTTCTCAGCCTTCTCTGTGTCCTGGGTTACCAGGTTACTATTTCCTTCCAGACAGGACCTACATTTTTCTAATCTTCCTTGTATCACGGATGTACCTATAGAAGCTTTTGTTGTTTCCCTTCATGTCCCTGGCCAGATTTAATTCTATCACAGCTTTAGCTTTTCTAACCTGATCCCTGGCTGCTTGGACAATTTCCCTGTATTCCCCCCAGCCTACCTCTCCTTTTTTAACACCACAGTAGGCTTCTTTTTTGTTTTATTATGTTTAGTACAAACTCTTCCAGAAATTGTTCTGTAAATGGTTTCTTTTTACTGTTTTCATGGGACAATAAAAAATGCCCTTACAAAGCTTACATTTTGTTTTCCCTCTGTTCTTCAAAAAAGTCAGCTGCACAGTACTTTAACCCAAAAAATCTTCTGAGGATGAGTTCTCTTAAGAAACTTAATACCCAAATCCAGATCCTTGTCAGATGAAATAAATTTGAGCACATCTGCACAAATGCCTGCCCTACTCATACCACAGGCTTTCATTTTATGTACCTACTTAAAGTCGCAGCAAAAGCGACAGAAGATGTCTTCTGCATTATATATATGTCTCTGAAGTAAATTCTAGAAAAAGAAGTCTACTAATCACTGGAAGGTTAAAAAAAAGAAAATATTTAGGCGCTAATTGATTAGTATTTTTAACTTATAAAAAATATTCAACAACATTACTTATACTTGTGCAACTGTGGATGCTCTTAAGAACAACTAAGGCAATATTAGACAAAGAGAAGACATTTCTAGAAACACTTGATTCAAATGAAGGTAATTTTGGTTTTAAGTTTTTCAATATCTAACTATATCTGAGTCTAGATAAAACTTACACTAATATGTCCTGGATAGACTAGTATCCAGCATCAACATGTGCTTATGTTCTCCCTCCAGTCAAGGGATAAGGTAAGATGCTGCTATCCAGTTTTCTTGCTTATATACTGTAAATATGTGGCAGTATAAATACGAGAGATGAGTCATCAGCTCTCTATATCATATAAAAATTACAACATCAGTGGAAAAGAGAGACTAAAAAGGAATTAACCAAATGGTTTAATAGAAGAATGAAATTAAAGGGTTGTTGTGATACCTTTAAAATTGACATAGAAATTCCTGCTATATTCAGTGTTCAGTGACAATTTCAACATCTAGATATAAGTTACACAAACACTAAGACCCGGTGCAGCAGGAAGGGAAGTTGTATATAGCTGGGTTTGGTATGCTTGTATCAAATTATTTCTGCCTATTGTGTTGATAATTCAGATTTATGCTAGTTAAATTGCTGAAAACTACAATCAGCCTTTTGTTTTTTTTCCAAGTAAGATGAAAGAGATTGTTTTGCCATTGCTTTTAGTCTGAAGCTGCTGAACTAAAGATTAGTTAATTTTTCTGTAAAATAAAGCAAGGATATCTTCAGCAGAAATGAAATTAATTTTTGTACTGTTTCATGTTTATGCAGTCAAAATACAGTAAAAACCTGTTTGTTTTTTCCAAATGCACAGATAGTGATAAGTAGCCATATTCATGTCTATTTGAATAGAAATTAGAATGTATTATAATAAATAATGGCAAACAGAAACCTACCCTTAGCTATGGGTTGTGCAAGGTTATTTTAGCATATAGTGCCTCTGAGAGTTCTAGATCATTGCCAAAAAATTCTGCATGTTGAAATTAATTAATGGGTACCAAGTTTAACGGAAGACGACAGCCAGATTTGCAGAGAGAACTGTGCCATTAGCCTAATTTAATTTGGAGGTCAGGGTAAAAACAAAATGAAGAAACTTTAGATTAAGAAAATTGTTCTTATTTTTTAAAAATATTTGGTATGACTGCATTATTCAAAGCACTAACGGAGTCTCAAAGACACTTTGAAGATTTTAATATCAAATTTACATTTTCAGCCATTTATTTTAAACTGATTTTTCTGTCTTTGAAAGTGATTAATGCATGGAGCCCAGACACACTGACTAAATGAAAAAAAAATCCCCCTTAGGAACACTTCAGTGAAAACATTGTCCTAGTTACTAAAATAATAATTATAGTGAAAGTTTCTGTAGATAAAATTATATCAAAATATGCCTCTGAGCATAAAACTTATTTAGTCAAGATAAAATTAAGCTTGACCCAAAATTTATTGAGTCAAGCTATGTGTTTACAGAGCTCTTTGTTTGAAGAAAAAATAGCTTGATAATAATCTGAGAATGAAAATAGAAATACATTCCATATAGTAAAGGTCTTTTACATGATTTTTTAGAAAAAGTCAATTTTTACATACATTTTCTATCTATGATGAGATTTTATTCTGATCTGAAGCACTCTTATAAGACAGAAGAAATGATAATATTTCCCAGAGCTGCATTCTTCTTAATTAAATTTGCATTCCACCTATCTGTGATAGATGAGTAGGTCCTTGACAGGAAATTAAAGTTAAATGATGCCCTTACCTAACAGTTAGTTATTTTTGTATGTGAATTTGTGAGTTTCTTGGGCAATAACTTTAGATTAAAAAAATGACAAATGTATGTATCTGTGTGTGAATGTGTACACACATTTGATAAACAGCAAAAGTGTAGTTTGCACTAAATTGTCCCTCTTTGAATCCTATTTCTAACTCCCTGAGGAGACCATTTTACCCCTCTTGCATTTTAAATACTAAATATCTCTTTGGTCTGGACCTTTAACATGGTTATTGTCATCCAAGCTCTTACTTCTTTATATTAGGTCGTATTTAGTTTCCCCTCCAAATTTCATTGATGTATTATAAAATTATTGCATTAAAATTATACTAAATATTACATTAAAATCAGTTTTAGGCATAATATGGTTTAATGTTTCCTAGTAATTGTCTGCATATTTTAGAGTGAAACTATAACATGTTAGCAAACTTTTCTCAGCTGATGCATTCTTGGTACTTGAAATTATAACAGAAACTCCAATTCTGAAAATCTATGCTGAAATTTCCATTGAAATATTTTATAATTTCCCAAACAGGATTTTAGAAGCTGTGGCTAGAACCATAAAGCTTACCAGATAGATAATGAAAATTAAAAAAATATAGAGGGCCTCATTACCTCATTGCTTTACAGCAACAATTCCAGAAGTGTGTGTGTATATGGCTGAAAAAAAAAAAAAAATTAAATGACAGCTGTTAATCCATTGGATTAAGAACATGACAGAAAAGACTGTTTTGTCTTCAGTATGTAAGCTGGTTTCAGGTTTATGTGTCTAATATTATTAGTAGATATATCATATGTATTGTGGTAGACGAACTACCAGTAAGGTCTAGAAATTGTGCAGAGGTACAATTGTGTAGATGGGGATGGTGAGGAAAGAAACCAAGGACATCAGGCAAATCCAATGAGCAAAGTAAAGCTGATGTGTATATTTTATTGCATGGTCCATTGATAATTTGCTAATGGTTGACACAGTGATCTGAATCTGCATGTCCCCCATTCCCTCCTCACAACTGTTGTCTCTCCAGCTCTTACACTCCAGCATTAGAGATCCCATGTGAATTCATTCCATTCTCTAGAAAGGGATCTCACAGCAACATTGTGCTGTAAATATAAGGAATGAATGTAAAGCTTAGCTCAGTTCAGCTACGTAAGGTATTTCTTTTCCTTTACTGATAAAATTTTTCCCCATTCTTTGTGCAATTACAGGTATTGGTGGAAATCTTACCTCCCCATACCTGTATGAAAAAAAGCTCATCTTTTTCATTTCTCAATCTATCACCTTTATCCTTCTGAGCAGTCCCATTAGCTTTATGAAGAAGATGAAATGGAAAAGCAGTATGATGAATTGCAATTCCTATCTTCCTTTATCCTATCTTCCTTTATCCTATCTTCCTGTAGTACAAGTATGCTTGTAATACATGCATTTTTTAAAGCCATGTGCCATTCTCATGCCAGTACTGCACGTTTGACTAATAAAAAATATTTGCCACACAGAGAAAAGCCTCCTCTGACAGTTTACTTACTGTCTCACCTCATTCTTTCCACAGCATCACACTGCAGTTGTTTATTTCCAAATTTGGGTGTGGGCAAAGGAGGAAGAAAGAAAAAAGTAAACCATAAAAATTCAAAGCTGACAATTTTCCACCTTTTTATTCTCTTCCAAAAAAAAGATCAAAACCAATTTAATGATGTAATTTCTGCAGTTCTCATCAGATAATGGATTTACTAGTTGTGAGAAAAAACCCTATGTTGTCTGGTCCATGGCATGTTTCAACAGGAATCTTGCTTTTAGCCTCACTGAAATAATTTTGTGTTCTCCCTGCCCCTGCAGCTCCTTATTCAACACTAAGTTCGACTAAAACAAATGGCAGTGACTGATTTGAAATTTCCACCATGGGGAATTCTTGGCTCTACAGACATTTGCTCTGAGGGATTTACTCTTGTAACAGGCCTGTTTCTACATTACTTTGCTGGTGAGTAGTAAGCAAAGAAGCAAAAATCTGTTTTTTTCGGGACTAGCAGGTCAATACTGCACACACTTATTGGAAAATACATTTGAAAAAATAGAATTACTGCCTGTGCAGACAGAACTACTATTGGTGTTGTCTTGTACTAGTTAGTGAATGAAACATAGTCTTGAAACCTTACAGAAAGTGGAGTAAATGTTTTTCCTTGTTTTTTATGTCTTTAATATAAAAAGATTTTCAGTTTTCTATCTTAGGCAGCACATGGTTCACAATCCAGGGGAATCTTAATTTTTACAGAGCTGTATTTATTTTTCCAGTGTTTAGATGTGATATCGGACTTCATCAGCACTACTCTATGACGCATGTGCTCTTCTCTTTGAATGCTTCCTTATTATACCATTACTCTTTTCCAGCAGGAGAAAGAGTTCATGAAATAACTGTCCTTTTTTCTATTTTCTTGTTCACTTAATGTAATAGAAGTTTTTATGCTTTGACATAAATACCCTCAGGGCTACAAAGGCTTAATTTCTTCAAACTCTTTATTATTTCAGGAATTCTAAGTTAAACTCCAGATTTTCTTAATTTGTTTTGTTGCTTGTGGGATCAAAGCACATGGATCTGACATCATAAATAACACTACATCACCCTAAGATGAGCTCAGTTGTTTAGAACATGCCACTCATAACGCCATGGTGTGGGTTCAGTCCCCGTATGGGCAATTTACTTAAGAGCTGGGCTCAGTGATCCTTGTGGGTCTCTTCCAACTCAGAATTTTCTGTGAATCTGTGAAATTAGGACCCATCTGGGCTACTGAACCTGGCAGAGTTTGGAATTACATATGAAGAAGAGCTGTAACCTAAATGCATAACTTCCCAGATACAATTCTGGAATTTACTTCAATGGGATAACTTAATGGTAAATGGGAAAAGTTACCAATAATTAGTGAACTACATATGTGTTGGCATAGAGACAACAAATCATGACTGAGCAAATTTGTTTCTGAATAACTATCTGCCCTGTGCCCTGAAAATATTTTCAGTGGGATAAGAAAACTGGATGGCTCTGATGTTCTGTGAATGTGACTGGGAGAAATGGACTAGACTTTTTGATATTTACCTAGGCTACCTGAATTTGGCTTCAGATTTTGTTCCAATGTGAAACAGTTCTACTTATGGGCATTGAAAGAGACCTTCTCCAGAATATTTGTTATAAATATATGTGTCTTCTTATGTATGGCTGGCTGATTGCTAATCTGAAACAGAATTCTATGTTTGTAGTACAGATAAAATGATTCTAGAATGTTGAGAACATTTTAAAAAGTATTAGTATTAAATTTCTCTTTATCAAATTTGAAGCTTGACCAGCTTTGGTTAATATTTTTTGATTCCACAAAAGTTTGACTACTTCTAAAGTTCTTGGTATGGCATTGAGCACTACCTTCCTGGTGACAGAGATGCTATGCAATTGAATGAAGTTTAGCTGTTTCTAAAGTGGCTGAGATCATGTGAATTCCTTGATGGCACTTACATTACAGTTTAGAAAGTGGTTATGCTTTTGGACACAGGGTGACAAGACTGTAAAAACTGTTTCCAAGGCCTAACGTTTGTGCATTTATACTGTGCTTTCCATTTGGTGGTACCAATGAACATTTTGTATTTTGCAGTTTTTAAAAGCCTACATTTAACGTGGTACCTTTGTCTATGACTTGTTCAGCTAAATCCTTACAAAGAAATTTTAACTTTTTTTAAATGAAGCTGGATCTTCCATTGATCTGCTGCATTTTCCATGGTGGTTTTTTGTGTATAAAGTAAAATACGGTCTTTTAAACTGTTGTAAGTACACCATCTGTGAACTTCATCATAGAACACTTAGCAATTTTCAAGCAATAGTTAAACTATTTTTGCCTTAGTTTGTGGTACAGCAGTCAATTCAAACCTGAACATTTTTTATTAGCTGAAATGATGCTACTTTTTCACTGCCTGTTCACATGGGAGACACAAACCAAACTGGAAATACTCAGCTACAAATACAACAGCCTTTGAACTTGCATGAGGGATTTATTTGTACTTAGGAGAAGATCCTATGCTAGTTTGTTGTGCCACCAATAACATGGCATCTGCTATTTTCATGGCTTTTCCACCTTTAAGTTTTAGTTTTGAGTAACAGACATCTAGGGAAGTTTTAGATCTCATTAAAGATCATGAATTCACTCAATATATCAAAGGACATAGTGGGAGCAATATATAGTGCTCATTTCAGTATTTAAAGTTAGCTTTTACTGTGTATATACTGTGGTTTTTCAAGTTGGTTTGTTGAAGTGTTGTTAAAAGGATTTTTTACAGAAGAAATCTACTTCAATATACTCCCTTTTACAGTTGAGCCATTACAATTTGTCATTTGTTCTAAAATATAGTCTCTTTATGTCTTGAGTGACTTTTGGGTGTCAATTTCTTTTCTATTAACTCTTCCAGTGATGCTAAACAGCACATTTTCTATGGTATCTGGAGGAATATTCTTATAAAAAAGTTGTTCATTTCCAAACAGTCTGGACATTTATTGCCTCATAAACATTATTTTTATCAAGATACTGGTTCAAGAGTATTTTCAGTAGCATCAATGTTTTAAGCTCCAATGAAGGTCATAAAACTCATGAGTTAATATGATTATTTTAGTTATTATTATTGGTTATTTTGTAGCCTGAGTACTTTGGTGTATTTAGTTGACATAGTTGTCAACTAACAGTTGACAACTGTTCTGACGTCTCTAGTAACTGCATAGCTGTGCATGCAATGTCATTAATAAAATGAATATTAGCCTGCATACCAATTTCCGAGAGCTTCCTTAGCTTGTTTGTTTTGGTTCAATATATTGAATGGTAGGGAAAAATCCTATTATTTCAAGCAAACAAGTAAAACTTAAAGAAAGCAGAAAACCATTAAACAGCTTTCAGACAAGCAAGTAGACTTAGAAGGTTCTGAAAACAAAATATCATCCACCTAATATTACTTGGGAAGAACCTTTATACATAGACAAGCATGTATATCAAGAAATAAAAAACTGAAAATAAACCAAAATGGAAAGGACAAGCCTATTCTCCCTGTATCTGTATACGAAGCAAAGAGAAATTATTTAGTTTGTTCTAATTATGATGAAATTAGTAGTATATTATCAGTCACAAAAATTGTATTATCTCTGCAGTACTTTCTTTGCTCTTAAGTGTTACCTACTTTTACATGCCTTCCTTTTTATGCTACATGTACATATTTACATGGGTATGGAAGCAGTAAACTTAGTTCCCCTCTGATTTACTGTCTTGGTGTAGATAGTGTGTGTTGTATGTGTGTTGTATGGAGTCAACTGCTCAAAGAACCTGCAGCTGACCATGTTCCTCATTCCCATCTGAATGGACTTCGGTTTAGGAAAACAGGGAAATCTATGAAGAACTGTGTCTGTGTCTGTGTGTCTGTGTCGTCAACCCTCCAATGCAAATATGCTTTATGCCTTCTGATGCCTTTGTGTTCAGTGAGACAGGTGAATGTGTTAGGTGGAGAATTCCACTCATGGGATTACTGGCTGGAAGGGACCCCTGTTGCACTCAAATCTTCTTCTGGGCAAAAGAGGAACATGGAAATACTCCTTACAAGACAGTCAAGTAATTAGTTTATAGTCCAATTGTTCATGGCTTCTCTACTGTGTTGTTTTTAAATTTGGTTTCAATTGAATGCTTAAGGTTGCATTCCAATAGTGACTGAGGATTGTTATTTTGCAAAATACTCTCTGGGATGAAGAAGATTTGCTAGGTGAGTTATTTTTTAAAGAAGGAAAAGAAACCCGTGATTTATTAGCTTGATTTCTGAGGAATATTGCTTCACGTCAACATTTTTACAATCACAAAAATGTGAGCATGTACACCATGAGTACTATTCTGTGAACAATAACATTCGATAATGAAATGCTCACAAACCACTGTTGCATCACCTAGATTCAAAGTGTTATAAGAAAGATGAAGGTGAGTTTTGAGTAAGGCCTATAGCAACAACAGGCAATGGCTTGTCACACAAAGAATTAAGTGTCCTGACGTTGCAACAGTGTCTGTAAAGTTCATGACTCAACAGGATAATAATTTTTTTTCAATTTCTGTTGGCACTACTATGACAAATAAAAATAAACCCACAGTTTTACCATCCCAGGAGTACACCTGAGATGCTCATTGTGACTATTCCCTGATTTTCAGGTGCATTTAATTTAACATTTCCTGTTTTTTTCAGTGGCACTGCAAATGAAGTGTGGAGAGAACATCAGAAATAGTTATCTATAATTGCACAGCAATTACACAAGGTAACATTTCTTATAGCATGCAACATATGTGAACCTTCTTTAGGCATTTTGTAATGTGATTTTCTTTTTTTTTTTTTAGTGGATTCAATATGAACTGTGATACTATTAATGTGTTCTGTTATTAAAAATTATTAAAAGGACAAAGCAGTAATCTTACTCAACATCCCCAATTTACTTTGATAATGTAATCTTACATTAGAGAGATTGCAGATTTCCATGATGTCTCACTAGCTCATAGGCTAGATTCTTGTCACCTTTCTCAAAGAGCAAGTTAATTCTTAGGAGATTTTTTCAGGCTTCTAACTGAAACGTAAAGTAATTTCTATTTCTAGAAGGATAAAGACTAGGATTCATAGTTGAAAAGTTGCAGATGAGGGATGGTTTCAGCTTGGAGATAATACTACATAAAGGGTGCTCTATGCTGCTGTTATTTTTGATGTGTGAGGCAAAGATGTTTTTCTCCTATTCTTAAATAGTTTCATTTATTTCCACACAAGGATGTTGTTGATTTAGTCCGGCAAGAAAACTTCAATTATGACATTTTTATAATTGCATTTTGAGAGAATCAAAATTAAAAGGCATTAGGTACTGTTAAAGTGAATGTGAAATTGCCAGGATTCTTGTGTTGATTTATTATTTTCTTTGAAATAGATTGGAGACTGTGTCAATAGATTTGCTGTTGTGGTGCGACTTTTCATAGCAAGAGTATGCATTTGTCTTTTGAGTGATACAACAGATCACTGCTCCTATTTTTGCATTAATATTACAGATTATTTTATGAGAATCCCAGGAGTTGGGAGGGACTGGAGAAATACAGCCCACTATTTCTGATAATATGCATTACCTTTAGTCATGATTATTCACTGTGTTAATCTTTGAGGAAGTAATAAAATAAATAATCTTCCTCTGTTCTTTAAAATATGTGAAACTGCTGTTAGCTATTAAACAGCAGTTAAAGAGCTGTTAGAATATTTTGACAGCTGAGCAGCAAGGGGGAAACAAATTAGAAAATAATCATGAGACTGAATGAGCAGCAAAAGATGTTGTGTCTGTCATGAATGGCAGGTGATGCTTAAAGAAGTTGCATGATTTGTCTGTGTTTAGAAAAAAGTAGCTACAAAGAGAACAGAAAATTGCTGAAAGATCTGTGCAAGAAATCCTCTGAGCAGAGATTTTAAGGACAATGGGGCACAATTTACCATGCTTGTTTCTCTTTACTCCAAACTTTTTTTCTCTCAAGTTTGAAAAGGATTTAAAACTTCTGAAAACAAGGGGATTGAGCAAGTCTATTTCCTTTCCTGCTGACCTCTGTTCTTTTAAAGTCTCTGTCATACTATCAGTGTGACAACATCCAACCATGGTGATACAGCAAAAGTTACTAGAAGTATTTTTACCACATATTTGATAACTTAATATCTCTGGGTTGCACATTCCTGTCCACATGATAGGAATTTTCACCCACTCAGAGAGCGGCCTGCGCTAATTTAGCATAGGTGAAGTAACAGAAATCCTCAGTGTGTCTGGGGCATAGGAGGTCAAAGGGAGAGAGAAAATCAAATGAGCATCTGTTACAATAAAAGAAGAGGTATCATTTACAATGACAGAGGTAAATAAGTAGTTTTACTATATTTTTCTATAGTAAACAGATAATTTGCATAAAGGTAAATATCCCTGGCCAGTGTATTGTTTTTTTTGTTTCTCCTAACTGATTTGTGTGTAGCCACATCCCCAAATACTTAAGTAGTTTGGAAGAATGCTGCACTGACAGCATTCATGATTTGCTGTGTTTGGAGTTCTTCTGTGTTTCTCTCCTTTCTGTTCCATTCTTTGTTATGCCTGTGCATATAGAAGCCTTATGATATGCTGAGGCAGAAAATTCTCTGCCTCATCCCCTCCTAATCCCCCATTACTGGATCTGAAAAAAATCACACTTTGTTTAATCACCAGATGGAGACAGCCTGTGCTTGAGCTCTCCTGTGCAGTTCAGAATTAATTCTTTATGGAAAAGTCAAATCAGTAACTATCTGATAGGTAATTTATACTGTATTAAACCTAGGATTTTTTTTTAAAAAGTGATTTTGTAAATTACTTGCACTATATTTTCAGGTTGTAGTAAAAGAGTATGAATTCTTTCCCCTTGGTCTGAAACTTTTTTGTTTGCACTTTGCTTCCTGAGCAGATTATATTTAAAAGAAACTTTAAATCTTTTCCTAGCTAAAGAAACATCTTTTGGATTACAGAGGGAAAAAAAAGAAAAAAAAATCTACCTATCAAGAGTAACATTTATTTCTATTATGCTTTTCCTGTCCTCTGTAGAACTCTCGGTCTCTGACGAGCAAACATGAAAATTCCATCAAAATTTGAAATGAACTTTTGAACCTGCAATGCTGAAAATTAATAAAACACCTCTGTCCTCTCTGGCTGATGTAATAAATGATAAAATGCCAGTAAGAAGAGATTGTTTTGCAGAGTGATTTTGAGTTGGAAGGATTGCACTGCACCACCAAACACGCTGTAGTTTGGGTGATCCTATTAAGAAGTGGAAGTATGACTGGAGACATTTGTTAAGCTAATATACACACAGGAAGATGAAATAGTGCAGTATTGCTTTCACAGGGTAACCTTATTTTGGTTTTAACCATGCTGTTACGTTCCTAGGGTATACTCAATTTTTTTCAATTATGATAATTAGAATTCTGTTCACCTGTAATAATTTAAAATTGTTTTTGTGTAAAAGTTTATATGTATAGTATTATATAGTGTATAGTTTCCTGAGTAATTATTTTCTTAGTCTAGCAGTTTTTAGCTGAAAGTAACTGAAAGCTTTTAAATTTATTATTGTTCTTTTCTGTAAGGTAGTGACATATATTTTTTCATAGAGCTTGCTCAGCTGGAACGTTTTGTTGACTAATTTTATTTTACATTTGTCCAGGCCTATTCCAGATTAAGCAAAGATAAAAAGCAAGCATCTTTCTCAGCCTCCTAAAATGTATCAAAATGTCAAACATTAGTTTTGATTTTTAGGAAATCAGTGTAATAAAGGTTTACGGAACGAGAAAATGATCACTAAAATTAACAATTCTTAGGGTCTCATGTTTTTGTCTCCAGCTGACTGCAGACATTCTCACATCTATTCCCCTTTAGCTTAGGTATTTATTTGTCTGTTTTTTAGAAAAAGCTACACTTCAGTGTTCGTGAAAACCTCGGTTAGAGGAGAGGTCAGTCAGAAAGAGTGGCAGTGTTACAGAAACTCAATGTGTATTTTTAAAGTCTCTGATCAATATTAGAGAATCAAATGTAATTTCCAAATATCTCTCATAAATACTCATTTATAAGTCATTGATGGTCCATGGATTTTATCATTCTGGAAACTTGTTCTAGTTATCCATATCTGAGATGCTATGATAGCTGTCACAGATAGAGAACAAGGAAATCCAATAAAAATGGAAATATTTTTCTATTTGTCCTATGCTGCCAAATTGATGAAAATTCCTTATTGGTACAATCAGTCTCAAACAATAGAAACTTATCTCCCTGTGCTGGAAACTGCATTGCTGAAGCACATTATTAACTTCCTTACATCACTGTCTTCACACTTTCACAAGCTTTGTACTTCACTAAGTGTCAAGTGGGACATTCAGGTGGATTTGAATTTTAACATTTTCTTCCTTGATATTTTAGTTTTTTGATAATTTTAGTTCCATTAAGAAAAATAAAAATCTGTGCCTTTCATTTAAGCTAATGCACCTTTATTATGCTGAAGTAATGTGTCCATCTATCACTATTAATTCAACTGTCTTTTTATGTAAATAGCAAAAAGTATTATGTGTTAGGCTACCTCTTATTTAAACCAGAGTTTGGTATAAATGAGAATTGATTCTGAACTTTAGAAGAGTGAATGCAAAATCTGCTTGTTAAACTACACATCAGTGATTTAAAAGATGTTCAGTATTTTATTACGGATTTCAAACCAAGTTATTTGTTTCACAGTGATGCAATTTCTTGAAAAATTTTATTCCTTGACATGATTTTTAAGTGAACTAAATCTTCCTAGGCTGATAAAATCAATTTGTAACTTCATGATAATGAATTCAAATAACTATGCAACAATATACCTTGATAACCTTGGAGAGAAAGTATAATATATAAAGCTGCATGCTATGTTTCTATGCAAGTTTTAGAGGGCCATGAAGACAACACTGTTTAAGTATTAAAATATAAAAGTTTAATTCAGATATAGAGCTGTGCAAGTACATCATTCATGATGTGTACTGTGATTGAAAATAACTTGGGTTTTCTATGATCCTATCCCATGTCTAGTGTACCATGGTTCATTTGATGGAGTACGATTGCTCTGTGTAAAATACTGAGAAATGATATTCAGGTGAAACACTTGAGTTTTGTTATCGCTTCTTTATGGAACAGAAGTAATATCATATGGCAAACTTCCACTTGCATAACCTTTAAAGTAAAGGCAAAAACCCTGCCCCTTATGAAGCAGTGTTCAAAAATTGCTTTTGAAACAATTTTAAATATAAAATAATTATAGGGTTGCATGTGCTATGTGTACAGTTACTTTAGAAGAACAAAAGAGAGGCTAAATTCAACAGACGAATATGTGTTACAAATTCTAGTTCACAAATTTGTCATACGCTTTTAAAAATTACATTGAGCGAGACAAGCATGTCACTCTACATAATGGTGATCCACAAAATCTTCATGAGTGACCCTAACTGTAGTGAAGAGAGGATTCACATAGAAATATATGTAAGACCTTCTGCCATGACTGAGTATTTTTCCCACCAATTCTACCATCCTTTGGGATGCACCCTTCTTATTCAGGTTCTCCTTCCATGTAGGGTAGAAGAAAAGTGATATGGAGATAAAAAGAAAACAAAAAGGAAGAATGTGTAATACTGGGGTTTACTCATTTCAGTATTCATCTGAAGGTGGGAATTTAACTGAAGTCCTGAGTTTCTGACATTAATGGTTTTTTTAACAGCAATATAATGAAAAGTGCATAAGTGATCTTTAATCAGGATGAAAGTCCTCCAAATAATTCAGGTTTTTTTTATGGTTTAGGGTGAAAGATGCTGTAGTTTCCATGATCTCTCCACATGAGGGAGTTTTAAATTATTTTTTTTCGTCTGTGTATGAAGAGACGCTGCAGGTCTTCTGGCTCACCTGCTAAACATGCTCTCTGGGTCACGGGCTTTTCTGTCTGTCTTTACTCTTAAATGTATCATTCAACAAGCCTGTGCTTAGAACTTTACTTCAAAGATGGGGTGAACTGTTAGTGACTGAACTTGTAATACTTCAAAATACATGAATCAATAAGATCTTTAACAAAATATGCCCCATGAAAAACACCCTGAATAATACAATAGGGAAAATTCAAGTCTTTATGTCTTTCATTCTGTCTGGTACTTGTTTGCTAGCAATACACAACCAACTGGAATCAGACACCCTCTGAAAAATCATTCTCCACCAAAACAAATTGAAACATTTCAGAAGGCTGAATTTGTCAACATCATTGATTTCTGTGCCTGAATATAATTTAAATGGGAATTAAAGATTATTATTTACAGATACAAAATAGTGGAAAACAAAAAGACAAAAAAAGTCAAAAGACAAGAATTTGAGGGCAGTGTTTCCTCTCTATGTGTGTGCAACAGGTGTCATGGTCCTAAACTTTTACAGGATCATAGGATAGTCTGAGTTGGAAGGGACCCACATGGAATCCAAGTCTTAAGTAAATAGCCCACATGAGGATCAAAAACTGCAACCTTGGTGTTTTTAGCACCATGCTCCAACCAAGGTAATCTCAGGGATTATAGTGGCCTTTCAGGTACTATGTGTCTATTATGACTTTCTTGGCAGCAATATTATGATACTACTGTGTTGCTCATCAACTGGTTTTTAGTGTAAGGACTGAGCAAGCTTGTTCTGTTAGGACAGAACAGATTCCATCAATCAAGTACATATTGCTTTCAGGGAATTTTTATAAAGTGAAATCATACCAAAGCCAAAATCTATGTTGCAATTCATCACATTTGTTTAGATTCTGATGAATAATAGCTTAGTGCCATAGTTACTTTCTATACAGTAACAACCTTAATGGGATTCTAGAATGATTCATTTGTAACAGGGAAGAAAAATACAATCAGTGCATCAGATGGTATAGGTCAATGTTGCAAAATACCTGCCTAAAAGATGTATTGATTTGTGAGGTTATTATTGCAGTTTGTCTGAATTGTTTTACCGATGGAGACCATGAACTTTTCTGTATGGTGAAAATTATAGATGTTGTCCACTGTTTTCATCTTTAAAATGTCCATCAGCAAAATCTTTTTCAGCATAGTTTATAAAGGGTTAGATGCAGATGAAGAGAATAGCATCATCAGGGTCACTGTTGCACTTGACACTTCCAGGAAGTGTTTTGTAATGATACAGATTTGATAAATTTTATTACCTTTCCTTCCCTATGGAGGATGTAGTGTTGTTTAGGTGTCAGTACTTTTGAGAGGATCAGTATTTTAATTTCCACATTCTTAACAGATGCTTCCAAAATATTCTATGTCCCATTTTGAAGATAATAGAAGAATGACTTAAAAATTAATTCCCCGTCAGTTTGTCCTATTTGGCTTCTGAGCTACGTTTGAAAAGTAAAACTTTACATCTAAATCATCTGGTGACCTTGGGAATTAGACAGCTCATACCTGAACAGCTGTAGTGCCCTTTTGTTCATGTATTAATACACTGATATAAGATGGAGGAAGTCGATTCTTGGTATTTCTGCTTGACAGAAAGAGTTGAACTTCAGAGTTCTGTGCTTGTTTGTTAATTTATAGAAGGTTGTCAATCCTGCAAATTCGCACTTGGATTTCTCTACCCAGTAGGAAATGAAAAGGTAGTGTAATCAATATTCTAAGCTCACTTTTCTTTACTTCTTTTCCTTGAGAAGTACTCTTCAGTCTTCTTACCTATAATCAGCAGTAGCTGTGCCACAGCTCCTTAACGGCACCACTCACATTTTAAGAGTGAGGATCCAGCGGAGGAAGCTGAAGTGTACTTGAGGCATCCCAGTCAGCACCCCTATGATCTACCGGCACAAACACAGGCACAGCATACATGAAAATGTGTTAGTGACTATCTGTCTTTAAATCTAATACCTGCTAATGCCCATATCTTATAACTGAGAAGCTCTGAATAATCATTCCCTGCGTACTGTTTTCACAGCCATGGAACATGATGGACACAATTGAGTACAAAAATAGGCCCTGGTAGCATTGTAGATGCCAGGTTGACCTTCTGACTGTCAGGCAGCTCTCCATGAGGGTATGGATCTCATAATTGTATTTTCAAAGCTACCAGCATAGTTTATACATCACATAATTTGAGTATTCAAAATGCATCTTTATTCTGGTTTTGAGCTATCTGAATCTAATATGAATTTGGAGTCCTTTTTGCATCTCTGCGTAAAAAAGAGCATTGAAGGTGAAGTGAGTCAGTGGGATAGTGGTATTTTGCATTTCTTTATTAAGATTGTCTAACATTCATTAACTGTGTCTTGTGTGATTCTAGTTACTTCTGTTTTGACACATGAAAAACAGATATTGGAAAATTTATTATTGGCTTCTCCAACGTTCCTTCTGTTATTACTAAGTTGTCATTCATCTGTGTATTGGCTTTATATGGCCAGGCTTTAGTAGCCAGGGGCTACAGGGGTGTCTTCTGTGAGAAGCTGCCAGAAGCTTCCCCCATGTCCAGTTGAACCGATGCCAGGTGGTTTTAAGATGGATGTGCTACTGGCTGAGGCTGAGCCCGTCAGAAATGGTCATAATGCCTCAGTGATAACATCTTTAAGAAAGAAAGTTATTGTGCAGATGTAATTGCAGCCAGAGAAGACAGGGTGAGAATATGTGAGAGGAACAGCCCTGCAGACACCCAGGTCAGTGGAGAAGGAGGGGCAGGAGGCGATCCAGGTGCCAGAGCTGAGATTCCCCCACAGCCCCTGGTGCAGACCATGGTGAGGCAGCTGTGCCCTGCAGCCCATGGAGGACCACAGGGATGCTGAGATCCACCCACAGCCCATGGAGGAGACCCAGGCCAGAGCAGATGGGTGCCTGAGACCCAGTGGGAGGCCCGTCTGGAGCAGGGTCCTGGCAGGGACCTGCAGACCCATGGAGAGAGGAGCCTGGGTTGGATTAGGTTTCCGGGCAGGACTTGTGGCCCTGTGGGGACCCATGCTGGAGCAGCCTGTCCTTGAAGGACTGCACCCCATGGAAGAGTGATCCACGTTGCAGCAGTTTGTGGAGAGCTGTTGCCCATGGGTTGGACTCACATTAGAGATGATCATGGAGAACTCTCTCCTGTGGGCAGGACACCCATGCCAGAGCAGGGGAAAGAACTCCTCTCCCTGAGCAGCAGGAGAAAAAATGTATGATGAACTCACCATAACCCCCATTCCCTGTTTCCATGCGCTGCTGGAGTAGGAGGTAGAGCTTGGGAAGGAGGGAGGGGTGAGGGGAATGTGTTTGTAAGGTCTTATTTTACTTCTCATTATCCTACTCTGATTTTGTTAGTAATGAAATTCAATTAATATCCCCAAGTTGTCTGTTTTGCCAGTGATGTTGTTCAGTGGGTGATCTCTGCCAGTCTTTAACTCATGAACTTCAGTTGTATTTTCTCTCCCCTATCTAGCTCTGGAGGACAGTGATAGAGCAGTTTTGGTGGGTGCCTGGCACCCAGCCAGGGTCGACCAACTGCATCCTACTTCTCACATGTTAAATGACAAGAATAAATACTATTTTTTCCTCATGGTTTAAAATATATTTCAATATAAATTCTCTGTTGCAGTTTATGTGAATAGGGCATTCACCCATGTTGGCATTTTTTTTTCTTCACAGTTCCATTTTCAACCCTTTTTACTGCAGTGTAATTTTTTTAATGTGCACTAGTTTTCCTTTCACAAAGCATCTGAGGTGCAGTATCATATATAAACACCTTAATTTAAAAGAAGTAATCTGTGTCACACTCTCGTTTTGGTTTTCTTTTTCCATACCTATGCTTAGAATAGAAACAATAAATCTTTAATCTTGGTATGTACGTTTTACATGATTTTTTGGAACATTGTGGTCATATCATACTGAATTATTTCATTTCTGAACTTCCAGTGTTCATGTTGGGGTTGTCCTGTGTGGGGCAAGAAGTTGGACTCAATGATCTTTGTGGGTCCCTCCAAACTTGGGATTTCTATGATTTTTTTATTTTATTATTATATGTTGTCCAGTAGCTGCATTTTCTGCCAGTTTTATATTTCTGGAAGATGAAGTCAAGAGATGTCATCAGTAGTTGTGGAGCACAGTAGAAATGTTTCTAGAGCTGAATAATATTTGCAGATCACTATCAAGTTTCTTCTCTGATACAGAGGAAAAATCCTTTTTTCTCTCTATTTCGTAGCCACTGTTTCTCACTAGATGATAGGACTTGGATTTATTAGTCAAAATACAGGTTTTATTCAGTTTTGGCATTAGTTTTCCAATGACCTTTTTTTCTTTTAGTAACTGAAAGAACCCAAACCTAACTAGTAGCACTTTTTAGAAAACTTTTTAGAAAAAAAGTTTTCCAATGACTTTTTTTCTTTTAGTAACTGAAAGAACCCAAACCTAACTAGTAGCACTTTTTATTTGCCTGTTTAAGCTTAGTGAAAAAATAGTCCTTTATTACACCCTTCCCCCTTTTCAAGTTCCTTGTTAAAAAAAAGGATATTCTAACTTTGCATTCCAATGACTGAATTGCCAAGTTTCAAATTAGTAAACATTGATTCTGATATTTTTATTTTCAGTTAGTTTCTGTAGATTGCAAGGTAAGGCAGCTGAGCTATGTCTTGTTCTGAAGAATACCACTGATATAAAATATTTACAGCCCTAAGAGGACCACCTGGGTTCCTAATGTGACAGTATGGTGGGCAATTTAGGTCATGTTTTGTGAAACTGCAACGAGAACTATGTAGTTTCCAACAGGCTGTTATAACTTCTAGCATCACAGTCCATTTCAATGGGATGCTGTTTGTTGGTAACATAAATTAAAGCACATGTGATATCCAGATTGGAATCAGAGAGTAACAATGAGAAGACAAATAAACTACTGATAAATTGTGAATTGAATAATTGCTAACCTTTCTGGCCATTTTACCAATGACTAATCAGTTAGCTCTAAATTTCTGACTTTTTAAGCCTGGGGAAATCAAGTTGGATATCCAATATGGGTGGCAGTATTTAATGATTTTGTCAGTTCTCTCTCTGATTTAAGTTAACAGTTATGTGAGCAGAGACGGCCTATTCCAGTGAGGCGACTGAAAGAACTCTGAAAATTTAAGAAATTTATTAATGTATTTCCTTTATTGTTTCTCAATTGTGTTTGAGGTGTCAGATAACATACCACTCAATTAGCCATAAAAAGAAATCAGTGAATAGAAAGAATAACAAGAAGTCTATTCTGTGCTTGATACTAAAAAGGACGTGAATAGGCACACAGGACGGTGACACAGGCTGCCACAGACAAGGAGCTGCCTTCAGCATCACCTACATGCAAGACTGACATGACCATTTGCACAGAGACAATTTTCCTCCCCTGGTAGAGTACTGAATCTCAGTGCTGACAGCACACACTCAACACACTCTTGATTCACACAAACATGCACATCAGTGCATCCCTAGAGTGCTGACACGGTCCCTTCTCTCCAGCCCATACCCCTGACCAGACCAAAGCCTCCACCTCCCACCTGACTCCAGCTGCTGATCCCAATCCAGTCACTCTGGTCCTGCCAGCAGCAGGCACCTTGTCCCTGCAGCATTCACACACACACAGGGCATAGGGGATTGCACAGAGACGGTCACGAGGGAATTTTATATGAAGACAGGACTAACTGTGGTGAGGAGGCGCAGGGCTCAGTGAGATAAGCACACTGACCAGCTCTGTTGTACAAGTGACTGACCTCTTTCAAACCCCTGAAACTATTCCCACTTTCTTCCTCCCTGTCCGCCTTGCAGTGCACATTCTGTCATCAGTTTGCATTGCTCCAAGACTCCTGGCAAGATCCTGGACCCTCAGGTTTGCATGCTTATCAGCAGCAAGTGCCTAGTTTTCCTGCAGTTTCTTGGTAGCCCATCAATTAGTGTGACTTGACCACATTTGTTTCAGATCATTGTCTCATTTATGTTTGTCTGTCAGGTTTGTAACACCATGTATTTTGTTTATGGCTCTTCTCTTTTCCTTAGCATCCCATTTGGTGACACCTTAGATCAGGTAATAGAGAAATAATAATGACTTCTCTGTACCTTCATCAATTAGTCTGACTTGACCAGGTTTGGTTCTCCTTATTGCCTACCTTATCATTTGTCAGTGAGGCTTGTGTCTCTCTGTGTTTATGGCTTCCCTCTTTTCTTATTATACCTTATTCCCTTTTATTGTACACCGCAGACTATTACTCTTCCTTTTAAGGTTGACCAGCAAAACACTGAAAGCTTATACATTTTTTTCTATTTCAAGCACTCTGTGTAATTGGGTGTCATTCGTGAAATGGTTTGTTTCAGTTGATCATTGAGAAATTCCCCTCTACTGATCAATTGTTGGATACAGAAAGAAGCACTTCGAAATCAGTCAATGAATCTGCACCAAAAATTTCAATTTATTTGCATCTCTCATTGTCTCAAAACCTTGATGCTGTTTCTTTCCTGTAATGTAGTTTTCTGCAGAATTGAGCAAAGTTTCAAAACTAGATGTGGTCCTCTCTCCAGGTCAATCAACACTTTTTGGCATGGATGCATTCTGCCTAAAAGAAACTTTGAAAAGGGTAGTGGTTTGTTAAAGGGGAGGTGGAGGTTTAAAGAAATCAAGCATATTTCATTTTCTGCACACAAAAAAGTTGCAGGAAATTTCAACAAGAACATATTCTCTGTATACACATACCTATATAGTGTTTTTTTACCTTTGATAGGACTCTCAGTCTAAAACTATGTAGCCTAATTGCAAACATAAATAAGTACAAATGCTTAAAGAGGACTGCAAGAATACATTTGTCCTTACAAGAGGATAAAATTTATGGAGTATAGACTAGCTTTAGAACATTATTATCCTTCTAACAATGAGGTCATACAGATAGAACATTATTAATGTATAAAACTGAGAAATATGTCAAGAGAGTTATTGGAAAATATTTACTGAAATGTAATATTTCACTCATCTGTTTCAGCAACACTCCTTTCTTGTTTTTTATGCTTTATTTAACTGATCAATACTGAATTATAATGACATGAACATTCACTCTATCTTTGTCGTGTGTTGATGGTGACTAAATCTTGCATTACTTCCCAAAATCTGCCTTTCATTTTTCTTGAACACCAATCAGGAAATGGAAATTTGCCTAAAAGCCATATGTCTTCAATCACAATTACTGACCACCACTTGGATATCTCCTAGCAACTGTAAATGCTCAGCATAAGTTTTCAGACCAGAGAAATCTTAGAAAGATTTCAAATATTGAATGCCTGAAGGAGTAATAATTTTCCTGCAGGTGTTTTTGTAAGAGGAGGATGCAGCACTCACTGAAACACATGCATGCAAAAGCATCACAATCTTTTGCTTTTGGTGTCAGACAATTAGCAATGCTCCCTGTGTTAGGTGAGAATCCCATATATAAAATTCTATCAAATCCAAATGAAATACATGATTCAAGTGTGGTGAGCTCTGTAACTGCATATTCCTCTAACACATCCTTTATCCTGTGTATTTGCAGAGAATTAAAAATTTCCTAACTTAATACTGGTGAGCTGAGCATGACCAGAATCTTAAACAAATATTTGTTTGCTTCTGTTCTTCAAAAATAGAATATAATTATCCCTCCAAATGCTGCAAGTTTCTATCCTGTTTGTTTTTCATCTTGCAGTGTTAATAACATTCTGCTGATCAAATTCACGTACAATTATTTTGAAAGCTCCTGATGTTTTTGCCTTTGTTTTTTGGTAACCAGATTATAAATGCTTATCTTTTTAATACATGAGGGATGAATACCTCTCAAATGCAAAAATATTCATTATAGAAAAAAAAATACAGATATCCTTTCTAGACACGTTGTTTCTTTTGAATCTCCATGGAGTTTGGCAACTTTCTATATAAAACATGAATCCTGCATTGCATTACACCTTTTGTTGTTGGAAGAATTAAAAGAGGTTCAGACAAAAGGATGGATAAGGTAAAATGCCCCACAACTTCTTTGTTAACATTATAACATCACGTATCCTTTATTCTTCAAGTTTTTATTTTGGCTTGGGTGTTCTTGGCCAAGTACTTCCTTTGTTACCTGAACATGCCTATACCAAGAGATGCTTGTTTATTTTTAATAACTTTACAACTACTTTATGCATTATTCTTTTAAATTTAACTTCTGAATATCTGACACCCTGCAGTGGCACCTTTGAACCCCCAGAACTGCTAAAAAGATATGATTGATAAGTTTAACGTAGTGGGCTGAACTTATTTCCATGAAAATACTCTGTACTGGTACCAGTCCCTCACTCACCACCAGCCTTGAGAGAGAAGAGTGCATAAACTGGACATTCCCTAGCACAAGGTACAAAGCAAAATAAATAAAGCTTGAAAGAAACACTGTTGTATATCAATGCATTCTAAGTTCAGGGTAGGAACAAATATACAGACCTGTTGCAGTGTTTTAAAAAGCACAAAGTGATGAGTCTAGCATGTTCTGTTTGTATAGGGGAAGAGACTAATTTGAAACAGGCAAAAATTATTTTATTAAATTGGGCTAATATTGATATTATGATGAATGAGGCATAGAGATAACATGGTAAATGAAAACAAGAGCCTCAAGAAGATAACATTTCATCAATAAGCCGTTAGGGTTGGTCAACAGTCTATAATAGCAATTAATAATCCTTCTTAAGCAATTAGAGATGTGCTTGGGAGAGAAATCACTGGCATCTAAACAATATCCAAAAGCTTTTACCTGTACTGTGGAATGATATCTCTTTTTTTTTCCTGAGGCACTTAATGTAGCTGTTTCAAAGGATGATGAAACTTGTAAAGCTAAGCTTGTAAAAGAAAACTTTATTCTTGTTCAAGTTGCAAGGAGACTACATGTCTTCCCTTTAAAGCCCATGACAAAAAAAAAAAAAAAAAAAAAAGAAGCTCTTCAAAGGTATTAAGTGATTCAAGTTATTGAACTAAAGCCTGTGAGCTGCTTAAGCACAAAAGTCTCTGATTGACTTCTTTTCTTTCCTTCCCACCTCCCAAGAACATGAAGGAGAATAGCAGTGGTGATAATACTGTCGGTATTCTTTTGCATATATTAAGGAACAATATGTACCACAGGAGTGAAAAAATTTTGACTTTGAAATATAACCTTCAAGGGAGAGTGCACAGTGTGCAGTGGGGAAAGCACCACAGCTCACATGATTCCTTCCCCTCAGGGATTTTTCTTGGGGGAAATAACTTGTAAAAGATGTCTGTTGTTTTTTCAAGTTCCCTGAAAATTCTGAATCACCAGGAAAAGCAAAAAAAAAAAAAAAAGAAAAAAGAAAAATCAGAGGGCTGGAGCATTTATTTGGGTAATGCATCATTGTGTATAATTCATGTAATTAATTTATAAAACTCAGTCTGGAAATACAGCTGATTTGCTCATGTCTGCACTAATGAATTTACTACGGACTATGTCACAGGCCTGAAAAATGGTGTGTGATTGTTGACCTGCTTTCTACCAAGGCTTAAGCCAGTGTCAGTATTTTCTTAGGTGATTATCCCTAATTCTGGGCAAGGGATTATTCCTAATTCTTGTTATTCCCCTGTTTTGGAAAGTAGAAAGCTAAGACATGAGGAGATCAGTATCATATGTGCCTGTGCACAGAGAAAGTGTCATAAAAATTATTTCTGGAGAAATACTACATCAGCAGTACTTTGGGGTGTTTCATGGGAAATTGAGCATCAAGAAAGAAATCAGATGTGGCTCCTTCTCATAAAATGATTATTTTAATTTTGTTACAGTATGGACTGGATATCCAAATAGGACTGATCTTTGCAAGTGAAAAGTAGTGCTCCCTTTGAAGTAGGCAATTGGGTCTGCTACCATGGAATTAACTAGACATTTTTAATCTTATTTCTCAAATATGTACAAGTCTCTTTCCTCTGTGCAGAAGAAGAGGACTTGTGGCATATTCAGAATTCATTATGACTGCAAGAACAGTAGTTTTGTACTTGGAAAAAACTTGTTTCCAAGCCTTTTGTTGTTGTAACAAGAAAACTCAAAGAGGAAGGATTGCACAATTGACTGGTTTACAAATAATTTCAGCTGAACTAACTTTAATAAAAATCAGGATTTTGGAATCCATCTGAAAATGTAGACAACCAAATGAATAGCTACTTCTCCCAGAGAATAAAACCAAACCCAACATAAAACCAATACAGGAATAAATATTAGGCACAATTATAAAGAGATTTCTTAATATTCCTGATTGCCAGTTTACTATAATGCTTTCCTGGATATTAATCTGGAAAAAAATATTTGGGATATCTGGGTTGCTTTGTAAGCATAACACTGAATTTAAAGCCCTTTAAATTATTATTTTTTTTAATATTACAAAATCATCACACTCAGATAATATTTATGGGATCTCATCCAAACCTTTCAAAACAGGAAAAGATGTCCAATTATTTCAATCAGTTTGGGATTGAATCTAGCCCATTTTTCATCAGACTGGTGTAAAAAATTAGATTAAAGCAGATTATATTAGATTATGTTGGATTAGATAGATTAGTTTGTGGAAGATCAGTTTTATTAGAATCATGAGTTTGCAAGCTTAGGCTGCATAAAACTGGTTCAGGAAAGTAAGAAGAAAGAAGTGATAACACTTTTTAGTGTTAATACATTAGCAAATTAGTTCAAATAGCTGCATACTGTTGATGATTCTTGACATTCCCATAACTGACCATCCATTTCAATAATTCATAAGGTAAATTCTTGTTAGATATAGACTATTTTTACACAATAGGGAACTTGCAAGATGTTCACAGTTTCTGAGGGTTTTTTCATATGATTAACAAGGATTGGAGGTTATTTTTCATTTGATTAGACTTATGTATAAGAAGAATTCATTATCTAATCAATATTTTAAAAAAATTCATTTTTAAGATATACTGATAAATCTTTTCCCATAAATAATGCATTATTTTACATCTACATCATTAAAGCAAGAGTACTATTCCAGATAAATCAAAAATTTTGGAAGATAATTAGGTTTGAGGGTATCCAGTCATTCCTGATTTCTAGTGACATCACTAGATCTGGAAAACACAAGCCAAATATTAGGGGTGTTTTTCAGCACAGCAAATCACTGTGATAGCACTCTCCACGCTTTCCTCTGTAAGTTCTCTTTATGTCATTAGGACAGCTCTTGAAATAGGCACCACTTAACTTCTAGTGCTTGTTACCTTGTTTCTATTATCTAGATTGAAGCTAAATGTTTTATTAGATACAGATTGTATGCAAAATAGATCAAATACAGGTAAGAACTGTGTGCTGGGATTAACTGAGCAATAAAAGACCTTCTCAAGGTCATCATAGTTCTTTGTATTTTTTTCCCTTCAGTTTTTGCTGTTGATGGCTGTTTTGTTTTTTTATTTCCAGTTGTAAATATCATTAGGAGAGATTTTAATGGTTGAATAGACAGACTGTGTAGCTTTCAGAAGGGGAAAAAAAATAAGTGACTTTTTTAGTGACTTATTGAAAGGGTCACTGATTATTAATTTCTGTTAAATGACTGCCTAACATGGAGGTGGAAACTCAGTCACCTTAGTAACTGAGGTAGACTGCAGTTTCATTCACAGACTTTAAATTTGATTGCATGTGTGCAAAGGGAGAAAATGGCTGGATGTGACTTCTCAGCTGGATGTGACAATAATACAGCCAGAGGTAGTTTGAAAAAAAGAAAAAAAGTCAAGTCTAGGGAAAGCTTCAGTTCCTGTACTTAATTATTTAAAAAAGCTGCCTAATTGTAAGCTTTATCTCTGACAGTTGTCAGATGTCTTCCTGCAAGTGAAGATCAAAAGGAATAATTAGTATGTAGTCTCTTTGTCCCCCTGGCTAACAGAATTTTTTTAATCTGCTATAATGTGCATTGATGAAGTCCTTAATGGAAGTCAGTGATTTTCTCAGGTGAAAATTTCCTTTCGTTTTATCTAATTCTGTCTAGTTCTGGTTTTTAGACAAGTGGA
Source organism: Acanthornis magna (assembly GCA_036785705.1). Taxonomy (NCBI): domain Eukaryota; kingdom Metazoa; phylum Chordata; class Aves; order Passeriformes; family Acanthizidae; genus Acanthornis; species Acanthornis magna. Next base: position 15,996,287 of record JAWUZG010000018.1, on the reverse strand, counting down.
AGAGTAAGAAAAACTTGCCTTTGTGTAGTTTCTAGCATAATTTCTTCAACAAATTGACAAAAGGCTCCTACTGTGAGAAAAATGTTTCAGCATAGTTCTTTTTCTTTCATGTAGAACAAAGACCTCCCTGCAAATGTAATTCTGAGCTTTGAAACTACCAATAATGTGTGAATCCCTTATTCCTTTCCTGTTTTATTCCTAATTAAAGCCGTAATTGGCTCCCAGCATTGAATATTTTGGACTCAATTCTTATCTGAAGTACGCAAATACACAAGTTAATTCAGTTTCTAGGTAAGGTGGTTAATACTTTAAATACCTCTACCTTTTAAAACTGGGAAAGTGAGAGGAGACAATCCTCCCATGAGGACTTGAAGAGTAATGGGAGAGAGAATGAAATTTCTTTAGTGGATGTAGAAGGGTGAATTCCTCTAGTTTGCTTTTACGCTTTCATTCAGATTACCCTGCTTAAACAGGCAGTGTGTCAGGACAGTCATGGGTGACTGAAGGAGATTACAGCTGATCTCAGTCGTTGTGAGGGGTAAATCAATATCATCTAAGAACAGCTGATGGCTTCACCACAAAAGTCTGGGAGACAGCTAAGCTTACTCATGCATTTGGTCAGCCTTGCCTGTAGCAGTATTATTTTGCCTGAGCTCTTGGCTTTCACCTATTCTTCTCTCTGCTCTTCATGGCCTTGCACCTATTCTCTCCTGAGCTCCTCCTAAAATTCATTTCCTTCGTCCCTCTGAAATTATTCTTTCTGAAAAAACATACCTTTAATGATGGGCAGGTAAGAGAACCCCTTCAATGACTTTATATTCTACTTCTGTTAGCAAAAAAGATATACAACCGAAGACCATATAGTGTTTAATATATAGTAATAAAAGTTCTAATCAAGATATGTAAATTCAGAACTATCGAAACCAGTAGAGCTGTCAATGCATGCTGGTCATGCTGAACTTTATAATTTTGACAGGCATAGCAAAAGGCTGGAAATCATTCGGGACAGCTTAGTGCCAGACTATTTCAGATCACAGCAAATATGTAGAATTAGTCTACAACATACTATACTGTTACATCAAAGACTGCCAAAGAGTGAGGAAGTTAAATCGGCCTGGCGGGTATTCGTGGGGGGTCAAATCAGAACCATCAAAAAACATTAGAGTCACAGAAAAATAGCAAATGCTAGAGCATAACCTGGACCCCTGTCATGGGCGGAGTGGGAGCTTCAGACAAATTTAGGCAAAGTTTATTAGAGAAGCCCTGCCACTGAGCCATGAGGTGCAGAAAGGACTCCCTTGCTTTCTAAATTCCTTTTCAGAGAGGAGTCTGGATTAATGGTGAGAAACCAGAGATATTTATATAAAAATGAATTATTTATTGTGACAAATGATTAGATAAAAATCTTAATCAGAATTATTTACTACACAGTATAAAAGCTAAAACTACTACTAGTGTACCGTATAGTATAGTGCACTATATCAAAGCAATTTTTTAAAACTAATTATAGTAAAGACAGGGAATAACAAAAAGAACCAATTATTGTGTAGAGTCATATAATTTACCACACCAGCACTTGTAGTGTTGGAAATTACATAATTTAAATTTTTTTTGGCTTTTAGGTAATTTTAGTCATGGGTTTGCTTGCCTTTGCCAAGCTGGGGGAGAATTGAGGTTTTTCTTCAAACGACTGCTCACCGAGGGTTTGAGTTTGACTGCGTGAGGCCTGATGGGACTCATCCAACAAATAGAAGATTCCTAGACTCTGAGATTTTAACATCTACATTTTGGGAGTAGCCAGAAGATACAGAGGAGAAAAATGGACATTACCCCTCTAGTCCAGTCAGAGATACCCAGAGATACCCAGGGAACCAAAAAATGAGGAACAAATTAGCCTTCATTGAAGGTGAATGCATCAATAACCAATAGAATATCAAATATTAAGAATTATGTAATGTAGAACCAATGGATGAGAATTTTTTTTTTTGTTTTGTGTTTTGTTTTTTGTTTTTCTGTTTTTTTGGTTTTTTAAAAATTATAAATATGTGAAAAATCTGGTAAAAAAACATGTGCGATGGAATGATTTCTACTGCACATCCTAGCATGTGTGGATGGAATGATTCCCATTGCACATCCTGTCCAGAATAAAGAAATGCCTAGTTCTTTAACAGTAAAAGATGGTGTTGAAGAGGTTTTTCTTATTCCTGCAGATTCAGTGACAATGGGCAGATCTCTTTCACTCAGCCTCAAGGAGTATCCTTGGGAGCTGTCCCCTACCCAGGAATCTCCATGCACTCCAAGGAGGAATATGTTAGAAGAACCTTACCATATGAGAGTGTACTGGATTTGGAGTTGGTGAGCAGACAGGTTTTCTCATAATTCAATACCAAAACCAGCACATTATGTCCCTTGCCAATCCACTACTGTCAGCCTTGCAAACAGGGCATGGTCTGAGTTGTTTGATTACATTCCAGGGCAGAGCATCTTGCTACATCCCCACCTATGTCCAGTTCCCAAGTTTCTTACAACAGAGTTCATAAAACTTGTGAAGGCTTATATAATGAGACGTATCTTCTTCTTGTGCTTCTCTTTCTCTCTGAAAATATGCTAATTCTTGAGATCTTATATTAAGTTTGTTTTAAATTGTTCTCAAGTGTCAGATTCCTGAAACAGAAAGCTCAGTGATTGATAACAGAGAGAAAAGTATTTTTTATGTAGGTAGAAAGCAGTGAAAATATGGCTTGAATATATCTCAATAGCTTAAAACACAGAAAGCACATAGAAACAATATTATAAACATCAGTGCCTCATAAGTCTAAATTAAATCTCCACATTTATTTCTACGTATGTTGTTTATGTATGATCATACATGCCAATACATGTTTTTTAAAAAATACTTGTTTGGTTTTACAATATTTGAGTTGAAACAACCTTCATACGTTCAAGGAATGCTTTTTTATCTGCTATATATATATACTTTAAATAGTTTCATATAAAGGGCTCAACAGAAATGCAATAAATAAAAATCTTAATTTGATTTATAGTATGTGTATGACTATGAGAGCTAAGTCATGTGGAAAGCTGAGCAAAAAAGGTAATTATGTCCTAATGCTCCATTGTATAACATTACTTTTTTTGCAAAGCCTAAATTGAGAAAGTCAGAACTTAAGAAACCTCATAAGCTTTTTTTAAACCTGGATCAATCTTTCAACTGTTTACAGTTGATGGTCACTTTATATTTACAGAAATATACATTTAAATGCATATTATTATAAAAACAATAATCAGTTAGGAAAGGGATGGTTTTGAAAAGACAAATATAAAGATGTAGAGAAAAAATAGAACAAAACAACACAGAAAGAAAGATATCAATTAACATTCTTCCTTGTCTATAATTCTAACAGTGTAAAATTGTTAAAATTTAAATGGTGAAAGGATTGTTCCTCTTGTCATGAAAGCTACTGAACAAAAAGGGGCTTGACGTGAGAGAGATTTCATGCATCCCCAAGGACTTCAGCATGAACTTTCAGTGCAGGGGGGCAATGCTCAACAATGTGAGAGCCTGGAAGCTCAGAGCTCATAGGTGGAAGCACGAACCCACATACAGGTAGGTAACTCTTCCCCAGCCCTGGAGCAACCTGAGATGAACAAGGAGTTTGGCTGTTTTAGAGATTCATGATCTGATTGCCCATTGTTTTGCAGTCTGACACGGTGCCCCCTTTAAGTTTGTCTGAAGTACGGGTTGCTATTTTCCTTAAAAATACAAAATGCAGAAATATATATTCATTGTATAATTAAATATTATGTGTATGTATATGTATATATATGTATATATGTATACACACACACACACACACACTCTTATTGTCCCTTTTGGCTCCACAAAATTCTCAAAACCCAAAACCACACACCTTGTTTTCCTTACCTTAAGTCTTAACATTTTTAATTTTTATCTGTTTTTTTTCCTTTAAGTTAACATTTCAATGACAGCAATTGTGTTCAGTTACTGTTTTCCATCCTGTTTATTACCACCCAACTTTCCATTATTCAGTTAGGCTGTCTTTTTCCAATTCACCAAATTCCACAGAAAAAAAATGCCTTTTTTTCCTTTTTTTTTTTTTCATTTCTTTCAGATTTGTTGAAATGTAAAATGGTTGTTTGAGCCAAATGAGTTTGCATTATTCATGACCAGAGAAACCTTCTGTATAATTTCTATTACCTTTTGCTTTCAAAAGGAATCAGTGGCACATACCATTAGTAGTTTTGGTGTATCAATCCATTCATCATTTAAAACTTGTCTATTCTTCATTCTCTTTCCTTCTCTAGGGACAGTGGCAAAAATTCTTCTCATAAGTCCCCATTTGTGTTTCATATTATTTTGCTAAATGTGTGTTTTTATTTGGGTGACCAAGGCAAATTTATGCTTGGGTAACTAATATGGTTTTTTCTTGTTATCAAGCCACTTTTGTTCCTGGGATGCATCCAAAATTTGGTATGTGACTGTGCCTTTTCATAGCCTTAATATTTGCATTTAAATGACCATATGCTAAGTGCATATAGTCCAACAGAAGTAATCAAGAACAGTATGAAAAGTAGGCTTTGTACAGCAGAAAAAACAATAATGATGCTTTCAGTTATACAGTTTTAATTTTTCCTGACACCTGCAGTTTATTGTGGCACTACTGAAAGTGCATAAATCCTGCTCCATTGTTAGTAGCTTTATTGTACAATCCTTTCATTTGGACAGCTATTTTGAATGTATTACAAGTAGTAGAAATGGACTCTTTTTCCCCAGAGAATGGTTCCTAATATTCCATCTATGAAGGCATTGATTTCTCTACCTAGTTCATAACTGATCTTTATATGTTGAAAGAAACTGTAGTATTTATCTATTTCTTTGGTTGTTTATTTATTTATTTATTTAAAGGTAAAGCAGTCACTTTAGTGAAATACCAAGGCTCATGATCACCTGTGGTGTAACCTGTGAGTTAGTGGGGCTGTATTCACTTATGCTCAGCTGAAATTGGCATAGTTCCTGGAATACAGTAAAACTGTTGAACAGAGCAGAGAATGGAAGTTTAATGTAAGGAAATTGCATTGAAACTGCAAGCTGTCTGGTGTATAAAGTTCTACAGATAATTAATGTCAGCATTTCAAAGGCGTGGTATGGATTTAGGTGTTCCTCATTTCATAACCTTGGGGTTTCTTTTATAACCTTGTCATATGCATTTCCATTGATAAAATCTTAATTCTTGATCAGATTTATAGACTACACACTATTAGATAAATAAGTTACAGGGACAGAGAAATAGAAGGTCTTGCAGATTTCAGTTACAATCAAATAAGGCTTTTACCATCCCTGTCAAGTGGGCTGGTGGCTAATAACATCATAGTTCTGTAGCCTAAATGGGCATAAATTTCTTCTACTGCAGGTCTTTTTGCTTCCTCCCTGCATTTCACTGATAACATCTCCTTTGTGCTGACACAGGTATTCATTCAGCCATGTACTACCCTGGGAACAGATTTGGGTTAAAACTGTTTTGAAGAGGTTGTTTCTCAATGTGTGTTATTATGTATTCCAGTTCATCGTGCAGCTTTGCAAACACCAGGCAGTGGCACTCAGAGGAAGAGTTTCACAGTGGTAGGAGAAAGCAGCTCAGAGTAGGGGCAGCAAAGGGTAAGACCTCTCCTGGTGTTACAAATTCTAGCTTATTCTTGCTCTAGGAGTTTGTTACAACAACATTGTTAGCCATAAAAGTTTTATTCTTTGCTGTGTTATTCCATGGTCTAGCCAGACTTGAAGGTACTTTTTATTCTTTCTGAAAAAATCCTTTCTCTCAGCTAGAAGTAGCTTTTATACCACAACTCATTATTTCAGAATATTGCCTAAACAGAAATTTGGAAATGTTGACTTTCTCCTTCAAACTCCTTTGGTATCTAAGGATATTTTCTCCTTTGCTTCCTATTAAATAATTCTTTTCATGTCTTGACAGATGGATATAACATGTATTTTTCCCTTCTTATTGTTATTTTCCTTAATAATACACAATGTAGAAATATAAATTCATTATATAAATACATATTATGTTTATATGTATATATGTATACACACTTTTGTATCCACATGCACCTTATTTAATTGATTTCTTAATTCGTTTGTATCCATTTTCAAAAGTAGTTCATGGATATTTTAACCATGGAGGAATAGGATAGACAATGACACTGTCTTATTTCCCTTATTACGCCTTTAAATATTACGTAATTCTTTCATCTGTTAATGAAGTAAATTTTGAACATTTTTGGTAATACTTCACTTTCTAAAATGACTAAGGGTATTTGACAAAACTAAATGGGGAATTCTGATGGGGAAAAAAAGAAGGTGGAAAGAATATCAGAAATTTCCAATTACTGTTCCTGATAAAAACATTTTCAAAAAATTAGATATGCTCCCTTGAAAGTAATTTTAAAATTCTGAGTAGTTTTGAAATCTGTCTGCTTAATTTCTTAAACAGGAGTGAGTAATTAAACGCAGTAAAATATGACAAGATACTGAGGCCACAATTATACATGACTGAGGAGATGATAAGATCCTTTTGAGGATATGCTGAGTCCTGTGATCAACTACAGGTATGACATGTCAGTGAAGAATTCCAGTTCTTTTCTCTGTGAATTTTATATTTTGTGTACTTTAAAAATGAGTGCTGTAGCACCAGTTTAGGATCTTCTTTCCTTTAATGACTTGTTTTCGGCGTTACCCCGCATCTAACGAAGTAGTTTAACTACAGGCAACTGAGAACCTCATATAAATAAAAATGTGAAGGACTCCAAAGCAAAAGAAAAAGTTAAGTCCTTCTGGAGTTGTATGTAGTTTGGTACAAAAATTTAAAGGTAATAGTCTTAACTGATCTCTTTTGCACCTAACTTCCACTTTGCGTATACATGCTCATTTATTTATTGGCAGTCACTGTTTTTCTCTTGATACTGTGGCTCTACCACTATACCTCTTCATGGGAAAATGCTTTGTTTTCTGTTTCCATGTTGCTTGCTACCCTGATTCTTTTTCATAGCTGAAAGCTAGACTGCTGCCTTTATCTTGCTGGATTTGCTCCTAGATATCTTCTGGTTCTGTCAAGCCACATTTCTTCAAAACTGAGTATCTCTACCTCTCATATTCTAGGCTTTACAATAGGCTTTACATAGCTTTCCAATAGCTGGATAATAATGTTTCGGGTAATGTTTCTGATAGCATGTGTCTAGAGGTTTTCCCCTCAACTAAGGTAAAGGAAAATTTAGTGAAAATTAAAGTGAGGAAATCGGGCTCATCTAGGCATGCAATCCACTTTTAACTTGATTACGAGCAAGAAAAAATAATCTCAATCCTCTAAGAAGAAAAATTTATTTGGAGATATCTAGTTTTATCTTATGAAGTTTTGTATATCTAAATTGATGCAATGACAGATATGACAATATTAAAAATAATTCAGTTCAAATAAACTTTTTTTTTTATCGTACATTTGACCCTTTCCCCCTCCCTCCCCCAGACAGATTAACTGGACAGATTGCTTGGTTTATAATTAATTAATTGCAGGTTTATAATTAATACAAGTGATTGTGGTGGGTCCTCTGCCTGTGGGCAGAAAGTGTTCTCCATTCTAGTATAGGGTGCAAGCACAAAGACTGCCATTCTTTGAGGAGTATTATTCAGACGTTGCTGAAGGTGAAAGAGTAAGGTGATAGGATTTGCTGATAAGTGAAATGTAACTTTGCATTAACATTGTTTGGGTTAGCAAGACACTTTCAATTAACATTGAGGTTTATTTGAGTTAGCAGTGCTTTTGAAGTAAAGCTAGTGGTCTTCAATAAATTCCCCTTGCACAGAGGAAAACTTGTTTTACTATGAAGGCAAAATTCAGTCATTCACAAGAGCAATGTGATCAAACATTTTTTTAGTAAAAATTTTTTGGTAAAAACTTTCTGACCTTAGAAAATTAACTCCTCTGCCATGATTTCTAATGTGGTACTATTAAAAATATACATTATTTAATTAATAAAGTAACTGACAACAATGCCTAGGACATATGGAGCCACTGTAACAAAAGTTTTATTGTTTTCAAAAGTGTTCTGGTCTAATTAGTAATCTTTTTTAATAAATAAACCAAATTCTGAAAGAGTATTTGCTTTCTTAGGCACTTATGTATGTACTACAAATCCTTTGAGAGAGGAAAAAAAAGAAATGAATGACTTTTTTAATCCTGTGACTGCTAGGATATGAAAACGTGAAAGGATTTCAGGAAGAAAATAAAGAGCCAGCCATGGATTTGAAAACGGAGAATTAACTGAGAAATCACACGAAAAAAATAGTTTGCAACCTTCCCAAACACCCAATACATTTCATATCGCTCTTGTACTTAAGGACAGGGAAACAATTTCACTGTTTGAGAAGTGCCCTTTCCAGTTCCTTCTTGGGGTGATATTATATCCATGATGTGCTTGAGCAGGGCTCTCACTAGATGCTATCTTGAAAATAGAACCATGACACCGATATACTTCTGTGAAAGGGAATTAAGGAATATATGCCAAAGGAGCGCAGATTACAGAGCTGCCATGCTGGACTGGATGTGCTTTCAATGCATCAGGTAGATCAAGAGGGAGACAGAGGAGGATGAGACAAGATGGGATTGGATGGGACAGCCAGCCAGCCACTCTTCCACTTCTGTTCTGAAGCACGAAATGGAAGTTAGGGCTTCACTCAGACAGTTTTCTTCAGAGTACATATATTTCAGTCTGAGTTTATCAAAGTTGAATTTGTTTGCATTTTGATCGTAACTAAATTTATACAAGGGACTTGCAATCAACCAGCCTAAAGGATTCTTATTTCAGAAACAAACCAACTAATGCAATATGCTGTAGAGACATCTGAGCAAGAAACCCCAGATAGGTTTATCTTCCTTGAGCTCTGGGAAATGTATGTGAAGTCAGCCTTGGTCTGTCTGTGTTGGATACGTCCATGGTCCTGAAAGGAGGAGCGGCAGAAAAGGTGCAGAGACATGCAGTGGTTGAGTGTTAATGAGTCTCTCTGGATTAAATTATCTGAGACAAATACTTTCCCTCTGAGTGCGTACCTGACCTACTCCAAATTTAATTTGAAGTGTCACTGAGCTAGCATTTGCCTGTGTCAGTGTGTTATCTTGTGGTGGCTGGCCTGCAATCCCTTTTGATTTCCAGTGTTCGAGTTCATTCTCCATGCTGTGCAGCCCTAGCCTTACTCTGCTTAGATGCAAGAGGTCATCTCGAAAGCAGGTGGGATGATACAGCCCACCAAACCTTTAAATGAAGCAGCTATTTTGATAGACAAAAAAGTTCATTGAAACCCAACCTGCTAAAGTGACATTGCTCTTTGACACGACAGAGGAAATCTGGAAATACATAAATAACTAATAGATTCTCTCTATATTATTTATACAATAAGATATATATATAACTTCTGTAAAGAGTAGTTGTAATTTCAGTAAACTGCTATAGTGCTTTGGTAAAACAAAATCCTTTCTGACATCAGGTGTCTACAAATGCGTAAATTTGGTGTTAAGTATGAAACTTTCTTCATGTGGGATATCTTAAAAGACCTGGTCAGAGAGTACTGAACTCTGACAGGGAATATGTTCCTTAAATCCGTGTTGTGTCAGTTCAGGAAAGCTAAGTGGATGTAGTGATGTTTTTCTGCACAGTAACAGAAAGTTGTTTTCAAGAATTCTCTGGACTTTCTGGCAAAAGAAATTTAACTTTATTCTGAAAAGTGCATGTCATATCTGTGTGTGCTGTTACTGTCTGTGTACTCCCTGTTAACCTAATTTGGCTGCCACTAGAAGTTGTATGTCAAAAAGTCTGTCAGGTAGTAGTCAAATTAATTAGGTAATCTCTTTCCATATGCTGTTGAATATCTTCTGGTGTTCATGGTAACTTTTCATATGTGTTTTCGGAGGGAATATATGTTTGATCTACTAATATAAACCTTAATTTCAGCATCTGTTCCATTTTTCATCTCATTCTCTTCTGTGCAAATGCAGCAGCATTAAAGCTGTACCATTCTGCTATTGTAGTGCTGAAGAGACAAATAAGATCTGGTTTGTGCCCAGTAAAAATGTATTCTGTTCCAATGTCTGGCTACTGAAGTTGCCTTCAGACTTTAATGAGCTTCTGCAAAGTTTTGGTTTTTTCAAGAGAGATAAGAAAATAGCAGATATCTTGTAGCATTTTGACTAACTAAATAAATATAATACTGGTCTATTTTGGGGTGGGGGGAGGGTTAATGGATTAAAAAAAAATAAGTGGAAAATAGATATGCCAAGACATCAGTCATGTTGAATTGGCATGTTGTTCCTTTTTTGTTGATAATCTATGACTGTCTTCTTGGTTGATTTGTGTTTTTATTAATTCATCTTCCATTTGATCTTTATTAGGATAACAATAAGAAGATACAGGTATTGTATCCTTGAATTTTATCACAAAAATAAATTAACCCTGGGTATGTTTCAATTAACTTTGGGTATGTCTCAGACAGATGCAGGTAGCTGGGCATTTTCTAGTCATATAATATATTTGGAGTCACTTAGTGAATATGATCCAGCCATATGTGAGTTTTGATGTTGAGTCCACAGTAATAAAATCAAAGTAGAATGGTTTATTAGCCTGGATGCATGTTCCTTTTCTAACATTGTGTAATAAGGATTGAAGTTTATATTTTCAGAGTCAAGAAATAACAAGTTTTGCCATCACATTTCTGTTAAAAATGTGTCACTTGTTGCCTGCAAACCTGAGATGATTCTTTCAGTAACATTCCTCAAGAAACCAAAATCAGTGTCTATATCGTAAGGCTTTCCTCTTCCCATCCCTCTTTCTCCAATTCTCTTTTTGACCTTTTCACTTCTGATGGTGAGTTTCAGCAACTGTTTCAATAGAGCAAAGCACATATGCAAGTTGGTAACTGCTCTTGGTTATTGGAAAGATTGTACTCTTTGTGGTATCACAGATTGCAGAGAAAATTTTCCAACCTAGCACCATGAAAAAGAGGAAGATGTTATGCTATCCGATGCATTTGTGATGGCAGTCGGTATTCCCTCTTTAGGAAGTATTTGTGTAGCTCAAGCTGTGTACCTGGTGGAAAGATGTGCTTCTGAAAATAAAGACATCTGTGAAGGTACCGCCCTGAATGTTTGTATTTTACCATGCTCCCCCCCGCCCCCACTTCCTCCCCATCATACAAGTGTCTTAAACTTAGGGACTTTAGAAGAGATCTGAGTGTATTAACCAGTGTAGAAATTTATTATTTCTCTTCATATGTTTTCTAATTTTATTCTAATACTGTGACTGTAGTTACTGTGAAAAGAAATGTGTTAAAAATCAAATGCATATAAAGACCAATATGCTATATATCAATAGATGCAGACAGAACCCCATGGTATAAGAGCAAAGCAAGCACACAGATTTTACTGGTGTGCATTTTTAGTGCTGAAAATATGTAGTTCCAGTGCTTCCTGAGCCCAAGGTAGTTTCTTGTGTTTAAGATGGATTATTTTCCATGCATTTATCAAATCTTCCACTTTTCTAAATGAATATTCCATGAATGTTCATCCTATGGACAGACAGAGGATGTGATATTGATTTTTTTAAAGCAGTAGTATTTGTACTCCAGGTTCTTGGAAATACTCATTTATTCTACACACAATACGTATGCCTGAAAAAATCCAGTCTTCCCCCATCTTATATTTTGTATTCTGCTTTTAAACCTTTCCCTATTCTTCTGTCATAAGGTCTGTACCTGGAGACATTCTGGCCCTTGACTAACTAAACTGTTAAAATCAATTAAAAAAATATTAATGAACTGCATTAACTTGCCTCCTTTTTTCTGGTTGTGGCAGACTTAGGGTGTAATCCTTGAATACCTGATTGAGATATTTCACCTTAAATTAATATCTGAAGTGACAGATACGCAAACAAGTATCATAATTCATCAAAGGTGTTGAGGACCAGCTTCCAGCTTCTGTAACTGAAATATGATGCTGTACTTTTCTTGATGGTTTCATACCTTGTTATCTTATAATTTAGTGGAAATGGAATAATAAACTGGAATACTTAATTCTGAAGAGGATTTATTTTCTTTTCACCTTTTCTTTAGATTCTCTAATGGCAGTTTCCTATATCTATGCCATGAAATAGAATTTTTTGATAACACTAGAAAGCTTAAAGTGATTGGAAGGGTTTATTTGGAATTCATAAGACTAGTAAAATGCCATATTGCGACATTGTCTGGGGTAAGCTTGAGCAAACTGCATAATTCTTCTGTTTCACATCTATCTAAAAGAGAGATAATACTACTTTACTTAGATACATATTCACTGAGTTTTAGTAATTTGGATCAGGTAGATATGAAAGAATAGATAGAAAAACAAACAAAAGTATAAATGTTTGTTTCAATTGTGAAAAAAATATGTGGAAAACAGCATGTTACAAGTTGTGTCAAATTGCCTGTGGTGCGGAATCCTGCTCTTCAGGAGCTACTGGAACTAATTCTTCCCTCATACCAATTCTACATTGTCCAGTGGTGTGGCAGCCTGTGATAAGAAAGTGTTCCACATTTAGAAAATAAGGATAGCAGCTGAGCTAAGGATGTTGCTGGAGACTTACCTTATATATTTTGACTTTTAAGGGCTTAAGTCAGACCCCCAACTTTATTTAAATGTATTTTATATTGAATTATAGTCATCAGCCTACTTACCTCCTATCTGCTAAGCTGCTTACAGAATAAACAGTATGTACTGCCTAAGCATATGCACTGAAAATAAACTGTCAAAGAGCCATTACGGGATTATTCTTTTGTTGTAGCTGTCATTGAGTGAGCTGTTCCTCATACACTTGCTAAATTATATGACTTTTTTTTAATATACTCCTTGCTTTATATGCCACAGTGTCCCTGCTCCCTTGTTTTATGCAAAGTTGCTGAAATGAAAGAGAGAAGCTTTATTCTGCAGTATTCATTCCTGTCTGCCAGATGGTTATGTGACTTCTGCTTCAGAAGTCTCAAAATTTTCATGCCCTGACAACTGGATTTACAAATTGTGTGATTTGAGTATCTTGAAATGAGAGGCAAGCAGCTATTAAAAAAGGATCTGCTACCTGCCCATTCTTGTTGGCTTAAGTCTCTGACGTGATCCTTCAATGCTTCACTCAATGCTAATCTGATCAAAACCTCCTATATGTTATCTCAACCCTACAGAAATCTCCCCTGGTTTTACTTACTGAATGTGATCTCTGTGTAAGAGTAGATGTTTCGTTTTATTTTATATCACCTTATCCTTCACAGCTTCTTTTCAAAAGTCAGATTTTATTTCCTTCACCATTCCTTTGGGAATGTTTCACAAGAAAATATCCACAAGAACTTATATAAATCAATAATACATATGCTATACAAGTTATTTCACAAGTGCATATATACATTATTTATATTGGACTGTTTTCCTTACAAACAGAGATATTGTTGCAATGAATAAATTAATATTTCATAATGTTCCACATGAGAGATATATTAACTGTTTGAAATTAACAGGGAAGTAGGAAACACTATAGAAAGAGATATTTAAGCCCATTAGTTAAAATGTTCTGTGTGCCCTGTATAAAGTCACATATTTGGAGCATAAGAATCACAAACAAATTAATATCTAATGTGACTTGTGTCAGCCAATGAAAAAGAAAAAGATTACAGATAGCAGGAATTCTGAAATATTATGGAGTTTGTTTGCCTTTTAAAATAGTAAGTGGTTTTATGGCTTCAATAATACAAAATAAAATGGCATTATTTCACTTCAGGTCAAGTTCTATGGCTGGAGTCTTGTGATATAGGATATTGGGGGGAGGGGGTTTGCTTTATTTACATTTGTCAGTGTTTTCTTTGCTTTTGATTGACCTGAAATAGTGTTGTATTTATTTGGGTTAGAGCATTTTACAGAAAAATATTTTCTTATCAAACTTGGTCATAGCAATGCCTTAGGACCTCTTCTCTGTGAGAATTTGCTGCATATTCTGTGGGAGGCACTGTGTTGCTAGGTCGTTGTGTGGGAGAACCCCGAGTTAGTCTTAAGTCTTGTTAAAGCATATTGTTTCTGTAAAGAAAAGAAGTGTATAAATCACAGTCATGAAACCAAAAATATCAGAATAGCATTCCAAGAATATTTTAATCCTTGCCATGTAATGACACTGTGGCAGAAATGGATGTTTTTGCATAATATGAACTACTATCAGACATAATAAATTTGCAGGGGTTGATACCAGTGATATACTTGATGGTTGGAAAAGAGCACTTCAATCTCTCTTGACAGTAGGCTCACATGATAACAGTCCTCAGCAGTTCCCCAGCTGGTACTTTCAGCTATGTCAATATCTATTTTTCCTCCTGCATGCCTGCAACTGGAGAGCTCTTTGCCTGTATCAGATATCATTGGCTGGACAAATTCTCTTTAAATCTCCGAGATCTTTAAGTGGGTGAAGGCAAGCATCTTGAATCAACCTGAAGATTATTTTACTGGTTTGTTTTTCTGTTTATTTCATGCTCAGCTATCATAATGATTTAGATTTATATTACAATGGCATGTTCCTAAATGTTAGCTTTCAGAAAAGAAGTAACGTGGGAATAGGAGGTAGCCTCTTTTCAGATTTTCTAATTTTTCTCAGAGGAGAATCCTTTAGGATATGCTTAAATATTCCTTAACAGTTACGGAAAATTCAGGCAAACATTTTAACCAGAATAATGCAGTTCTTTTTAAAAATGGGAGTATCAGGAAAATACATTACTTTGTTTTTTCTAATTTAAATGAGGGCAAGTTATTGTTGAAAATCTGTGTTAAAGCATCTTTCTGGCTTTAAGGAAGGGTCTGAAATCCTAAAAGGGAACAATCTTTGTCAGGGCTGTGCTTTTCCAGATCTGGTCAAACTCTCAGTATATACATGTTGCAGAGAGGGTTTATTTGACTGCAGAACTTGGGTAACATTGCTCATTCCCTACTGCAGGAATGAATCCTGGTGGCAGGGCAGGAACTCTTGCCCTGTGACTCCAACACCTGAGTGTTAAAGGCCAGATTTAAATCACATAAGAAACCTCATGTCTTCAACGAATTCTTTGCCGGTACCTGTATACTATGATGGTTAGAAGGTGCCAGTTAAGATTTTAGGCGATAGAAGAACTGAAGCTTAGCTAAAGAGGTGACTTGAGAAACAGTGTTGAGGATGGAGACCAGAAGATCAAGTTTTTGAGGCAGGAAAACTGGAAACTGGCTGTGCTAGGGACAAAGACAAGTTAGGGAGGGGGACTGAGAAGCACCATTGAGGTGGGGAGGAGAGGGAAGCTGACTCAGAGATGTCAGGAAGGTTGCTTCAGTTAGGTTGTATGGACTAAGACAGAGAATGAGAGAGATGAACTAGGTGAAAAAAGTGAGAGATCACACAGGTCGAGGCAGGAACCGGAAGCCTGGAACTACAATTACAAAGGGTCAAGAGGAGTAGAGAATAGAACCAGCGCGGCAAGTTTGCCAAAATAAATAAATTTGGGAAAATAATATTGAACATGGGAATATCTTTCTAATATCTGATATTTAATTATCATACATTCTAAATGTTTTGTGATCCATTTGTAAGCAGTTATTTATTAACAGAAAAAGCTGTCTGTGTTTGTCTGTGACACCAGAGATTTATCTTTCTGGCCTGCACTGAGTCAGGCTACATCTGCCTTGTGGTATAATTTTAAGTTGTGGTACTAATAGGAAGCTTTGGAAAGCAAAAGTGTGATTTCTAGTTTTGAATCTAATCCTTTTCTTACTTCTTATCCCCTAGTGATCTCATTCTTTTAAAATCTTGTTCCCTCTCTATCCTTCAGAGTATGCTTTCCTTATAATTGCTGTTATAGTTTGCCTACAGGTATGTAACTGTGCCCAACCTCCTGCAGCTGAAATTCTTGCTGTGAAAATGTTTTATTTTCCCCCTGAAAAGTGTCTATTTTCATGAGTTTTGCAACATTGCTTAAAAGTAAAATTGGACAGTAATCCTTCAGAGTGCTTAGATAAGCCCCTCAGGGAATGATAATGATATTGGCCATTTTCTAAATAGCTGAAACAGGGCTTCTGTTTGAAGGAACCATTAAAGAGATGAGTAATCGCTGGTGACAGATCTTCACAATGGTATTTCAACAACTAATTAGGATTGTTGTCACAGTTAGTGGCATTTCTTCTTGGTAAAGCAGCATGCAAAGTAGCCCTTATATTACCAACTAGTGTGGCTGACAGCCCATAAGCAGGTGATGGGTATGAGGTCAATGTGCAGCTGCCCAGAATAGTGAAGAAATGATTAAATGTCTGCAACCTCAGAGACAGAGATGTTCTCCAGCTAATTCTTGTGAGACTCTGACATGTCCCCTGGTGCCGATATGAAGAATCTTTCAAGACGTAATTCCTTATCTAGGAAAAGGAAATGGTTCACTAACAAAAAACATTATTAAAGCAAAACCTTCACATTGTCCAGAATCTATGCTCTATATATGTAATCTTGGGTGGTGAAATACATTATCATATTTTCCAGACTAGCAGTCTGTTTGGAAATGACTGAATAAAAACAGTATAGAGAGCAGGAATTGGAAAAAAACATGTTTTCACCTGACTCCAAATATCTTCCTTTTTCATTTACAGTTGTAAATTCTGTTTTCATTAATTCAGCAGTTAATTAAGAGACCAGCCTTCTGATATTCCTACTTTCTTTATTGATTATAATGTGTTCGATTTAGAAAAGACTAAGACAGTAAAACTATAACAAGAAGTATATTAGTTGTATTAATCATGGTGTTTGGAGGGAGCCCATTTATTTATGAACATGTTTTCACCATTTTTCAGACATAGGAAAGAAGAAAATGTGTTAATATAATCCCTTGAGATGGGAAAACAGGAAGTTTCTACTATCACCTTCACAGAATCACAGAATATTCTGAGTCAGTGACTGATTACCTTGAATAAGTCAGGCCAAAGCCATCTTATTTCCCTGTGGCAGAAGTTTTTCACTAACATTTGCTTTACATCACTGTGGAGATGAAACAAACATTTTACCAGTTTTGAAATGGGAAAACTAAAGAGAGTTATAGGTGTTCCCTCTAGTTTCTGATGTTCAAATCCCCATGCATATCTGTATTGGCCTGCAAATTTCTTGGAATTAATTTAAAACACTGAGAATCTGCACTTACACAGTTGTCTATAAGGAACAGTTTCTAAGATATTGTTTTTAATTTGTACTCCTAATAATTAATACAAAGAAGAAAAAATAGAATCTTCGCAAAATAGTGTATAAAACTATGTACTTTATATTCTTCAGAATTAAATTTGATCAAAGTAGACATTTCCGTCTCTAGAAGAATAGAGATACCATGATTATTTTTAAAACTCAGGACAAAAAGCCAAGACTTTATATATTTTTAAAGGATATTTAATGCAAATGATGAACTTTTAGTTTCGATCTTTCTTGAGTTTGACTTTAAATACTTTTCAAAATTGCTTCTTTATTTGCTTATTATTTCTTCATTAGAAGAAATTAGGCAAAGTTGATGCTTTCAAAATCAAAATACTTTAGTTGAATAAAATCTTCTAATTGGCTAAAACTATATGAATTCTGTACTTTAACATAACATCCTTTCAAAGACAATTAAAAAAAAAAAAAATCACATGCAGCAGGAAAGGTAAAATATCCAGAAAATTTCCTTGGAAGTTCTCACCCTTCTCTCCTGTAGTATTTATTTTGGGTTTATACTGTATTTTGTGAAGTCATAAATAAGCCTGAAGTAAGAATTTTATTCTTATTCGCATTGCCATTTTATCTGGGACACCTTCATTCCCTGTTCCTTTTCTATAATTACATAACACTTTTCTTCCCAGTCATCAAAGTATGTTGAAGTGTAAACTTACAAGTTTGAGGTTTTTTTGACAGAGACAGCTTAAAATATTTCAGACCCTGTTCTGCTGATTTGCATTTTGGATTTCCTCCCATGTAGTTGTACAGTAACAACTGTTATGAAACTGTTTAAAAATCTCAATTACTGGAGAGGATGAAAAGTAGAAATTAAACTAAAATAATATGTCCTCATTATTTTCTACATAAATCACTTCAGTGACCTAGTTCACATAATTGATCATACACACAAATGTGTTGGTGCAATTAGTAAATAATACATGAAACCAAAACATGCAGAAAACGCATAACTTTTTTCAGCCAGTTTTTCCACTTTGGAAAATGTATCATGTAGATGCATCCAAAATTGAATGCTCTAAATTGGTAACATGGATACCAATCAGGTGTTGTCATTCCTTTGAAAGATTAGGTAATCTCACTTTCTTTCATGGTGAACTGACACATCTGACCCTGCCCTGCTCTATTATGAATTTCCAGACCAAAAAGGAGGACATTAGAATGACTTGTTCATTCCCCTCCAGCATAAGGAAGTAAAATTTTGTAAAAAAATAATTTTTATAGGAGGTAGTGGGTTCTTTAGAGCAAATTTATAACTGAATCGTGATGGAAAGTAATGTTACAAAAAAGCCCAATTTCTGCCACTTCAAAGTGACGGAAATCATATGAGGAAATCAATAATTGGTCGTAAATATGTAAGGTTAGGCATGTTGCATGTGCCTAAGGCTTTGTGGAAGTGAAATTAATAGAGAAACGTCAAATTCTTGCCTGTGGTTATTAAATTGGTGACACTTTATTAAGCTAAATGGAATTCTTACCGATTTTTACTTTATAGTGTTTATTTTATTTTGAAGGAAACAGTAAAGGAAGAAATACTGTTATTAAAACTTCTTGATTTTTTGATAAAACAATGCTTAATTGAAAATGCCAGGTATTCAAGTAGAAGCATTTTTCTGGAAAGTGATTAGTTGTTCAAATTTTTGAACTAACAAAGTTCAAAAGACAAAGAGATTTTTAGATTTCCAGAGAATCCCAGAGATTCCAGTGCTTTGAGGCTTCTTGGCTTTGGTAACTGACAATCAGAGCATCCTGTCTCTGAAATCAGAAGACAAAGAAAACTGTAAACTGCAGCCTCAATCAGAATATTTAGACCCCCACCTCGACTGGGAGCTAGATGCCTAGAAGGTTGTGGTAGGTTGCAACCATATACTTTTATCAATCTTCTTACCATTAACTTCAGTTAAAACAAAATTATATTCTCATGCTTTCAATATTTATCTCAACTATATTTTCTACTTCATCCCTGTTTCGTGATATTAATGCTATCTCCTTGCTAATTCAGTCTTTTCAGTTAATCCATATATTAATTGATTTTGTATGATTGCAAAATGGCCACATTTTGGAAATATGGGTACTTCAAATAAAATTCGCATTTTTCAGTTTCCTTTATAACTACTGCACTTACAAAATTTGCATTCTTATTATCTCCTATAGAAACAGGATTTTCCTGAAACACGTAACGATGGTTCTGAAAGATATAACATGGAACATAGACCATACAGCTTTTCCTGGATGGCATTTAGCGTGTTGAGATTAATAAAAGAAAATAATTCCACACATGGTTTCTCATAATCTTCGTTAATTAGTATTCCACTCCGGATTTCAGTAGCAAGATATAAGCTATTGAAAAGCTTTATATAGCCTAAAAAAACCTCTCAGAAAGCAAGCTTGCTGTGTGTTCTGAAGTTATTACTTCATGGGAAATAGTGTCATAAGGATGTCCTGTTTCACCCACTGTAGAATTTTGATTTTGAAACATGATTATCTCTAGTGACATACAGTTAAATTTTTAGTGTTTAGAAATTTAAGGCAACATGTAATAAAAGTTGGGTGCCTTCATGAAAGTCAAATTGATCTTTAGACACATAAATAAATGAAACTTTTATTTTCGTTTCTTTGTCACCTTAGTCTTGGAAGTGTCTTAGGTTTCAGAATCTGTCAGGATAGCTGGGAAAAGAAGCTAGAGCTGAAAAATGTCAAAAAGTGGGAGAGGAAAACTATTTTTCAGAAAGATAATGACTGTAAAATGAGAAGAGGCAGGTTGGAACTGGTTCACCTGAACACCAGGGAGACTGAAAAGATAAGGAGGAAAGTTTAAAAGGTCTGCTTAGGAGAGAGGACATGACCGGGAAGCTGGGTAGAAAGGGAGAACTTGGGCAAGTTGTTTTGGTATGTGAACTAAAAGAAAATTGGCTTCTAGAAACATCTTCAGTGGAAGGGAATCACCTCAATTAGATCAATAGCTAAAAGGGGATAAATAGTAAATTCTTCAGAAATTGAGGTAAGAACAGGAGAAAACAGCAAAACAGGAATAGACATTAAATAATGAAGCTATACATTAAATTCTGAAAGTCACTTTGATCATAAAAAAAACCCCTCAGCAAAATCTGCAGGTGTAAGGGTTTTATTTCAAGATGAATATGTGCTCTTTAATGTATTAGTGTTTTTTTAAGAAGTCCGTATAAACCATTATGCATGAAGAGCACTTTTTATGATTGTTTGGAGAGCTCTAGTCTGTTCTAATGAAATAACCCTAATTACGTATCCATATGCTCAATCTCATTTATAAACAGTGGAGGAAAAAAAAAAGATATTTTGCTGCTGATACTGCTATTGTTGTTATAGCCTGCTGCTGTGGGTATCACTGAAGCATTTAGCTCCCTTCTTTCCTTCTGTACTACAGTATGTTAATTCCTGGAATGCACTCTGTTCTGATGCATATTTGGTAAACCAAATAGCCTTCTTGCAGCACTTGCTTATGAAAACGTTTCTAAAGATGTATAACTGCAATAAAAGCATGCCTGTCTTCTAACAGTTGCACACACTTGCTAGCCGACATTTTTCTTGAAAATAGTCCCTTAAAAAAACAAGTCAGATGTACACAAATAAACAAAAACCTTAGGTGCCTATATGGAAATGGGTTGTATCTCTGTGGAAAACTGGATGGGTTAAATTAGCAACAGCCCTCAAAAAGAAAAAGATTTTTAAAAAAACCCAAAAAACACCAATTAAAAAAATGCCCAAAATCACACCCCCCCAAAAAAAAAGCACCCAATCAGCAACGTCAAACAAAAAAAAATTTCTAGGCATTTGCCTGATTAGTCAGGTGAAATTGGAATTTGGAATTTACTAGGAATGCAGTCATATACTGGTTGTTTTGGAAAATATCTCACTGTTTTACAGACTTTGATCTTAAACCCAGACTTTCTTTGAACCGAAAGTACTGGAGTATAAAAATAATGCCATTGAACTTTGTGAGACACTTGTCTGTTTCTCCACCCTGTCGAAGTTCCTCTGAAGAGCCACCCCGAGCTACAGCACTGGCTACCTCACTCAGTTTGGTGTTGTCTGCAAACTTCCACCAGTTTGATGCTAAACTGTGAGAGCATAAAGAGAAATAGTGTTGCTCAGAATGAAATTGTCCTTAGTAAACCTGTATTGGCTGTGCTCATTCACCCTCTTATTGAATTTAGAAATGGCATCTGTGACTGTTTTCCTGTCCTTGGTCACTAACAGGGCTAACATATTCATTGCACATATCTCTAAGAAAGTGAACAATACAGAAAGGGAAATCCTCACTGCTGCACAGCAAAAGAATGGGAGGAGAAACAGAGGGACTTTGCCCACAAAATGCCTGTCTCTCTCTTTTCTCAGACATTAGTGTGTATCAAATCCCTGTTTTGTCCTTTAAAGGAGAGTTAAAGGAGAGTTTGATGCCCCATCTTGATGAGAAGTGTTGAAATTACCTTCTAGGATAGAGTGAAGCAAAACAGGACATGAGGTCCTTTTCTTAACTTGAGCTTCTAAACAATGAGCCTGTTGGGTTTTAATCAGCATTTCATATTCATATAGTGACTTTAGGAACATATGAATGAATAAGCATTTTGTTTCAAACTAAGGAAAGCTCACATTTGTACTCTTATCACAGAATTGCATAAAGCAGTGCATAGATGTCACTGTCAGAGAATATAATTGTTTCTAAGAGGAGGAAAGCAGTGTCATTTTCCTTCTTCAGCTTTGTAGGCTGAGCCAATGAGCACTTTAATAATAGAGATTGTTCATTAAAAAAAAAGTGGTCTAAACCCACCTTTAATTATTTTAAAAATACTAAGGCAGAGCAGGAGAAAAACAAATACCATTGTCATTAATTCCTGTCTCGCTTATACCCACAGAAGAAATAGCACCCCATTCTACAGAAATTATACAAACAAAGGGAATAATGTTAGGAAGACCAATTTACATTAAGAAAGTTTTCTTTTGTTTAATCCTTCCTTTAATTTCAGAGAACTAAAGATGGATTTGCTATATATTCAATAAGAATGAAATGTATCCCATAGAACAGGGGCAGAATTCTTGGTCCAAGACTTAAATACAACTTAAGCAGTTCACAAGGCTTGTGTGGAGCCCTGTCACAGGTCGATATCTTACCTATTGAAAGGTCAAGCCATTCTGTAGCTTCAGCACAGGCACTAAATAGGACTCTGTCATTTGGTGGTGTGGCAGAAGTGCAACAGGCTTAATCTAATAATCATTTGAAATTCCTAGCCATGGTTAACCTTTAAGTATTTCTCTGAGCCAGTAATGGATTTCCACTTCTAATGTCAAAATATTCTACCTGCAACACAGTCTTGGGTTTAGAAACATAATTTGAACTTCTTGTAATTATAAGTTTACAAGAGTGGAAAAATAAGACAGAAATATCCCAAATATCTGAGGGAATTAACACATGAAGCACTCTCTTTGCACTTGGTCTTTGCAAAATTGCATGTTGAAACTGTGTTATACATTGAAGTGGTCTCAAATCCTTAATATGCAGTATCAATCTTGTTCAAAATTAAATTCCTGGATTTCTCTAACAAGTATAAAAAAGAAAGAGGAACTATGAATTGAAGCCAAACAAAATAATTCCTGTCCTTTCCTCACCTTCAAAGCACACTCAATACCTCTGCAATTTTTTTTTAATCCTAGTTTCATGGAATCACAGAATCACAGAATATCTAAACAAAATTGCAAATAGTTTCTATGAATTTGTAATCAACTTGGATCAAAAGTCTAAGCAGTGAGCTACGATTCCTTTGGGTCAACAAGCTTCAAATGAAGTCAGTGCATTGAAAGAGCATAAAGGTAAAAAAGAAAAAGTTTTTCCGGTTCCCCTTTTCCTTAATGGAAATAATAATTTTAAAGATAAATTATTCTGAAACACACAAAATATCTTATTAACAATTGTGGGTGGGTGAATTGTAAATCTATGGCTATTTTTAACTCCGTTACGTTTAGGCAAAAATGTCCTTCGTTGGTATTCTTTGTATTGATCTAGTAAAAATAGAGTGTAGGGAGAACTGTATCTTCATAATTTAATGCTAATCTTTATTTTTTATTTATTCCCAGATAACAATCAGCAGATTTGCTTACCAATTAATCTTACACAATAGACTACCAAAACTATTTGCATGTGTGCAAATATTGCATGTGTGCTCCTAAATCAAGTGAACTCAGAGTTAAGTTTTGTATGTGAGTAATTAATGCTTTTCTGAGCTGTTTCTATGCACTTGTTTTCAACCTTTAAATCAGGAGACAGCTAAAGAGATACCTAACATGAGTACTCACCCTTGCTACCCTTATCTGCAGTGTAAGTAGCACTGTGTTCAAATGAAGCACATTATTTGATGGTCAGGTTTTTAATGTGTTAGTAAGAATTTGCAATTTTTCGGGAACTCAAACCCTTCACTAACAGTGTCAGCTTTTTTAAGGCCAGTCATGACAGTCACTTAAAACAAGTGAAAAAAACATTTTAGAAAATGTATTTATCTGATGATTTAATAGTTGTACATTAACTGCTCTATTTTAGGAATAGGAAAATTGCAGCTGTTAAATGCTGTGGAGACCCAGGAAAATAAAAGCTTAGGCCATAGATTTTACTACAGAACTGATAGGAAAGACTGTATTGTAGGTATATCATGAAAATAGTAGAGCTTGGATGTTAAACATCGATGAAAAATCTGAGCACAAGATGACAGCCTGATTACAGGTCTGAGAGAGATAACTGCTTTACACAGTAATGAGAGCATGAGGGACAAGAGAGAGATTTGGAGGTGAAAACATTGAGACTTTTTTTTTTTAAACTTATTAAACTTAAATTCATAACTGGTCAGCCATGAAATCAAAAACTCAGAGAGATAAGCCAATATCTTCCTGAAGGCCTTAAAAGAGCAAAGGTAATTTACTAAGGCTGTAAAAAAATATTCATTTCTTGAGGAGAGTCAGGAAGAACATAGAACTCTTCCATATATATATTTTTTTACAAAACTTTGTGCTGCTAAATGTATTCAGTTATTATATGATTAAAATTGCACACTGCAAATTTGTCCTCCACACAGTGATTATATAGCAGGAAGTGGGGATAAAAAGGAGAAATCTTTTGGTAGTGTGCAAATTTTTTTCATTTCTGCTTTCATATATCAAAGTGTTTGTCCTTTCCTGAGAACATTACTATAGTTATTATATCAACGAATGAATCTTTTTTGACATGTTATAGGAGTGTCACAGGGAGAATACTTATTTTTATTCCTTTGTAGCAATATTTATATATTTGTCAGTCAATAATCAAAGGCTGTGGTGCTAAGTACAGTGCTGGCAAAAGTGCTTTCCCTCTGAGAAGTCAGCAGTGTGCAACATGATAACATTCAAATAATGAATTAATGTGACTGAAGTCTTGTATCTGTCCTCCCTTGTGACCAAAACTTTGTTCTTTTCATTGCCACCTAGTTAATTCCAATCTGCAAGTCCGTAAGACATGGACATCATGAGAAAACCAGAAGCCTCCATAGTAACCTGAAAGAACACTAATGCAATTAAGAATGTTAACTAGCAACTAATGACAATTCCCATACCTCATGGTCATTTCCAGACCCATATAATGTGTCAGGAAACTGCTGTGAATTGAATGAAACAAACAAAGTTTGAAAAAAATAAATGAAAACCACAAATAAAACAACACTAAAGAAAACCCAAACAGCCCCAGAAGGAAACATGAGATCTTTGTTTACAGTATATTTTTCTTTTGGAAAATGGAACTTTAAAAGCAAATACTGTCAGGTTCTTCTGGAAGATGAAAAACACGTTACAAGCTCGATTTTGATCATGTACAAGGCTACTCAAGAATGTCTTAAACTGACATGAAAAAAATGTTTCTGTTTTCTTCCTTGATTTTTACCAGATGAAAAGAATGTTTTATTGTACTGGATGTTAGTCTTGGTGTGGAACTGAGGTCTAGTTATACTAGATGAACAAGCAACTGCTGGTGTGCAGTTGCAATCCTGCTTTTTAATTCGATTTTATCACTTTACTTGAAAACCTAGATAATATCTTAGTGTCCACATTTTTAAAAATACCAAAGCCTTTGCAGATTCATCAATTTTTAGATATCCAATGTGGATAAGTAAATTTAGTGAAAACATGTTCCCAAAAGCTGCAATGAAGTTTCATGCTGAGTAAGGGATCTGAATGCATATCTTGGTATACATTGCAGTCATGAACAGAGAGAAGACATTTGGAAGGAAAATGAGATCCTCATTTCTACAGCAAATAAAATCCCTCATGCGTCTTTATCTCTACAGTAAAGGAATGTTATCTGCCTGAACACTTCTCCTTTCCTACTATGACTTTAAAAGAAAGCAGCAACCTTTGTAGTTTCTTATTTGAGTCAGTCAGTATTGTTCACTGCAGGGGAATATCTATGACATGACACAGCTGAGACACCCAGAAAAACACTTATATTTTCATTCCACAGGTGTTGCTGTCATGGTTTTCTTGTGCTTGTGAGAACATTAAATGCTTGGCCAATGGTTGAGTGCTTTATGAGATACTTTTTGAGCTAGAAACATTTTAGATCCAGATATTAATTTTTTCATGTACATGTTTTTAGGTCTATTCTTACAACTAACATAGCTCATATCACAGAAATAAACTACATTAATTTGCATTCAATTAAATAAAAGAATTCATTCTCTTCAGAAGTAACAAAATAAAACCATAATGTAGATACACAGAAAAATAGTCAGATGCCAAATTGAAGAAAAAAACAGAACAAAATGGGAGATCTATTGGCAGCATGCACCTCATAAGTGGCTGCATTTCAGAAATTGCTTTGAGAAAAAGAAAGTACTTTGAGTCTGAAGGGATACTGCAATAACGAAGTATAACCTGTGGGTAAATTTAATTGGTCACAACTAGACGACGCACTGTTGAATGTCCCAGTCCAGCAAACCTTCTAAACATTGCTGGGAGTATTTGTTTATCTTTCCTGTTTGATGCAGTAAACATCCATTAGACATTAAAAGAGTATACCAATATGCCACTGATCCTCTGGTCCTTGATAAGATGCCAGCCCCTCAGTATCACCATTTACATAAACAGCTGGAGCTTTTCTGGAGCTATTCCTATCATGTAGCTGGATGCCTTCCTGATGGCTTGCACTTCATCATATCTCCAGTGAGCTAGCTTGTTTGTGATAGATCTGAAAACTTCACAGAGACAGAAGGATACTTTCTTTAGTCACATTTAATTTAAGCTGACTTCAATATAAATTTAATAGGGAGCATCGTCTGGAACGTGCAGAATAAGCTGTTCTTTGCACTTTTATCGGTTTACTAGCAGACAGAGGGAAATCTCTAGGTTACAGTAATCTGTTCTTTTCCTTAACAGATTGATTGTATGCATGAGTGGTTTAATCTGCTCTCCCTGGTGAAAAAAAAAAAAAAAAGAAATATATTTCCTAATTCAGTAAAAGTTTTGTGGTATTAAAATCACAAAGTTCTAAAATGAATGTATGAAAAGGTTTTGCATACCACAAGACATTGTTTTCCTTAGAAGTGATTATGAAAGTGTAGAAGTAATTCTCCTTTTTCAGTTTCATGTTGCACAATCTATTCAATGGGCAATGTCTCTGTTCATATTCCTTTATATCTAATAAGAATCTGTATAAGACATTTGTGTTTTAGAAATATGAATCTACAGTGGATCACACTATTCAGAGGGTGTTTTTAGTCTGTGATGATCCACTAAACTCAATGTTATGTGATTTTAAATTGAAAGAAACATAAAGATATTTTAAAATTAATTTTCCCAACTTTATTAAGGCTGTCACAATATACAAGATTAACAAATAAATAGCCCCTATCTTTTATTCAGATTACAATGAAAATACATAAAATGAAAAGAAGTATAAGTAAACCACTTTGTAATAGTAGCTTTCATTTCTGAAAAATAAAAGAAGAACTTGAGGGTGTTGGTGGGTGAGGCTAGACATGACCCAGCCATGAGCGTTCGCAGCCCAGAAAGGCAAACTGTGACCTGGGCTGGATCCAAAGCAGTTTGGGCAGGAGGGGAGGGAGGGGATTCTGCCCCTCTGCTCTTCTCTAGTGAGAGAGACCCCACCTGCACTGCTGCATCAGCTCTGGGGGCCCAGCACAGGAAGGACATTAACCTGTTTGAACTGGTCCAGAGGAGGACACCAGGTTGATTAGAGGGATGGAGCATCTCTCCTCTGAGGAAAGGCTGAGAAACTCGGATTGTTCTCTGGAAAAGAGAAGGCTTTGAGGTGACCTTATTATAGCCTTCTAGAACCTGAAGAGAGCCCACAGGAAAGATGAAGTGTAACTTTTTACAAGGGCATGTTAAAAAGGGAGACAGGATAAGGGGGAATGGATTCAAATTGCAGAGAGTTGGTTTAGATTAGATATTGGGAAGAAATTTTTTATTGTGAGGGTGATGAGGAACTGGAAGAGGTTGTCCAGAGAAGTTGTGGATGACTGATTCCTGGAAGTATTCGTGGCCATGTTGCATGGAACTTTGAGCAACCTGCTCTAGTGAAAAGTGTCCCTGTCCACAGCAGGGGGTTGGAGCTACATGATCTTTAAAGTCCCTTTCAACCCAGGCCATTCTATGACTCTATAATTTTATGAATTCTATTTTTCAGGGGAAAAAAGACAAACAAAGAGTGTTTTTGAAATATTTTAGAAGCTCAAAAACTGTATTTAAAATAAATAAATAAAAACATGGAGGAAGAATTAAACCTTCAAAAGTGGAAAGCAAACAGGGAAGAATTAGTAGATCTATGATGGATGATATTTAAAGACACTGAGATTCAAGACAATATGCATTAAAAAATAGGATTATGAAACATTTAAAGCAAACCAGACGGACCCAATTATGAATTGCTTGACTAGAAAACAGCAGATTGATTATGGCTAGGGGTAGTACCAGTTTATGATAATTTATTTGGTTTGTTCATATAATTTAATATGGAGGTCATGTGGTGGGGAAAGATTAGAAGAAATCACGCTGAAAAAATAAATTATAGAGTTTTTGGTAGAAAAAGTCACTCCCAGAAAGACTTCCCTGATTGAATAGTAGCATAGGTTTAGAGCTGTGCATGATCGTGGAAGAAATGGAAGATTTAGTCACTAATTTTGGAGTTTTATGATACACTTTTATTGTCTAACAGACAGTAAAAGTCCAACAGACAGTCTAATTCTTAAAATGCTGAGATGGAAAACCAGCTTCTGCATTTCAACAAAAAGTCTGTATCTCATTCTTAGGTATACAATGAATTAATTAGCTGCTCCCTATTCAATTACACATTATGTTAAAAAAAAAATAAATGTAGAAACACAGACAGAAAGAACTAAATCCTTTGAAGATTATTTTCACTGTTAACAAACTTTCTTTTGTAGTGTAAAACCCAAACATCTGAGAAGTGAAATTTAAAGACTCAGTTACAAAATCCATAGGCATGTATCTAATTAAAATCACACAAAATCACCAAGTTTATTTTTAATGAAATGAAATGGAAGCTGAGAAAAACAAGTCCAGTAAAAAGTGATTGCTGACATTGCACAAATGGCTGTTAGTTTTATAAGAGGGTTAGCTATTTTAACAAGCAATCTCTTCTGAAGGACTATAAAGTGTTTAAGAATAGAGCTGCTGTTTTTAATTTGATTTCTCATCACTGCAGTTTTAGTTAGCTATCTTAGACATCTATAAGAAGAAGCATATTGACAAAAATATTGACTTGACTACAAGATCAAAGAATGAAGATTAAAGCAGGATATGGCAGAATGTGGTAGGAAAAATAATTAGATTCTTATTTTGCAAATATTAATTTATAATACTTCAAAAAAAGTCCATCCTGAAGTTTAGTCTAAGTTTTCCTCTATTTAATTTCTGCTCATCATCTAATTACATACTTTATATGATATTTAATAATATCTTATAGTTGTTTTAACAAATGGTCTCTCTCCGTGCTTCTTTCTTACCTTCTTCCTTGCTTCTTCAAGCAACTCAAATGTCGTGGTCACAACAATCAATTAGAAGCTTCTTGTTTCTGATGTTCCCCTTCCCTTTTCTTTGAATATTAAGAAACTGCCTGAAAGAAGCATTAGAATGTTAGCTGCTTAGTATTTTGGACAACATAAGAACCCCTGTATTTTTTGGTAGCACCTTACAGTTGTGAAACTCTCCCTTGCCCTGAGCCACCATCAGCCAGTCTAATCCTTGTTGGTATGAGGTGTGATTGTGCTGCTCAGAATGCTCAGAATGCTCTGTCAAACTCATTCCACTTGCTGACCTTCTGGAGCTTTCAGACATTGGAAAAAACCTTACAGTTAAAATCTTGTTATGGGCAAAAGAACACAGACTTTATATGAAGTTAAGAATTTGTTATTAGCCCAATGGAACAGTTTAATGCTCTAATTTGTTTGATTAACATAGACCCATTAATAGCACAGTTACTAATAATATAATGAAAGTCCGGCCACTCTCTCCTCCTTTTTTCAGCATCTAGACCTTTTCTCTCATTTTATCCTCACCTAGTATCCTCTAGGTACTTCTGGATCCCATGGTTGATAGATTCAGTTTTCATCAAGAAGAAATGGGTATATGTCTGTGTGCAACAAGTTGTGACAACGGCTCGAGAGGTCACTGAGAGGTTCATGTTCTTTATAGTATGGGTTTCCTCC
Source organism: Acanthornis magna (assembly GCA_036785705.1). Taxonomy (NCBI): domain Eukaryota; kingdom Metazoa; phylum Chordata; class Aves; order Passeriformes; family Acanthizidae; genus Acanthornis; species Acanthornis magna. The sequence continues at coordinate 15,966,225 of JAWUZG010000018.1, read as the reverse complement.
CCCTCAGTTCTGGGTTTTCTTGGGATTGCTTATGAATTTCTGTCGCAGTTTGTTTCCTTCTCTTTGGTGTCCATCTCAAGTCTGGAAGTTGCACTGGAGCCTTCCCAGGCACAGCTGACAGCAAGGGCAATTGCTTGTTGTGCCAGGACACCATTTGCTGGTCAGACTTGACCATGATTGTCATTCACAGAGCTTCAGCAGAAGCAGATGAGACACAGTGGTCACTTGGCCACCAGCTTGTTGCTCAGAGAAGCTAAAGGCAACTCAAGCCATGCAAGTGCAACATCTCTGGCATTTTAATAATAATGGCAAAAATTTTTAGTTACTGTATTATAATGGGAAATCTATAGAAAATTATCTGCTTCTTTTTACTCTCTCAGCCTTTTTTAGGGTAACCTATATAGCTTTTATTGGATTTCAGTATCTCAAGAGAACCCATGCAGCTTAAATTTTTCCTGCCTTGTTTTATTCTATCACTGTTCATTAGTCCTGAATTCCCTATACTCTCTGAGTTTGGTCAGGTTAGACATAAGTTATCCATCATAAAGCATCCAAGCTCATTCTACTTAATCATTAATCCCAAATTCCGTATGATGCTTAAGTTGTATGTATTAGTTTTGCCATCTTCCATGATCCTTAATACCTTGATTATTTATATGTTAAATTTTATTTCTAATCCATACTGGATTTCAGAAGCATCTGCATGTTTTTAGTTTGGTGATGTTAAGACAGCTGTTTATTTTGGCAATCTGGCTCATTCATACAGTGCAGAAAAAAAAAGATATTTTGAGAACATAAAACGAAATGAGGCTTTGAAGTAATGTCAGTCTCAAAACAATTTTCCATTTTTCAGAGCATTTGTGGAATCATCTCCATTTACTGGTCCTTGTAGAGAACTACCTGGAATTTATATTGCTCAGCAGTTGCCTTGCAGTGTGTAGTATTATTTTTAATGTAGGTGGTATTTTAAGCTTTTCATGGCTTTCCTTAAATTTTTTTAGAGATGGCTAATCTAGATAAAATTACACTAGCAAGACTCTGCCATTTTGGAATCAGCATTTATCTAGATTCTTCTCAGAGTATTGACATATGAAATTTGGGCCAATCTATTCCTCTGTTTCTTACTCTGAATTATCTTTCCTGAATTAATTCTGATGGAAGCTCTTAATGTTATTTCCCCCTTTCTGTCATATACTGTTCTGTACTTTCCCAAGGCAGTCAATCATTCTAGTGCTGGTGTGTAATTTGCTTTGTGAAGCAGACATTTTTCTATTAATATATGTGAAATTTCTTTCAACTCTCATTCAACACAGTCACTTCCCTCTGGTGATCATTTGTACTTCTCTGTGTTTACTTGATGACTTCTGTGTGAGACAGGCTTTACCAGTTGGCTGAACTTCAGGTGACACTACATTAGCATACAGTTTTATTATGTATCTCAAGCTTACTGAATTCACCTGTGGTATTACAATCACATCTTCACAGAAAACAAAATACCTCTGAAAGTTGTATTTTTTTCTCAGTCTCTTTCCAAGTTACTAAAGTAAGATGTTAAGTTAATATTGGTGGAGTCCATTTTAACCTCATAATTGGTAGCAGAGATTTAGTAATTAACATGAATAACAGTGTGCCCTGGCAGCCAAAATGACCAAAATATCCTGGGGTGCACCAAGCTCAGAATCATCAGATTAGTCCTTCCAATCGTGTTTGATTATCTTAAACTGATTGCGTATTTTTTGTAGACAAAATATCTTCTCCTTCTTCTGACAATTTCCAAAGAGATTGGAATGGTCATATTTGTGACACTACAGTTATAACTGTACAGTGGTAACTGATGCAGAAGAAGATGCAAAGAAAAGCTTCAAGATTGTCATTGCTGAGAGGGTTTCCAAACAACTGTTTCCTTCTCTCTTTAGGTTATCGTATGTAAAAGCTTTTAAGGAATTGGTTTCGAAATTAATAAATAGGCAGATATTTTGAAGCTTCAAAATTCAACAAAGAAAATAGATTAAAATAAGGTTTTTTTGTATGGTTGAGAAGTGACAGTACACGCTCCAAGCGTCTCAGCTTTTTCTCTCATATTTATATTGAAAGAATAGAAATTAGTTTCTTCATAGCTGAAGAAGGAACTAGGCCTGCCTTAGCTTGGTTTTCAGCAGTTGCATTACCACAGTAATCCATTGTGCTTCTCCCCAGTAAAGCTAGTTCTGCAGTGCATTAGACATATGTTCTGATTTATCTGATTCTCTTACCTCTTCTAGCAATATAATGATTGCAACAGAATGAAAGGTTAATTGTGGGGTATCTATTATGCTTTATTATAGGTACAAAATTCCAGGAACTGGGGAATTGCAGGGGAGTATAAATCAAATTTCATGCCCATTCTTTTCACTGGCAAGAACACATATTAATCAAAATTATTTCAGAAATAAGGAGAAGAATATAGAAAAAAAAAGATATAAAATTGGCACAGTCTTTTGAGAGCAAGAATGAGATATTAGGGATCCTACCCATTTTATATTGATCTGAAAATCCTCTGTGTGAGCAGCATGGCATAGTGACTGAGCAGTACTAAATACAGCAGGGGAGCACATGAATAGACAACAATGTGCTTAAGACAACACTTGGACAATTTGTATATGAACTTCCCTGTAAGAATCTCTTGTGCAATTTGGTGTTTTACAGAAATGTCCAGTGCTCTTAATAAGCCATCAGGGGAAACACAGTAGCTGGCGTGGCTGAAGCTCTCCCTGGGCTTGGGTTGGTATCTCTGCTGGCAACGCTGGTGCCATACCAGGTTATCTCTGACTAGCAGGACTATCCACTCCTTTGAAGACTTACATTCGAGTAAAATGTTTTATGTACTTTTTCTGTTTAATGCCATTATCATTCTCTTTCCCAATATATAGAAATTTACAGCACTAAATTACAGCAGTAATTTACATTACCTTGTGATCCAAGTTATTTTTCTCTTTGTTTTTTTGGTTGTTTATTTTTTCTTTTTCACTGTTTAACAACTTCAGCTGTGTTTTTATTTATCTTGATTTACAATGCATCAATCACTGCTTCTTCACAAATAAGATATCTCATTTAGCAGAATGCTCAGAATTGTGATTATATTTTACTGATTGTAACCATCTAAAAATTAAGCTTACGCATAAGGTATTTAAATTGATCTTGTTAGACACAGAGAGAGAAAATAAATAAATAAATAACTTACTCTGTTTTAGAGACATTCTTATATATTCAGAAGAATTACCCTTATAAGGTGTTTTGTCTCAGTTGATGAGGTGCCACCAAAGCATCATAATCCAGAATTTTAATTTTTGGATGCCTGTCATAATGAGATAGTCCCCCCTCCACCTAATTTAGAGTACACAGTATTCTGAATCTTGATTTCTCCTTGGCTGCAATTTAATTCAGTCCTTGGAATATTTATTTCACTCCCAAGCCTAGAACTGTCCACAATTCAAAATCCTTTCTAGGAGTTTTCCTCTAAAATAAATTGATTTTCTTTATTCTGCCTTTTTAATTTATCATGGATGAATTTGGCATAGTTATTCCAAAGGCAAAGTGTATTGAGATTTTGATAAAGCATAACATGAGCCATTCTTTTATTACTGTGCCTTGAGAGAACCCTGGCGACAACAGAGGGTAGACCAAAGTGAGTAAATATTTTCTTTAATAACAAAAAATGTGCACCATCTAAAAGTGACTTCTCAAAATTTCCTTTTAGTCCTGACTGCAATTCACTTTTCCATACAGTGCTAGATTATGTCACTTGAAAAGAGGCCTGATAAAATTTGCTGAACATTGCTTAAAATTATTATTCTGCTAAAATCAGTCGCTACTGCTGCTTTTTGTTTTACTGAATCATGTCCATTCCTTGTATGCACCCAGGTAGCACACTCTGTGACTTTGCCACTTTAGCTTAATGAGGACAGTGAACCCCAGTGTGCATTACCAAAAAGGGTGAGCTGAAATGTTGGAGTTGTCTAATCTCTATAGGTGTCTGTCATTTCATTTTACACTCTCTGAATGATGGACATTTGCAGAAGAGTGAATTCCCTTTAAAGTTTCAAATCAAATCAGGACATTTGCTCAGCCTCCACTCTATCCCTCTTGCACCCAGCGTACTGTCTGAGGATTAAAGAACTGTTACTTGTCACCCTCATCGGTTAAATCAAGAAGGAAGTACATATACTCTTCCACTTGATCCTTGAAATATTAGAATCTCAGTTGTCTTTGGAATACTCCTGGTCTTTATAAAGGATGAATCTTTTCCTGTTGGAATCTGCAAAAACAACAGAATATATCTCTTTCTATTCTTCCCTTTGAAGCTTATTGCTATGTTTCAGAAACATCTTAAAATTCAGAATTTTTTCCCCGATAATGACACTACCTAATATATATGTTTCCTGACTGGATGAATAGAAAGTAGACTTAAACAAGAAGCTTTTTTTTTTTTTTTTTAATTTACAGCTACGTTAGTAAATTAAAATTTATTTTTAATGAGTTAAAATTTAATTTTCTCTAATAATCATTCATTCATTCATTCATATTCACTTCCCAGAATTCAAGTAGCAAGAAAAATGTAGTATTTTTCTTTCTTGTTTTGTTTAAAAACTCTACCTGTTTAGCTTATTCATGAAACAGCAAAATACTTCTGGTTTAAAACTATTTTAAGAAAACTTACTTTAATTTCTGACTGAGAAGACTGAGTGGAAGTGACTATGATAGTTAGATATTGTCATTAATTACATTAAAGGTAAATCATTATTTACATTTTGGGAAATAGAGTACTTCTGATATTTTGGTGTCTTTGTAATTGAAATGGATTTTCTATTTAAAATAAATGTCGACCTTAGTTTAAACTGGTAATTAGGGCCATCCCAAGTTACTTGGTATATATCGAAGATTTGGTATCCAAAATACAGTCAAAATTATCTCTGTAATCTGACTTACCCTTGTGAGATATGAATTTACCATTGCTAAGGGGAAAAAAAAAGTTATGTAAGAAAGATAAGGAAAAATTCTACCTGCTGGAGTCTGTTAAGAATTTTGCCCTTTTAAAAAATGATTTTATTTTTGAGTTGTAAAATACTAAGAAACCTTTCATTTTCTGAGAGAAATATTTTTGTGAGAGATTCTATCCTTACATTTGTAAGTACATTGCAAGGAAACTTCCTGCAAACAGGTAAGATGTAAGCAGTGTCTTGTCTTTCACAAGATCGTATTGTGTATCAGAGATAAATTACCTGTAGGAATGCTTTGCTGACAGGCATCCATATTCTGGTGATGAAGTCAGAAAGCTGTGTAGAAAGTCTCAGCATATGTGGACTGACCACACCTGAATTTCTGTGCTGCCTTCCTGTGTGCATGTTGTGTTTACCTTTGTTTATGTAATAACTGATGACATCCACATGCAGAATTTTACATGTGTTCTATTAGGTGTGATTCTTTAAATAACCGTGTTATAGTTCAATCAGAGTAACCACCTGCACTTTAAAAAAGAATAAGAATGTTACCATGTTTGGCTAATTCAAGGCACAAACCTTAGCAGTATATAAACAACTTGATCTTGAGTAAGAGAATTTAAATTAAGATCTATATATACAAAGAACCAGAGAAAGCTGTGATAAAAGCTTGTGCAGAGCTTTTACTTCCACTTGATGTTCTATAAGTAGGGACTTACAATGAGGGCTTTTTAAATTAAAAAAAAACAAGATATAGTGCTTATTTGGGTGTTTGGGTAGAATCTGATAAAGGTTACATAAGAAATAAGTTAATGGACTGAAGTTTATAGCTGTGTGTATAACTGTCAAATCTCTGTGTAAATTACCTTTCCCTTCTGCTGGCCAGAATGCAAAAATCCAATAAACTGTTAATAAAAATGGAAAGGTCATATGTAAATACCACAGATCTTGAAAATGAACCAGAAAAATGTGATAGTTTGCACACAAATATAATTTCATATTCTGTTTCATGGCGTCTAAAGTGGGTTGCGGCTTATGATGTGTGTTTTTATCAAAGTATGGTGAGAAAAGTTTCTGTGAAAAAGAGATTTGCTTTAAATTCAAAAACAAGTGTTTGATGACTAACTGGCTGTTTGTTTCTCCAGCTTAGAAAGAATTTTTCCACCTTATTAAGACTACCCAAAAATAAATACTGAATTAGTTATTCTAGTAATTTGCCAAGAATATTTACAATGGAATATATATTCTGTCTTTTCAGTCCGCTTGAGCACACGCTTGTTTACGTATTTTTTATTTACACTGAAATGTATTGGTAACATGTTTTATAAAATAAGAAGGATTTTCAAGAAGACTAATTTAATTCTCAGAAGACTGGATTTTCCCATCTGCCAGCTTCAATGGAGAAAGTATTGCTTATATTTTTGCAGAATCATAGAACGGCTTGGGATGGAAGGGATGTCAAAGAACATCTAGTTCCTACTGCTGTTCTGGGGCAGGAATGCCCTCAACTAAACCAGGCTCTCAAAGCCCCATCCAACCTGGCCTTGTACACCTCCAGGGATGGGGCATTCCCAGTTTTTATGATCAGCCTCTTCCAGTGCCTCACCAACCTCACAGTGCAGAATTTCTTTCTAATATCCAATTTAAACTGGTCCTCTTTCAATTTGAAGCAATTCCTCCTTGTCCTATCACTGCATTCCCTTGGGAAAAGCCTCTCCGACTTTCTTTTAGGTCCTCTTTAGGTACTGGAAGACTGCTAGAAAGTTTCCCCAGAATGTTCTGTTCTCCAGGCTGAACAACCCCAACTCTCTCAGCCTGTCTTCATAAGAAAAGTTCTCCGGCACTTTGATCATCTTCACGGTCCTCTTCTGAACTCACTCCAACAGGCCCAAGTAATTAATTTTGTCCTCATTTTTTTCTTGAACAAAATATACTTTAATCTTTAAAACCTGAGATTCTTCAGCCACTGGAGTGATATGCATTTATTTAATTTGAATTAAATAGATTATACACATATATATATATATATATGTATGTATGTATGTATAATAAAAATACTCTATAAACATAGTGGTCTATAAGTCTGTTGTGGTTGAGGGAGGTCCATTTCACTCTTGAGCTTTCCTTCTTGCTTATTTCTTTTCATCCATTAAATACGTAATGTAAATGTACTGGATAGTTTCATAGTATTTCTTGCCTGTTTAAGAATTTATTGTTTTTCTTCTGGACTGTTTAGCAGTACTACTAAGGGATCTCAGCATTAGTACTTGTAATTAGAAGAGGTTTTTTTTTAAGAATGCAATTTTCTCTTAGAATGATCTTCAGGCAGTGGATTAGTGAAGAAATGACTTATAAGATGGATACTTTGTAATCAACACATGAATAAAAAACCCCACTGCTTATTGTAAAACAACATCTTGATATCAAAGATACTCTAAAATTAGAGTGATTGCACACTTATTTTTCTAAACAGAAAGATAAATAATGCCTTTAATCAAGAATAACCTTCAAAAATAAATCAGGAAGGACACAGGAGATTTAGCCACAGGGTTACATAGCCATATTAGCAAACTTCTCTGTAGCTTGTTATAAAAGGATTTTTTGTTGTTTAAAAAAAAAAAAAAAAAAAAAAAAAAAACAATTTTGTGTGCAAAGGTCATCAGAGCCTTTGCACACAAAGGGTACTCTAGGGTACCCAGGATCCTAGAGTACTCTATTCTTATATAAAAATAATAGTAAAAATTTTCTTATTTTCAAATAAAATTTTGCTCTTTCCTCAAAAATTGTAATTTCTGACTTAGAGAAAATTTATAACAAGAAACAGATGTGCCACCAAACCAGAAGTCTAGATCTGACTCACACAGCATGATTTGTTTGGGAAATGTACTGTCCTTTCCTATTGCATATCTGAAAGGAAAAGGGAGCAGAATAGAATACAGCTTCACTACTTGTACTCCTTCTTTTGAAAGACTAGATGAAATCTTAGACTATTATCAAAAAATTCTGAATGAAAGTGTCCCCTGAATTTTATGAGTCTGGACATACTTCCCATTATAGACCTGAATTTATGTATGCCTCATCCTGTGTGTTCTACTGGCAGTGCAAAATCATTCTACCTATTTACAGAGAAGCATAAAATCCACTGTAGAAAAACCTTTTCAGGCTGCCAGACACAGAGGTGTGTTCACATTGTACTGCACTGTTTGATGCAGAAATATGAGGTGGGATTCATCCTAGAATGTATTAATATCCCAATGCATTTTTTCTAATTCTATTACAAGAATGAAGAGTCCTAGTTTTTGCTGCATCCGAAGAAAGTGTTATCATTCCCCTAATTTTTATCTTAGGAAAGTGTGATGATATTGAATCCATACGAAGAGCTGTTAGTGACTTAGAAATCATAAAAAAGTTAAAGGAAAATACTCAACATATCAGTTTCACTCCTTTAGGCATGGCAAACTAATTCATTGGTTATGTAAAAACACAAAATGAGAAGAAAAACATTCTGTCCCATTAGAATAATGCAAAATGATGTCCATATGTAAAAAAAAAAAATTTTCAAAATTGATTAATTTCATATTTGTATGTTTAAAGAGGTGTAAATTTGGACATATAAAAATCACTAGAAAGCAGCCTAAAGTAGCTTCATTTGCAATAATACAAATGCCTTACAAAAATAATTGTTTTAAAAATTTGGTACTTCTATATGCAGTTGGTGGCACCTCTGTTTTATTTAGTAAGGCAGATCTGTATACTGGAAAACCTGAAGAGAATTAAATTAGCATGAATTCAAATTTTCCTGAACTATAAAAGTGCATGATAAAGGGTTTTAAGGATATGTGTTATACATTGTCATAAGGATTTTAGGCTTACAGAGTAATGTGTGACTCTGTCACCAGCTCCATAATTTAAAAAGTTGTTTCAGTTCTTTTCTGTACAAGACTTTTTAGAGTCTTGTGCTTAGTGACTTTTACAAGCAGAGGAAGGGAATTGATCAAGTAATCTTCAGAACCACTATATTGTCATTTTTTTTCCTCTAGGAAGTATTTTCTCTGTGTGCTAAATCTCATGGAAGAGAAAGAGGTACATTCTGTAACCTCAGTAGAAATAATTGGGTTAAACACCTCCGTTTTTTTTTTTTTTTTTTAGTAACCCTCAGCATTTTTGAAATTTTATCCTTTGAAGAGCCATGGGACTATTTAGTGTAAACTTGCAAGTGTTTTCAGTTAACATTTCTGTGCTGCAGGCCTTCAAGCATTATACAAAAAGTTTTAAGAAACATCTATATAACTAAATGTTCATGATGGATAATTAATAATTGCAGGGAGGCTAATGAACACTAGAATACTCAGGCTGGGAGTAATTGTGACATATGTAAATACTTCCCAGAGTCAGAAGAAATGGTATTTTATTTATTTATTTTAAAGACTTTGATGATGTTATCAGTAATTTGCATAGATATGCTATTTTTATTTTTCTGTTGTAAACTGTTTATCTTCAAAAATCATACCAAACCTCACTGCATTCAGTAGAGACTCCTACTCTCTTTATCTGGACAAACAAAATATCTGTATTGCATATGTCACAGGTTTTTATTCACCTAACGGTGTTATGTCAAGTCCCAAATCTTATAGATTGATCACTGTTTTATTATTCAGAAAGAATGGATACTGATGAAAATAAGCTAAGCAAAAAATACCTTGGGAGTGTATGAGAATATTTTTTAATAATGAAATTACCTCATAGGTATTAATTTATTTAGACTTAAATCTTTCTAAGTGCAACAAAATATTTTATATTACCCACTTTCTTTTCCTTTGATGCTTTTCATGTTTTCTTTTCCCTTGGGCTCGCTCTCGAGGCAAGCTGGTTTAAGAATTCTGAAAAGCAATTTTAAAAAAAAAAATTTGTTTATTTATTTAGAGAAAAAAAAAAAAGCCAGAAAAAGCCTTGAGAGTCAGGCTTTTTGTTTTGATTTTGATCTTTTTTTTTCCTACTCAGACCTCTCACATATCAGTTTTAATTAACATTAAAACCTCTGGCTCCATAATTTTCTAGTAATTTGAAAGGCAGTAAATTAGTAGGCACTGGGCAAATGTAAAGCTCTCTGTATTCCTCAGTCAGATCTGCTTGTGTATCACACTATCCATAAACTAAAGTGTCTCACTGGACACCCTTTGCCAGATGATTTTGTCAGAATACCAGACACCTCGTTGAAAGAGCTTCCAGTATTTGCTGAGAATATTCTTCTACAAGAGACATACATTGCACAGAAAGATGAGAGAGCTGATGCGCAGCTTCTAGGCAATATCCCACCACTTAACCATGAACTTTTATTTCTTTGCAAGCTGAAGTTTGTAGACTGGTTTTCTTTTTCCTTTTAACTTTTCTTTGATCTTACATGATATTTAATTTAATTTCATCTTTTTTTCTGCAGAACTACAGTGCTGATGTAAGTAATAATGCCTTCCCAGGCATGGTGTTGCAGCTAGTGAGGCTGACAGTATACAAAATAGTATTTTGATAGGATTTTGATAGTATTGCAAAATGTTAAGGACACAGTTGTTACGATGAGTAGAAAAAAAATTGCATAACCATCACTTTCTCTTGTAAGTCTCATAAACCAAAGCAGCTGGGCAGCAGTGTTATGTTTTGTTTCAATGTCCTTATTTTTTTCCCCTCAAATGAAGTAATATTTCCAGACACTTAAAGTCCTAACAGCAAATTTCACTGAACTGCTTGAACTCTGAAGTTCTCCGAGGTCTTGGGACTGCAGAACTCTGCTCACTGGTTCTGGAAGCTGATGTCGATGATAGCTGATCTTAAGTCACAGAACTTGTGGATGGCATAGATGTTAAAATATAAATTAGATTTCTTTGTTGAAATGAGAATAGAAATCTGATATCAAAGGTAACATATTAAGACCTTGCAGATAACAATTTCTGTTGCTAAACAGAGAAATTATTGATATTGTTGAGATTGACAAGTTTCTCTTGCTGCATTTGAAAGGCTCATGTATTCTACAAAAAGATTGAATTTGAGATTTTTTCAGTTTTTGTAAAGAATTTTACTTGTCTATAGCAATGTCTATCTAAGATTTCTTTTTAATATTAAAAATGGATTTGTGGTTATTTAGCTAAAACATTCATTTACAAATTCCTGTAGATCACCTGAAATAAATGTCATTGCATTTACCTGTGTACGGTTAAATTTGGTTTTATTAATTTTTTATTTTTTCAGCTAACAATGGAGATAAAATGAGTGTGTAATTTCTCCCATGTATAAATACTTATAAATTATTTTTCTCTGAAGTTAGGAATATAGTGCAATATTATAGCATTCATTACAGTAGGCCACTGAGCTAATGGGGGTTACTCAGAAAGTCTAAATGCAGTTTCAAAGGCAACACTCAGTAGTATTTAGCAAAGAAAACTGAATGGCACAAATTATTAGAAATGTGAAAGGGAACTGAATCAGAAATGTCAGTGTGCTGCTGTTTGCCATGTTTTGACAGTGTCTTTGAGTATTTGGTTAGGTTCTGATCCATCTGATCTCAAAAATCGTGTAGTACTGTACTACTGGAGAACTTTTGAAAGGAGCATCAAGAATGTCAAAAGCATGTGATACTGTCCGTGGAAAGCACAATTTAGGGTGACAGCTACATTGGCCCTGTAGCTTGGATTGGAAGTGCGCTTTGGAAACAAATAATTTTGTTTCGACTTGCCATTTGCCTCTTCTTGCAGAGTGGTTCGGGAGATCACAACCTGGGTTTCCTTCAGAAAAAGTTAAATGGAAGATTTCCACTAATCTTTGAGTTCTCAGTCCATGCAAATAAGTCTAGTGTTAGTCCAAAGCAAAACATCACTAAACACACTTAGTGAGGATGTCAGGCCCTTGGCATCAACTATTTTGCTCTTCTCCTCTGTTCGCCCTGTACTACCTGCTAATGTCATCGTATCATTAGGTCGGCAAGGATTCTTCAGTTTTGGAAAAATGCCTTCTGAGTGGGGTGAGTAAAACTATTTCAGAATTTTGTAACAGAGAAGAAAGCAGAATTTAAAGAAATTACTTGAAAGCCTCAGCATTGGATGATAAGTACTGACTCCACTGCTGATTCTGCTAGCCATCAAAAAACAAAAATTACCCTAATGCTTTTCTTAACACCTTCTTCATAAAGAGAAATATGTATTATACATAAAAAAGCAAAAGGGAAAGACAGTAATCAAGAGAGAGAATTTTATTATAAACATGATTTATTCTTTTGATTTTCCTTTTGTATGATATATGTTGGTTTATGCTGCTGAGTTTCATATTCACCGTGGCTATAAAGAATTGTCTGTCTCTAAGATGTAAGCCCATTTACTCCAGCAAAGTCAGTCATCTGACCAAAACTGTGTTTGTGGGACCTTTAAAAATTCCCTAAACTCATCTACAAATGATGTATGACCCACATTCTTTGCTGCCTCCCCTTGCCAGAATCTGAGATAATAGAAAGTACTGAAGCAACAGTACAGCACCACATCACCACCAGAGGGTTAGCAAGATTCAGCTCATTTACAGTGTGTGTGGAATACCAATGTTTTTTTTCTTTTCTATTTCTTTTGTTCCTTTTAATATATTCCTTTAAAAGCATGCTTACTTAAACTAATAACTGTGATTTGAGTCCTTATTATAGTCGAAAACCTTTATATTCATAAAAGCTCTTCCTCTGGAAAGCTTTCATAAAAAGTTTAGTGCAGCACTTGTGCTCTGCAACAAATCTGCACGTAAGAAAAGGGAATTTCACTCTTCACCCCTAGCAAACTTGTTATTGTGTTGCTCAGAGATGCTTATGGTGACAGTGACCACTGTGTGGCAGGTATTCCATGATGCTGAATAATAAAATCCCTATGGAAAGCTGCATATTCTTCTAATGTCGATACCTTTCTGCCAGCTTCAGCTTTTGAATGATAAATGATGCAATTAAAGCTTTTGAGATGTGCATAAAATAACTTGCCTGATTCCTGTTAACTCTAAATAACTCCTGGGACATTATGGAATAAATCTGACTTTTTGTCTCAATAAAGATTTCATTTTTTTTCAAGCCTAACATTCTTCATAGCTTCCAAGCAACGAAAGGAAGAAACCAACTAAAATTTTTCAAGAAAGATACCATTTCCGAGGATGCCTAAAGTATTGGCCAAAAGTAGTAAGGTAATGAAAATTCCAAATGATACATTCTCTGATTTACCTCCTGAATTACTGGCTTAATGTTGTTTCTGTATTTGAACCAAACCAAATTTTATTTACCCATTTAGTTAGGGACTGAAAGTATCCAACAGTTCTTTTTATATCATAAGTGACTTCAAGGAGATCTCGTTTTGCCTGTTGATCTCCTTCTTATTTTGAAGTTATCCAAAGGATGCATAAAATTAGAAAGTGTTCCAGTGGGTGACTGAAAGAAAAACGGGTAAAAGCAATTTTAAGGGAATAATTTTATTCAACTACATGGAAAAAAACCCAGGCTATTTAGCAGATAACCTAAGAATTAATTAGCTTTACTGTGTGCAATTATTTCTCTGGCTTTTCATCCATGAGTTGTACCTTACAGACCTTGTTCCAAAACCCCTGCCTTTGTAAGAGACATTATCTGGCCTTATCTGGAAAAATTCTGATTTAAAAATAAAAGTTTACAAGAAGAGTAAAGATTTAGGCATCATTTAATGCTAGTTCACCCTTTTGACAATAGACAGTATTATAGATGTCATTATTAAATTAAATTTTAGTTGCAAATTATTATCACTTCTGTATGTTTATATGCCTCTTATAAAGCATGTCATGATGCTATTCAGTTGAGATGTTGCTTATAGAAGGCTTTCTCATGATACAGAAGATGAAGGGTGTTTATTAAAAAGGCAATACATCTTTTCTTAATAACTAATAACTCTGGCCCTGACTTTCTTGTGGTACTGAGGTCACCACTTTCATTGACTGTGTTTGTATTTAATTCATCTGGAGATCAAAACCACAAGAATATATGAAAAAGCAATATAAGAAATACTAAGAAGTAAATGTGATTGTCTTTTCCTTTCTTTAATTACCAAAAGAATTTGAACAATAACCTCATGTGAAAGGTCTTCCATTCTATTTATATTTGTAATCCAAGTGTGAACATAAGCACAAGAACCCTTGCTCAGTCAAGATTTAAATCAGTGTTCCACTTCCCCACAGCTTTTCAAAATGTCACCCACCCTTAAATTGCTCAGTTTTTCATAGATGAAATATGGACAGTCCACACACGTTTGCTAAGAGGTCTGCCAGGAAATAGTTAGCAATTCTTGTGATACTTTTTGATGTCTTCCATGGATAGGTGCAGTATAAAAGATCATGAACTGTACTGTTTCTTCTATTCATAATGAAAACCATAATTTATAAGGTGCTGTCAAGTAAGTCTAAGTGTGAATGTTCCATTTTTAATTCCCATTTTGTGACAGGTATGATTATGTTAACTCAGAAGTTGGTTTTTTCCAAAGAAGAAGAAGAAAAAAACCCAACTACACAGCATACCTTTTGTTCAAGAAGACAGGTCTGTAGGTGGAGACATTAGACCAGATTTTAGTTCAAAGCATTTGTACTCATGTATAAGATACAGTGTTTTGACAGGCGATCATCCTGCCCTGCTCTGTACTGGTGAGGCTTCACCTTGAGCACTGTGTGCAGTTTTGGGCACCACAAGGAGCAGAGGATTGACTTTGGCTGGATGACTATCACTCCACAGATGGATAGGGGAGAAAAAATATAACAAAGGGTTCATAAGCAGAGATAAGGACAGAGAGAGATCACTCACCAAATACTGTCAAGGGCAAAACAGACTCAAGTTAGAGATATTGATTTAATTTGTAAGTAGTAAAATCAGAGCAGGATAAAGAGAAGTAAAATAAAACCTTAAAAACACTTTTACCTCCACTGCTCCCTCCTTCTCAGCTCTACCTCCTCCTCCTGCAGCACAGGGAGACAGGGAATGGGGGTTATGGTCAGTTCATCACACATTTCTTCCATTACTCAGGAAGAGGAGTTCTTTCCCCTGCTCCAGCATTTGGGTCCTCCCACAGGAGACAATTCTCCATGAACTTCTCCAACGTGAGTCCATCCCATGGGCAACAGTTCTCCAGGAACAGCTGCAACATGGGTCACTCTTCCATGGGGTGCAGTCCTTCAGGCACAGCCTGCTTCAGTGTGGGTCCCCCACGAAGTGACAAGTCCTACCAGGAAACCTGCTCCAGCATGGGCTCCTTTCTCCATGAGTCTGTAGATCCCAGTGAGGAGCCTGTTCCGACACAGGTTTTCCACAGGGTCACAGCCTCTTCTCAGGCATTCACCTGCTCTGGCCTGGGTCTCCTCCACAGGCTGCAGTTGGATCTCTGCACCCCCATGATCCTCCATGGGCTGCAGGGGCACAGCTGCCTCACCATGGTCCCCACATGCCCCACAGGCTGCAGGGGAATCCCAGCTCTGGTGCCTGGAGCACCTCCCTCCTTCACTGTCTGTGGTGTCTTCAGAGTTGTTCCTCTCACATGTTCTCACGCCGTTCTTTGACCACAATTACATCTGCACAATAACTTTATTTTTTTCCTTCTTAAATAAGTTATCACAGAGTTGTTACCACCATTTCTAATTGACCTAGCCTTGGTCAGCATGGGCTCTGCTGGACCTGGGGGAAGCTTCTGGCAGGTTTTCACAGAAGTCACTCCTGTAGTCCTCTGCCACTAAAACCTGGCCACACAAAGACAAGGGGAGTAAGACCTCTAGACTTTCACAAAACTAATTTGTTGCTTCCACAATATCAGAGGATTTGATGTTTATGATCACTGAGTAGATGCATTGCATGCAATTTGTCATGTCCTAATGTCAGTCATAGACTATACATTGTATGTTAGTGGTTAATAGTAGCCTACAGAACATTCCTCTTCAACTCTTACCTGTCTTATGCAACTCTTTAGCATTTAATGGTTTCAGGTCTGATTTGCTGGTAATTACTATATTTTGTTTTGTTAGATTTTTCGTAATGGCAGCTGTTTTCTCTGCCATCTCCCTTCTAAGTAAATGATGATGGATTCTAAATGAGAACTTCTGGACAATTAGAAAAGAGAGCCAACATGTCAAAGAAAATAAGGCAGGTTTTGATTAGAAGGATGTAGATTTTCAAGTGTGTGTTTGGATGGGAATATCCTTAGAAAGACCATGCTTGAAAATCAGACAAACCCGGAAGATGAATTGGTTTGTACTAAGTCATTCATAAATCAGGTGCTTCAAAGAGCTTTAGATAATAGAGCTGTTTTACATGTTAATCCACTACCATAAACTTTGTCCTGTATAAATTAGATATTCTTGAAATAAATTTTAATCCCATTTAAAAATATAAGTAGGAGAGAAATATAATAAACCATTAAGAACAGCAACAGCAAATTTTATGTATTCATGAGAATGCAATAGATGTATTCCATTGAAGGTCCAATTAATTCAATATTTTATCTAAAATAGTGACCAGAAGTCAGTTTACAATGTATGATATAAAGACCTCATGCAATGATGATTCCATGAAACATCTTAGGCATATCAAGCTGCTGAGCTTTGGACTGTCCTCTAGCTAAAAAGCCATACAAAGTGCTTTGGAAGGGCAATTCTCAGATTAGTAATACATTTTAAATTTTACCAGGTGATTTTTATTCCATGTTACTGACTAACTGAAATAGTAGCTTTGCATGTGTGTATTTAGTGCAAACAAGTATCAGGTAAAAAGACAGTTAATAGATATACTAGAATGAGTGACCCCGCAGTGTGTGCTTGCAGCCCAGAAAGCCCACAACATCCTGGACTGCATTTAAAGAAGTGTGACCAGCAGCTTCAGGGAGGTAATCCTCCCCCTCTACCAGGGAGAATTTCTTTACTGTGAGGGTGGTGAGACACTAGATCAGGTTGCCCAGAGAAGATGTGGGTGTCCCATCTCTGGATGTGTTGAAGACCAGGTTGGATGGAGTTTGGGGCAACCTTGTCTAGTGGAAGGTGTCCCTGCCCATGGTGGGATGGTTGGAACCAGATCTCCAAGGTCCCTTCCAACCCAAACACAAATTCTGTGATTTCATGAGTAAAGACTGGCATGTGGGAAAAAAAGCCAAGATGCATGAGTGGATATTTAAGGCATCAGCTTCACTAGGGTCATTCTTATGGGAATCCCTTGCAATAATTTAGTAATTAGTTCATTGCATGATTCCTCCCTTAATAATTTGTGCAGGACAGAAAGCTCCGTATAACTTAATGGACAATTCTCGGTTTCTATGTGGGACTCTGCTAATTCTCTTTTCTCTATAGTCCTTGTTTTGGTTTGAATTTGCTAGATCAGATAATAAGGGATTACAGATTCATTCCCAAGCTCTTTTTCATGGTTAAACCAAGTTTCCACTGCACTTTTTCAGAAAACTCAATAACTAGATGCTACAGGATAGCAACACTTACTAGATAGCTGGCTTAGAGAGAGAGTCCAAAATTCATATCCTGCTTATGTCTGAAAATGCTAACACTTACTTACCTAAATACTTACATTGACTCAAAAAACATACGTTATCATTTGGAAAATTCAGCCTTCATCTCTGATTAATATTACTGTGAAGTCAATGTTTTAATTTTACGTACAATCTTTATGTTTTCTTATGATTCATGTGTTTCCTGGACCTATATTTACTGATAACATAACACAAACAGACTTTCCATTTCCTAGTCAGTATTATCTATCAATGAATGTAGTAGTTTACAGCCAAGTGGAAAAAGTCACTTTATTTGCTCTAAACCTCTGCTTCACTTTATAAGAGGTTTGAAAGATCAATGTTTAAAGATCACATACTGTCCCTAGTATTCAGTTGCTTCCCAGCTACCAAACAATTTTGAAATACATTTTTGTACCATGCAACATCTATGCAATGATGTTCTAATAAGAACTTGAAATAAATATTTACCCTTGCTTTCCACTTCTTTTCCTCTGTATTTTGTCCATCTGCTTGTATGAAGAACTGCTGCAACAATGGAGGTGCAGGAACTTTCTGAAGGGTAATTGGATGTCTTCCTGAAGACCAATCAATTGTTGTATGTGGATCAATTGAAAACAACACTCAGAAGCTTTCTTTTCTACATTTATCAGATTTTGTGCAATTCTAGGTCACAGAAACAACTGCAGCTTTCTTTAAAGGGCAAAAATGTACATCTTAATTCAGCACTCAAAATGTCAACTTTCTTTTTCTTGTGATAATTTTTGGAAATACTTTAATAAAACAAACTTCTTTGGGGTTAGACGAAATTTGGAATCAGACTGTCAATCTGGCAGAGTCCATTGCAGTCCTGTGTAATGAGTACAATTCTTTAACTCCTGGTGAGTTAACACTGAGTAGATCAAAGCTTAAAAAAACTTCAGAAGGTGGAATTTATTAAAATCAAGTCCTGATTAAATGTGTTGTTTATGAAATGTTCTAGTTTGCCAGCCCTAGAAACTGGAGTCATGTCTATTCCAAATAAAAGGTTCTCTGTAACTAACAGCAAGGTAGCTGTCCTGTATTTCTACAGCAGTGTGAGATAGGATGGGTGAGTGCTGGGGAGCAACCAAGAATATAAAGTGTGTCTAAAGCTGGAAATGTGTAGGAAAAATGCTTATCACATAGAAACCATCTGCAGACTAAGATCTGAAAAGGAATTCAGATTGAAGAGCAGTTCCATTGAGTTGTCTGACTTTGTCCAGGAAGTTCTACTAGGAGTACAGGGGCCAGGTTTATACAGTCGGTTCCAGCTTAAATGGTCCATGTGGTTCTCATCCCAATTCTGAGTCCAAGTGTAGTGGACTGAAATGGCAAACTTGAATCAATGGTCTAAGAAGATTCCTCTGTATCTACTAGTATGCTTATGCTAATGGCTGAGTAGTTTTCACTGGAGCAGTAAGACAGACCACTCAAATTCATCAGTATATTATGTAGGCTGTAAAAATGTAATCCAAAGGGTTAAGCTAAGTTTTTTGTTTTGCAGCAAGTGCATTATTTTTCATTGGCAAGCTCCACAAAGAAGAAGCAATGCACAGTCTTCTAATAACAGCCTTCAACATCTGCTTTTATTTCTTGCTCTTTTTCTATTATCAGCATATTTATGGTAGTGTCCTTTGTAGGCTGAGAGCTTTCAAAAAAACAGTGAGAGGTGGTTACATTTTTGGAAGATTCACAAGCTAAAGTGTTCTTTATAGTAAAATGACTAACAGAAATAGGAAAGAATTTCAATAGCTTTTCTCTCCATAGAGAGTATGGCACAAGAAAGTCCTCCGTGTGGATTAAGTGAAAGCAGTAGTAATGCATATGGTAGTGTCCACAGCAAAGCATGCTCATCATCTGGTTTGGCATGCCATCCAAGCAGAAAACTGGAAGGAAAAAACCACAAACCACTGGAACCTATTATGTCTTTACCTTCAGTGCATTTCACCTCCTCCTTTACAATTAACTTCCTTCCCTTTCCTGTCATTTTAGTGGTTTATAATGAAAATGGAATACCTTAATCTCCCAGCAGGATGGAAGTCCTTTACTAATAAGTCTTATGTGCTATGGTTCACTTTTACCACAGAAACAGATGTATGAAAATAATTAGAGTTCCTACCATTAACATAGTAGATTGAGGTAATACAGCTTGCTGCAATACTGGGAAAATATAGCAGATTTAATTTTCCTATCCCTTCCTAATTGTTGAATTTAATTGCTTGGGTGATACTCTTCCTGCAAGGAGAAGGAAATTTTGTAGCATATCAGTGGATTTACACAAGAAAAACATTTGGCCCAAAAGCAGAGAACATTTTCCTAACTACTTAAGCACAGGCACTTTGCAGAAGGAAAATGGAAGTCATTATTTAAAAAAACCCCTTCCTATTATTGTACAACACCACATGATTAATGAATTGTATGAGTAATATGGATGTTGTAACCACCTACTGTTTTTGTATCTTACTGAGAAACATCAAAAATGCAGCAACAAAATTATTCCAAGTCCCTTTTCTTCCAGTTCCCAGTGTCCTACCTAGGTTTAGTAGCTGACAAAGCGCTGCTTGCCAAAAGCTAATGTTAGCTGGTATTGTGTTGGCCCAAAAGAGCGATCATCATTTTAGCTAAGGTTATAATGACTCTTCCTGCCATTACTGTTCACAGTTGGAAGAAGACCTACAGCAATTGGATTGAGACTTCTTTCTAACAAGCCATTCTCATGTACTTGTGTTGTGTCATTTCCATATTCCCTACTTTACAGATTTTTCTTCACTTGGATGCCTTGCTTTCAAGTTAAACATTTTTGCGTTTGACATTTGTTTTAGCAATTTATAGCTGTCTTGGGAATATATCCCAACTCTCAGAATTAAAGTGTTGTTGGGAGACATATGAAGAAAAGTCCTCTATAAATCTTTCTGTATAAAGTTAAAAAGAAAATAAAAACTTTTTAAAAAAATCCTCTGCTTAAATATTGTGTGGGGAAGATAAAACAAAGATGGTGGGCAAGTAATACTGGTATCATTGGCATATTTTCACTTATTTTAATTTAGACCTCGTTATGATTTGGATCAGTATCTTTGATAAGAAAGTGCTTTACAGTGTGCACTGTTACTTTGCAGCAGTTACTCCACAATTTTAGTTTAAAATAGAAATGATTTAGCTGGCATGTAGGCTGTAATATCAAATTCAGGTCAATTGATCACATCTGATGTTACCAACATTATTCAAGAAACTTAAAACACCAAAGCTTTTTTGTTACTGACCACCTGCTATTTCTAAAGTCCAGTGGGAATTTTATTTTAACATCCAAAGAGCTCTTTTAAACATATTTCATACATTTTCCACTAGCTCTTTGTTCAGATGTTGAAGCACCAAATACAAGATTGTTGTCACTTTGACAAGCACATTACGTTCTCAGATACACATGAATTCCTACAGCAGAGGTGAACAGGCAAGCAGTTATTCTGTGACAACAGTACTGATAAGAGGAGGTGAACAAAATGTCTCTGGCTGTATTTTTGCCTGTGTACCATATATATGCTAGTGATTTGTAGTAGGGTATGCAAAGAGCCTGTTAGGCTGCCCTTACTACCCTAAGTACCTATTTTATTTTATTATTTTATTTTATTTTATTTTATTTTATTTTATTTTATTATTTTATTTTTACCTATTGTTTTTTTCTTGTTTCTGCAAATAGAAACAGGACTCCTATCCTAACTCACACATCAAGATAGGCAATATTCTTGCTGTTTTTTATAAATACCCTCTGTTATTGTACTATCACTTAGTTTTCCAACAAGAAATTAGGATTTATCTTTCTACATGTAAATCATTATTTCCTTTCATACCATGCAGCTGAAAAAAAAGATATAAAATATTTAAGTAACCTTAAAGTCAGTGGAAATAACTGACCCTTTGGAAAATGGCCTTGGGTTGTTTCCCTTTAGAGCAGTTATAGAAACACCAAGGTTAAGAGCTTATCCCTCACTCCTAACATTGTATTTTCACTTCACTGTTACTCCATTGAGCAACTGGATAAAGGTGAAACTTGAGGAGTGACAAGGAAGGTGACTCTTACAGGAGAAATTGATGTTATGGTAGATCTCTCTTCAGTCAGATTAATGGCTTGAATCAATGGATCTGAGATGTCCTTCTGTATCCAGAAATGCCTGCAGTTTCTGGTGTCCTTTTATCTCCATCTTTTGCTGCAAAATTAAAACGTATTTTGAGATAACTGAACTTGGGGGGTTTGCAAACCAAATAGAGATGCCAAACCAGCCATAACTTCAGAAAAATAGTTGAAAAAAATCAATTCCCAATGGGTAATATTTTCAAATAAATAAAACTAGATGTTACCATTGTTGTTGTGACTTTGAAGATTTATTGTGCAAGCACAGTTCAGCAATGTTTTTTCACGGTATCTTGTCCATTTTGACAACATTTGGTAAGATACTATAGAATCAAATTACTTACTTTAAAATACATACTGGTAATAATTCAGTGGTATAAAAATATTGTGTCATAGATTGTGAAATATTTTTCCAAAATATTCAGTGACATGGCAATACAAGATTATTCACTGACTATGATAAAGGGGAAATAAATTTTAATAACCTAACACAAGATTTCTTCAGAATTTAACTATGGAAAGCAGAAATTGTCTTTTGTAATTTCCCACAGCTTTAAGAGTTAGGAAAAAAACCAACAAAAAAATGAAATTTTCTTAGGAGAGAAAGATGTTCACTGGCAGAAGACTAAAATGAGAGTTTGAAAGAACCACAGTATATGTTAGGATAGGTGGTCTGATGCTTGAAAATATTGTTGCATTAATTGGAATATCCAATTAAAAAATACCATTTAAAAGGTCTAAATCATGTGAGAGAATTTTTGTCAATTGTTCTTCATGACAAATAAAGCAACAAATATAAGTTTTGGAAGCACAAATTACATGGTCAGAGCCAGTCCTTTAACTTACACTTCCAGATTAATAACAAAATACATATATTGGTATGTGACTCATTCTCTTTGTTAATTGTCAAGTTTAACACAAAATGTAATTAATTTAATTCCTGATTCTCACATTAGAAAGGAGACTTACTGCAAAGATATTTTCAATTTATTTCAAAGTACTGATTTCTTGAAAGATATTAAAACTGAAAGGTGTAAGAAATGTATATGATCAAACAGTAGATCTCAAAAAGGCACTTTCAGATATGTGTGTCTGGTGGAATCTATACCTTTGATAACAATACAGGAAAACAAGCAAGACTTTTAAGAATGGGATTCACCAAAGCAATTCCCTCATTATCAAAAGCTGCCTAGAGTTGTAAGCAGGAAAACTCTCCCTCTCTCTGCTGGCAACATTCCTCCTTATGCAGCTCAGAACAGCATTCACCTTCTTTACTTGCCAGGGCACATTGCTGGCTCATGTCAAACTCAGGTACAGGGTCCCCCAGTCCTATTTTGCCAAGCTCTTTCCAGCTCCTTGGTCCCCAGTGTGTATTATGCATGATGCTATTTGTACACAAGGAATTTACACTTCCCTTTTATGAACCTCAAAAGGTTTCTGTCAGTCCACTCCTTCAGCCAGTCAAGGCCGCACGACCCTCTCGTGTATCAGTCACTCATCCTAGTTTTGTGTCATCACCAAATTTGCTGATAGTGTTCTCTGTCCCATCATCCAGATCCTTAATGAAGATGTGGAACAGGACTTGACCTGGTGCTGACGTCTAGGGTATATTGCTATACTCATCTCCAAGCAGAATTTGTACCTCTAATAAGCATCACTGATGGTTATGATCCTAGATTATGAGCTGGGTTATGCGCCCAGAGACTTTCTCTTAAAACCCAGGTGCTGAAGGAAATCTACTCATCTCTAGAGCAGAGGTAAAATTTTGATTTCATTTTCTATTTCCCTGCAATTTCAAGCCTGTTTAAATTTTCATGAGAGTACTTACTTAGGCAATAGACGTCTATGGTCCAGAAACCTTAAGGCCTATGATTAATCAAGTTTGCAAGCACTGATTAAACACTGGTTAAATTGGGAGAAAAAAGTGGAAGTGTATACATTAAGGCAGATAACTGAGGAAAAGCATTATGATGAATCCGATGCAAACTTGCCAAAATTCTAAGATATAAACAGCTGAAATGAAGGTAACTGGAAGTGAGCATAGATGAAAAAGCCACTTTTTAGTTTAGTGAAAAAGGATCAGAAAACGGCATGTTCTATAAAGACAGCTATTATTCTGAACTCAGTTTCTAGAAGAAAGGAATAGTACATAAATGTGTATAAGATGAGAAATGAAATGAAAAATACATGTTGATAAGCTATGCCAAAAATTATAGATTTTGACAGATCTGAGTTATTGTGAGATGACTGACTGGAACAAGAATTACTGAACACATAAATAGGCTTCTCTGTGTGTGTCAGTCTCAGATTTTCTGCTATTTTTATTTTATTCCAGTGTGCAAAATGCCTTGAATGACCAAAATGATCTGAAGCAATTTAAAGACCTATTTAGGAAGCAGTTTACAAGCTGGAGTGAGATCTATGTTGAGCAAACTTGAAAGGCTGTGGAGGTTTGATTTAGATAAGCATGCAATGTTTG
This sequence comes from Acanthornis magna, assembly GCA_036785705.1. NCBI lineage: Eukaryota > Metazoa > Chordata > Aves > Passeriformes > Acanthizidae > Acanthornis > Acanthornis magna. The sequence goes on along the minus strand of JAWUZG010000018.1, from coordinate 15,942,105 downwards.
AATATTTATTTGAACCTATTTAACTTCTTGTAGCTTGTTTTTGTTCTGGATCCAAATGACTCTTTCAAAGCTATATTGGATGAATGTTTGTAATAAGGACGAATATATTAACAGCTTTGAAAGTGTTTGAACTTGAGCTGGAAGGAAATGTTTTCCTTTTTGCCAGTAGAGTATTACTGTATATCTGTAAATTACTGATGTGTCACAGAATCACAGAATAAACTTAGTTGGAAAGGGCCCATAAGGATCAAGTCCAACTCCTGCACAGCACCATCTCCAAGAGTCACACCATGTGCCTGAGAGCATGGACCAAACGCTTCTTGAACTCTGCCAGGCTTGGTGCTGTGACCACTTTTTTGGGAGCCTGTTCCAGTGCCCAACCACTCTCTGGGTGAAAAATTTTTTTTCAAATCTCCAACTTAAACCTCCACTGACACAACATCAGGCCACTCCCTCAGGTCCTGTCATTGGTCGCTACAGAAAAGAGATCAGTGCCTCCCCCTCCTCTTCCCCTCATGAAGAAGTTGTAACTGCAGTCAGGTATCCCCTCAGTCTCCTCTGCTCCAGGCTAAACAGAACAAGTGACCTCAGCCACTCCTCATACGGTTTCTCCTCAAGGCCCTTCACCATCTTTGCTGCCCTCCTTTGGACACGCTCTAGCAGCTTTATGTCCTTATTATACTCTGGTGCCCAAAACTGTCCAGACCTGCAAAAACATTTTCCGTGGATACTTTATGTACCAGTTCCCTGAGCAGCCTGAAGTCTGTTCTCCTCATGCTGAGGTTTTGCTGAGGCTTTTCTTCCTGTGAACACAAATTTTAAACGTGATCACTTTGAAATCACTGTGGCCAAGACAGCTGCCAGTCACAAGATCCTCTCTGATGACAAGCAGTAGATCAAGGAGGGGATCTTTCTGAGCTGGCCCCCTTAAGGTCCTGTTCCATAAAGTTGTTGTCCAGGTTTTTCAGGGATCTTCTGGCCCGAGTTACACACATCAGCTGTGTGATGCTCCCAGTGAATTTCTGACAAGTTGAGGTCCGTCATAAGGACAAGGGCAATTGCCTTGGAAGCTTCCATTAGTTCCTCAAAGAATAATTCATTGGTGTCATTGTCCTGGCTAGGGCTACATTAGATTCCTATGTCAGCCACATTATTTGCTTGCCCTTGATTCTTATCCAGAGGCTCTCAACTCTGCCATTGCCCACTGTGTCATGAAGATAAGAAAAAAATTTAAAATATAATGAAGAGGGAGAGAAAGAGCATACCATGAGGTACAGAAAAGGGGAGGAGAGTTGACCAGGGTATAAATAGTGTGGGTTCAAAGTCTCTGTCTTATTTTTATGGGCTATGAATTTTGCTAATTGACCATGGAATGAATCCACAATAAAAACTTTTATCTCTGAAAACTAACTTTTGAACAAAAATACACATGAAAGGTAATATTGAAAAAGTTTTTAGAGAAATTCTTGCCGGTGTTCAGTGATAGGAATGTGTCCTAAGGATTCAAAAAACACCAGTGTGTAGAATTAACTGAAGATAAGACTTATGTGAGCACTAGGCAATTTCTGTGTGCTATGTTGAACATCAGTTGTGGAAAAAGGCTTAGAAACTATTTTAAGAGATCAAGTGAGAGAATACTTTGAAGGACTCAGGTTGATTAGGAGCAGAAAATACAGGTTTAAGAAAAAAAGAAATTTATGCATTGGTGATTTTTTTTTCCCTTCTAAAGAAAACCACTACAGCTTCTGAGTTGGAAAGAAAAAATTGAAACTGTACAGTTAGAAATATTTTGGCAAGATTTACTTTGCAGGTATAGAAGTTTTATATTAATAAATAACTGAAACAGTGAAATGATTCATTGGCTAAAGGATAATTGAGAAATAAGTTTCTTACTGAAAATTTCAGGACTCACTAGAAGGCAGGGGTTCTTGTCTGAATAACGTAATGGCATGTCTTTTGGGCCAGTGTGAGAACTTCCCCAAAATCTTTTATCTGTACAGTCATTTTAGTGTATTACAAGAGTCTGAGACTAGCTCAGCCTCAGCAGGACCAAAGAGAGGCACAAGGAATACACATGAGCTGTTGGGGTTAGGGAATGAGACCTCTCACCTCATTTACTCATTTCTAGAATGAGTAGATAGAGATTTACTTGAATGTGTTACCAGAAAATTGTATTGACTCTCTTAAATGTTCTTATTCTTGAGAATTTTCAGTAGTTTTTAGCATGTGTTTGATATTCACCAGTCACCCTTCAAGCTCAGTGATTGAAGAGATGTCATGTTGTGTTATTTCTGTTTCCTGAGTAGATGAGCAAGTGAGCAATGTTTTTGTGGTGCTGCCCAGTCCTGCTGCTACAACTGAACCAAATGAACATAAATTGACTCTGTGCCAAATAGACTTTTACTTTCTCACTTCCTTGCCATGAGTAAAGGACAGAGTTATCACATGAAATCTGGTAGTGTTCAGACATGTTAGACCATGTTGTGGAGCTCCACAAATTATTAACATCAAACTTTAGTTGCCAAATTACTAACATTTGAGAACTGGGTTTGTGCGCTATATTCCTCATGTTTTCTAATTCTGTCTGATGCTTACAAACTCATGTCAAATCCACCACCCTTCCTTTGTAAATTATCATAGGAAACAATGGGGAAAAAAAAGAACATAGCAGCAAAGCACCAAAGCTAACACAAAACTGGAAACCTGTAGAGACTGAAGTTGTAGATAATTTCTGCTATGTACTGAAATAACAGTCCACAGCAGTAGAAAAATGAAACATACAGGCTACAGTCTTCCAATAGCATCTTAATCTAATGTTGGAATAATAGAATTGTTAGTGAATGCAGCTGTATTCCTTGCTCATTTGTCATCTTAGTAAGTTAAGTGCAATGCATATCTAAGCCTTGTATGATCTGTTTTTGTTCATAAAATGGAACTTAAAAACAGTTATTGCCTCTCTAGAATAGTGATCACACCAGCTGACACATTTGCAATTATATTTTTTAATTTAAAAATGTCCATCTTGCAGCAAAACATAATTAGAAGAATACCCATGTTAGGATGGGATTATTTCTTTTCCAAACAGAAAAAAAACCAAAAAACCAATCACTGATGATACAAAATGGGGAAGGTATTGAGACAGGAGACCCACAGCCTCATTTCTCTTCTGAATTTTGAACAACAGAGACATCACTCAGCATATGTTTTATCTAGGGAGAGTTCTGACTGTAGGGTTGCTGGTTATCCAAACTTCTATTTACTTCTAACACTACATAGTTTACACTGGATTGTGTTATTTTCATCATTTTCCCCATTAAGGAATAACATTTTTACATTTCAGAAGCAAGGAATTTTTTTGTTTTAAAAAATTGCTTCCTTGCCAGTTCTAAACATGCTAACAGCGTATCATTACAGCAATTATTAGTTTAAGAAAAAAGAGGTCCAGGAGGGGCAAGTGGTTCAAGTTTAATACATTATTAAAACAATTTCTTATTGTATTACTGTATCAGTATTAGCTTGCAAAAAACTGACAGCAAAGCTTGCCTTTCTCCCACATTTCACAAGAGTGGTCTCAGGAGAGGGAGAGTCTGCTCCCAACATGCTTTAATCTATGTGAAAGTAAAATTGGCTTTTGTGTCTATCTAACACAGAAACATTATAGGGTTGGCCTTTTTTCTCCTGAAGGATGTACGTTAAGAGTTCAGAATACTAGATCAATGTTCAAAATATCCCAGAATTGCAATGCATTTTTCAAATATCTGGTGTAGGATTGAAACTATGTAATAGTAATGTAATTGTGTGCTCTCTTCAAAATTTCCTGGTCATCTTTTCTGTTTGCCAGGTCATTTGCAGAATGCATAGGCATGAGTAATATAAATCAAGATATGCTTTGATAATGAAAGGAAAATTCAAGAAAATCAAGAGTTTTAGATAAAGACATACTTTTTTGGCAAGTTGCTTTAATTATATATCTTTGATTGGCATTTGATTGTAATTAGAGGCAGAGATTTTTTATTAATTCTCTAATAAAAGAATTAGCTTTCCTGATACATCAGCTTCCTAATGGAGATTGCATGATCTAAAGGTTTCTCAGTGTGTTGGTTTTTGTGGTTTAATTTAAGAAGATAAACAATTTGTAGAATTGATATTTAAGAAAACAATTTAAATTTCCATTTGATATTCATAATGTCCCATTTTAAAAAGGTATTGTATGACTGAATAATAAATGAAATATTTTGCTGTTGGTACTTAAATAATGACTACAATGCAAGTATCTTTGTAATTATCAGAGCTTCCTCTTCTAGAGAAGTAACTGAAAGGTTACCTAAAAGCTCATTTCAAAAATAGTTTCTGTTTGGAAATTAGAAATGTGAATCAGGAAGAATGATCATCCAAAAAATATGATCATAATTAACTCAAATTCTCAGTTTAAATATATTGAATATAACAAATACATTCAGTGTATATAGTCGTAAAGTCATCTTACTTTTACCATTATGTAAAATTTTCCACATTGAACATTGTCTTTTAAATTACTGTACTGTCACATTGATTTGTTCATATCATCAAGAAACAGGTAAAAACAAAAGATGCAATTCTAAATGAAGTAGATACTAATTTTCCAAGATCATATGACTATCTTGCACCAGTTCACTGTTGTATTGGGCTTACATGGTTAGATTTTGATGGCAGGGGGATACAGGGGTGGCTTCTGTGAGCAGCTGACAGATGCTTCCCCCATGTCCAGCAGAGCCAATGCCAGCTGGCTCCAGGATGGACTTGCTACTGGCCAAGGCCGAGCCAATCAGAAATGATCATAGCACCACTGTCATAAGATATTTAAAAAACTTATTGCACAGGTGTAATTGTGCAGCCAGGGAAGAGAGGGGTGAGAATATGTGAGAGGAACAGCTCTGCAGACACCTGGGTCACAGCAGGCGGAGCAGGAGGTGCTCCAAGAGCTAGATCTGAGGTTCCCCTGCAGCCCATCAGCAAGACCCAGGCCAGAGCAGGTGGATGCCTGAGATGAGGCTGTGACCCTGTGGGAAGCCTGTGCTGGAACAGCCTCCTGGCAGGGAGAGAGGAGAGAGGAGCTCATGCTGGAACCAGTTTGCTGGCAGGACTTGTGACCCTGTGAGGGACCCACAACACTGTTTCTTTATTTTACAAAAAAGCTGAAAATTATTATCTTTTTGTTTCAATAAACTCTGTGGGGAGGAATATGTGTTTTTAGAAGCTAAGACCATTCTAATGATTAGACCATATTCCCCTAGTGATATTTAACTTCCATTTCATTGAAATGAATAGACTTTATGAAGCTATGTAAAAAGGCAGAATATGTTTGGTTCTGTTTCTACTTCTCCATCAGTTTTCAGATTTAGAAGACTAGAGCCTAGAGCCACCAAAGTGGGGCTTGCTCCCAGCACTCCAGAGCAATCTCACATATTAAAGTTTTTGTAGGCTGACTGCAGATGGGCAGGTCACAGTCTAGTGTCACTTTTAAGCTGGCTTTTGAAGTTAAGGATTGAGTGGAAAAACTTGTCTTATTCCATTGTACTTACACTGCGCAAGAGGGACATAAAGTTTTGAAAACCCCAGAAAGCCCAGCTATCTACTTCATCGAATATTTTCCCATTACAGAAACTGTTGACAAAAGATGCAGGCAGGTTCGCAAGCTGGGTGTCAGGTATGTGTCAGGAACAGAAAGATAATATCAGAATTGATGCTGAGGATGAGAGGACTCTCTGAAAGAGGAAAGCGTACAAAAGTGCTGTTGAATTTTCAACTACAACAACAACTACACACCAGGAGAGAGTATGTGTAGTATGCCCCATCCATAGTATTTCATGATCAGAAAATTTCAGAAATAACTGAAATCCACCAGTGTAAGAATTCTATGATGTATCTTAAAAATCTCATGCTTTTTTAGTTTTACTATTTGGAAAATGAAGGGAGAGGTTTTGTGAAAATTTTGTGCCTCTGGAAGCAGGGGAGACATATTCTTTTACCCTCATTTTACTCTTCTTGATTTTTTTACTACATCTTATGAAAGTGATATAGTAAATCCTCCTGTCACATCTGGCACGAAAATTTTTGTTCCTAAACACCATAGCTTGCATACCTGTGCAATTGAGAAGTTCACTATACTGATATTTGCAAGCATAAAGAGCGTGGACTCTCCTGGGAGAGATGGAAGTTGTGCTCTATTAGATCCTGATGATGAATCATTACCAAGTAGGGAAAAAAAAATTATTCACTCCATTAAATTTTCACACACACTGTATTTTTAATTTAATAAACAACTATGTACGGACATATAAAAATATGTTTATGGTTTTGGAAGAGAATGAAACTACTCTTTCAGAAAACAGTTCTACTAGTTTTATAACATTAATCATATTTCACCAGTTTTCTACAATTTTAGGTGCCATACATTAAATTACTGGCAATGTACCCTACAAAGGTGTTTACGGTGCTGTTTACTCTAATCTCTGTGGCAAATGAAACAGTGACATAAAAAGAACCACATTTCCATTTTCCATCAAATGTGTTGTTGATATTTAGAAGTAGGTGGGCGCACTTCACATTTAACAAATGATCAGTTGGGTAATTTTAATGACAAATAAATCTCTGTGTGGTCTGCCATTTTCCAGGCAAAGCATTTATCCCTGCCAGCACTGCTGTGAATTTCAGTACATCAGCTAGACAAAACTGAACTCAATCTTTTACCTGCCTTGGGAAATATCCAACACATTTCCGATTCTCTTCTAAAATGCAGCCGACTAGGATCTAGTGCATCTTAAATTAACAAGGATTCATCAAAGAATAAATGTTATCACTCTGACCCCATGACTATTTCCCATTCTGTACATGTAGTCACATATGCTTGCACACACAATTCCTTTAAAACATGCCATGCCACAATGAATGTTTGTGTATGTGGGGGGGGGAACAGGACAATCCTGCTATTCTGACAGCAGCAGAAGGACACAGGCATCAGAGCTCCAGTGACATGAATCTGCTCAGAAGAATCTCTTTAAATGCTTTCATTTTACATGATAAATGCACATTTATTGTTGTCTAGTATACTTTTGTACAAAATCTGTTGATCAATCCTTCTTTATTTAAATTCTGCTTTGTAAAAAATATTTTAAAAAGATAAAAGGTATACAAAAAGACTTTTAATAAGTTCTGCTCCCATTCATATAAATACATATTCCATGTATCTTCTGTAGCAGGCCTAGGTGTGAGCCTGGCCTATATTAATACCAGGCTGCAGATGAAGTCTTGTCTTTTCCGTTTGGTTTTTTGTGAACAGCTGAATGCTGTGAGTGGTGTGAACCACTATCAGCATTAGGAGTTCCGTGCAGGGAAAGAGAAGAAATGTAGAGAAAGATCATACAATAAAATTTCTGATGAAATGGAGTTGTTAGCTACAAGCTGTTAGCTCCTTGCAATGTAACTGGATGTTATGGATCATTTCTCCTATGGGTGGCAAAAAGTCTTAGCTTGTATGACCTCTTTGTCCCTGCTTAGCAGAGGTGTGATCTCAGGAGCTAGAAAAACCCTGAGATTCATTCAAGTTTTAATTGAACTTGAATTCAGTTTGTTCAGAATTGAGAGCAAATTCAGTCCATGGACCTGGACACTGGAGAAGCATCAAAAAGGTGGAAGGATGTCTGTATCATTTCTTTGATACCCAAGTACTTGAACTTCCAGCTCTTGGGTTTGTGTCTGCATAATATAACAAGGTTTCTTTTTGTCCTTCATCAAAAATTATAATATTTTCTTTCCTGACTTATGGGTTTCAGAAAAAAAGAACAGAAAAAAAGCAATGAATCACTTGGGTCCTGCAGTGTTACAGAGCAGCATCAATTCTTGATTTATCACCTTTCATTAGATCAGAATAAAAAAAAATTACAAATTGCTATAAGAAAATGGAATAAGAAAAACGAAGGTAGTGTGGGCAATAGTAGTTGTACTTTACATTCTTGGCTGCAGATATTTAGTATTCTGCCCATAGTTCCAGTCTTTTATCCTGCCTGCCTCCTGTTTTTTGTTTTTCTGGCATTCAGCCTTACTTTGGCTGAGCTGATAAGAGGCAGCTGGCACAAAGACTTATTTGCATCTTTCTCCAGCTCTGCAGTGACTCAATGTGGTAGTAGCAGCTATGGAGGTGGAAAAACTTGGTATAAGCTATTATTCTAGAGGAAAGGCAAAGGAGAGAATAAGTAATCAGATGGAAAGCAAAGTCAGCAGGGGCTACAAAGATCAGTGCTTCTGAAAATACAAGGTGGGGACAATAACACTGCTGTTGATACCTTCAGAGAAAGAGGCTGATTCTCTGTAAAAATGTTCCAAACAATGGTAAACTAGATGTGGTGAAGGATAAGGGATTTATTTGGGAAAGGATTCTCAGGATGGGGGTTTGTTTTTAAATTTTTGTGATTTATTAATTAATATTCATACAAGCAACAATACAGTTATGGTCTTATTTATCAGTTTACATTTGTATTTAGCATAAAAGCAGTAAATATGTTCAATAAATTTTGTAAGCATATCTATGATGAGTGGGCGAAAAGGAAATTCTGGACATGTATAGCAGTTTGCAGTATTTTCTAATCTGCAGTATATTCTAATCTAGAATATTTTTTGTTTTCATTTCTGGTTTTGCTGGCTTTTAAATGAAGAAAGATATTTTAATGTGCCTACATTAATAATTTCTCTGTCTTTCTATCTATGGTTTGCCCTTTACTCTATGAAGAAGTGCATCCATAGATGTTATTTAAACTCTTAAAACTACGGAATGTCCTAAACAGCAGGAATTACAGAAGCTAATGTTTCAATAACAAAAAAAATAGAGCCACATTTCTTATATTTCTCATATGATTTCTTCCTGAATTGTTCATAAGAAGACTTGAATACCAAGTGCCTGGAAAGTTTGTCTCTAATCATGATTTCACTTATCAAATCATTGCATAAGTTAGAAACATTTTTTGATTCCCAGCTGATTGCCGGTGTCCTCAGTTTTGACTGGGGATGCTTGTTTTGCAGATAAATGTCAGAGAAATATTTAAGCAAAAGCTGAAACTGATCCCTCTAGCATGACTAGGAATAAGCCTTATACTTAGCATGTTAAAATAGTATGAGAACGTAAGAAATGCTTTTCTGGATCAGATCAAATGGTCCACCAAGTTCAGTGACAATAAGATAGTCCTTAGGGGAGGCATGCAAATCTGACCAATACCTGATATTCATTTTTCTCATGCTTCTCCAGTCATTGGAATTAAGATCCTAACTGCTTTCTCCATCATCTAGTTTACAACCTTATTTCTGAATTTGCCCAATCCCTTTGTGAAGCAGCTGATTCCATCTACCTCCACGATCTCCCATAGAAAAGGATTCTAGAAAATTTCTGCCCACTGTGCTAAGAAATATACTTTTTCATCTATTTTAAGTGGATCTCCCGCTTGTCTCAATGGATATTCTCTAATTATAGGGTCAGAGAATTAGGTGACTAACTGTTCCATGTTCACCTTATCCATGTAATACGCGAATCTGAAACCATGATCTCATCTCATTCTTCTTCTCTACAAATGGAAGTGTGCACAGTTTTCATGTCTCCATTTGAGGAGGTGAGAAGCCCATCATCATGTCAATTGCCCTCTTTGTGCTTATTTTGTCTCCAGTACAGCCTTTTTGAGATATAGACAGCAGCAGGACAGGTGCCACTATGAAACCGCCACAATCTAAAGCTTTCCAGGGAAGGGTACTAATGTTTCTCCCTCTCTCAGGAGAGGAAAAGAAAGATGGAACAAATGGTATTTAATAGTCACTGTACTTAAAGCTAAAATTTGACAGCACTGAATGGGTTTTGAGGTAGAGAACATAATAGAGCAGAAATAATTTAAATTTGTCATAAAACCCGTACAAAGTGTGATTATGTAGTTACTTCAATTGCACGTAAGAATTGTTTTCCATGAATAGGCAGTATATAATTACTTTTATGAGAAGTCAAGCTGCAGATTTTGTGGTTGATCTGAATACTCTCTCCTTCTGTGTCTATGATAACTGCCAGTTATTTTGTCACAGAAAATTTTGGGATCAGACACCATTACAGCGACAGAAAGTGTATCTTGTACTCCACTAAAGAGTAATAGTTCAGCAGGAGTGTAAATTGTCAGGATATCATGAGAGGGGTTTAGAGTTCAGAAAGACTGCTCTCCTCAGAGACAGAGTTGAGTGTTTCTGAGGCTCCAATATCTTCAACTTAGAAAAGTCAGGAAAGGCTCATACATCTCTCAAGGTAATAGATGCTATTATGGAACTGTCGTTAGAAAATAATTGACATTCTAGCCTTCCCCTAAGTGTGTCTGATAATTTTAATGAGATCCTAAATAAGTTCTAGCATGAATAAAAATGTGGTGGGTTCACATAATCACATATGATTCTATTTCTGCAGTCAGTGTGAGTCTAAAAAAGCAAATCACACAAATAATCATATTATTTTGTCAAAAAAGAGGAAAAAATCCAAACACTACCCCTTCCCTCCCTGCAAAAAACCCCAAATCTCCAACCAAATCAGAAAATACACAAACAAACCACCTTTTCCAAAGTATTTGACTTTCTGTGGTCCAAGAATGGAAGAAGGGAGCAAAAATGAGGTTTCTGAATAAATTCAGAAGACGTTGTTTTTATTGTTTCCTCGTATAAGCATGACATTTTAAAAGTATCTGTAGAAGTATACTTCTTGTATGCAACACCTTCTGTGGACTTTCTTATTCAACAGAGAATCCTATGGATTGGACAGCTCTTTCTTCATGACTAAAGTTTTCAGCAAGACTTTTGCATGATCCCAATTCTCTCATGATACATCACGATGCCAGACGTTCTTAGCAACATAACTTTGAACGTGAGTGCTGAGACTCTTGTTAGGTGAAGATGATGCTTGGTCTTGTTATATGTCAGGAACCATTTTTTTTCAGTTTGCTGAATACATTTTAGTTATTTTATTTCTGAGGCATAAATTTTTTGTCTTAGGTAATCGATTGTCTGTTGCGCTTAGACATATTTTCTTGAGGTTTTACGTAAACCTCATATGGTTATTTACTGACAGTCTTTGCTCAGCCTGAAACAGAATCTTGTCGTTTAATATTCTTTTCATTGTCATCTGTATTAATAGGATAAGTTGTGATTTTCTCCTGTACTGGAGAAAATATGACATAAGGCCCTTTCTGTTTTTCCCTTCAGTTCTTGCCCAGGAGCCAATTCTAAATCACACAGGAGGCTGATAGACAAAGAATGAATTGTTCCACCTCACACAAGGCTAAGGTAAACCACTTTCAAAGCTATGCAAATATTTGTGATTTTCTGTTCCACTCTTAAAGTCATGGGTTAGGTTTATGTGCTTGGTAGAAAGGACTTCTCTTCCAAAGTGAAGTGGACAGGGGAAATAAAGAGCTGCTCTTGAGATATGATATCCTTCATGGAAAGATGTTCAAAACAATAAAAGAATATTTCTTTTTCTTGGTGATTTGTAACACAGTAAAAGGTGGGTACACCAGAGATGGAAGGCACCCAATTGTTCAGTCAGTGAATTCTTGGTACAAAATATCTCTGGGTGTAAGTAGTAATAAAAGACATATAGGGCTCATGCTCATATTTCATGTGCACTGACAAACCAGTGGCAGACTTGCTACTACTACAAATTATTACACATCTGGAGAAAAATAATATCTTTGCAATGGAGATAAGGGAAAAGAAGATCTGAATGTGTCTGTGTTCCTGCTGCCTTCCCTCCCCCCCCCCCCGCCATTTTCCTTTAAATATACATTTTCCACAATTTTAACTTCTATTTAGTAACCTATAACCTTATCTGTTTTCAAGGGCACTTCAATTTAAGAGCAGCAGTAACAGCAACAGGAATAGCAGAAGTAGCAGCAGCAGGGATTCTGCCTGTGTAGCTATGAGAAGTATTTCAGTAATGAAAAGGATAATTGTGGCTCCCTGCCTCTGCTGTAATTGAAAGTCTAGTATAGTGCCTTTTTCATTTAACTTTATTGCTTGAGTTCAAATTGTTGTATAGAAGGGAAAGCAACACTAGAATAATATCTCTACTAGTGCTTTTCTGTCCATTCACCAGTTTGAAACCTAGCATTAAAGAAGAGCAATTAGATACAGACAATTATTAAAGAGGGAAAAAATTATAATTATAAATTTCAGTAATGAAAGAGGTTTGCTTACCAAATACTTACTTACTAGTTCTTACTATCAGGTTATATCCAGTGCACTGGGAAACAATTGTCCAGGTAATTTATGCTAAATTACAATGGAAAACCTTTTCATTATTAATTACAGTGACTTGTAAACTAAATGCCTAAAGCTGTTCCATCAACTGACAAAGCACAACCTTAAATATGCAAAGTGTTGAAGCATTTTCACTTTCTACTGTCTCAACTGCCAATGAAGTATGTAGTACATTGCATAGTTCTCTTCTTTGATAACTCTTCTTATACGTTTTTCAAACTTTATTCACTTTTTTCTGCTGATCTGATATCTGAGTTTTTACAACAGCATACATGTGAAGAGGAATACAATGGAATTAAACATTCTAAATACATCTGAAATATTATGCTCATAATTTGCAGTTATTTGTATCACTGTGGGGAAAAAACATTTTGAAAATAGGCAATAATTATGGATTTGAGCACTATGTTTACTATCTTATAAGAAACTGTAGACCCACAATGCTCAGTCTTCTTCCCATCCTGACACAGCATTAGTTGGCTTCTGTTTTCAGAGTAAAACCCATGTAGATATTCTGCAGTGATGAATCTGTAAAGTCTGGTGTTGCCCCTATCATTACTTACGCTATTGTATTTAAGGTAAAATTAACGGAACTACTATGCATTACACCTCCTTTAAAATTAGAGCAAAAATTTTCTTTGTATTTAATGCATGGGCATGGAGAGAGGTACTTAATGTTTTACAGCAAAATTTAAAATAAGAAATGAAGGGAAAGAATCTTCAAGGACATGAAATAAAAAGAAGCTATCAGCAATGTTACACATCCTCTCCCTCTGTCATGAAAAGTGGCAGTGCTCTGTCCGTTTTTTGTGTTTGTATATTTTATTAACTGCTCAGCACTGTAAAATATTTTTAATAGGTGGATATTTCTAGTATGCGTAAAGGGGTAGAGACTCATTTAGACATTCCATGCTAAATCAGTTAAAGGTTTTTTGAGCCAACCATACATGTCTAATTCATGTCCTGTGAAGAGTCAGTCATCCTATGCTAGTGCTAAAGAGCTGCCATGGAATCACAGAAGTGAGGACAAAAGAGGAGAACAAACTGAGGTATCACTGTGATGTGATGGAGATGAACTCTGACCAAGATGAGATTGTGGAGATTTCATTGTTAAGTAGTCATTAGCTTAATCAAAGTTAGAGATGAATTTGGTTTGGGTACAAAAAGAACAGGGGAGTTCGTGTTATTAACTAATAACTGTGTGAGTTTAAACCGAGCTGCATAATGTGAGTCCTTGGACAAAAGTCTTATTTATATTTAACATTTTGGTTATCTACTACTTATTCTGTAACAAAATGTTTTATATTCTTACAAGATATTTTGTATCTCGTCACAGCTTTGTGCAAATAGTTCCAGTTAAATAATCCAGTTCTACTTGGATTATACTCTGATGTGCACCAGCTGCTGAAAGCATTCCTATGTCACTAGACTCTAAAGACAATGGCACCTGTCTCAGTTGTCTGGTAATTACTTCCTAACCATACTCAGCAGAGCAGACAGAATTTCAAATTATTGGACAAATACACACAGTTGACCCCAAGTCAAGTCTCTTTGCTAATGGTACTAAAAGATTCAGCGATAGTGGAAAAAAAAAGTTTGTAGTAGGATTTTTTTATATACTTACTCAGCTCTGTTATGATAAGGAAGCTGAAAAAGAATGGCATCAAAACTAACCTTTATCTCTGTATCAGGGAAGTAGTTCTCTGTTGCCACAGATCATAAAAATGGGATGAGACTTTTGACACATCTTGTCATTTCTACCATAAATATCCTAGAAACCTAATTAATTGAAATTCATGAATTTTACTGCCTATGGCATGGGGGTTGGAACTAGATTATCTTCAATGTCCCATCCAGCCAAAACCATTCTATGATTCTGTGATTCTATGATTTTACGATAATTTTTTCAAGTTCCTTCTGGGCAGGTCAAATTAAATAATTTCCATTGCCATTAGAAGGTAACATCTTGCCTCTGCTGTGCTGCACAGTAAAGAATATTCTCTGCAGTGTCCTTGAAGATAGATGTGAGATACAAAATCTGAAATTTACTTGCTTTATCTATTGTTTTGGCTCCAGCACAGTATACACATATGAGAAATATTTGTTTTCTCCCCACTATATATTTTTTCAGGTAAGATTTAGAGACTCTAAGTGTTTTGTCCAATTCAATGACAAATGGGAAAGTATAAAATGGAAAATTGCTTAAGATTTTTTTTTGAAAAAAGATTTCATTTTCATGGATATTCCTAGTTTCCACTGGATCTTAAAAAAGCAGAAATTTATGACTGTATAATTAAAAATGGGGACCTGAAACATGGTTTCATTCCAGGAGAATGAAAATATTCTCAGTTCTGAAAAACAAGCAGAAATGAGCAAAGAGTAGAATAGTTTCCTGTGTATTCATTAGAATTTGAGCTGTTGGGAAGCCTTAGCTTTCCTTCCACAGCAGAATGCTAAATCTCTGTTGATAAGGGAAATAATGTGAAAATTAAAATCAGTAAAGGAATTATAGAATTCATGCAATTATATAGGAAGAAATTTTGCAATATAGAAAAGAAAGATTTGTGTATGTACTGAATACAGCATTTGCGTATCAAATTTGCTGAAGAGTTTGATGTTAAGCTATCTGTAAGGTACGTGAGGTTTGCCCCACCACCACCTCTAACAGGCAAGACAGAAACCATTTTGCCACTATCATAAGTGTCATAGCTATTTTTATCTGCAAAGAATGCATATTCTGTGCTCTTGATAATATTCTGTGAATGTTGTAGGAAGAGTCTATAAAAAAAGTGATGAAATAGTACTCAATGCAGACTGAAATTAGAAGAAAATATATATGATTGAGGTAAAGGTGGAGAAAATTCTAGGACAAACTGGAGAGAGTGAAATTGTATTTGGGATTATGATTGTGTGCACAGTGCGCACTGGGACAAGGCAAGATTGGACATATTCACACACTATACAAAGACTGGATTTATTCCAAGACGTGGGTTGAATTTCAGATTGGTTGCTCTTTTAAAGGAATTTTTTCTTTCCTATTCTATCACTTCAACTTCTGGACATGTAGTTGCAGTCTTGGTGAGAGTAGCACACTTAAAATGCACATAATAATAGGTATACTTCCTTTATTCTGCAAGATATAGAGGTCAAAATGTTGTTTATGCTGCATGGATGCTTACAAACTTATGCCTTTCCTAATGGAACAGTTTTGACAGCTGAGATTGGTTCAGCTTCATGACATTCAGAAATGCATCAGTACATGTCATATTCTTCACAGCAGGATACTTTACGATTGTGTACTGTAAATTACTCTGGAAATACACAGGTATAAAATAATTTTAAAGTATTAGCGATGAGGAACCAGAAATTCAATTAAAGAACATTATGACCATAAAACACAACAATATTATATCTAAGGGAAAAAATACTGTAAAAAAAAAAGCCCCACAAAAACCAGAAATGAGAATTATGCTTCTGTGAATGATTTTGTTTGTTCAAATGAATATCAGTCTTGTAAATAAAAACCATCATTATTTAATCAGGAAACTCACATATACCACTAATCATGAATAAAATTAAATTTTTATTTTGATAGAAGTATATCGTCAGGAGCTTTTGTCTCTCCTGATATAACCAAAATGAAACTTAGGGATAATCTACTTTTTTTAACTTGAAAGCTTATGTCTTCAGCTATGTGAGATGTGCAGCGTGTGACGGAACTATTGTACATTGTCAGTAAGGAACAGTACTTGCAGGAATGGCTAATTCTGCCAGGTATTCTCTGAGGTGATTAATTGTTACTCCTTATTTCAGTAAGTGACTAATTTATGTTGTCAGAGATTTACTGCCTGCTGTTTAGCATGTGACAAAGTGATTCCAAACTGTACTGTCTGAGTTACTTGAACTGCAGCAAGGCTGGAGTAATTATAGCGTTATATAAGTGGAATTTCAATGGTAAATGGTATAGATATACCCAGGGAAGTGTGGAACACTCTTTTTTTTCTCTGTATAAGATGTTTCTGCCATACCTGAGCATATCTGCAAAGAAATAATGATGAATTTAGAGATTTAATTTATTTATTTTGTTTAAATTCAATAGTTACTTTGGAAAAAAGAATCATACATTCCTTACCAGCTTTTTTAAAGTACAGACTACCAGGAAAAATTGTTTATTCAGTAAAATGTGTGGTTAAAAAATGGAAGGAAAATCTATATCCAACAGTTGCTACTCATATCTCTGGAAATGGAGACTGGAACAGAATGTTAATGTCAGATATGAAGAGACAATTTCCTTGTCTCAGCCTCA
Source organism: Acanthornis magna (assembly GCA_036785705.1). Lineage (NCBI taxonomy): Eukaryota > Metazoa > Chordata > Aves > Passeriformes > Acanthizidae > Acanthornis > Acanthornis magna. The sequence goes on along the minus strand of JAWUZG010000018.1, from coordinate 15,925,493 downwards.
TGTTCAGTTTAAAAAACAGTGAGCACTAGGCACTAAATACTAAATAATTGCTTCTGTTCTTTAGTTACGTTTATAAAGTCTCTCAGCCAATACCCAGTAGAGAATCTTGATCATATACCCATTTTTGTGTTTTACAGTCCTGTCTTGTTTTTTTATTCAGTACTTGAGAAAAATAGATAGCATGGAATAATTTTTTGTCTCTTTCAGTTAATTCAAGTCATATTTAGAAGTGTGTGGGGGGGTGGGTTTCTGTAGCCTCAGGGCACAGACTTTTTTTATTTAATAGGTGAACAAAGTTAAAAATGTGCAGGGGAGAATGCACACAATCTAAACTTTTTTTCATGCTTTCACTTACAGCAGACAGCTCTCTGAAGAGAAAAAAACAGAATTTCAAATCTGGAGCTAAATTTTATAACATTTAGGGCAGAATCAAAAGACCCAGAAACAGTTTTTATGGAAATCAATGTTGAGGGAAAAAAAAAATTTCTTCTGGAAATGTGGTATTTTCATTACTCTTGTAAGATAACAGAAAACAGATGCATCCAAACAAGTGAATTGATGTTCGACATATGTCCTTTGAAGTCATTGCGATGAACTAGTAATTGAGTCCCTAACAGAGAATCTATTTTTGATCAGTAGCTGTATATGTAAGGGATTTTTCCTCAAAAATAGACTCTATCATAGAACACCTGTCCAGAACCTTCTATGAATATATCCAGTTTCTCTATATCAAAGCGGAATCGATAATCTTCACACAGATTTGAAACTAATCCTAAAGTATGTTACTAAAGAAATGTCTCTGACAATGAACTTTCAGTTTTAGAGACTCAAGAGACTTCTTTATTAAACTTTGTAATAAATCAACCAACTTTATATAAGGATCAGATTAGGGATTTGCATACTGGCAAAAGGTTAAGTAAATCTCTAGGTTGTTAGTATTTTTAATTTGCATCTTTAATGAGGTGTAGCATCACCAGGATTGCTGATTTGGCTTCCCTCTATTTGACTACGTAGGACTTGAGTTTCCATTGATATACTTACAGTCATCTCATATATAAAAAAATACAGAGGCATATGAATTTAGGAGGCAAAAATCATATTTCCTGCTTGCCACAAAACAATTTGCACACAGATAGGACATTTCCATGGACCAGTCTAATACAAGCATATTATCACCCATCAGAACACTGGAATTGCTGTTAATCAGAATTTTGTAAATTTAATAAATTTCATGTTGACGTACTAAACCCTCAGGCTAGCAGTTTAATGTTTCTCTTTGCAACCAGAAAGTGTTGAAAGTATTTTGCATCACTTTTTGTAATTCAAACACTGGTTTTTAGTTTACTATTAATAATGACTATGTATGAAAGGGCTATTTTGGTTTACTTTCTCTGTATGAGTATGAGTAGAATCTTCTTTGTATAGAAGACTATTGTTTTCCCCAGTGATAACCAATGCAAATACATATGGGAAAATTCTTCTAAAATCACTCTTTCATGAAGACGTGACTATTAGCTGGTACAGAACTTTCATGAAGAATAGCAAAGGAGAATATTAAACTAATGTGAAGAGCTGATGCCCCCTTATCAGGCTTATTTTTACTTCTTTAATTTGAATTCAGAACTTGTTTTTCCTAGGGGTTAAACTTCATTTACACTATTTGTTTTATGAAGTTTTTTGGTTTTGTTTTGGGGTGGGGTTTTTTTGGTTTTTGGTTTTTTTTTTTTTTTTAATGGTCTTTCCAGGAAATTAACTTAAGAAAGAGAAAAAAATAGGAAAAAATTATAGCAATGTTAGTTAGAAATTAGTATCCTGAAGGACTGGAGGAAAACAGAGAGAAAACTAAAGAGTACCAAATCATCTTGTAAAGTTGCATAATAGTGTCCAAGTATGGATAAATTGGTGTCTACAATCTTCAGAACTGCAAAAAGGGAACAGGATCTAATTGAAATTCAGCTGTTAAAGTGTCTTTAACCCACCAAAGTCACAAGAAGACTAACTGTAGTCGTGTCGTGCACTTAGCTCCAGCAGAGACGGGGGAGTATCAATGTTAATACAAACATTTTACATCTTAACAAGAAATCACATGTTTTCTGGAAAGAAATCTATAAGTCATTCATTAATGAGGGTAGGCTTTGATGCCCCATCAGGTATTTTTCTGGCCTTTTTCCTATGTTTGCCATTTCCAGTCTGTTTCCTAGTGAACAATAATTCATTGCAATAGCTGTAGCTGCACTGTATGTCTGAGTCAGGGACCAAGAGAGGAATTTCAGCTGTTATTATCTTCACATGTGACATGTTAGCTGACCTAATTACATTCTTGGAGATCTTACTCACAATACCAGTATTTCTCTTCCACAAATACAATATGAGCCACTTGGATTTAGTGAGACAGTGAAACAAAAAAACTTTTAAAAAATTTGACTCTGGCCTTTAGTCTTTTTATTCAAATGTATCTTCACAAGAATGTGTCTTTCTAAGAAAGTAAGTATTGTGAAAATAAAAGCTCACATAACAATCACATTTAACACATATAAGATTGTCTTAGCTCTGAATTATTTAGAGAAATTTTCTAACCAATTCTTGTTACCTTTTAGACTTTTAATATTAATATTCTGCATGAGTGCTGAGAGGAAAAAAGTCATATATGCAGGAAAAAAAAATTAAAGCTTTCACAAGGTTTGTTGTTGACTTCTGGGAGGGGATATGTGTTTTGACCTTAGAATATGTTGCAATTACTAAGCTTTACCTTCAGCATCCTCTGGGGACTCAGATGTTTCAGCACCATGAAATGAAGCTGCCAGGAATTCAGATTTATGAAACTTCTTGTAATGTATAGAGTGAATAAGTTAATATTTTAACATGTTATATTTATAAAATTGATCTCAATGTCCTTGTTCTTAAGACAAAGGACAAAGCTAAAAAGGAGCAAAATTAACTAGTTTGTTTGTTTATTTTGATATATCAGTTAGTAAAAAAATCCATGTGTTTGAAATAAGTTAGGTTTGGTAGAACTGAAATTTGTTTTCCTTTGTAGTAGCAGCATACAACATTCTGAAAGATAAAACTAAATAAAGAACAATTTACTCCAGTAGGGATCTTCTGCTAACTAATGCTGAGACGGAGAGAGAAGGGCATTTTAACACATGATGGCAGCTGACGAAGGGGAGGTGGCAATGACACTTCATGATAACACTGCTGGCTTCTTCCATGCTGATCAAAGAATATTGCGTCTGTGTGAGATCCCCTGGCTGTCCTGAAGTCTAGTGCCAGAGCTTCAGAAAACAAGGTCCTTAGCAGGTGACTGCTCTAGGGGCAAAGCCATTAGCTCAAATTCTGTCAAGGCCTTGGAGAAACCTAGCTTCAACTCAAAACCCAAGAGTACAGGTGCTCTGGAAAGGTGCACTCTACAACAATGATAGCACTGCTGAATGTAAGATGTCCTTGAATTTAGGGTCTATAGTAAAAATTCATGTTAATACATAGATTATGATGTAGAAGGATAGAGTATATCCCCAACACTAACTATGGTTATCAATTATATTCTTAGCATTTCTCTTTGCTTATCAATGACATTTACACTTTATTACAAATGCGTATAAGTCCACATACACAGTGTAATAAATCTACCAATAAATATACCAAGTTCTGCTATATTACTCAATCATACAATGTTTAAAAAACAACTATTAAAAGTAAATAGGGGTAATAAAAATAAGGCCACCACATCATGCTAAACCAGGTTTCATTGTTTACATCAGTATTCATACATAGAAAAATCTGAAATTATTCACCCTCCTAAAAGCACAGATGTACAAAGCATAGGAGCAGCAGAAGACATTTTCTCCACACGGTACCAAGGTTTACAAAAGCAATACTGACAGAAATGGGCTCACTGAAGTAATGTGAAACTGGACTTCATAGGGGACTTTACGGATGATTTCTCAGAGCCTGATCCATGCTGGGAGGTGTGGGAAAAAGGGGAGGGGTGACAGTTTGAATAGTGGAAAAGATTTTAGATTCCTGTAGAAAAAAATCAGGGACAAATTAGGTGGATTTTAGTGGACACTGGCTTTCAAACCATATGGTCCAGTGCAACAAGTATAATTGCCTGCTGACTTTGGGCATGCAATTAGAAACACTAAATAGTAGTGGAGTTTGAGAACTGATAGGCATCAGCACAAGTTTCAGTCAGTGAGCCTCAGATCTTGCTAAAGCCAATCCCAGCAAGAGATTTTAAAACTGCCTGTGGCATTTTCAAATCAATCTATCAGTCTTTAGGTAGCGATGTAAAGAATGCAGAGCCAGCACAATACCTGTTCCAACCAGTGACAACTCTGCTAGCGCATTCTGAGCAAGCCACAAGCAATTCAAAAGTCCTGTGAGGAAAGAATCACAATAAATGAGTCTCTGTTCCCAAGAGGTTGAAACGTGATTACAAGGATCAAGAAAAAGCAGTGTCACTTGGACAAGGAAGAATACATTATAAAATTAAGTGCATGGAAAAAATACTCTTGCATACAGATCATCCTAGCTTATTACAACATTAATCTTTCTAGTAACATTTCATTTGTTTTTTGTTTTTTTTTTTCCCTGTGGAATCTAAAACCTATTTTCTTCACTGTTGGGTTTTTTTGTTTGTTTGTTTGTTTTGGTTTTTAAAAAATATTTACCCCAAGAAAAAATCCAGTATTTCAGGCCAAACTTAAATTAAACCTATGAGTCCTAACTCATCAATGAAAATGTTCTCTTCTGTGCAAAGCAATGAAACCTGGTGCAGGTGAACAGCAGCTGGTTGCTATTGAAGTTATGATAATGTGCTCTGGAAGAACATGGTAAGACACACTTTAGAGTCAAATTTGAGTGACAATATTAAAGCAACCAGCTGACATCAGTAATGTTGCTTTCCCATGACGCAATATCTGTAGGCAAACTCTAAAATGGGCTTTCATTTCTGGAAGATGATGTTCAATTGATAGCGAAAACCTACAGGTAGTGAAAAGACAAGATTTGCACAAAGGATTCTCTGAATGTTAGTGGTTGAAATAGCCATACTTTTGTGTATACCTGCATTTCCTGGAGTCTTTTGACAGAGACCTCGTTTATTTCTGTTTTGTGAGTGGCCATTTGGTTGATTTTTTCCAGTACATTTGGTATTTCTTATCCTCCAATAATCAAGGATACAAACAGCCAATCCAAAAGCAGTGATTTTTTCCCCCTAGGTAAAATCCAAACAAAAGGAAGAATATTTGTTTTGAAAGTCTTTTTTTTTTGTGGAATGGTGTTTAACACAACATTTTGTATTCTTGAAGGCCAACTCCTACCTAGGTGTTCAGTGATTCGAGCAATGATAAATAGAACTTCAAAGTTAAAAATTTCTCCTAATAAAGAAATACAACAATAAAGAAAGTGTATTTCCTTACACAAACTCTATAATAAAATAAATGTTCACAACTCAAATAGAATTTTATGAGACCTTGTTAGTCATACTCATCAGAATTGTGATTAATGAGATCTAAATAAAGTCTTGCTGCCCATTGGCTTGAGTTTGAACTGGCAGTTATCAAGCTACAGAATATTTTTGTTTTAAGTACTGCACTAGTTCTTATTGCACTAGATTATTTGCTGAAATAAGTATGAAGGCAAGTAATCTAACCAGACTGAAGGGAAGAAGTATTTAGATGTAAGCAGGATAGTGTCAATTCATCTCTTCAACCTGACCGTTCCTGAAAATGTTATTTGAAGAAATAACAGAGAATGGATTGTCACTAAAACTGCTAAGGGAAACAAATGCAACTTTTAGAAAAAAAGACTGGAACTATATTCCACCTATGTGCATAAAACTCACATAGTGTTAAGAGAAGAATGGACTAATATACCAGAAAATAGAAAACCAAGAGGTTTCTTTCCCATTATGTGTGTGTGTATATATATGTGTGTTTGCATATATATATATGTTATATATGTACATATATTTATGTATGTGTATATACATACATACGTATATCTCACCTTTTAAATTTTTCTTACTGATTTTTCATTTAAGCTTTTCTTTCAACATGTATCAAGACAGTCCTAACTAAGGCTGCTTGGATTCCTGCTTGCGTGCAAATCAATTTGCATTTTACAGAAAACCTCCTCCCTGAGAGGCTTACAATGTTTCTAGATTTCTTTGCAGATTATATTTATCTCATTGTGCCTCACATTCTTGGTAAACTTGGTTATATTATATCATTCTATATTACGTATATGATAAAACTTGGGGTTTGTAGGGGTTTTCTTTGTTTTTGAGATTGTTTTGGTTTGCTTTGGGCTTTATTACTTCACTGTTTCCTTTTTAGTTCCACACAGCTTGTTTTCTTCTTTTCCATATTGATTTTGACTACCTAGATTTTTTGCAGTCCGGAGTGCTAGGATTTCATACTTTATCCTTAAAAATCATGTTTTATATGTCATGTGTTCATTAAATGGCTTTAGATAAATTCCCGTTAGATTACTGAAACATGAGATCTATCCTAAACCAAAAGTAATAATGAGCAAGTACTTTCTTAGAAAATAGACTATAAATTTCTCCTAATTTTTGCAATCTAAAATATATTATCACTATGTCTAGTTCCATTATTACCCTCTGTTCCAAGAGCAAATTATTACTTATGCTGTTAAATGAATATAGTTACTGTGACAACTTAGCATGTAGTTTTTATACCAGATCAGCATATGAAAGATAAAAATTAGAAGGAAGATATAGAAGGAAAGAAAGGATATAGAAATATAAAGCATTTGTCAATTTCTTCTGTAATCTTTTCTACAATTCCTTATTCTATAAACTGTATAAATTTGAAGAGCATAGTGTTTATTTTCATAAAATCTAAAGCAATAGAAAAAAAATAAATTATTTACTTAGATGTTGTCAATGTCCCCTCAAAGAGTTCAGTAGAAAGTGACAGCTGTGCTCTAGTGTTTTACAATGGTTAATTACAATCATATTTTTGTACTGGTACATTTTATTTTTGCACTTTTATTAGTATAAACTGGTTTTGAGTGATAACAAAAATTTTGTCATTTAACTTGTATTTACTAAAAATTTCTGCTTGTCTAGAAATTTGGACTAAAATAATCCCAACTTGGGTATGTAAAACATGCATGTTTTTCAGGAATCCATTTAGTGCAGTTGTAGGATTGAAGTTCAGGGAAACAAAGAGGAAAAAAGAGTTTAAGAGAATAAAAGTATACTAGGAGAAAGAATAGGCGATAAAAAGTGTTTGTAAATAATTTAGACTCAAATAATGATGTAGATTAGGATTTTGACGGGAATTATAGTCTCTTTCCCCCTCTCTGAGATGGAATAACAGACACAAAACTGAAAAACAGGATAATGGTTTCTAAATCTGGTCAGGTAAGCAACTGTAAGCAGATCAAAGAAATCTACAATTTACAAGAGAAAAATCAACCTTCTCAGGATGTTATTGTAGGAACATTTTTTTCTGTATATAGTTTTATTAAAAAATGAAGAAAGGAAAACACTGTGAAATTTACAAATTTGCTGTAGTTAACATGCAGAAGATGATGAAGATTTCTGGACTGTTACGGCATCATATACAGACTAAAATGAGCTCTCTCCCTACGAATTGTTCACTATGGATACATCTCCTGCAGTCATTTTCAAGTGGACTTCTGGGCATCACCCACTGTTGCCTTCTGTGGTGACTTGGAATGTGGCAAGAAATGAAAAAGCTTCACTTTATGGACGATCAAGTTCTGACTTCTCTGTGAAAAAGCATAGCATGAGACTTCAACAGTTCCAAGGTTTTAGGCATCTTGGGCCTGGGTACTACAGTGAGTTATTCTCAAGAGCCATGATCTCAAACACAGAGCTGTTTCAATGCTTTTAAAACATTAGTGATGCTCATTGTGTGTTTAATGTGGGATTGGAACTCTACAAATCCATACCCAGCCAAGTGTGTGTATGCAAATATACTCCGTGTATCAAAAGCCATTCCAGGTCTGGTGTTGACTCTGACTGGGCTAAATTCAGTGATTTGCAAAACTGGAATGGTACAGCACCAGAATGAAAAACAACAGTGTTCTCAAGCAAACCCTAGCTACATCCCTCAGAGATCTATTTAGGAACAGCTAGTGCAAAAAAATACAGCATAATTGCAGTTAACACTTACCGGTATGTTATCCTTTATCGTTTTCAAAGCACTTTACAAGCCTTGACTAATTAATTAATATGTATAACTCATCATTAGACAACATTGCAAGAACTTGGTATATGATTCACTAATGGCTGTTGCTAAGAAGTCCCTTTGGGAGGCACTCAAAAAGGTTAATGATTAGTGTTGCAGAAGTCATTATCTCAGCCTTCCTAGACCAGTTGCTCTTGTATATATTTAAGATATTCCACATACTCATAATTTTATATGGATTTATGTCTTTGAAGCATGGAGTTTATATACTTTTTGTTTTCTAGAAAAATTCTAGGGGAAGATATATTTTTATGTAACTTTTCCTTATTATTTTGTGGAGATTTATTTGTATTCTGCATTGTACAGCCTGTGAGAAGACAAGCACAGAAAAAGTAGAAATATAAGGGTGTTGTACAGTGATTGTACAGTGTTGCTGCTTTGTCTGATTCTTTTCAGAACTATGCAGCGTGAATCAGAAATGAGAAAATATTTGATTGCAATGTTGTTGCTTTTTGACAGCTTTCTGAAATGCTTTTTAGAAACTTACTTCTTTCAATTAACAATGAAATCACAAATTGCTTGGCTATAGCTGTCCAAATCCAGGAAATATGGAGTTTCAGCCCTTTGGTGGGTTACAACAGGAAGTTTTTCAAATTTCTCCTTTTAACATTTTATTAGGGAAAAGAACCTCAAACCTCCTTTCTGGGCTTCTGGCTAGGGATTAGGTTAATGTAGCTCATTTGCCCTTTAACATGCCACTTAGACATAGTGTGCTGAAACTGACAGCTGGGGCATGACAGCATCTTGTTTAACAATATTTTGTCAGTATTTGAGTAGGTTTATGAGAAAGGTTGGCATATTTTGTCAGTAATGCATATATTTAAGCTTCTTGTCGTATAAATAAAAGATGAAAATGTGTAAAATGTGCACATGCAAATGACTACACCTCCAATTTAAAGAATTTCTTTTTTGAGTTTCCACTGAAAAAAAATAAACCCCAAAACATATCCTCGGAGTTATATCTATTTCATTTTATATTAATCATGCCAAGTGACACATTTAGCTGGAGAGTCTGGATCTGTACCTTCCTTCATCTGAGCCAATATTTTCCAAATTTTCCTTTCAGTGCCTCAGTTTCCCTGCCTCAAAAATGAGTTGGTTTCTCCAGAATTGAACCACAGTGAGAATTGCATTTTAGGCAGATTAGGTGCAGAAGGAGCCAAGCAGAGCAGACTTTTTAATCCCGTGTTATCTTCAGCTGTACTAAATCCTCCTGGAGGAGAATTTTTTCTTGTGTGTATTAGCCTTTCATTGGAAAAAGATTGTTTATAATATTTAATCTCACTAGAAAGCTTTCTTCAAAAAAAAAAAAAAGTCAGCACATATAAAAAAATCCTGAGTGACCTGATAAACATTTAGAAACACTTTATGTTTTAGGAAAAAACTCCCGTACATTTTCACAGGCAATACAGAAAATCACTAAAGATACAGAATCAAAACATATAAATGAATTTGTGAAGCTAAGCCAGTGAACAACGATATCATAATCTTCTCAGGGATGCAGACCTCAATTTCAGATTATTTTTCCTTGGCACAAGCGTAGTCAAAAGCTACTGTTATACCCTCAGGATCTTTTTCACTGGCAACAGATATATTCACACATACTGTCTAATTGTTCTATTTTAATTTAGGATTTGTGAACAAAAGTTAAAGAAATAATGTTCTTCTTTCTTCATAAGATTAAAAAAAAACCATTTTATATGCTCACTTTGCATTTATAGCAGTTAATTTGTTTATTTTTAGATGGATCAATTTCAATTTTTTTTTTTAAATTCGTATGAAGCTCTAATAAAGGCTGAAAGAAAATATTAAGTTAAACAGTGTTCTGACTGTATTTTGCAATGATAGAAGGGTAATTGTATTTAACTGCAGGTTACTTTTGCACCAAGTTTTTAAAGAAAGATATTTTGGGAATGTAAGATCAGACGTCTTTGCCAAACACTGAACTCATTATTTTTCAGTTACATTAATTCCAGAATGGATTGGGTCAGTTTTGAAGGTGAAAGCTGTAAGTCTGGGAATATCTGAAAAAAACATTTAGCATGGGGTTTTCAGCAATTATTTAGGATTTTCAGATTGAAGAATAAATATGGATAGATACAGTACGTATCTGAAATTGTATAATTTCATCTGTGTTTTCCTATAACTTTATTCCTGACTAATTTTAGTATTTTATTTTATTCTAATTCAAATCAGAAATAAAGTAAACATTCGGTATAAATTTGGTTTGTTTTTTTTCTCAAGGAAATAGAATCTACTGAGTTCTTTAATAAAGTTCTTTTGAAATTGTTATGAAAACGTGAGGAGTATTTTCTCCTTTTCCCTTCTCTTTCTCTTTCCATCTTTTTTTTAATCCCTTTCTTTTCCCCTTTTCCTTTTGCCCTTCTTTTTCATTTTCTGTAAGGGAGAGAGAAGTAGTAGAGAGACTAAAATGATCCCATATTTAATTGGCAAAAAGCAACTAAATCAGATTAAAATAAAATTAAAGCACATCTAGTGACTACACTTGCCTCCCTGAAAGGAGTCTCGCTTGGTACTGACCTTGCCATTCTTTTACTACACTTGCTTGTGCAGGAAGTATCAGCTTGTACTACGACATTAT